>OZ024824.1:83202149-84559649 GCA_964016985.1 Anodontia alba
AAGCTGCCTTGCTCTGACCTCTGTTGTTCCATCTGCAACAGACAGTTTAGAGCACCTAGAATTGGTCTAATCAGCCATCTTAGAACACACAAACAGTAGCATTTCTCGCATGTGATTAAGATTGGTCATTGTCAGTAATGACAGACGAACTATTACTATTAAGGGATGTTGAGTGGACAAAAGTCGAAAACAAAATGGCAAACAGAGTGGTGACAAAATAGAAACAGGAAAACAGTGTAAATTAATATGATACGAGCCGTCTCATCAAGATCTACACTATTTGCAAACATTTTTTCTGGTCTGTAGAGTTGAAAGGGTTCATGTCCGACCACAGTTGATATCTTCTATAAGAGACCCTAATCACACCAAGCGGCATGTTTTCATTATCATATTGATCTGTCCTTGCTGTCATTGTACAAACATTTATGGTATAATAATGTAAGTGATTTTTCGTGGCCATCATTTTGGTTGCAAATAATCTAAAACAAATGGCATGCATTTTATTTTAGCTTAGTAAAAACCAAATTAATTACCAGCAAACTTGGTGTTTTATATACGTTATCTAAGAAAAATGAAATAATAAAATTCGATGAATTATACACAAAAAATGAATACTTATACTGGCGAAACGAAATAAAATGGAGAAAACAAATTACTCTTTATTTTTCTGTAGATAACACAAACAGTTTTAAACTGCGTGGAATTCATTCAATATTTTACAACACAAGCTTGATAAAACGGAAAAGTAAATTTTCTACTGTTAACCCTTTCATCCCTCATCACGAAAACACGCCTATATCGTTTTGACTTCCTTAAACCCCACTTTTATACAGTAAAACTTGGGTTTACAGGGGTACACATTATTTTTTATATATCTGCTCAAAAACATAGATTGCGGGTACTCGTTAGAACCGTCTCGCCGAGGCGGTTCTAACAAGTACTCACAATTTATGTTTTGAGCAGAAATATGAAAACTACCAGAATTTTTCATCTTAAAGTTTTCATTTTTGGTGGTAAAATTCTTAATATATTTAAATAGGCGTGTTTTCGTAATGCCTGCAGACCAATACAGATACCTTTGTAAACAGTGCAGATCCAGATGAGACGGCTCTTAACATTCGTATCTATACTGTTTTCCATTTTGTTATTGATTTTTGACTGATACCTATTTGCAATAATGGATGTGTCCAAATTCAAAGATGGAAGAGTCCATATAAAAACCGGGGGTGTGAAAGTGTTGAACGTTATATGGGCCACTAAAAGGTGTCTGCATGCTTATACAAAAAAAGCTCAGCCGTACAGTCTTATCGAATCTTTGTTGTCCTTTGATACGTACATTCTGCCGTTACTTAGCGAATAATTCTGTGTTCGGAGAGACAGGGTCTTGTCAGCATTCGCAGTCCCCATTTGCCCCGAAGTCACCATTTTTGCATGGCACAGTTCATACCTTTTAGCCTTTAATTTCGAAGCGAACAGTGTAGTTCCAGATCAAACCTCTCCTGTACACGGTTTGTTTTTCATCTTGTATGATTACAGTAAGAGGCTTTAATCAAATTTACAGTAAGTACCCAGTGGACACACAATGTTAAATCAACGTTATTTCAACGCTGTGTGCCTACTGGGTAATTACTATGTCCGAATATTTACGGAATAGTGATTTTGACATAAAATTCTTGTTATTATTATTATTATTATCATTATTATTATACAGTCGACTCCCGTTATCTCGAATTCCAAAGGACTCACTGAAACACTTCGAGATGTCCATATCTCGACATATCAGAGTTGAGAAAGTGACAAAAACAATAAATTGAACAACCACATTTAACAAATGAATATGTAATTTGACTCCTGAAGTTAGAAATATATATATATAACAATGTGGAAAAGAGGAGAAATTGCTCCTTATGAGCAATTTCTCCTCTTTTCTACATTATTTTGTTACCTGTTGTCATAGTTTCATGTTAAAACAGGGACCAGATTTTGACTTCGAGATAAGCGGTAATTCGAAATAAGCGAGTTCGAGATAACGAGGTTCTACTGTATTTATTATTATTATTACTGTTTCCGAATATTTACGGTAAAGCGAATCTGCTGTGAGGCATATTATTATTATTATTATTATTATTATTATTATTATTTATGAGTGTCCATCAATGAGAGTTCAACTTATTTTATATCACAATGATAATATCCAGCTATAACTGTATCCTATTCACAGAAATGATGAATTATCTCCATTTGCAGCATTTGCACAGTACATTTGTATCTAAACGAGAAAGTAAAACACCATTTCCAGAGTGAAGTAATCCATTTAAAAATATGAAATTCCCTTCTCTGTCAGGGCTAAAAAGAAGCTAAACATTTATATGTATATTTTACTATTTCTCCACAAAACGTGTTCTTATGTCATCTTATTAGCATCATATTGGTCAGATTGTGTTAATGGGAACCCAGAAAATATAAGCCTCTACGTGAGAAGATGTACCTCACGCAATGTGCACACAGCTGGGACTCAGGCCAACCTCAATCTGATCAGAGTCCTGGCCAGACTGCTATCCACAATGTATCCAGCGAAGGCTCAGATCAGCTGGGCGCACATGTCATAAGATACATTTTCTTACATTGCGGATCTTGTGTTTTCATGCGGACAAGAAAACACTGTTAACACTCATTAAGAAAACACGCCTATTCAAATATATAGAAAATTTCACCACCAAAATCGAAAGTTTTCAGATAAAAATTCTGATATTTTTCATATTTCTGCTCAAAACATAGATTGTGGGTACTCTTTAGAACCGCCTCGCCGAGGCGGTTCCAACGAGTACCCACAATCTATGTTTTTGAGCAGAAATAAGAAAAAATGTATACCCCTGTTAACCCCAGTTTTACTATATAAAAGTGCGGCTTAAGGGAGTCAAAATTATACAGGTACGTTTTCGTGATGGTATGCTTCCAAACTCACAGGTTAATCTTAAATCCTGCCTCTACAATTACACTAGTTTTCCCTTATTCGCTTTTATTTTTGCGGAAACCTGCTATAGAACAGACCTACTCCTGGCAATTCCGACCTAAGAATGGCAGATTGCGAGTTTTCGAAACGTTTTATCCAGAGACCTTGCATGTTACATGCGATTTTGTCGCATCTTCTCATTCCGTTTGCTGGTGATATATAGATTTAATTAGGCATATCCGAAAACTATGAAACATAAACGTTTTCAACCATTGCGTGTCCCAGTCTAAACCGAGCTGGTTCTTCCTGTACCAGAACCAAAACATTGACGCCTAAAATCGTGACAATGGCCCGTGATTTCAACCCTATGTTCCAAGTCATGCGACCGTTCGTGTGTAGAGACATACAACCCATTGCATGATAAACCTTCATACTATTCTCTCTTCTCATGGTAATTTATTATGGCAACGAAATAAATTCTCTAAATAGGGCGCTATTAAGTCGTTATAATTAACGAAACCATTTTAGAACACGCATCCCCTATTTTACAGCAATTTCAGATGGCTTTTCGTAAATAGAGCCGGTGATATACTGGTTCCTGCCATTCGTCTCTGACCTAATGCATTTTTATTGAAAGATGAGGAACCATACCCAAAGATAAAATGCTCGTTACATTACTTGAAACCAGACAGAAATTCATTTCTAGTCCATTTCCTCTTTCTGTCAATGGTTTCCATTTTCCTGTACTGTGCTAGTGTAAAAATGAGTTAATACAAAGTGATAAATCGTCTTTCCAAGGATTAGACGTCAAACTACGGAACTAGGCCTCTATAACTCTGTACAAACTGTTACGCTGGTTCTTGTCTGCGAAAAGAAGTTAATTCAGTAAAGAACAGAGCGCGTTTATGCGCCCGGGTTACAGTCAGCGTTAAGTGTTTCTTAAGCTCTTCAACGGACTAGATGGCTTCTCGGAAGCGATTGTAACTCACTCTCAGCAGAAATGGAAACAGGGATCAAGTTTCTAACATTCCACTCCATAAAATGTCACCCGCTTCATTTTATTCAGATTAAATTGATTCCCTCGCAAGGCAAAAAGCAGAAGTAGTGTTTTCAACGATTTTCATGTTCATATAAGCATGTTATAGATCTTTAGGTACCTACAGAAAAACTTCAATGACTCGAATACCAATGGCTCGTTTTCCGTGGCTAATTCGGACTCGTCTTTAAATCCCATCACGAAAACATGCCTATATAATTTTTATCCCCTTAAATCCCACTTTTATATAGTAAAACTGGGGTTTATAGGGGTATACATTACATTCTTATTTCTGCTCCAAACATAGTTTGAAGGTACTCGACGAGGCGGTTCTATCGAGTACCCACAATCTATGCAGAAATATGAAAAATATCAGAATTTTTTATCTGAAAATTTTCATTATTTGGTGGTAAAATTTTCAGTATACAGTAGAATCTCAATCGCTCGAACACCGAAGGCTTGTTTACCATGGCTGATTCGAACTCGTTTTTTTGAGTCCCTACGAAATTCTTCAGATAGCTCCAGAAACCAAATATTTAAGTATTTTTTTCTTATTTTATCAAGAAATTGTATGTTGTGTGTACTCCATTACGAAAACACGCCTATTCAAATATATTGAAAATTTTACCACCAAAAAAAAAAGAAAATTTCAGATAAAAATTTTGATATTTTTCATATTTCTGTTCAAAACATAGATTATGGGTACTCGTAAGAACCGCCTCGGCAAGGCGGTTCTAACGAGTACCCACAATCTATATGTTTTGAGCAGAAATATGAAAACTAATGTATACCCCTGTAAACCCCAGTTTTACCATATAAAAGTGGGGTTTAAGGGGGTCAAAATTATATAGGTATGTTTTCGTGATGATCAGAATGAGTACACACGTCATACCATTATTGTACAGAAGATCGAAAATACTTCCTAAATTATCGCCATTCGCTTCCTGACCTGGCGCCATGATTAACCCTCAGTGGCTCGAACTGTCCATGTCTCGAACAAATCTCCATGGTCCAAAAGATATTCAAGCCATTGAGGTTCGACTATATTTGAATAGGCATGTTTTCGTAATGCTAGAAAAAAAATCCGACAACTAAAGAAAACAAATATTTAGGGATATATTAGGGACATTTTATTTTATCATGAAAATATATGCTGTCTATACGCCTCATCGAGGCGATTCTAATGAGTACACTCAACATACCATAATTTTATAGAATATCGAAAAAACATCACAAATTATCCCCATTTGCCTCCTCACCTAGCGCTATGATTAATCCTCAGTCGTTCGAACTACCCATGTCTAGAACAAATTTCCATCGTCCCAAATATGTTCGAGCCATTGAAGTTCGATTTTATGACCTCAATTTTGTTTTTTAAAAGAAATATACGTGCTGTTTTCTTTTCTTTAATAGACGGTGGTATATTTCTCAACGGACTAGATTACCTCTTGGAAGCGGTTTTAACTCAGTCGCAGCCGAAATGGAAATAGGGATCAAGTTTCTATCATTCTACTCCATAAATTTTTGCACCGTTGATCACCGTCAGTAAAGCTTTATACCCGACCACAGCATTAAAACGACTGATTTTTGTAACCACATTACCATCCCTTTAGATACATTAAAATGTGGCCTATTTTGAGTTTCTACTTTAACCCATTTTAGGGTAATTGACAGACAGTGCAGACCCAGATCAGACTCCGCAACATGCGACGCCTGATCAGGGTCTCCACTGTTTGCAAGTGGTTAAGCCATTATTTCTATGACAATCTAAATCACTTAGCCTGAAATTGAAAATCGACTCTTCCAATATTGTATGGAGTAGTTTATCTCAGTCTAAAATGGGTTAAAGCTGAAATAGATTTTATCAGAAATTGTACATGGTAAATCAAACGTCATCTCTTCACAGGAAACACTGCTTACAAACATTTAGAAACCATGAAAATGATGTCACTAAGATGCCGTTTTGTTTTGTTTTGTTTTTTTATTATTTTAAATAATAATACCATTGCTGGTTTTTAATAACAATTACCTGTTTCAAAAAGCATGTGGTATAGCAGTTTCAGATTTGTTCTCTCCCCTACAATATTAACAACAAGAGAATCTACAAAAAAAATAAAATAAATAAATAAATAACAGGATCCTGGAAGCGCAGTGGTTAGTACGCTGACATCTGGTGCAAAAGGTCCTGGTTCGGTGAGATACCTTAAGGCTCCGTCATACTCCATTAGGGTCAATGGCAGGGATGGTTTAAATACAGTGCACTGTCTTTCGGGTCGGAACATAACTTGGAGACAAGTCAAAGATCCCATTGCGAAGATAATATTGCTCCCAAGTGGCCCATCCTGCAAAATCGACCCATTGCGGGTAATGGTCGAATACGACCGACTGGATCCAATGCAGAGTACAGTCGACTCTCGTTATCACGAACTCGCTTATCTCGAATAATCGCTTATCTCGAAATGAAAATCTGGTCCCTGTTTAAACACAGAGCGCTACCAGAAGGCAACAAAATATTGTGGAAAAGAGGAGAAATTGCTCCTTAGGAGCAATTTCTCCTCTTTTCCACAATATTTTCAATATCTCTTAACTTAGGAGTCAAATTACATATTCATTCTGTTTAAGGTGTTTGTTCGATTAATTGTTTTCCTGAGTTCCGCAAATCTGATATGTCGAAGTACGGATATCTCGCAGTGTTTCATAGAGTCCCTTGGAGTTCGAGATAACGAGAGTCGACTGTATATGACGTTATATAGCCTGGATAACCTCATTTATGTGGTTCTAGTAGATATTTAAAGAAATATCAGTGCAGAGTGGGGGGTAAATTCCTTTTTCTTTATAGCAGACTCATTTTCAGAATAGGATCACGCAGTGCGCACGGATGCAAAAAGAAGTCTCAGAATTTATTTGTGTCACTTGTAAAGTGATGACTGAAAAATCTGCCAAGTGTATCAAGAACTTTTATATTTGTTATTTTACATCACGAAAACATACCTATATAATTTTGACCCCCTTAGATCCCACTTTCAGTGCTGCTTTTAAATCGGTTCTATAGTTTTAGAAGCACGTTCATTTAACTATCTCCTATGAAACGTTCTTTTGCCAAACTGTAGAAGCGTCAAAAAAAAATCATAGAAAATCATCTGAGGGACATAGCTATTAAGTTTCATAAAAATCTCATCAGTTTTGAACATTTACCTATCATAAGCATATGGAACCAACAGGTTGCCTTGGCAACCGAACAGGTACATCAGTTGCCTAAAACAATAAAACTTATCTTCTCCCTCCCCCGGAGGTCCCTACCCTCTACCCTCGGCCTAATGTCCCGTGCTAAGTTTCATGAAAACTCATCAAGCGATTTAGGAAGTGACGTCATTTAAATAGCGTTAACAGGCGAATGATCACTATGTACAGTCGAACCTCGTTATCTCGAACTCGCTTATTTCAAATTACCGCTTATCTCGAAGTGAAAATCTAGTCCCTATTTTAACATGAAACTATGACAACAGGTAACAAAATAATGTGGAAAAGAGTAGAAATTGCTCCTCTTTTCCACATTATTTTATATATATATATATATATATATATATATATATATATATATATATATATATATATATATATATATATATATATATATATATATATATATATATATATATATATATTTCTAACTTCAGGAGTCAAATTACACATTCATTTGTTAAATGTGATTGTTCAATTTGTTGTTTTCCTCACTCTCTCAACTCTGATATTCGAGGTACGGATATCTCGAAGTATTTCAGTGAGTCTCTTGGAATTCGAGATAACGAGAGTCGACTGTATATAAGCCGCAACGTGGTGTAACGTACCTTTAGACATGTGCACCCAACGAAGACTCAAATTAACCTGCGCATGCGCGAGTATGATCAAAGTCTTCGTTGTCGCATGAAGAAATTTGCATCCAAAAGGCGCCTAGTGAAGATTCTGGTCAGACTGCGCGAATGCGCAGGCTGATCTGAATCTCCGCTTGTCGCACGTCTGAAGGTGACGGCTAATATGATCAGGACCTTAACTGTTGCTTACAGAATCATTGGACACTGTATGCTATATCAATGGACAGCGAAGTCTCTGAGATTGCACGGATGCGCATGCTGATCTGGAACAACGTTTCCGTATAAGCAAAAAGGACCAAGCAAAAAGGACCCTTTTCTAACGACAGTTCAAAAAAGAATATTTCTTTTACATAAAAAAAATCTTAGGAGTTACAGAACTTTAGACATCACGAAAACATGCCTACATAATTTTGACCCCCTTAAACCCTAGTTTTATATATTAAAACTGGGGTTTACAGGGGTATACATTATTTTTTCTTATTTCTGCTCAAAAACATAGATTTTGGTTACTCGTTAGAACCGCCTCGCCAATGCTGTTCTAACGAGTACCCACAATCTATGTTTTGAGCAGAAATATGAAAAATATCAGAGTTTTTTTATCTGAAAACTTTCAGTTTTTGGAGGTGAAATTTTCTGTATATTTGAATAGACTTGTTTTCGTAATGACCATAAGGATAATGCCATTTTTCTTGCGATAATGTGTTTTTTTGTTTGTTAAGACTCATCGGGTTGGTATCTTTGCAGTGGCCGTCGGTGACATGGTCCTTGGCTTCTTTGTAGGCGGAGAATCTGGAGAAGGAGGCGGTGTAGCTGGTTCCATGATGGTAGGTGATGGCGTGATCTCTGCTGTCTGTGACTGGCATTGGTGTCTGATGGTGGTAGGTGCTTTGGTCTGCAGTGTCTGGACGGCTGGCGGTGGTGTCTCCTTTTCCGGCGTCGGCTGTCGGCGTGCTGGCGGCGATCCGGTCGCCGGTCTGGTCGCAGTTGTGGGCTGGCGAGGCCACTCGCCGGCAGAAGGTACAGGCTGCCTCCTGCTTTCGGTCCCCTTCTTGTAGAGTCTAGTCGTTGGTAGATTCTTGTGGGAGGTTAGCTCAACTCGAACTAAGTCCTTCCCTAAGGACTAAGTCGGACATTTTCCAGCGTGGAGAGCAGACAAACTTGTACTCTCGTTGTGCGTTGAGTAGTACAGCTGGTATCACGGACATGGTCATTCATTAGTTAGATCTGAACACTTCGAAGGTCGAAGGTCAGCTGGATCTGTGATGATATCTGATATAAAACAGTGCATTTTCAAATATGTATAAGGACGCACAAACAATTTGGTTAAATGGACTGACTGCACTTGTTATTATTTCCGCCATTTTGACAAGGGAGTCAACTTTAGTGACATCCTATTTGCTTCCCAGCTCAGTAGGCCCCTTTTGAAAAGTGGTCTACTCCAAAAGGAAAGAATTTGCTCTGGGGCAAATTATTTCCTTCTTAGAGTAGACCCCTTTTCAGAAAAGGAGCCAAACAATTTTTGAAAGAGTTGCCTACCTTCAAAGTGAAACAATTTTCCCTTAAGTAATGTACAGAGATCCTCAACGTAAAATGAAAAAAAAAGCCTGAAAATTAAACTAAACGTAGATTATTTTACCATTTTTACATACAAATAAACAGACAACTAGTAATTTACGCGCCAAAAGGTACGGTACACTATAATTTGCACTGCATTAGAAACAAAAATGACAAAATCTGAATACTGTTATTACACTTAAGGTCAACGAGTATAGTCGGTAGATTTGCTGCCATGTTTGACAAGGAAGCAACTTTTGTGACTTCCCGTTAGTTTTCCTGCATAGCAGGCCCTTTCAGAAGTAAATCTAACTAGTTTTGAAATAGTTGTCTTCCTAGAAAGTGAATATACCGCTCCAACATCATATTACTACAATAGAAACAAAAATACCAAGACTCCTCTTAAAACGTGATTTCTTAGAATAACATACTTCAAATATAGTTTTGGTGAAGTATAAAGTACATGGCCTGTGGATAATCCATATAAGCGAAGCCACCGTTTCATCTATGTGACAATGCAGTTTGATATTATTATTATTATTATTATTATTATTATTATTATTATTATGGTTCTTTACCCAAAGAGATAATATGATATACAACTTGATAAATCTCTTAGCTCTATTCACCAAATTTTCGAAGGTGATATCCTCAGGGTAAATGGAAAAAAGGAAAAGAAATAACTATTTTACATTTTAGATGTGTGTTACATTAATGAACATCATGACTTCAAAATCAGAGTTGGAGGTAGTCACCTCCGAAAATTCGCGAACAGAGCTAAGAACTTTACCAATTTATTATTATTATTATTATTATTATTTCATTGTGCAGACAGACACGAAAGAAAAAAGTTGTGTCACTAATGGGATGAAAACATTTGAACCTTAGATGAAGATTTAATGCCGGTGAGGTCGATTTTAACTCCCGGGCGGTTTTGCTGCTGCTTGTTCAAATGCTGTTTGTTCTTTGTGTGGCCTTGTGGCTACTCGCTGCGTGGATTTTTATCATATTTTGTCCCGGCCGTTGTCTTATTGTATTCAGTTGATCCTTTCTAGAATTGTGATCACCTTGTTAGGGAAGAAGGAGCTGGTTGCTTTGCTTTTTTTTTCGTAATATTACGAAAACAAGCCTATTCAAATGTACTGAAACTTTTACCACCCAAAAAATGAAAATTTTTAGATCAAAATTGTGATATTTTTCTTATTTCTGCTCAAAAGCATATATTGTGGGTACTCGATAGAACCGCCTCGAGGTGGTTCTAACGAGTACCCACAATCTATGTTTTTTAGCAGAAATAAGAAAAATAGTGTATCGAGGCGGTTCTAACGAGTACCCACAATCTATGTTTTTAAGCACAAATAAGAAAAATAATGTATAACCCTGTAAACCCCAGTTTTACCATATAAAAGTGGGGTTTAAAGGGGGGTCAGAATTATAAAGGTATGTTTTCGCGATGAGTACCCATAAACTATTACTGGGATATAGATTTATCTCCTGGAAGAGGGGGTTGGTGTCTTTGCTTTGGTTTGTGGCTTGTGTATAGTCTGTCTTGGTTTGTTTGCTCTTCCTCTTAGTAAAGGCTATGTTCTGTGATTGTGGCTCTTCCTGGACATCTTCCATTGCGAAAACATGCCTATTCAAATATACTGAAAATTTTCCCACCAAAAAATGAAAATTGTCAGATAAAAATTTCTGTTATTTTTCATATTTATGCTCAAAACACAGATTGTGGGTACTCGTTAGAACCGCCTCGACGAGGCGGTTCTAACGAGTACCCACAATCAATCTTTCTGAGCAGAAATAAGAAAAATAATGTATACCCCTGTAAACCCAAGTTTTACTATATAAAAGCGAGGTTTTAAAAGGGTCAAAACTATGTAGGCGTGTTTTCATGATGTATACTATTTTGTAGTCTGGCCCCAGACCCTTTCTTTATTTTTCTTTTCTTTCTTTTTCTTCTTCTTCTTTTTTTTTTTTTTTTTTTTTTTTAATGGGACACAACACTTGTATAGCTTGTAGAATATTTGTTTACTTCAGTCCCTTGGCTAGAAAGAAAGGTTTTTGTTCAGCCATAGGTAACTTGAAGTTGGATTAAAGAGGATCATGATAAAAAAAAATAATGTAGAGAAAGAGAGAAATAGATATAAAACAAAATCGACTGGAGCCAGTCTAACTATTTTGCTACTGACTGTTTCAGGGTGTTTGTTCTGTAACAATTCTTCTTCGTTCGTGCTTCGGTGACGTTTGTTTTTGTCTTTGTATCTTCCCCATCTCCTCTTCTTTTGGTGCCCAGGGAAAGCTGTGCTTCGTAATTGTGACATTTCCTAGATATCTTCACTTATAGTTGTTCTGTTTGCACAGTATTTTAGTTTTATTATTATTTGAAAATTCCAAACATGCGAGAATGGAAAACAGAACAGAGAAACAAACTGAAAAAAAAAGTAAAATCATGGAAAATGTCTCTAAAAACTTAAAGCGCCAAAAGCTGTAGCAGACGAAACTCTATTTTTTACATGTATTTTTCAGAAAACAAAATCTTGATATTTCATGTGAATCGTCACATGAAATGTCAAGGCTTGATTTCTCTGAAAAAAATAATAAAAAAAAGCTTGTCGTCTGCTGCAGTTATGACTGGTACTAGAATACGACTTACTGCTTTAAAAAACGTAGACCAAGAAAACATCGATAGTGTGATAAGGGATGTGTGAGTTTCAATGCTATTGCATTTGATGCGGAATGCCAGAAAAGAGTAAGTGTTTTGGGCGAATAAATGCACTTGGTAGATTTTCCTCCATCTTTTTACAAAGGAGACAATTTTATGACCTCCAGTTTTCTCTCCTGTACACAAATCTTCTTCTGATAAGATAAGGGTCCACTCTTAAAGGAAAGACTTTGCTCCCCTTAAGGTTTCTACTCTAAAATGAAGAATTTGCTCCCAGTTGGGTTGGGGTAGGGGGAAGCAATTCTCCCCCTTTAAAGAAGACTATTTTCAACAAGGAGATAAAACGGTTTTGACATTACGAAAACACGCCTATTCAAATATACTGAAAATTTTACCAACAAAAATGAAAATTTTTAGATAAAAATTTCTACTATTTTTCTTATTTCTGCTCAAAACATAGATTGTGGGTACTCGTTAGAACCGCCTCGCCTAGGCGGTTCTAACAAGTACCCACAATCTATGTTTAAAGCAGAAATAGGAAAAATAAGTTATACCACTGTAAACCCCAGTTTTACTGTATAAAAGTTGGGTTTAAGGGAGTCAAAATTATTTAGGTATGTTTTTGTGATGAATAGCTATCTCCTCTTAAAGTGTATCAGTACCACTCAAGTCATACGAGTATTCTGGCAACAAGGATCCGATCAGCATGTTCATTTGCACAATCTGCTCAATATCCTCTGAAAGAATCATTGGATATTGTAGAATACATCGACGAACATAGAAGGCACCGATCGACTGCATGGGCGCTCAGGCTGATCTGTGCCTTCTCTGTTCGCGTCTGGCACAAGCTTTTTATGTTGCGTAGTATTTGTATATAGCAATGTAGCTAAGCAGATAGATGCAATGACATATCTTGGGCCACACAAAGTGAAAACGTGTCTTCGGGCATATGCGGACAGTGAAGGCCCAGATCAGACTGCGCATCCGCGCAGTCTGATCTGGGCCTTCACTGTTCGCTTTCAAAATCATTGGCTACAGCCGCAATATATCAATGTATAACAAACGTCTTTATCAGGTTGTGCGGCTTAGCTAGTTAATCTGGACTTTCACTGTTTTCTTATGTCCCGATGACACATTTTTCTTGGCGCGGCCCCTATAAAGTACAAGTAAAATCTCATTTTCGTACTTTAATTCCGGTTTCTGAGAAAACTCTCATTTCGCTCTAATGACTTTGGATGCTTTACATAAAACCAGATTCTTGGCGAAAAAGAAAGCAAACAAGAAATAACCCAGACTGATAGGAACTCCATTTGCCTTGATTTAACTTGAAATAAAGTTAGAAAGTCCGCTACGAGCTTTTCTAATGCAAGTTACATCTTGTCACGCAACATCACAAACGACTGTCCCCGTCTCTTGACGCTGTCACGCAATCACTAATATGTTTATAATAATTTGTAATAAAGTATCATGAGTCGAAGCATCAAGAGAGTTCCCCAGAAATAAAGTCGAAAATCGTCGCAAATGAGATCTGAATAAAGTCATTAGAATAGGCATCAGCGCTGCCCTTCGATACAATGGAGAAATTGAATGGCTCTCCATGCGGTCTACTTCGGAATTATTCGTGATAATTCAGCGCAATGTGGTGCCTCTTTTCTTCTCTGCGTCTTTATGGGGAGGGGACAATTATTCTATCAAACGCTGGTTAACTAAAAGGGAAAATATGGAAATAAATTCGTGTGCGAATTAGATTAATTAGCCATTAAATTGCTTGATATTTGTTTTGACAAATGCCACAATATTTTAGTTTGTTAAATAGAAATTACGAAGAGTTCGGTCAGATATGACATGCGAGTTCTGTCAGAGAGGGTAATCAGTGCGGGACGTGGTTTTGATACATGTATATCTTAAGGTAAATCGATACATTTCAAGGGCGGCAACTCCGTCAAAATTGTATTTTGCTCCCTTATGGAAAGGGGTCTATTCTAAAAGGAAAGAATTTGCTCCCTGGGAGTAAATTCTTTCCTTTTAGAGTAGACCTCTTTTCAGAAGGGGATTAATGTGCAGGAGAGCAAAGGGGATGTAACCAAAGTTGTCTGCCCTATGAAAAAGGGTGAAAATCTAGCAAATTGTAACGCAGTGTAGTCAGCTTTGTTCTTCCAAGAACAGACAGACTGTATCGATAAAAGGCGAAAAAGGTTGGAAAATAAACACAAACTACAACACATCACGAAAACATACCTATACAATTTCATCCCCTTAAACCCCACTTTTATATAGTAAAACTGGGGTTTACAGGTATTATATATATATATATATATATATATATATATATATATATATATATATATATATATATATATATATATATATATATATATATATATATATATATATATATATATATTGCTTTTTTTCTTTTTCTTTTTTTGGTTCAAAAACATAGATTGTGGGTACTCGTTAGAACTGCCTCGCCGAGGCGGTTCTAACGAGTACCCATAAACTATGTTTTGAGTAGAAATATGAAAAATATCGGAGTTTTTTATCTGAAAATTTTCAGTTTTTGGAGTTTAAATTTTCTATATATTTGAATAGGCGTGTTTACCTATTGAAATCGTAACTTTTTCAACACGTATTGCAAAATTATAGCAAACAACATTCCCATTTTGTTTAACTTTTTACAGAAAATAAGGTTTGAATTTCAAATACGATACACTAGAAAATCAAGCCTAATTTTCGCTGAAAGTAAAAATATGAGAATGATTGCAGACGATTGATGTGAATACTAAGACTTATTTTCTCTAAATTAAATACAAAAATGTCGTCTGGTATAATTTTGCATGGCTCTTTAAGGGTTAATATTCCTTGCTCTTATTTATGTTGTATTCCTCTTTATTTATAGACACAGGTAGACAATTCACATGCTAGGCAGACGATTCGCATTCAATGTGAAGCCTTACTTTTTTTTTTTTTTTTTTTTTTTTTTTGAAAATTTCAGAATGCCACCCTTAACCCAAAGTTTGTTTTCGCTGTATGTGGTGGAATCAACGAAGACAACGGAACAGGAATGTGCATGGAAGAAAAAAAGGTGCGAGCACTGCCATTTTTGGGTGAAACCTCAATGATTTTAAATAAAATCATAAATTTCTGCAACGTTTTTTTTTATTAACGCGCTTTTTTTTTCTAAATTTTGATTATGTCTATGCATATATATTGTACTATTAATGTTTATTAAAATAAAATTTGTCGAAGCCAGAAACTACGTATACGCAGTTGTGGGGTAAAAAGTCATAGATCTGATTGAAATATAGTTTTGAAATAATATTGGCCTCAGAATTTCAGATTTTCTCAATGAAATTATATCTTACAATACAAAAGTATTTTCTCTGGACCCGAGATATAAATACCTGACTACAAATGTGGTAATTTAAATAATGCAATGACTATTTCTGCAGTTAGTATTATAAAAGCAAACAAAATCGCTGTCACTAAATGATTAAGAACGTTAACAGTTTGCAAGTAACACTAATATTGAGTCATTACTACCGAAGCCGATAGGTTAAAAACCTTTTTTTAAAAGGGGATTCCCTCAGCTCTGAGGTCAGCTTAGTGTCGATACCTCAACTTTGTATCAGAAAAGTTATTTTATTTCTGTTTATCATTATATCATATATACTATATACATATTTTATTTTATTTTATTTTTATTTCTTACTATGGTGATGTTCTATGTGATATCCATGCTAGTCGAGAAAGTGAAAATTATGAAAACACGCCTATTCAAATATATTGAAAATTTCACCACCAAAAACTGAAAGTTTTCAGATAAAAATTCTGATATTTTTCATGTTTCTGCTCAAAACATAGACTGTGGATACTCGTTAGAACCGCCTCGGTGAGGCGGTTCTAACGAGTACCCACAATCTATGTTTTTAGCAAAATAAGAAAACAATGTATACCCCTGTAAACCTCAGTTTTACTATATAAAAGTGGGGTTTGAGGGGGTCAAAATTATATAGGCGTGTTTTCGTGATGGATCACGACAAATCTGCGCGCCTGTAAGATTCTGAAAATTAGTCCTGCTACTGACTGTTCCATGACGGTTTTGAGTTCGAATGTTTACAATCGAGTCTAAGCATACATATACCAAAATTCCCTTAAAGGTTGTTGTCTACGTGATCATTATTGACCAATGAAATCAAACCGCGTTTGTATGAAATCCTGTTAAATAGCCCTATTCTTGTCACTGTGAGGTCAGAGTGTCGCGTAAAGAGGTCATCTGTAAAACCTGGATTGGGACATTGTCGAACAGTGCAGACCCGAGTCAGACGCTACAGAACGTGGCGTCTGATGAGGATCAGGACTGTTCGCTCAAATTACAGGAAAGGATTAAATGAAACAATCCTACGCCCCCGTTCAGGACCGTTTTCCCGGGCAGCATTCAAAGTCAATCGACCCACCAGTGCTGCTAGTGCTTTAATTATCCTCCTCCGTCGTATTTGGCACTCTGTTGTCTGCATTGTTGTGTCTTGTAGGTCGCATTGTGTTCTAGTGTGTATGTTCTTGTCTCTCCTACATTTGGTGGCTCGGTACGGGTGTGTTGATTTATTGTGGCTTTTCATGGGTATTTTTCATCACGAAAACATACCTATATAATTTTGTCGCCCTTAAATCCCACTTTTATATAGTAAAACTGGGGTTTACAAAGGTATACATTATTTGTTTTATTTCTGCTCAAAAACATAGATTGTGGGTACACGTTAGAACCATTCGCTGAGGCCCACAATCTATGTTTTGAGCAGAAATATGAAAAAGATCAATTGTTTTATCTAAAAATTTTCTTTTTTTTTTTTGGTCGTAAAATTTTCAGTATATCTGAACAGGCATGTTTTCGTAATGATAGTTTTTTACCTCCAGATCAGCGTGCACTGAACTGACAAAATCGTTGGACCATTATGCACCTACAATCGAAGTGTCTACTACATCCATTTTGGAATTCAGGAGATATACTTTTCAAAATATAATAACATAAAAATTTAAACAGTATAAAATTATTCCATGACCTTGACCCCCAAGGTCACTCAGGCAGATAGACTTGGCAATAAAACAATGGACTAGCATCTAATATCATCCCACTTATCAACTAAAGGAGTAACTGCATTATGGTTCAGTTGTAGCCCTCTTCAGTACAGCTACATCTCTGCATATTTTGGATCCTTATCTAAGCCTATCATCAAATATAAATGGAAATATGTGTCAGGACCCTTTGAGGAAAACATACGAAGTCAAAGTTCAGTCTCAGCTACGTAATCTATACAATTCAACATCATTCATTTACATTGCTAAAAGCTCACCCGGAATCAAACTGTTAGTATTTTTTGTTGAGGAATGACTTAATTTTCAGGATTGGATTCTGAAATGGGATTTTTACATTTAAATATGGATTGATTAGGGTTTAACATTTGATGGAATGAGCAAAAACATATATCCTAGTTTTGACATTTTTCGGCGACTTTCAGCACTTGGCTGGTATAGAGCATACCTAAATACCAAAACGATAAATTGATATCGTATGATGTAGATCTTGTCACAGGCTACAAAATATATCAACGTATGGTTTAGGCCATTTTGAAAAAAAAAAGAGTACCCAAATCATACACTAAAACCATTCCACTCAGTGATTACAGGGAAAGCCTGGTGATTAACAGACTTTGATTTTTCAGCAAATCCTTAACGGCTTCCTTAATGCGCGTTGTCCTTTTATCCATGGTGTTTAGGAGAGACAAATATTTGCACATTTTAACGTAGAATTTTATAATAAGAACTTAAGTCTATGCTCTTGACTTATAATTATCATCAGGGGTAAGGGCTGCTCTGTATACATCTTTTAGAGTACAACCCTTTCTAGAAGGGAGCAAAACCCTTTTTGACAGTGTGGTATTACTTGAAAGTATATCAGTCCATCTTAAAGGAGAATGCGATTCATTACAAGTTACAATTGGAATTTTGATCCTGCCATATATGTATGTTACTGTCAACACCTGATATTGCATGACAGAATATGACTAGATACACTCTCGCTTGATCCCCAATTAATATAGCTTATCTCTCCCTTAATTCTGTCTCCCAGTAAACAACAAAGACGCTCTTGGCCTGCACATATTTCATTATCAGCATTTTGATCATTTTTACGACTTTTATGTTCGTTTATGATCTTTTTGTAGTCCTGTTCATTGATTTACTACTGGCCAACATGCAACCATGGCAGTTTCTAGATTCTATATGAAATTCAGACCGCGTCACGAACAAAAGGTATGGCTAAGCATATGCAAAATCGGTATGGAGGGCACTAGATAGATTTGGAAGATTTCTGCCATTTCCGTAAGCGGATACATCTTTTATATAAACTCTTATTCGCATTCCTTTACACCTATCTCATTTTGAAATGATCTACTCTAAAAGGAAAGAATTTGCTCCCAAAGGGGAGCAGATTCTATTCTTTTAGAATAGATCATTTTTCAGAATGGAGCAAAAATAATTTGGACAGAGTTGTCTCCCTTGAAAACGTATTGTTTTCCCTTAGTTAATTCTGCACCATGTCCAGCATATCCACCATGCAGCCTTACCTGTATCTTTGGTCTCCACTGATATATTTACACTGATGTATCTGTAAGTACAGTGAAACCTGTGTAAGAGAGCCACCTTCGAGACTGACTTTAAATAGTGGTTGACGTGAAAAAGGTGTCTGTCTTATAAAGGTACATGTCATGTAATTTTGCCAGCAAAATTACATGACGTACCTTTATAAGACATCCACCTTTCTACACCAACCACTAAAGTCAATCTCAAAGGTGGCTTTCTTACACAGGTTTCACTGCACAATGAATAACTTCATCAGGCTACACAAATGCACGGGCTGCCTTTGGCCTTCGCTGTCCGCATATGCCCGGAAGACACATTTTCACCACCCACGACATCTGTTGTTTGATGAAAATCTAGTCATACGCTATACACTTTGCATATGCAATTAAAATGGTGCTAAACAGAAAGAAACATTTTAATAATCAAAGCATTGACAGAACTGGTGGGTCGATTGTATCTGAGTATAAGCTGGGAAAAAGGTCCTGAACCTGGACTTAACACTGTTTTATTTAACCCGTAACTTCCTGTAATTTAAGCAAACAGTGCAGGCCCTGATCAGACGCTGCGTTCTTCGGCGTCTGTCCTGGGTCTGCGCTGTTTTTCATGTCCCAGCACTGAGTCCAGTCACGGTATTACAGATAACCCTCTTTACGACACAGCACTCTGACGTCATAGCTACAAGAATAGCGCGGCTATTAATAACCGTTACTTGGATTTCGTTGGCCAATGATAATCACGTGGACAACAACCTGAAGGAAATTTTGGAGTATGTATACTTTGGGTCGTTTACAATCAACCCAAAACTGTTTACCCTTTTCAGACTTCACGGGACTGGATACACCTTGTAGATTTTTTCTACGATTCCTTACATGAAAGAAAAAATGAGACGTCCTGTTTCCAAGGGTTCAAATTAGTTTCTTTTAGAGTAGAACCCTTCTCAGTAGGGAACCAAAACAATGTTGACAATGTTGACAGAGTTTTCTCTCCTCTAATAGTATATCCATTTCCCCTTAAATTCTGTAAAATTGAATATCGAATTTTTTAATCTGATGTTTCTTTCGAAGAAAAAAAAGGTGTCAGAAAAGAAACACATACAAGCAGTGTAACCTCGATTTAATCTTCATCTGCACTGTATGCAAGTTAACGCCTAGTTTTCATTATTGTTATTGTTATTTATTATTATCATTATTATTTATTTATTATTATTATTATTATTATTATTATTATTATGTCTGTGTAGTTGAGAATCTATCTTTTTAATTTGTTTGGAGAAATATTTTATATTACCGTACAAATAATAAGCGATACAGCGAAATTATAAGAACGGATTGTCCCTAACTGTGGAAAGTTCTATGTATTTCCGGTCTCTTATTAAAATGTGGTTGCATCGTTTTCCATTATTTTGTTTCTTAGCCCCATAAAAATGTGAGTAAGCCGTTGCTTAACAGCTGCGTCCGAGAATCTTTAAAATACTACTTCGTAGTACTTGTCTGAAAAAGCCCTTTACTATAACTACTAGGTCCGAGATACAAACACTCGCAAACTAGTTCTGTAAAATGGAAGCATTTGCAAACAAAGAACACATTAAAGAAATGAAAATAAAAGACTCACTTTCACTCAGCATATTCATGTGCAGTATTTGGTTATGCGACGCTGTACACGCCTTCTTATCGCGAGTTGACTAGAACTCGGTTTTCCGTCGAAATGACTAGAAAATAGAGAGTCCATATGTGTATGCTTCAGAGATATATGCGCCAGCGCATGAAAAAACTAACAAAATGGCATGTGCGCCCAACGAAGACTCAGATCAGCCTGTGCATCCGCCCAGTCTGATCAGAGTCTTCGCTGTGCGCTCAGTCGGTAGCTAAGGACCCAAGCTGTCTTCATGCGGACAGCGAAGACTCTGATCAGACTGGGCGGATGCCCAGGCTGATCTGAGTCTTCGCTGGGCGCACATGCCATGTTGTTGGTTTTGTCATGCGCTTGCTCATACACATCTACAACAAAACAAATACGCACAAACGTGTACACATATGCACACATTTATGTAATGTAATTGTACCAATGTTTCCTTCTGTAATCGTTCATGCCTAAACGTCATGGTTTTATCACAGCTCGTCTAGCGTTTTTATTCTCGACACCAATTACCAAACCATGATAATTTACCTGTTACTAACATTTCACATACGACATGGCTGAATGAGTTTCAAATTTTCAAACACTATAATAATCTACGAAAGAGCACGGCGAGATGTGACACAGCGTCGCGCGAATCCTACAAATCATAACCCTGTCATGATCTTACCTGGAATCATCAAAGACGCCGTCGCACACTCGCGTGAGGTCACGTGCCCTGACGATGCCCATTTCCATGAAAACACGATGAAGATCTTGTCAACATATTGACAATTCTTGTTACCTGAACGACAACTTCCGACGTCTAAATGGATCGATTTTAAGTGCACATTAGTGATCCTTAATATGAAATACAGGAAATTAACCTTATTTATAAACATTTAATGATTTTTTGCCATCATCGTCGTTGTTTCGATGATTCTCATTGTTAATCATTTTTTAAACTTTTAAACAGATTGCATGCAATCAAGGTTGAAAACTTTGCTGCTCTCTTAAACAATACGGCGGTGGTTCGGACCAAAGACTCAGCGACGGCTGTACCCTAAACTTTTGCTAGATGGCTTGTGACTGAAATACTCACTGTCTCACTGTCGTCCTACTAGCAGTTTTCATTTGTTCTAATTTTCTGTTTCTAGTCAAGCCTTCATCTTTTTTTCATCATAGTTCTGAGAATCTTATTTATATGGTGTGTGTGTGTGTGTGTGTGTGTGTGTGTGTGTGTGTCATTGATATACTACCCAGCTAGCATTCTGCTCAAATCTATATCCTACCGGTCCGATAACGGTCTTATGTAGATTTATCCCGTTGTAGACTGAATGAACTCCCCCACACTATATATTGGAAAAGTCCAGTTTCAATTTTAGGTAGGTGAGGCTATAAGATTTAGATATTCCTAGAGAAAAATGGCTGACAAATTTGCAAACGGTGAAGTCCCTGATCAGACGCTGCGGCGTCTGATCTGGGTCTGCACTGTTTGCCAATTACCCTCTTAGGGGTCTCCCGACTACAATGGGTTAAGTAGAATGCTAGGTGGATAATGAGTTAGGGAACTCTAAAGGCACGGAGCAATTATATGTTGCTGGAAATGGATCAGGATTAAGGACAAAGGTTGGATACCAAATCCATATTTAAGACCCGCACCCAATCAGTTTATACTGATGTCACTTCAAAGGTGGAAAGTCTCATGCGGGGCCATATTTTTTTTTTTTTTTTTTTTTTTTTTTTTGGTAATTCTAACAATGTGGTCACCCGCTGTGAGGTTATCTACTATGTTGTATTATTTTTCTGTTTTCTTGCGCCTTGTTTTCATGTACTTTTCATATGTATGTATGTATGTATGTATGTATGTATGTATGTATGTATGTATGTATGTATGTATGTATGTATGTATGTATGTATGTAGCTGCTTCAGGATATAAAGGTGAGGGTTTGATATCCGTAGAACAACATTGAAGCCCCCACACCCTCCAGTGTTTTTTCTCATCACGAAAACATGCCTATACACATGTATAATTTTGACCCCCTTAAACCCCACTTTTACATAGTAAAACTGGGGTTTACAGGGAGAACATTATTTTCCTTATTTCTGCTCAAAAACATATATTTGGGTACTCGTTAGAACCGGCTCTAAAGAGTACCCACAATCTATATTTTGAGCAGAAATATGAAAAATATCAGAGTTTTATCTGAAAATTTGCATTTTTGGGTGGTAAAATTTTCAGTATAATTGAATAGGTATGTTTTTGTAATGTGTTGACCGTTCCAAGGCGGTTTGTTTTTTCTGTTGCAGTTCCGTTGTGTATTCAACTAGGTATTGTTTCGTGTTGAAGTTTCATGTAATACGGTGCCTTGGAAGGGCTGCGTCCCGTAATTTTGGCCTTCCTTGGGGATTTCCGAATTTATTTTCTTCAAATCGGAATAGTATTATTGGATTAGGTAAAGTGGTAAAATCAGCATACAAACAAATACATTTACGTTTAATACATAGAGCCATATAACAAATAAACTGGTTACTCTCTCTCTCTCTCTCTCTCTCTCT
This sequence comes from Anodontia alba, assembly GCA_964016985.1. Taxonomy (NCBI): domain Eukaryota; kingdom Metazoa; phylum Mollusca; class Bivalvia; order Lucinida; family Lucinidae; genus Anodontia; species Anodontia alba. Next base: position 83,225,040 of record OZ024824.1, read on the forward strand.
CTCTCTCTCTCTCTCTCTCTCTCTCTCTCTCTCTCTCTCTCTCTTAGTTTGCTTAAAATTACAAATATATCTGGTATCTGGACTCATTGGCCTCAGTTCTTAAGAAAGAAGAAATTCGTTACAAAACTATGATCCACAAATGAGAAAATGTGCCCTATGGTAAGGTAAAACACATTAAACTGTATATTCCTTGCTGTCTGGTGAGAGTAGAACCCTTCCCTGTTTCGCTAATGAAGTAGGGACCCTCAACGGGACCAAGCATATATTTGTAACTTGGAGCTGCATCAGCATTAAGGGCGACTTTTCTAGTAAAAGTGGTTTGAATCCTGATGTTGTCTTTGATCGGATCCGTCATGCTTATACTGGTGGTTTTCTTTATCTCTGTGTCTGAGATGTTTACTGTGAACCCTTAGCCATGTTTCATCATCATGGGTAAAGATTCAGATGTGTTTCTGTGATCTATCCCTAAATCAAACAGAGAGCCTATATGTGAGCCGAGCTTAAAGTGAAGAGTTGGTACCAGTAAAGTCGATTTAACCCCACTCCTCCGGTGGATTTTATCGCTGTCTTGTTCCTTCTTTGTTGACCTTTGTAGCTGCTCGTTGCGGTGCGGTGCGATGTCTTCTTGTTGTGTCTGGTGGATCCTGTCTGACATTGTTATAGCCTCTTTGGGGAAGAAAGAGCGGGTTGCTTTGCTTTTTCCCCAAAAGAGCGGGTTCGCGGCTTTGCTTTTCGCTGTTTTATCACGTATGTAGTCGTACTATCCGTCATAGTTAATTTGCTTTTCCTCTTGATGTGGTAGGCTATGTTCATCTGACTGTTGCACTGCCTGGACATTCTCTTTACATTTAAGTTCCCCATGCCAGCAATTTATATAGCTAACTCTTCCAATGCAGGTCATTACGAAAACACGCCTATTCAAATATACTGAAAATTTCATCACCAAAAAATGAAATTTTTTAGATAAAAAATTCTGATATTTTTCATGTTTGTGCTCAAAACATAGATTGTGGGTACTTGTTAGAACCGCCTCGACGAGGCGGTTCTAACGAGTACCCACAATCTATGTTTCTTAGCAAAATAATAAAAATAAAAGTGGGGTTTAAGGGGGTCAAAATTATATAGGCATGTTTTCGTGATGTATTCTAATGCACATCTTCTATACTCGTGACTGCCTGTTTCCAGCATTGTGGCGATCTTCTGATTTATTCAGTACTACTTATGTTTGTATTTCCCTTTGTTTATACCGTTATGTTATGTCTAAAGCTGCGTCTGGAGATAAGAGTAAGGTTTCGCACGGTAAATTAACTCTTTCATCCCTGAGTTTCTGAAGCGGACTCCTCCCTTCTTGAAATTGGACTTGTCCATTGATGCAAATATGGGTTTAAGTCTAAAATGAAAAATAGAATATCAAACAGTGTAGATCCTGATGAGATGGCTGTTTGCACAGGTATTGGTTTTGGTCTGCCGGGCTGACAGGTTTAAACCCCTCCGTCTTCCCGCTTACAATGCTGAGCAGTTTTTCTATTACAGTACCAGTTCAAGAACTACTTCTTGCACAGGTATTGGTTTTGGTCTGCCGGGCTGACAGGTTTAAACCCCTCCGTCTTCCCGCTTACAATGCTGAGCAGTTTTTCTATTACAGTACCAGTTCAAGAACTACTTCTTGGTTCGTATGTCGGTTATTGAAAATTTGCCATTCGGTTTTGTCATTGTTTGTTCCTCATCTCTTCTTCAATCGGTGCTTGTGATGGTTGTGCTTCGTGACTGTGCCCTTTTCTGGGTATTTATATTTTGTGTATGATGGCATGTATGTATCCATTTGACTAGTGTGTGGAAGCCGATAATTATAAAATCAGAAATTTTCATTTGGAGCGCTATTGTAATAGGTTGGCGGAGCACGGGGTATATTTTGTTACAAAAGGCTGATGACCACTAGCTCGTACTGTTTTTTATTTATTTATTTTTTTACTTTAAATAATTCTATTATTTCTGTATTGATTATATGGGTGTCTCCATATTTAGTTTTTGTGACTAATTTCAGACCCACTGTTTCCCTAGTAGCAGTTTTCGTTTGCTCTAAATATTTTTCTATAGTCAAGGCATCGTCTTTGTTTCATCGCGATATTGATAAATCAATGCATATGTCTGGCTTTGATTAATCCACGGATGAGTGAGGAAACCCAGCGCACACTGAACAATTATGATTATCACTGTCTCAAGACTTAAGAGTCTGGGTTGGACCTCCTCCACAAAACCAAGTCCCGAGATTATATTTTTTTCATGCTCAACATCACGGAAACATGCCTATATAATTTTGACCCCCTTAAACCCCACTTTTATATAGTAAAACTGGGGTTTACAGGGGTATACATTATTTTTCTTATTTCTGCTCAAAACAAAGATTGTGGGTACTCGTTAGAACTGCCTTGGCGAGGTGGTTCTAATGAGTACCCACAATCTATGTTTTTTACCAAGGCGGTTCTAACGAGTACCCACAATCTATGTTTTGAGCAGAAATATGAAAAATATCAAAAAATTTTATCTGAAAAGTTTCATTTTTTGGTGGTAAAATTTTCAATATATTTGAATAGGCATGTTTTTGTAATGAATTAAGCTGAGCATGAAATTTATCTGCTAATAAATATGAAAATGCCAACAATTTTCATATTTATTAGCAAAGAAATTTTCATATTCAGTCATGTAAAGCAAGAAAGCATTTGCAATTGTCAGTAATTTGAGATTTATTAGCAGGTCAAATTTCATGCTCAGCATGAAAAAAAAAAGTTTTATAACCTCGGGGCCAGGTTTTACCCTCATAGTTTGCTGTTGACCATTCTATGGTGCTAGTTTTGCCACACTTCCTCTTTATTTGTCCCTTTTGTTTTCGATAGTGGTTTTGGTATTTTTTGTCATTAACCTTTACCACTCTCTTGGCTAACTCAGCAGACGACAGATGGATGATATTTTTTCTCATTTTCCCAGAAAACAGGATTTGACATTTCGTCTCCAATAGACACAATTTTTTATGAAATGTCAAATCTTGTTTGCTGGGGAAAAATGGGAAAAAAATCAATTTGTCATCTTCTGAAAATTTTACCCAGAGTGCTAAGCATTAAAACTTAACCAGTGCTTTGGGCGGACTCTAAAATATGGTTTTGTATAAATAAACTCAACAATGGTTTCAAACATTATTTATTCAAATGTTACAACATTCATTATTTTATACTTCATTTTTGGGCTGGTCAACAAAACTTGAGATTTGTTAAATGCAAAAAAAATTATGTACATATATTTGCTGAATAACGCATTTAGTTCAATATTCAGACAGACATGCCTGGGCAAACAGTGTACACCTAGGTCAAACTCCTATGACTCAGACCAAAGTCAAGCAGTTTGAAGTATTGGTTACCCTTTAGGCTGCACCATTAGAACTCCAACACGAAAACATACTTATATAATTCTGATCCCCTTAAACCCCACTTTTATATAGTAAAACTGGGGTTTACATGGGTATACATTATTTTTTCTTATTTTAGCTCAAAAACATAGATTGTGGGTACTGGTTAGAACTGCCTCAGCGAGGTGGTTGTAATGAGTATCCACAATCTATGTTTTGATAAAAAAAAATATGAAAAATATCAGAATTTTTTATCTGAAAATTTTCCTTTTTTTGGCTGAAAAATTTTCAATATATTTCAATAGGCCTGTTTTCATAATGCTCACCAGGTAATCAAATGGACGTAGGACAAATGGATACACCTTGTAGATTATTTACCGTTCTACACAAGGGATTTGATTGCCTTCAAATCTGACCTTTTTGAAAGTAGGTCTATTCTAACAGAAAATAATTTGTTCGAAAATGGAGCAAATTATTTCTTTTTAGAGTAGACCCATTTTCAGAAGATTCCAAGACACTGAAAGTGTACTTATTTCAAATAAATACAGTTTGAATAGGTCCATTTAATGATATTGGGATGTATCTAAAAGTACCAGTGGAATAGGAAACAGTGTGGACCGTGAGCAAAGTGTCATTTAGGAACAGTTTGATCTGCATCTATGCTGTCTGCCCAAGCGCCTCTGTCTAAATATTCTAGGAAACACAGTATATTTCATAAATAATTTATGGCATCTGTTTTCTAGAACATAATGATACAAGAATAATGATGAATTTCTTATGCACTCAAGCAACAAGTACAATAACATGACAAGTAAATGATGATGATGATGATGATGATGATGATGATGATGACGATGATGATTACAAAGATATAAATGAACATAACCAATCTTATAAATATTTGAATATCACATTCTTTTATATGAGCTGTGATAAAATATCCTATTAAAACTGGTTTGCAACATTAAAGTTATATGATTAGACTTATAGAATTCTGACATTAACATAAATTTGTTACTGAATTACCTTTTTATCTAAATAGCAATGTATTTCTAAATCACATCTGTTTACTGGGAATGAAATTTTGACAAAATATCTGAGGCTCAAATAAATAAAAGAGCTTATATGTAAACTAAATGTTGGTTAAAATGTCAGTAAGATAAAACTTTCTTTAGGTAGTTTATCATAAATTTACAAAAATGGTAGTACACTGAAACTTCATTATTAAATGTTTCATTATAAGATGGTTTTGGATATAAGATGGTCTAAATATGGACCCAAAAGTGTTGTATCCAAAGAAAAATGTATAGAATATATAAAAAAAAATGACCATTTATGGTCATTTTTCTACATAATCTATATAGTTTTCTTTGGATACAGTATGGTTGTTAAGCTAACTTGGCTCTCGCTTTGGATCCCAGGAACAGTGTTATAAAGAAAGAGCTTGTGGTGTATATAATAAATTTACTAAATGATAAACTTAAAACATATCTGTGGATGTCTGTGTTGAAAAAGCTTACTTCAAACAAACTTAAATATCAAATAAATATGATGTAAATTTGTATATAAAAATAACAAAAAAAAAAAAAACATACAAAAAAAAACAAACTTTGGCAATAGTTTATGTTAAATCATGTACATTTAACCTAATACTTATATGTCATCGGAGACAATGGTGATGAGGCAAATCAATTACTAGTATCAAAAACCTAAACAAGCCGCAACATGAGAAAATGTACCTTCTGACATGTGCACCCAATGTAGACTCAAATCAGCCATCTGGCCCCGAGATTATAAAACATTTTTCATGCTCAACTGGAATTTTCTCTGCTAATAAATATGAAAATGCCAACAATAGTTGGCATTTTCATATTTATTAGCAGAGAAATTTTCATGCTCAGCTATGTTTAGCAAGAAATAATTTTCATGCTCAGCTATGTTTAGCCAGAAATAATTTGTAGTTATTAGTAATTTGAGATTTGACATTTTAAGAGTGAATTTGAGATTTATTAGCATTTCATGCTTAGCTGAGTTGAGCATGAAAAAAGCTTTATAACCTCGGGCCTGGACAGTATGATCAGAGTCTTTGTTGTCCGCATGAAGAAGCTTTGCATCCTTGTTATCTAAAATGTGCCCAGAGAAGGTTCTGACTGCGCAAATACACAGTGTGATCTGAATCTTCACTGGACACACATGTCCAAAGGTACATTTTCTAACACTGCGGCTCCTCGAGTTTGGCTCATATAACGCTGGATTTCTTTAAATTATTTAGGGCCCAACATGAGGAAAAGATGAAAGAAGGCAAGAAAGAACAAGAAAAATGCAGGTAACCCAGTGGGCACATAACACTGAAACAATGTCAATTCAATGTTGATTCAATGTCTTTGACATTGAATCAACATTGATTCAACGTTGTTTCTATGCTGTGTGCTGCTGGGTAGTCAATGGGTCTTTCCTGTTGCAAATCCTGTCTTGCATAGATCTGTATCTTTCCCCAGGCAGGGCCCTGATTTGGCTAGTAACTGTGGCAATTTCTGATATACCAATACATGAATCTTTACATACAGGTACCGTATACACCCTAGGTACTGGAACCACCCGCTGGTTTAATGCAATTCAGCAGATGACATTTTGAAATATTTTCTCTAGTTTTTCCCAGAAAAAAGACACCTGCATGAAATGCCAGAGTCTATTTCAGAGAAAAATAAAATTAAAAAAAAAACAACAACATCATTTTGTTGTCTGCTGAAATTTTTCAGGGGTGGTAAAAATTAACTTTAACAATTAGCATGCTGCAGATGACTATTAGCAGAAGACATTCTAAACTATGTTTTCTTTTATGCAACTACATGTCATTCAAATCACAGCCTTTCTATGCAATAACTTGTCATGCAAATTAAGGTGTTTCAAGTTGAGACCATTCTAGCAATAAAGTGTGTTTCACTTGAACATGACTTCTGTCTCGAAGGGGCTAGTCTTAAAGGAAAGAATTTACTCCCACAGGGAGAAAATTCTAATCTTTAATAGTTCTTTAATACCTTGAGAAAGAGTCCTCTCCCTGGAAGGTGCATCCTCTACTTTTAATATGCATAGATATTGACTCTTCCTTGCACAGTGAGAGTATTTAAGAGAGTCAGAGATACCTTCATCAATTAAACTAGTCTTGACATTTAATTATAACCTTTACTATTCTTTGGGCAGAATCAGCAGATGACAAATTAATGATATTTTTCATATTCTGCCCAGAAAATAGACTTTGACATTTCTTGCAAATTATCTCCTTAGGAGATAATTTGCATGAAATGTAAAAGTTTATTTTCTGGGAAAAATAAGAAACATATTTCAAAATGTCAGCTGCTGAAATTTTTCCCAGCATGCCAAGTGTTAAAATGGATCTTGATGCAGTCTCTGAAATGTTTAAGTACTGAATTTACATAACTGCAAATGCTCCATTTTGGTGACACTAGCTTCAATAGATTAATTTTTAAAAAAAAAGACGGCCTGAGAGAAAATGTTAGAAACAAACCAACAAGTATAATGTGCATCAATATAAAATAGCAAAAATAGTTTGAAAATGAAATAAGAGCAAATTATACCAGCAACAGAGACTTTACTTTCTTGGTGAGCAAGAGACATATTTTGTCTGGTGTCAACTTCTGAATGTACAAATTTAACAAAAAAAAAAAAATTGCTTGGTGGACCATTCATAAACCTTTTGTAATGCGTATTGTATTTTTCTCTTAAAGGGAAAAGCAATTTTGGCAAAGAATGTATCTGAAATAAGGATTTGTACACACCATGGATTTTTATACAAATTTGAGCAAAGTCATGTTAAAACAATATCAGGGCCCAGTTGTTCAAAGCATCGTTAGCTTACAAGCTCATTAGCGGTCAAAATGTTAATTGTTCTAGTAAGTACAATATCTAACTCACAGGTATTTTTGCTGAAAAAATGTGAGTAGCTTTTGCAAAAGTCAAAATGTTAATTGTAATAGTAAGTACAATATCTAACTCACAGGTATTTTTGCTGAAAAAATGTGAGTCGCTTTTGCAAAAGCAAAAGCTACTCACATTTTTTTTCAGCAAAAATATTAACGTAAATGCCATATTTAATGATCAAAGTTTTAACGATACAATAACTAACAACATCGTTAGTTTTGAACAACTGGGCCCAGACTAATAGAAGTTTGAAAATTTAAAAAAAAAATGCCCTTATGGTCTCTATTTGTGTATATTGCTTCTGTTGACCTACATCCATTTTGTTTCAAACTATACTGTTTTCTGTTAGAAAGAACTTTATATTTTAATAATTTGAAAGATTCAGAACCTCAATAAATATTAATGGCAGCACACTTGTCATAGATTTGAAGTCTTTTAAATGTCATTAACTTTCTTATTTTTGTTGTCTAGTTTTGATTAAAGATACATTGAAATATGTACATGTCTTTTAAAGATTTTTAACCCATTTATGCCTGTTGTCCCATAAAAGGGACATAGGCAAACAGTGTAGAACCAGATCAGATGCCACAGAACACGGCATCTGATCAGGGTCAACACTGCTTGCATTAAATACAGGCATTTCTATAAAAGATGGTAATAATAAAAACTAACCATACATTCCTTCTATTGGAAATGAACTGATACAAAATTATGGTAGAAGAGTCCACTCGGCATAAATTAGTTAATCTCAGATATATTCTTCACCAATGTTGCTTTTTGCTTTAATGACTGATTTCCAGATCCCAGATTTAAAGATATACTCAAATACTGAGATTCATTCAATAAACTCTTGGACTTTTTAAGAAATAGAATATTCACAAGTGTTTGTTAATTTATATGAACACATACACTATAAGTCATTATAATTTATATTATGAAAGTGCCATTCTTTGATATTAGTGTGCCACTGTTTCATTCTTCAGTGGCTACAGCTCTAAAAATTATTTTACTTTTTTATTTATTCTACATACAACAAAAAGAAGAAAAGAAAAGAAAAACTTAGCATGTAGAAACATTTGTAATATTACCACAAGAGCAACAGGTAATCACTTTTATTTGTTGCCAGGTGTTTAGCATAATTATAAATTCGGCAATATTTAAGGTAAATTGATATATTTTCAAGAGAAAAAGCTCTGTCAAAATTGTTTTAACTCCCTTCTGAAAAGAGTTCTACTCTAAAAGGAAAGATTTTGCTCCCAAAGGGAGCAAATTCTTTCCTTTCAGAGTAGACCCTGTTTAGAAGGGAGGTAAAACAGGAAGTTACAAAAGTTGTCTCCCTTGAAAATTTATCAACTGTATCAAGTCCCCTTAAATGATACCAAGCAAAACAAATCTGTTCCTGAGACACTGCTAAGTAATTATATAAATGCAATATTGGCTTTCAACCAAGAAATGAACACAAAGCATGACTATTTTGTTTTTACAAACAAAAACAGATACAGACGTGTGTAACCACCAATAAAGCTTGCTGGTAGACTGTAACCTTTAAAGTGTATAGCCACTTTCTGAGAAACTAAGGCTTGCTATTTCATGTGAATCATCTGCTAGTCAGTCAATTCACATGAAATGACAAGCCTTATTTTATTAGAAAACTTAACTAAAAATATATTTTAGAATATCTTTCACTACTCATTTTGAGTGACTTTAAATACAACTAAAGTTCTGGTTTTATGACGAAATGATAACACTAAAAACTGAGACAGACAGGACTAGCAAACATGTAGACCCAGACAAGATGCCTCAGAATACAGCATCTGATTTGTTTGCCACTCATCCAGCAGAGTTAAGATGCATTGTTGGTCAAATTGAAGTGTTCAAACTCTGGAATCAGTATGGTAAGCAGTTAAGAGCAAATATGGTGGTTATTTGGATAGATATGCCTGGGCAAACAGTTTAAATCCAGGGCCCAGTTGTTCAAAGCTAACGATGTCGTTAGTTAACGATTCGTTAAAATTTACATCGAGTGATATGCAAATAAACTGAAATTTTTTGCTGCAAAAATGTGAGTAAAAGCTACTCACATTTTTTCAGCAAAAAATATCAGAATATTGTATATTTAGTCTGCTAAAACAGTTAACGAAATGATCCTTAACGAGCTTGTTAAGCTAACGACGCTTTAAACAACTGGGCCCAGATCAAGCTTTTTACCATTCCCAAAACAGTGGAGTCAAATGGACTTTTTAACCCTTGTCATGCTGAATAAATTAAGCTGACATGCCCACTTCCAATTTTCAGCCAATCAGATTACTTTATCCAGGTTGTTGATATAAATTTACATACTGAATGACAAACAGTGCAGATCTAGATCAGTTGGCTTCTTCAGAAGCCAACTGATCTGGATATACACTGTTTGCAAAAGCAGGGTATATCCGGGTTAAACAGGACAAGGGTTAAAAACAGCATAAGTACAGTAAGGCATTACATTATGTAAATATTTAGGGTCAATACAGAAGCACTCAAAATAGCAGAGTAAATTTTAAAAAGTCATTTCATGATGACAACAGTTCAAAATCTGTTATTACTCATATTGCTTTTAAGCCATTCATTTGGCCATCCATCTGTTTGTGATGCTTTTCTTGTGAGCAAGATATCTTGATAACTACTTCAGCTAGGGCATTGAAACTTGGTGAGCCTGTTGCTGGGGAATAGATTATCTGATTAACTTTTGAAAAAAAAATGTGAGCATTATGCTCCTTTTTTACTTTGTAATTTTATAGGGACTAGCCTATAGTTGGGAGCATAGTTTGTTTTTACAAACACACATTTCTAGTTAGGAGATTATTTGGTTGAAAGTCCAAGGCCTGTTCTGTGAAAAAAGAAAGAGACAAATTGGATAAATGTCTTCTGGGGTTTAAACTAAGCATGCTAAAAGGTAAGAAACAAGAATACATTTACAAAAATAAATGAGGCAATTATACATGTATATGGCACATTGATAAGTAAAATCCTGAAAATTTCTTGAGACAAAATAATCACTTGGCTACATTGTACTACTGGTATTTGTATTAATATCTAACTTCTTTTTCACTTTAAAAAAAAGTGAAACTCAAAATTGTAACTAAATTATCTCTTAAATTACTGAATAAAAAATAATAGCAGATACCTTATAAAATATTTTTTCTTATTTTTTTGCCAGATACAGGGCCTGATAGTTCATGTGAATCATCTAAGATGACATGAAGTGTCATGCCTGTTTTCTGAGAAAACATAAGAAACAGATACGTATTGTTAATCTGCTGTATTCTGAATTCACCTTCAGATGGCAAAGAGTTAACTCTCAAAGTCACACATGCCATATCTCACACTGTGAGATAAAATCTCACAAAATTTGGCCCATCTGAAAGGCAATTCCCCTAAAAAATTCAAATCTCACAGAATTTTCAGAACATTTTATAACAGATTTTATGAAGAAATAAACATAAATCACACACTGTTGTGGTTTTCACAAGCTTCTTACATGAAAAAAAAAGACTTTAGACTATATTGGGGGAGGTCTAAAGTGATTTTTAAGAAAATCTCGCAGAATTTTGTCAAATCTCCCTTATATTTTTGCCTTATCTCACAGATTTTAGTCCACAGCTTATGGCATGTATGCAAAGTACCCAGAATAAAAAAGCAGGCTACAGGTTTATTAATTATTATCATTTTCAAAGAAAACAAGGCTTGGGATTTTATGTGAACCATCTGCTTGACAGATGATTCCCATGAACTGTCAACCTTTATTTCCTCTGAAAAATAATAGAAAAATATCAAAATGTCAATTGATGCAGTTGTGTTTGGTGCTTTAATCCCGGTCCTGCTGAGCCCAGATTTCCCTGTTTTTGCAAATAGTGTAGATCCAGATCAGTTTGCTTCTGAAGAAGCCAACTGATCTGGATCTGCACTGTTTGTTATTAAGTATGTGAATTTGTATCAACAACCTGGATCAAATAATCTGATTGGCTCACGATTAGAAATGGGCAGAGTATCCTAAGTTATTCAGCATGGTAAGGGTTAATGGTTGAATGAAGACTACTGCTGGTATTCAAACATTCAATGCTGAACAAAAGGAATCTGGTAAGTTGTTGTAACATAACTTTTCAACAAATAAAAAATTCATATGTTGAAAATTAATGATACATTGGAAGTTCTAACTGGGTATAACTCATACAATAGAAAGGTGTACCAGATACATTTTTATGTGCTTTTTTTTTTTTTTTTTTTTTTTTTTTTTTTCATTGGTAATGCAACATTGAAATGACCAGAATTTCGGAATTCATGAATAGTGGCATCCTGGACCATGCTTGTACTATTTTTGTCTTGGGGAAAATATTAGTTTTCCAGCAGTGGTCTCCAATAATACATGTACATGTAATTCAGGCCAAGCCAAGCAAAAAAGTGCCCTTGAACATGCACGAAATGTGCAGATAATGATCATCCTACATATGTGCAATATAGTATCCAGTGATTCTGTTAGTAGTCCGTGAAGGCCCTCATCAGACTGCATAGACTGATCTGATTCTTTGCTGTCTGCATATGCCAGAAGACATGTTTTTGCATGGCACAGCCCAATTATTCACTGTTAAAGAAACTTTCATTCCCGTATCTCTCTACATTAACAATTTAGATGTTAGAAATATATAAATATAAAGATAACTTATATAAAATACTGATAAAATTATTGACATAAAAATCTATTTGAAAATCTAGATTATACATAATTACCCTAAATATTTGGACATAATGGTCTTAGCAAACAGATGAAATAAGGATACTGAACTAAGAATTTAGACAGATAAGCCTGGGGAACTAGTGTAGACCCAGATCAGATGGCACAGATTAGAGTCTACACTGCTACTCATCCAGCATTTCCAGACACATCCACAGGTAGTAAAACTGACATGTTCAAATTTTAGGACAAGTATGGTAAAGCATTATGGTGTCCAAATATAGGGTAAATATGGTCCGTAGAGTATGGAGTTACAGTGTCTAAAATATTAGAGTGATTACTGTACTCAAACAATGCAAGCATTGACAGTTGCAATAAAGCATCACCATCAGCATGAGGATCACGGCAACACTGATGGATACAATCATCAGCAGCAGCAGCAGCCATCATCATTATCATTATTATCATCTTCATCATCATTGTCATCATCATCAACAACAGCAACAAAAACATTTTGACTTAGGTTACAGCTGTATCAAGCAACTTCTGCTATTAAGTTCAGTGATACAGACAGACAGATAACCAGTTCTCAAAAAGTATGATTTAATTCTACAAAGGACAATTTCAGGTAAGCTATCTGTGAGAAGAAGTAAAAATTTGCTTTTTTATTCAAAATGAAGACTTAAGACAATGAGTCATCAAAATGTTTGCTAGGAATGAATGAAACGAACCATATTATGTTTATGAAAAGTGGTCTACTCTAAAAGGAAAGAATTTGCTCCCCTTGGGAGCAAAGTCTTTCCTTTTAGAGTAGACCCCTTTTCAGAAGGAGCTTGGTGCACAGGAAAGCCAAGCAGGAGGTCATGAAAGTTGTCTCCTTTATGCAAATTTTTAGAGCAGACCCCTTTTCAGAAGGGGCTTGGTGCACAGGAAAGCTAAACAGAAAGTCATGAAAGTTGTCTCCATTATGCAAAATGTCACAATTACCAAGTGTATCCAATTCTCTAAATAAGCATCCTTTATGGGAGGCAAAACTACAAGTCAAACCTCGTTATCTCGAACTCGCTTATTTCAAATTACCACTTATCTCGAAGTGAAAATCTGGTCCCTGTTTTAACATGAAACTATGAAAACCAGTAACAAAATAATGTGGAAAAGAGGAGAAATTGCTCCTAAGGATTATTTTATATATATATTTCTAACTTCAGGAGTCAAATTACATATTCATTTGTTATATGAGATTGTTCAATTTATTGTTTTCCTCACTCTCTCAACTCTGATATGTCGAGGTACAGATATCTCGAAGTATTTCAGTGAGTCCCTTGGAATTCGAGATAACGAGAGTCGACTGTATATTGAAAATTTCATCACGAACAAATGAAAGTTTTTACATAAAAATTCTGATCTTTTTCATTTTTCTGCACAAAACATAGATTGTGGGTACTCGTCAGAACCACCTCATTGAGGCAGTTCTAACAACCACCTTACAGAGGCGGTTCTAACCAATACCCACAGTCTATGTTTTTGAGCAGAAATAAGAGAAATAATGTATACCACTGTAAACCCCAGTTTTACTGTATAAAAGTGGGGTTTAAGGGTGTCAAAATTGAATAAAGGTATGTTTTTGTGGTGGACAGTTGCTGCACTGACAATGTATCCAATTCCCCTGTAGATGCGACAATGAAAACACAAATCAGCCTGTACATTTGTACAATTTGACCAGGGCCTTCATTGTTTAACCCTTTCACCCTTGAGCTTCTGAAATGGTCTTTCCTGTCTCTAAATTTGGACACATTCATTGTTGCAAATAGGGGTTTCAGTCAAATATCAATAAAAGAAGGGTAAACCCTGTGGATCCTGATGAGATGGCTCATCTCATCTGGATCCACACTGTTTGCAAATGTAGCCATTTGGGTCTATAGGGCTGTAAGGGTTAATGTTCACATTACAGTCACAAGATCTTATAAATGTCTTTTTCCTAAAGAGTAAGCTTCTTTGGATGCCATCCTTCTCAAAAAGGCAGGAACTACACTTCAACCTCTTTATACCAAGGTTCATTATAACATGGTTTTGGATATAACACAATTCAAAGATGGATCCCAAAAATGTATAGATTATATTGAAAAATGACCATAAATGGTCATTTTTCAATATAATCTATACATTTTTGTTTGGATATAATACGGTTGTTTAACTAACACAGTTTATGCTATGAACCCCAATAATAGTGTTATAAAGAGGTTGTGGTGTATTGATAAGGTCAACAATAATCATCATTTCCAAACCATTTTCTTCTGTCAAAATGTCTTTATCCTTTCATACTGCTGCAGCATCTCTCAGGTTTGTTTCTGATATATTTTCTTGCAAAATTCAATCATACTGGTGCTTGAGTTACATTATTCACTGTATTAACCCTGAATATTGGAACACCTTAACTCCTTACAATACATTTGATAATATTTGAATAGATTCATTTAACTACCTGTTGATGTGTTTAAAAACTGCTGGATTAAGCATCAAACAGTGCAAACCTTGATCAGAGATGCCACATTCTGTGGCATCTGATATGGGTCTACACTGTTTGCTCAGGCCTGTCTGTCCAAATACTTATGGTTGTTACAGTATTGTTATTCAAATTAAAAAGATTCTTTTTTTCTTATTTCTCAATCAAACAATGTTTAGGGATTACATTAAAGTCACAATGATATCAGGATTCTAAGATGATTTCTAGAACAATTTTTTTCAGAGAGAAATACCAAAAATAATATTTATCTTCAACGTAACAACTTAAGAGGAATGGATAAATTTTCAAGGGTGGTAACTCTGTCAAAATGGTTTTGTTTGCCTTTTGAAAGGAGTCTAATCTAAAAGAAAGGACTAATACTTTCTTTTTAGAGTAGATCCCTTTTAAAGAAGGGATTGGTATACCGGAATGCAGACAGGAAGTTACAGAAGTTATCTCCCTTGTAAAAAAAGGTGGAAAATGTACCATGTGTATCCCATCTCCTTAAAAGGAGTTCTGAGTGTTATGCTCTTTTCAATCCAGACAATTTTTATAACAAAATACTTGTCTTTAATAACTAGCAGATTCTCTAAACTGTAGTCCTGATTTTATTAACACATACCATACTATGGGCAAATTAAGCAGACAAAAAACTGATAATATTCATCTTATTTTCCCTAGAAAATAGGATTTGCCACATCATGCAAATTGTCTCCTTAGGAGACAATTTACATGATGTGGCAAATCCTTTTTCCTAGGAAAAATAAGAAAAAATATTTCACTAAGGAGAAAATATGCATATAGTGTCAGATCCTATTTTTTTTGGAAAATTAAGAAAAATATTTCAAAATCTTATTGAATTTTTTACCCAGCATGCTAAATGGTAAATGGATTTCTGAGTGTTATGCTCTTTTCAATCCAGTTCTTATAACAAAATACTTGTTTTTCGTAACTGGCAGATTCTCTAAAATATAGTCCAGATTTTATTAAATGATCCCAAAAGCACAATTCCATCTGATTTATAAGCATGTTCTTCACGGAATAGCAATCTTGGGAGGATGCATTAAGCTGTCTGTTATTAAACCACGTTGTTGTCTCTGGTATGCATACATATCGTTTGTTGTTGATGACCAGTCTTTATAATCTCCATATGCATTGTGGGTAGATGGAAAATTATGAAAATATGGCGACTTCACAACTGGTACAGGAATACCTCCAACCAATGGCTGTTTTTCACATGACCTAAAATAACAGGTAAATCAGAGTGAGATAGTAATAAGTCATCTTCTTTATACTTTACAGCATAGCAAGTAAAATTTTCAGCAAACAACATATTCAAATATATTTTTCATAATTTTTCCAGAAAACAGGTTTTGACATTTCATGCAAATTGTCTCCATTGGAGACAATTTGCATGAAATCTCAAATCCTGTTTTCTGGGAAAAAAAAAAATCATGAATTTGTCATCTGTTTGAATTAGCCCATAGAGTAATAATGGTTAAGCAAGAAAGATAACATAAATCAACAAAATGCATAAAAAAATCTGAAAAGGGTGAGAATTATATTGTCAATATTTACCTCCTTTAATGGAAGCATGGCTTATCAACCCTTTCAATGCTGCAGATTACTCTAGCAAATATTATATTTACCCTAAGTATTTGAACAGACAATTTGGACAGACAGGCCTGAGGAAACCATACAGACCCCAGATCAGACACAGCACAATGCAGCAATTGATTGGTATCTACTCTATTGGCTACCCATCAAACAGTTTTTAAATGCTTCAGCAGGTAGTTAAGTGGTCTATATGTAGTTCAAATTTAAGGATAAGTATGATATGAACTTAAGTTCTGAATACATTAGAGCATGCCAGATGAAACGACTTAGAACAAACCTCCTCATCAGGACCTATAATATTTGCTGTTCTGTGATTTTTACCAAAACATTCCTTTTCAAAATACAATGTAATAGATTTGTTCAATTCAAATTTGTAAATTCAAAAGCCTGGATCACCTGTGCATCTGCCCAGTTTGCTTCAAGCCTTCCATGTCCACTTACAAACACTGAATACTGTAATATATTTTGACAACCAAAACATTGGCTCTGATCAGACTGCATGTATGTACATGCTGATCTGGACATTTGCTGTTCATATACATATATGAAAAAATGGGCCAATGGCCATTTTTTGTTCAAATACAGAAAAATGTCAGATTTAGAATTCAGTAAAATTCAGTTAAAACCAACATGAAAAATGATTTCTAACATTCTTGTCAAAATACACTTTAATACAGTCGACTCTCGTTATCTCGAATTCCAAGGGATTCTCTGAAATACTTCGAGATATCCGTACCTCGACATATCAGATTTCAGAGTTCAGGAAAAAATAATTCGATTAACCACATTTAATAAATATATATGAATTGGACTCTTTGAAGTTAGAGATATATTGAAGATATTGTGGAAAAGAGGAGAAATTGCTCCTTCTTTTCCACAATATTTTTTACCTGTTGTTAGATTTTCATATTTAGGCAGGGACCAGATTTTCACTTCGAGATAAGCGGTTATTCAAGATAAGCGAGTTCGAGATAGCGGGAGTCAACTGTATTAGATAAAGAGAAAAAAAAAATAGCAACGTTGTTCTCAATATTGCATCTGTCTATATGCAGCAGTCCCCATCAGGACTCTCAGTCCTTTGATTCTTATTTGTAGTGTATGATGTTCTGTTCAGTACTATTTTTATGTTCTGAAAGGTCTAAAATGATGGGCAGGAATTATATATATAAAGGGAATATTCAAGGATAATTTTTGTACAATACATATATTATGGGTATGAACTGGAATTACCTCATCGAGGAGATTCCAATGAGTAATCACAAGATCAGAGATGGTTTGATGTCAAAATTACAAAATTTATCCTAAATTATCACCCTAATTACCAGGACCCAGTTGTTCAAAGCATTGTTAACTTAACAAGCTTGTTGATGACAAACTTGTTAACTGTTGTAGCTAAGGTACTTTCAAATGCTTTGATATTTTTGTTGCAAAAATGTGAGTAGCTTTTGCAAAAGCTACTGACATTTTGCAGCAAAAAATATCAATGTATTTGCCATATTTCAAGAAAGAAATTTTAACGTCACGTTAGCTAACAACTTTGTTATGGTATGAACAACTGGGCCCAGGTTATCTGGAGTTATGAGGAATTTAAAAAAAAAACACAAAAAAAACTTTGTGAATAAAAACCAACATGCAGTAATAAAGACGACCTCTGTCTGTAATCTAAGAAAATTTGGCATACTGTATTTGACCTAATTACCGCTCATACCCGTATATCAATTTCGTAGTCTTCATATTACAGTACTTTTTGTCTTCATTTTTTATATAAACGTATGTTGTGGGTACTTCATTTGAATTGCCTAAACAAATCAAGGCCATTCCAATGAGTACCTAAAACATATGATTTTATAAAGAGAATCAGAAAAAAAATCATATAAGCATCATTAAATAATTCTCTCAGTGAGTCCTCTGCTGATCTTTCTTTAAAGTGTGCCCTTATTAGGTGGATATTTTTCTAGTAATTTTGAAATTTTACCACAGTGCAGTAATTAGGTCAATACAGTATACATGTATTTTATTAATAAAGCTACATAATAACATACTATATTTCCAATCAGGATTAAGCTGGCAAACATAAAATCATGGTTGCTATGTCAAATATATATTCTGACATCCATATTAATGCGTGATGTGACAATGCCATTTCTATTTTTCAAGAAGCTTATTAAAATCTACTTACCTATCATGTAAGTTTTTATATGACATTGATGAATGTATGACAGAGGCTGGTGTTGCCCCAGACATTGGACTTTCCATACCCCCATTATTTAAGTCGTTTTTGTCCATTAGATGGTTTCTGTTTATGTCTCTAGATAAGTCTCCATTATGTTTGGGGCTAGCACTATGGTCTGATTGAGGAGTACTGTTTGGACTGGGATTTAAAGTTTGAGCTGTTTTAGAACACTGTGACCATGCTGAACTATTGTGTATAACATTAGCACGTTGTTGTTGGTTGGGATAATTGTTTGTGTTGGGACTGTTCAAGTTTTCAACACTTGAACTTCGATTTTGTGACATAGATCTGGGACTAGACATACTCTTTATAACAGAATTATGCGTAAGTGATTGTAAAGTTCCATTTGCTGTCTGAACCTCATCTGGTGTACGAATCATTCGGGAATCTTTTCCAGAAAGATAACTTTGTCCATGGCACAACAGATTTGATCCTTGTAGTCCAGAGCCAGCACCAGCTCCAGGATCAAGAGCATTGTTATAAGACCTTAAATCCACTGGTTCCAGGGAGCCATTCAAACGGGGTGCCAGCCATTCAGATCGATAATCATACCCATACTTTTTATACTCATTATCCAACCTTCCCATATCATCATTGTAATGCACCTTTTTAGCTAAATCCAAACTGTATGTTTCAAGATTATATTTTGCTACATCATATCCATATTTTGTTCCTGGTGCCACAAGATCAGCATAAGAATTCCCGTGATACGACAATGTATGTTGATACTGTCTGTGACTGTCAAGATAATACCCATTTGTATAACTATGTTTGTCCACATCTAGTCTGTAGGGGTCGGGGTTAGGATAAACTGATCCAGGAAAAGAAGAATAACCATGAGACCTATTGTATAACAAATCTGGCTCTAATCCTACATTATTGCCTGGATAATGATACAAAAACTCTGGTTTAAAATCACTACCATCATAACAATTTAGCGGTGGGTAAGCCCCATAACCATTGAGTCCATTCACAGGTTCTTTGCCCATTTTTCTCTTTTTATTCGGGCTGTTTAGATAATCCCGCACTTGTGTTTTCTGCTTCTTCCCGCGAGCACCTTTCATTTTTGACACAAGATCCTCATTTGGAAAGTCAAAACCAGAACACACATCAAGATCTAGAAGAGGATATGGGAGCTTGAATTCATTTCCTCTTTTGTGAAATAAATCTTGGCCTTCATCCTCTCTGCAAGATTAAGTGAAAACAATGATACAATAGTTATGACATAACTCCAGATAGAGTGTTTTTTCATCAAAAAGTATAAATTGTAATTTCTCCTATTTCTGCATAAAAACATATAATATGACAGTTATCACATAGGTCTTGATAAGATGTTTTTTTTTCATCTGGAAGGACAGATAATTCCTTATTTCTCCAAGAAAACATACTTTTTTTTCTGGAGATAGAAGAAAAATGTTTATCTGGAAACTCCTCTTATCTGTAGCTATGATTATGATATAATCATAGTTTCATCATGAAAACATGCTTATACAATACTGACCCCCTTAAATCCCACTTTTACATAGTAAAACTGGGGTTTACAGGGGTATACATTATTTTTCTTATTTCTGCTCAAAGATTGTGGGTACTCATTAGAACTGCCTCACTGAGGCAGTTCTAATATGAGTACCCACAATCTGTGCTTTGAGCAGAAATATGAAAAATATCAGAATTTTTTATCTGGAAATTTTCAGTTTTTGGAGGTGAAATTTTCTATATATTTGACTAGGCATGTTTTCATAATGTTCTGGGTATAGGCAAAACAGTTAAGGTCCAGATCAGCCTGCAGAGCCACACAGTCTGATACGTACCTTTGTTACTCATCAATGTATTTTGGAACATCCCATGATTCTGTAAGCAGATGGTAACTGCTCGAATCAGACTGCACAAATACTGATCTAGACGTTTGCTGTGTGCTGATGCACCAAAGTACACTTTTACATGGCACAACTCAGACAAAAGCTTTTTGTAATGTGAGACATGTAATGAAAACATACCGGTACTAAATGCATATGGTTCAGATAAGTGCAGCCTACCCAAGTGACTTCATTAGTAGAATTTAATTCTTAAAGCAACAAGAAAAAATGTAGGTGATATTCAAAATTATTTTTATTATTATTTTTCAGAGAAATACTCAACCCAATAATATTATTTAAACCATGAAGGTTCAGATGAGTACATCCTATCTAAGAGGCTTCCTAAAAGACTTTAACTCTTAAAGTACCAAGAAAAATTGTAGCAGACAACATTTTAATTTTGTTGCGTATATTTTTTACAAAGAAAACATATTACATGAAATGTCAAACCTTATTTTTTCTGGAAAATAAAAAAAAATGAGAATGTTGGCTGCTGTAGTTGTTATTGGTGTTTTAAGGGGTAAGTATCCAAAGATTCTGTTAACTAGAAGGCCTTGATTCAAACACTGGTGATGTCAGTAAATTCATGGTGAATTTTATTAATAGCAGAAATTTTTATGTATGCCTTTTTAAGTCAAATTACTGTTGTCTCAATGTAAACGTTCTGGTCCATGGACTTTGAGACAAATAATTTATAATCAGAAATGAGAACTGATTATATTTAATGCTTATTATGCTGGTTAAAATATTGAACAGATGCCTTTTTGAAATATTTTTTCTTATTTTTTCTTATTTTTTCCAGAAAATAGGATTTGACAATTCATGCAAATTGTCTCCTGAGGAGACAATTTTTTGCATGAATTGTCAGATCCTATTTTCTGGGGAAAATAAGAAAAATATCATCAGTTTGTCCTCTGATAAATTTGCCCAGAGAATCATAAAGGTTAAAATAAGAACTACTCCTTATACAAAAATGTTAACTATTAATGGTAGTCTTACGTAAGTTGTCGATGTGTTGTGATCACAAAGTCCGGTTTGCTGTTTTTGTAGATGACTTTGCAACTGGACTGTAACCAGATCCATCTGAAATCCTTGGTCAACCATCGATATGCTATCAACCCTGAACTACCTGTCTTTATTACTGAAACAAACAAAATCAAAAACTTAAATATTTAAAAGATTAATTTCAATATAATTAATTTCTTAATACAGAGCAAGATTTTCTACATTTCCTGTTTTCATATATCCTCTCCTTAGCACCAGAAATATATAACATACTAACCCTTCTCTTTCAGAACACGACATGCCCTGTCTTAGAAAACAGTGTAGGTCCAGATCAGTTGGCTTCTGAAGAAGCCAACTGATCTGGATTTGCACTGTTTGTCATTAAATATGTGAATTTCTATCAAAAAACCCAGATCTAGTAATCTGATTGGTTGGAAATTAGAAGTGGGCATGGTATCTTAATTTATTCAGCAAGGCAAGGACTAATATATTCAACAGCATGGCAGTTAAAGGGACTGATATACTTGGTTGAATTTTAGCCACTTTGCACAAGGGAGTCAATTTTGACTTCCCATTTGCTTTCCTGCCCACAAATCCCATTCTGAAAAGGGATCTACACTAAAAGGAAAGAATTTGCTCCCAAGGGGGAGCAAATTCTTTCCATTTAGATAAGACCCCTTTTCAGAGTGGAGGAAAAACAATTTCAAAAGAGATGCCATCCCCTGAAAGTGTACCAACTCTATTTAAGCACTGAAGAATTTTTTTCTAGATTTTATATTAAGCTGATATGAAAAAGCCATTAAACTCAGTGAGGGAAAATTCAATAGACTAATCACCCCAACAACTTGATAATGTCTGCCATTTTTTTTTTTTTTTTTTGTTGTTGTTTCTTTTTGTTTGTTTTTTTTTTTTGTGTGTATATGTATAACTAATACTTACACTCTTGATGTGCATTGGAAAAGTAGGTCAAGTCATCAGGATGGATAAGATCATATCCAGACTTGGAGGCCAGCTCCCGGTCCGAGTACCCAAACATCATCTTACCCCTGAAAATACAGAAATTTAAAAATCATTAACATGTTTGTCTAAATATTAATTTTGTGGGTAAATACTTTAATGTTTAAATGTGTGTGTTTTTTGGTTTGTTGTGTTTTGTTTTTTGTTGTTTTGTTGTTTTTTTTTGCAGTTTCACCATCATTTTGTTTTGTTCTGTTTTTATTTGAGTATTGTTCTATGATATCTTTTTGGAGGTTGATTGTTTACAATCAAGCCTTAGGTAGTTGTCCATGTGATTATCATTGACCAATAATGATAATCAAAACATGCATTAGATGTAGTCCAGGTAAGGGTTATTTAGAACCTCCCTATTTTTGTTGCTGTGATGTCAGAGTGATGTTGATAGAGGGTTACCTGTAAAACCTGGAATGGGACATTTGGGACATTGACAAATAGTGCAGACCCAGATCAGACACCACAGAATGTGGCATCTGATCAGGGCCTGCACTGTTTTCTTAAATTACAGGAAGTTATGGATTGAATGAAACAGTCTTGAGTCCCCATTCAGGACCATTTTCCCACCCAGTACTCAGAGACAATCATCCTACTAGTGCTGTAACTGCTTTGACTGTCATTCCAGCCTTATTCTGTGCCTTGGGAGGCTGTGACCTTTCCCATAGATTCATAATTATCCTATGTATTCAAACTGCCAGGCCTGAGCAAACCATGTCACCCCAAATCAAATGCTACAGAATGTGGCATCTGATCAGGTTCTATATTGTTTGCCACTCTCCAGCAGTTTTAAGACACATTCTCAGATAGTGAAATGCATTTGTTCAAAGGCTTGGGACATGTATAGTAT
This sequence comes from Anodontia alba, assembly GCA_964016985.1. Lineage (NCBI taxonomy): Eukaryota > Metazoa > Mollusca > Bivalvia > Lucinida > Lucinidae > Anodontia > Anodontia alba. Next base: position 83,248,159 of record OZ024824.1, read on the forward strand.
GGAGATAAGGAGTCCAAAAATTTAGGTAAAATATGGTATTTTACATCTACTGCCAGGAAACACAAAATACAGTCGAACCTCGATGGCTCGAACACCAATGACTTGTTTACCATGGCTAATTCGAACTAGTTTTTGAGTCCCTACGAAATTCTTCCGATAGCTCAAGAAAACAAATATTTAAGGAAATTTTCTTATTTTATCGTGAAATTGTATGTTGTGTGTACTCATTAGAATTGCCTCATTGAGGCAATTCTAATGAGTACACTCAACATACAATCACTGTGTAGAAAATTGAAAAGATTTCCCTAAATTTTCACTATTTGCTTCCTGAACTGGTGCCATGATTAACCCTCAGTGGCTCGAAATACCCATGTCTCGAACGAATTTCCATGGTCCTATAGATGTTCGAGCCATTGAGGTTCGACTGTATGCTGCTGCTACTAAAGAAAACATTGGCATTTGACAATTATGTGTTGTAAATTAATCCTTAACACACCAATCACAACTGCAGCAGAAGACCATTTTAATTTACTTTCTTTTCAAAGAAAACAAGTCTTGACATGTCATGTGAATCCTCTGCAAGCAGACAATTCACATGAAACATGAAGGCTTTTCCTCTGAAAAATAAAAAAACGTAACAATTTTAGAATGTCATCTGCTACCAATTATGCTTGGCGCTTTAAGGGTAAGAATTAAAACTGAGGTCCATTTTTCTTTTGCATTCTCTGACAAATTGGTGACATTTTTCCTATTTTTTTTCTTTTCAGTTAATAGTGTTTTCTTTTTTTTTTTTCCCAAGAAAACAGGAGTAAGGAATGTTAAACTTGATTTTCTGGGAAAAATAAATTTCAGATCTTTGTTTTACCTTGCATGCAAAGCATTAAGTTAATTCTGAAATCAGCTATAAAAGCATCCAGAATAAGAACTGAAAGTACAGTAATTTGCATAATCTAATGTCTGCACATTAAGGTTCTTCTTTCTGAGCTAGAATAATCAACCATTAGTATGGTGTGTATTAAAATGAGCAGATAACATTTTAATCCTTTATATTTAGCACTCTTGGTAATATTTTCAGCAGACGACATATTGAAATATTTTTCTTATTTTTTCTTAGAAAACAGATTTTGATTTTTCATGCAAATTGTCTCTAATGGAGACAATTTGCATGAAATGTCAGATTCTGTTTTCTGGAGAAAATAAGAAGAATATCTATTTGTCGTCTTCAGAATTAGCCAAGAGAGAGGTTAGGGTTAAAGCGCTAAGCAAAATTGTAGCAGCTGACATTCTAAACATTTTTTTTTTTCAGAGAAAATATGACTTGGCAATTCATGTGAATTGTCCACTAGGCAGAAGATTCACAAGAAATGTCTTTTTTTTTTCTAAAAAAAAATTAAAAAATCAAAATGTCATCTGCTGCAGTTGGATCAATTGTCTTTCAGAAGGTGAACATCCTTTGCTGGAGAGAGAAACACCTCCTCAAGTCCATTTCAGAAGGTGAACATCCTTTGCTGGAGAGAGAAACACCTCCTCAAGTCCATTTCAGAAGGTGAACATCCTTTGCTGAATAGAGAAACACCTCCTCAAGTCAATTTCAGAAGGTGAACATCCTTTGCTGGAGAGAGAAACACCTCCTCAAGTCCTTCAGAAGGTGAGCATCCTTTGCTGGAGAGAGAAACACCTCCTCAAGTCCATTTCAGAAGGTGAACATCCTTTGCTGGAGAGAGAAACACCTCCTCAAGTCCATTTCAGAAGGTGAACATCCTTTGCTGGAGAGAGAAACACCTCCTCAAGTCCATTTCAGAAGGTGAACATCCTTTGCTGGAGAGAGAAACACCTCCGCAAGTCCATTTCAGAAGGTGAACATCCTTTGCTGGAGACAGAAACACCTCCTCAAGTCCATTTTACTGCCTGCCGATGTGTCTAAAACAGTGGATGAGCAGCAAACATTGTAGATTCTGATGAGAGGCCCCTTTCTGTGGCACCTTCTCTGAGTCTTCACCTGCCTGTCTCAATACTTAGGGTAAATTTGGTATCTGCCATTCAGCCAGCACTCTTTCAGCACATCTCAATTTAGTGACATAGATTTGGTCAGATTTTTGAACAAGAATGTTAATGCCTAGTATGCTGGGTAAAAATTTCAGCAGATGACATTTTGAATTTGTTTTTTTTTACTTTTTCCCAGAAAATAAGATTAGACATTTAATACAAATTGTCTCCTTAGGCAGAAAATAGGCTTTGACATTTAATGCAAATTGTCTCCCAGAAAATAGGCTTTGACATTTAATGCAAATTGTCTACTTAGGCAGAAAATAGGCTTTGATATACAATGCTAATTGTCTCCAATTTGCATTAAATGTCAAAGCCTATTTTCTGGGAAAAATAAAAAAAAATGTCATCAATTTATTTATTTATTTTTTAATTTTTATTTTTTTGCTGAATTTGGCCATGGAGTGGTAAAGGTTAAGGACACAGTGTATCTAATATAATTAGAAGATAATTATGGTATGTTCATCAGGAATTTTTTTGTCATCATACAATATTATCTTACATTGTTTCGAAGGATGCAGAAAAACTCAATGATAGGGATATGAAAATTATCATGGTTTTCATTTCTGAAGGGCGTCTTATTGGCGAGACCAAGTTGAGCAAAATAAGTAGTTTTTGTACCATTTAACTATAATATCACATCTCAAAAATTATCCGATATCCACTGAGGCACAAAAGACGTGCCTACTCTCCGTACAAAACTAAATGATTTGTTTCCTGTGTTGACTATTTACATTGTGACGATGTTGAACGATGGTTTTGTTCTGTAATGTATACTGACATTATTGTTTTGCAATACTATAAAGTGGTTAGAGAAATTTGAAACTTTTACCAGATATAATTTTTACGTACAGCTTTGTGAAAACTCTGAAAAGAATCTACTTTAACACTTTAAGAGGGAAACAAAATTTGCAGCAGATTACATTCCAAATAGTTTTTATTTTTCATAGAAAATAAGTCTTGACAATCCATGTGAATCATCTGCTTAGCAGATGATTCACATGAAATGTCAAGACTTATTTTCTATGAAAACTAATAAAGAAAAAAGATTTAAAAGTGTCATCTGCTGCAGTTTTGATTGGCACTTTAAGGGTTAATACTTAACTACAGTCATTTTATGGGGTTTAGCAGATATTATATTTTACACATAGCTATGTGAAAACACCAAAAAGAATCTACTTTAATACTTAACTAGTCATTTTTTGGTAGTCAACAAAAACTGAGACATAAAAGACCTAAAAAAATTTAGTGTTGAAAATCTCAGCTCTGAAATAATTTGGTAAAAAATTTTGTTCAATAGACTGCCCACTTCAAAGGGGTGGAACCTAACTTAGCACTAGCAAATGGCTTTCAACCCTTCTGCACTAAGCAAAATTTGTATCAGATGGCATTCAAAAAATTCTTATTATTTTTTTTATTTTTCAGGGAAAATAAGTCTTGACATTTCATGTGACTGGCAGATGATTCACATAATCAAGACTTGTTTTTTATGGAAAATAAAAAAATGAGAACTGTTCTCTGCTGTAATTGTTTTTGCCCAATTTAAACCTTCTCAACACAAAAAGCACAGACCCTTGCAAACAACGTTAACCCTTGTCATGCTGAATAAATTAAGATGCCACACCTAATTTTTAGCCAGTCAGATTACTTGATCCAGGTTGTTGACACAAATTTAAACACTGGATGGCAAACAATGCAGATCCAGATCAGTTGGCATCTTCAGAAGCCAACTGATCTGGATCTAAACTGTTTGCAGAGGCAAGCCATACCCGGATTCAGCAGCACAAGGGTTAAGGGGACTGAATTTGGTCGATTTTCTGCCATTTTTTACAAGGAAGATCACCTCTTTGCTTTCCAACACACAAAGTCTCTTCTGAAAAGAAGTCTACTCAAAAATGAAAGAATTTGCAAATTCTTTCTATTTAGAATAACCCACTTTTCAGAAGGCATTTCCCTTATTCTTAGAAAAGAGACAATAATGATTTACCAAAACTGAATCAGAAAATACCATTCATCACTTTTAAAACTTCATGCAAAATGTCTCTTTAGAGTGCCATGCTCTATTTTCTGGGGAAAATAAAAACATATTTCAAAATGTCTCCTGCTGAAATGTTTACCCAGCATGTTAACCCTTAAAGCGCCAATCACAACTATTGTCATCTGCTTTGTCTTCTGCTGGTTACTTTAAAAGTCACTTCTGCAAACAGTGTGGATCCAGATCAGACTGCTCCTTTAGGAGTAGTCTGATCTGGGTCCACACTGTTTGCCTGTATGCAAAAATTTGAAAAGGTTGCAAGAATATTCAGCAGATGACATAAACAGACGACATTTTCAGATGCAGGTTTTCTTGGCGCTTTAAGGGTTAATAGCTCAGATAAGGTAGGTAAATTGAAGCAAAAAACAAAAAAAAAGCTTAAATATTTAAAATATAAGGAATGACAAAACCATTTTATTCTTAAGATATAGTTTTGGTAAATAGTAATAAGATACTGTTTTGACAACATAAAACTACTAATTTAATCACTCACTGATGTAAGTAATTGATGTCAGTCATTTCTTTACTTTTTTTTATATATATATTATTTTGTTATATGTTATCTAGTTTTGAAAGCTAAGTCAACTAATGACATCAATATTTGAACTTTGTATTCTGAAAGTGAATTTAACAGATGACAGACAACTGATTTTTATTTTCATATTTTTCCAAAGAAATGCAGTATTTACCCTAAGGATTGGGACAGAGAGACCTGAGTAAACAGTGTAGACCCTGATCAGATGCCACTGTGGCATCTGATTGACACTCATCTAGCAGATTTTAGACACATCAATTGGTAGAAAAATGTTGTTCTTATAATTTCTTGGAAAAGGGTAATTTAAAATGGCATCAGCTTATACCAATATTGCCACAGTACTTTACTGCCACAGTAATGATTTATTGAAAGAACACTGTCACAAGATGAAGAAAAAGAAAATACCAAAGCAAATTTTCTTGTATTAAAAAGCTGCACAAGTGTATATAAAATAAAAAAAAAAAAAAAAAAAAAATAAGTGTCTATTGTCAACTTTTATTTTTAAAATCAGTTATATAGTAAACTGTTGCTGTGTAATGAAGTAACATAGTCTCATTTTCAACTCCAGACCAATTTAAGTTCCACAGGTCTGACCTCACAACCCTTCGACATAAAATTCAAATTTGTCATATTATAAGTACATCAAAATGAACTGAACCAGAAATCCAACCAAAGACAATCCTGCTTTGTCACATAATAAGGGTCCTTAGCAAATATACAGACAGAGAAGACACAGCTCGGCTTATGCAGACATGTGGTCCAATCAAATCATTTGCCTGCTAGCAGTATATGGTGAAGAACCATTCAAGCAGTCTGTATCTGCACAGTAATTTGCATGTTTGTTTTTTCGCATATACACTATATACACAAAAGCACCTTTTTAAGTATTGTGGTTATAGCCTTAAGGTGCCAGGCAAAACTATAGCAATTTTTTTATAATTATTTTTCTTTTTTCAGAGAAAATAAAGTTTGACATTTCATGTGAATTGTCTGCAGAGCAGACAATTCACATGAAATGTCAAACTTTATTTTCTCTGAAAAACAATTTAAAAAGACATTTCAAACTGTCATCTGCTAGAGTTTTGCAGTTGTGACTGGCACTTTAAGAGTTAATGATGGAACATTATGTGAAATAAAGGCTTTTCAGTAAATGCGAATAATGAAAACCTAGACAAGTCTGTTCACAGTTACAGTTTTATCAGGGCCTTCACTTTTCACAATGCCATCCGTGCATGGATACTGCAGAAGGCACTGGGCATGTTATGTTAGCAAACAGCAAAGCCCCTAATCCAAATGCAGAAACATATAGGCTTATATGGGCCTTCACTGCTGTTTGCAGACTACATCATTATCCCTTTTAATATTCTAAAAGCATAGCTCTGGAAAAGATGGGGTTTTTTTTTTTCAACTAAAATGTGTGAATATATTTGTTATTCTTCTACAAAAAACATAAGTTGTGGGTACTTATTAGAATTTTCAAGTAGAAATATATATTATAGGTAATATGAACCACACCACAGGAAATCATCATTCATCATCATCATCATCATCGGATTTTTGATTAACATGCAGGTACAGGGGCAACAACCACATCAGTGAGCCCCCTTCCAGGTAGCTGGCTTGCTGCATGCATGGCAGATCTCACGTCAGATCTCCAGGTATGTCTATGATGAGGGTCTAAAGCGGAGAGCTTCCACTCTCTGCAATCCCTCTGTCAGCTGCTTCCATGTCATCTTGGGCCTCCCAGGCCCATGCTTTCCATCAACCTGTATTTCAAAGGCTGTCTTGACTGCACCATTGGAGAGTTCCACATGTCCATACCAGCAGAGCCTTCTCTCCTTCAGAATGAGGTCCAGATCCTCAATGCCAAGCCGCCTAAGTAGCTCATTGGACCTGACGGTGACAATGTCTTGTGGCTTGACATTGCAGATCTGTCTGATCATTGCCCTGTCATTCCGCTGCAGATGTTGGAGGTCTGGCTTTGTCAATGGCCAAGTCTCACTGGCATGGAGCATTGTGCTCCACACACAAGAGCTGTACACATGGCCATGTGTCTTGAAAGAAAAGAGGTGGGAAGAGAGAACTGGTAGCAGCTCCTTGAACTTCTTCAAGGCGGTTTTCACATGTGTTGTGGTTGAAAGTTCACAGCCACCGGCTGCTGAGAGCAAGTTTCCTAGGTAGCGAAAGGAAGCTACCACCTCCAGCTTGTCAGGTCCAATGGACTTCACTCTGTGGTCTGCCATCCAAGAAAGAAGTCCAAGTCGGACCTGACAAGCTGGAGATGGTAGAGCCATCATAGCATATGCAATCAACAAAGCTTATGGGGAGTTAACCCTTGTCATGCTGAACCCCGGATATACCCTGCCTTTGCAAACAGTGTAGATCCAGATCAGTTGGCTTCTGAAGAAGCCAACTGATCTGGATTTGCACTGTTTGCCATTAAGTATGTGAATTTATAGTAACAATCCGGATCAAGTAATCTGAATGGCTGAAAATTAGAAGTGGGTGTGGCATCTTAATTTATTCAGCAGGACAAGGGTTAAAAAGCATCCATGCAGTCTCGGCAGAACTCATTCTGTTCAACACACAAGCAGTAGGCCAAGGGGGAACTTCAGCCAAACTTTGGACTGTCTGTCAAATCAGTCTTTCGGTGTGCATGCCTGGTCCATTACCATTAGTGAGGCCATATGTCTGGTTCTTTAGCTGAACTTTCTCCTTGGACTCCAAAGAACCATTTTCTCATGTCATGGCTCATATTTATCTGAAAGCTACTTTTATCTAGAAATTTGAATTTAGTTAGAAGACACCTGTCAAGGGCAAAAGAACATATTTGGTTGAGTTAAATGGTTTAAAAAAAAAAATAAAATCTGAACTATGGTAAGAAAATGATTCATCCATTAAGAGAATTAAATGGTAAAATAAGATGATGATTGTGTTAATGAAGAAACCCTAGTAAAGATGGAGAATAAAGACTCATATTCACAGAAACGAAATACTGCAAATAAAATTTGGCACATGTTAGAAAATCACCCAACCCCAGATCAGCTTATGTATTCCTGCAGTGACCAAGATCTGCAGTCATGAGCTACACAATATCTGGACTCACTACAATCTACACAGATAACAACCACCACATGAAAATTCCTCAAGATTTCTTAACCACCACTCCCCTCCACCCTAATTTCCCTTTTTTATAAATATAAAGTGGTGAAATGGGGAACTTGCCACTGTGAGTTCTGAATATTAAATGAACCAATTCTTTTTATGGTGTATTTAAAACCTCAGAAACAATAATATTTATAAAACTGTTTTGTTTACTGGTATTAACCTACTGAAAAAGGGTTAGAGTCAAACTTTGTAAATACACATTATATAAACAGTATTTTATTCAACAAACTGTGCTTATAAAACAAGTATATTCATAAACACAATCGATACATTCGACAGAGAATTGAATGGGATACAGAAGTAAGTCAAAGATTTATATAAATCTGCCTCCCAAACATATTAGTCTAAGAGTGGTTCCAATGTTAAGAGCTTAAACTTTAACCCATGAAGAGCTAATAACAACTGCAGCAGACGACATTTTGAATTTTTTTTTTTTTTTCAAAGAAAATAAGCCTTGACTTTTGATGTAAATAATCTGATTCACATGAAACTTCAAGACTTGCAGTTCTCATTGGTGCTTGAAGGGTTTACTTTACACAGACAACAATACTTGACATTTCATTTAAATTGTCTGTGAAAAATTAAGAGAAATATTGCTAATTTTCTTCTGATGACTTTGACTACATGGTTCTAAAGCTAAAAATATATAATATTATTATGCAACAAAATACTTAATGATAAACTGACCAGACAGCATAAATCTGCAGGCTGGCATAGGTCTTGACTGTTTTCAAATGTGAACTGAGTGGTTGTTCACCAAAGTGCATCAAATGAGACCTTAGTAAACAAGGGTGGTCCCAAACAAATAATTCTTGCATGACAAAGAGTACTTTCAAAATGAGGTGAAAGTTAAATTGAGGATAATGAATTTTTTGTGCATTCATATGCTTCATTAATACGGAAATATAATCCACTAAATCTTGTTGTTTTCTTTATATTTCATTCTGAAGAGGGCAAAATAATGTTAAATGTTATTCACGTATGTATCAAAACATGCAACTGTCATGTTTACCTTAAGGATTTGGACAGAAAGCCCTGAGCAAACATTGTAGACCCAGATTAGATGCCACATTCTGTGGCATCTGATCAAGGTCTAAACTGTTTGTCACTCATCCAGCAATTTTCAGACAATTCAACTGGTAATAAAATTGAGATGTTCAAATCTTAGGACAGGTATAGTAAAGAGCTTAGGTGTTCAAATACTTATCATAAAAATGGTACATATAAACATGATTCAGTGTTTTCAGATAAGATGGGTAACCAGATTGTTGCCTTTTTCTCCATAAGGGAAACAACCTACCTTATTCACCCTAATTACCGCACATGCTCCTATAAGTGCACTTTCAAGCTATTTCTAGATCTTAAGATTAAACCCACTATTATTTTATCTGGTTCTTTTATAAAAGCATTTGTTGTGGGTATTCTTTTGAATTGCCTCGAAAAGTCAAGGCAATTTAAATGAGTACACATAACATATGCTTTTATAAACCTGTTGTGGTAATTCAAATGAGTACCCACAATATATGCTTCTATAAGAAACATAGAACACCTATCACATAAGCATCATTAAATATGCTCCCCGTACCCCATAGAAGATAAAAAAAATTCAGTAAAATTAGATTTTTAAGACAGGCATATAAAACTTATATAAAATTCTTTGTTAGAGACTGCTGCTTGTGGAGAACATATTATTTATTTATCTTTTTATTTATTTATTTATTTATTTATTTATTATTTATTTATTTATTTTTTTTTTTTTTGTGAATTTACTCTTGAAAAAACCTAAAATCTAGGCAGAAAAGCAAAGCAAGAATCATTGCACCAGGGGGCATTTTTTGAACTGGGCCCAGTTGTTCAAAACTAACGATGTCGTTAGTTAATGTATCGTTGATCATTAAATATGGCATATACGCTAATATTTTTGCTGAAAAAATGTGAGTAGCTTTTGCATTTGCAAAAGCTACTCACATTTTTTCAGCAAAAATGCCTGTGAATTCAATATTGTACTTACTAGAACAGTTAACATTTTGACCCTTAACAAGCTCGTTAAGCTAACGATGCTTTGAACAACTGGGCCCAGATTATTATGCATCCAGAAAACAAATATTATATTTCATATTGGCAATCATATTTCTACTACATAATATGCTTATTTTAATGTTATTTAGTATATCTGTGCCTATTCAAGTGATCTTTTACCAGCACCACCACCTTGCTGTACCACACCACTGAACTTCTAGTTTATCACACTGGAACTGGCTTCATTTTTTTTTTTATATATTTTGTTGCCAAAATTTTATCTAAACTCACTAATCTATTACATCCAGTACAGAAAATAAACCTATTTCACCAATAATACTGCTAAAATTGCCAGTAAAATGGGCACTAAATTTTGACTTCAATGGCAGACACCACTTTGAAGTGAAAAGAAATCCACCTTCACAATTTTGGCTGAAAATATCAATATTATTATTATTTTCAGCAGTAATACATCATAAAAAATTATCATAAGATGAAGAAATTATCTTATCAACCAATCATCTGTGTTGTTATACATGTGAGTAAAGAAGGTTTGACCTTCAGCACTCCAAAGGAGTGTGTCATGTGTAGCAGTGAGAGACAGTATGTGCCAGCCCCTAATAAGTTGTGAGCGGCATGATAAGGGTTATGATGTATACCAAGGGGAGCAAATTCTTTTAGAGTAGACATTTTTTTCTCAGAAGGAGCTTGGTGTACAGGAAAGCAAACGAGAAGTCACAAAAGTTGTCTCCCTTGTAAAAATAGCAGAAAATTCACCACCTTAAGAAATAGAGTATACAACATCCCTAAGGGGCTCAGGGCTTTTACCCTTTGCAACCACACTACATGAACTTACAAAAGCCTCCATACAAGGAGCTAGCATATTGTAGATTGGACACTTTGTGCCAGAAAACTTACGGAACTACCCTGCAAAGTGTCAATATTTCAGCAATTTTGTGCTCTGTGGTTACATTGTTCCAGTAATTGTTAAATTCAGACACTGCACAATCTTATTTCCTTGGGAATAGATGGCTTTAAAGATTATTCATTCAAAGGAGTGTCTTTCTTTACCTGAACACCTGTAAGATTTGTATTGAAAAGAAACACTGAACAGCTAGTGTTAATAGATCACTAGATTGTGGAAAGATAGGGGAAAATGTTAAGTTCCCAAAAGTCTAAGACGTGACATGTGAAAGCTCAAACCATAAGTAGTTTCTTACAATATATGACTACAACTATATAGCTCTAGATAAGAGTGGATGATGATTGACTGAGCTGAGGTTTTACAGCCCAATCAACACATTTGGGTCATGTCAAGCACAGCAAGTTTTCCTAACCACACTTTTCCTGGGCAGGGTTAGTCCTCTATTAAGCTGTTAACCAGTATTTGTGTACATTCTTTCGACAGAGACTGACAAATCCCTTCTTGAATTAGCTGAAGGGAGATAATGACCATAGAAAATAATTCATGAGCAATCTCCATGAGAAAATGTTGCCAGAACCCGGCAGGGATCAAACCTGCAATCTCCTAATTACCAGTCAGATTCACATCCGACTGCACCACCAAGGCTGGTGAGGGGCCGATGATGATTTCATATATTACATCCCTTTCAACATATTTAAGTCTTATCGAGATGAAGGAAGGGTGATAATGAAAGGCTCTAAGCAATCAAGCACTGTACAGTCTTGAGCAGAATTCTGCCACCAGCAGGATTCCAAACCAGGATCTTGTGATCAAAAGTCTGGAGAGATAACCACTCAGCCACTCTGACACTTCATGATAAGAGGGGTATCTAGATAACTATTTTTCTTATTTCTCTGCAAAAACATATGTTGTTGGTACTCATTAGAAGTGCCTCTGTGAGGCACTTCTAATGAGTACCAACAACCTATGTTTTCATGGAAAAATAAGAAAAATATCAATGCTTCTTGGTTGAAAAAACACCTTATCTAGACAGTTACATATACACACATAGAGAGAGAGAGAGAGAGAGAGAGAGAGAGAGAGAGAAAGCAAAAATTACACACACAATTACAGATAGTATATGAATTATAAAAATTAACCTGTTATCCATAGATATGGGTGCAAAGTCCATTTTATGTTTTGACTTGAAGGTGAGCTCCCTGGAGGGAAGGTCTAACAAAGACAGTGGTCCAAACGGACAACATGTTGCAAATAGTGCCAACTGTGGCTCCTCACTACGACTGTTCTGTCCATGCATTACCCGAATCCATCCGCTAATCTCTAATGTCTGAAAATGAAAAGATATTACCATAATTACCCTACATATCTGGACAGCTTAAGGTGAATGGATATACTTTTAGTGGGAGGTAACTCTATTAAAATTATTTTGCATCCATTCTGAAAAGGAATCAACTCTAAAAGAAAAGAATTTGCTCCCCTTGGGAGCAAATTCTTTTCTTTTAGAGTAGGTCTGCTTTCAGCAGGGAGAATACAAGTTCATAATAGAGTAAAAAAAAGTCATCAAACAATAAGCACATTAGACTTGTCTCCAAATAAGTCTTGTGAAACATATTTTCTAAGTCACAAAAAAACAAAAAAAACAAAGGGAAACTGTGTCTTAATGAAATGTCACAACTATTAAAAATATCAGCAGTTTTTCAACTAACCTGTATATGGGACATTGAGTAAGCATACAGGCAAAGACATTGCCACTATAAAATGCAGTTGTTCTCTGCATTTTTTTTGTTGTATTTTTTGGTCATATTTTATCTGCTGATAAAAATTTCAGCAGATAATTCTTATTTCTTTTTCTTCAGGACATGGTTTCTCATTTCATACAAACTGTCTCCTAAGGATTTTTCTGAACAATGAACAAAAAAAAAAAAAATATATATATATATATACATGTATATATATATATATATATATATATATATATATATATATATATATATATATATATATATATATATATATATATATATAAAGTCATATGCTAAATGTGGTCAAAGAGTGCAAAATATTAACAGTCAATCAGGGTTTCCAATTTTTTGTTTCTAACTTCTCCATGACATGAAAACATGTTCCATGAAAACATGTCATGGGCACTCATTGAAAGTGCCTAAAAGAGGTACTATTAATGAATGCACACAGCATATGTTTTAGTGGTAAATCGTAGAGTGCAAATGCAATGCTACAGGTAAACCCAGCCTCTTGCAGAGTATATTTATCCCATTAATTCACTGTAGACTGAATCAACTCTCCCACACTATATATTTGAAGCTTCTATTATTTCCATTTTAGGTATATCATGCCATGTGATTTAGAGATTCTTAAAGAAAAATGATTGAACTATTTGCAAACAGTGGAGACTCTGATCAGATGCTGCTGATCTGGGTCTGCACTGTTTGCCAATTATCCTTTTAGGGGTCTCAAAACTACAATGGGTTAAAATAAAGTTAAAAGCCATAGATGTCAAAATATTTTTTCTTTAACCCTTGTCCTGCTGAACCCAGATATACCCTGCCTTTGCAAATAGTGTAGATCCAGATCAGTTGGCTTCTAAAAAGCCAACTGATCTGGATCTACACTGTTTGACATTCAGTATGTGACTATATCAAAAATCTGGATCAAGTTATCTGATTGGCTGAAAATTTAAAAAGTGTGTGGCATCTTAATTTATTCAGCAGGACAATGGTTAACAAATGACTACAGTTAAAAAAACAACAACTGATGCATTACATAAGAAAAGGACCTTGTATGCATCCACACATTTTATTCAGGTTCTTCTCTGCTTCTGAATATATTATACAGATGCAGTTTAATGGCTCGAACATCTTTGGACCATGGAAACCTGTTGGAGACATGGGTAGTTAGAGCCACTGAGGGTTAATCATGGTGCCAGGTCAGGAAGCAAATGGCAATAATTTAGGTAAGTCTTTTTGATCATTTTTACAATAATGGTATCACCTTAATTAGGCAATGGTAATACACACAACATACAATGGCATGATAATACAAAAAAATTTCTTAACCCTTGTCATGCTGAATAAATTAAGATGCCATGCCTACTTCTCTTTTTCAGCCAATCAGTTTACTTGATTCGGGTCGTTGATACAAATTCAAATACTGAATAGCAAATAGTGCAGATCCAGATCAGTTGGCTAGCCAACTGATCTGGATCTACACTGTTTGCAAAGGCAGGGCATATCCGCCTTCAGCAGGATAAGGGTTAAATACTTGTTTTCTAGAGCTATCAGAATAATTTGGTAGAGCCTCAAAAAAAGAGTTCAAATCAGCCATAGTAAATGCGCCATCAGTGTTCATCGAGGTTCAACTGTACATATATATATCAGCAACCAATACTGTAAGAGGGAACAAGAGGCATGATTGGATGCCCCAAATGTGCATGCTGATCTGAGCCATTTCTGCCCACTTTAGCAAAATCTGTCATGATCTGACTGAACAAAGACAGAGGATCTATAGGAAACATACAGGAAAAAAGATCTCAGTTTCTGAACTAGACATTCAACACCAAGAATAAATGAGCCTTGCTGTAACCACTCATTTTCCATACATGCCACAACATGAGAAAAAGTACCTTATGGTGTGTACCTGGCAAAGACTCAGATCAGCCTGTACATATCGAGGGTTGATCGTAAGACTGTAGCAAGTCAGATGGTTGTTTTTTCCCAATACTTAATCTCCTCACCATGAAGGCATTATAAAGATTACAACATTTCTTTCTGTAAACCATGGAAATTTAGGTGCCATTGCTCGTATGAGCAATGGCACCTAAATTTGCATTGTTTACAAAGGGGTCAAAGTTGCCCCTAAGAAAGGGTTTCAAAAATATGTTTGAGTTACTACAGTCTTCCGCTCAACCCTCGAATTATGTTCTGACTGATAAGAGTCTTTGCTGCATATTAGCACATGACATAAAAACTTGGGTATTCACAGAGCACCTAGCAAAGACTCAACTTTGCAGTCATATCTGAGTCTTTCCAGGGTGTGCATATCATGAGGTGCAGTTTCTCAGGTTGTGGCTCTTATGTGAACAGCAAAGACTCTGGCTATCTGCACATCTGCACAGTTTACTCTTTAGTTCCTAGAAAATACAAATATTGTATGCGGGATGGCTGGGGCAGGGAAGCACAAAAACTCTGGCCAGACAGTCAATGTGCAGACTGCTTGTGGCTTTTGCTGATGGATTATGGGTGGTTTTCCTACTGGGTGGCTCAAATACAAAAATGACTCACAATAAAACCGGATGTGTTGTCCAACAGACATCGAAACCGCACAGTGAAAGATCTATGTAGATAATGGTAGTTTTCTGAAAATACATAATAACACATAATCTAGAACACATGTATATTGAGCGCTCAACATACTGGGTAAAATTTTCAGCAGATGACCATATTGAATTTTTTTTCTTATTTTTCCCAGAAAACAGGTTTTGACTGTGGAGAAAATTTGCATGAAATTTCAAAGCTGTTTTCTAGGAAATATATCATCAATTTTTTGTCTGCTGAATTAGCTCAAAGAGTGGAAAAGGTTAATTATGTAATGTAGTGAAGCATTTGTTCCCAAAGACGTTGCCATTAAAATGAATTTTCTGTTGTACAGAATACTTAACGCTTAGCACTCTGGGTAAAATTTTCAGCAGACGACATTTTGAAATATTTTTCTTATTTTTCTCAGAAAACAGGATATGACATTTCATGCAAATTGTCTCCTAAGGAGACAATTTGCATGAAATGTCAAATCCTGTTTTCTGGGAAAAATAAGAAAAATATCATCAATCTGTCGTCTGCTGAAAATGCCCAGAGAGTGGTAAAGGTTAATAAGCAGATTGATATGTAAGAAAGGCACTGTTTTGTTCATATTTATTCACAGAACATATGTTTTGGATATTTGTTAGAATCACCTCACTGAGGCAATTCTAACAAATATCCAAAACATATGTTTTTGAAGTATTAAATACAATGTTCTTGCATGATTTGTGACTAATTGTTACCTCTTTAGCGAAGGTTTCGTGACAGTCAAATTGTCATTATAACGAATTTTGTCGTTGTATCAAGTGTCGGTATGAAGAGGGTTGTCCGTAGAAATGTAAAGGATCTGTTTCTTTGTTAAGACTTAAGAACGATTCCAAATTCAAAGCAGATAACATTCTATACAGTAAATAAGACTTAACTTTTTCTGAGACAATCTGAATGAAATGAAAAGACTTATTTTTATTTTTATTGAAAAAATTAGAAAATATCTTTAATTTCCATCTTCAAGAGTTACGGTATTTTCAGTGAAAAAATAAGAAAATATCACTGATTTCCATCTTCAAGAGTTATTTTCAGTGAAAAAAAAAAAAGAAATATCACTTATTTCCATCTTCAAGAACTATTTTCAGTGAGAAAATAAGAAAATATCACTAACTTCCATCTTCAAGAGTTATTTTTAGTGAAAAATAAGAAAATATCACTAATTTTCATTTGATAATTTTGCCTACAGAGTGTTTAACCTTTAAAAATGTATATGAGAGAACATGTAATGTTATTTTACCTAAATTATTTCCTATGAATCATTTTCAAAGTGATTCCCATTAAATATCAAGCTCAACTTTCACAAATCTGGGCCCAGTTGTTCAAAGCTAACGATGTCGTTAGTTAACGATTTGTTAAAATTTTAATCGAGTGATACGCAAATAGGCTGAAATTTTTTGCTGAAAAAATGTGAGTAGCTTTTGCAGTGCAAAAGCTACTCACATTTTTTCAGCAAAAAATATCAGAATATTGTGTATTGAATCCGCTAGAACAGTTAACGAAATAACCCTTAACGAGCTCGTTAAGCTAACGACGCTTTGAACAACCGGGCCCTGACAAATTTGTTGTTGTTACTTCATTTTGCCCATGATTAAAGTATTGTAAAATGTTGTTTTTTTTATGTGTTTCTTACCTGGCATCATAATTTCATGAAGTGTTAGGTTAGCTTTGTCTGCCGGTAACATGGAGTTCCAGGTCAGTTGACGTTTAAATTCCTCTCGGTCCTCTGAATGGATTAGCTCCATCACACTCTGGTGAATGATGTCAGACTGTAAAATTTAAGTACCGGTATTGTAATAGTCCTAAGTATTAGGACAGACAGACCTGTGCAAAGAGTGTAGATCCTGATCAGATGCCACAGAAAGTCTATACAGGGTCTATACTCTTTGCAACATTGTCCTAAACTTAAACAAGTTCACTTTAATACCCGTCAATCTGTCTAAAATCTGATAGACTGAGTGGTAAACAGACTAGACCCTGATCAGATGCTGCATTCTGCATTGTCTGGTGTGCACCTACACAGGTTGCTCAGGCCTGTCAATCTCCATACTTAGGGTTATTACAATATGTTCTCTCAGAATGTTCCATTATTACAACCAGATCTGCAACTTGTATTTTTATAGATAAATGTTTTAACATACAAAACTATACTGAGGATCTTTTCTGATATGTATTTTTGTACTTTGGGTATTTTCATGGGGTAAAATTTCAGAGCCATAGAGGTACATCCCTATTACAAATCTGTTATAAATACAGTGAACCTTTGTTACAATGACAGAATTTGTTCCCGATATTGCCATTAAAATGAATTTGCTGTTGTAAAGAATCCTTAATGATCAGTCAGATATGTAAGAATCTTACTTCCTCATAGAACATATGATTTGGATATTTGTTAGAATTAACTCACTGGGGTAATTCTAACAAATATCCAAAACATAAGTTTCTTGAAGTATTAAATACAATGTTCTTGTATAATTTCTGATTAATTGTCACCGTTTGAGTGAAGATTCCATGTCAGTAAAATTATCAATAAAGCAAATTTTATCATTATCAATAAAGTAAATTTTGTCATTGTATCGAGTGTCAGTATGAAGAGGGACTGTATGAGAATTTTCCATCCCCCACATTCCCTTGCCCTTCCACCAGCATACATGATCATATTTGCAATGCAAAAGGAAATGCACTTTGTTTATTTACAGAGCAGAATAATTATAATTACTGGTAGTGGCCTTGGCAGCTGATTTCAAATGCTTCATCAAAGCTATACTTTTTGACAAAGCTCCTTATCATCATAATAGCCCTAACAAGCAAAAAGGTACCAAACAAATGAAAATGATGTGAACAGCACAGAAGCAAACTAATCTGCACATTCTGAACAAGTTCTGTCTCTATACAGGTTCCCTAAGACCTGTTTACTGGAACTGTGCATAAGAGACCTGTGGGTCCTGATCTGGGTTTGCACATTTTGCAAACACAAGAACATTACGAAAACATGCCTATTCAAATATATTGAAAATTTTACCACCCCAAAATGAAAATTTCCAGATAAAAAATTCTGATATTTTTCATATTTCTGCTCAAAACATAGATTGTGGGTACTCGTTAGAACCACCTCGATGAGGCAGTTCTAATGAGTACCACAATCTATGTTTTTAGCCGAAATAAGAAAAATAATGTGTACCCCTGTAAACCCCGGTTTTACTATGCAAAAGTGGGGTTTAAGGGGGTCAAAACTATATATGCAAGTTTTGGTGATGAGAATACCATATTAACCCTAACTTTAGGGACAGTTAGGCCAGAGCAAACAGTATAGGCACAGATCAGATGTCAGAGAATGTGGCATCAGATCATGTTCTAAAATGTTTGCTAATAATCCAGAAGTTCTTCTAACATGGCAACAGAGAGTAAAATTGACTTGTTCAAATTACAGGACAGGTATGGTAAGGAGTTCAGCCCCCAGATTATAAAACTTTTTTCATGCTCAACTCAGCTGAGCATGAAATTTGTCCTGCTAATAAGTCTCAAATTACTAACAATTGCAAATTATTTCTTGTTAAACCTAGCTGAACATAAAAGTTTCTCTGCTAATAAATATGAAAATGCCAACTATTGTTGGCAGTTTCATATTTATTAGCAGAGAAAATTCCATACACAGCTGAGTTAAGCATGAAAAATGTTTTATAATCTTGGGGCCAGGTGTTTCAATACTTCGGGTAAATACAGTAACCCTTCATTTATTCTTTCCTTCATCAGTATTTAACATCTTAATTTTTATTACATAAAGCTGACACTAATAGGTATAAAATCTTGACATTTAGACATAAAAGTCTGCAAGAGCTTTTCTACTAGTTGCTTCTTTTGCCCTTTTATCACCTTTTCATGTAAATAAGCTTATTAAAATAGATAAGACTTGACTTTTTTTCCTTTCTAAAATTAACTGCTTTGATGTAAACATGAAGTGACACTGCTAATTGCATTACAAAAGATGTTCCCTATTGATTTTGTACTTTATTTAAAACAATAAAATTGTGAGTTGCGATCAAATCCTGTTTGATAGGAATAATCGTCTTAATTAAGCTAGAGGAGTATGGCTTAATCAATAGTGTTGTTCATCTCAGAATTAGTTTTGCCATATTGGGTTTTACATAAATTGGCAAAGAACTTAAAAGCCAAAGGTTATCATTAACCCATTTATGCCTGAATATTTTCAATAAATTCTCCCATCATGAACTTTGGAAGGGTACATTGTGTAGTCAAAGGGATGTTATATAGAAATAGTTGTTTTATTATTGAAACTTTCTAATGTTACTGCAAACAGTGTAGACCCTGATCAGATGCTACATTCTGTGGCATCTGATCTGAGTCTACACTGTTTGCCAATGTCCCTTTTATGGGATGCTAGGCATAAATGGGTTAAGAACTGAAAATGTAGACAGAACTCAAATAGTTATATTCACCCTGGTCCTGCTGAACCTAGATATACCCTTCCTTTGCAAACAGTGTAGATCCAGATCAGTTGGCATCTGATCTGAATCTGCTGTGTATGCCATTCGGTATGTGAATTTATATCAACAATTTGGATCATGTAATCTGACTGGCTGAAAACAAAGTGGATGTGGCATTTTAATTAATTCAGCTTGACAAGGGTTAAAAACTTATTGTAGAAGAGAAGAAAGGAAAAATATTGAGTAATATTGCAGGTAAATCTCAATGTGCTGACTCAAAACTGCTGCACTCAAAGAGGAAGATGTGTTGCTTCTTTAAGAATTTGCTTCGTTGGCACATGAATCCCTCCTCCAGTGGGCCAATCCACTGTGAGAAGGGATTGGGGCAAATTTGTTTCCTTCAGTTGTAGTCCTCTTTGACAAAGAAGGGAAATGCATTTTAATTACCTATTAGAGTGGTCTCCCTTAATCTCTGGAGAGGAAATGTTTTCTGTTCATTTTGAAATGTACATGGGCAGTCTATATAGTTAAGTTTGATTTATTAGAAGTGCAATTTAGACAAAACAGGTTTATATCTGCATTAAAAGGGAATGACTTCTTTAGAATTTTGTTTCGTTTTTGTTCTGCCAGCCAATTATATCTCTCAATTACAATGAAAGGTCACAGTCTTGATATCTATGGTAAATGTCCAAAGATTTCAAACACTTTTTGAGCTTAAATTTTTACACATTTATTCCACAAACATTGTAGATCCTAATCAGTCTAATCCTTAGGAACAGTCTGATCTGGGCCTGCACTGTTTTTATGACATTTTATTAGACAAGGAGTATGAAGTTTTAGGACATTTTCAAATATTTTGCATATGCATGCCTGAGCACTTTTATCTGGGTCTACACTGTTCACCATTCAGCCAACACATTTTAGAGAGGTTATCAAAGGCTTATCCAAATTTTAGGAGAAGTATGGTAAAGAATTATGGTATCTAAATATTTAGGGTATGTTAGTTGTAAATCAACTTTTCTGACAAAATGGCATATGCAATGAAGATCCAGATCAGACTGCTCCTTAGGAGCAGTCTGATCTGGATCTGCACTGATCAGACTCCTTAGGAGCTGTCTGATCAAGGTCTACACATTTCAACATTTCACCAAAAATTTTATGAAAAAAATAGAAGCAAAATAAAATTTGGAGAGGCTTTTTATTTTTTTTTTTTTTTGTAAGTAAAGTAAATTTTCCTTTGTTCTACAGGTAGTTCAGTACCTTGAATATGTGAACAGAATAGACCTAGATCAGTCAGGACACACAAGCAGCTCAATCCAAGTTTATTATTACTAGTATATATATGGTAAATGTCCCAAAATTTGGTACACCAGTTTCTGACAAAATGGCATATGCAAACAGTGCAAATCCAGATCAGACTGCAGTCTGAAGTTTTCAAAAATTTAGGACATTTATTATGTACTATATCTCCAGAAATCCAGAAAATTTATATGCAAAATTTGGATAGATTCTTTCTGATCAGCCTCCACAAATGCACAGGCTGATAAGAATTTGCACATTTTGATTCTGCAATAAGGAACCTTTTTTTCTCGTTACAGCTCATTTGTCTTTCAAACATTATTAGTTAGTGAGCAATTTCAAGAAGAAACCTCTATGAATCTTAAAAGCTTTGTATTCTTTCCAAGGATAAAGTTTCAGGTTAAAAGATGACAAGTGGTGTTTAGTTTTACTCCAACGTTCAATTTTCCTTTTATACTCCATTTTAATGCTGGTTTCTTGTGTTTCGATTAGTGGTTTTAAAATGGGAGAGTGCCCGAAATGATAAGGGATACACTAATAACATGGATAAAGTTAGGAATCATTTCCCCTTTATTGAAATACAAAGTTCAGCAAGACCTCGTAATGGTTTTAAATTCAGTATAAATTCACTTTTTATTCAATCAATGGGGAGCAATATTGACAGTTTCAAGGAACCCTATTATTACAGCTGTTTAGAAGACTTGTTGTGTCTAAAATGTGGGTTTGCATCTTTCTGATGGTTATACTTGCATAGTATTGTTGGATTATGTTTTTATTTTGGCTTATGTACTTTTATTGACTTTGTATCTCTACAGACTCTATATTTTTGCATTTAGGAATAGATATATTTTGAGGGAGATCACTCTATCTGTAAATATTTGCCTACCATCTCAAAGGGGCAATTCTAAAAGGAAAGGATCTGCTACCAATAGAAACAAACTCTTTCCTTTAAGAGTAGTCCCCATGCCCTCCAAAAGGGATTCATATACCAAGAAATCAAACCGAATAGTGCTTGAGTGGTCTCCCATTAAAAATTGTCATTAGTATTTAAAATATTTCTAAATTTTTCCTCCAAAACATGGCTGTGCATTTCATTTTATAAGAGATGGCAGCTGAGTTCACATATTCTTGCTGCCAACAGAATTACATTGATGTGAAAATTTGCAAGCTGTCTACTTAAAATGCAAAACTTCATATGTCAGGATCTACCCATAAATTATGTATACCATTTTTACCTTAAATAACTGGACAGTCCTTATCATACTTATCCTAAAAATTGAACAAGCTCATTCATCTACCTGATGAGATATCTAAAATATTGTAATTGAATGACAAATAATGTAGACCCTGATCAAACTGCTCCTTTAGGAGCAGTTTGATCTGGGTCTACACTGTTTGTTCACTGTTTGTTCAGCACATCTGTCAAAATATTTCAGGAATATATTGTATACCACTGAGGAAACAGTGTAGAGCAACAATTTTCAATCTGTCAGCATTTTTTAGACAAATAACCAGGGCCAGTTGTTCAAAGCGTCATTAGCTTAACGAGCTCATTAATGGTCATTTCATTTTAGTGGATTCAATACACAATATTCTGATATTTTTTGCATTGCAAAAGCTACTCACATTTTTTTTCAGCAAAAAATTTCAGCATATTCTCGTATCACTTGATGTAAATTTTAATGGATCGTTAACTAATGACATCGTTAGCTTTCAACAACTGGGCCCAGGTAAACTAATGGACTTTTTCAAATTTTGGGATAAGTACATGTATGATGAATTATGGTAACTAAAATAGTAATGTAATTATGTTTTCCAAGCTGAAAATATTACAGGTCTTAAAAAGTTCAAATATAAAATTTTTGTTGTTGTTTTCAGTATTTTTTGCTTTTGTCTTGTTTTTATTTATTTATTTTTTTTTTTATTTTTTTTTTTGTATTGTTTTTTTTTATTATTATTATTTCTTTTTGTAAAACTTTAAGCTGAACTGATACATTTTCAGGGGAGGTAACTCTTTTAAATGATTTCATTTTCCTGCTAGAAATATGTATACTCTATAAGGAAAGAATTTGTTCCCAGTGGGAGCAAAATCTTCCCTTTTAGAGTAGACCCCCTTTCCAAAGGGACTTAATGTGCAGGAAAGCAAACAGGAAATCAAAACAATTGTCTCCCATGTACAAAATGGCCAAAAATGTAGCTTATATATCCAGTCCCTTGAAAGCATTTGTTTTTTGGCATCATATTTCACATTTGTTTGGTCATACAAAAAATATGAACATTAACACAGTGCAATCCTTTGTATAATTTACTTATGTACAGTAATTTAAGAGTACAGACTAAAACTTGCTGAATATTTGCTGACACAATGGCAAAAAGTGTAGACCTTGATCAAAATGAGTACAGCCTGATCTGAGTCTTGCTGTTTGTTCAAGCATCATAGGAGTTTCTCTGCATTGTGTTATCTAAATTGCTGGACTAAGAATGTATTCAAAAATATTGAAGAGATCCAAATACATAACCTATATCAGTTAACCTTCTTTCTGGTTGTTTATATAAGTTGCATGTACCGTAATAACCTATGTATTGGGACAGACAGGCCTGAGAAAACAGTATAGATCCAGATCAGATGCCACAGAATGTTGAGTCTTAGCAGGGTCTACACTATTTGTCACTCATTCAGCTATTTTTAGACTCATTGAAATTAGACAAAGAAATGGAAGAAAATGTACTAAATGTATTCAGCCTCCTTAAGGGAAAAAGATGGTGTCTTTTGAACAAAAAACTTCCAAAATGTTTATACATGTATAGGTAAGACAATACAGTATGTGCATGTTTGTTTTATGTGCCCAAGCTGAAATCTTCTTCAATAGAAAGGGCTTTATTTATTAAAAGCAGAGATACTAATCACGAGAATAGAACTTGAAATAGCTGATGAAAATTAATTATTAATCTGAGGTCTCTTCCACATCTTGGAAAAGAATCCTTTCACATAGTTTTAGCTGAAGAAGGGTATCCAGACATAATTTTTACTTGTCTGCATAAATAAAACATATTGTGTTACTCATTAAAATTGTTTTGGTAAAGCATTTATAATGAGCAAAAACAACATACGTTTTCTTGGAGAATTAACCCTTGTCCTGCTGAACCCAGATATGTCCTGCCTTTGCAAACAGTGTAGATCCAGATCAGTTGGCTTCTGAAGAAGCCAACTGATCTGGATCTGCACTGTTTGCCATTAAGTATGTGAATTTATATCAGTAATCTGGATCAAGTAAACTGATAGGCTGAAAATTAGAAATGGGCATGGCATCTTAATTTACTCAGCAGGACATGATCATGCTATATTGGGATAGTACTACATAGCTTTATCTACAGCTATGTTTTTTTCCTAGTTATGAATTTAGTGCTATTCACTTAAACACTATGCAGTCCATGGACCTCAGTCATAGAATTATAAAGGAACAGCCTTGTATTAGGCTTTTATGTCTTTTGCTTTCTTTGCAGTACTTCAGCTAAGGATTAAGATACCCTTATATATACTAGTAAATACAGCATAAAACTTAGCTTTTTGAGTCACTGATGCTGGAACATAAATAATTAGCAACATGAAGCAAATTTTCTAACACTTTTCATACATGGCCCTACACTGCTACTTTTATTTTGTATACTCCTATTTATCTTCTACTCATTTTGCCTACTCTCACCTTACTTTATTTTATCTTTACTTCATTCCCATTTCCCCTACTGTAAAACGTTTTTAGCAGATAGATTGAAATATGGCCATTTTATTATTATACCCTCCCTACACAGTACCTGATCAAGGCCTTCTCTTGTGGCATATTGCCCAAAAGATCCTTTCTATCATGGGACTCTGATTTTATAGATTTTGCTGGACCTTTTTCTTACCTGATGAAAGCCTAGATACTGTTCCACTGTACGGGCTGCATAAAACACCTCACCATCACATGTTACCACAAACAAGAAACCATACAGTGCCTGAAAAGAAGACAAAAACATATCTATTTGGGATATCTCTAATCTAGCATTATCTAACTTTTCTAATCCCTGGGTAACACTCTGGGTAAAATTTTCAGCAGACAACATACAGAAATATTTTTCTTTTTTTACCAGAAAACAGGGTTTGACATTTCTTGCAAATTGTCTCGATTATTTTTCTTTTTTCACACAGGAAACAAATTTTGATATTGCTTGCAAGACAATTTGCATGAAATGTCAAATCCTGTTTTCTGGGAAAAATAAGAAAAATATAATCAATTTGTTGTCTGTTGAGATAGCCAAGAGAGTGGTAAAGGTTAAAATAATTTTAGCACATACAGTACAGCCACAAATACACAAATAAACTCTCTAGAGGTAAAATACAAAAGAAATATGTTATCTACCATATTTCCATATATATTTGGACAGATATGTCCAAGTAAACCATGGCAATAATAATATGTTGACAACCTGGGCCCAGTTGTTCAAAGCATTGTTAGTTTAACGAGTTTGTGATCAAAATATTAACTGTTCTAGTAAGTACAATATCTAATTTACAGGTATTTTGCTGAAAAAAATGTGAGTAGCTTTTGCAAACATTTTTTCAGCAAAAATATTAATGTATATGCCATATTTAATGATCAAAGTTTTAACAATACATTAACTAACGACATTGTTAGTTTTGAACAAATGGGCCCTGGTAATATGTCTAAACGGAAAACAGTGTACATCCTCACCAAGCTGCCCATTAATAGCAGTTTTGATTTGGAAATGGACGTCAGGTATATTCAGACAGTGTAGACCCATATCAGCCTGCCTGTTTATGCAATCAGATAAGATCCTTCATCAACAAAAGCAATGGCTACTTTAATGTTGACTAGTGAACAGTAAAGGCCTTAATCAGATAGCACACACTTGAAATTTAAGAGTTACAGCACCAAATTTCAGACGACATTTGTCGTCTACTTTTTTATTTTAACAAACTATCCTTTGGAAAGACTTTTATATGTAAAGTTGAAAGACTGAATGTCAAACAGCGTAGATCCAGATGAGACGGCTCATTGAGCTGTCTCATCTGGATCTACAAGGTTTGCAAAAGCCTATTATTATCGCCTGTGGCAGTGAAAGAGTCAAGCTTCACTACTCTCTGGGCAAATTTAGCAGAAGACAAATTGATATGTTTCTTATTTTTGCATGGAAACTCAAATCCTGTTTTATGGGAAAAAAGAACAAAAATAGTGACAGTATGCATGAAATGTCTAATCCTGTTTTCTGGGAAAAATAAGAAAAATATTTCAAAATGTAATCTGCTGAAATTTTTACCTAGAGTCCTAAGCGTAAATCTCACAGGCACTTGTTTCATGGAAAAAAAAAGTCCACCCTCACTCTTGAAGAGGGAGGGTGGACTTTTTTTTTTTCCATGAAACAAGTGCCTGTGGTAAATCTCCATGTTTGCTCAGTTATGCCAAAAGGTCCACTTTCTAATGGTATTACTCATTTAATTTCAAGAAAGTTTATACTCTCTGTACAACAAGAAGACATCTCTATTAGCTGAGGCATGCAGAGAGACTGACATGTTTATGCTTAAAAAAACCAGGGTGGCTTGCGATAATTGGAATAATTTGTAAAATTACACTACATGGTAACATCCTGCATAGAAAACATTATCAGGATGATAAATCATCCTTGTTGTTGTAGTATCATATAGGGTTAACCCTTAAAGCACCAATCACATCTGCAGCAGATGACACTTTTAAATATATATTTTTTTTATCTATTATTAATTTTTCTTAGAAAATAAGTCTTAAAATTTCATGAGAATTGTCTGCCAAGCAGACAATTCACATGAAATTTTATGCCTTATTTTCTAAGAAAAATAATTTTTTTGTAGAATGTTGTCTGCTACAAATTTTGCTTGGCGCTTTAAGGGTTAATTTATTGCTGTCCACTTATTTTATAAATTTAATGACCTTAAACATTTTAGGGTGTATTTTTTTGAAAACTGTGACCTTATTTGCCAACACTGAAGACAAATAGCAGCTGGTGCATCACAAATGTAAGTTTTGCACGATTCTGTTATTGTGGAAACAAGTTGTGAAGACTCTGATCACACTGCAGAACTGCTTATTTATGGGATAGCTTATTTTCATACATCTGCCCTAAATTTTCAGCCAGACAGGCCTGAATACAGTGCAGACCAAGATAAAACTGCTCCGTCTGACATGGAAAAAGATGCTTCCCTTCTCAAAAGATGCTACTCTTTAAGAAAAGAATTTATTCATCTGGGAATATTTGGTTTTTTTTTAAGAGTAGCCCATATTTTAAAAAAAAAGTTTCCTTTTTTAGGGAGGCAGCTTCCTGTCTGTAAAAGTTCTCCCCTTTTCAAAAAGGGAGTAAAATATTTTTACAATTTAAGATTAGTCTGAAGAAGGATACCACACACGTCTATTTGATATGAGTTTGGAAGCTTCTCATTAGCTCTCTTGGAAATGTCCTAAATCATAACAAAGAAATTTAACAGCATAATTTATTTTATAAAATGCCACTGTGGGAAAACTGTGCATCTTGCAGCTTTTTTACTGAATGTACCATATACGAGCAAAAACCTTTTTTTTAAAAGTATATAGCTCCTCAAATACACAATTGTTTTTTCACAATACAATACATAATCTAAATATTTTGACATCAAAAGTAATGGAACACAGATAATATCAAAATTCACCAATTTAGGGAGGCAATTCACACTTTCCATGTACTGCTAAACCAAGGTACATAGACTGACGTTCTCACTGTTATTTACACAATATTACTAGAAATCAAAGTATTCAAATTATTGCAGTTTTTAAGGAATAAATCCTATGTGATCAGATACACATGTTCAAGCCATTCACTGTTTCATCAAAGTGTGCTTGTTTTCCTTTAATATATTATGCTTGGTATAACTTAGGAGATTATCAGTTGGAATCTGACATCTGAAAGTGTTTTTAAATTCAGTAACCAATGCATACCTGCAGAATGCTCTCTCCTTCTGAGAAAGTGGGATCAGGTAACAGATGACTTCTTGTCAAATAATGGCTGTCCAGATGGTAGCGGTCAGGCAACACAGCTAAAAATAAATAAATATAGAATTCAGCACATTGATTTCTACCTGTTACATTTGTTATATACTTGTCCTGCTACAAACCACAACTTTAAAGTATAGAGGCCACCACTTCAAGAACTGTCTGACTTGATGGTTGACATCACTATTGCTAGAAAATATACTAGAGCTATACTGACACTATTTTGCAAAGGCATAACATACAATCAAATAGGATTAAGTATATAGTCCTACACTAAAAATAAACAGAGCCATGTGACTATACAATGAACTCTTACTCTTAACAATTATGGGAATGTGGAAAAAAACAGCCTCTAATCTTGCTGTTTCATCACACAGTGGATGACATCTTGTAGATTTCTGCAGTGACAGGATTTGTTAGTGACAAGCAACAAACTCATTACAATTTATATTTATCAGTTATGACATATAGTCAGCATTAGTCAATACATTTTATGAAAGAAAATACAAATAAATCCAATGCATGTAATTTTTTACAAACAGATTGTATTGCTCAGTATTTATCTGAAATTCAAGATAGTCTGCATGTGGAATTGGAAGCCTTCAGCCCCATACCTGTATGTATGGAAATATTGTAACTATATTAGATATTTGGATACCTTTGGGTGACTGGATACACATGTGCAACACATGAAAAGGGCCTTTATGCATTTTGTAAACATATATCCAGATCAGTTTGCGCATCCATGCAGTCTAATCTGGGCATTTTCTGTTCGTCAACATATACTACAGTATCCACTGATTCCATAAGCGGACAATGAAGGCCCAGATCAGCCTGCACTTATGCACTGATCAGTGCCTGCATTGTCAACAAATTACATAAGGGCTCTTTTCGTGCATTGCACATCACATGTAACTTTTCAGCCATTCATTTGACAAAGGAGATAACTTTTGTGACTTCCTGTTCAATTTTCCTGCACAGCAATAACCTTCTGAATAGGGATCTACTCTAAAAGTAAATAACTTGTTCATAAAGGGAATGCTAGTTCAGACAAAATCAAGGAAGTGTGTGTCTAAGTTTTTCATTTGCATTTACGATTTAGCATTTTTTATAAATATGTTTATATAAAAACAAATCTGTGTAAACACAATTATTACTTGAAAATAATGGCCTTGCTCACAACTGATTAACCTGTTATTATTTCAACATTTTTAAGACCTTATACTATGTATACAACTAATTCATAACATAGTGCCAGATAGGGAAGAACATTTATGTCTTTTGCACAGAAACATGTCTAGTGGGTAGTCAAGGCCATTCCAGTGAGGGTACCTACAAGATATATTTTGGTGCAAAACTAACGATAATTATTTTAAAATTATTGTTACAATTATCAGCTTATCTGAAACTATCTGCAAAAAAAGCTAAATTGCATAGTGTGCACTCACACACGTGTGCACACACACACACACACACACACACACACACACACACACACACACACTGTCTTCCAATTATTACAGAGATACTGTTGAAGTGGCCATGAACACCAGACCATCAAGATACTATAGAAAATAAAAGAAAATATAGTTTGTACAGGTCAAGTTTTCGAAACAACAAAACTAATTTATACCAGACTCTGATATTCTATCTTATCTTTATTTTATCCTTAGAACTTCTTCTTATTGATTTCTCCAAACTTCAATAAAACTCTGTCATATCTAATACAACAGGGAATTGTCTTTTTGTTGAGTTATCATTGTTTTTAAGCAACTGGCCTAATTTGAAGGAAATTAGGATAACAAGTAATTTTCTTGAGTAATGCTGACAGTTATCTTGATGTAAATATGGGTGTCAATGAATATCAAGCATTTTGAGATACACAGAATATTCAAGTTTCAGGAAAAGTGGACTCAACCCTTAAAGTGCTAATTACAACTGCAGCAAACAAAATTTTAATATTGTTTTTTTTTTTTTTTTTCAAAAAAAAAAGAGAAAATAAGACTTGAATTCTCATGTAAATCATCTGCTTAGCAGATAATTCACATGAAATGCCAAGTGTTACATTTTTGAATAATGATAATAAAACAAAATTTAGAATGTCATTTGCTACAATTTTGCTCAGTGCTTTAAGGGTTAACATTATAATAAAAAATGTTTCTAAAAAGATGTTAAAAGATACAGTATATTTTCAACAAAATCCAGTGCTTTCACTGAGGTGGTCTCAATCATATTGTCCTTGTTCAAAAATGTCATCTTAATTTCTTGTAATCCTATCCCTTTACATCTCAATTTTCTTTAAAAAATATGTACTGTAGATGCCCAATTTTGACAAAAAGCATTTATAGGTGAGTGGCTGTACCATGAAAGTACCGACCCATGTCCAAATTGCCGTTATATGATCTGTTATTTGGCTGCAGTAATCCATAGTAGGAGATTGTTAATCATAACAAAACCACAACTCCGTAAAGGAATTATAAAATTCTTTCTAACAATACCCATTGATTGACAAATCTCTCGGTGAACGTCCATAGGCCTCACTCTCAGAATCAAATGTAATCTGATAACAAGAGCTGTGATTAACACTTAAAAATTGCAGCAGATTACATTTCAAAATATTTTTTTCCCAGAAAAGTAGCTTTGACATTTCATGCAAACTGTCTCCTAAACTTGTCTCCTAAGGAGACAATTTGCATGAACTGACAAAGCCTTTTTCCTGAGAAAAATAAAAAAAAACATAATATCATTGATTTGTCATCGGATGAATTTGCCAATAGAGTGGTAAAGGTTAAAAGAAGGTACGTAATATGTACAAAATGGACTCAGATCATCCTGCATTGCTGTGAAATACAATCAGAATCAGAGCATTTTGCAGGAACACCTGGTATCTTGTAGAAGATGCACTGCAACAGGGCAGACTTTTATCAGACAGCATTGTAACATATTTCTTTGGCAGCTCAAAACTTTTTTTCTTAAATGAAGACAGTAGAATTATTATTATTTGTAACAGCTAAAGAGTTACAAGAACTATTACATGTAATCTCTTTCATGCTAAAATGGCTACATGTGTCAATGATAACCATTGACAATTTAAGTCTTTAATTCAGTTCAAAAAAATAATAGAGCAGCCATTTCAGTAATATAATTAGCCCTTGAAGCATAGAAGTTAAATATCAGCAAATGGCATTTTTTAAATATTTTTTTCTTATTTATTCTTATTTATTTATTCAAAGAAAATAGGACTAGACAATCCATGTAAATTGTCTCTTTCATGCAGAAATATGAAAAAAATATCAACAATAATTGATTTAAAAGCACCTTATCTAAAGCAAAGACATTACTGAGACTGAGTACAAATACCAGTGAAGCAGTATGCTCAAAGTCTGCACTGTTTGTCATTCACCCAGGTCATTTTAGATACATAACCATGTTGTAAAATGGACTTGTTCAGATTTTAACTCATTGTAGACTGAATAGACTCCCCCTTACTATATATTGGAAGAGCCCAATTTCAAATTTACATATGTCCGGCTATGAGATTTAAATATTCCTAAAGAAAAATGGCTAAACTATTTGCAAACAGTGAAGACCCTGATCAGATGCCACATTCTGCGGCATCTGATCTGGGTCTGCACTGTTTGCCAATTACCCTTTTAGGGGTCTACCGACTACAGTGGGTTAAATAAGTATCATAAGGAGTTAATGTTTTTGAATGTTTAGGGTAAAACATAGTTTATAAAAATAGAAAGAACATCATTGAAGTTTATGTCGCACCTGCATACTAAAATGTGAAAACAGGCACCAGAAGAGTGAGAGTTGTCATCCCTGTTTTAGCTCAGTTATCAGTGTAATGAAATTATCTTTTGGGTGTAGCAAGTCAGATGGTTGTTTATCCCAATATTTAATCTCCTCACCATGAAGGCATTATGAAAATTACAACATTTCTTTCTGTAAACAATGGAAATTTAGGTGCCATTGCTCATACGAGCAATGGCACCTAAATTTGCATTGTTTACAAAGGGGTCAAAATTGCCCCTAAACAAGGGTTTCAAAAATATATTTGAGTTAATATAGTTTTGTGCTCAACCCTCAAATTCTGTCATGTTTTTACAGTTTGTAGTCATTTAGGGTGGTCATTAGGGTGGATGCTAGGGTGAACGCTAGGGGGACGATAGGATGGACATAAGTATACGGCCGAATGAACAGACAGATGGGCTTAAACCTGCATGCCTAAGTTGCCCATGCTAATACAAGAGCAACAACAATATGCTATCAAATAAATGGATTATGTGACAGTGAGCTAGCAATGTGTCTTTTACATGCATTTTTGTCTTTGATTCAGCAGTGTTTCAGTCATAATAATCAGCAAAATTACAGCAAGGCCATTTTCCCATGAAATTTAATATTTCATGTTTTCCAAAGTGGAGAAGAAACAACAACCATTTTCTAAATCGAGGGTTGAGCGCAAGACTGGCGTAAGTCAGATGGTTGTTTTTCCCCAAACCTAATCTCCTCACCATGAAGGCGTTATGAAGATTACAACATTTCTTTCTGTAAACAATGAAAATTTAGGTGCCATTGCTCGTATGAGCAATGGCACCTAAATTTGCATTGTTTACAAAGGGGTCCAAGTTGACCCTAAACAAGGGTTTCAAAAATATGTTTGAGTTATCATAGTCTTGCGCTCAACCCTCGAAATGCATATTTGTTAAAACTGAGAAGTCTTGCACTTATCTTGGTAGAAGAAGGTGTGATTAAGTTTTTAATATTTTAATCAAAAGCAGCATTTGTTAGTGCATGTATTTGGGTGGGATGTCTAGTTGGTTCAATACGGTATTATAATAAAATGATACAATCAGTAATATTCAATTAGTTATGATAGTGTACACTAATTATATACATTGTTAACCTCACTGGTATATCACAAAATGGTGGTTGATTTCTATAGTTTTGGTCATGCAATCCTTATAGAAGTGTTAGTCCACAGCTCCAGATAAGATGCTTTATTTTTTCATCCAAAAAATACCAACATTTTTCTTATTTCTTAATAAAAACATATGTTGTGGGTTCTCATTTGAAGTGCCTCATTGATTTACTTCTAATGAGTACCCACAGTATACGTTTTTGTAAAGAAATAAGAAAAATATGTGGATACCCCTTTTACCTAGAGCTATGGACACTGTTACCATCATGCAATCTAGCAATGTGCTAGTTGTTTTTAGACAGTTGTTAATATTACTGTCTAGCACGTATTGCCAGTTACTATCTAAGCAAATTCATATCATCCAAATATATAATTGTAACCTCACTACATACAAAATCCACATGACTGCAGTCTGATCAGGAACTGTCTTATCAGCTAACTTACTTGATATGTAGCATTAAGAAATTAAAAGTTAGCAACAATATTAACTGATCATATTTTTTTTTAATAAAATTTTAACTTCAAGCACAGTTCTAGTTGAGGAGTATCCAATAGCTATTTTTCTTATTTTTCCACAAAAAGAATAACATCAGAAAATGGACCTTTGGACATGTGCACCCAGTGAAGATTCAGATCAGCCTGCACTATGTGCAGTCTGATGAGAATTTTCACTGGGTGCATTTTGGATAGCCAAGGATGCAAGGCTTCTTCATGCGGACAACAGAGACTCTGATCACCATCAGGAACATACTATTATATAATTTTCACCCCCTTAAACCCCACTTTTATATAGTAAAACTGGGGTTAACAGGGGTATACATTATTTTTTCTTATGTTTGCTCAAAACATAGATTGTGGGTACTTGTTAGAACCACCTCGTCGAGGCGGTTCTAATGACTACTGACAATCTATGTTTTGAGCAAGATTGTGGGTACTTGTTAGAACTGCCTTGCCAAGGGCAAGGCAGTTCTAACGAGTACTCACAATCTATGTTTTAAGCAGAAATATGAAAAATATCAGAGTTTTTTTATCTGAAAATTTTCAGTTTTTGGAGGTGAATTGTTCTATGTATTTGAATAGGTGTGTTTTCGTAATGCTCCGTGTGGATGTGCAAGCTGATTTGAGTCTTCATTAGGCACAGAATGTACTCTTTTTTTTTTTTCGCATTGTGTCTCAAATGTATCTTATGGATTTACCAGAAGAGCCTTGATGAGTCAATTCTTGTGAGTACTTGAAAAATATGTTTGCATGAAAAAATATCATTACATTTTGGTCGATAAAAGAGCCTTACCCAGAGCTACATTCAAATAAAATGATACCATATTTATCCTTAATATTCAAGCAGATATAAACAGTGTAGACCTTGGTCAAACTGCTTTTTGATGTATAGGAAACATGTGGTATGTTTTACACAGAGTTCCTGCAATGAGAGCAGAGCTCATTCACGTGCAAAACTGTGTGTAGTCATAAAAACACTTTCTTCATGCAGTAACATTGTTTTTAATCACATTTTAACCCCAACATGAAAACCGTGTCGATTTTTTCTAAAATAAGAAGTTCAATTAATGCAAACTTTACAGCTACAAAACGCACACTGGAGAAATAGTGCAAATCACCAAAATATTTGTGGCAGTTCCACTAATCAAAACATTCAAATTTTCAGTTAAATCTCATTAGTGATCAGGGCCCAGTTGTTCAAAACTAATGATGTTGTTAGTTAATGTATCGTTAAAATCTTCATTATCAAATAGGGCATATATGGTAATATCTTTGCTGAATATTGTGAGTGGCTTTTGCATTTGCAAATGCTTCTCACATTTTTCAGTAAAAATACCTGTGTATTAGACATTGTACTTACTAGAACAGTTAACATTTTGACCACTAATTGTTTATCAATGCTAAAAATGTTGCACTTTAAATCTATTTAGTGATCAATTGTTTACCTATGCAGAAAGTGTTGTAGTTTAAATCTTATTAGTGAACAATTATTTACCTTTGCTGACAGTGTTGCAGTTTAAATCATATTACTAATCAAACGTTTACCTATTGTTGCAGTTTAAATCTATTTAGTGCTCAACTGTTTACCAGTGCAGAAAGTATTGCAGTTTAAATCTTACTGGTGATCAACTGTTTACCTGTGCTGACAGTGTTGCAGTTTAAATCTTATTACTAATCAATTGCCTACTTGTGCTGAAAATGTTGCAGTTTAAATCTATTTAGTGATCAACTGTTTACCAGAGCAGACAGGTTGCAGTTTAAATTTTATTAGTGATGAACTGTTTATCTGTGCTGACAGTGTTGCAGTATGAATTTTATTACTGATCAATTGTTTACTTGTGAAGAATGTGTTGCAGTTTAAATTGCAACATTCTCCGCACAGGTTACTGATTACTAATAAGATTTAACTATAAATCTGTAGAATTTGATTGGCTGAACCACAACAATTATTTTTCCAATTTGCAATAAATATAGTGTTGCCATTAAAATCTTATTAGTCACTGGATCACTTGTTTACTTACACAGCAAGTGTTGCAGTTTTCTGCACATGGGTAAACAAATGATCACATAAGATTAACTTGGAGAACCTGACTGGTTGAACCATAACATTATTTATCAATTCTCAATATATCTCCAGTGATGTAGTATGGTGATGATGAGAAAAAAGCTCCAATAAAATAAAAATCCCCATTAAGATCTCCCTTATTAATTGCTCTAATAATTTACGTTGAAGCTTTTATGTGATGTTCTTAAATGGATTTCACCTGTGTACAAGGTGAAATTGCTTCACTAATGGTGGCTTGCTGATGCAGGAAGTGACATACAGGTACCTAACGTACCTTGGTAACGTGCCACTTAGCTGACTTCCTGTCATTACAACTCCATTTGCATAAATATTCCGTCATATTGATGAGCTTAGAAGAAACCCATCAGCTAAATGAAAGTTCCCCTCATTAATCTTATGATAAAGTCAAGAGAGAAGCTTCAAGACAGGCAGAAAATTTCCTTGAATGTCTGTTTTTTGTTTAACACAGTTAACCTAACACAGAGACAGGAAAAACACAGAACAAATACTACCAAATTTACCCTAAATATTCTGTCATTTTATCTCTTTACCATACATATCTTAAAATCTTATGAAGTCTTGTTTTGGCTACCTGGTGATGCAACAAAAAAGTGAAGGTTAAATTGCAACTCTGTAGACCCTGATCAAATGCGGCATTTTGTTAGTTCAGACCGGCTATCCAAATAAATATGATATATTAATAGGAGCAAGGTAGCTCAGTAGTTAGTGCACTGGCCTCTGATACTGGTCCTCGGTTCAATTACCACTCAGGATAAGAAATTTTCTGGGTCTGACCAAGCTCCAATAGCATCATTGGCAGGGATGATGTCAATACATTGAATCCTCCTTCAGTTCAGGAATGACCCCTGTGCAGGGAGAGGCATCCCCTGTGCAAGTTTGAGATCCCACTTCTGAGACAAAATTGCTGCTTAGTGGCCCATCCTGCAAAACCAGCTCTCTTTAGGTAATTAATGGTCAAATATAACCAACTGCAGAAATATTAAAAACAAAGTATATCATCTAAGCAACAAGTGATGACAATGATCATCGTGCACATTCCTGCAGTCTGCTCAGGGTCTGTGCAGCTTGTTTAGACATCAGTTGGAGACAATTTGCATGAAATATCACAGCCAGTGTTTTGAATATACACTACAACCTCTTTATAACACGGTTCGCTATAACACGGTTTTGGATATAACACGGTTCAAAGATGGATCCCAAAAATGTATAGATTATATTGAAAAATGACCATAAATGGTCATTTTTCAATATAATCTATACATTTTATTTTCAGATATAACACAGTTGTTTAACTAACAAGGTTTTATGCTATCTACCCCAACAACAGTGTTATAAAGAGGTTGTGGTGTACATGTAGTAAGAAATAATATTTCAAAATGTTGTCTACTGAAATTTTTACATTACGAAAACACCCCTATTCAAATAAATAGAAAATTTCATCTCCAAAAACTGAAAATTTTCAGATAAAAAACTCTGATATTTTTCAAATTTCTGCTTAAAACATAGAATGTGGGTACTCGTTAGAACTGCCTCAGCAAGGCAGTTCTAACTAGCACCCACAATCTATGTTTTGAGCAGAAATAAGAAAAATAAAGTATACCCCTGTAAATCCCAGTTTTACAACATAAAAGTGGGGTTTAAAGTGGTCAAAATTATATAGGTGTGTTTTCGTGATGACCAGCATGATAACCAGAAGGTAAACTAACAATAGTTATAGTTACAAAGAGCAAAGACCCAAGTAAGTCTACATCATTATAGGGATCAAACATGGTTTTTTCATGCATCAACATTCGCCATGTCCCGTGGGAGGTGTTGAAAACCAAGGCCGAAGGCCGCGGTTTGCAACACCTCCCAAGGGACCTGGTGAATGTTAATGCATTGAAAAACCATGCTCGATTGCTATTATTGCATAAAACTGAAAACATTTGCTACATTTCACATTATTTTGCACTATTTTGTTTTGCCTTTTCTTAGATGTTTCGCGAACAAAATTTCCACTGACTATGCTCCTTCCAGGGCCTGGAAGTACACATCTCATAAACGGCAGCAAATATGTGGCCCCGGTATGAT
The DNA here is from genome assembly GCA_964016985.1 of Anodontia alba. Classification (NCBI taxonomy): domain Eukaryota; kingdom Metazoa; phylum Mollusca; class Bivalvia; order Lucinida; family Lucinidae; genus Anodontia; species Anodontia alba. Next base: position 83,285,625 of record OZ024824.1, read on the forward strand.
CATATTGAAAGTTGTGTAGCCGTGCATTAACAGCGCGTGAATTGCCTTGTTAATACATGGCTTTTCGCCAGTTAATGCACGGCTATTAATAACGTGCAACACTGCTTTTTATGCAATAATCTAGTTTGGTTTCTGTTTTCACTGTATGGCTACACCATACAAGGATTTTGTCAAATGTATATGTCAAACAGGAAAGACCCTCATAGTTGCCATTGTACAGGTAAGTCTGAATCTTCACTCTCTGTATATTAGCAAATGTTGATTTTCTCAGGGTAGACCTTATTTCTATAAGACTGTTATTGCAGATTATTGTCACTATTTGTGATATTAAGAGGACATAAAATTTGACAGATTTCTATTCTTAATTAATTCTGATGATATTTTCAGCTTAAGCCGATCTTGTGTTAAGCTCTAATTATGCTCTGCTTGAAGACTCAACTCTTCTTCCATCCATTTTCTTGTCATATCATGTCTTATCCTTGAAATGATGACTGTTGACATTGAGAAGAGGATTGCGAATATTCAAAATGCTGCTTTGGTAGTTTCATTCCTGCTTTCCTTTCAAGGTTGGCAGTTATATTTTAACCCTGAAAGTACCAATCACAACTGCAGCAGATGACATTTTGAAATATGTTTCATAATATTTCCACAGTAAAAAAGCACTGATATTTTATGTGAATTGTCTGCCTAGCAGACAATTTATATGAAATGTCAAGCCTTATATTCTCTGAAAAATAATTTTAAAAGAAAAAGACTGTGGTCTGCTACAATTTTACATGGTAAGTTAAAGGGACAGCACTTTAACCCTTAAACTGCCAATCACAACAATTGTTGTCTGATTTGTCATCTGCTTGTGATTTTAAAAGTCATGTTTGCAAACAGTGTGGACCCAGATCTGACTGCTCCTCTAGGAGCAGTCTGATCTGGGTCACACTGTTTGCCTGTATGCAAAAATAGATTTGAAAAGTTTGCAAGAATATTCAGCAGACGACATAAACAGACGACATTTTCAGATGCAGATTTTCTTGGCATTTTAAGGATTAAGGTGAAGGGAAACACTTTCAGGGGAAGTAACTTTGTCAAAACTGTTGTTTTTGTTTATGTTTTTTTTTCAGTTTTGATCTCTGTTTACAATTAAACATTTTCTTAACATTTAATAAGCTTAATAATAAATACACTACTGGCAGACAATATTCAAAACCTTTTTTATTTTACATTTTGAATTTAGATGATACTTCAAGTCAAAGCCTCTTTTCTGGGTACAAATGCTAGTTTTGTCCCAAACATGCAAAGAGTACATGCTTCAAACTAACATCTCCCATTACTGGAGTCTTTGCTACAAATATGCTTTATATCACATACAGGGTCTTCTGTGCTTTTAAAATCCATTAGAAAGAATTAAGTTTTTTGCTTGCTGTTTTATTGTAAAATTAAAAAATTATTTATGATTGACAATATCTTATCAGGAACTATGTCTTTTCTGTTAATATGCTTTATTTCAAATATTTACCATACAATTAATGTTATGGCCAAATGGGACTGACTTGTGCAATTTCTACAGCAAATGGAATTTTAGAAAATTTTCATTAGAAACTTTATTTTTGCTTTAAAACCCCACTGATTTTAAATTACTGATGTTCCATAACAATGACATGGTCTACACAATCTCTTCACCTTGTAAAACTTTTATAGCTAAGAGAGTATGGCAAAATTAATGTCCTAAAACTTCGTACAACAAAGTTTCTGACAAAATAGCATATGCAAACACTGTGCAGACCCAGATCAGACTGCTTCTGAAGGAGCAGTAAATGACTAGCTAAGGGACAAATTCTCTCTTTTCAAAATGGGGTGATCACAAAGCTAAATATGACAGAACAAACAAAAGAACAAGGCATCAAGTCATTTTTGTATTAGTTCACCTTCTCTCATCACGAAAACATGCCTATATAATTTTGACCCCCTTAAACCCCACTTTTATATAGTAAAACTGGGGTTTACAGGGGTATATATTATTTTTTCTTATTTCTGTTTAAAACATAGATTGTGCATACTCATTAGAACCACCTCATTGAGGCAGTTCTAATGAGTACCCACAATCTATGTTTTGAGCAGAAATATGAAAAATATTAGAAATTTTTATCTGAAAATTTTCATTTTTTGGTAGTAAAATTTTCAGTATATTTGAATAGGCATGTTTTCGTAATGTAACACAAAGTTTTAGAATTGCTTTTATGTTTAGCATGCTGGGTAATTATTTCAAAATTATTGATTTTCCCAGAAAGTTAAATATTTCATGCAATTACAAGACAATCCACATAAAATAATCAAAACCTTTCTTTTTCTCTGGATAGATACAACATTAAGAAAAATATCAACAGCATTGTAGCCTGCTGATTTTACCCGTGAGAGTGCCATACATTATAGGTTTTACTGGGACTTAAAAACAGTTGTCAGTAAAAAGAATCAAATCTCTGAAATCTTTTTTACAATACCTGTCAGATTCTATTTAACAGAATTAAAATGTTTGGTTTCTGAGAAGATTATAGAAATCATCTCCTAATGGCAAATGAAAAAGCAGTAAAGCCAGGCTTCACAAGACAGATCTAATCCAGGTATTAACCCTCAAAGTGCCAAGCAAAGTTTGTAGCAGATGACATTCTAAAATTTTTCATTTTTCTTATAAAATAAGCCTTGAAATTTCATGTGAATCATCTGCTTGGCAGATGATTCACATGAAATGTCAAGACTTATTTTCTAAGAAAAATAAATAAAAAAAATATATTTAAAGGTGTCGTCTGCTGCAGTTGTGATTGGCGCTTTAAGGATTAACTGTTGTATTTACCCCAAGTATTCTGAAAGACAGGCCTAGGCAAACAGTGTAGACCCAGATCAGATGCCACAGAATGTAGCATCTGATCAGAATCTACATTGTTTGCCACTCATGTAGCAGTTTAAAACAAAATCAAGCAGAAAAATGAACTTGTGGAAATTTCAGAATAAGTATGGTAAGAAATGAAGGTGTATGAATATTTAGGGTAATTATGGAAGGATAAGAATTAAACCAGCTGTAGCACAAAGAGCCACATCACTAGAAAAACCTCCCTGCATATGAGACACCACACCAACTAACCCATTGTGGACTGACTAAACTCTCCCACTATATATTGGAATATTCTAATTTTGATTTTAGGTATGTCAGGCCATGTGACTTAGATATTCTGAGAGAAAAATGCTTGAACTATTTGCAAACAGTGGAGATTCTGATCAGATGCTGCATTCTGCAGCATCTGATATGGGTCTGCACTGTTTGCCAATTATGCTTGTAGAGGTCTCCAGACTACAATTTGATAATGTACCTTCAGACATGTGTGTCCAGTCAAGATTCAGATCAGCCTGAGCATTTGTGCAGGCTGCTCAGAATCATCACCAGGTGACTTTGGATAGGTAAGGACACAAAGTTTCTTCATGTGGACAATAAAAACTCTGATCAGACTGCATGGATGTGCAGGCTGATTTGAGTCTTAGGCAAACATGTCTTAACCCTTGTCCTGCTGAACCCGTATATGCCCTGCCTTTGCAAACAGTGTATATCCAGATCAGTTGGCTTCTGAAGAAGCCAACTGATCTGGTTCTGCACTGTTTGCTGTTAAGTATGTGAATTTGTATTAACAACCTGGATCAAGCAAGCCGACTGGCTGAAAATTAGAAATGGGTGTGGCATCTTAATTTATTTAGCATGACAAGGGTTAAAGTATGTTTTCTAACATTGCAGCTCATATGACTGACAGTGCAGAAAAAGGGACCTTATGTTATGTGAGGAAACAAAAGCCCAGATCAGCTTGCACTTTTGTACATCCCAGCTCAGCCTGCACATTTGCACAGTCTGACTAAGGCCTTCACTAACCACTACCAGAATCAATGGGGGTTAGGCAATCCTCATGATCCTTAGACTAGCAAAAGAGTGAAAACCAAAACCTACCTATATGTACATATAGCTTGATCATGATCTGCTATGTTTGCCTATGCAAATCAACAGGACCATGGTCAATGATTATGTAAGACTGATATATTGTTTTTTTTTTCATCTGGGCCAAAAAGAATGCAGCCGGGATTTTTTTAGAATGCCCTCTCTTATCATAAAAACAATGTGTTAAGGTAAAATGAAACGGTTTTAGGGGAAGCTTCTCACATTTAATTGTTTTGCCTCCCTTTTGAAAAGGAGTCTATTCTAAATGGAAAAAATTTGCATCCCTTGGCTCCATTTAGAGAGGGGACCATATCGTGACACCTTGTATATAGTTTAACAGATAAGAAGTTTAGCCCTGATGACATGTTTAACTGTTTGCATTAAATACAGGAACTTCTATAAACATGATAATAAGATAAAATTAAATAGACACCCTTCATATTGGCAATGTACCAGTCAAATGAGTGAAGGTAGAAGAGTCCGTTTGGCATTAATGGCTTAATTAATTACTACTCCTGGAGGAGGTGTTCCCTAAAGGGAGGAATTTACAAAGAACAGTAGCCTTCTTTTCAAAAAGGATTTCATGAACAGCAAAGCAAACAGGAAGTCACAAAATTGTCTTCCTTGTTGAAAATGGCAGAAAATCTACCAAGTGTATTCAGTCCCCTGAATTGCCGCAGTACCATGTATAATGCGTAATAATCTTAACCCATTTATGCTGAATGGACTCTTCTACCATCAATCTTTGGACTGGTCCATTTCCAATATATAAGGGGTGTCCAGTTAATTTTTATCACTACCATGTTTTACAGAAATTCCTGTATTTAATGCAGAGTGTAGACCCTGATCAGATGCTGCATTCTATACTATTTGCCAATTTTCCTTTTATGGAACACTAGGCTTAAATAGGCTAATGGTGTAGGGAAAACAAAAATGGAGATTATGGACTAATTTGCTTTTTTATTTCCCTAGCATAAGGTGCATAATGCCATATAATTAATCAGAACACCTCCCTAATGAAATGTTTCATTCTTTGTCATGTCTCTGTGAAAGCTGGCAATTTCTACAATCTAAGGTATTGGTTTTATGATATCATAATTATATTGGAAAAAGCATTTTAACCATTTAACATGCTCTTGGCAGATCCAGCAGACACAAATCCACAATATGTTTTCTTATTTTTCCCTGAAAATAAGGTCTGTCATTTCATGCAAGTTGTCTCCTAAGGAGACAATTTGCATGAAATGTCAAACCTTATTTTTTGGTAAAAATAGGAAAAATATTTTAAAATATTGTCTGCTGAAATTTCTACACAACATGCTAAGTAATAAAGATGGTTGATAAAAGTAAACAAAGAAGCCCTGTTGAAGTTAGATCTGGGATAATATGCGAGCAAATATTTGATTTTTTTTTATACTGATGATTCAAGTGTGTCTATAAGAAACATCATTAATGTGTTTACCCTAAATAAATGGACACCTTAAATCCTTCCTAATACTAATATTTGAACAAGTCCATTTTACTACCAGAGAGTGGGCAAATTCAGCAGACAAATTGACAATATTTTTCTCAGACAAAAAGATTTGACCCTTCATATAAACTGTCTCCTAAGGAGGAGACACTTTGCATGAAATGTCAAACCTTATTTTCTGGGAAAAATAAAACTATTTCAAAATGTTGTCTGCTGAAATTTTTACTCAGCATGCAAAGCATTAAAGATAGCTGACTGAAAAAGTTAACAAATCAGCCTTAATGAAGCTAGATCTGGGTCGATACAAAAGCAAATATTTTTGTTTACACTGATTATTAAAGGGAGGTCTATTCCACTAACAAGACCTGTTGCCAAACAAGATAGCTCACCTGAACTCGCCCTTGTTAATCAAATAAAAAAAGTAAGACTATGACCTTAAAATCCAGATCATAGTGTGTGTGTGTGTGTGGGGGGGGGGGGGGGGGGGGGGTGGAGGGGAGGGGGAGGAGAGGGGTAAAAGGGGATGGAAGGAGGGAGGAAGACATGGTACTGGATATAATTTTGGATGAATAACATCTTCAATAGCTGCTATCTGTATACCAAATAAAAATAGTATGATTGAAAAGTAGTTAAGTGACTACAAGATCTTAAGAACATTGAGCAAAAACGTTTACATAAAATTTCAAAGTCTGTGACCTTGACACCTAGATCATAGGGCAGGGATAGTGCTGAATAAAAGTTCGGACCGATATCTATAATCATGTCAAATATAAAGTAAATCCATGCAAGGATTTAGATATTAAGAGATCTTAAACACTTTGATGCAAAACTTTAACATAAATTTCAAAGTCCCTGACCTTGACCTCTAGGTCATAAACAGGGATGGGAATAGTGCCAAATAAGCATATTTGCAGCAGACAACATTTCTAAAATTGATTTTGTTATTTTCAGAAAAAAATAACATTTGACATTTCATGAAAATCATCTGTTAGGCAGATGATTCAAATGAAATGTCTAGCCTTATTTTCTCTGAACAATTATAAAAAAAAAAAAAAAGTCAAAATGCTGTGGCTGTGATTAGCACAAAGGGTTAAAGCTTACTACAATCTTGTACTTTAATATTAACCATAAGCACCATCTGCATGAGCAAATTCAGCAGACCATAAACTGATGATAAATATTTGTTTCTGAATTTTCCCTGAAAATAGGATGTGTCACATCAGGTGAATTGTTTTCTTAGGCAACAATATGCATAAAATGTCAAACTTCAATTTTCTGGCAAAAAAAAATAAAATATTTTGATATGCCAACTGCTGAAATTTTTTATACAGCATGCTAAGCTTTAAATCACATTCTGTTGCCTATTATAGCCAGAAAATTGTTTAATTGAGCTAAAATATAATTGTTAACATAGCTGCTAAAATTTCTGAAAATTATAGGTTGGATGGATAATGCATACCTGTGATATGCTGTTGTTGTAAAATCCTTAAAGCACTAATCACAACTGCAGCAGACAGCATTTTAAATTTTTTTTTTTATTTTTCAGAGAGTATAAGGCCTAGCAGATGATTCACATGAAATGCAAAATCTTATTTTTTTCTGGAAATTCATTTTAAAAAAAATTAGGATGTCATCTGCTACAATTTTGCTTAATGCTTTAAGGGTTAAAACATGATGCAGTCATATGAAATAAGAACTTTTTAAGTATATTCTGAGACATATAATTTAAATCTATACTGAGAAATCTGTCTAGAAGAAAGATTTTCTTTCTTCACAAAACCACGTAATTACACTGTTTTGTTTTATGCCTTGCTCTAATAATCAAAAAGGTAAAGCACTGCAGAACAATTCAAAGTCCCTCAGGGGATCACTGGATGAAAAGTATCCAAATCAACTGTCACTAAGGTGCACGACTCAGCTCGCTTTCATCTGTGCCTCAGCTATCCTTTGGCAACAAAAAATGGCAAGCCCATTGGCAAATTATTGCCAGTATTTAGATGCTTCACCAAAATTATCTAAATATACTTGACAGTTCAAGAATTATGGCCAGTTTTGCTAACTGACCACAGATAGAGGACTGACTGACAATTTGCATGAAATGTCTAATCCTGTTGTTTTATGAAGAGAAGAAAATTATTGATTTGCCCTCTGCTGAATTAACCCATTGAGGGTAAAGGTTAAGTTACAGGCTACACAAATGTTAGGGTCATTTGCAAGGTAAAAATGACCATTTTGGCTTTTTATCAACATTTACACCAAATGTTTAGTATTTTAAAATGTTAAAGTGATAAAAAAGGGAGCACAACAATGTCTCATCTTCAAGGGTAATAAAATAAATGTACCGGTACAATTATTGTTATTTCATACTCAGTAGAGTAGACTCCACAGATGGCATAATGCTAATAATTTTTGTCAATTCATTATACGTAATATGGTGCATTATAGGTAATTTCTGGTTTACAGGTAGGATGGCCTCTGAGAGGATGGCAATGAAATCTGGAAAAATCACTAGTGGCACAGCATATAAAAAACTATCAACTTTTGAAGAGAAGAGATAGTTTCCTCCATAGACAAAGCAAGGCACACGGTTCCCATGCTTATGGTGCTACAAATCAATAACCTTGACCTTTAACCTGCTGGATTAAAATAGCAGCAGACAACATTTTAAAACATTTCTTTTCTTATTTTTCTCTAATAAAAAGGCTAGACATTTCACGCGGATACCATTTGCATTAAAAGATAAGCCTTATGTTCTGGATGATGTAAGAAAAAGAACCCATCAATGCACTATCTGCTTTGTTTGCCTACAGAGCACTGACAGCTGAACAGAGCGCAAATACAACTTCCAAGTTATTCTGATCTTAAATTACACAAAATTGCTCCAATATTGATATTTGGAGGAAGAAAATGAAAATGTTTTGTCATGAATACATGATAGATACAGCAGATAATGGGATAAGAATGAAGAATGAGGGCTATTATGTCTATTAAATCCCCTGTCAGTTGTGTCTTCCAGAAGATGCTTTATGTCTGGAAGCGAGAAGTGGGTCAAAATCTTCCCAGCTCATGTAGGAGCCGACATATTTACCCTTAGTACTTAGACAGACAGGCCTGAAAAAATTAGTGTAAACCCAGATCAGATGCCACAGAATGTGGCGTCTGATCAGGGTCTACGCTGTTTGTTACTGATCCTGCAGTTTTTAGACACATCAACTTGAAGTACAATGGACTTGTTCAAGTTTTAGGACAAATATGGTATTGTTAGTGTAAATAGGATATGATTTTTCCCCTTCACCCTTCACTGTTACACTTTCTGTACATGATGTATTCCCATCACTGTTACCTTTTCTGTATATAATACATTCCCTTCACTGTTACACTCTCTACACATGATGCATTGCCTTCACCATTACACAATCTGTACATGATGCATTCCCTTCACTATTACACTTTCTGTACATGATGCATTCCCTTCTCTGTAACACTTTCCGTACAAGATGCATTCCCTTCACTATTACACTTTCTGTACATGATGCATTCCCTTCTCTGTAACACTTTCCGTACAAGATGCATTCCATTCACTGTTACACTTTCTGTATATGATGCATTCCATTCACTACATGTATTGCACTTTCTGCACATGATGCATTCCCTTCACTGTTACAGTATCTATACATGATGCATTCCCTTCCCCCGGACACTTTCTGCATAGGATTCATTCATATCACTGTTACACTTTCTGTACATGATGCATTCCATTCACTGTAACAATTTCTGTACATGATGCATATCTTCACTATTACTTTTTCTGTACATGATGCATTCCCTTCAGTGTTACACTTTCTGCACATTCATATCACTGCTAAAGCAAGTGACCATTGGGTTAGATATACCCCATCTTGTGCCACCATCAAAGCTTTAACCTTGATCTCTGGCTAGCAGCTGCAGCGATAAGGTGTCAACTAATATGTTTGCATTCTGTAGCACCCATCATAATATTACCAGGTTTATCCCTGCTATTACTGTTTTGAAATTTCTGAGAAAATAAATTTAGTCCAGTAAATGATGATAATTAAATTGATAATACAAAGAAACCTCTTTATAAGACTGCATTATCAGGTGGTTTTGAATATAAGATGGTTTAAAGGTAGACCCAAAAAATGTTTAGCTTATATAGCATATTGACCATTTATGATCATTTTTCTGTACAATGTAAACCTTTTAGTTTGGATACAATAGGCTTATTTAGCTCATATGCTTTTGCTTTGGTCAAAATCACTCAAATCTAATCAGTTCTTCATTATGTTCCAATCATATATCCATGTAACTTTGGTAAGAATCCGACAACGAGTCCAATAGATAGTGTGCAGACAAGAAAGTGTGATGCAGATGCCAAAGCTGACACCAATACTGATGCCAACATCAACACCACTGCCAACAGGATCGGCACAAAAAATAATATGTCCCCTTCCCCGTAGATGAGGGGACATACTGACCATAAATGGCTATTCTTCTATATAATATGTCCATTTTTGTTTGAATACATCATGTTTGTTTAGCTACAGTTTTAGCTTTAGATCCCAGCAATCAGGGCCCAGTTGTTCAAAGCGTCGTTAGCTTAACGAGTTCGTTAAGGGTCATTACGTTAACCGTTTTAGCAGATTCAATACACAATATTTTGAAATTTTTTGCTGAAAAAATGTGAGTAGCTTTTGCACTGCAAAAGCTACTCACATTTTTTCAGCAAAAAATTTCAGCATATTTGCGTATATCACTCGATGTAAATTTTAATGAATTGTTAACTAACGACATCATTAGTTTTGAACAACTGGGCCCAGCTATAAAGAGGTTGCAGTGTATGTACAGGTATTTGTTTTTCTCTGCTGATACAGTATCATAAGACAATTTTGGATACAAAATGGTTTAAAGGTAGGCTCAAAAAATGTAAAAATTATATAGAAAATGACCATTAACGGTCATTTTTCTATATAATCCATACATTTTGGTTTGGATACAACACGGTCGTTTTGCTCACATGTTTTTTTTTTTTGTTTTTTTTTTTGTTTGTTTTGGATCCCAGCTGTAGAGTTACAAAGTGGTTCTGGTGTATATGTTTATTTTTCACTGATGACACAGTATGGTCATGTCAAACTTTTTTAAATATCTGACACCTTTTTACTTGCTCTGTATATTGCAAGTATACAAACCCATTCATAGATTGCAGGACAGAAAACAGACTTTTAAATGTCCCAGAAAGTGTTTTTGAGCAGGCTAAGACCCAATCGACTTAGGATTAATGTGTTTCCTGGGATTGGCAGTGTTACCAAGATGAACTTCCCGCCTTAATTCCACGCTGTCACTCTCTTTCCATTTGTTCTGTTTTAAGAGACAATCAGTAGAGAGAACAGACAATGGCTTACTTTGGGGCATTAATTGGTTTGTCAGTCACTTTTATTTCAAATTAATTCACTGGAATCAGCTGCAGAAATAAAATGACACAACTAGTTTCTTTAGATTCTAGATCCACTGAATTTACTCTAAGGTGACTTTTGTCATTTTCTTGCAATAAAACAGGTTCTAATGCTCTACAAGAAATTTGAATATTTGTATACTGCATACTGGGTAAAAATTGCAGCAGATGACACACAAAAAATCTTATTTTTCCCAGAAAATAGGGTATGCCATTACATGCAAATTGTCTCCATAGGAGACAATTTGTATGAAATGTCATACCTTATTTTCTGGGAAAAATAAGAAAAATATTGTCTGTTTGTTTTCTGCTGAATTAGCTCAGAGAGTGGTAAAAGTTAATTGCCAAGAAAGTACATGTACTTGAGTATGTCATAGTGCCCACTGTAAATTAGGTTTATAATGGGCAAGAAGGTATATTCGAGTATCTGTGTATTGTAAATTGGGTTTTATTGGCCAAGAAGATATTTGAACATGCAAGTTCTGTAAATAAAGTTTGATTGTTCAAGAAGGTATTTGAGCATGGGATTGTATTGGTCAGGGATTGTATTGGTCAAGAAGGTATTTGAGTATGGAAATAGTGTAAATTATTTTTTAATGACCATTAAGGTACTTGAGTACTGTAACTTTGATTTTACTGGTCAAGAAAATATTTGTTTATACTATGATTGTGTACAGTGTACTGAAAGCCATGTTTTATTGGTCTACAAAGTATTTAAGTATATGTTTACTGTAAATTGGTTTTGTTGGTCAAGAATATATTCAAGTATATATTGTACTTTAAACTAGGTATTACAAGAAGTTATTTTAGTAAGTCTCTTTGATCAAACTTGCATAGTTTCAGGGAGCTGACAAAACTCTGAATAAAAGTGCAACCAAAATAATTTTTCAAGTGACAACAATGTAAGTTTCCACCCCACAGAGGCAGGGGCCACCAAGGTCAAATGCTTTAAATTGCTTATTAATTTCATGTCAACTGAAATAACTATTGTACCGTAACTCTAATAACAAAAACCCTTTATTGGGCTTAACGTCTAATTAGTTTAATCCAATCCACATTTGCAGTCTTACTAATGCAAGAAATAAAAGACATCTGCCAACAAGTTTCATCAAACCACCTAGCAATCAATGCATTTGCTCTGCAGGGATGGCCTGTTCTGATATTTTCATTCAATTTATCTTTAGTTCTCTGTGATGTCATTATGAAGGCAATCTCTGGTATGTTTTCCACAACCATTTTGAATTATTAATAGAACCCCAGAGCTTCATATAAACACTTTTTTGACCAAAAAATATCAGTGTTTTACTTATTTCTTGACAAAAACCTAAGTTGTGGGTACTCATCAGAATTGCCTCTGTGAGGCAATTCTGATGAGTACCCACAACATAAGTTTTTGTCGAGAAATAAGAAAAATATTAATCCAGATCTCTTATTACCTGGAGCACTGGAACCTGCATTTATTTCAATAATGATTGACACATCAAAGGTGTAAGCAGAAGAAAACATGTCCCAGGAGGAAATAATCTATCAGATCTACTGTAGGAAAGCCAACACTTTTCTATACAGGCAAACAGTGAAGAACCAGACAAGCAGGGGTAGCCTTGCAGTCAAGCTAGGGTCTTTACTGTTCTGTCACATTACAAATGAACCTTCAAGACTCTTTTATAGTGAATGGCTGAGGCCTTGGTAAGATTGTATGAATGTACAAGTTGGACTAGTTCTCTGCTATTCAAATATATGAAAATGTTGCTTTTTCCCATGAAAGCCCTTGATTATTGTCTGAACAGGTCTGTAGGCAGAGTAATGCAATGTTGAATAATTCTATATAAAGGATGCTTGTTCAAGAATATAGGTCTAATGGAAGAAACTATTAAAATTCCTAGTTGACTAGACTAGTACAAGTATGTATCTGCCTTGGTTTGTTGGTTTGGAGTTTAACGGCCCAGTCAATGTCAAGCCGGTCAGTTTACCTAACCACACTTTTCCTGGGCAGGCTTCATCCTCTATATGTTGTTAACCAGAACTTGTGCACATTCTTTTGCCACAAACTGACAACTGCCCTTCTTTAATCAGCAGAAGGGAGAAAATGATCGTAGAAAAATATTTCATGATCAATCTCCACAAAAGGATGTTTCTGGACCTGGCAGGGATCAAACCCATGACCTCCTGATCACAAGTCATATGTGCATCTGAGTAGTCCTGCTGAACCCAGATATGTCCTGCCTTTGCAAACAGTGTAGATCCAGATCAGTTGGTTTCTGAATCTGGATCTGCACTGTTTGCTATTAAGCATGTTAATTTAAATCAACAATCCAGATCAAGCAATCTGATTGGCTGCAAATTAGAAGTGGGCGTGGGATCTTAATCTATCCAGCATGACAAAGCTTAAATTACATTAGCTTCAGATAAGGAGCTTGTTTTTTTGCAACCAAAATTACTGAAATGTTTTTTTTTATTTCTTCACAAAAACATACATTGTGGTACTCATCTAGCCACTTCTAAAATTTGAATAAGTCAACTTTGCAATCTGTTAATAATTGATGCATGACTCACAAACAGTGTAGATGTTTATCAGATACTGCACTCTGAGGAGTCTGAGTCTACTCTGTTTTATCATACCTATCTAGGACAAGTACTGTAAGGCATTAAGATATTTCAATATTTAGGGTAAATATGGTATCAGCTATAGTTACTATAGTAGCAGAGTCTCTCTTTTCTTTATAACCCATTTATGTTGAGTGGACTCTTTTCCACAACTCTTTGGACCAGTCTATTTCCAATAGCAGGATGTCTGATTAGTATTTATTATTACTATGTCATTACTATGAAATTCCTGTCAAATGTGTAGACTATGTCATTACTATGAAATTCCTGCAAACTGTGTAGACCCTGATCAGATGCCACATTCTGCGGCATCTGATCTGGGTCGGCACTGTTTGCCGGGTTTACCTACTAAAATGGGTTAAGCTTAATGCTGATGATGTCATATGTTGACGGTGATGACACTCAATTACTTGATAATAGTTGATTAGTAGAACAATACGAAAACAAATATAGAAAACAATATTAATACCATATTTGACCTAATTACTACACTGTGTGCTTAGGTTTTTCAAAAATACTCAAAAACCTTGTGGTAAAATATGTATCTACCTAAAAAGGTAATTGAAAGACTCATCAAATGATGTTTATGCAATGTTTTTTTGTTTGTTTGTTTTTTTCTGATTTTTTTTTTTATATAAAAGCATTATGTTGTGGGTACACATTTGAACTGCATCGACAAGTCCATGCAATTTAAATGGGTACCCACAACAAATGCCTTTACAAAGAAGTAGATGTAAGTACCCTAGCTGTAATCTGAAGACTACAGAAATGCTTGACTGTGTGCTTATAGGGGTATGTGTGGTAATTAGGTAGAATACGGTATTTAAATTGTTGATACAGCACCTAGTTCATGTAAATTATGGCTCTAAATCAGACTATAATTTGTTGCTTACTATCATACTGTTTTAGTTTTTACAGTATCGTAGCATTATCTGCTATAGTTACTATAGTAGTTGCTTGCAAAAGAACAATAGTTTGTAAGATGATAAAAATGTGGAATCTTGTCAAAAACGTCAAAACAAAGTTTAATTTCAACAGGAAACTCAAGACTGCCAATGCTCACGTCAAACCACCATTTAAGCCCAGCAACTAATTTTTCGTAAAATTTCTTTTTGTCAGCATCCATTGCTCTGTTGATAATTGTTGCATTTTGAACTTTAAATTGTAAATAAATTTTGACCTGTCATACCTTGGTTTGACGGAATGGTATCAAATTTTGATCAGAAGGACATTATATCCATCTATAAAACAATGAGGGCTGATATAAAACCACCGACTCATTGTGGCTTAATGGAGCCTAACAAGATATTATTTACAGATAACTTCTGTGGTTTCATATCTAACAATACCGATTAACTAAGGCCAGGTCAGTTCGTTCATGAGAATTTTCCATTTTCTGGCTACAGGAATTTGAGGAATGGTTTGGAGTGTCATTCTGGAGCCTGCCGGAGACCATATACACTACCACCCAAGCCACATCATAAGACAATCTATGTTGTATCTTCATCTCCAGACAACCAGATAAGGTGAAACTTTTGGTGATAATACAGTCGAACCTCGTTATCTCGAACTCACTTATTTTGAATTACCGCTTGTCTCGAAGTGAAAACCTGATCTCTGTTTTAACATGCAACTATGACAACAGGTAACAAAATAATGTGGAAAAGAGGAGAAATTGCTCCTAAGGAGCAATTTCTCCTCTTTTCCACATTATTTTATATATATATTTCTAACTTCAGGAGTCAAATTACATATTAATTTGTTAAATGTGTTGTTTAATTTATTGTTTTCCTCATTCTCTCAACTCTGATATGTCGAGGTACGGATATCTCGAAGTGTTTCAGTGAGTCCCTTGAAATTCGAGATAACGAGAGTCGACTGTATTTGTTATTTTTGTACCAAATCCTGACTGTGGATATCCATTAGAATTGCCTCGAATTTTTTTGCACCAAATAATGCACTGTGGGTACATATTCAATAAAACTGAACAGTTTTTGCACAAAATACATGCTTGGCAGGTGCACATTAGATTTGTCCTAAATTATTCCTCAACCAAAACATCTGTTGTACATAATCATTATAGGAATTACCTCTATTTATTTTTGTGCCAAACCAGCCATTGTGTGTACTCATTAGAACTGTCTCCAGTTATTTTGACCAAAACATTTGTTATATACTACAACCTCTTTATAACAAGGTTTGTTATAACATGGTTTTGGATATAACATGGTTCAAAGATGGATCCCAAAAAATGAAAAGATTATATTGAAAAATGACCATAAACGGTCATTTTTCAATATAATCTATACATTTTTGTTTGGATAAAACATGGTTGTTTAAATAACATGGTTTATGCTATGGACCCCAACAATAGTGTTATAAAGAGGTTGTGGTGTATATGTTCATTAGAATTGCCTCATTAAGGAGATTCTTATATGTTCCCGCAACATTAATTTTGTCTCCTTTTTTTTTTATGAGGAGAAATAAAAAACAACACCAATACGTTTTACTTGATTCTTTTATTCAGCGGTACCACATTTTCTCCAAATACCATATTTACCATAAATATTGGGACACCTTAACACCTTACCATACAGGGCCCAGTTGTTCAAAACTAATGATGTTGTTACTTAACGTTTCGTTAATCATTAAATAATGGCATATACAGTCAAACCTGTCTTAAGCAGCCACCCATGGGAAGCTTAAAATGTGGCTGCTGAAGGCAGGTGGCTGCTTAATACAGTTCAAATATATAAGTCTATAACTTTTTGGGCAACTTTCTTCTGGCTTCTTAATACAGGTTGGCTGCTTAATAGAGGTGACCACTATCACAGGTTTGACTGTACTCTAGTATTTTTGCTGAAAAAATGTGAGTAGCTTTTGCATTTGCAAAAGCTACTCACATTTTTTCAGCAAAAATACCTGAGAATTAGATATTGTATTTACTCGAACAGTTAACATTTTGACCACTAACAAGCTCGATAAGCTAACGATGCTTTTAACAACAGGGCCCTGGTCTTTGAATTTGACTGAAAAAGTCTATTTTACTGCCCTTTGATGTGTCTAAAGTAGCGCTGGATGAGTGGCAAAAAGTGTAAACCCTGATCAGAGGCTGTGTTCCGCGGCATCAGATCTGGGTCATCTCTGTTTGCTTAGGCATGTCTGTCCCAATATTTAGGGTTATTATGGCATTCAGACAGTGACAGCCATGAGCAAACAGTGTATATGCAACAGATCAGATGTAGTAGAATATGATAACTGATCAGGGTCTACAACGTTTGCTACTTATCTCTGGCAGTTTTTAGACAGATCAATAGGTAATAAAATGAACAATGAAATTTTTCGACAAGTATATGTAATGAATTTATTTGTCCAAAAATTTAGGGTAATAACAATCTACTTAGGCTGGTCTGGATCTTGCCTGTTTGCATGTTGCATGTAGCAAGTTTTCTTAAAGGAAAAGGTGCATAAAATAATAAGCATGTTTGAAAATAAAGAGCATGATTGGCTGAGTAATTTGGAGAAAAAAGTATAAAAATCAGTTCGTAAATAAGAAAGTTGGATTTTAGAATTCTAGAAATTGCTGTCATGGAAGCCACCATTTTTGTGAGTGAGTGACGCCATAACCACCTAATTAAATATGCAAAAAATGAATAAATCAAATCTGAAACAATATTTTGTTGTTGTATAACTGCAAATGAGTTCATTTGCATATAAACCGTCAACTAATTCTCATAAGCAGAATATTCTTATTCAGGCAACTTTTATTTGTGTCTTAAAAAAAATAGATATCTAATTAAATATTCAAAATGGTGGTGCCCATGCTCAGGGTTATACAAAATATATAATATATAAAAAAAAACAAAAAAAAAACAAACAATATCTTTCTTATTTGTAGACAGATTTTGATCTAATTGGCTTCAAACTTCTTGTTTTTCAGAGCTTAATGTGTATTTTTAGACATACATTGCATTTAGTGGGTGTTTCCCTTTAAGATGCAACCAACATTAAATAAAATTACCATATAAACCTTCACCTTAACCACTCTCTGGGCTAATTCAGTCACGAAAAGTTAATGATATTTTTTCTATTTTTCCCAGAAAACAGGATTTGACATTTATATGCAAATTTAATGCCTCCATTGGAGACAGTTTGCATGAAATGTCAAAAACTGTTTTCTGGAAAAACAAGAATAATATTTCAATATATCATCTTCTTAAAATTACCATACTTGTCCTAATATTTTAACAACACCATTTTTACGATATGTCTAAAAAGCTGTCGGATGAGTGGCAAAAAATGTAGATCCTGCACAGATACTGCATTATGTGGCATCTGATCTGGGTCTACATAGTTAGCCTAGGCAAAACTAACACAAAGTACTGGGATACCATACCTGAACAAGTTAATTTTACTACTACTTGATGTGTCTAAAAACAGCTGTGTGAGCGGCAAACTGTAGACCCTGATCAGCTGCTGCATTGTGGAGCATCTGATCACAGACCACATCACAGACCACATCTGTGGTATATCTGCCCAAATACTTAGGGTAAATATGGATTTTTTTGCATGTGAAATAAAATAGCAGCAGAAGACAATTTGAAATAATTTTCTTATTACCGGTATTATCAGAAAACTGAGCTTGGCATTTTCCTCTAAGCTAATTGACATGAAATGCTGTCCTATTTTTGAGGAAATATCAGACGACAAGTTCCATGAAATATGCTACAGTATTTCCTTGGAAAATAAAAAAAAATACCACTAAAACCATTACAAAACTGCACATTAAAATTTGGGAGAGGATAGTTGTAAGACTCCATAAATTGTATATTATATATCATCATGAAAACATACCTATATAATTTTGACCCCCTTAAACCCCACTTTTATATAGTTAAACTGGGGTTTACAGGGGTATACATTATTTTTCTTATTTCTGCTCAAAAACATAGATTGTGGGTACTCGTTAGAACTGCCTCCTTGAGGCAGTTCTAAGGAGTACCCACAATCTATGTTTTTGAGCAGAAATATGAAAAATATCAGCATTTTTTGTCTGAAAATGTACAGTTTTTGGAGGTGAAATTTTCATTATATTTGAATAGGCGTGTTTTCGTAATGGACATGGAAGATCAGGGAGAAAAAAAGAAAACTTTCTCACCTCAGACATTTATTTATATATATTTTTATTTTTATTTTTACATGTGTTTAAAAAATAAATACATAAATAGATAAATAAAAGTTACAATCTAACTAAAAGTCCTTCTGAAGTGAAACTTACATGAGTAACAATCCAAGACTATGCCAAAATTTTAATGTTTATTTTCACATGCAGATACTTTTATCATTTTTTGAAATATTTTAACTATAATAATACTAATAATAATAATAATGATAAAAACAAACAAACAAAAAACATGACGTGTAAGTATATAAGCCATTTTATAAATGTTACCAAATATCTATTAGAACATGTAATTGAAAAAGAAAATAGAAAAAAAAAAAAAAATACAAACATAGACTCTTTTATAAAAATGATAAAGTAATAAAATGTTTAAATGCAAGTGAAAAAAAATAAACAAACAGGTTTTGGAACCTTTATAACATGGTCACCACTGACACAATATACCAGTAAACACATATCTGTAATATGTAAAAAGAAGTTAGGTTTTGACCAATAAAATTTATAAGCGATGCTAAATTCTGAAATTAAAAATTAATAAAATAAATAGAATGAATTACCTGGTTGAAAATGGCTTTTTCTGTCTTAATGTTTAGCATGCTGGGTAAAAAAATTACATCAGACAACAGAAAACTTAAGGTATATATTGTATCATGGTTAATATTGTTAACCTGATCTCATTACGAAAATGTGCCTATTCAAATATATTGAAAATTTTACCTCCAAAAAAACTGAAAATTTTCAGATAAAAATCTCCGATATTTTTCATATTTCTGCTCAAAACATAGATTGTGGTACTCGTTAGAACTGCCTCGGTGAGGCAGTTCTAACAGGTACCCACAATCTATGTTTTTGGGCAGAAATATAGAAAAATAATGTATACCCCTGTAAACCCCAGTTTTACTATATAAAAGTGGGGTTTAAGGGGGTCAAAATTATATAGGCATGTTTACGTGATGTGATGCCGAGTTTCATGTCATCTGGTCTTTGTTTACACTGTATCCCAGGATCCTTTTTTTGTGATGCCTTCATTAACCAGTTAACCCATTCAAGACTGAATAAACTAGCTCACCCACACTATATATTGGAAGAGTCCATTTTTAATTTTAGGTATGTCAGGCTACATGATATAGATATTCCTAAAGAAAAATGGTTGAACTATTTGCAAACAGTAAAGACCCTGATCTGTTTGATCTAGGTCAGCACTGTTTGCCAGTTACCCATTTAGGGGTCTCCAGTCTTCAATGAGTTAAGGGGAACTGATACAACTCTTTCAAAATTGTATTGTCTCCATAGGCCTTCTGAAAAGGGTTCTACTCTAAAATAAAAGAGTTTGAAAATGGGTTTACTGTAAAAAGAAAGACTTTGCTCCCCTCTTTGAGCATATTCTTTCCTTTAGAGTAGACCCCTTTTCAATTGGAACTTGGTGTGCATGAATGCAAAGAGGAAGCCTGTCAAAAGCTGTCTCCCTTGCAGAAAAAGGAGAAGAACAAAGTGCATACATTCCCCTTGAGCACACATATTTTACAAACTTACACATCTTTAACACTTATCACAAAAATATTTCAAAATGTCTTCTTCTGAAATGTTTTCCCAGCATGCAAAGTAATAATAATC
The DNA here is from genome assembly GCA_964016985.1 of Anodontia alba. NCBI lineage: Eukaryota > Metazoa > Mollusca > Bivalvia > Lucinida > Lucinidae > Anodontia > Anodontia alba. The sequence goes on from OZ024824.1 coordinate 83,305,933, forward strand.
CATACTTAGACATTCTTTAAAAAAATAACTAGCATTATTCACATACTGTGTAAAATGACTGAATGGAAAGCAAATGTTTATGTTTTAATTGCTGTACAATAAATATCTGTTCATTCATAAACTGAACAATTGCCGTATCTAATATTATGGTCAGGAGACATGCATGTCTAACCAAACATTATAACTAGACGGTATTTTGTCAGGCAATTCATATTTTTCCACAACAATAGCAACTATGTCTTCCATGACACACATACTCCAACAACTCTCGCATGTCACATGCAATGTTTCTATCTGATGTGCTTCATTTGACCAATTTTGTCTGACAACAGTACACACGTCCTATAACGGGACAATTATAGACTTCAACAGCATTTCTGAACTGTCTAAATGTTTAAACAGCCATTTATAGCTTAAAAACATGCAACATTGTGTGACCACTAAAACACAGCCAGCAAAGCTTTTTACAGACACACTAGACACTCTATGAATGATGTATCTTTCTACTCACATTATAAAACAAAAGGCAAATTTCTAAATACGAATCAGAAGCAATATACTGCTTTTATTTTTTGTTGTGTTTGCTGCATTTTTTTTCAAAATCTCCATGCTGAAATACAGTAATGGAGTGGTCATCAGGATTCAGTGAGAGTGTGTGTTTTTTTGTTTGTTTATTTTTTGTGTTTTTTACTGTTGCATTTTTGTGTTGTTTTTGTTTTGTATTTTTTTGTCAAATGTTCTCTTTGAAATAGTGGACTTCTCCAAGTTTGAAATTAGCTTATCATCGGATATGCTAGTGTCCCTCTATATGGCTTGCAACTTTGATTTCCCTCATCATGCAAACTTCCTCATAATGCCTGGGCTCTGCCCCATCCCCCTTTGCCCACTGAAAAAAGATAGAGCTTAATCCAAATGAACTCCCCCACACTATAGATTGGAAGATTCTAAATATGATTTTAGGTGATTTAGATATTCCTAGAGAAAAATGGTTGAACTATTAGCAAACAGTGGAGACCCTGATCAGACATCGCATTCTGTAGTATTACCCTTTTAAGGGTAATCCAGACTACAATGGGTTAACTTGGCACTAGCAAATGACAGAGTATCTATACTTATAATTTCATTAACTATTAACCTGCTGAGTATAAATATCATAAGATATATATAATATTTTAATATATTTTTCTCATTTCAGAAGACAGTTCAAATGAAATGTCAAGCCTTAGTTTTGTCAGAAATATGATGTTTCCATGAAAAATATGGCAAATACCACTTAATATTACATATGGATAATGACCAAGAATTCCTGGGAAAATATAGTTGGTATTTCCTACTGGGAAATTTTTCCTAGTGTGAAATTAAAATGAAGTCATGTTATAGCATTATATGATGTCAAGTAATGTATGTTTGAAGCAAAATATTACGTCATTTAATTAAGTGAGTAGAATTACTAAAAGTCATTTTTATGGTATATGTAATATAAAATTTAGTCCACAGTTGTTTTAAAATACGGGAAATAATTCCTGCAGGCATTGAAAGTCCTGATAAAAACCTTGTGCTGAAGCACTGGGTTTTAATCTGACTTTCAATGACCTAGGGAATTATTTCCACCTCCCACACCCCCCTCCCCCCTGTGGACAATCTTTAGTTTTGTTCTCTGTTGATTAAGCCTAGAAAAAGCTAAAGGTTAGAATTTATCTGGGACAGAACAGGTATTATGTCAATGCATGCTTTTACATCCTCTCCTGAAATGCATAATTTTCATAAATAAATAAAAGGCCAAAAACAAATAAAATTAATCAAAAACAATAGAAAAAGATCACTTCCTATCTGATTTCATGTGTTGTTATCTTCCGTCAATGTATTAATTAAATATCATCCCATCTCTGCTGGAGCAAGACATGTTTAACACTTAGGATTCTGGGTAAAATTTTCAGCAGACGATATTTTGAAATATTTTTCTTATTTTTCCCAGAAAATATGATTTGACATTTCATGCAAACTGTCTCCAGGTGGAGATAGTTTGCATAAAAATGCCAAATCTTGTTTTCTGGGGAAAATAAGACAAACATCACCAATTTGTCGTCAGAAGAATTGGCCTAGAGAGTGGTAAACGTCAAGGAAATCAACCCTTCATTTGATACTAAAGATACAAGGACTGATAAGGAACTTTTTGACTTGTGGAAATGTTTGATTTGGCTTGTCACAGAATGATGTGAAAATTGTTGTCTTGATTACATGAATTGGTGATAGGTTAGGAGATAGTCCAGAGCTCTAGACTATATGAATTGGTGATAGGTTAGGAGATAGTCCAGAGCTCTAGATTACATGACCTGGTGCATAGGTGACAGTCCAGAGCTCTATATAGATAAGAGCTTTTTTTATCATAAATAGTAGCCCTTAACCCTTAAACAGCCAATCACAACAATTGTCGTCTGCCGTGTCATCTGCTTGTGATTTTAAAAGCCATTTTTGCAAACAGTGTGGACCCAGGTCAGACTGCTCCTCTAGGAGCAGTCTGATCAGGGTCCACACTGTTTGCCTATATGCAAAAATAGGTTTGAAAAGTTTGCAAGAATATTCAGCAGACAACATAAACAGACAACATTTTCAGATGCAGGTTTTCTTGACATTTTTAGGGTTAAAGCACTACTGGTATTCAAAATTATGGCAGATGACATGCTATTTTTTTTTTTTTTTCAAACAAAATAAGGCTTGATAGTTGCCTAGTAGATGATTCACATTAAATGTTAGATAAAATTTATAAAGGTTGCCCTTGGCAACAAAGAACACATAAAGAATGAAAATCAGAATCTTGGTTTCACTGAGCATCTTCATATTTGACAGCATTGTACTGTAATAACTCTAGATATTGGGACAGATAGGCCTTTGCAAACAGTGTAGACTCAGATCAGCCACACATTACGAAAACACACCTATTCAAATATATTGAAAATTTCACCACCAAAAACTAAAAGTTTTCAGATAAAAATTCTGATATTTTTCATATTACTGCTCAAAATATAGATTGTGAGTACTCGTTAGAACTGCCTCAGCGAGGCAGTTCTAACAAGTATCCACAATCTATGTTTTTTGAGCAGAAATAAGAAAAATAAGGTATACCCCTGTAAACCCCAGTTTTACAATATAAAAGTGGGGTTTAAGGGGATCAAAATTATATAGGTATGTTTTCGTGATGAGAACATGGTATCTAATCAGGGTCTACACTGCCATACATACAGCAATAGTTTAGACACATCAAGAGGTAGGAGAATGGATCATTTCAAATTTTAGGACAAGTATGGTAAGAAGATAAGATGTCCCAATATACAAGTAGTTTGCTTGGCTGCATACTTAGTAGATTTTCCACTATTTTTACAAGAGAGACAACTTTTGTGACTTCCTATTTGTGGTTCCCTTGCACACCATGTCCCTTCTGAAAAAGTCTACTATGTCTACTATAAAAGGAAAGATCTTCCTCTTGGGAGCATTTTTTGTCCTTTATATATCACAAAAACAAGTCTATATAATTTTGAGCCCCTTAAATCCCACTTTACAAATATAGTAAAACTGGGGTTTACAGGGGTATACATTATTTTGCTAAAAAAACATAGATTGTTGATACTCATTAGAACTGCCTCACTGAGACAGTTCTAATGAATATCCACAATCTATATTTTGAGCAGGAATAAGAAAAATATCAGGAATTTTTATCTGAAAATGTTCTTTTTGTTTGTTTCAATATATTTGAGTGTTTTTATAATGACGGAAGACAAAACAGTTTTGGTAGGATTGGCTCCACTGAAAAAGTGAAGTACCTCTTTGGACACAATTTAAATGAAATGTAAAGGGGCACAATTTAAATGAATTGCATAGTACTGTTTCAAAAGTAAAATACTATAAAGGGTTATCTTCTCATATATAAATTCAGCAGGTTACTGGTAAAATATTGTTTGTTTAATATTATTTAAACATTACAGGTTAAAGGTTAGGATGATACAATTTCTTGTCATCATATTCAGTGACAAAACTTGATTAAGTTAAGTCTGGAAGTGAGAAAGATTGTCCCGATATACACATGTCGAGGAGCCACAAACAAGCACTTCATATTGTCAAAACAGATGTTTGTATGAGACAGTAATTGGCCTCAGTGAATACGCTAATTTCTTCCCATTATTACTAAGGACATACATAGCTCCAGATAAGAAGGGATATCAGGTAAATGTTTTTCTTATTTCTTCATGAAAACATATGTTGTGGGCACTCATTAGAAGTGCCTCACCGAGGCACGTCTATTGAGTACCCACAACATATGTTTTTCACGAAGAAATAAGAAACATATCAATAATTTTCGGTTGAAGAAAAAAGCATCTTACGTGGAGCAATGGAACAATATTTTCAAGTATTGGTTATAATTTGACAATTACTATAATCACTTGGGGATACCTGCACTGTAATGGTTCGACATAAAATGGAGATGTTTGAATAGAAAAATTAAGAAATTGGAAAGGGGAATGGAAAAGGTTCAGGAACTGAAGATTTTAATGACTAGAGATATGAATACAATTCACAGTCATAAACCATAAATGTCTTGCCCTGTAATTACACAAATGTCACCATTTTCTTCAAGGCTACTCACCAATATCTCTGATAATTATTGTATTTATCCTAAATATTGGGACACCTTAACTCCTTACCATACTTGTCCTAAAATTTTTAGGAGTCCATTTTACTACCTGTTGATGTGTCTAAAAACTGATTGATAAGTGGCAACATAGATCCTGATCAGACACTGCATTCTGTAGCATGTGATATGGTTCTAGACTGTTTGCTCAGGCCTGTCTGTCCAAGATTTTTGGTAAAAATTGAACACATGGAATCTATTATATTCAGAAAAAAACATCATTTCTGACCATTTGGCACAAACATTGTTCCTTTTATTGGAACAATATACAAGTGCAGAACTGAAAATATGATATAACCTTTACAATTTATTTATGCATGTAAAGATTCCAGCAGATTACTATTTGAAATATGTTTTTCTTATCTTTCCAAGAAAAGAGCCTTTGACATTTCAAGCAAAGTGTCTCCTCAGGAGAGAATTCACACACAGTCAAGTCCTAATTAAAGCGAAACAAAACGAAAAAAAAAAAAGAAAAAAAAATGACACTTATTTTTTGGGCATTTTTGTTTTTGCTGTTGTAGCCCACATCTAATCCTTAAAGTGCTTTAATAGCAAAATTGCAGCAAACAACATTCTATATCTAAAATAAAACTTGGCATTTCAGGTTAGTCATCTACCTAGAAGATGATTCACATGAAATTCCAAGCCTTAATTTCTCTGAAAAATAAATAAAAAAAAAAAATAGATAAAATGAAAAAAATCAAAGTGTCACCAGCCTCAGTTGTGATTAGCATGTTAGCATTTTAAGGTTTAAGATATAAATTTTAATTATTTATTAAGCATAACTATTCTTATGTTGACTATAAGTTTGGGTTGAAATGTCTTGTTCATGTGCTAAACATAGATTCAGATAAGGTAGCTTTAACCCTTGTCCTGCTGAACCCGGATATACCTTGCCTTTACAAACATTGTAGATCCAGATCAGTTGGCCTGCAGAAGCCAACTGATCTGGATCTGCACTGTTTGCCATTCAGTATTTGAATTTGTATTAACAATCTTGATCAAGTAATCTGATTGGCTGAAAATTAGAAGTGGGCGTGGCATCTTAATTTATTCAGCAACAATGGTTAAAAGGAAAGAATTTCCTTCCATTCTTTCCTTTTACAATAGACACCTATCAGAAGGGATTGTTGTGCAGGAAAGCAAAAGTTGTCTCTCTTGTAAAAAAAAAAAGTATGAAAACCTACCCCCACCCTCGAACCCCTCCACACCTTCATGTGGCACAAGTTTTATTTCATTTGATGCTTACTAAACTGCATTTGAACCCCAACAATTTGAACTTAATCTGCTCATCAGATATCGGCTTGTGCAATTTTTAAATTTCAACTTGTTTTACTGCAGATGTGAAATTGCCCATAATAAAGGGAACTCAACATGGCTCTTTGTAAATTAGCTTTTAGTAAAACATCTTAAATTAAAGGCGCTAATGAAGGCAACAGTGCAACACCAACAGAAAAATAAAAATTCAGCGATGCAAGCTTTCTTTTTAAAAAATACAGACAACTCAGATGTTACTGCATGCTGGGTAAAACATTTCGATAGACGACATTTTGAAACATTTTTCTTACTTTCCCAGAAGACAGGCTTTGACATTTCATGTAAATTATCTCCTAAATAGAGCACATTTTTCCTTTAGGAGAAGATCTATTTTGAAAGTGGCAAAATCAATTTTGACAAAGTTGCTTCCCTTGGAAGTGTATTGATTCCCCTTAAATGGTAACCTAAGACTAACACATTCACCTACACAGGTAGCCCTGAGAATTTTCTCCTAATTAAGCATCTGTATAATTGAATAATTAACACAAATGTAAGATGAACACACTCAGAGATGCTTCTGAAATGACTGGCAGATTAAAGCAAGGTATCAAATATTTAAAACATGTGTCTGTTGTCACAATTTTCCTAGAACAATGACATTAAAATTAAAGACGACTGCGGTGTACTCAGGATGGGCACCATGGCATAGATTTCTCCTAATTGTACTGAATTTAATGCTTAATAGCATGCTGAGTAAAAATTTAAGCAGATGATAATTTGAAATATTTTTCTTATTTTTTTTCCCAGAAACAGGCTTTGACATTTCATGCAAATTGTCTCCTAAGGAGACAATTGTCTCCTAAGGAGACAATTTTCATGGAATCTCAAATCCTATTTTCTGGGAAAAATAAGAAAAATATCATCAATTTGTCATCTGCTGAATATCCAGATAGCATGCCAAGACTGTTAAATAATGACAAAAAACATTTTTTTTTTTTTCATTTTTTTCTTACTTCCCACCAAATTAGGATTTATGCAAATTGCCCCTTTTGGGGATAATTTGCATGAAATAGCAATCCCTATTTCCAAAAGAATCATTCATTTGTTGTCTGCTAAATTCATTTCTACTGGGCAAAACAGTTAATTGCAACAACTGAATACTGGAGAAATTTGTGGATATTAAAGAAACAAAATTTCTTTTTCAGCAGGAACAAACATTAGCATATATACACACTACCTTTTCTTTATTTGGTGATTTATTCTATGTCAATTTGAGAAAACCAGAATCCGTATATGACAAAATTAATTTTACTGTCAAAATACAGTTCAGTTTTAAATAATGCTTATTAGAACTAGCTGTTCATAAGCTCACATCATTTCCAACTTTTCTATATAAAGTGCATTGATCTGTTCATCACGAAAACACACCTATATAATTCTGACGCCCTTGAACCCCACTTTTATATAGTAAAACTGGGGTTTACAGGGGTATACATTATTTTTCTTATTTCTGCCTAAAACATAGATTGTGGGTACTCATTAGAACCGCCTCGCTGATGTGGTTCTAACAAGTACCCACAATCTATATTTTGAGCAGAAATAAGAAAAATATTACAATTTTTCATCTTAATATTTTCGTTCTTTCGGCGGTAAAATTAACAATGTATTTGTATAGGCGTGTTTTCGTAATGTTGACAAGAGTGTTGTTGCAAATGATTTTTTTAACCTTCCTGAGAACAGTAACTATTCTAAACTAACTCCTTATAAATTTCTAAAAAAGAAAAAAAAAATAACTGGTTATTAATTGAAGTGTGAAGATTACCCTACTGTAATTGTGTTGGACAGGAACATTTAAATTTATGAAAAGATGTCAGATCTAAAACTGCTTTCACAGCCTTATTTTTATTTTTTTTTTATTTTGTAAATAAATTAAGAAGTGGTACAAGGAACTTGAATACAAGGGATCCTTGTCATTGATAAACTTCCAAGTCTTAATTTAACCCTCTTCCTGCTGAACCCGTATATATCCTGTCTTTGCAAACAGTGTAGATCCAGATCAGTTGGCTTCTAAAGAAGCCAAATTATCTGGATCTGCACTGTTTGATATTAAGTATGTGAATTTATATCAACAATCTGGATCAAGTAATCTGATTGGCTGAAAATTAGAAGTGGGCGTGACATCTTAATTTATTCAGCATGACAAGGTTTAAGGTGGATACACCTGGTAGGTTTTCAGCCATTTATAACAAGGGAGACAATAGATTCTGCTACTATTGAATGCCTTTTTATATTATAAAAGAACTCTGTTTTTATCATAGGGCTGCTTTGGGGTGGTTGGGTGGAGACAAGGTGTTGTGTATCTTTCATTCAACCCCAACACAATCAATCAATCAATCAATCTACTTGTGCTGATTTGGTAAACAAACAGTTAACAGACAAAGTTACAAATAATAACACTAATTTAACTCTTAAAGCACCAATCACAACTGCAGCAGATGACATTTTGATTATTTTTTTATTTATTTTTCAAAGGAAATATGTCTCAACATTCCATGTAAATCATCTGCCAAGCAGACTATTCACATGAAATGTCAAGACTTATTTTCTCAAAAAAAAAAATTAGACTGGTGCCTGCTACACATTTTGCTTGGTGCTTTAAGGCATAGCTATTGATAAGATACTTTTTTCAATCTGGAAGTATTGATATTTTTTCTTATTTCTCCATGAAAACATTTGTTGTGGTTACTCATTAGAAGTCGTGATATTTTTCTTAGTTGTCCACAAATACATACCTTGTAGGTACTCAGTAGAAGTGCCTCACTGAGGCACTTCTAATGAGTACCCACAACATATGTTTTCGTAGAGAAATAAGAAAAATATTTACCTGATACCCTCTCTTATCTAGACCTACCGTATTCGACCTAATTACCGCACTGTGCGCTTAGGTTTTTCAAAATTACTGGGAACACTCATTTGTGGTAAAATATGTATCTATCTACTAAGGATACACTATAAAAAAGATCAGAAAAAGGACTTATTTGATGATGATTATGTGATTGTTTCTGATTTTCTTTATAAAGGCATATGTTGTTGACACTCATTTGAATTGCATCGACAAGTCGATGCAATTCAAATGAGTACCCACAACATATGCTTTTAAAAAGAAGTAAAGAAAAATTACACTGGCTGTAATCTGAAGACTTCGGAATTTCTTGACTGTGCGCTTATAGGGGTATGTGCGGTAATTAGATCAAATATGGTATGTTTAAGGTCCATTGCAAATTAATGTTATATATGAACTCACCATGAAAATAACTCTTTGTCCTTAGGTAGCTGACTCCAAGACGTAATATCGAGAGTTTATCCAGTTTTGATATGACACTTTGTTCAAATGGCAACAGACTTGCTAGGTGATCAAGTTCTGAGTTCAGTCGCTCCCTGTGTCTTTTACTCGGGTTGCTCTTTGGTGGATCTTTGGTTGGAGTCTTCACGCTGAAAACAGAAGAAAGATAATTCAAAGACAAATCTAGAAAAACCAATATTCATTGTCTGAAATATCTTGAAGCCGTCCAGGTAAGAAGAATACTTTCAGGTCACCTGTGGTATGCAGCACACTACTATCATATACACATGCATCAATGTAGGGATGAAACATGGTTTTTCATGCATTAACATTTGCCAGGTCCTGTGGGAGGTGTTGAAAACAAAGGCCGGAGGCTGCAGTTTTCAACACCTGCCAAGGGACCTAGCGAATGTTATTGCATTGAAAAACCCTGTTCAATCGCTATTATTGCATTGAAACTGAAAACATTTGCTACATTTCGCATTATTTCTTGCACTATTTTGTTTCGCCTTTTCACCAATGTCTCGTGAACCCAATTTCCATGGACTATGCTTGTTCTAGGGCCAGGCAGTACACATCTCATAATGGCAGCAAATCTGTGGCCCCGGTATGATCATATTGAAAGTTGCTTAGCCATGCATTAACAGCGCATGAATTGCCTTGTTAATACACAGCTTTTCGCCGGTTAATGCACGGCTGTTAATAACATGAGACACTGCTTCTTATGCAATAATTCTGGTTAACCTAGGCCAGCATGCAGTGCAGGACATATGCTCAAGATAGGCATAGTCAGTCTATGGACCTAGTTCAGTAGTCAATATATAGGACAGTCAGTAATCTATTTTAGACATTCATTAGCTGTACCCATACACTAAATTTGGTCAGCCTACACCATACAGTGCAATAGAGATGTCCCTGATATGTTAGGTTCTGTCATGCAGGTTAGAGTGATTGACCAAGGTATCTGGTATGCAACACATCATTTTCACTAGATTTTACCCAAACACCAGTTTTAGTCACCCTTAGCCACACAGTACAGGACATATGCTCTGGATAAGATATAACAAGGGTGTCAACAATCAAGTCAGAGTGACCTGTACAACAATATAGATCAGCCTAGGCCATATAGTACTGGAGATAAGACCAAGAGAAGATCTCAGATGGACAAAATGACGGATGGATTGAAGGGTGGATAGAATGATTGGCAGAGTGCAAACTTATAGTCCTCCTTTGATGGCAGTAGGGATAAATAAAGAAAAGTTCATGATTCCTTTAGCACTTTTATTTGACTTAATTTAAAATTAAGGTATGTTCATTGCTGGATAATTATCAGAAACACTTTGGTTGGAGTTGTTCCACAAGAAACAATTTGGATGCCTTTAACAAATAGGTCGCATTATTTTAATTTGAGGTCTTAATTGTTTTTCAGCCTGAAACATACAAACTTTCATACTTGGTTTTAAAATATTTATAAAAGAAATGACAAAAAAGAAAGAAAGAAGAGAAAAACTGCACAATCAAAGAAATATATTTTGTTATCTTAAGCCTTTTAAGAACCATCATGATAAAATTTGCTTAACACTACCAACTGTGTGAACAGCACTTGTCATCAGGAGGGTTTAATTGACAAAGAGTACTTGAAAGCATGAGCACTGCACTTGAATTTTCAAGTACCACTTCAACCAATAGCTGTCCATTTTACATGAAAACACCAGACACTTGAACCAATCAAAGATCATATCAAGAAAGCGAGAATACAGACTACAAAATCAATATGGAAAATTTAACATTTGGTAACATTATTGGTTCAGCTGCTAGATGCATGTTAACTTGTTCTTTCCCCATTTTTTTTTCTAAAATCAAAACAAAAAAAAAAGAAAGAAAGAAAAACAACAAGAACAACAAAAACACACACACACACACACACACACACACACACACACACACACACACACACACACACACACACACACACAACTGCAAAGGCCTATATAAGGATGTGATATTTAACCTTTACCATGTGATCTCTAGGCAGATTCAGCAAACGGCAAAATGATCACATTTTTTTTTTTTTCCAGAAAATAGGCTCTGACATTTCATGCAAATTGTCTCCTATGGGAAAATTTGCATGAAATGTCAGTTCCTATTTTCTGGGAAAAATAAGAAAAATAATTCAAAATGTTGCCTGCTGAATTTTTACTCAGCATAAGTGTTTATATATCTGTGGCAATAAATGGATGAAAAACAAAGACCCAAGCAAGTCAGAATGTACAGTGAACCCTTGTTACAACGACAGCATTTGTTCCCAAAGATGTTGCAATTATAATGAACTTGCTGTTATAAAGAATCCTTAATGGAGAGAATGATATGTAAGAAAGACCTTGCTTTATTCTTATTTCTTCATAAAATATATGTTTTTTTTCCAGGAAAAAAAAAAAATATATATATATATATGTTTTGGATATTTGTTAGAATTGCCTCAGTGAGGCAATTCTAACAAATATCCAAAACATATGTAGCTAGAAGTTTTAATGCAATATTCTTGCATAATTTCTCATTAACTGTCACCTCTTAAGCGAAGGTTTAGTGACATCCTAATTGTTTTTATAACGAATTTTGTCATTGTATCGAGTGTCAGTATAAGGAGGGTTGACTGTAATTTTCCCTTAACCCTTATCCTGCTGAACCCAGATATACCCTGCCTTTGCAAACAGTGTAGATCCAGATCAGTTGGCTTCACTTCTGAAGAAGCCAACTGCTCTGGATATGCACTGTTTGTCATTAAGTATGTAAATTTGTATTAACAATCTGGATCAAATAATCTGACTGGCTGAAAATTGGAAGTGGGCATGGCATCTTAATTTATTCAACATGAAAAGGGTTAATATTTGGACATCTTGTCTCTTTATTACACTTGTCCTAAATTTTGAACTAGTCCATTTAACCATCTGCTGATGTGTCCAAGACTGCCAGATGAGTGGCAAAAAGTGTAGCCACTGATCAGATGCTGCATTCTGCAGATTCTGATTAGGGTCTACATTGCTTGCTAGAGCCAGTCTGCCCTGTTTACTTAAATATGGTAAATTGTATTACACTCTGGACAATTATAATGAAACTATTCTTAGTTTTACCAAAAAATAGGAATGGAATGTAAATTGTCTCCAAACAGACAATCTGCATGAAATATTAAATCATATTTTGTGATGACATTAAGAATACATTCTAAAGGAATGACCCTTTAGAGCAACGTACATATACACAAAGATGAAAATAACTAAAGCATCAAAGTGGTCTTGGCCATTCTAGCTAGTTTCTCATCAGTAAGCCTCATATAGACTGGCTGCAGTCTCTAGTGACAATTTAATTTTTCTTATAATCTGTTTAATAATCCACTAAAATAAAACCAAAGTAATATCATGACTATAAAGGCTGGTCACTAGTGACCAGCCTTTATAGTCGTGATATTTTTTGGTTTTATCTTAGTGGATTATCAAACAGGATTATGAGAAAAAATATTTAGTCACTGGAGACTGGAGCCAGTCTAACCCTCATATAAAGTTTCAAAAACCCTGCAATGGGCATGTTTAATACAAAGGACCAGAAAATATAAACTATGCTATAGCAAAATATGGGGAGACATTTTACAGCCACAACATGGCACAGAACAACTGCATGTACGAGTTTCAACATGAAATCTGCTTAACATTTTTACCCATCATGCTAAGCATCATTTTATCAGCACTGTAACTAAGTCTAACTGAAGACAAAGGTGCCCATTAAATAGGTAATTTATTTGTATCTTACAACATTAAATGAAACTGAATACTGTTGTCACTGTATTGTCAAATGCAACTGTGTATCATCAAAATTTCACTTTTACACATTTGAGCCAGCCCATGACAAAACCTACAATAATACTTGTGCAACCAGCAAAGACTCAAATCAGCCTGTGCATTCATACAATCTGACCTTCACTGATTGCATGTACCTTCTACAGCCTCCGGGCTATCCAAAGACGGATGAACGAGAATCTTTGCCATACTGGGTGGATGTACAGACTGATCTAAGTCTTTGTTGGTCACACGTTTTATTGTAGGTTTTGTTGTGCACTGGCTCAATTACAGTAAAACCTGTGTAAGAGAGCCACCTTCGAGACTGACTCAAATAGTGGTTGATGTGGAAACAGTTGTCTGTCTTATAAAGGTACATGTCATGTAATTTTGCTAGCAAAATTACATACATGTACCTTTATAAGACAACCACCTTTCCACATCAACCACTAAGGTCAATTTCAAAGGTGGCTGTCTTACACAGGTTTTACTGTACTACAATTACCCTAAACATGCAAACACTTTTTCCTCCTTAGTCAGTATAGTCATTCTAAAATGTGATTAAGTCCATCTTACTACCATTGAAAGGAAATGGATACAATTCCAAGGGAGGCAACTGTCAATATTGTTTTGCATCCCTTCTGAAAAAGGGATCAACTCTAAAAGGACAGAATTTGAGGACAGAATTTGCTCTGCTTTCCTTTTAGAGTAGACAGATTCCTTTTCACTTATGACACCCACTTCTAATTGTCAGCCAGTCAGATTACTTGATCCAGATTGTTGACACAAAGATATACTTAATGACAAACATTGCAGATCCAGATCAGTTGGCTTCTGAAGAAGAAGCCAGCTTATCTGGATCTACACTGTTTGCAAAGACAGGGTATATCAGGGTTCAGCAGGATAAGGGCTAAAGTAGGATGACCATGCAATAATATTTTAACCCTTTCACCCCTTAGTTTTATGTGTGATCTCTTCCATCTTTGAATTTCGACAGTTCCATTGTTGAAAATAGGAGTTTCAGTCGAAACTAAAAAACAGAATGGTAAACAGTGTAGATCTTGATAAGATGACTTGTTATGAGCTGTCTCATCTGGATCTACACTGTTTGCATAAGCATCTGCATTGGTCTGCAGGGATGAAAGGATTAACTAAAAAATAGTTTGTTTGTTTTTCCTTTTTCTTTCCTTAGACTCCATCAAGTAAGCTGAAAACACTTTATCCTGTTCTAGCTCCATCAGGCAAGCACATCAAATAGAAAGGGGAGAGAGTAACAACCATCAGTAATGACAGTTGTGATGCCATTCGGGTCATCAAAAGCGACCATTCTTCAATGCGTGAAAGTCATCCAGTGCTACCCATAACTTCAGATAAGACAAGCCTTTTTACCAAAAAATACTGACATTTTTACTATTCTCTACAAAAGTGATATGTTGTGAAAACACATTAGAATTGCCTCTGTGAGGCAATTCTAATGAGTTTTCACGACATATCTTTTTTTGTGGAGAAATAGGAACAATATCTGTTTGGATACCTTGCTTGTCTGGAGCCACTAACATCACAGGTAGGGGACAATAACAGCCGTTAGGTGGTCTGGGCTGTGATTATATTGCCATAAACGGGGACATGATCCTTATAATAGGGGACATGATCTGAGGAGGAGGAGTAGGGAGTTTGTCAACACCGGGGTCAAAAGAAACCTTAGTGCAGGTTAGGAGGTAATTTTAGTGCTATATTTACTCTAAGTATTCGGTTCAAACAAAAATAAAAATTAAAATTGTTTATGTTGTCTGCAGCAATTTTTCATAGTGCTTTAACCCATTGTATACTGAATAGACTCTCCCACACTATATATTGGAAGAGTCCAATTTCAATTTTAGGTATGTCTAGCTATGAGATTTACATATTCCTAGAGAAAAATGGCTAAACTACATGTATTTGCAAACAGTGGAAACCCTGATCAGATGCCGCATTCTGCAGCATCTGATCTGGGTCTGCACTGTTTGCCAATTACCCTTTTACAGGTCTCCTGACTACAATGGGTTAATGTTAACATGAAAACAAAATGACAACTAGGAGATATTGTAATAACCCTAAGCATTGGGACAGACGGGCCTGAGCAAACAGTGTGGACCCAGATTATGTCCCAATATTTAGGGTAAATATGGTAACAAACTATTGATTCTGTGGAGCATTCTGATCTGGTACTACATGATTTGCCATTCCATTTGCACATATTCTAATATACTGTATTTACCCTAAGCACTGGGACCTCGTCCTTACTTTATTTCACCTAAAATTTGAACAACTCCAGTTGACAACCTGTTGATGTGTCCAAAGTATTGCTGGATGAGTAGCAAACAGTGTAAGTCCTGATCAGATGCTACATTCTGCCATATCTGGTCTGGGCCTAAGGCCTGTCTGTCCCAATACTTAGGGTTATTATGACACTGCAAGAACTACAATCAACCTGTTAAAATGTAAAAGCTAATTACAGTAGTTAGTTACAGTGGCCCAATATTTTTGACAATTATGGAAATTTTTCTGTTTATCTGTGAAAATGGGGCTTCTTATCACATTCAAATTCTCTCGTATAAGATAATTCAAATCTCTAAAGCAGGGTCTTATTAGATTAGACTTTCTTGAGAGAAAGCTATTTTTAACCTGTTTTTAAATTCAGCAGATAACAAATAGGATTTTTATACCCCACCACATGATAGTGGCAGGGTATTATGGTTTCATGTTGGACGTCAGTGTGTTTGTCCTTTCGTCTGTTTTTTGGTTTCCAGGTGATAACTTGAGTAAATATCAATGGATTTTCCCTAAACTTGGTATGTGCATTGATATTATGGAGATTTGGTATGGGATTGCTAATGGCCAAATTTCGTCAAATTTTTACAGAGTTATCTGCCCGAGACACGCCCATATTTTCGTTTCCGGATGATAACTTGAGTAAACATCAATGGATTTTCACCAAACTTGGTATGTGCATTGATATTGTAAAGATCTGGTTTGGGATTGCTAATAGGCAAATTTCGTCAAATTGTAATGGAGTTATCTGCCCAAGACACGCCCATATTCTCGTTTCTGGATGATAACTTGAATAAACATCAATGGATTTTCACCAAACTTGGTATGTGCATTGATATTGTGAAGATCTGGTTTGGGATTGCTAATGGGCAAATTTCATCAATGTTTGACAGAGTTATCTGCCTGCAACATGGCGGGGTATTATAATTTAACATTTTTATTTTATATTTTTCCCAAACACTAGGATTTGACATTTCATGCAGGTTGTTTCCGTAGACACTTTACATGAAATATCAAGTTGCAATACTTTAAAATGTCATCTTCTGCTTTTTAAATCCAGCAGGTTCATAGTTAGACTTTTGTCAGAACTTTTGCCAGTTGCAGGATAAACACTTAGAACCAGACCATGGTCAGACTGAATAAAACACACACAGTAGACTTATCCAGGGTTGTGAAGACTGCCACTATCATCTTAACCTCCTCAATATGTCTTGTATACCCTAAATATTGGGACACCTTATCCCTTCATCGTACTTGTTCTGATAGTTGAACAAGTCCAGTTTGCTACCTGTATGTGTAAACAAAATGCCAGATGAATGGCAAACAGTGTAGACCCTGATAAGAAGCAGCAGAGTGTGGCATCTGATCTTGGTCTACACTGTTTGCTTATGTCTGTCTGTCCCAATACTTAGGGTTATTATGGTAATGCCCACAATATCTTGCGATGTAAAAATCAATTTCCGTGCCATTATTTGCATGTATAAGACCAGTCTGAAAGTTAGTGACTATCATTTTCTCAGTCAGGCTGAAAATGGGTGGTCAACATGCAACATTTGCATCTATCAGTTGTTTCCTCTGACGGCCGATCTAAAAGGAATAGCGACATAAAATGATAGATGGTTCATACAATTGTTTCTGTGTTATGACTAGGTTTTAGGTTGCTAATATATTGGTATAATATGATATCAGTTTTGATAAAGCATTTCACTAAAATGGCGTTCATTTTGTCAACTTCAAGAAAACTTGAGTAGCTGTCATCATTATATTTTAGAACTAATGCTTATCACAAAATAATGGCAAATTACGGTACAGTATTAATGCTAAACACTGGAATACCTTAGCTTCTTATCATACTTGTCCTAAAAATTTGAGCAAATTCATTTCTCTAAAAGCTGCTTGACTGAGTGGGAAACAGTGTAGACACTGATCAGAACAAAACAGGACTATTATTTAACATCAGGCCATATATCAACTAAGACCATTCATTCATTCAGGAGACATTGAGCTCTAAAAATTTTAACATTATGAAAAATTCTGAGGTTCATGACCAAAACCTCAAGGTCATGAAGGAGGAGGGGCTTCCAATGAACAAAGCTCTGGACCAGTATCTAAACATTTTCCATGTGTCAATTAATGTAAAAATTTAACATTAAGAAACATTCTAAGCCTGTGATCTTGATCTCAAGGTCATTGAGAGAAATTGGGCTTGCATTTCAAGGGAGTGGGAACACTTTCAAAGAAGACAACTCTGTTACAATTGTTTTGCCTTCCTTTTTAGCCCTTGTCCTGCTGAACTCGGATAAACTCTGCCTTTGCAAAAAGTGTAGATCCAGATCAGTTGGCTTCTGAAGAAGCCAACTGATCTGGATCTACACTATCATTAACCCTTGTCCTGCTAAATAAATTAAGATGCCATGTCCATTTCTAATTTTCAGCCAATCAGATTACTTGATCCAGATTATTGATATAGATTCACATACTTTATGGCAAACAGTGCAGATCCAGACCAGTTGGCTTCTGCAGAAGCCAAACTGATCTGGATCTACACTGTTTCCAAAGGCAGGACATATCCGGGTTCAGCAGGACTAGGATTAAGTATGTGAATTTGTACCAACAATCTGGATCAAACAATCTGATTGGCTGACAATTAGAAATGGGTGTAACATCTTAATTTATTCAGCAGGACAAGGATTAAAAGGGTCTACTCTAAAAGGAAAGATTGGCTCCCATGTTCAATGTTTGTTTTAAAAGGTATATCAGTTGCATTTTTTCTAATAGATAGTGCTGACATTAACACTGTGTGACATTATCTTTAATCTTTACCGCTCTCTGGACAAACTCAGCAGACGACAAACTGATGCTATTTTTCTTATTTTTCCCTGAAAATATGCTTTAAAATTTCATGCAAAAAACCAAGCAGCTCTCGTTACGAAAGTAATATCCTCCTTAGAAGACATTTTGCATAAAAATGTAAAAGCCTACTTTCTGGGAAAAATTAGAAAAACATTTCAAAATGTTGTCTGCTGAAGCTTTTAATGCAGCATGCTAAGCATTAACTTATTCCATGCATTAGCAAAACCAAGCAGCTCTCGTTACGAAAGTAATATCAGGAAACTTAACCCTTGTCCTGCTGAACCCGGATATACCCTGCCTTTGCTAACAGTGTAGATCCAGATCAGTTGGCTTCTGAAGAAGCCAACTGATCTGGATCTGCACTGTTTGCCATTGAGTATGTGAATTTATGTGAACAATTTGGATCAAGTGATCTGATTGGCCGAAAGCTAGAAGTGGGCGTGGCATCTTAATTTATTCAGCAGGACAAGGGTTAAAAGGCCTGGACAAACTTGGTAGATATCTGCCATGTTTTACAAGGGAGACAACTTCAATGACATCCAGTTTGCATTCCTGCACACCAACTTACTTCTGAAAGGAAGTCTACTCTAAAAAGAAAGAATTTGCTCCCTCTGGGAGCAAATTCTTTCCTTTTAGAGTAGACCCCTTTTCAGAATGGAGGCAAAAAACAATTTGACAAAGTTACCTCCCCTAAAAGCATATCAATTCCCCTTAAAAATAAACTTTTACCAAAATCATCTTGTATTACCAACCAAATAAAGAAAGAAACTAGTAGGTAAGTAATGTTATATAATGACTCATAAATGGTTATAACAGATAAATGCAGAGCACATAAATATCAAATAAGGAACAATAAAAGATTATCATCGTCTTTATTCAATAACCAAACATCTCGGTTATATTAGAAGTTATGAGCTGGCCCTAGTTTCTACAAGAAGAAATTCCTGCTATGTACATGAAATCTAATAGCCTTTCCAATCATTCTGACAGAAGTATGAGATAATTGAAAGTGTATTAATAACAAAAGCTTGATGATAAAACGGTCTTAACGCCACAAAAAAAAAAATTCTGCGGTGGCCATATAATGCTGGTACTAAGAAACAGGCGACCAATACATTATCACATTTTCCAGTTTTGATGTCTGGGTAAAAAGGGGCAATGAATTTCCTTTTTGTTAGAAGCTGATATGGCTGATCAAGTTGTATCAGAGAGGATATAACTTTGGTCTTGCTGGAAGCAAGTATTTTTAAATTCATCCATACACCAGAATACTTGTAACTCTATATTTGGAGGACATAGCAATTTTGTGCTAATTACTGAAAACTGTGTCATTTTTTATCTAAATAAAAATAAGAATCACACAAAATTTAACATTGTGTTTAATGTACAACATGAGGTTTATAAACAGAATTGATTATCGATTTGTAATCACGTTAAATCAGCTAGTGAAATAAAATGATTTTCATTTGTGTGGTTTATTGTAATATTTTACTTAGAAAGTTTTGCAAAGGCACAAGTTTCAGCACTTTGTAAATTGTAAAACCTGGCCTCCTCTTTTTATCCCATTACGAAAACACGCCTATTCAAATATATTGAAAATTTTATAACCAAAAAAGGAAGATTTTCAGATAAAAAATTCTGACATTTTTCATATTCCTGCTCAAAACATAGATTGTGGGTACTTGTAATTTAGAACAGCCTCAGTGAGGTGGTTTTAATGAGTACTACAATCTATGTTTTTGAGCAGAAATAAGAAAACTAATGTATGCCCCTGTAAACCCGTTTTACTACATAAAAGTGGGGTTGAAGGGGGATCAAAATTATATGGGCATGTTTTCGTGATGTTTCAGCACTTTGTGAATTGTTGAAAATAGTTTGTAAAACCTGGCCTTCTCTTTTTATCCATAGATTCTACACTAGCTGGTGATTCTGTAAGCAGACAGTGAAGGCCCTGATTAGACTGCAAGGATTTGCAGGCTATTGGGATATTTGCTGTTATTTTGTATATGACATGAGCATGCACATGAAAAAAGTACAACTTGGGCAACCGACAAGTATTCTTTACAGCTTTACATCTATGCAGATCATTTCAGAAACATGCCTATTCAAATATATTGAAAATTTCACCATCAAAAACTGAAAGTTTTCAGATAAAAATTCTGATATTTTTTTCATATTTCTGCTCAAAACATAGATTGTGTGTACTCATTAGAACTGCCTCACCAAGGCAGTTCTAATGAGTACCCACAAACTATGTTTTTGAGCAGAAATAAAGAAAATAATGCATACCCCTGTAAACCCCAGTTTTACTATATAAAAGTGGGGTTTAAGGGGGTCAAAACTATGTAGGTGTGTTTTCGTGATGTTGCTCCAGGTCCAATGCTTGCTATCTACAAGATGTACGAGATGTATTCAAACCTAAATGTGAACAACAAAGCTCCTGACCAGGCAACACACATGTGCAGGTTGGTTTGAATTTTATTCTTTTATCTATTTCCAGAAAATGAGGCTTGACATTCCATGTGAATCATCTGCTAGGCACATGAGATGTGAAGCCTTATTTTCTTAAAGAAAAAAATGAAAAAAAAAAAAAAAATATGTGTGTGAATGTATATATAAACCCCAATTCCCTGGTATCTGGGAACATTTCTTTGATTACTAGATCATTAAGGTTCCACTATTCCAGTACAGGTATAATGCACAAACCAGGTACTTAGGTACTTACCCTTTACCACTATCTGGGCTAATTTAGCAGATGACAAATTGATGATATTTTTCTTATTTTTCCCAGAAACAGGATTTGATATTTAATGCAAATTGTCTCCATCCTGTTTTCTGGGAAAAATAAGAAAAATATTTCAATATGTCTTCTGCGGATAAGTTTATCTGGAGTTCTAAGCGTTAAACGGTATACACAAAATGCATGCTGTATATTCCAACTCAACTTCAATATGAATCACCAGATTTTATGGTATTTACTTTTTATCCCCAGAAAGTCAATAAACAATTTAAATAATCACAGGAATAAGAAAGATAAAATCAAATTAAATCTGAAAGAATTTTGACATTTCATCTGATTAGCTGAGCTATCTTTTTGTGTTAGTGGAACTGTTGTATCTGTCACATTAGTAACATTGAAAAGCTAAGTATTGATATCTTTGACCCAAGTTGTAGATATCGGTGATAAAATAATTAAAAACCAAATCTCTTTCAGACATCTCCAAAGGATTTAGCTTTTGAACTATATGATCAGACACTACTATATATGCATACAGCATGGATTCTAATTTGGTAATTTGGAATTCATTAAAGGCTCCATATCCCTCAAAAATAGACATTTTATTGTCCAAAAAAGGTTTAATAAATTGATACATGGAATTAATACAATCATAAAATGTGGCACCTGACAGCCTGTAAAATTTCAGTTTAGTCTCTCGTTCTTGAAATGAAATGATTTTTAACGTATCTCTGAATTAATGTTGCCAACATTAATTCAAATATATGATAAAAAATCATTTCATTTTTTATTCAGTTCAAAAACGAGAGACTAACTGAAATTTTACAGGCTGTCAGATGCCGCATTTTATGAACGTATTGTTTTTATATATTAATTTATTAAATCTTTCTTGGATAAAAAATGCCTATTTTTGAGGGATATGGAGCCTTTAACCCTAGTCCTGCTTAACTCAGATATATCCTGTCTTTGCAAACAGTGTAGATCCAGATCAGTTGGCTTCTGTAGAAGCCAACTGATCTGGATCTGCACTGTTTGAGATTAAGTATGTGAATTTGTATCAATAACCCGGATCAAGTGATCTGTTTGGCTGAAAATTAGAAGTGGGCATGGCATCTTAATTTATTCAGCAGGACAAGGGTTAACAAGGTATTCTTCTTACTTTCATTTCACTGCTGTTCAGAAGTTTTGTATTTTTTTTTTTTTTTTTTTTGAATAGTATATAAAGTGTATATATTATACATAGTGGGAATCAGTGAAAAAATGCTACAGACTAGCATATGAATCTATATCCCATTGTTCCACCAAGTACTGTATGAAAGAAGTACATAAAAATTAGGCTTAAAGGTATGGAATAAAGTATTAAAAATTTAGGACATTTACAATACACATGTATTTGGATTTTGACTAGTCAGCATGCATAGCAAATGCATCTGTCTAGAACTTCAGCATTGTCTGGTTACCAATGTGCAGTTTTAAAAAATGCTATGGCTGAAAATCAATCACTGAGAAGATTTAACAGAAAATGTGGATAGTCTGATTGGTTGAAATCCAACATTTATTTGTCCATGCAAATTTTGCCAGCATTAGCAGCTGGAAAAATCTTTAACTTCATATACATTCTTAACTGCGCTACCTTTCTCTTAAGATTGTTCTAAAACAAAACCTTAACCCTTACAATTTTTTGTTTGTGTTGAGGTATAACGGCCCTGTCAACCATATTGGGTCATATCAAATGCGGTCAGTTTACCTAACCACATTTTTACTAGGCAGGCTTAGTCCTCTAAGCGGTTAATGAATATTATGCACATTCTTTTGCCAGAAACTGACACCTAGCTGAAGGGAGAGAATGACCAAAGAAGATATTTCATGATAAATCTCCATGAAAGACTGTTGCTGACCTGGCGGGGGTCGAACCCGCAACCTCCTGATCACCAGTTGGATGCACATCCAACTGAGCCACTGAGGCCGGCAGCCAGTCAGCAGATGACATTCTAAAATACATTGTATTTCTTTTTATTTTTCAGAGAATTCAATGCTTGACAGTTCTTGTGAATTGTCTGCTAGCAGACAATTGGCATGAAATGTCAAGCCTTATTTTTTGTGTAAAATGGTTTTTTTTTATTGTCTACTATGATTCTGAATGGCACTTTAACTCTGGTCCTGCTGAACCCGGACAAGCCATGCCTTTGCAAACAGTGTAGATCCAGATCAGTTGGCTTCTGATGAAGCCAACTGATCTGGATCTGCACTGTTTGTCATTTAGTAAGTGAATATGTATCAACAACCTTGATCAAGCAATCTGATTGGCTGACAGTTAGAAGTGGGCATGGCATCTTAATTTATTCAGCATGACAAGGGTTAAGGGTTAAATTGCAATTATTCTGGAATGTGTCAGAGTTTAACCAGGAATTAAATCATTTTAGGGTACATTTCATTCCAGTGCACACTACATTGTATTTTCAAAGTAGAATTGTAAAAAGGTTTTAACAGGCTAATCTTAGCATCTAATCCATGCATTTGTCTAAATGCCAGGTATTGAGAACACCTATGATCAATGAGTCAGTGATTTTATCTTGGCCACAACAAGCAAAAATGGTATCTTCAAGCATACAGTAAATATGCTAAATTTTGTACGTCAAAGTATCCGACAAAATAGCATATGCAAACAGTGTAGACCCAGATCAGACTGCTCCTGGAGGAGCAGTCTGATCTGGGTCTACACTGTTTGCCATTCCACTAAGTATTTTAGGTAACAACTGCATAAAAAGCAAAATTTGGGGCAAAAAAGGTATAGAATAAAGTGTTTGAAATTATAGGACATTTACCATATGTAGATGCGAAAGATCACCCTGTTCAACCTAGCAGTCTGATCAGGCCTTTACTGTCTACTAATATCCCAGCTAGCATTCTACATAAATCTATAGCGGGCCGATATCGGCCCGTCAGCTACCATGACAAGCCGATAATGGCCCACTATAGATTTATGTAGAATGCTTACTGGGATAGACTTATTGCAAACTGTATATTGTGTCAACAGAAGCAAAAGCTCAGGAGAAATTGTGTGGATACACAGACTGATCATGGCCTTCACTGTTCCCATGTGACCCTATGGCATGTTCTGTACAGCACAGACAGGGCTAGACTTTGAAAAGTCTACTCTTTAATGACTGAGACTTTCTTGTCTATTCAAGAGACAAGTTTCTTTAACTTATTGTAGTCTGAAGACCTCTAAAAGGGTAATTGGCAAACAGTGCAGATCCAGATCAGATGACGCAGATGAGGCATCTGATCAGGGTCTACACTGTTTGCTCAGGCATGTCTGTCCCAATATTTAGGGTTTTTTACTAGCATGGACAATCTCAACATATTTTCAGCTGATTCAAGATACAGATTTCTTATTTCTCAAAGTGCGATTTTGAACAACTGAGAAACCTTCCATTATTCAGTAATTACAGATAAAAAATATCAGATGTAATAATCAGTTGGGCCTGGTCAAGCAAAAAGGTGCCTTTGGTCATACATGGACACTGAAGGCCTAGATCAGCCTGTGCATCAATGCAGTCTGATCAGGCTTACAGAATGTTTGGATATTGAGACTGAGTGGATGCATAAGCTGAACTGAATCTGTGCATTTCACATACAGTAAATGTCCTAAAATTTCAAACACTTCATTCCATACATTTTTGTCCAGATTTTGTATTTTGTGCATTTATTTCATGAAAATCTTGGTGTAATGGCAAACAGAGTATGCCCTGAAGGAGCAGTGTGATCGGAATTATACTGTTTGCATATGCCATTTTGTCCCAAAGGTTGGTGTATGACTTTTTTATGACAATTACTGTATGCTGGTATTTACTTTTTCATTCAACACAGCTCAGCTGACGGTTGATGTGGGAATACCAACATGATCTCATATGTGAACAGTAAAGACCAAGATCAGACTGCACATCTGTGCATGCTGATCTGGGTCTTTGATGTTCGTTGTTTTTTGTAAATTTGGACACCTTCTTTTCCTAATATTCGAGAAGTCCATTTGACTTACTGTCTTGGTATGGTGATAACAGTGGCACTGCTAAGAACCATCATCTCAAAACAAGAGCTATCTGCGTACAACAGCCATTTTTTTCTAATTTTAAATACACATGAAATGTCAAGTCATATGTTCTTGGAAAAAAAAAAGAAGAACAGAATCTCCTGTTATTGTGAATGCGCTAAAAGTTAGTTTTTCAAGATATATGATAAACACATTATTATAAGCTCTTTCCACCCTGGGGGCGACTTTTGTCCTCTGCTGATAACCTTTGCAAATAGTTTGGATCCAAATCAGGCCCGACAAAAGATCAGGTCTGATCTGGATCTAAACTGTTTGGCACTCTGATTGTATTCCTGAAAGATTTTTTTTTAAAAAGTTAATTTTAAAAAAAATCCACAGATGACAGAAAAGCATGCAAAATTACCCAGCATGCAAAGAGTGTATGTAACATGATATTTTAGAATGTCATTTGCTGCTACTGTGACTGGTAAACCTTTTCCACTGACAAATTGATTTTTTTTTTCTCAGAAATAGGCTTTGCCATTTTATGCAAAGAGTCTACTTAGACAATTTGCATGAAATGTCAAAGCTTTTTTTCTGGGATAAATAAGAAGTGTATTTCAAAATGTCATCTGCTGCAATTTTTATCCAGCATATTTAGGTTATTCTGATGGAATTTTATGAAGCTGTTCCTGTTATATTTGAGATTTCCTTTATACTCAAAATACATTTAGTTCTATTTATAACAAATCTACAAACTTTTTATCTGAACCCTTGCCATGTGCTGAATAAATTAAGATGCCACTCCCACTTCTAATTGTCAGCCAATCAGAGTATTTGATCTAGATTGTTGATATAAATTTGCATACTGAATGACAAACAGTGCAGATCCAGAAGAAGCCAACTGAACTGGATCTATATTGTTTGCAAAGACAGGGATAGCTGGGTTAAGAAGGAACAGCGTTAATATTTTTTAAGTATGTTATATTTACTAATTTGTTTGCATCTGAAGATTGATGAAAGGATTGGCAATTTCATCAGCTTATAACGATGAGTCACAAAAACTAAATAGATTCTAAAAGGGATGAAACTTGAGAAGATGAAAAGTGCTGAAGTGTTGAACATTACGTAAACACGCCTATTCAAATACATAGAAAAATTCACCTCTAAAAATTGAAAATTTTCAGATACAAAACTCCGATATTTTTCGTATTTCTGCTCAAAACATAGATTGTGGGTACTCATTAGAACTGCCTCAGCGAGGCAGTTCTAACGAGTACCTACAATCTATGTTTTGAGAAGAAATAAGAAAAATAATGTATACTCCTGTAAACCCCAGTTTTACTATATAAAAGTGGGGTTTAAGGGGGTCAATATTATATGGGCATGTTTTCGTGATGAGTTTTCTAGGCACAACTAACTAGTTTTGATCAATTAGGTTTCATAGATGACCCTCATATAAATTGTCAAAAATCCCAGAATGAGATCAGTGATCAAAAAGGACCCATGATATGCACTATAGTGAAGTACAGGGAGATGCTTTATAGCTGTCACAAGGTACACTTCAACCTCTTTATAACATGGTTCGTTATAACACGGTTTTTGATATAACACAATTCTAAGATGGATCCCAAAAATGTATAGATTATATTGAAAAAAGACCATAAATGGTCATTTTTCAATATAATCTATACATTTTTGTTTGGATATAACACGGTTGTATAACTAACACGGTTTATGTTATGAACCCCAACAATAGTGTTATAAAGAGGTTGTGGTGTAGATTAAAACAGGAATGACCCTTGCATCACGAAAACATACCTATATAATTTTGACCCCCTTAAACCCCACTTCTATATAGTAAAACTGGGGTTTACAGGGGTATACATTATTTTTCTTATTTCTGCTCAAAAACATAGATTGTGGGTACTCATTAGAACAACCTCACTGAGGCAGTTCTAATGTGTACCCACAATCTATGTTTTGAGCAGAAATATGAAATATATCAGAGTTTTTTTATCTGAAAATTTTCAGTTTTTAGAGGTGAAATTTTCTATATATTTGAATAGGCATGTTTTCGTAATGAGAGTAATGAACACATGCAGAAGAATGAAATTCACTGGTGTTCAAGGCCACGCTAGCTAATTTTGGCCAATTAGGCTCATATAATATTTTTAAAATCCCAGAACGAGTTTCATGATCACAAAGGACCAGAAAATATAAACTTCTCTATAGTGAAGGACTGGGAGATGTTTTTCAGCTGTCACAAGGCACTAACACCAAATACAGTGAAGATAAAAAGATTCTAAAAGAATTACCATTGAGAGGAGGAGTGAACACACATACAAGAATGAACAATAATGCATTAGACCTGTAAATAAGGTAATCAAAGCACTGACAGCACTAATGGGTCGATTGTCTCTGAGTGTAGGCTGGGAAAATGGTTCTGAACGGGGACTTACGATTATTTCATTTAACCCTTAACACCATGCAATTTAAGCAAAAAGGGCAGACCCTGATCAGACACCGCAAAAGCCAATGTCCCAGTTGTCACATACCAGTTTTTATAGATAACCTCTCTCAAAAGCATCCCGCTGTAGATTTGGAAAACCAGTCAGCCGCCACATGCGAATTCTTCCACATAGTAGGTGAGAGACTCATGATACCTATAGTACAAGCTTAAGCTTCGCCACCTGTTGCGCAGGTGGTGACCTGCTTTGCAGGTCGCTTAAGCTCGTTATAATTATTTTTGGGTGGTGCCAAAACAGCCCCTGTAGCTCAGTCAGGAGAGCGCTCGCCTCCCATGAGGAAGGTTGCTGATTCGAAATCAAGGTTTTGTTTATGAATCTGTCCCATTCCTTTTTTTTCATAGTTATAAGTTTGTATGTCCTGTATCTGTTTTTTACAGATCTATTTTCAAACAGTTAAAATTTGTTACAATCAATCAAGTATATCTTCTCAAATGAGGCTTGTTTATGTTGACATATTGATGTCAAATCAACAAACCTGTAACAGTCCCATGTCTTTAACTGATCCAAGCGGCCATTGAAACACCAATCAAAATTGTAGCAGATGATTTTAATTTTTCTGAGAAAATCAGGCTTGACATTTCATGTGAATCATCTGCATAGCATTGAGACAAGATAATTTTTACAATGCTAGTCTTAGTTTAGATTTGAACAAGTGTTTCTTTTATACCTGTAGACCAAGATCAGCAGCTGTTGCTGAATGATCAGGGACAAACAGGCTTGAGAAAACCTTGTAGACTTTACAGGGTTTTCTAAAGACTCTCTGTCCCAATACTTAGGGGAAATGTGGTATAAGTGATATTAAAAGTACCTTTCTTTAAGGTCATGTTGAGTGGGTAAAAAACAGAAAATATTTCAATATGTTATTTATGTTTTAAACAAACCTTGAGACAAATTCTTCTGGAAATTTGACACCTCCATCAGTAACTGTAGATTACCAAATTTCTATTTATGAGGAAAAAGCTTGTATACAAGAAAGAAACAAAACAAAACAAAATAACAGAAAGGACCTAAAAATGAATGATCCTATGGTGTTATGGCATGCAAAAGATAACATTTTTACATTTAAAATTATTATATATGAGCACCCCACCAAATTCACATGTACCACACACACACACACACACACACACACACAGAGCTAGGGAGGTTGTGGGTTCAATATGTTTTGGTCCAAAACTATCAAAAATTATCCTAAATCATCACCATAATGTATGCCATGTCTAGAGCAATGACTATATAAATATCATAAAGAAATAAATATTTGGGAGCAGCCATGACTTGATAGCATTTATATTCAAAATAGCATTACAACAAGACTCCAGTGTACCACTCACTTTTGGGGTTGATTGTTTACAATTGACCCAAAATATACATTCACCGAAATTTCTTTAAGGCTGTTGTCCATGTGATTATCATTGACCAATAAAATCAAACTGCCAGTTAGATGGACCAACCAATTGTTCACAATATG
Organism: Anodontia alba; assembly: GCA_964016985.1. NCBI lineage: Eukaryota > Metazoa > Mollusca > Bivalvia > Lucinida > Lucinidae > Anodontia > Anodontia alba. Next base: position 83,334,982 of record OZ024824.1, read on the forward strand.
AGACCCACAATCTGTTGTCTCCAAACCAAACTCCATTCCCAAACTGATCGTTTTTGGGTTGATTGTTTATCAATCGACCCAGAGTAACTAAAGAAAGTGTGTTATATTGCTGTTGTCCATGTGACTATCACTGACCAATTAAGTTAATCCACACAAACAGCCTTGGTACGAAATCCAGGTAACGGATATTTATAGCCATACTATTCTTGTCATTGTAAAGAGGGTTACCTGTAAAACTTGAACTCGTCTTAGCGCTGGGACATTGGCAAACAGTGCAGAGACAAATCAGATGCGGCAGCATCCGATCACAGTCTGCACTGTTTGCTTAAATTACAGGGCCTAGTTGTTCAAAGCTAACGACGTCGTTAGTTAACGATTCGTTAAAATTTACATCAAGTGATACGCAAATATGCTGAAATTTTTTGCTGAAAAAATGTGAGTAGCTTTTGCAGTGCAAAAGCTACTCACATTTTTTCAGCAAAAAATATCAGAATATTGTATATTGAATCCACTAAAACAGTTAACGAAATGACCCTTAACGAGCTTGTTAAGCTAACGATGCTTTGAACAACTGGGCCCAGACAGATAAGGGCTAAATGACAATGTCTAAAGTCCCTGTTCAGGACCATTTTCTCAGCCTACACTTAAAAACAATTGACCCACCAGTGCTGTCAGTGCTTTGATTTTTTTTGTCTGCCAGTACTTTCATCAGTTGACTGCAAAGTTAGTTACCATATTCACCCTAAATATTGGGGTACTTTGTTGTATTAGATTTGTTCACAAAAGTATCTACATGTAACTTTAAGAAGACTTTACTCAAAATTTTATCAAACTTTTATCAAATCGTTTTTACAGCCTGATCATGTGTCTCAAACAGCTGGATATGTGACACACTGATCAGATGTCAATTCTACTGTCTGATCTGGATCTATAGTTTGCTCAGGCATTTCTGTCCCAATATTATAGGGGTAAATATGGTACTGTTATTTTAGTTGTTTTCTCTTGCTGTTGTTCTCTTTTTTTTCTAATTTTTATTATCAATATTATCATTTTGCTTTTCATTTTATTTGTGTTGCATTAGTTTTTACAACACAATTCTGTTTGTTCATCAAAGTATCTACATGTAATTTAACTCTTTTTATGCTGGGTAATTTTGCATACTATTTTGCCGTCTGTGGATTTTTTTTTAATTAACTTTTTCAAAAAAATCTTTCGGAGTGTCAAACAGTTTGGATCCAGATCAGGCCCGACATTTTGTCAGGCCTGATCTGGGTCCAAACTGTTTGCAAAGGTTATCAGCGGAGGAAAAAAGTTGCCATTAGTGGGGAAAGAGTTAAACTGCCACTCTCTGGGCAGATTCAGCAACTGACAAATTGATGACATTTTTCTTTTTTTTTTTTATCCAGAAAATAGGCTCTGACATTTCAAGCAAATTGTCTTTGAAGGAGACAATTTACATGAAATATCAAATCCTTTTTTTCAGGGAAAAATAAGAAAAATATTAAGAAAGATGTCTCTTGAAAATTTTCCCTTCCCTGAATGTTAAGAGTTAAGAAGACTTCACTTGTCCAGACTTCAAAAGTTACTATTCTGATTCATACATGATTCTTTCAGCATTATATCAAGGACTCTACAGACATTGATGGGGGTATGAATAATTACTTCATGGTAATTACTATCATTCAAAGTTATAAATAACCAGTCATATTAGTGAAACACACCTCCCATTAATTAACTATCAGATACATTTCAAATTCTATTTTATTCACAGATGTAAATTCCCGTGTTCAGAAAATATCTCGCACATTTGAATGATGGATATGAACATTGTCGAAATAAAAATGGCGGTTATTTGATCAGTTTCAGCGTGATTGCTACCAGCAGTTCTCTATGTGTAAAGGACATGTGCCGCTGCCAGCCCTTAACAATATGTTACAAATGGGGCCACTTTGTTCCCCAATGGCCCCAAGGGCTCAATGATACAATGTGGTTTTACAATTTATATGTGATAATGATAGGGTAGCCATTTTTATCACCATTTAACAAGGATTTCCGCCTAAAGCTGTATGATGTACAAGTTCAGAAAACTTGTAACAATTTATCTTAAATGATCATATCAATACTTTTGCAAATACAAACATTTAATTTTGAACCAAAGATAAGAGACACAAGGACAAAGCATTTGAACCATGATTCCTTGGACTTTTTACTGCATAAATTTATGACAATATAGTATTTGTCCTAAGTATTCAGATACTTTAAGTTTTTGCCATACTTGTTCTAAACTTTGAACAAGTCCCTTATGTTATGAAATAATGTGTCTGAAAAATTCCTAGGTCCAGTTGTTCAAAGCATCATTAGCTTAACCCTTGTCCTGCTGAATAAATTAAGAAGCCACACCTATTTCTAATTTTCAGCCAATCAGATTACTTGATCAAGGTTGTTAATATAGGTTCACATACTGAATGGCAAACAGTGCAGAGCCAGATCAGTTGGCTTCTTCAGAAGCCAACTGATCTAGATCTACACTGTTTGCAAAGGCAGGGTATATCCGGGTTCAGCAGGACAAGGGTTAACAAGCTTGTTAGTGGTCAAAATGTTTACTGTTCTATAAGTAAAATATCTAATTCACAGGTGTTTTTGCTGAAAATATGTGAGTAGCTTTTGCAAAAGCTACTCACATTTTTTTCAGCAAAAATATTAGTGTATATGCCATATTTAATGATCAAAGTTTTAACGATACGTTTACTAAGGACATCGTTAGTTTTGAACAACTGGACCCTGGATGATGGGTGAACTGTGTGGACCCTTATAAGATGTCACATTCTGTAGCAGCTGATTATTGTTGTTATGCAAATTTTTAACACAGCCTTACTTTCATGGATCACCCATGCTGTCTTTCACCAACCACCTTCCTGTCCACTTTATACTCAACCCAGGGCTGATCGAGTGTGAGCTATGTGAAAATTTTCTTGACCCAAGTGGGGTCTGAACCATGATCCGCAGTTTGCAAGTCCACAGCGCCAATCACTATACCACCCAGCCCTCACACCTGATAAGGGTAAATATAGGAATATATACTTCTACTGGTATGCATTATTCAAATAAATTAACTGTCCTATTTTAGGAAATAAAATCTTTTTTTTCTTTTTCTGACCTAAAACATTCCCTATTTCTTTTAAACGAAGAGACAAAACACATTAAGAAGTACAGCTTTGTTAGGCTAATAGCATGCTGGGTGAAAATTACAGCAGACAATTTGAAATATTTTTCTGATTTTTTCCAGAAAAAAGGCTTTGACATTTCATACAAATTGTTTCCTTAGGAGACAAATTGCATAAAATGTCATAGCCTATTTTCTGAGAAAAATAAGAAAAATATGATCAATTTGTCATCTGCTGACCCTTTTATTCCTGTTCACTCTTATGAAGAAATGTGAAGGTGAAAACAGGATTTGATAAGGAGATATATTGAATCGGTACAAATATTTCAAAATTATTTTGCTTCCCCTCTGAAAAAGGGTCTTTCCCAAAAAGGAAAGAATTTGCTCCCAAGGGGTGCAGATGAGCAAACAGGAAGGTACAAAAAATTGTCTTGCTTGTAGAAAATGGCAGAAAATCTACCAAGTATATTAGTTCTGTGAAATCTGACACTTAACCCATTGTAGTCTGGAGACCCCTAAAAGGGTAATTGGCAAACAGTGCAGACTCAGATTAGCTGCTGCAGAATGCAGCATCTGATGAGGGTCTCCACTGTTTGCACAACAGTTCAACCATTTTTCTCTATGAATATCTAAATCACATAGCCCAACATACCTAAAATGGAAATTAAAACCTTCCAACATGTAGTGTGGGGGAGTTTATTCAGTCTACAGTTGGTTAACCAGGTGTCTCTGGAAGCAGACTTGATTCACTTCGTGGTCTTGAACTCATTAGTTAGAGAGGAGGGAAGTGAATCACTGATGCCATGAGTTCAGGACGACTAAGTGTATCATGTCTCCTTAATGCTTTTGGAGCTTTTTTTTCTTGGCTGTTTTTGTCCCTAAATAATATTTTAGTCATTATAATATGATTATCGTGGACATATTGATTACAAAGCAGGTAAAGGCTATGTGCAAAAGAACATTATAGGGCCATGTTAAGGTGACTAGGTGCACAGAACAAATCTTGCTGCCTTTTTCTATCTATCTTCTAGGGGGATACAATTTTTGCAGACAGAAAAATTAATTGTCTCCCTAGTATCTGAAACCTTTTGAAATTGGGAGCTACTAAGGAGAAAATTCTTTCCATTAATCCTAGTCCTGCTGAACCTGGATATGCCCTATCTTTGCAAACAGTGCAGATCCAGATCAGTTGGCTTCTGAAGCCAACTGATCTGGATCTTCACTGTATGCATTTCAGTATGTGAATTTGTATCAACAATCTGGATCAAGTAATCTGATTGGCTGAAAATTAGAAGAGGGTGTGACATCTTAATTTATTCAGCATGACAAGGGTTAAGAGAAGCCTCCTATGAGGTGGTAGGATGGCAGACAAATATTTCCATTTCAGTTATTTCCCTTAAAGTGTATACATTCCCTTTAGGGGACTGGATTTGCTTGCTGAAAGTTTTTATGTTTCTATGAAGGAAGACAATTTTTGTGCCTTCTTTCCTTTACCAATCCCCTCATGAAAAGGGGTCCACAGAGAGCAAATTATTTCCATTTAGAATAGACCCCTTTTCTGAAGGTATTGACAGAATTGTTTCCCCTGGAAGTGTAGCCATTCCTCTTAACCCTTGTCATGCTGAATAAATTAAGATGCCATGCCCATTTCTAATTTTCAGCCAATCAGAATACTTGATCCAGATTGTTGATATAAATTCATATACTTAATTGCAAACTGTGCAGATCCAGATCAGTTGGCTTCTTCAGAAGCCAACTGATCTGGATCTATACTGTTTGCAAAGTCAGGGTATATCTGGGTTCAGCAGGACAAGGGTTTAAATAATCTTATTCTGAGTAAAACTCAAGTTTGACAAAGAATCAAACACTGCAAAATAGTATAGAAGATATCCAGGAAGAGGCACAATCACAGAACATATCCTTCGAATGACACAAAGAGGAAAAACAAACCATGGCAGAAAGTACACATGCCACATACAGTGAACCCTCGCTACAACGATAGCATTTGTTCCCAAAGACATTGCTTAATGAGCAGACTGATATGTAAGAAAAATCTTGTTTAAAAATTGTTTTTATTTCCTCATAGAACATATGTTTTGGATATGTTAGAATTGCCTCACTGAGGCAATTCTAACAAACATCCAAACCATATGTTTCTTTAAAGTATTAAATACAATATTCTTGCATATTTTGTGACTAATTGTTAACTTTTAAGCGAAGGTTTCGTGAGTCAAATTGTCATTATAATGAATTTTGTCATTGTATCGAGTGTTGGTATAAAGAGGGTTGTCTGTACTTACTGCTGAATATTTTAAGATGCCACACCCACTTCTAATTTTCAGCCAATCAGATTACTTGAGCTGTATTGTTGCTATAAATTCACATACTTAATGGCAAACAGTGCAGATCAAGATCAGTTGGCTTCTTCAGAAGCCAACTGATCTGGATCTACACTGTTTGCAAAGGCAGGGTATATCCAGATTCAGCAGGACAAGGGTTAAGACAAGACATGTGGACAAGGCCAGTCCCCCTGCCGATGGATACTTTTTACATGAAAGGAACAAGAAAGTTCAAGGCGAAATGTACAAAGTCAAATCTCAGTTGAGAGTAAATCTGCAAAATTAATGTGTGGCAATTCTGTATGTAAACTATTCAAGGCTGAGTTACAGCAGTTCCTGTAAAATGGTTTGCATCTTGTTGGCTCAGGTAAGAAGATTAAATTCAATTCCAAACTTAATCAATGTGATAAAATGAGGATGAGGGTTGTGAATATGAGTTACCTGGGCTCTTACAGACCAACAGAGAAACAGAAATCAGGTAGCAATTTAGACTGTCTAAAATATTAAAAAGAAAGATCTATCTACACATTCATTCACAAACATTTACATGACTTTTACAAGTTTGTTATTGTAACTAATTTGGCTGGCTTTTGTACAAATGACACAAAAGACTGCTTCCTATCTTAGTATCTATTGTAAAGTGATCTCTCAAAACATATCAAATTATGACATTTTAACCTTCAAGTTTGAACATCTTAGTTCTTTACACAGTCATAACTTAAACCTCACTGCTCTATGGGCAAATTCAGCAGACAACACTTTGAAATATTTTTCTAATATTTTCGGAAAATAGGTATTCACATTTCATGCAAATTGTCTCCTAAGGAGACAATTTGCATGAAATGTGAAAACCTATTTTTGGAAAATACAAGAAAAATATTTCAAGTGAAGATGTTGTCTGCTGAAGGTTTTACTTAGCATGCTAAGCATCAAGCTGGAGGTGATTGAGATGATTTTACAGTGGTGTCACAACTTAAGCACAGAAAGCATTACATATAGAGAAATTGATATACTTTCAGGGAAGGCAACTCTGTCAAAATTGTTTTGCCTCCCTTCTGGAAAGGGCTGCACTCTAAAAGGAAAGAATGTGCTCCCTTGAATGTGCTCCCCTTCTTTCCTTTTAGAAAAGACTCCTTTTTCAAAAGGGCTTAGTTTGCAGGAAGGCAAACAGGAAGTCACAAAGTTATCTTTCTTGAAAAAAAATGGTGGAAAATCTACCATGTGTATTCAGGCCACTGAAAGTCAAACATGCACAAAATACTTTCTTAAAGCAAAAGTGGACAGAAAATGAACAGAAAATGCATTGTGCTAGTTTCCTCAGAAATCTGTGGATTGGATAAATTGGTACTATTCTGCCATTTCTGATATGGGAGACATTTTTCGTGATTTTAATGCTTCCTTGTATACTACAAATTCATTACCTTCTGAAAAGGGTCTATGTTAAAAGGAAAGAATTTGCTCCCAATGGGTAGCAAATTATTTCCTTAAAAGGAGTACACCTCTTTTCAGAAGGGAGGCAAAAACTATTTGACAAAGTTGTCTCCTCCAAACGTGAATCCATTCCCCATAAGCATCTACTAGTACCTATCAAGTTAAAATGGTAATTTTGATGATACATGATAATAACGTTTGCATGAAAGCATTATTTCTGGTGCAAAATCATTACAGGACTTTCTCCCTACAAAATGTACCCTGTGTTTCCTATACTTAATGTAGTAAATAAACCCCTGAAATCCCTGGTTCCTCTTGATTTTGTTTGTTCTGGTATAGGCCCAACAGGGGCAAATTAATGTATATACAACTCAAAATAAATTTTTCTCTATCTGGTATGTGCTTCATCTTTAAAAGGTCTGTATGATCTATGTTACTTACTACCAGATGGTAAAGTCACAACTGACCAAATAGCCTTCGGCTCCTATGCTAACGGATGCACAGACTATTGACAATTACATCAGTGTCATTTAGGATAAGTAATATAATTAACTGATGAATATCAGGAATAAATAATTTGAGTTGCACCAAAGGAAAAAATGCCTTCAGACATTTTAACCCATTTTAGATTGAACAAACTCTCCCCCACTATATATTGGAAGAGTCTAATTTCAATTTTAGGTATGTCAGACTATGTCATTTTGATATTCCTAGAGAAAAATTGCTTAACTTTTTGCAAACAGTGGAGACCCTGAGCATATGCCGCATTCACTGTTTGCCAATTACCCTTTTAGGGGTCTCCAGACTACAATGGGTTAATGAACAGCAAATCCAGTTTCAGACTGCCCATCAATAGTTATAGTTCTTCAATCAAGAAGAGCTGGAAAAGGTGCAAAACAGGACTGCCAGGTTTGTGACCTCAAATAGTTACAAGCCTAGCAGTTTTATGGCAAAAATTCTCAAAAAGCTAAAAAGAAATCACTGAAGCAGCATAGGAAAGCAAGTAGGTTGTTTCTCTTGTAGAAGGGTCTTAAGGATCAAGCTAAAATATGGACATTTGATCTCATACAGTATACGCAGACTGGGAAGGAAGTATCACCTCCTAGCTTTTCAAGTGACTTTTGCCACAGTGTTCTCAGGTAAAGCTTCTGAGGATATGAGAATCTCAGGATTTGTGCCAGTGGTCAGGTCTAGCAATTTTAAAATCTCCTGTTGAATGCATTGTTGATTGAATGTCATTTGATGTGTCATTGTAACCAATTAAGAGTCAAATTTTGACTATGACCCTTGCTTCCCACTCACAGAAGCATTTCATACCATATTTACCCTAAATATTCTGACAACTGAATTTTCTTCCCATTCTTGTCTTAACCCTTGCCATGCTGAATAAATCAAGATGCCACATCCATTTCTAACTTTCAGCCAATCAGGCTACTTGATCCAGGCTGTTGATATAAATTAACATACTTAATGACAAACAGTGCAGATCAAGATCAGTTGGCTTCATCAGAAGCCAACTGATCTGGATCTACACTGTTTTAAAGGCAGGGCATATCCAGGTTCAGCAAGACCAGGTTAAATTTTTAAAAATGTCCATATATTATTATCTACTGATGTGTCTAAAGACTGCTGGATGAGTGGCAAACAGTGCAAACCCTGATCAAATTCCACATAATATGGCATCTGATCTGGTCCTATACTGTTTCCTACTTAGGCCTGTCTGTCCCAATACTTAGGTTTAATATGAGAAAAAAATACCCTAACCCTTAACAGCTTTTGCTACAAAAAAATTGCTGCTTTGTTGTAATTTGTCTGATTAAAATCCACTAAAAACTTAACAAAGGGAACAAAAGCAGCCAAGGCATTGAAAAGCTTGAGTCAACACCGGCACACGACCACAGCTCTAATCTATTTATCCTAATCATTCTGTATTGGCTATCTGCTGGTCATCTTTCCCTGCTGACCAGCGCTCGCCCCAGGCTACCTGGGAGCTTTCTATTGACCAGCGATAATGTAATGGACACCTAATTACCTTAGGAGATGACCTGTCAATTAGATTTCGGCGGCAAATGATATCTACTTGATTTTACTGAATCAAAATCTGTGGCTGCTTCAGTAAAATGGAAGCAAAAATTTAAAAAAAAAATTCTTTTACTAAATTTTCTTCTTCTCATTTAACTCTTTAAGTACCAAGTGAAATTTGTAGCAGACAACATTCTGATTTCTTTTTCATAGAAATAAGACATGCTATTTCTTGTGAATTGTCTGCCACATGATTCACATGAAACACCAATCCTTATTTTCTCTGAAAAATAAAAACAAAAAAAAAAAAAACATATTGTTTCACCTTTGATTTTAACCATACATACAGCCTTATATGTTTAACCCTTGTCATGCTGAATAAATTAAGATGCCACACCCACTTTTATTTTTCAGCCAATCAGATTACTTGATCCAGATTGTTGCTATAAAAACACATACTTAATGACAAACAGTGCAGAACTAGATCAGCTGGCTTCTTCAGAAGCCAAATGATCCAGATCTACACTGTTTGCAAAGGCAAGATATATCCAGATTCAGTAGGACAAAGGTTTTAAGAATGTTTGCAAATTTTTTCCTGCAAGTGGCTACATTGTAACCACTGTGAGAAATTATTGCTACCATGCAGCTGTAGTGGTGACATACTCCTGGTGGTGCACACCATATAATTAACTAAATAAACACAGAAATAATTGCAACACCACTTGTACAAGTCAAATGACTGGCCATCAAGAAAGCTGCACCTTGGTTTTTGTCTGTAGCAGCTGACGATCAGAGTTTTGAAAGAAGGATAATTTTGTTGAGTTGGAGTTTTATGGCCCAGGCAATACAGTGTTAAGGTCATGTTGAGCCAGTCAAGTCACTTATGGCACTTTCCTGTGCCAGCTTAGTTCTCTTAGTAATTAACAAGAAGTATTTGTGCACATACTTTCACCAGTAACTGACAGCTGCCCCTCTTGAGTCCATGGAAGGGGAGAGTGACTGTAGAAATGATTTCATGATCAATCTCCACAAAAGTTATGTGGCAAAGCTGGGATTTGAACTTATGATACCTGGATCTGCAGTCAGTCATGCTACAGACTGCACTCTGAAGCAGAAGAATAAAAGGTATCCTATGACAGAGCTATAGGTTACTATTATGTTTCCAGAATTTCCTAGAATTTGCAGAATTTGTTTTAAACACCAAGGCTTTCTACTGTAACTATCTTATATTCATATTACCTATTTCTACCTCAATTTCTAGAGAGTAAAGGTATGCGTGTCCTAGAGCCCATAGTGATTAAGTTCTAGCTCAACAATCCTGTTTGGATGTCTGAAACTCAGGAGATTCAAAAGCAATGTTGTAGGTGAATTGAGAAAATTTTCCAGTATCCAGAGCAGGTGTTATGTAAATGAGGAGTATGCCAAATGGGAATAGGTGAAATAGTAGTAGCCCAGCTAGCATTCTACGTAAATCTACATCGGACCGTCATCAGCCCGTCAGCTACCCTGACGGGCCGATGATGGCCCGATATAGATTTACGTAGAATGCTGACTGGAAGGTGTTCAAGCAAGGAATAACCCCATATATGGATGATTAGTTGTAGGTAATAAATGGCAAGTTGGTAATATTTTAATTTTCCAGAGCAAGTGTTATGTAAATGATAAATATGCCAAATGGGAATAATGTTAAATAGTAGTAAGTGTTCAAGCAAAGAACAGCCCAACATTTGGATGAGAAGCTTCAGGTAACAATAGGCAAGTTGGTAATATTTCCATCTTCCAGATTAACCCTTGTCCTGCTGAACCCGGATATGCCCTGCCTTTGCAAACAGTGTAGATCTAGATCAGTTGGCTTCTGAAGAAGCCAACTGATCTGGATCTGCACTGTTTGCCATTCAGTATTTGAATTTGTATCAACAACCTGGATCAAGTAATCTGATTGGCTAAAAATTAGAAGTGGGCGAGGCATCTTAATTTATTCAGCAGGACAAGGGTTAAAGGAAATGGAAATTATGTGTAGGCTAAATGGGAATAGGCAAAATGAGAGCAGGCAAAATGGGAGGTACTAGTAGATGAAATGATTAAACACATCTCGGGATGAGACAGTGAATCTAATGTCAATTTTTAAGAAATTTTGATAGAGATACACAATAAAAGAAAAACTGTTTTCTAAGTAAGATTAAGAATTAATCTTTATTTAATTAGAACACACCAATACACATGTAGTCACTCTAATTTCAGGAGTTGGTCAAACTGTCACAAGTCAGACAATTTTTTGTTAATGCGAATAAAGGAGTCATTGAAGTGGTACAGTTTTCCTATGGCATAATCATACCATAACTGCGTAAATTTCAATCAGGTTATGGACTTGGCACAAAAGTTATGAGATAATGACAAAATATGTTTTATGAGTATATTTACAACTCTAAGTATGACTTTTATTAACCTTTAAAGAACCAATCACTCCTCCAGCAGACGACATTTTGATTTTTGTTTAAAGCAGATGATTCACATGACATATCAAAACCTATTTTCTCTGAAAAAGAAAAAAACAACAACAAACAAACAAAAACAAAAAAAAACTTACAATGTTATCTTCTACAAATTTTGCACTTTAAGGCACTTTAAGAGTTAATATACAAGGAAGATATATATTTTAAACTTTATGTTTTACAGGGTAAAGACCTTGACCATTTAACATTTTACTGGTAATTGTTTCTTTTAAACCATAAAACGCTAAGAAAACCTGCATCTGAAAATGTCGTCTGTTTTTGTTGTCTGCTGAAATTTTCATGCAAACTTTTCAAACCTATTTTTGCATACAGGCAAACAGTGTGGACCTAGATCAGACTGCTCCTAGAGGAGCAGTCTGATCTGGGTCCACACTGTTTCTAAAAAAGAATTTTAAAATCACAAGGAGATGACAAAACAGACGACAATAGTTGTGATTGGCAGTTTAAGAGCTAAAATGATGGTACATTTCAAAATTTGAAAAACAAGTTAACTACCATATCTTTACCCACATATTTGTACACAAAAACCTGAGCAAACAGTGTAGATCCAGATCAGTTTGATTTGGGTCTATACTCCTTGCTAGTCTGAAAATAATATTTTAGACAATTTTGTATTGCAGACAACACCAGCACAAACTAACTTCATTTTATTTATTCCATCTGATGTTTGGCCTTACTGCTTTATCAAGGACTTCGTAAACATAATGTAGATACTAAATATTTTAACCCTTAAAGTGCCAATCACAACTGTAGCAGACCACATTTTGAATTTTTTTTTTTAATTTTTCAAAGAAAACAAGTCTTGATATTTCATGTGAATCGTCTGCTTAGCAGATGATTCACATGAGATATCAAGACTTGTTTTCTTTGAAAAATATAAAAAATAAAAACTAATGTCGTCTGCTACAAATTTTGCTTTGCGCTTTAAGTGCCGAATTCCTAACTAGAATATTGGCATAAAAAATATACATATAAATTAGCATTATGCGATGTTAAACAAGCGACAGTATAAAGACAATCATACACAGCGAGGACTCCTGATTACCCCCCACATTAGCAGTCTGTTAAGGGCGCTTGCTGTAAACACCACATTTTAGACACATTCCCATAATAACCAGACAGACTTGTTTAAATTTAAAGTGACCGGATACACCTGGAAGATTTTACGCCACCATATTTTACAAATGAGGCAACTTTCCTGACTTCCTGTTTGCTTTTCTGAAAATTCCATCTCTTGTTAACCCATTGTATACTAAATAGTCTCCTCCACTGTATTTTGGAAGAGTCCAATTTCAATTTTAGGTAGGTCTGGCTATTTGCAAACAGTTTAGACACTGACCAGATCCCACAATTTGTGGTCTCTGATCTGAGTCTGCACTGTTTGCCAGCTACCCTTTTAGGGCTCCAGACCAGAATGGGTTAAAAGAGATCTACTCTAACTGGAAAGATGTTACTCCCAACAAGATTGTCCATATCCCTTGAAAGTGTATCAGTTTCTTCTTAACCCTTGTCCTGCTGAATGAAGATGCCACACATACTTCAAATTTTCAGCCAATCAGATTACTTGATCCAGATTGTTGATATAAATTCACATACTTAATGGCAAACAGTGCAGATCCAGATCAGTTGGCTTCTGAAGAAGCCAACTGATCTGGATCTACATTGTTTGCAAAGGCAGGACATATCTGGGTTCAGCAGGACTTGGGTTAAGATGATTTCAGTAAGGAGCGTTCAAATATTTTAGGTAACTACTTAATGAAAATGAAAAATAAAAAAAAGAAAAAATGAAAAAAACAACAACAAAAAACAAGACTTTTATAATTTTATTATGCCATCTACCGTATGTCCTGGAAGAAAGATACATTTCTGCTGTGGCTACTTTTTGGGTCTTAAATATGATTGAGTTATATGTATACTAAAATACTTATGGGATCAATGATGCCACATCTGGACTTCAGATAGGATCAAATAATGACTTTTTTCCTTGAAGATCCTCAGAAAGATATAAAGTCAACTCTTGTTATCTGGAAGTCAAGGGACTCTGAAATGCTTTGAAATATCCATACCTCGACATATCAGATTTGGAGATTTGAGGAAAAACTAAATCGATCAACCACATTTCACAAAATGAGTATGTAATTTGACTCCTGAAGATGGAGATATACTGAAAATATTGTGGAAAAGAGGAGAAATTGCTCCTTAGGAGCAATTTCTCCTGTTTTCCACAATATTTTGTTACCTGTTGTTAGATTTCCATGTTAAAACAGGGACCAGATTTTCACTTCGAGATAAGCAGTTATTCAATTTAAGCGAAGTCGAGATAACAAGAGTCAACTGTAATTTAGAATCATACAAATAATCAGTAAAATACCATTTATGCCCAAGTATTCTGACAACTTCTTACCATATTTGTCCTAAAGTTTTATCAAGTCCATCTGACTACCTGTTGAATTGTCTAAAAATTACTGAATGAGTGGCAAACACGGCAACCTTAACCTGATACTGCATTCTATGGTATCTGATCTGGGCCTACCATGTTTGTTTAGGCCTGTCTGTGTCCAAAGAATAAGGGTAAGTACAATATATTCTGTGATTCATTAGAAGTGTAATGAGTTCATTCGAATAAAATGCTAAACTAAACATGTACAGTCAAACTTCAGGCTTTGACATCTTTGGGACCACGGAAATTCATTTTAGATGTGGGTAGCACGAGCCACTGAGGGTCAATCATTGCACCAGGTCAGGAGGCAAATGGGGATGATTTAGGGATGTCTTTTCGATCTTCTATGTAATAATAATGGTATGTTTAGTACACTCATTAGAACTGGCTTGATGAGGCAATTCTAATGAGTACACACAACATACATTTTCCTGATAAAATATAATAAGCAAAAATCCCTAAAATATCCCTTAACCTTTGTCCTGCTGAATAAATTAAGATTCCACGCCCACTTCTAATTTTCAGCCAATCAGATTACTTGATGCAGGTTGTTGATATAAATTCACATACTTAATGGCAAACAGTGCAGATCCAGATCAGTTGGCTTCTTCAGAAGCCAACTGATCTGGAACTAAACTGTTTGCACAGGCAGGTTATATCGGGGTTCAGCAGAACAAGGGTTAATATTTGTTTTCTTGAGCTGTATGAAGAATTTCTTAGGGACTCAAAAATGACTTCCAATCAGCCATGGTAAACAAGCCATGGTGTTCAAGTCATTGAAGTTTTAATGTACATATTCATGGCAAATTAATGATAAACTTGTCTGAAGCCCCGCAATGTAACCTTGTTTTCACAACCATACATTTATATTTTGTGCAGAAAACCCCTAATTATAGTGTCACAAACTTCCTTAATTAAAAGGGAGGCATAAACAGAAGCAATATGACTTTGTGTTGGTTCAAAGTTGTAGAAATCCAATACTGAGACTTGGTGGGAGAGTATTGTGCAAGTCCACGAAGTACATTGGAACCTCTTCATCACGAAAACATGCCTATACAATTTCGACCCCTTTAAACCCCACTTTTATACAGTAAAACTGGGGTTTACAGGGTATACATTATTTTTTTTATTTCTGCTCAATAACATAGATTGTGGGTACTCGTTAAACTGCCTCAGTGAGGCGGTTCTAACGAGTACCCACAATTTATGTTTTTAGCAGATATATGAAAAATATTGGAGGTTTTTATCTGAATTTTTTCTGTTTTTGGAGGTGAAATTTTCTACATATTTGCATAGGCGTGTTTTCGTAATGTTATAAGACAACTGATTATAAGACGGTTCAGATATAAGATGGTTTAAAGGTGGACCCCAAAAGTGCTGTATCCAAACAAAAATGTCTAGATTTATGGTCATTTTTCTATATAATCTAGACATTTTTGTTTGGATACAACATGGTTGTTTAGCTAACACAGTTTTCACTTTGAATCCCAGCAATCGGGTTATAAAGAGGTTCTGGTGTACTCTGCTTTCAACATCTTTCAGAAAGTTGTTTTTGTCTGGCGCTTTACATAGAAGATGTAAACTTGCCAACTTTTGTCATGATTTAATGCAAAACATTTGTTATAACTACCTATGCATGAAACATTTTATTCAATTCATTGGTTTAAAAAAAAAATATTTTCACTTTTTCTTATAGTAAATGGCTGAATTGGTAGGGTAGGTAAATTAAAGGTAGATTTTAAACAAATTCTGTTTGTTCAAATTCTCTGAAATTTTGTAACGAAATATCAATAGGTAATTAAAAATCAGCAAAAAAAAAGTAAAAAAAAAAATATTTCTTAGATAAAGTACTCTACTGGAAAGAATTTGCACTCAAACATTTATACAAAAACACACACACATATTCAAATATATTGAAAATTTTACAACCAAAAAAGGAAAAGTTCCAGACAAAAAAATCCTATGTTTTTCTTATTTCTGCTAAAAACCTAGATTGTGGGTATTCATTAGAACTGCCTTGATGAGGCAGTTCTAATGAGTACCCACAATCTATGTTTTGAGCAGAAATAAGAAAAATATTGTATACCCCTGTAAACCCCAGTTTTACTATATAAAAGTGGGGTTTAAGGGATCAAAATTATATAGGCGTGTTTTCGTGATGGTCAAGTCCTATTTTCTAAGAAAAATAAGAGAAAAAACACTCCTTTGTTGCCTGCTAATCTCACATGCATAGTGTCACCGATAATTTTATCTGATCTACAAAAGATTATTAAAGAATATTTTCATACCAACATATTTCATAGTTTGAACATAAGAAATGACACAATTTTCCATCTATTATAATCAAATATAATGACCCTAATTGAAAGATTAGTTCTGATAAAGCTAATATTACCACAGGTTTTCTTACAAATTACTACTACTTTTACTGTAAATAGTTGGAAACTTTTTTCTCCTTACCATACTTGTCCTAAACTTTGAACTAACTCATTTTCATCACGAAAACATGCCTATATATTTTTGACCCCCTTAAACCCCACTTTTGTATAGTAAAACTGGGGTTTACAGGGGTATACATTATTTTTCTTATATTTGCTCAAAACACAGATTGTGGGTACTCATTAGAACCGCCTCGCCGAGGCAGTTCTAATGAGTACCCACAATCTATGTTTTGAGCAAAAGTATGAAAAATATCAGAGTTTTTTTTTTCTGAAAATTTTTTATTTTTTGGAGGTGAAAGTTTCTATATATTTGAATAGGCGTGTTTTCGTAATGACTACCTGTTGATGCGTATAAAACCCGCTGGATGAGTACAAAACAATGTAGACCCTGATCAGATGCCACACTCTACAGACGGAACCTGATCTGGGTCAACAATCTGTTTGCTCAGGCCTGTCTGTCTGAATATTTACCGTCATTATGGTATTTGTACTGACTTTATTAGAACATTTCTTTAACCATTAACTTGCTGAATTTAAATATCAGCACATGACATTTACATTTTTGTTTTCTGAATTTAACTCTCTAGGACAACTATGTGATATTTCTCACTTTTTCTTGAGTAGGCTGATGTTTTTACCTAATAAAATCACTTTCAAGCATAATGATTTTAATGAAATGAAAACTGTTTCTAAGAAAAAAAAAATTTTTTAAACATCACATTTTGTTGTCAGCTAATTGCAAAACTACCGGTATTGTAATAGAATGACTAAAAGTGCTAACATTGATCAAACTGCTCCATTTCATCCAGGCAGATACTGTTATTTTCAAAGGCATGAAACCAAAACTGACAAACAGTTTTAAATTGCTGTTTTGAAAATATCACTAATTGTAACACTGACTGTCAGAAATTTCACATTGCATTAAAATTGCTCCCTGTGGGAGAAAATTCTTTCTTTAACCCTTCTCTTGCTGAACACGACATGCCCTGTCTTAGCAAACAGTGCAGATCCAGATCAACTGGCTTCTGAAGAAGCCAACAGATCTGGATCTGCACTGTTTGCCATTAAGTGTGTGAATTTATATCAACAATCTGGATCAAGTAATCTGATTGGCTGAAACTCAGAAATGGGCATGGCATCTTAGTTTATTCAGCATGACAAGGATTAAAGAGAAGACCCTTTTTCAGAAGGATGTGGTGTACGGGAAAGCAAACAGGAAGTCACAAGTGCTGTCTCCCTTGTAAAAATAGTTGAAAATCTACTAAATGAATCCAGTTGCCTTATCTTTCTTTCTTTCTTTCTTTCTGTTTGTTTATTTCTACCATTACTGCAGTCAGTTGTATTTAACCACTACCAACAGGGACCCAGTTTTTCAGGGTGGGCCACCAAAGAGCAGTTTTGTCTCAATAGGAGACTCTTAAATCTGAACAGGGAATATCTCTTCCTGAGGCCCTCTAGTCTATTAAATGTCCCAATACAAATGATGGTGCATTGTATTAACCCTTGTCATGCTGAATAAATTAAAATGACATGCCCACTTCTAATTGTCAGCCATCAGATTTCCATGATCCAGATTGTTGATATAAATTCACATACTGAGTGACAAACAGTGCAGATCCAGATCAGTTGGCTTCTTCAGAAGCCAACTGATCTGGATCTACACTGTTTGCAAAGGCAGGGTATATCCGGGTTCAGCAGGACAAGGGTTAACATCATCCTTTATTGGTCTACAATTTTTAGGATGAATATGGTATGTTTTTGTTTTGTTTTTTTGTATTACAACAGGTGACCAAAATATTCTGTGACAAAATCAAATCCTATTTTCAGGCACACTTCAGGGGACATTTGTAAGGGGAATTGATACACTTTCAAGGGAGGCAACTCAATCAAATTCTTTTATCTCCTTCTGAAAAGGGGTCTACTCTGAAATGTAAGAATTTGCTCCCAAGTTTATGAAAAGGGGTCTACTCAAAAAGGAAAGAATTTACTCCCAAAGGAGCAAATTCTTTCCTTTTAGAGCAGACCCCTTTTCAGAAGGGGATTGAGGTGCAGGAAAGCAAACAAGATGTCACAAAAGTTATCTCCCTTGTCAAAAATGGCAGAAATTCTATCCTCTTAAAATAATCATAACAATTAAGGCACCTTGGTTTCCCAGTAGAGAGAAAATCAAATTTCACACACATTCCTTGTTGCTCATACTTGTATTTCCCAGTGAACAATTCTATCTTTTATTTTACGACTTGGGTTAAAATTGACATTGTAATTAAAAGACCTAATCAATAACAATTGTTTCAAATTTCCCTCTCACTAGAATAATCAATACTTTTTACTCCAGCCTATATGATCTGTACTGGGATAACATTTTCAAAAGCCTGTAAGCAACCAAGATCAGACTATGCAGTCTTGTCGGAATTCCAGATACATGTATTATGCTTTTCTAACCCTTAAAGTGCCAAGTAAATCTGTAGCAGAAGACATTCTATTTTTTATAGAAAATAGGGCTTGACATTTCATGTGAATCATCTGCTAGGCAGATGATCCACATGAAATGTCTAGCCTTATTTTCTCTGAAAAAAACTCCCAAAAAACCTAAAATGTGACGTGATTGGCTCTTTAAGTTTTAAAGAGAAAAAAAAATCGTATTTTTTTGTTTCTAAATGATGATGATGATGATGTTTTTCATTTGTCATTGAGGTGATGGACAGGTGATCAAGAAAAATATTGTGCTATGAACTGTCATGGTCATGAGCTATATTCCATCTGCAGTAATCATAACCTGGTACATCACTATCCAAAACCAGGGCCCAGTTGTTTAAAGCGTCGTTAGCTTAACGAGCTCGTTAAGGATCATTTCCTTAACTGTTTTAGCAGATTCAATACACAGTATTCTGATATTTTTTGCTGAAAAAATGTGAGTAGCTTTTGCACTGCAAAAGCTACTCACATTTTTTCAGCAAAAAATTTCAGCATATTTGTGTATCACTCGATGTAAATTTTAACGAATTGTTAACTAACGATGTCGTTAGCTTTGAACAACTGGGCCCAGGAGTATTAACTGCTCAGCCATCAGGATGCCTCATTTCTCAATGACACATGTTCAGGGTACGCTAAAGAACTGTCTCACTGAGGCAATTATAATTACCCATAATGAATGTTTTTCAAGCAACACACAAAATAAGTTTTCATAAAGAAAGCATAAAGATGTATCTGCATACCCTTCAACAAGAAGCATGTAAACAAGTCAGTCTGCTGGGCAGCAAGGTTTTCAGCAGTGGAGACTGTAGAAGTCTCCTGCTGGATCCTTATTGTTTAACCCTGCTGGTTCCGGATATATCCTGCCTTTGCAAATAGTGTAGATCCAGATCAATGGCAAACAGTGCAGATCCAACTGATCTGGATCTGCACTGTTTGCCATTGGGTATGTGAATATGTATAAACAATCTGGATCAAGTAATCTGATTGGCTGAAAATTAGAAATGGGCATGGTAGCTTAATTTATTCAGCGTGACAAGGGTTAAATATAAAATCACTCTAGATGAGAGCTATATCCAGATATTTCTCTACAAAAACATTTTTGTTGTTGTTGTTGGTGGTGGTTACTCATACCAATTGCATTGGCTCATAACAATTGCATTGGGGAGGCAACAGGATTAGTGAGTAACATCAGTGAGGAAAGTTCTCAAGAGTATGTACAATATACCTTTTTTTTATTGTTGAAGAAATATCAATGCCTTTTGGTTGAAAAACAAACAAAACAAACTTACTCAGAGCTAAGCTAATGAACATCTTGCAAAAAGGAACATAATGTACGTTCATTTTGCAAAGCAAAGACCTAGATCAGTCTGGGCATCCACTCAGTCTGGAAGGGCTTTTGCTTTATGCCCGATGATTCTAATGAATCCAGGCTTCTTAGACCCTTTATCAAAACTGCAACATGTTTTATAACCAGGCCTTACATTTCTGCTAGGTTGACAATTCACATGAAATGTAAACCCTTCTTTTCTCATAAAAATAAAAAAAAAGAATATTTTAGAATGTTGTCTGCTGCAATTTTGCATGGCCCTTTAAAAGTAAAGGCTAACAGTTGAAGGCCCTGGTCATACTTTGTAACTGGGCAGGCTGATCCATGACTTTGTTCTTCATATATAATTATGGCATGTCCCTTTTCTACATGATATGATTCAAATTCACACTAAATGGGTTGTTTTCCCTAGACATACTTTATATTTCCATTCTATTAAATTTAGCATGCTGAAATTAAAAATTACCAACGCTATATGATATGTGTATTTTTCTTACTTTCCTCTTAGAATAGGATTTGACATTTCATCCAAATTTTCTCCAAAAGGAGACAATTTGCATAAAATGTCAAGCCCCTATTTTCTGAGTAAAAATGCTGCAAAGTTCATCTGCAGCATGACAACAGTTTACTTCCATTGATGCTGTTGTAATTTCCTTTGCCATTAGAATAAACACATAAACAATGAACTTGATTTTGATAAAACATATAATTATAGCGCAAAATACATCATTTCTACAGGCCTATGCCTATTTCCATAAAATAAATACTAGTAAAAAAAATCTGTAAAATTTAGTTTAATGAGGGAACTGTAAAACATTCCAGGCCTGCCCTGAGAAAATCAATATAGTCAGTGCTCTAGATAAGTGGAATACCCAGATAAAAAAAGAAAAAAAATGTTGTGGTACTCATTAAAAACTGTCTTAGCAAGGCAATTCTAATGAGTACCAATAAAATATGTTTGGATGGAGAATTAACCCTGGTCCTGCTGAACTAGGATATGTCCTGCTTTTGCAAACTTTGCAGAAGCAGATCAGTTGGCTTCTGAAGAAGCCAAATGATCTGGATCTGCACTGTTTGTTATTAACTACAGTTGAACTTCAATGGCTGGAACACTGATGGCTTGTTTACCATGGCTTAATCGAACTCATTTTTGAGTCCCTAAGGAATTTTTCCGATAGCTCAAGTAAACAAATATTGAGTGAAATTTTCTTATTTTATTATGAAATTGCATGTTGTGTGTACTCATTAGAATCACCTCATTCTAATGGGTACATGCAACATACCATTATTTTCTTGAAGATCGAAAACATTTCCAAAAATTATCCATATTTGGGTCCTGACCTGGCGCCATGATTAAATCTCATTGGCTTGAACTACCTATCTCTCAAACAAATTTCCATGATCCCAAAGATGTTCAAGCCATTGAAGTTTGACTGTGTGTGAATTTGTATCAACAATCTGGATCAAGAAATCCGATTGGCTGAAAATTAGAAGTGAGTGTGGCATCTTAATTTATTCAGCATGGCAAGGGTTAAAAAAACACAGAGCTCCAAATCAGAAGAGTATCCATATTAATATTTTGGCATTAGGCACTTCTAATGCATACCCACAACATATATTGTTATGGAGAAATAAGAAAACTACCAGAATTTTTTGGGGAAAAAAAGTACCTTAAATGAAACCATCAAACATTTTTTGCTGAAAAATTGTCTTGCTATATACACCATATACTTGGACAGACAGGCCTGAGCAAACAGTGTAGACCCTGATCAAACTGCTCCTAAGGAGCAGTTTTATCAGGGTCTACACTGTTCACCATTTCATCAGCATTTATTAGACACATCACTAGGCAGTCAACTGGGTCTGCACTGCTGACTTAGGCATATTGCTAAAAAATTGAACAGAGCTACCTATAACAGCTACAGATTTTAGGCAAAAATTGGCTTCTGTAATGAGGACTGGTTGTTGCACAGTGTAGTAATTTTGGGAAATCACTTTAAATAAGATATGTGGCTGTTAGCATGTGCATAACTACATGGCACATGCAAACAGTCTAGTCCAAGATCAGACTGCTCCTAAAGGAGCAGTCTGATCAACGTCTACACTATTTGCTATTCCAGTATTTTAAGAGAGAACTGCATAAAAAGCAAAATTTAGGCCAAAAGGTATGGAATAAACTGTTTGAAATTTTAGGACATTTACTGGACACAGAGCTAGATAAATTTGCTTCAGAATATCAGTGTTTATCTTGTCTTAGTTCAAGTTGTGCAAATATTTCCTGTAATGTACATAGACTTGTAGAAATGTAAATTGTACAGTACTGAAAATGTAAATTGTACAATACTGACAAATGTAAATTGTACAATACTGATAAATATAAATTGTTCAATACTGAAAATGTACAGCAACAGTTTCTGTTGAAAGTCCATGATAACAATGATGATAAGCTACAGAATAAAATGAAAATGGTCAGAGAAGAAAAAAGTAAAAATAAAAAGATATGTGTCTTTTATAGGTAGATTGCTTTGTTGAAATGTATCCCTTAACCCTAGTCCTGCTGAACCTGGATATGCCCTGCCTTTACAAACAGTGTAGATCCAGATCAATTGGCTTCTGAATATACCAACTGATCTGGATCTGCACTGTTTATCATTGTAAAGTATATGAATTTATATCAACAATCCGGATCAAGTAATCTGGTTGGCTGCCAATTAGAAGTGGGTGTGGCATCTTGATTTATTCAGCATGACAAGGTTAACAGAGATTCTAATGTAATATTAATTAGTATAAGTCAAGACAATAACAGAAAGGATTTCAATCAAGGGAAAGTCTTTAATTTTCAAACACTTTGTATTTGCATGTATCTAGAGAACCAGACACTCTTGGTAGAATTTCTACTAGTTTTCACAAGGGAGACAACTTTTGTGACTTCCTTTTTCTGCTTTCCTGCATGTCAATCTTCTTCTGAAAAGGGTCTACTTCTAAAGGAAAGCAAATTCTTCCTTTTAACGCAGATCCCTTTCAGAAGGAAGCAAAACAATTTTGACAGTTGCCTCCCTGCCGGCCTCGGTGGCGCAGTTGGATGCGCCATCCGACTGGAGACCAGGAGGTCGCGGGTTCAAACCCCGCCGAGGTCGGCAACATTCTTTCATGGAGATTCTCTCCCTTCCGCTGATTCAAGAAGGGCAGTTGTCAGTTTCTGGCGAAAGAATGTGCACAGTACTGGTTAACTGCTTAGAGGACCAAGCCTGCCCAGTAAACGTGTGGTTAGGTAAACTGACCATGCTCGACATGACCCCATTGGGTTGACTGGGCCGTAAAACCTCAACACAAACAAGACAGTTGCCTCCCCTGAAAGTGTATCAAGAATGGCTACATCAATTAAATTTTGAGTAAAATGCAACTTCCTGACTCTTTGAAGAAACTACAGTGCAGGTCACAGGGAGGTTTGATCAATCTAGCATTTTGCAAGAAAAATTAATCCCTTTCCTATCAATTATGCGAGTCATTTGCACGTTTGTGTGGGACTTGCGAGCCTCTCATAAGTAGTCTCGTGAGTTACGTAAGGCTTTGCGAGTGACCGTCAGAAATTTTGCATGTGATATTCACAAAAACAGTTTCTTTTCTGCACAAGTTGTGAGTCCAAACTGGCATGACACTATTGGACAGTACAGTTGTTTAAAAGCTGCAGTCCTGCTCCTCTCAAATTTTGATCAAACTCGGCACATAGCAAATTTAAAGTATTCATATCAATTGAATCATTAGATGTGTAATCTGTAAGATAATTATATGCTTTCATTTGTGTTACTTGAAATGTACCATAATAATGATGATAAAAATGATGACCCAATATACTTGTAAACAAAACAAATAACTCTCGAGTTGGGCAGGGATATTTAATTAGTTTGTCACAAAATTTTTCTGCCTCGTGTGGTTGAACCATCTCATGTATTAATTTGAGACAGATATGATGGACATGTGAGTGTCTCGGAGTGTCTGGCATGTGTTTTGCAAGCAAAATTAATCTTCTACATGGGTCATTGTGGATTTTGTGAGTGTTAGGACCATCAAACCTTCTCATGACCTCTACTGTATGATCATTTTGTATGAAATGCATCTCCTACTCAAGACAGCAGGCAATTTCTGACATGACCTTACATATGTTCAGGAAATAAGGATCAGGTAACTTCTTCACAGAAAAATGCCCATAATGATAGTCTCATGTGATTTCTGTACCTGGCAGGTGAAAAAATATTCCCTAAGCATTTTTTTCACTTTTTGTATACTAAAATGAAATATTAGTCAATGACATTTTGAAATTTTTTCTTCTTTATTTTTCAACAAAACTGAGAAACAAAGTTCATGGGTATCATTTCTTTATATGGATTGTCATTTTATGTGAATCATCTCTCAGAGATGAATCACATAAAATGTCAAGTTCAACCCATATTTTAATATATTTTTAACCTGTCTTATTTTTTGTGAAAAATAAGAAAAATGACTGCTTTAATGTATAATAATATTATTATTTACAACAGATTAGGTTTCATATGTTTCATATGTTTTAATGTATAGTCAACTGGTTAAAATTTAAGCTTTCAACTCTGGAACCTCCCAAACGTGCTTGCACAGTCAAGCTCTGCTCCTTTTTTGATGGTTTGATAAATAATAAATGAATATGTTTCTTAAATTATTTTTGAGGATCTAAACAAAAATACAAACAAGAAACACTTCCATTATTCGGAATTCAGTATAGCCCAGCAATTCTTTGCTTTACTTAGTAAAAAGATGGAATCAGAGGGATAAGAAATTAGGAGAAAATATTTTGTTTGTGTTGAGGTTTTACGGCCCAGTCAACCCAATGGGGTCATGTTGAGCGCGGTCAGTTTACCTAACCACACGTTTACTGGGCAGGCTTAGTCCTCTAAGCGGTTAACCAGTATTGTGCACATTCTTTTGCCAGAAACTGACAACTGCCCTTCTTGAATCAGCAGAAGGGAGAGAATGACCGTAGAAAATATTTCACGATCAATCTCCACGAAAGAATGTTGCCGACCTCGGTGGGGGTTGAACCCGCGACCTCCTGGTCTTCAGTCGGACGGCGCATCCAACTGAGCCACCGAGGCCGACAATAGAAAATATATGTGATGCCATTATAGTTATTCTATTTTTGCCACAGAATTAGACTGTAAAGGGCTCTAGTCAAGCAGTGTTTAGGTCAATATTTTTCTAAAAGCTGTGCAAAATTATAGTAGACAGCAGTCTCAATAGGTTTTTAATTTTTATTTTTCAGAGAAAATAAAATTTGACATTTCATGTGGATTGTCTGCCAGGCAGATAATTCACAAGAAATGTCAAGCATTATTTTCTCTAAAAAATCAGAATGTTATCTGTTGAAGTTGTGATTGGCACTTTAAAGATTAAATAAAACATATAGGTCTCAAAACAAAAAAAAGGCTTACATGAAATAAGGCCAATGAAAAGGTTATAGAAGCCTTTCCCTTATCATTCAGAGAAAAAAAGACATGTACAAAATTACTTTCCCTTATCATTCAGAGAAAAAAAGACATGTACAAAATTACTTTCCCTTATCATTCAGAGAAAAAAAGACATGTACAAAATTACTTTCCCTTATCATTCAGAGAAAAAAAGACATGTACAAAATTACAGACTATTTACAAAAACAACATAAAATAAAAGAATGCAAAAAAAAGAAAGAAAAAAAGAATAAGTAGTAGTAGTAGTAGTAGTAGTAGTAGTAGCAGCAGTAGTAGTAGTAGTAGCAGCAGCAGCAGCAGCAGCAGCAGCAGCAGTAGCAGTAGTAGTAGTAGTAGTAGTAGTAGTAGTAGTAGTAGTAGTTATTGTCATTGCTTAAATATATTAATACTACATGTATTATTAGCAATGACTAAAACATCCAACAAAGATCTGGTAGTGGCAAAAATATGTATGTATAAAGCAAAGCCAAACGAAAAACTGAATTATGACATTAATACTAAGACTCTACTCCTTAAGTTTTAGGGCAAAATTTGGCACTGTGGATATAGTGAGAATCAACAAAATAAGCACTGAAATTATTAACACTTTCAGCTATAACTTACAAGGGATCTTTTCACCTGTGTGGAAAGTATTGTGGTTGCAATTGATTGAACTGCAACACTTTTTACTAAGGTAACAAACTGGGCCCAGTTGTTCAAAGCTAACAATGTCATCAGTTAATGATTCGTTAAAATTTACATCGAGTGATACGCAAATATGCTGAAATTTTTTGCTGAAAAAATGTGAGTAGCTTTTGCAGTGCAAAAACTACTCACATTTTTTCAGCAAAAAATATCAGAATATTGTAATGTGCTCGTTAAGCTAAGACACTTTGAACAACTGGGCCCTGGTCACTAATAAATGTGAAGAATTTGGCTTGATTACTCACACTACATCCTAGTGTTTCTTGAAGAAAATATTTCCACACACCAAATAAGATGGGGAAAATAATGCAACTGGAAGGTTTGGAGGAAATTTAAAAATAATGATTAAAATCCTTGACAAACAAATAACTAGTATTGAAACAAGGCACAAACTTGTGTCATTTCAGTGTTCAATAGAAGCTATTAAATTTCATCTCGGGAGAATAATTCAAGTCATATATGACGGCTTCATCCAAACACATGACAGACCAATTAACCATATCTTTATTAAAGGATCATAAAATATTCTCAATGGCAATATTTTCATACATGTAAAAAAAGTTCTAGAATAAAATCAATAGAAGTTAAATATTTGGAAACAAGGCCTGTACATGCATGGTATTAAAACTAATTTTGCAATTTGAAATAAAATTTGAACCACATCTTGAAAACACGCCTTTATAGTTTTGATCCCCTTAAGCCCCACTTTTATACAGTAAAACTAGGGTTTACAGTGGTAAACATATATTTTCTTATTTCTGCTCTAAAACATAGATTTATGAGTACTCATTAGTACCACCTTGCCAAGGCAGTTTTAACAAGTACCCGCAATCTATATTTTGAGCAGAAATATGAAAACTACCAGAATATTTCATCTGAGAGTTTTCATTTTTTTGGAGGTTAAATTCTCAATATATTTTAATAGGCCTGTTTTCGTAATGAAAATATTAGTAGTGGTTGTGAGTGGCAGATCCAGAGGGGTTCAGGGTTTGTGTAGTGTGTTGTGGGGTGGGGGCATGAGGTCAGGAAAGGGCAGGTTCAACTGAATCCCCTCCTGTATCTGAATTATTCAATTTTATGAGAAATTTTGTGAAAAGCCAAAGAAAATATGCAAAGTTTCTGTTCAGTTCCCAAAATGGAACCTCACTTTGAAAAATTGGACCACTTTTTCTGAAATCCTGGATCAGTTCTAGTGGTGGCAGTAGTAGTTGTACAAATATAATACAAGTTGTAGTTAAAGTAATATAATAATAATGATAACAGTGATGATGATGATGATGATGATGATGATGATGAAGACAATATAACATTAATAATAATTACAGTATATTTTAACCTTTAAGTGCTAATCACAACTGCAGCAGACAGTATTTCTTTTGTGTGTGTGTGTGTGATTTAAAAGAAAATAAAGCTTGACATTTCATGTGAATCATCTGTCTAGCAGATGGTACACATAGACTGCAAAGTCTTATTTTCTCTGAAAATGGAAAAATAACATATTGTCTGCTACAAACTTGCTGTGCGCTTTAAGGGTTAACAGCACTGAATCACATCTATTATATTATAATAGATTGATTGTGTTGGGGTTTAACGACACGTCAACCCTTGAGGGTCATTTTGTGTCGTCTCCCAGAGAAAGGGAGAAAAGAGATAGAAGAGAGAGTAGAGGAGATGAAAGAGAGGGACAGGGAAGAAAGAGGAACAGGAATGAAAGTGAAGAAACAGAAGAAATAAAAACATTCCCCCTCTACCCTTACCCACTACAAGGATAGCAGGTCTTGCCCAACTGCAAGCCAATATCAGTTGGACGCCCCAGTGATGTAAGATACACAGCACCTTCGCACCACCCGACCACCCCATATTATAATAGATAATACATAATAGATAATACATATTGAAGATTTTTACTGAGATTACGGTAAATGTTCTAAAATTTCGAATACTTTATTCTCTACTATTCTGGCCTAAATTATGCTTCTTATGCACTTGTTTCTTAAAATACTTAGTGGAATGGCAAACAGTGTAGACCCTGATCAGACTGCTCCTTCAGGAGCAGTCTGATCTGGGTCTGCACTGTTTGCATATGTCATTTTATCAGAAACTTTGGTGTTCGAATTTTTAGAACATTTACCGTATATTATTTTATTTTGTCTTTTCTATTGATTTTTTGTTCCACCACATCCTCATAATTTCTGACCGCACAATTCCCCCTTTTTACTATATAAGTGGTGTTAGGGGGCTCTGTGACTTGAATTCTGAATAAATAAAGCATTTCTTTTTATCTTTGTGTTTAAACCCTCAGAAATAATAAAACCTTTTGGTTTATTAAACTGCCAACTTGGTTTATTAAACTGCCCACTGTAAAAAGGCAGAGACTAAGAGTGCATGCGTATCGGAGAGGTTCAGCAGTTGAAAGCTTAAACTTTAACCTGCTGATTATATAAAAAAGCAAACAGCATTTAGAATAGTTTTATTTTTTCACAGAAAATAAAGCTGACATTTCATTCAAACTGTCTTTGACTGGGACAATTTTAATCAAATGTTAAGTCTTTGTTTTATTATTCACAGAAAATAAGAAAATTATGCAAATTTTCATTTCATGATCTAACTTACTAACTAACTAACTAACTAATGATGAAGTACATGAAGCAACAAGAAGTGAATAAGCAAATAAAGTAACTATATGCTAATATTACAGGAATATCTTTGACTTACTTTTATAATACTCTCTAGGCAAATTCAGCTGATCATAAATTGGTGTATTGTTTGTTTTTTTTTGTTTGTTTTTTGTTGCTTTTTTTTCCATTTATCACAGAATATATATATATATTGCTTTTTTTTTTTCCATTTATCACAGAATATATATATATATATATATATATATATATATATATATATATATATATATATATATATATATATATATATATATATATATATATATATATATATATATATATATATATATATATATATATATATATATATATATATATATTTTAGTATTTAACATTTTATGCATATTGTCTCCCTAGAAGACAACCTGCTGAAATGTCAACCTCTGTTTTCAGGAGAAAAAATAAAATATTTTGAAATGTTGTCTGCTGAATTTTTCACCCTGAAATTTATTTCATTTTGCTCAAAGGCCACTTGTGAGCAGTCTGAAATTTAATTTGAAATGAAAGTTTTGTTCTGTTATGCTGAATGCTTCAAAATGATTTCAGTTAAGTAGCACATTAATAAATCAACAAAAAACAACAAGTTTATTCACTTATTTATGGTATTGGCAATTAGTTAAAATTAACACAAAAATATCAGCAGACAGCATTTTGAAATTTTTTTCTTATTTTTTTCCAGAAAATAAGACTCAACTTTACATGCAAATTAGGACACAATTTGCATGAAATGTCAATGCCTATTTTCTGGGAAAAATAGGGATATATCATCAATTTGTTGTCTGCTGAATTTGCCCATAGAGTGATAAAAGGCTAAATATGTTTAACTTAAATTTGAACTAACAAACTTTAATGTCACCATCTATGTATCTTCCTAATACATGAATAAAAGTAAATAAATAAATATATTTAAAGAAAAATAGAAACAGTTTTATAGCTACCTACCCATATATCTGATATACAATAGATGGAATTATCAATAACATCATAATAAAATTAATAATCATACTTGGTAATCTTTCATTGTTGGTTTTATAACTGTTTGTGTATGGTGGGATGGTCAAGTGGGAAGCATAGTCTCAGCAGTGTATGCATATGTTGTGTGTGTGTGTGTGTGTGCAAATATTGCGTGTGTGTATGTTTGAGCAAAACAGAGACAAAATATTCTATTTAGATTCTGAACAGCAATTATTCTTTTACTTAATCTATGGCGTTCATGGTTTTATATTTAAATTTAAAACATTTAACCTTATCCCTGGGATAGAAAGGTTTGTACAAATTATCTCCTCACATGAAAAGTTTTCTTAAAATACATTTTGTAATGTTGTCTACAACTGTTTAAATTTGGGGTTTTAAATGTTAACACTCCATACACTAACAACAAATTCTTCTTATCAGTCCCAGAAATACTGAAAACAAGTAAGAAACATCACACCCCAGAAAATAGGACATTATTTCATGCCAACTATTTCTTCAAGAAAAAAGACAATGTTTTATGGCACAGAACTTGTCTAATGAGACAATCAATATGAAATGTCAAGCCTTATTTTCTCCCAGGGAGACAACTTGAAAGAAATGTCCCTATCTTATAGAATATACATGACAAATATTATAAAATGCCTGCTATGATATTCATTCAACAGATTAAAAGGTAAGGGGAATGGATACACTTACAAGGGAGGTAACTCTGTCTAAATTGATTTTATCTCCTTCTGAAAAGGGGTCTGCTCTAAAAAGAAAGAATTTGCTTCCCTTGGGAACAAATTCTTTCATTTTAGAGTAGGCCCCTTTACAGAAGGGATTTGATGTTTTGTAATGCAAATAAAAAGTCACAAAATTGGTCTCCCCTTTAAAAAATAGCATGAAATCTACCAGATGTATCAAGCCCCCTTAAGACAAAACTTAACCATTTTTTCTCAAAGGCCTTTGTGATATTAAACATACCTTTTAACTGTGCGTCTGCGCCGCTTGGTGGCATACATGCTTTTGATTAAGGTATCGTCAACCATTCATAAATAAATATTCCAATTTAAATCCAAAACTGAAGAATAAGCATGGATCTTAGATACCCTTTTATTTTATAATATATTCAAGAAACACAAACTTGACATGATATTGCCAACATATTTTCTTTTTTGACTTTTTACAGAATATTTAAATCATAAGCTTCCAGCAATCCAGCATTGTTTTGTCATTTTCAAGCCATTGTTCATAAATATCAGATTGTGAAAATGTGAAGATCTCACAAGGAATATAATTAATGTAATCATTTGTACGCGAAAATATTTTCAACACGCAAATTCTGGATTGAGCAGTCAAACACGAACACTGAAGGGGCCATAACACGGAGAATATACTTAACAATATTTGTTTGGCCACGCGACAAATCAGTCAATTTCTTCATTGCAAGACGACGGATGTAAGCCCCGCCTCCTTTTTATCAATCAACCTATCTGTGAGTGTCTCACAATATGTGGTGTTCGGTGTCAAGCAAGAACTGTACAATACAGTGGAGGTTTAGTGTCTTCGTAGCTTAAGGGGACAAAGGTCATGTGGTATGTCAATTTATAGGAGTAGAACTATAATTATAGTTTACAAAAGGAGTTTTTACCCAAATATTGATATAATTTTGTTAAAGATGAACTAGATATTACTAAGCACAGGCGACTAAAGAATTAACCCATAAAGCACTAATCACAAATACAGCAGATGAGATTTTTTATTCATTCTATTTAAGTTTTGTATTTTAATAAGAAAATAAGACTAGACATTTCATGTGAATCATCTCCTAGGCAGACAATTCACATGGAATGTCAAGTCTTATTTCAAATAAATAATAAGAAAATAGAATGTCATCTTCTGCAATTTTGATTAATGCTTTAAGGACCAATATCTATCTGGACCAATATCATTATTATATTGGGATATTATATCTTTTTTTTTTTTTTTTTTTCTCAAATAATTTTTAATTTGGGTTAAAGTAACTTTTGTATTGGAAATTACTTTACAAAATTAAAAAAAAAAAAAAAAACAAAAACAAACAATATTATATAATAAAAATAAAATTAGTCATATACTGGTACTGTATTTATCCTAAATATTTGGACAAACAGGCGTGAGCAAACAGTGTAGACCCAAATCAACCTGTTCCTAAGGAGCAGTTTGATCAGGATCTACATGTTTTGCCATTCTATCAGAGCTCTAGAAACATCACCAGGGCCCAGTTGTTCAAAGCATCATTAGCTTAATGAGCTCATTAGTGGTCAAAATGTTAACTGTCCTAGTAAGAACAATATGTAATTCACAGGTATTTTTGCTGAAAAAATGTGAGTAGCTTGTGCAAATGCAAAAGCTACTCACATTTTTTTCAGCAAAAATATTAGCATATATGCCATATTTCATGATCAAAGTTTTAACAATAAGTTAACTCATGACATAGCTAGTTTTGAACAACTGGGCCCAGGTAGCCAAATGGTCTTGTTCACATTTTAGGATAAGTTATCGTATTCGATCTAATTAATGCACAAACCCCTATAAGCACATAGTCAAGAAATTCCTTTGTCTTCAGATTACAGCCAGTGTACTTTTTCTTTACTTCTTTATAAAGGCATATGTTGTGGGTACTCATTTAAATGGCATCGACTTGCCTTTATAAAGAAAATCAGATAAAAATCGCACAATCATCATCAAACTAGTCCTTTTCTGATCTTTTTTATAATGTATCCTTAGGAGGTAGATACATATTTTACCACAACTGAGTGTTCCCAGTAATTTTGAAAAACCTAAGCGCACAGTGTGGTAATTAGGTTGAATATGGAAGTACAGTATGGAGAAAAGGTTTTTTTTTTATTTAGGTTTTTTTTAGGTTTGGTACTTTCATTTCTATTATGATTGTATGTACAAGTGTATATGTTTCAATCTATAGCATTACCTGGGTGAATTCAGCAAATGACAAATTGGCAATATTTTTTTTATTTCCCTTTTTTCAAAAGGTTAAATTCATTTAGAGTGGTGGTTATATATAATTGTCTTACAAGTTTATACAGACTTACACCATGACTAAAATAAAAAAAAAAAAATAGGGTTTGACATCTCATGAAAATTGTCTCTTAAGGGCACATATATTGTACAAGTCATGGTGCAAGTCTGTTTGTTTGTGTTGAGGTTTTACCGCCCAGTCAACCCAATGGGGTCATGAATCAGCCAAAGGGAGAGAATGACTGTAGAAAATGTTTCACAATCAATCTCCATGAAAGAATGTTGCCGACCTCGGTGAGGGTTGAACCCGCGACCTCCTGGTCTCCAGTCGGATGGCGCATCCAACTGAGCCACCGAGGCCGGCGGTGCAAGTCTGTACAAACACGTAAGAAAATTAAATATAACCACCACTCTAAATGGATTTTGCGTGCTTTTGGGCTAAGCCCAACTGAATTTGTTTGCCTCCCACATATGATGACCAATCTTGACATCCAGGTATTTACCATTTTATCTTCCAATATGAAAATAAAGATCTTTTTACCTCCTGCATTCGCCAAAGTGTTCAAACTTCAACCTGCTGAATTCAAATAAGAACAGACGACATTTTAAAATCCATATTTTTCATACAAAAAACTTGATATTTCATTCACACCTTCTCATTTGGAGACAATATGAATGAAATAGTTTTATTTTTCACAAAAAAAAAGAGACATCTGTCCACTTTGCTTAAGACACACCATTTGGCTATATTGGCCATTAAAAAAAAAAATAAACAGAAGCATATTGAAATATTTTTCTATTTGTTTTTCCCAGAAAACAGGATTGGACATTTAATGCAAATCATCTCCTGATGCATGAAATGTCAAATACTATTTTCAGGGAAAAACAATAAAATACATAATCAATTTGTTGTCTGCTGAATTTGCCCAGAGTGTGCCAATTGTTAAATTAAAACAATTGATTAAAAAGATAAAATCTTCCTACAAAGACATACATTAAACATTCTTTTGATTCACATTATAAAAATATTAAACAAAGACTAGCAGATACAGAACATGATCTAGACATTACACAGATATTGTTAAACATGTAGCTCATGAACTAACTGACTCCATGTAAGTTCTATAGAACTTGGAAATGTTAGTTCTCTGGAACTTGTAAATAGTTATAACCAGTGGCCCATTATTTGGGTGTTTGCTAAATTTAGCCACTCACTCACCTGTAGTATTGATCAGAAACTGGTCAACTCAGTATCAGAGACAGATTCTGTACAAATATAGAGACATGAAATCTTCACATAAGTTTCTTTTGATATTTAATCAAAGAAACAAAATAATTTATGTTTTCACATTTTTATTTCCTTGTTTCCTCCAACCTTGACCCATTGATGCCTGGTATCCCATAAATGGGACACTGGCAAACAGTATAGTGCCACTGTTTGCAGTTAGTACAGGAATTTCTCCAATAGAAGAAACCACTAATGACAAACCAGACTCCCCCTTAAACTGGACATGAACCTGTCCAAAGAATGAGGTAGAAGATTCCACTAGTTACAAATGTGTAAATTTTGTAAATAAAAGCAAATATAAAAGTCAGAATTTCGTATCTGAAATTTCTATTTTGCCAGTACCCCACAATCTCTTTATAACACTATTGTTGGGGTCCATAGCATAAACCGTGTTAGTTAAACAACCATGTTATATCCAAACAAAAATGTATAGATTATATAGAAAAATGACCATTTATGGTCATTTTTCAATATAATCTATACACTTTTGGGATCCATCTTTGAACCGTGTTGTATACAAAACCGAGTTATAACAAACCATGTTATAAAGAGGTTGTGGTATATTTGCTTCATGATGGAAGAAACATTCCATGTCTTAATATTAAGGTAAATGATATTTTATTCAATACCTTTTTTGCCTAAATTTTGCTTTTTATGCAGTTGTTTCTAAAAATAGTTAGTGGACTGGCAAGTAGATCCTGATCAGACTGCTCCTTGAAGTAGTCTGATCTGGATTTGCACTGTTTGCATAGCCCATCTTGTCAGTAACTTTGATGTACCAAATTTTAGAATATTTACCATTTTATCACTATTATCTTTTTTTTTTTTTTTTTGAAAATCTTTTATTGTATTTACCAACCACCTTGATGCTTTATAGTACTCTGGGTAAAATTTTCAGCAGATGACATTTTGAATCATTTTCCTTTTTTTTTTCCCGAAAACAGGATTTGACATTTCATGCAAATTGTCTCCATTAGAGACAATTTGCATGAAATGTTAAAATCCTGTTTTATGGAAAAAAAAAAAAAAGAAAAAATATCACCGATTTGTAGTCTGCTAAATCAGCCTAACGAGTGGTGAAGGTTAATGTCTAACCCTCCTTATCCTAAAATTTGAACAAGTCCATTGGATTACCTTGTCTACCAAAAGCACTCGGCTGAATGGCAAACACTAACAAAGATCTAGATAACATGCTTCTTTTTTCAACTAAAATGTATGTACAGTCTTCTTTTTCTTCCACAAAATTATGTTGTTGATACTCATTAGAACCTCCTCCCAGTTGTGCTTCTAATAAGTACCCACACCATAATGTTTTCATGGAGAAATAAAAAATAAAAAGAAAATCTGGATTCTTCTGTTATAAAATGGACTTACATTACAAAAACATGCCCATTCAGATATATTGAAAATTTTACAACTTTCAAATAAAAAGTTCTGATCTGTTTCATATTTCTGCTCAAAACATAGATTGTGGGTACTCTTTAGAGGCAGTTCTAATGAGTAACCACAATCTTTGATTTTTAGCAGAAATAAGAAAATTGATGTATACCCCTGTAGACCCCAGTTTTACTGTAGTGAGGTTTAAGGAGGTCAAAACTATATAGGCGTGTTTTCGTGATGAATTGTTCAAACTACAGGACATGCATGGTACGGAGTTAAGATGTCCCAATATTTAGGATAAATAAAGTAATGCCTGAGATAAAACAGTGCAGCATCTGATCAGGGTCTAAACTGTTTGCCACTCATCCAACAGATTTCAGGCGCATCAACTGGTATTGAAATGGGCTTTCAAATTTTAGGACAAGTATGGTAAGGAGTTAAGGTGTCTCAATATTTAAACCTTGTCATGCTGAATAAATTAAGATGCCACGCCGACTTCTAATTTTCAGCCAATCAGGTTACTTGATTTGGGTTGTCGGTACAAATTCACATACTTGATGTCAAACAGTGTAGATCCAGATCAGTTGGCTTCTGAAGAAGCCAACTGATCTGGATCTACACTGTTTGCAAAGGCAGGGTATATCCGGGTTCAGCAGGACCAGAGCTAAGATAAATGTGATAATTTTTCCTCTTGGAGTGTCCTATATGTTTACCTTTATCATGCTGCTGGCTATATCATTAGTTTATTACGAGACCTTATTATTCAAACTGCTATTTTAAAAATACAATATCAGAGCAAACACTAAAATCCCCAAACGACAATTTACAAGACACACTACACAATATTTTATTGACATTTCGAATCAATATTTGTGTTGTTAATGTCATCGATGCTTTGAGCATCCTCCGGGGAATTAATGGCGTATTTGTGATTGACAGTGCACCTTCCGTCCGTCATGGGTGAGTGAGCAAACAATCAGGTATCGGAGGCTGCCAACATATCAACCGCGGGTGATGAATAATTGATGGGGTTTGATTTTCCCTTGATTTAATGTAAGATTTACTCACTGTAAAAATGTGAAATGCTGTGTGAAAAATGACATTTTGCCACCTGTACACAGTGAAGACATAAAAGCGCAGTCTGATCATAAGTAACATTATATGCCTTATCACAATGTAAGAGTAAGGGAGTATTAAAAAGAAATTTTGTTTTATTTTTGCATCAAAATATATCTTGTGGGTACTAACTGGAATTGCCTTGATTTGCACCAAAACGTATCTTGTTGGTTTTCATTGGAATTGCTCCCTTGAGAGCAAATTCTTTCCTTTTAGAGTAGACCTCTTTTCAGGAGGGAGGTAAGCAAGTTTGACAGTTACCTCCCCTGAGAGAGTATTAATTCCCCTTAAATAATAAATAAAAGAACAGTGAAGGTCCTGAATAAACTGGGTTTGTATGACATGTTGCATATCTTTCATCAATAAGTACCTACATGTGGGGCATATTTAACCTTTACGGCTTTCTGTGCAAATTCAACAGTGAACAAACTGATGATGTTCTTTGTTTGTTTGTTGTTTTTTTTCCCTAGAAAATAGGATTTGACAATTCATGCAAATTGTCTCCTTTGGAGACAATTTGCATGAATTGTCAAATCCTTTTTTCTAGGGAAAAATAAGAAAAAAATTGACTGCTAAAATTTTTACCCAGTATGCTTAGCATTTAGCAGAAAAGTAAACTTGCTTTGTAAATATTATTTAACAGAATATTTCAGCTGTTCATGCAAGGTCAGTGTACTTATTTTTAATGCAATAAAAATTATGCAATTCTACTTCTACTGATTTTCATTTTCATTTCATCTGAACATACTGGCATTACAACTCACCTTTTTGTACATTAATCAAAAGGTACTAAAACCTTATGCCATATGGCCTGGAATAGTTTTTACACATCTTTCATAATAAAATATTCAACTGTTCTTTTCTTTTTATTGACAAGCTCTAGATGTTTTATTGATGCTACTAGATAATTGTAATGACAAGATAGCCCATACAGAAAGTTCAGGGCTCCAGCTAAAAATCATTGGAGATTAACATATGGGAGCCAGGTCACACAAAAAAGGGCCTTAATTCAGATGAAGTTAACCTTTTTATCAGTGAGTTTCTGAAAGGGACTCTTCTTTTTCTGAAAATAAAAACTTACATTGTTGCAAATAGAGGTATCAAAAGCAGAACAGCACACAGTGTAGATCCTTATGAGATGGCTCATTATGAGCTGTCTGATCTGGATGTACAGTGATTAAAAGGTATCTCTTTTGGTCTGCCGGGATAAAAGGGTTAAGCAGTGTGAAGGCCCAAATCAGCTTACAGAGTGACACAATCTGGTCAGGGTTTTGTGTTTTTCCAGTATAGTCAGTATAGTACCTAGGCATTTTCTAGATCATCAACATACCTATATCATTTTGACCCCCTTAAACCCCATTTCAGTATAGTAAAACTGGGGTTTATGGGGGTATACATTTTTTTTCTTATTTCTGAAAAAAAAACCATAGATTGTGGATACTTGTTAAAACCACCTCACTGAGGCAGTTCTAACGAGTACCCACAATCAATGTTTTGAGCAGAAATACAAACAATATCAGAGTTTTTCCTCTGAAAATTTTCAGGTTTTGGAGGTGAAATTTTCAATATATTTGAATAGGCGTGTTTTCGTAATGAGAATAGTGAAAGCATAAAGACTGTGCTGGATGATCATTCATAGGTCTTGATAAAGCACTTTTGTTTTCAACTAAAAAGTATTGATATTTTTTTTATTTAACCATGAAAATTTATGTTGTTGGTACTCATTAGAAGCACCTCAGTTTTTGTGGAGAAGTAAAATTAAAACAAAAAAATATATTTATCTGCATATGCTCCTCTTACCTAGAGACAGATCTAGATATTTCTATCCACATAAGGAGCTGGTGTGAAGCAGCTCATGGATATTTTTTTTTTTTTTTCCCTCTACAACTGAATACCTTGCTAATCTGAAGTATTATTACATAGCCTCTAGATTAACCCTTGTCCTGCTGAGCCCGGATATATCCTGCCTTTGCAAACAGTGTAGATCCAGATCAGTTGCCTTCTGAAGAAGCCAACTGACCTGGATCTACACTGTTTGCCATTAAGTATGTGAATTCATAATAATAATCAGGATCAGGTAATCTGATTGGCTGAAAATTAGAAGTGGGTGTGGCATCTTAATTTATTCAGCAGGACAAGGGTTAATTAAGTGCTTTTTTCAATCAAAAAGAACTGATATTCTTCTCATTTCTCCAAGAAAGCATATGTTATGGATACTCAGTGTGGCAATTCTAATGAGTACCTACAATATACATTTTTGTAGAGAAATGAAAATAATATTTATCTGGATAACTTTTTTATCTAGAGCTATGGTACAGAATTAAATTACAGGTAATTTGCTAATGACGGAAATTTTACTCCAGCCATATGGTTATCCCTTTGCACCCCTAATAGCCAAAAACGGACAATTCCACTTCTAAATTCGCGGAAAAAGAAACATAATTTCCAAACAGGGTTTTGCAGCAAAGCCACAAAAAGAATAATAAACAGTTTAGCTGTTTCATCAGAATCTACAGTTTTAGCCAACATTACATATATATGATTATATTTTGATCTTTCAGTGCATTTGCAGGGATACTTAAAATTTATTGCTACAGGTAATTTATTAATGACATAAATTTAATTCCAACCATATGGTTCCATTTCCAAACAGGGTTTTTGCACCAGTACCACAAACAGAATAATAAACAGTTTAACTGTCTCATCAGAATCTACAGTTTTAGCCAACATTACATGTATATGATTGTATTTTGTTCTTTCAGTGCATTTGCAGGGTTACTTAAAACTCATTGCTACAGGTAATTTATTAATGACATAAATTTAATTCCAACCATATGGTTCATTTGAAAGGTCTGAAAAGGCTGATTCATTAACAGAACTAGATGTTTTTGTCTCCAAAGATCAAGCAGACAAAACTGTCAGATTGTTCAGTTGCTCTGATGTTTAGTGTTACAGGTATAATGGAAACTTTTCTCTGTTTCTTTATATAGAAGACCCTTTTCAGAAGGGTATTGTTGTGCAGAAAAGCAAACATGAAGTCACAAATGTTGTCTCCTTGTGAAATTTATCACAACCTCTTGCTGGGATTTAAAGCAAAACCATGTTACCTAAATGAACGTAATTGTATCCAAACAATAATGTATAGATTATATAGAAAAATGACCATAAATGGTCATTTTCCTGTAAAATTTATACATTTTTGTTTAAATACAATACTTGTGGGGTCAACCTTTTAACAGTCTTATACATGTATCTGAAATCGTCTTATCCCTTGTCCTGCTGAATAAATTAAGATGCCATGCCTGCTTCTAATTTTCAGCCAGTCAGATTACTTGATCCAGATTGTTGATATAAATTCACATACTTAATGGCAAACAGTGCAGATCCAGATCAGTTGGCTTCTTCAGAAGCCAACCGATCTGGAGCTACACTGTTTGCAAAGGCAGGGTATATCTGGATTCAGCAGGACGAGGTTAAAATGAACTGTAATGAAATAATGTCTAATAGTTGAATAATCTTTACTTATGTTAGTCTATAGAACATCCAGACAGGACCAATATCATTCTGATTCCTATTATAAAAAATAATTAGTAGTTCAGACCACAAAGTACATCTTCCACATAAAAAAGTACTGAGTAGGTTGATTTTATACCCATACAGGAGGTGCTCACTGTTTCTGGCATTTTAGGCCACAGTTTTTTTGTGTTTTTTTTTTTATTTTTAGGTTTATGGGAGAGCCTACCCTTTGATTTTAGCCCCTCCAGAAAAATAAAATTTGGATCTTAATATTTATTTTTATTTTATGTCCCTATCCTTTGAATTTGGGGCTGAAATTTGGCATTTTTACATGTATTTTTGTTGGAAAATTATTTTGTTTCATCGATCCAAGCTGTTTCAAATTTTTATATTTATTTCTATTCCTACCTCCTGACAGCAACTTTTTAAGAAATTTCCCGTAAACCTAAAGATAAAAAACTCTGGCCTTACTATAATAAAGTAGGAACTGTGGAGAGGGTGTAGTGGGGGTAAGTGTATATGTTACAGGGAGAAATTCCCATAATGTTGAAAAAATGTCAAAGCAAGGTTTGAACAGAATTTCTATACCAGATCTCTATTTAGACCCCCCAGGGAATATCAAGCTTTGATGAAATCCCCTGTTGATTTCAGAAGAGTAGCTATAATAAGACTGTTCAAAAGTGTATGGATCAATGACAGATAGATGACAAAAAAAAATGGTGAATCCTCCCAATTTGTCAAAAAATGTTAGCTGTTTGTTTATTTAGTTTTAAAGTTGCTTTCAATTTTTTCCGTAGTATCTGGCAGTGCCTTGACATGTCAGGGAGCTCAATGCTCAACCTGTCAGGGAGCTCAACACTCAACCTAAAGAGTGATGCCTCTGAAATACGAGGGCGTGCCAATAAATAACCAGCCTATCCCATTTCCGATGGACCGAGACGGTCACGATTTTCAAGCTTTGTTTCAATATATGTTTTATACATGGGTACAAAATTGCATGCATATTGAGTCATTTTTTAATAAGATATTGAATGTCAAACATGGCTAGTGATGCAAAGGCATGCTTTTCATCTAAAGTTGAGTACCGGGCTGTAATTCGGTACTTGTATTTAAAAGGTAAAACAGGCAAGGAAATACACGGTGAGTTAGCCGATGTTTATGGGTCTTCTGCACCATCTTATGCTCAGGTTAAATTCTGGGTAGGGGAATTCAAACGCAGTAGAATGTCTTTAGAAGATGAAGCCAGGTCTGGACACCCACTGGATGCCACCGACGAAGAAATGTGTAAGAAAGCTCGGGATCTGGTATACTCTGATAGGTGAATTCAGGTGGAAGAAATAGCGCAGGCATTAGGCATTTCACATGGTAGCATTTCAACAATCTTACATGATCATTTAGGTATGCGGAAGCTAACAGCCCGTAGGATCCCCAAATCCCTTAGCAATGAGCAAATGGCAACCACAGCATCAGTATGAAATGCCTTGTTGAAGCGTTTTAGGTCAAAAGATGATTTTCTTTTGCATCTGGTGACTGAAGATGAGACTTGGGTTCATTATTATGAGCCAGAGAATAAAGCTCAGAGTCGTCA
Organism: Anodontia alba; assembly: GCA_964016985.1. Classification (NCBI taxonomy): domain Eukaryota; kingdom Metazoa; phylum Mollusca; class Bivalvia; order Lucinida; family Lucinidae; genus Anodontia; species Anodontia alba. The sequence continues at coordinate 83,376,856 of OZ024824.1, forward strand.
GTGGGTAGGGCCTGGGTCCCTGAGGCCAAAGAAGTTCAAGATGCAACATTCTGCTGGCAAGGTGATGGCCACAGTATTTTGGGACGCAAAAGGCATTATTATGTTGGACTTTTTACCCAAAGAGAAGTACAATAACTCGAGTGTACTATGCAAACTTGTTAGACGAGCTGAGAACCGCCATCCGTGAAAAACTCCAAGGTAAACTCTCTAAAGGTGTTTTGCTGCAACAGGAAAACATGAGAGTCCACACTTGCAAAGTTGCAATGGATGCTATAGAGTGAAACGGGTATGAATTAATACCACATCCTGCCTATTCGCCTGACCTAGCTCCTAGCGACTTCTTCCTATTCGCAAACTTGAAAAAGGATATCCGTGGACTTCATTTCCGGTCTGATGAAGAAGTCGTGACGGCAGTTGAGGAGTGGGTCAATGGAAAGGACCCTGACTTTTTCAGTTCTGGGCTGATGGCACTTGAATACCGTTGGTCTAAGTGCATCATACTAGAGGGCAATTACATCGAAAAAGAAGAGGCGGATCTCAACCGGAAATAAGTTAGGCTGGTTACTTATTGACTAACCCTCGTATTATCCCCTACTTATGACAATGGCATGATATTCTTTCCAGTCCTATTATAGTAACAAAGGGCCAACCAGTCCTAGCTTAATTTTCTTCATGCAAAATGCAAAGCAAAAGAGCAACTAGCACCATTTTTAAAGATTTGTCTATGACTTGGATGGGTATTTAACCCACAACCTAACAAGTGCAAAGTGGACACTCTGCCACAGAGGGACTGTGCTGGCTTCAGGAGAGCTAACCCAGCAAACACACAACGTTGTTACCATTTCGCTGCAGCGAAGTTGTAATGACGTTGTTGCTACGTTGTGTGTTTGCTGGGAATACACGATGAATAAACAGAGGGTACTTACTCTTTTGCTGTGAATACCATTAATATTTTCATCGAGTGTAATGGGAACCTCAGTATTTTCACGAGTGCGAAGCACGAGTGAAAATTTGAATGTTTTTATTACATGAGATGAAAATTTTTATGGTATTCACTGAAAAAGAATAAGTTTTCTTCTCATTTTTTTGTTAACACGCCAATGCGCGCTTCTGACATCATAACTACCTCACCAAACAAAACATGAACGTCTTGGCGTCCATGTTCAATGCTTTTAAACATGTGAAGCACTGGAGAGACAGAAACAAAAGGTTTCGGCAGATTAAAATAGACTTGTTACCCAAATGTTCCTTACATTCTAACTAAGAAAATACATACCAACACTTTGTAGTTTTGTTCAGAAACAGAGAAGTTAGAGGAGTTCAAATAACGGAAGCGGGATCGGCATCTATTAGTGAAACAATGAAGACAACCGAAGTAATCAGATGAGAGGAGTGAAAATAACATCGTCTTATTATTTTTCACTAGTGAAGATATCATATTCTTTCACATGTGAAAATATCATTTTTATTCATTTTGACTATACATTGATTTCACCGCTTGCAATAAACTAAATGAAATTTGTATTGTCCCCATTTTGCTTATTGCTTATCTAATGATTTATTTCATTAGCAGACAATGTCTTGTGACATCATACTAACTCCAAATAAGCAATTTTAGCATTATCTTTTGTTAAAATAGATACCATACAAAATTTATATAAAATTCTGTTCAGAGCTTCTTTTAAGCAATAGAATAAAAGCAATCAATGCTGATCAAAGTGAATAAATTTAATACTTGCTGTGGAAAAAAAAACTTTTATGAATGTTGAAGAATCCACATTGGCCTGCACACCCATGCAGCTTCAGCAGCACCATTTTTTGCCATAACCCTTTCTCAAGAAGAGAGAACAGTGAAGATCCTAGCAAGACTGTGTACATGCCCAGTTTGGCCAGCCACCTTGCATTAAGAACAACGTAGACCTTCCCATAGCAGGTCTTTTTTAAGTAAAATGACTACACCAAAAAGGGAAATATAATTGTGATATGGAAATATTTATTGCCCTTCTCAATTGGGCTTCTTTTACCGGAAAGAATTTGCGTCCTCTGGGTGCAAATTCTTTTCTTTAAGGAAGCTCCCATTTTTTTAAATGGTTCATGTGCTAGGGTGCAATTTTTCTGTTGGCAAAAACTGTCTCCCTCTGCAAAAAATCAGCAAAATCTTTCCCATGTATCCATTTACCTTAAACTGAACAAGCAAAAAGATGTGAACTGTGCAGATAACGGGATTTGGATCATCTTGTACACATGCACAGGACATATGAGAACTTGTGGTGTTCTCCACTGACATCTTCTAAAATATCCATTATGAAAACACGCCAATTCAAATATATAGAAAATTTCACCGCCAAAAATGGAAAATTTTCAGATAAAAAACTCTGATATTTTTTCATATTTCTGCTCAAAACATAGATTGTGGTTATTCACTAGAACTGCCTGATTGAGGCAGTTCTAATGAGTACCCACAATCTATGTTTTTGAGCAGAAATAAGAAAAATAATGTATACCCCTGTAAATCCCAGTTTTACTCTATAAAAATGGGGTTTTAAGGGGGTCAAAATTATATAGGCATGTTTTCATGATGTGTCTCAAAGACACTTTTTAACTTGGTGTAGTTCATTTATATTTTATGTCATTGAACAATAGCATCAATTCTACCATGTAATTTTCAGTAATAAGCCCTGCAAATCATGTTCATTTTAGTAATGAGCCTTGCAAATCATGGTTGTTTTATCTATTATTGCAAAAAGCTACATTAAATTATCAAGAACTATAACAGAGAAGAAAAATTTTATTGGACTGAAGCCATAAAAAACTGAGAAAACTACAGGGGTTCTGTTTAGGAGTCAAAAGATTTATTCTTTTAACTCTAGTGCTATTCAAAATTGTAGAATTTTATTCACACAAAAATTTCAGTTCAGATCCCCAGTAATTGGAATGCATAGTTTGTATGTCAAAAAAAAGGTGGGCATGTGGGGTAGGGAAATTTTATTGTTTCTGTCATCATACTGTAGCATTCTAGAAATGAATATTTAAGAAAATGGGCTGTGCACTGCTACAATGGCTGGTTATCTTCTGAATACTTCTTAAGCTTGAGTAATGTGACCATGAGTTCATTACTTAAAACTGAATAACACTGATGAAGGACAAAAGATCAACTGAGGTCTCAGACCATACATAATGTGCATTTTTGAAGCAAAACATTACAGCAATTTAGCACTTACAGGCTATGGGCACATTCAGCAGTCAGTTGATTAGAATATTTATTTTTCCCAGAAAATAAGATTTGACAATTCAAATGTCAAATCCTTTTTGGGGGAAAAAATAAAAAATATTTCAGAGTCATCTGCTGAAAATTTTACCTAGCATGCTAGGCATTAAACTATTGACCTCCTGCATTTGCTACATGTTTGTCTAAAATATCAATAATTTTGTCACCAAATTTATATGCTTACCTTTCTGAAGTTCTGTTAGTTCCCTCTAGATATAAAGATTCCCTCCAGATCTGTATCTATGAGCAAATTATCACAACCTTAGACATCAAAGGTGAACATGTGACCTCAGGTAGACTGTGATGTAATTAAGACAGGTGGACAACAATTAACACTGGACTGTCACTTTGATCTTGTTATGTACAGGCAGATGTACCTAACAACTTGGACAGAATTATCTGAAATCTGAAAATTGATAAAGTTTTATATTTATCTATGGTAAATTATTTCAGTAATTCAAACACAGATCATTTAAACACCAAAAATGATTCCAAAACAGCTATTCCAAAATAAGTAGCAGTTTCCTAAAAAAAAAAATGATTGGGTTTCTTGTTCCTTCTTTTTTTTTCATTTTCTTTGCATTGTAAAGTCAATATCTTTCTGCATTCTGTACAAAATGGTCTCCATCAATTAATAACAACAACTCACTATTTTAAACATTTAAATATGTCAATTTTATGTAAGGTTACATTTCTATCTATTCAGGAATAACCATTCTAAATTTATTGATATTATAAAAATTTGAATTCTTGTCTATGCTTTTACAGATATTGTACTATATCCTGAAAATTCAGAGAGCAAGAATAATATCAACAGACAGCAAAATTAGTACCTTATTTAGCTCAAGTATATGTATTCAGACAGATACCATATTTGACCTAATTACCGCACACATGCGCATAGTCAAGCAATTCCGTACTCCACAGATTACAGCCAGTGTACTTTTTGTTTTCTTCTTTATAAATACAAATCTTTTTGGGACCCATTTGAATTGCATCCACTTGTTGATGCAATTCAAATGAGTACCCACAACATATACTTTTAAAAAGACAATCAGAAAAAAAAAACAACAACATAAAAACATCCCATAAGCAGCATTGGATAAGTCCTTTGCTGATAGTTTTTTAAGTGTACCCTTAGTATAGGTGGATACATATTTTACCATAAGTTTTCCCAGTAATTTTGAAAAACCTAAGCCCATGGTGCGGTAATTGGGTCAAATATGATAAATTGATCACACAGTGCAGAACCAGATCAAACTACTCTTAAGGAATAATTTAATCAGGATCTGCAATATTTGTCATTACATAACCTCTTTCAGGTAGTCAAATGGACGGTTACTCAAATGGTCATTTTATAACAGTGAGACAACTTTGAGAATTTCTTTGGCTTTTCTGCACACCAAGTCCCTTCTGGAAAAAGGGCTTGCTCTTACAAGAAAGACTTTGTTCTAATGTCTGAATATTTAGGGAAAATACAATAACAGGAAAAAATATTTTAACCCTTAAAGTGCCGAGCAAAATTTGAAGCCGGGGACAATTTTTATTTATTTATCATTTTTTTTATTTTTAAGGAAACAAGTCTTGACATTTCATCTGAATTATCTGCTTGGCAGATGGTTCAGATGAAATGTCAAGACTTATTTGCTTTAAAAAAAAAGACATCAAAATGTCTGCTGCAGTTGTGACTGGTTTACCACTCCTTTGGCAAATTCAGCAGACAATATTTTGAATTATTTTTTCTTATTTTCCCCAGAAAATAGGATTTGACATTTCATGCAAATTGTCTCCATGAATGTCAAAACCTGTTTCCTGGGAAAATTAAGAAAAATATTTCAAAATGGCATTTGCTGAAAATTTACCCAGATGCTAAGCATTAAGGGTAAATATGAACTGCTGACTTCTTCAAATCATACAGAAGCTCTAACAGCAATACTGTATTTCTATCAACTTCTGCAAAACCCTTGTATCTAACAGTTTAACGGAGGATAGGTGACAAACACTATACAAACAACAAATTAAGTTTATATGATAATAGCAATAAAGATGTTAAGTTGCCGCACACGCCGCCATACCTGAGGGTAGACGTAAATTGATTGGTTGATCATAATGGAGAGTTTTCTTGTAAGGACATCTGTCAATTGCTCCTGGGTTCAAATGTCCGATCTGTGTCAGATTATGGCAATGTCTACAGATATTTATCTAAATGAGGTGCTAAATTAGAGGAAAAGGAGTTAATCATGTTAATGCCTTAATTCAACCATTACCCTGTTGATTTTCACCAGGGGATGACATTTCAAAATATTTTTTTTTTTACTTTTAACCCATAATAGGACTTGACCTTTCATTCAAATTATCTTCTTTGAAGACAACTTGAATGAAATGTTAAGCCCTATTTTCTGATGAAAAGAAATATGTTGCTTATTTTTTATCTGTTTTTTTTTTTTTTGTGTGTGTGTTTTTTTTTCTTGACAGCATGCAAAAGGATGACCATGGCTAAATCAATATGAATTTATAAAGATCAAAGTACCAAAAACTTGAAAGATGTTCGAATAAATTACAATTAAATCAGGGGATATAATTGGTTCCAATATTTGGACACTGCAGCTGTATTACAAATTTTGCTGCAATCACATTGACATAATTACCTTCAGGGGAATAGGAACACTTTCATGGGAGGCAACTCTATCAAAATTGATTTTGTCCCCATCTGAAAAGGGGTCAACTCTAAACATAAAGAATTTGTTCCTGTCCTTTTAGAGTTGACCCCTTTTTAGACAGGGCTTCTGTGCAAGGGAAAGAAAACAGGAAGTCACAAAAGTTTTCTCCTTTGGAGGCAACCTGCATGAAATGTCAGACCTTATTTTCTGAAAAAAAAAAAAAAAATGAAAAATAATTCAAAGTGTCTTTCTGCCAATAATTTTACCCAGTGTTAACAGCAAACCGAAAAAATATATTAACCCTTGTCCTGCTGAATAACTTAAGAAGCCACACCCATTTCTAATTTTCAGCCAATCAGATTATTTTTTGATCAAGGTTGTTGATATAGATTCACATACTTAACAGCAAACAGTGCAGATCCAGATCAGTTGGCTTCTTCAGAAGGACAGGGTATATCCGGGTTCAGCAGGACAAGGGTTAAGCTAAACATAATTACCCTTTATATTTGGACACTTGAACTCTTGCTGCAAAATTTTCAGCAGAGGACATACTGGAATACTTTTTCTTAGTTTGAAAAATATCATTAGTTTGTCATCCGCCAAATTTGCCTACAGAGTGGTAAAAGTTAACCCTGGTCCTGCTGAATAAATTAAGATGCCATGCCCACTTTTAATTTTCAGCCAATCACATTACTTGATCCAGCTTGTTGTTATAAATTTGCATACTTGATGGCAAACAGTGCAGATCCAGATCAGTTGGCTTCTTCAGAAGCCAACTGACCTGGATCTACACTGTTTGCAAAACAGGATATATCCGGGTTCAACAGGACAAGGATTAACATACATATCTTAAAATTTGACAGAACTTCCAACATGATATGACATGCTGAGTTATAAATAGCATAAACCTTTATCAAACTGCTACAAGGTGTTTGACCTGAGTCTACACTTTTGGTTTAGACATGACTGTCAGAATATGTATGGTAAATGTGAGCACTCATTATGTTTAATGGATATGTGGTAGACATCATTTGGGACATTTTGGCTGCTAGCAACACAAAAAAGCACCAGACCGATATGAAACAGACTTGATGAAATTTGAAACAATGGATATGGAATTAAGTGACAGTATTAACCTATTTAACCTAACTTTTGTATTGTAGACTACACTAACATGAACTAACTTTTATTTATTCCATCCAATCTTTCATCTTAAGTCAATATCAAGGACTCAGTAAAGAAAGTTTGAATATGAAAACTACACTAAATGTTTATAATGTAAAGGCACCAAATTCATTATTAGAATAGTAGTGGAAAATTATACATAATAAAGTAGCATGGTGCAATGTTAAACAAAATTGATTTAACTTGAATACATGTATTCTGATACCATAACTCCTTACCATTTTCCTACCCTCTAATGTATCTAAAATTGTTGAACGAGCAACATGCAGTGTAGAACTTGATCAGAAGCTACATCTGGTTCTATGCTGCTTGCTCAGGCCTGTCTGTCTGAATACTACAGGTATATATACGGTAAGTCATATTAACAGAATATAGGGTATAACTGATCTTAGCCCAGTAAGGTATGAGTCATTCAGAACTTTGGTACAGACAAACCATGGCCCGGGTATGCGTGTATATTGATTGTGTTAGGGTTTAATAACACATCAACCCTTGTGGTTCATTTTGTGTCATCTCTCAGAAAAAGGGAGAAAAGAGATAGAAGAGATAGTAGAGGAGATTAAAGAGAGGGACACAGAAGAAAGAAGAACAGGAATGAAAGTAAAGAAACAGAAGAAATAAAAACATCCCCCTCTACCCTAACCTGCTACAAGGAAAGCAAGCCTTGCCCAACTGTAAGCCAGTATCAGTTGGACGCCCCAGTGACGTAAGCTACGACACCTTCGCACCACCCGACAACTACCGATTCAGGGTTCACAAGTTTGAATCCAAGCTTGGCTATATAATTTTCATGGAGACTGATCATGAAATAATTGCTACCATCAATCTCCTCCTTCTGCTGATTCAAGGGCATTTGTAAGTTACTGGCAAAAGCATAACTACTTACAGGACAAAGCATGCCCATGAAAGTGTAAGTAGGCTAACTGACTGGCTCAACATGACCTTATCAGTGTTGACTGGGCCATAAAATTCCAACTAAAACAAACAAAACAGCTGTCCAGGATATGGTTTATATTTCATTTCAAGGGGCTAAGCCCTGCTTTCTGTTTTACTCCGAAGTAGGTATGTATTTATTAAATACAGACGAAACATGATTCAGTTTTCAAAGAAAACACATTTCCCTATCTTTGTTGAAAAGATTACCATTTCAAATGAACTTACCTCCTATGTGAGACAACCAGCAATTTAAAGGATTTCTTTAGTGTAAGTTTAGGAAATAAAGGTAACTCCTTCACAGAGAAATTCCTGAAATAAGTACAGTTTTGCTCAGTTCCAGATTTTCAAGCTAATTTTCATGTCTTTGATTGAAGAAAATAAGTAATGTTTTCTGTTGACAAACTGAACTATGATTTCTTCAACAATACATTTCATTTTATGATGAATGCAATTTATATCACCATCTTTGCCAAGTTGCAGATCATTCTGTCAGTTCTGGATCACCAAAACTACATGTAATTTGATGAATCATCTCTTGGATGTTACTGTGGTATGACAATAACAAACAGTGGCCCCCTGTATACTTGTAGTGGTTAGCTAAAGCAGAACAATGTCTTTTACCTGTTTAGTTGACTCCAAGGACATAAGCCTGGTATATAATGAAGCAAATGTTTAATAAATTTTGAAGTTATATACAGATACTATATATGTAGAAAAATTAACTTGTTCTAATTTTAGGACAAGCATGGTAAGGAGTTAAGTATCACAATGTTTAGGGTAGACATGGTAACTGTCTCAGTAACTATCTTCAAAGAAACTGTTCTAGGAGGATACTATACAAATAACTCGGCGAGATGATTGTAATGAGACCTCACAACATACATGTATGAGCCATAACATGAGATACGTGTAACCCAGTCAGCATTTTAGGACAAGCATGGTAAGGAGTTAAGTATCACAATGTTTAGGGTAGACATGGTAACTGTCTCAGTAACTATCTTCAAAGAAACTGTTCTAGGAGGATACTATACAAATAACTCGGCGAGATGATTGTAATGAGACCTCACAACATACATGTATGAGCCATAACATGAGATACGTGTAACCTAGTCAGCATTCTACGTAAATCTATATCGGGCCGTCATCGGCCCGTCAGGGTAGCTGACGGGCCGATGACGGCCCGATGTAGATTTACGTAGAATGCTAGCTGGGAATATTTTTTGGACATGTGTGCAGCAAAGACTCAGATCAGCCTTAGCATCCACAATTCTCTGTGACTACTGCTTGTCTGAAAAAAAAAAGATGGAAAAACAAGAGGCCAACGGGCCACATCTCTCTCACCTGAGTGATATAGCCAATGCAGATATGCAGATGTTATGCAACATTTTTCCAATCCTATCATTGCAACTAATGAAAAGATCATCATTTGAGCAGTTCTTAGTTTTGAAGAATATATGGGCCTGACAGTCAACAAGGCATCCTTTGTTCTGGAGAAGTAGATTTTTAAAGGTTTTTACCATATATGGGCATGGTGGCCATCTTGGTCAATGGACAGCAACCATTTTAGCAATCTTTCATTCCCCTGCCCCAGGGAGGCTCCAGAGGAGAAGTCGTTTGAAATTCTGAACATTTTTCCCATACAAATGCACTGGGAAGCAAACTTGGCCTCACTGTAAAAAAGTCAAATGTCAATGTACGACCATTATTTTAGCAATTTGGTAGACCTCCCATCCTCAATGATTTATGCAAAGACTCAGCCACAAGGCATCCTCGGTTTTGGAGAAGCTTTTTAAAGGTTTTTACCATATAAGGGCATGGCATCCATCTTGGTCAATGGATGGCAACCATTTTAGCAATCATTCATTTCCATGCCCCAGGGAGGCTCCAAATGAAATTTGAGCAACATTGGCCCAGAGGCTCCAGAGGAGAAGCCATTTGAAATTCTGAACATTTTTCTCATACAAATGCATAGGGAAGTAAACTTGACCTTGCCCTAAAAAGGTCAAATGTCAATGCAAGACCATTATTTTAGCAACTTTGGTAGACCTACCATCCCCAATGATTTATGCAAAGATTCAGCCACAAGGCATCCTAGGTTCTGGAGAAGAAGATTTTTAAAGGTTTTTACCATATATGGACATGGCAGCCATCTTGGTCAACGAACCACAACCATTTTAGCAATCTTTTGTTCCCCTAACCTAAGGAGGCTCCATATGAAATTTGAGCAAAATTGGCTCAGGAGCTTCAGAGGAGAAGTCGTTTGAAAATGTTAACAGATGGACGGATGGATGGACGACAGACAAAAAGTGATCACTATAGCTCATCCTGAGCATAGCTCAGGTATGCTAAAAAACAAACATGGACTCTTGGCTATCTTTACCCTTGTCCTGCTGAACCTGGATATACCCTGCCTTTGCATACAGAGTAGATCCAGATCAGTTGGCTGCTGAAGAAGCCAACTGATCTGGATCTGCACTGTTTGTCATTAAATATGAGAATTTATATCAAAATCCAGAATCAAGTAATCTGATTGGCTGAAAATTAGAAGTGGGTGTGGCATCTTAATTTATTCAGCAGGACAAGGATTAAATCAAGAGTGCCCAGCAAGGACTCTGGTTAGAATGCTAAGGGAGTACATGGCTGAAGGCTGAAGGTAAAACATTTGTCATGTCACAACATATGTGTTTTGGAGACAAAAGAAAAAAAAAATGCAAAAAATACATATTGTAGGGCAGATGATACACTTCCTAGATTTTCTGTCATTCTTTTGTTTTCAAGAAAACAATTTTTGTGACTGTTTTTGCTTTGCTCCACACTAAGCTCCTTCCGAAAAGGGATTTATTCTAAAAGGAAAGAATTTGATCCCCTCTAGTTTGTTTTGTTTTATTTCTTGTTTAATGACACATCAAACCTTTTGGGACCCTTCTCAGAAGGAAGGCAAAACAGTTCTAACAGGATTGCCTCCCTTGAAAGTGTACCCATTCCTCATAATCACTAAACTCTGAAGCTCTGGGCCCGGTTGTTCAAAGCGTCATTAGCTTAATGAGCTCGTTAAGGGTCATTTCGCTAACTGTTTTAGCAGATTCAATACACAATATTCTGATATTTTTTGCTGAAAAAATGTGAGTAGCTTTTGCACTGCAAAAGCTACTCACATTTTTTCAGCAAAAATTTTCAGCATATTTGCATATCACTCGATGTAAATTTTAACAAATCATTAACTAACGACATTGTTAGCTTTGAACAACTGGGCCCTGGACTTTACAGATGCAATTTCTAGGACTCCAGAAGATGGAAATAATCCTGACTTTTTGTCAAATGTGAATCTAAATGATTGCTTTTAATATGAATTAAAACAGATCTGTGAATTGACAGAGTTTAGAATTTTCATATTGATTGCTAATCACCTTGATGTGCCAGTCTATATGAGACATATGGCAGAGTAAATGAATTTTTCTAAGTGACTGGTTTTCATTTGTTTAGGCAGGTAGATGATTTCCTTTAATGGTTTTCTGAAGAATACCAGTCCAACAACTGGAATGATTGGCTTTAGAAACTGTGATTGTAATCTGTTTTTAAGGTTAACCCTTAAAACGCCAATAACTGTGGCAGGAGAAGACATTTTTAAATGTTTTTACTATTACTTTTCAGAGAAACTTAAACTTGACATTTCATGTGAATTGTAAGCAGACGATTCACATTAAATGTCAAGTTTTAGTTTCCCTGAAAAATAACACAAAAAAAAGTTATAATGTCATCTGCTGCAATTTTGCTTTGCGCTTTAAGGTTTAACCTTGTTTACCCCAGTAATTGCAATATTCATGCATCTTATGCGATCATATTTATGACAAGACAAAGGAGTCTTTAGGGGCTTTGCAGTCTGCATCTGGCATAAGGGCATTTTCTGGTGTACATTAACTTTAACCCATTAAAAACTGAATGAACTCTCCCACACTATATATTGGAAGAGTCCATTTTTAATTTTAGGTATGTCAGGCTATATGATGTAGATAGTCCTAAAGGAAAATGCTTGAACTATTTGCAAACAGTGGAGACCTTGATCATTCTGTGGCGTCGGATCTGGGTCTGCATTGTTTGCCAGTTACCCGTTTAGGGGTGTCCAGTCAAATGAGTTAATACTAGCAAGCTAGAGTTCAACCTGGCCACACCGGCCTTAGTGGCTCAGTTGGATGCACATCCATATAGCAATCAGAAGGTCGTGGGTTCGATTTCCGCCAGGTCCAGCAACATCGTTTCGTGGAGACTGATCAAGAAAAGATAGCAAGTACCATTTTACAGTATTTCATCCTTAGCTACTGAGTACTGAGTTAAGCACTTGAATCCATATACCAGCCACAAATATGGTGAAGTCAATATCATGCCTACACTAATTATTTTGACAGACAGGCCTAAGCAAGACATCACGAAAACATGCCTATATAATTTTGACTCCCTTAAACCCCACTTTTATATAGTAAAACTGGGGTTCACAGGGGTATACATTATTTTTCTTATTTCTGCTCCAAACATAGATTGTGGGTACTCATTAGAACCACCTCGATGAGGCAGTTCTAACGAGTACCCACAATCTATGTTTTGAGCAGAAATAAGAAAAATATCAGAATTTTTTTATCTGAAAAATTTCAGTTTTTGGAGGTGAACTGTTCAATATATTTGAATAGGTGTGTTTTCATAATGTACCACAGAATGAAGCAGCATAATATCAAGGTCTTCATTGTTTGCCGCTCATCCAGCAGTTTAGAGACACATCAACAGTCAGTAAACTGGAGTTGTTCAAATTTTATGACAAGTATGTTAATCCTTGTCCTGCTGAGCCTGGATATACCCTGCCTTTGCAAACAGTGTAGATCTAGATCAGTTGGCAACTGATCTGGATCTACACTGTTTGCCATTGAGTATGTAAATTTATAGCAACAATCTGGATCTAGTAATCTGATTGGCTGAAAATTAGAAGTGGGCATGGCATCTTAATTTATTCAGCAAGACAAGGGTTAAGAATATTTCGGGCAACTTTGGTAAACAGTACAAATAGGACAATACATCAAATTGTATACTGTAAGGATGACAAATTCCTCATACAACATGTCTGTAATTCATTCAACTCTCATTATCTCCCCCATCTCAAATAACTGCTTATTTTGAACCCTGTTTTAACAAAAAAATAGAACAACAGGTAACAAAATATTGTGGAAGAGAGGAGAAATTGCTCCTAAGGAAACATTTTTGTCTTGACTAATTTTCTCTAAAAAATAATATATAGTTTTTTAGAATGTCATTGGCTACACTTTTGCTTGTTTAAACAAGCTCATTTGACTGCAGGGTGATGTTTCTAAAACATGCCGACTGGATGGCAAACAGAGTAGATCCCGATCAAACTGCTTTTGATCTATCTTCACTATTTGCTCTAGCCATTCCTGTTTGTAGACATCTTAATCAGTGTTTATGCATGACTTGGCTCTTTGATGTTCTCCATGTAAAGAAGGGACCATAAAGCATATTATGCAAACACTACAAGGTACACTTCAACCTCTTTATAAAACCATCTGTTATAACATAGTTTTGAATATAACACGGTTCAAAGATGGATCCCAAAAATGTATAGAAATAAATGGTAATTTTTCAATACAATCTATACATTTTTGTTTGTATATAACATGGTTGTTTAAGTAACACGGTTTATGCTATGGACCCCAACAATTGTGTTATAAAGAGGCTGAGGTGTACTGTTTTTTTTTTTATTTAATCAAAAAGTGTTGAGTATTCTTACTTCTCCACAAAAACATATGTTGTGGATACTTATTAGAAGTGCCTCGCACATCCTCAGTCTGATAAGTCTTTGACTTTCTCCAGTTCATTCTACAATATTCAGTTTTTCTGCAGGTAAACAGTGAACCTGATCACCAGCCTGTTGAAATGCACAAATGGATCTGGGCCTTGGCTGTCTGAACTTGTGGTATGACCCCTTTTTGCATGGTAAGGCTAATATATTTTATAATTTCTCAAGGGACTAATCTGTGACAAGGATCAAGATTAAGAAGCTGAGAAAGTCTGCTAGGTGGGTTGATTAGTAATATCAGATTATTAGATCAAACTAATCAACCAATATTCAATTCAGTAATTTTTTTTCAAACATCCCCCTGCTATTGTTGACAATTAGCACACAATAAACAAGTGAGATTTTACATTTAAAAAATAGGGCTTGACAATTCATGTGAAATGTCAGACCCTATTTTCTTGAAAAAATAAATAAAATATTTAAAAGTGACATCTGCTAATATTTCAACATAACAGGTTATGGTTTAACAATTCATGCACAGCAGAAGGCCATTCTGCAACTGACTTCAATTAGCAGATTGATGAACTTTTTCATATTTTTCCTGAAGAAAAAAAGTCAGCATTTTACATAAATCATCCGTTTAGTAAAAATTTCAATAACAGATGACAAGCTTACTTTCAAGGACAACTACTGAAAATATTTTAAATGTCATTCGCTAAGTTTTGTTTGCAGCAATGTAAAGATAAATACCAGGATACCTTTCTATTTTTGCAGTGTTGCTTATTAGTAATTTATCTTTTCTCACAGTGAGCACTCCAAAGGCAAAACTACCAGATGACATTATTGTTTTCTTTTTTTTCTTTTTCTCTTCTCCAGAAAATTATTGACACTTCTTATAAATTGTCACCTGCATGAAATATCATGCATTATATTTTGGAGAACATACTAAAAATATTTTAAAAATGTCATTTATGTTATGGTAACTGAGCTGATTAAAGGCTAAATCAATATGTACATAAAAATAGACTTCAGAAATATTACCGGTCTGCAGTGAAGTTGTTAATTTGGCCGGAGATAAAGTATTGATATTTCTCAAAGAAAGCATTATAGTTTTTATATCTTATTTGAATTCTGATAAGACCATCCTAAAGAAACACCTTTGTTTGTCTGTGCACGTGCATGCAAGTATGGGTGAATGGGTGTGATTGGAGAAGTGAAAAATAGGAATACCCTCTTTATAATATTATTACTGGGAATAAAACCCTGTTAGCTAATCAACTGTGTTGTCATTACGAAAACACGCCTATTCAAATATACTGAAAATTTTACCACCAAAAAATGAAAATTGTCAGATGAAAAATTCTGATGTTTTTCATATTTCTGCTCAAAACATAGATTGTCGGTACTCATTAGAACTGCCTTGATGAGGCAGTTCTAATGAGTACCCACAATCTATGTTTTAGAGCAGAAAAAAGAAAATAATGTATACCCCTGTAAACCCCAGTTTTACTATATAAAAGTGGGGTTTAAGGGGGTCAAAATTATATAGGCATGTTTCCATGATGTAATAAATGGCTCTGTGCAATGAAGTGCCATACAGTCATAAGCTGAATTCTGCCTTTTGTGGGATTCAAACCCAGGACCTTGTGAACAAAAGTCAGGAGTGCTAACTGCTTGGCCAGGGAAGCATCTGCAACAGCATAAATATGTTTAAATATTGTCTGCAAATATTGAATGATGTTTCATTGTAGCCTCAATCACTTGAACTCTTTGGTTTGAAGATAAAAATAAAATGCACAGTAACTTCTTTATAATGTGGGTTACTGAAATACACCACCTCTTTATAACACTATAGCTTGGATCCAAAGTAAATAAAAACGTAAAATGATAATACACCGCCATAATCCTGTAGTGGGCAGATAACTCTTGTGAAAAATTGATGAAATTTGCCCATTAGCAATCTCAAACCAGATATCCACAATATCAATGCACATACCAAGTTTGGTGAAAATCCATTGATATTTACTCAAGTTATCATCCAGAAACGAAAATAGTTCTTGGGCAGATAACTCTGTCAAAATTTGAAATAATTTGCCCATTAGCAATCCCAAACCAGTTCTCCACAATATCAATGCACATACCAAATTTGGTGAAAATCCTTTGATGTTTACTCAAGTTATCATCCGGAAACAAAATACAGATGGACGGACATAGGTACGACTGATGAACAGATGGACAGACACACAGACGTCCAATGTGAAACCATAATACCCCGCCACTATTGTGTGGCAGGGTATAAAAAACGTGAGCTGAACAACCATATTGTATCAAAAAAAAATGTGTTAGATTAGACAGAAAAATGACCATTTATCATTTTTCTATATAATCTATACTTTTTTTATTTGGATACAAAACTTTTGGGGTCCACATATAAACTGTCTTATATCCAAAACCGTCTTATAATGAATTGTTTTACCTGTAAAATATTCAGTATAAATAATGGCAAAGGATGCACGAGCTTGTAAAAGCTTCACTGTCATATAAATTAGTGCCAGATATCTCACAATTTAAATACAGTGGATTCTCATTACAAAGATAGCACTTGTTTACAAAGATGTTGCCATTAAATTGAAGTAGCTATTGTGAAGGATCCTTAAACGCAGCAGAATCATACTTAAGAACTTGCTGAGACAATTTTAACAAGAGGGCCATCATTGTAACCCTCACCTGAGTATCAAAGCACTTAGAGAACCTGACCTAGAAGTGATCAAGGCAAACATTCTGACCAAAATTCATAATGATTATATTTACAAGTAAGACAATGTAGCATGTCTAATGGACTGTGAAGTAGAGGTCAAAATTCAATAAGGATGACTGTACTCAACAGGCCATGCTAAGATGTATGCATGTGCTAAGTATCACTGGCCGTAGGAGCAATAGTTAATGAGAAACTGACCTAAACACAAACACTTCACAAGTGCCAAATACCACTCTGTAGGACCAATAGTTACTGAGAAACTGACCTAAACGAAAACACTAAAGAAAGTCATTGGACCGTGAAATGTATGTCATAAGTGACCCAGTTCCAAACTTCACCTAGAAATCATCAAGGCAAACATTTTGAGCAAGATTCATGATGATTACTTAAAAAATGTGACCTCTAGCGTGTTAACAAGTTTTTCATTTGATTTGGCCTAGTGACCTTGTTGCTGACTCCAAGTGACCCAGTTTTGAACTAGACCTAGAAATCACCAAGACAAACATTTTAAGCAATTTTCATGATGATTATTCAAAAATGTGACCTTTGGAGTGTTAACAATGATTTCCTTTGATTTGGCCTGGTGACCTAGTTTTTGACCCCAAGTAACCCAGTTTCAAACCTGACATAAAACTCATCGAGACAAACATATTGAGCAAGTTCCATGATGATTACTTAAAAAATGTGACTGATAGAGTGTTAAAAAGTTTTTTGTTTGATTTGACCTGTTGACCTAGTTTTTAACCCAAAGTGACCCAGGTTCGAACTTGACCTGGAACTCAGCAAGACAAACATTTTGAGCAAGTTCATGATCATTGCTTCAAAAATGTGACCACTAGAGTGTTAACAAGATTTTCCTTTGATTTAATCTGGTGACCTAGTTTTTGACCCCAAGTGACCCACTTTTAAACTCAACCTAGAAATCATCAAGACAATCATTTTGAGCAAGATTCATTATGATTGCTTCAAAAATGTGACCTCTAGAGTGTTAACAAGATTTTCCTTTGATCTGACCTGGTGACTTAGTTTCTGACCCCAAGTGACCCAGTTTCAAATCTGACCTAGATTTACAGCAGCAAACATTCTGAGCAAGTTTCATAAAGATTGGGTAAAAACTGTGACCTCTAGAGTGTTAACAAACTAATTGTTAATGACGGGCGACGGACGACAGACAGAGGGTGATCACAATAGCTCATCCTGTTTTGCTCAGGTGAGCTAATAACTATCCAAAACATATATTTCTTGAAGAGTTATATCATATACAATATTTTTACATAATTTCTGATAAATTGTCAGCCATAATATATGGCTGTGGAGATATGGCTGTATAATAACCTTTGTGTTCATTACTCAGAATATACACAATATATTTCAAAGGCACATTACCAAGCAAAAAACCTGAAGATTTGGTACAGGTAGCTCACCTGAACTTGCACTTTCTATAAAAGATTTTTAAGTCTATGATGTTGATCTCCAGGTCCATGAGCCACTAGACTGCTCTGAGGAGTATCATGATCTGGAACGAAAGCCTTTTTCCTTTGTTAATCTTAGTCCTGCTGAACCCGGATATGCTCTGCCTTTGCAAACAGTGTAGATCCAGATCAGTTGGCTTCTGAAGAAGCCAACTGATCTGGATTTGCACTGTTTGCCATACAGTATGTGAATTTATGTCAACAATCTGGATCAAGTAATCTGATTTCTGCAAATTAGAAGTGGGCGTGGTCTCTTCATTCAGCAGGACAATTAAAAATGAGAAATAAAAAATGAGTCTCAATGTGAGAAAATGTACCTTTACATATGTACTCCCAATGAAGACTCAAATTAGCCTGCACATCTGCACAGTCTGATCAGTCTTCATTGTCCGCATGAAGGAACTTTGCATCCTTGGCCATCATAAATGTGCCTAGTGAAGATTCTGATTAGACTGCAAGAATTCACAGGCTGATCTGTATCTTTGCTGTGGGTACATGTCCAAACGTATGTTTTCTGACTTTGCGGCTCAGATATTTTAACCCTTGTCCTGCTGAATAAATTAAGATGCTAGGCCCATTTCTAATTTTCAGCCAATCAGATTACTTGATCCAGATTGTTGATAAAAATTCACATACTCAATGGCAAACAGTGCAGATCCAGATCAGTTGGCTTCTTCAGAAGCCAACTGATCTGGATCTACACTGTTTGCAAAGACAGGACATATCTGGGTTCAGCAGGACTAGGGTTAAAATGTCATCTGTTATATGGTAGGTGGACTGATTTCAGCTTTGGATTCTCTTTGATCTGCTACTTCTAAGTTAGGGTCTGCACGTTTTCTGTGAGTGAATTAATAAACAAAACTGCTTAATTATTTCTGAGATTTTGAACAAAACTATATTAATACACAGAAATGTTGCTTTTATTCAGAATTGGGGATAATCCTCTTACTCAACATTACTTACTCAACATTTTAAATACTCAAAAGATTGATTTTGATTTTTATTTCTTGCTTAATGACACATCAACCGTCGTGGGTCATTTTGTATTATCTCCCAGAGTAAGTGAGAAAAAGGGACTGAAGAGGAGGAAAGAGAGAAATAGAGGTTGAGGGAAAAAGCAAATGAGAGTACAGAAACATCACAAAAACATATATATAAAATTTTGACTCCCTTAAACCCCACTTTTATTCAGTAAAACTGGGGTTTACAGGGGTATACATTATTTTTCTTATTTCTGCTCAAAAACATAGATTGTGGGTACTCATTAGAACTGCCTTGCTGAGGCAGTTCTAACAAGTACCCTAAATCTATGTTTTGAGCAGAAATATGAAAAATATCATGTATTTTTATCTGAAAACTTTCAGTTTTTGGTGGTGAAATTTTCCATGTTTGAATAGGCCTGTTTTCATAATGCAGAAAAAATACTAACATGCCTCCTATCTTGAACTACAGGATGGGTGGATAGTGGGTGTGTATGCAGCTGGGAGTGGGGATGGGACCAGGTAGGGGTTGGCTCATTAACATGTGGAATTTTATATGGTTTGACCTGGATCTTTGTTGCCCACATATCCATCGGGGCTCAATTCTCATGATATGACCCAAGCAATTTATCCCCAAACTGACAATTTACTGGAGCCCTGGAGAAAGGAGTTACAAAGAATTTGGATTGCATGACAAGGTACCATTCCAGTCCACAGCCCTGATCATATCATAACATACAATATCTTATTTATCAAATCAGAATTAATCGACTTTCACCTTATTGTTTTCTTTCTGACCTTTAAACACTATTTATTTTTTTGACTTATATTCTACTTGCTTTAAACTGACAAGGAGGCTATAAAAAAAAAGAATATGACAGAAAAAAGGCCTTCTAATAAAATTTGACATCTGCATTTTGACATATGTACACAGAAAATGCCCAGTCCAGCAGTGCATCTGTACTGGCTGGCATGGGCCTCTTTCCTGTAAGTAAGAACACACAATATTTAGCCCTTAATGCTTAGCACTCTGGATCAAATTTTCAGCAGAGGACATTAGAAATATTTTTTGTTTCTATTTTTCCCAGAAAACAGGTTTTGACATTTCATACAAATTGTCTCAATTTGCATGAAATGTCAGAACCTGTTTTCTGGAAAAAAATATCACCAATATGTTATCTGCTGAATTAGCCAGGAGAGTGGTGAAGGTTAATACACCAACCATAACTACCATAGATGACATTTTGACTTTTTTATATAGAGTAAACATAGTAGATATACCCTGATGCTTTGTGTGAACAGCATAAACATTAACTAGACTGGGTGGCTATGAAGTATTATATGGTGTATCACCAGTTGCACAGTCTTGATGCTTGATCCTGAAAGAGAAACTAGAAATAACAAGCCAAAGGCAGGTACAGTCAAACCTATCATAAAGGCCACCTGTATATAGCAATCACCTTAATTTAAGAGGCCATATTTCAGATCCCTTAAAAGTCAAATAAGTAAAAACTTACCTGTATTAAGCAAGCACCTGTATTAAAAACAACCACTTTTAGGTACTCCCTTTGGTGCTTCCTTAACCCTAGTCCTGCTGAACCAAGATATGCCATGTCTTTGCAAACAGTGTAGATCAAGATCAGATGGCTTCTGAAGAAGCCAACTGATCTGGATCAGCACTGTTTCCCATTAAGTATGTGAATTTATATCAACAACCTGGATAAAGTAATCTGATTGGCTGAAAATTAGAAATGGGTGTGGCATCTTAATTTATTCAGCATGGCAAGGGTTAATAAAGGTTTAACTGTATTTCATATAAAACTAGTATAGCTCTATCAACCACCACCCCTGTGCAGTCTGGTCTGTGTATATATTCTAAAATGATCCAGACTGTGTAAAATGGTCAGATCTCAGTGACTGCACAGATTTGCTGGCTGATCTGCATCTATCCATAATTACCCTAAATATTAAAACACCAGGGCCCAGTTGTTCAAAGCTAACGATGTCGTTAGTTAATGATTCGTTAAATTTACATTGAGTGATACGCAAATATGCTGAAATTTTTTGCTGAAAAAAATGTGAGTAGCTTTTGCAGTGCAAAAGCTTCTCACATTTTTCAGCAAAAAATTTCAAAATATTGTATACTGAATCCGCTAAAACAGTTAACGAAATGATCCTTAACGAGCTCGTTAAGCTAACGACGCTTTGAACAACTGGGCCCAGGAGTTTTGCATGATTTGAATAACCAAATGGTATCTCAAGTGCTGGCTGCATCAATGGCAAAGAGGTTAGACCCTGAAAAAAAACTGCTTCTTTGAGAGAAGTTTCATCTTGGTCTTCACTGTCTGTCTACATATTTAGGGTAAATATGGTATTTCACATATGGAATATCATAGCTCCAGATAAGAGGGGGTATCCACAAAATATTGTTATTTCTCCACAAAAACATGTACTGTGGGTACTCATTAGAAGCACCTCAGCGAGGCACTTCTTATGAGTACCCACAAAAAATGTTTTTGTGGAGAAATAAGAAAAATATCAGTACTTTTTGGCTGAATATGGTACCTTTCTGTTTACTGTGGCTCTAGTTATAGCCAGTCGTTATCTTTCATCATATCACAAATTAAGTAATTTTGATTCTAATCATTTCTTTTCCACATTTTCCTTTAAATGATATTGTTTCATTGCATGTTTCTCCTCAGTATTGGGTTTATTTCAGACCCCTGAGTCTTTGTTTTTGACCAAATGCTCCTAAGGGTATTAGATTTTTTTTTATATTAACGCATTCAGTCCAAAATTACTTCTCTAACTGTAGTAGAGCAGCCATAAAGAAATGCATGGTATCTAAAGTAAATTATCTCCTGGGCTTAAAAAGCAGCAGACAGCATTTAAAAATAATTTTCTTATTTTTCCCAGAAAACAGACTTTGACAT
The DNA here is from genome assembly GCA_964016985.1 of Anodontia alba. NCBI lineage: Eukaryota > Metazoa > Mollusca > Bivalvia > Lucinida > Lucinidae > Anodontia > Anodontia alba. Next base: position 83,398,845 of record OZ024824.1, read on the forward strand.
TCATTTGGAGACAATTTGCATGCAATGTCGAAGTCCATTTTCTGTAAAAAATAAGAAAAAAAAGTCATCAATTGTAATCTGTAAAATTTGCCCATCATCAGACCGTTTAAAGATAATTTATTTTTATAATGGTTTTCTGAACAATTATCTGATTAGGTCCACAACAAAAAGGCTTTCTTTCAATGAGCTTCAATATGAGAAACAGTACCTTCTGACATGTGCACCCAACGAAGACTCAAATCAGCCTGCACATCTGTGCTATCTGATCAGTCTTTGTTGAAGTAACTTTGCATCTTTGGCCATCCAAAATGTGCCCAGTTAAGATTCAGGTCAGCCTGCACGAATGCACCGGCTGACCCGAATCTTCGCTGGGCACACGTGTGAATGTTTTTTTTCTAAGTTGTTGCTGATATAGCAATCACACTAGCCTATATACTTTGCATCCATGACTATCCAAGATGCACCCAGTGAAGATTCTAATTGGACTGCACTAATGTGTAGGCTCATCAGAATCCTCGCAGGGCACACGTCTGAAGGTACATTTTCTGACATTGAGGCTCCAATGCTTTATTGTTTACTTTGAAGATGACTTTGAAGATGACAATCAACTGTTCAGAAGTTACAAAAATGTACATTGCAATTTACATGTTTACAACAACTACCTCCCCTATAAGTGTTAGTTTTACAGTATGTCTTCAAAAAGTTAGTAGTCATTAACCCAATGTATACTGAATAGACTCTCCCACACTATATATTGGAAGAGTCCAACTTCAATTTTAGGTACATCAGGCTTTGAGATTTACTTATTCCTAGAGAAAATGGCTAAACTATTTGCAAATAGTGGAGACACTGATCAGATGCTGTGTTCTGCGGTGTCTAATTTGCATCTGCACTGTTTGCCAGTTACTCTTTTATGTGTCTTCTGACTACAATGGGTTAATAAGTCATAGAGTACACTACTGAAAACCATTTTTCTTTCAGGCCAAGAAGTGTTGCTGAATCTCAAGCAATTTACGTATGTTCAGGATTTTCAGAAAAATAAGCTACATCAGCTTTTGAATATCTATAACTAGAAAATTCTGTGGCTCGTGAAAATTGCGAAAGTTGCTCACATACCAAAAATTTACACATCACATGCACTTCCTCATAATTTCCAAACACCCTGATTTGTCCCTTTTACTATATAAATGGGGAATTTTAGGGGTTTGCTTGTAATTTTGATTAAACAGATCATTTCTATTCATGAATGTGTTTTAAACCAAAAGATTAATTAAGAATTTTTTTTTCAAGTCAACCACCCTCTGAAAAAGAATGCCATTGGTTTTTTAAAAGAAAGGCAAATACCAGTACTTTCAAAGTGCCAATCACAGCAACAACAGACGACATATTGATTTTTAAAAAAAAAAATCAAAGAAATAAGGCATGTCAGATTCAAGCCTTATTTTCTCATAAAGAAATAATATATCATCTCCTTCAATCTGAATATCACTTTATGGGTTAGACTAACACTCACCCACACTATGGTTATGACCTTTGCTATCTGCTTACAGAACTATGGGTTATTCAAGCATTGCTCACAAAGTTCTGGGTCAGAGGGGTATCCAGATAAAACAAAAAATAAAAAACAAAGAAACTTCGGTTGCTGGGACTCATTAGAAGCAGCTTCTTCAAGGGTAGCTGTTTCAACCATACGAGGGATGTTCGAAATGAATTGCTTATTTCTATCTGGAGACTTCAAATTTCAAGTGAGCCCAAAAGTACTCATTTCATGCCCTCAAAGTACTCCCCGTGGCTAGAAATGCAAAGTTTCAGCCGATGTATCCACTTCTTGAAGGCGTCACGATTTGGGCACAGTAATAAGGTACTGATGAATGGCAGAGCCAAGTGCCTGTCGGGACTGGTATTTCCGCCCAGCAAGGAATGCTTTCAATTTCGGAAACAAAAAGAAATCACATGGGGCAAGGTCTGGGGAATACGGGGGGGGGGGGGGGGGGGGGGGGGGGGGGGGGCGTGAGGCAAAACAGTTACTTTTTCTTTCTTCAAAAACGCTGTAACTATTGCGGAGGTATGAGCTGGGGCATTGTCATGTAGAAGACGGACATGTTTAAAACCAGTGGCAGGGCGTCGTTTCTGATAATACTTTTTCAGTTTCTTCAGTACTACGTCTTTGTAGTACTTTCCGGTGATGCTTTTGCCCTTTTTCACTGGCACTTTTATTGCGACTCTTTCACCAGAGAAGAAGATTGCATACAAAACCATCTTTGTACTCAAAGAACGTTTGGCAATTATTGGGCGTTTGCTGTGTTTAATGGCCCAGATCTTATTGCTAACCTTTCTGACGGGCTCAAAATAATGGACCCAGGCTTCATCACCTGTGACGACATGGGCAAACTGCTTTTTGTCATATTTTGGAAACATTTGAAGCAGCTTTTTGGCCACTTTAACCCGTTGCCTCTTTTGCTCGTCAGTCAACAGATGTGGCACCCATCTAGCAGAAATCTTTCTGACTTTCAAATGCTTCTTCAAAATAAGGTGAACCATTGATAGTGATATGCCTACCTTTCGTGCAATATCAGGAACTGTAAATCTGGCATCTCCTTCAATGATTTCCTTTATTTTGGAAACAATTTCTTTACGAGATGCAGATTTTGGCCTACCTGATTTCGGTGCATTTTTGATGGACTCTACACCAGACTCAAATTTCTTTTTCCACCACCGAACTGTGTCATAAGACGCACAAGAAGGTCCAAAAGCAGTAGAAATTTCAGTCATCAGCTTCTTCAAAGAACAACCAAGTTTTGAGCGAGCTTTGATGTAAGCCTGTATTTCATCTTTTTTGTCGATGCTTCTACCAACCATTTTTACTGCAGTGGTCAATGACTGCGTGTATTCAAATGGCAAATTTTATGTCTTACACTTAGTCTAACATGTACATTTATACACATTGTGTTGATATTGAGTAACCCTATACAGGTATGTATTGGTTTTTATCGTGCCCCACGTGGATATCGAGCTAGAGGACAATAAGCAATTCATTTCGAACATCCCTCGTAATACAGTTAACTCTTGCGATCTTGACCTCGCTTATCTCGAATAGCGGCTTATCTCGAAGTGAAAATTGGTCCAACAGGTAAAAAATATTGTGGAAAAGAGGAGAAATTGCAATTCTCCTCTTTTCCACAATAATTTTCAATATATCTTAACTTCAAGAGTCCAATTACATATAAATTTGTTAAATGTGGTTAATTGAATTATTTTTTTCCTCAATTCTGCAGATCTGATATGTCGAGGTACAGATATCTCAAAGTATTTCAGAGAGTCCCTTGGAATTCAAGATAATGAGAGTCGACTGTATTTTAGGCTGCTGGTGGGAAAAACAAGACGTAAGATTTCTCCAATTCCCTTGAATTGTGACAGTCTATCTTGCAAATATTTGAAAATGAAATTCTCTCAAATAAAACCATTTTTTTCTGTAATTGTAATTTCCCCTCAGATATGTAATTGGGTTTTTTGGCACAGAGTTTATACCCAGAGACCCATTAACAGAATGATAGTATAACATTATTACAAATTGATGAATTAAATGCAATAAAAGGATAATATGATAGACAAATAAAAGTAACTATGGTCATTTTATTCACTTGATAGTCTCAAGAAGCACAATTGATTTATCTTTTATAGCGGCTCGGGTGCAATACCTTATTTACCATAAATAGTCGAACCTCAATGGCTCGAACAGCTTTGGGACCATGAAAACTTGTTCGAGACATGGGCAGTTCGAGCCACTGACAGTTAATCATGGAGCCAGGTCAACAAGCAAATGACAATAGTTTAGAGAAGCCTTTTCTATCTTCTATACATTAATGGTATGTTAAGTGCAATTAGAATTGTCTCACTGAGGCAATTCTAATTACACTCATCATACAATTTCATGACAAAATGAGAAAATTTCCTAAATATTTTTTTTCTCTTGAGCTATCGGAGGAATTATTTAGGGACTTAAAATCGAGTTTGAATCAGCCATGGTAAACAAGCCATCGGTGTTTGAGCTATCGAGGTTCAACTGTACTTGAACATATTTGATCAAATGGTGTAAAAGTGCAAGGTAAATGGTGTAGATCCATATCAAACTGCTCCTACAAGAAACAGTCTGATATGGGTCTGCATCATTTCCCATTCCGCTAACACTTTTCAGACACAAATAAGTGACCATAAATACACTGAAAAATTGAAAAAAGAAAAAAAAGAAGGATTACTCACCTAATTTGAAAAATGTCGAGAATGGATGGAAGCATGGTAGAGAAACAGTTCTGTAAAAAGGAAAGGGAGATGGTTCAATATGGTAAATTAAGGAGACAATTTGCATGAAATGTCAAAACCTATTTTCTGGGAAAAATGAGAAAATATTTCAAAGTGTTGTCTGCTGAAATTTCTACACAGCATGCTAAGCATTAAACAAGAAATAAAAAAAGTACCTTCAAGCTTGTCATGATTTGAAGATGTCATATATTGCAAAGAAAGTTTCAAAATGGACTGTAATGTGAGAACATGTACCTTATGATGTATGCCCAGTGAAGGTACAGATTAGCTTGCCCATCCATCCAACCTATAGCTCCAGATGAGAGGGGGTTTCCACACAAGATTTTTCTTATTTCTCCATGAAAGCATATGTTGTGGGTACTCATTAGAAGCGCCTCAGTGAGGCGCTTCTAATAAGTACCCACAACATATGTTTTCATAGAGAAATAAGAAAAATATCAGTACTTTTTGGTTGAAATAAAAGCATCTTATCTGGAGCTATGACACCTTATAAGAGACTTCACTGCAATGGAGAAGCTTTGGATCTTTGGCTATATAGTCATACAGGAACCAGTAAAAAATTCAGGTGCACAGACTGGTTTGAGTCCTGGACATACATAAGGTATCGTTTCTCACGTCACGACTCTAATCAAGTTGCCACACCTGTTTTTTCACAGAAAACATTTGACACGTGGTAGATTGACACTTATGATAACATGATTATCTAAATTTTAGGTATATATCATAGAACTGTATAATAAAAGTATTCTTTTTCCTGACCTTCAGCCGAAGATAAAAATGGTAATAGACCAATTAACTTAACAGGGCCAAGTAGACTTATATCTTAAATTCATTATATGGAGTCAAACTTTCTAAAAGGAATTAACATGAAGATTTCAGATGTTCAACCAAAATACATTTTATATGAATAAGAGACATATATATTTTCACACTGCCAGACCAACCTCACAGAAAACTGGATTACTACGTCATGTCACAAACGAAAGATTTTCAACTCTTGCTTATTTTTAATCCTTTCTGCCAGGTTTGTTCTGATGAGAAAGCTTTCCATGAAAATTGTTGTATTTCTTTGTATTTATGTGATTTAGAAAATATTAAGCCTGATCCTGCTGACCCAGATATGCCCTACTATTGCAAACTGTAGATCCAACTGATCATGGCTTGCACTGTTTTGTCATTATATATAAGGCTGACAATTAGAAGTAGGTGTGGCATTTTAATCTATTCAGGCTCAGCATGGCAAGGATTAATCATGTGACACAGAAAAAATACTGAAATAATGCTTTGCACATTTGATCGAGTAATTATAGGAGAATCCTTCTCAACACATCTTCTCAAACTAGTTTCCAATCTCACAATTCACACAAAATGTCAAACCAATTGCATGAAACATCAAACCCTATTTTGTGGGAAAAGTAAGAAACATTTCAAAATGGCATCAGCTAAATATTTTCAGCGCGTTAAGAGTTAACACCTCTGAAATGCATTATCATAGCTTACCTGATAAAAGGTCACAAGCACTGATGACATTACTGAAATCTCTGTGGTCAGCATTCATTGCAGCATTTCAGGAGTGTTGGTTGCACCACAGATCTAGCATTTGCCTGCTATTCTGGGGTAAAAGGTTTAACCCTTGCAACCCTGCAGTTAAGGGCAGTTGTCAGTTTCTGGGGAAAGAATGTGAAAATTACCGGTCAACCATTTAGAGGACTAAGCCTGCCCAGTAAACGTGTGGTTAGGTAAACTGACCATGCTCGACATGACCCCATTGGGTTGACTGGGCCGTAAAACCGCAACACAAACAAATCAACCCCGTAGACCAACACAGATGCCTTTGCAAACAGTGTAGATCCAGATGAGACGGTCATAATGAGCCATCTCATCAGGATCTACACTATTTGCCATTCTGTTCTTGAATTTTGATTGACATCCCTATTTTCAACAGTTGATTTGTCCAAATTCAAAGATGGAGGATTCCACCTCATAAACTTAGGGGTGAGACAGTTAAATCCTCTATGGACTGAAGTCTCCTCAAAGCTATATGGTTACAGGACACCTTGCATGATATTTAGCATAGCTCTTCATAAGACCGTTTCAACCAATACATGTTATTTCCGTATTTCTCCATATAAACATGTTGTGGGTACTCATTAGAAGTGCGTACTTGAGATGCTTCTAATAAATACACACATTGAAGTAAACCGGGAAAAGACAAAACGTTTTCAAAATGTGCACCAGATATAATTTTACCGACACTTTCGATAGGTCAAGATTAATTCTCATCACGGAAACATGCCTTTATAATGTTCATCACGAAAACATGCCTATATAATTTTGACCCCCTTAAACCCAACTTTTATATAGTAAAACTGGGGTTTACAGGGGTATACATTATTTTTTTATTTCTGCTCAAAACATAGATTGTGGGTACTCATTAGAACCGCCTCGGCGAGGCGGTTCTAACGAGTACCCACAATCTATATTTTTTGTGGAGAAACAGGAAAAACTACATATCTATGTACTCCTCATACACAGAGCTATGTGTCACCATCTCATCATATTTCTAAAGTGGCAGGTTGGTTGGTTTGGAGTTTGACTCAGTCAACACTATTAAAGTTATGTCCAGTTGGTCAGTTTACCTTCAGGGATCAATTTTAGCACTTGCTAACTTGTTAAATGCTGGTTAATTTCCTCAAAAAGCAAGCTGCAATTTCCATCACTTGCTAATTCTAGCAAGTTGGAAAGATTCTCTTTAATTGGCAGAACCTGATGCATTGTTGCTGAAGTTTTGCAATTTCTTTTCCAAAAGCAATGATGATATTTTTCTTATTTTTCCCAGAAAACAGATTTTGACATTACATGCAAATTGTCTACTACGGAGACAATTTGCATGTAATGTCAAAACCTGTTTTCTGGGAAAAATAAGAAAAATATTTTAAAATGTCTGCCGAAATTTTTAGCCAGAGTGCTAAGGTTTAAAGCCACATTTAACAGTGTTTATAAGTGTGAAAAAGCAAGTTGGCTGAACGGTTTAGCAAGTAAAAAATGCCACTTGCCAAAAGTTAAATTTGAACCCTGACCTTACCACACGTTTCTTGGGCAGGCGTAGTCCTCTAATCAGTTAACCAGTACTTGTGTGCATTCTTTCACTAGAAACTGACAACTAACCTTCTTGAATCAGTAGAAGGGAGAGAACGGCCATAGGAAATATTTCATGATCAATCTCCACAAAGAATGTTGCTGGAACCAGCCAGAATCAAACCCCCACCTCCTGATCACCGGTCGGACACACTTCTGACTGGGCCACCAAGGCAGCCCTAAAGTAGCCAGAGTTGATAGGATGCTAAAAGTCCAGCATCATTAATGATGATGATGGTTTGGTATTTTATGCGCCTTTCAACATTACTTAAGTCATACTGAGACTACAGAAGGATGATTATTATGAAGAGTCGTACAGCAAAAATATCAATATATTTGCAAATACCTTAGCTACAACAGTTAACAAATTAGTCATCACCAAGCTCGTTAAGCTAACAATGCTTTGAACAACTGGACCCAGATCTTTATCAAACTGAAGGAGCAATTACTGTGCTTTGGACATCCTTTGGAATGATGTTTTTCGCTGGCATTTTATTTTAAATGAAAATGTTTTGTTCTGATTGATCATATATTATTAGAAACAATTTGTTTTGCCTGTTTTGCACTCCTCGTAACCTAGTGGATAAGAGACATGACCCTTAATCCATTAGGTTTCTCACTGCTGTGGTTTGAGCCTCGCTTGGGTCACCTGTGGGAAAGCCAAGTTCTACTTATGGATGGTCAGGTGGATTTTTCCCCGGTTTCTCTTGTTTTCGCCCACCTCTGATGAACGATCAGCGCGATATAAGTGAAATATTCTTGAAAGGGCCATAAAACCCAAATCACAAAAAAAAAAAAAAAAAAAAAGAAATCTTGCCCGTTTCTGTGCTTTGTTCTCAGATATTTACCATACAATTAAATTTACTGCCCAAACTGGTCTGACCTATGGTATGCTATTTCTATAGCAAAGTGATAGTCTGGAATTTTTATCAAAGAAAACATTTTTTACTTTCTTTTCTACTGTTTTTAATAACTTATGTTTCCCAAAACTATTGTGAAGATTTCAGAAAATTTGAACAATTAGAACTTTTTGAAAACCTGCCTCACATCTACCTACTCTATCGATTTTCGAAAAATTTGCAACAATTTGTTTTTTTTTAATTTTTTTTAAATCTGGACGACAGAATAAAATGCTCTGTACATAGATAGTTATGAACAATAGGTTTTGCATAATTCATGACAAAAGTTTGCAAATTCACTTCTATATAATGTGCTAGACAAAAAAAGACTTTCTGAGAGATGCCAAAACCAGAGAAGATCAAAGTCTACACTATTTGCCATTCATTGAGCAAACAGTGCAGACCCAGTTCAAACTTTCTTTACAGAGGTTTGATAATATTTGCCATTCATCCATCAATTTTTAAGCTACACCAACACATGGTAAAAGGACTTGTTCAAATTTTAGGCAAATATGGCAAGTGGTTATGATGGTCAAATACTTCAGGTAAATATGTTAACCAAAATACAAGCACAAAATCAGAAATGACTTGTATCCTAGTAACATGACCCAAGGGTTGTGGAAATATCATGCCAGACTTAACCAGCTTTTCCCATTTCTCTGAGGGCAAGCGGGAAATTTCAATTCACTTGTTCTAGGACAAGGACTTCATAGCTCTAGCTAAGAAGAGAATCCAGATTATGATACATGTATATATTTTTTTTTTATTTCTTGAACAAAACATATCCTATGGGTCCTCATGAGAAGCACCTCACTGAAGCACTTCTAATAGTACGAACATGTTTCTTTGAGAAATAAGAAAAATATCAATCTTTGGGTAAGTAAATCTTGGTCGGACAAGTGGATTTTGACCATTTACTTGTCTGAGGACCATTTACTTGTCTGTGGACATGAAATAAAATTTGACAATTCCACAAACCTGATGAAACTATTTATCAGTCAGTTAAAGTCAAGGTCAGCTGTATCAGGACATTCTAACATCAAAGGCTCAGATCAGTCTGTGCATTAAAATTTGTGGATATGACCAATTGTTCACCATTTGCCAATAAATAAAATGGATAAATGTAGAAGTTAACCCTGGTCCTGCTGAACCTAGATATGCCCTGCCTTTGCAAACAGTGTAGAGCCAGATCAGCTGGCTTCTGAAGAAGCCAGCTGATCTGGATCTCCACTGTTTGTCATTCAGTATGAAAACTCTTATCAACAACCTGGATCAAGTAATCTGACTGGCTGAAAATTAATAGTGGGTGTGGCATCTTAATTTATTCAGCATGACATGGGTTAAATTAAAGACCAAAAGAGCTAACCAAACATAATTCAAGGGAAACAATGCTGTGAAAATAAATGCATATACTCTCAAGAGTTATTTTTCCAGTCCCATTTGAAATAATACAGGTCCTATTCACTGTGACTTAGTGTCCAACCAATATTTGTGTTCAGTCATTATGGGATACTAGATGGCCATGTATTATGCAATATCAGACCAGCAAAGCCCAGACCAGCTGTGTGCATTCCTGCAGGCAGGCGTGTGGCTTGCCTGTACAGAAACTAATACATTATTTTGAATTGTGAAGGTCCTGGCCGAATGGGTGGATTTGCAGACGTCTCTTGGCTTCTCTCTCTATAAAAGGTATATTTGGGTAGCTTTTCTATAGATGAGGTCTACGTAATTAAGTATGGTTTGATAAATTATTCTCAATCCAACAGGCTTAAAACATAAACTGTTTTGCTCTTCAAATGTCTTTAACTTCTCAGACGACCAGATGTTTACCATAAGACCTATGAAATGCACATAATGTATTTCCGAGCACCACTAAGTCCAAGCTGTACTTCCAGAATGCCTTCACTATATTTACCATAAATATGCATGAGGAAATAGTGCAGACTAGATCAAATAGTAATTACCAAGAGCTACAATTATACCCTAAATACTGGGAAATTTTAACTCCTCACCATATGTCCTAAAATTAGGCCAAGTCTTTTTTTTTACCTTTTGCTGTATGTAAAAAAATTGCAAGCTGATTGGCAAACAGTGCAGACCCTGATCAGATGCTGCATTCTTCAGCATCTGAGATAGGTCAACACTGTTTGCTCAAGCTGTCCGTCCCAATACTTCGGATTAGTACTGTATGTACAGATTGAAACACTGCATCTTGTCAGCAAGGAAGAGAAAATAAATACAGAAAAAACATACAGGATAAGAAATATATTATCACTTGACTGCTCACAAACATCAAGCATAAAAATCTTTACAACAGAAGCAGACATAATTGTATACCAAAATCAACGCAAAATATTTAGACAAAGTAACTCACTTTTGCATTTATCCTAACATTTTAAAAAGTTCTTTTCACTATCATTGCTCTATCTAGAAAGTGCAGGCTGAATGGCAAACAGAGCAGACCCAGATCAAACTGCTCCTTAGGAGCAGTTTGATCAGGGTTTACACTGTTTGATTAGTCATGTTTGTCCAAATATTTTGGGGTAAATATGGCAATTTATATCTTTGGTGAACTTTACATTGAATACACTTCAGTTCTGTATGACTATAAATGTTGTTTTATTAAGTTGATTTTTTTTTTAAGGGTCTTTGTGACTAGATGGCTTTGAAATTTCAATGAAAATGAGATGAAGCTGTTAAAGTATTAAGTAGTACCAGAAACAATGTAATAGCCAATCATTTCTATTAAATAATTTAATGCCAGTATATACATACTCACATGATTTTTATTAAGTACAGCATTTAACATTCTCTTTTAACAATTTCTCAATTGTTAGGAGTGGAATACCGCCACAAAATTTCAAATTCCTTTGAACCACACAAAACAAACTTTATTAAACCTGTCTTCAAGACCACCTGTATAAAGCAATCACCTGTATTTAACCCTTCTCTTGCCGGAATTAAAATGAATCAGGCCTGTAAGAGGGGGTACCTCTACTTGAGAAGTCATTACCCCCTGAATTTTACCTCGATTTTCATGAAATTTTCACGTATAATTTGCCGATCCTAGGTGGCCATTTTACCGGAGAAAGAATGGTCACGTGACTAGAAAGTCACGTGACAGTCATGTGTAAACCGGGAACCGTTTAAGACACTTAAAAAAAAAAAAAAATAAAAAAAAAAATAATTACAAGAGCCCAGCGCCTACTGTGTACTATTGTGAATGAAACGAGTGACATACATAGGTTCTACTGTTATTCCTACTTATTCCTCACTGGAAATGATTCAGGTGTTATGGGCTTTTTTTCCAGAAAAGCCTGATCAATCTGTTAAAGTGAGTGCTGAAATTAATGGCAGCTTGAAATTTGGTATTCTCGGTCGTTTTTAGTATGGGTAAAATCCAGCACCTGACTATCTAATGAAAAGTGGCGTGTTTGTATGAAAGTAGGTTCACTCCTGTATGAGAACACTTGCTCTGAATGGTTGCATGTAGTATATTGTAAGTATGACAGGCTTTTGAGCTGGCAGACCCCGCCAGCGCGACTATTGTCGCGAAAGGCAAGATAAGGGTTAAAGACCAGTGTTTAGGTCACATAATAGAAAATACATGTAGGTGTAAATTACTCTGTATTAAAAATGCTCCCATCTTCAGCATTTTTTTGGGGGGCTTTCCATTAGGTGCTTGGTTAGCACATGTTTCACTGTGTTATAATGCTCCATCCCAATGCCTCCTCTTCTTCCTTGAAGCCATCCATTCTTCCCATCAGCTTAAGCAAAACTGGATACACTTTTGGGGGAGGCAACTGTAAAAAAGTTTGCCTCCCTTTTGAAAAGGGAATGGAAGCAAATTATTTCCTCTTAGAGTGGACCCTTTTCAGAAGGGACCTGCATAGTGTGCAGGAAAGCAAACAGGGAGTCATAAAAGTTGTCTCTCTTGAACAAAAATGGCAGAGAATCTACCATGAGTTTCAAGTTGCCTTAACTTTCTTGAAAGAGAAACTTACTCTAAGCAAGAGTTCCCTGCAAAATTGGGGATTAGAAATATATAACTCTGCATCAGTAGCATGAACGTCATTCTCAACAGGCAAATCAAATGTTTCCTCAAGGACACAGACTTCGCTTTAATTTCGAGACTTCTCTGGCTTGGGAGGACACAGAAAATTATCAAATTGCCTCATCTGCGATTTTGCCCAAAGAGAACTAACAGTTAAATATTTAGACAAAGTGGTTCATTTAACAGCTTTAATACCATAGATATTCTAAAATTTGAATACATACATTAGATTTTGAAATACAAACTGTATGTCAAACAATGCAGCCACTGATAAACTATTCTTTAGCCTCATTCTTACACTATTCTATACAACACTATTATGGATATAATAATGAGGATAATTTAGTGTTTTACATCTCTTTCAACATTATTTAACCCATTGTATACAGAATGAACTCCACCATACTATATATTGGAAGATTCTAATTTCAATTTTAGGTATGTCAGGCTATGTGATATAGATATTCTGAGAGACAAATGCTTGAACTACCGGTATTTGCAAACAGTGGAGACCTTGATCAGATGCCGCATACTGCAGCATCTGATCTGGGTTTGCACTGTTTGCCAACTACCGTTTTAGGGATCTCCAGACTACAATGGGTTAAGTCATATCAAGATAATGATAATATTTATGATTCGGTGTCTCTTTCATTATTTCAACATTATTTAACCCTAGTCATGGTGAATAAATTATGACGACACGCCCGCTTCTAATTTCAACCAATCACATTACTTGATTCAGGCTGTTGATTCAAAATCATATTCTAATTGACAAACAGTGCAGATCCAGATCAGCTGGCTTCTGAAGAAGCCAACTGATCTGGATCTACACTGTTTGCAAAGGTAGGATATATCCAGGTTCAGCAGGCCTAGGGTTGAATCATATCGAGATGATGGGATAATGAAAGACTCTATGCAATAAACAGCCATATAGGCTAAATTCTGACTAGAATGATTCAGCCTGGATCTCATGATCCAAAGTTAGGAGTGCTAACTGCTCAGTCATGCAGACACTTCTATGGATATAATAATGCTGTCAAGCCATTGCCAGTGTTTGAACTTACAAATCCAGTTGGCAATAAAATCAGGGCCCTGATCAGATTGCAATGTTGTTCAAGCTGACCTGGGCCTTCACTGGTGGTATAGGGAACCAGTAAGTAGGATATATATATATATATATATATATATATATATATATATATATATATATATATATATATATATATATATATATATATATATATACAGCCTAACTTCAATGGCTCAAACATCTTTGGGACCATATGGAAATTTGTTCGAGACATGAGTAGTTCGAGCCACTGAGGGTTGATCATGGTGCCAGATCAGGTAGCAAATGGGGATACATGTAATTTAGGAAAATCTTTTTTATCTTCTAAGTATTAATTTGTTTGTGTTGAGCTTTTACGGCCCAGTCAACCCAATGGGGTCATGTGGAGCGCGGTCAGTTTACCTAACCACACATTTACTGGGCAGGCTTAGTCCTCTAAGCGGTTAATCAGTATTGTGCACATTCTTTTGCCAGAAACTGACAACTGCCCTTCTTGAATCAGCGGAAGGGAGAGAATGACCGTAGAAAATATTTCATGATCAATCTCCACGAAAGAATGTTGCCCACCTCGGCGGGGGTTGAACCCCCGACCTTCTGGTCTCCAGTCAGACGGCGCATCCAACTGAGCCACCGAGGCCCTAAGTATTAATGGTATGCCTCAATGAGGCAATTCTAATGAGTACACAACACAATTCCACGGAAAAATAAGAACAGTTCCTTAAATATTTTTTTTTCTGGAGCTATCGGAAGAATTCCGTAGGGACTCAAAAACAAGTTCGAATCAGCCATGGCTAACGAGCCATCGGTATTCGAGCTATTGAGGTTCTACTGTATATATATTTATATATATGTATATATGTATATATATATATATATATATATATATATATACTCAGTTCTTTTTAAGGGGACTTGATACACTTGGTAGATTTCTACTTTTTTTTTACAAAGGAGACAACTTTTGCAACTTCCTGTTTGCTTTCTTGCACATCAACCTCTTCTGAAGAGGAGTCTACTCTTGGGAGCGAATTCTTTCCTTTTAGATCAGTCCCCTTTAAGAATGGAGGTAAATCAATTTTGACAGAGTTACCTGCATTGAAAGCATATTCATTCCCTTTAATGTCTACCAAAATGACACTCATACATCTATTGTGATAATTTGTATGAATATGATAACCGCAAACATGTAATTCTATATTTTCTTTCATATAAGTAACAATTCTAAACCATTCAACACAAATTGCAGGCATAAACCAGTTTCTTACCCTTTAATCATTTTAACCTTTACCACTCTCTGGGCTAATTCAGTAGACTACAAAATGATGATATTTTGTTTTTATTTTTCTCAGAAAATAGGTTTTGACATTCCCTATGGAGATAAGTTGCATGAAATGTTTGTTTGTTTGTGTTGGGGTTTAACGACACGTCAACCCTTGAGGGTCATTTTGTGTCGTCTCCCAGAGAAAAGGGAGAAAAGAGATAGAAGAGAGAGTAGAGGAGATGAAAGAGAGGGACAGAGAAGAAAGAGGAACAGGAATGAAAGTGAAGAAACAGAAGAAATGAAAACATTCCCCCTCTACCCTTACCCACTACAAGGATAGCAGGCCTTGCCCAACTGTAAGCCAATATCAGTTGGACGCCCCGGTGATGTAAGATACACAGCACCTTCGCACCACCCGACCAATGCCAAAACCTATTTTCTGGGAAAAAATTAAAAAAAATATAATTTAAAATGTTGTCTGCTGAAATTTTTACCCAGCCTGCTAAGTGTTAAAATAAGTCACATCACACAAAAAGGACCCTATCGTATATGAAAACAATGAAGATCCAGATCAGACAGCCCATTCTCCCAAAGTGAGCAGGGCTTTCCGCCTGCATACAGTAGAACTGCAGTCGACCCTAAATAGCTCGGACACCGATGGCTCATTTACCAAGGCTAATTCAAACTTGTTTTTTGAGTCTCAACGAAATTCTTTTGATAGCTCAGGAAAACAAATCTTAAAGGAAATTTTCTTATTTTATCACGAAATTGTATGGTGTTTGTACTAATTAAAATTGGCTCATTGAGGCAATTCTAATGAATACATTCAACATACAATTATTGTGTAGAAAATCAAAAAAATCACTAAATTATCGCTATTTGCTTCCTGACCTGGCACCATGACTAACCCTCAGTCGCTCAAGCTACCTATGTCTCAAACAATTGTTTATCAAGCCATTTGAGGTCTTATTGTAACTGGGAAAACCAAAGGCCCTGACCAGAATGCAGATATACAGGATGACCCAGATCTTCACTATCTGGATATGTACTAAGGTTCCATTTTCATAGCTCCAGATAAGACAGTTTTTTGGGAGTTTTTTTCAACCAAAAAGTATGGGTATTTTTTCTTACTTGCACAAAAACAAATGTGGGTACCATGGGTACTCATAAAAAAAGTGCATAAGTGAGGTGCTTCTAAAGAGTATCCACAACATTTTTAGTGAAGAAATAAGAAAACATTTAACAGATACCCACCCTTATCTGGAGTAATGATTTTTTTCTGTAATGTGGCGGAAACCTTACCTAGTATAATAACATTTAAGAGTATTTATATGGCGCAAAGTTTAAATTGAATGAATACATCTCTGATGAAGAACACTTTGACCCGAAGTATTTGATGCCCTTTACAGGGGAGGCTACCATTAATAAAGGAAAGAATCTGCTCCCTGCCTCGCAGAGAAGTGTTTCCTTTAACTGTGGGCCCTTTTGAGAAAGGATTCGTATACCACCTAAGCAAATTCTTTTCTGCATTAGTGGCCTCCTTTTGAAGAGTGAGTAAATATGTTCAGCTCAGATACTTACTCTTTAACATGTATTCATTCCCTTAAAATTCTGACTGACTGAGGTTAAATGGCCCTGTCAACAATATTTCAGTCATGTTGAGCCATCTCCCTGAATCAGGGAGAAAAAAAAGAGAATCTGATAGCTGACTAAACACAGCCCCAACCCTTTGAACTTGGTTCAAGTGAGGCAAGAAGTTTATAGCTTACCATCAGACCTGGGAAGATTGATATTGTGTACATTTGTTTACATGTAAATGAACAAATAAAGTATTGTTTAAACCAAGTTTCAGCAGAAGGGTATATTACCCAACCACCCGCATTTGATAAACTGCACAACAGGCTGTTCCAAGCAAAAGGTGATCTTTGAGCAAAGGCAAACAGTGTTGGTCCAGAGTCCAGATCATTCTGTGCATTTGTGTAGTCTGATCAGTGTCTGCTGTATTCCCTTTAAAAGTTCCATATTTTTTTTATCTGACTACACACACACACACAAAAAAAAAAAAAAAAAAAAAACAACAACAACAAAAAAAACAACAACTTTCAGATGTGATTCTATGGAGAACTCACAATGTATACCCATACTGTTGCAGAGAAAAATATTCCTCTTAACTCTTGTCCTGCTGAACCCAGATATACCCTGCCTTTGCAAACAGTGTAGATCCAGATCAGTTGGCTTCTGAAGAAGCCAACTGATCTGAATATGTACTGTTTGCCATTAAGTATGTGAATTTATAGCAAAAATCTAGATCAAGTAATCTGATCGGCTGAAAGTTTGAACTGGGTGTGGTATCTTAATTTATTCAGCAGGACAAGGGTTAAATATTGGGACACTTTAACCCTTAAAGAGCCAAGCACAATTTGAAGCAGATGACATTCAAATTTTGTTTTTATTTTTCAGAGAAAACAAATCTTGACATTTCATGTGAATTATCTGCCAAGCAGATGATTCACATGAAATGTCAAGATTTGCTTTCTCTGAAAAATAAAAAAAATAAATAAAAAAAAATTGTCGTCTGCTGCAGTTGTGATTGGCGCTTTAAGGGTTAACTCCTTAACATACCTGTCCTATAATTTGTAAAAAAATCTATCCCACTATCTATTGATGTCTTTGAAATATTGATGGATGAGTGGCAAACGCGTTCTGCGGCATCTGATCTGGGTCTACACTGTTTGCTCATGCCTGTCTGTCCTAATACTTAGGGTTATTATGGTATGGTTGTACACAGAGTACAAATTTCAGGCTCTGTATAAATAATGCATGTTCTGCTGACCATAATGAATACACAAACTGATCTGAGGCAATTCAATGTACACTCCCCCCCCCAAAAAATCTTTTCACCTTTTTTTTAGCTTGAACAGAATTATCACAATCTTGCAATATCAGTTAGCAGACACTGCATCAATAACATTTTTTAAAATCTATTTTTGAAGGAAACATATTTCATGCTGCCTTATGTTAATATCTTACCCCTTTCATGCTGAATAAATTAAGATGCCACACCCATTTCTAATTGACGGCCAATCAGATAACTTGATTCAGGCTGTTGATAAAAATTCACATACTGAATGACAACTTGTGCAGATCCAGATCAGTTGGCTTCTGAAGAAGCCAACTGATCTGAATCTACACTGTTTGCAAAGGCTGGGCATATCCAGGACCAATTGGACCAGGGTCAATAAGGAAGCTTCAAATTAGCTGCCTTTACCCTAAGTATTCAGAGAGGCCTAAACAAACACTGTAGAACCAGATCCGATGCTGCAGAATACAGCATCTGAATGCAGAATACAGCATTTGACCTGGGTTCACACTGTTTGGCAATCAGCATAATGTAGACATATTATCAGGAAGTATAATAAGCTTGCTAAAATTTAAGGCAAGTAAGGTAAGGAATAAAAGTGTTTGAAAACTTAGGATCAATGAATTGTATCCTGCATGCACAGACCTGCACTGATGTGCAAGCTTGTTTGGGACTGTGACATTTTGCATTTTATCATACGGCGTCACTATAATTCATGGGATAATGTCAGATCATAAAAAATTATATGACCACACGTTTCCTAATACCGTAGTTGGTTACTGATGTGTAACGTCATGCTGTCCATGTTTTCTGCTGAGCAACTGTTCAACTTCTGCATCCATAAAATACATTTTTAGTCATATAATAAAGAGAATCTTGCATTCGTGGTCATCTCATATCGAGGGTTGAGCGCAAGACTGGCGTAAGTCAGATGGTTGGTTTTCCCCAAACCTAATCTCCTCACCATGAAGGCGTTATGAAGATTACAACATTTCTTTCTGTAAACAATGAAAATTTAGGTGCCATTGCTCGTATGAGCAATGGCACCTAAATTTGCATTGTTTACAAAGGAGTCCAAGTTGCCCCTAAACAAGGGTTTCAAAAATATGTTTGAGTTACAATAGTCTTGCGCTCAACCCTCGATATGAAACCAAAGGCTCGTTTGATAAATTACATATGTAATGACCACTCATGTAAGATCCTCTATATGAATTTTTTTTGTAGGCCAGTTCATTTTCTTTTCTTTTTTTTTTCACTTATTCTTTTTCTCAGACCATCAGTCAAAAAAAAGAAATACTAAGAATAAATAAATAAGACATGTTAAAGTAATTTTAATGTGAAGAAAAGTAACTTCAATATCCATAGACAAGCACTGATGAATATGAATGCGTTGCTAAAGAAACCTAAAAAAGCAATGACTGAATATGAATAGGTCACAATTTTTATTTTACTTCATAATAATTATCCTACACAAGTAAAACAAAAACAACAGAGTGGAAATATTTACAAATATTTCAATAATCACAGCACATTAAGCATGGATCCAGACAAGTTGTTATTTTGGAGACATGTGACAAGGTGTTTTTATCAGTTTAACACTTAACATGCTTGGTAAAAAATTCAGCAGATGACATTTTGAAATATTTTTCTTTTTTTCAAGAAAATAGGCTTTGACATTTCATGCAAACTGTCTCCTAAGGAGATAGTTTGAATGAAATGTCAAAGCTTATTTTCTGGGAATAATAAGAAAACTCAATTTGCTGTCTGCTTAATTAAATTTGCATGAAATTTCAAAGCTTATTTTCTGGGAAAAATAAGAAAACAATTTGTTGTCTGCTTAATTAGCCAAGAGATCGGTATAGGTTAAATAAATATTGAACTGAATACTTTCCCTATCTGGATCCTTGGTGACAGGTTCATCATTTGTAATCCTTAAGGCAACTCTCATAAAAACATGCAAATGACATTCTAATATTTTAAAATATTTTTCAAAGAAAATAAGGCTCAATACTTCATGTGAATCACCTGCCAGGCAGATAAACCCCATGAAATGTCAAGCCTTAAAAAGGCTAAATATCTTATGTAAATTGTCTTCTAAGGAGACAATTCCCATTAAATGTCAGGCCTTATTTTCTCTAAAAAATAAAAATATATACAGCCAACTTGTTATCTCAAAGTCCAAGGAATTTTCTGAAATACTTCGAGATATCCATACCTCGATATAACAGATTTGCAGAATTGAGGAAAAAATAAATAGAACAACCACATTTCACATATGAATATGTAATTTGACTCCTGAATTTAGAGATATATTGAAAATATTGTGGAAAAGAGGTGAAATTGCTCTTCTTTTTGCACAATATTGTGTTACCTGTTGTTAGATTTCCATGTTAAAACAGGGACCAGATTTTCATTCTGAGATAAGCAGTTATTCGAGATAAGCAAAGTTGAGATAATGAGAGTTGACTGTAGATCTATACTTAATAATGTTGTCTGCTTCAATTCTGAATGTCATTTAAAGGTTAAAATTTATTATAATAATAACAAGAATAAATATCTAAACTGTTACAAGCAAAAATGTACTTCATCACAAATACACATTATGCTGACTCCAATAAGCCTGTGTATTGATTGAGTTGGGGTTTAACGACACGTCAACCCTTGTGGGTCATTTTGTGTCGTCTCCCAGAGAAAGGGAGAAAAGAGACAGAAGAGATAGCAGAAGAGATGAAAGAGAGGGACAGGGAAGAAAGAGGAACAGGAATGAAAGTGAAGAAAAAGAAGAAATAAAAACATCACCTCCCTACCCTTACCTGCTACAAGGATAGCAGGCCTTGCCCAACTATAAGCCAATATCAGCTGGACGCCCCGGTGACAAAAGATACATGACACCTTCGCACCACCCAACCACCCTGGTAAGCCTGTGTAACTGCACACTGTGATCAGAACAGATGTCAAAGTAGTAAATGATCGCATCAAGTGTCAAAGTAATACTGAATTCCCTGGGTAAAACTGCTGTTTTTTTTTCTTTTGTTTCTACGCCAAATGCCAAAACAAATATTTTGGGTACTGGATAGGGCAACTGGAATGTATTGTCAAAACAGGATTTGGTGGAGGAAAAGAAAAAAAAATCATGAGCAATTTTAGAAAAGTCCTATCATGTGAAGGCAAGTAATGAAACCCCAGATCAGCCTACCTATTAACCCTTGTCCTGCTGAATAAATTATAATGCCACGCCCACTTGTAATTTTCAGCCAATCAGATTGCTAGATCTGGATTATTGCTATAAATTCACATATTTAATGACAAACTGTGCAGATCCAGATCAGTTGGCTTCTGAAGAAGCCAACTGATCTGGATCTACACTGTTTGCAAAGACAGGGTATATCCGGGTTCAGCAGAACAAGGGTTAATACACTCTGATCAGAGCTTTCTTTACCTGCTTTCAGTGTCATTCAATCTGAAATAAACTGAGAGATAGGAAACAGATCAGACTGAACTAACAAATTCTGGGTCTTTGCTGTTCACAAATGGCACAAGGGCTCTTTTCTGGAACTGTGTATCATACTGATCTTTTACTGCTCTGGTTTGAAGCCTTGACAAAAAAAACTCTCTGCTGTGTGCATAAAATATTTACTGTTTGTAGACTGTGCAACAGGCAGTGTAGTTATACAGGACAGAGTCTGCTTATGTAATCATGTGATAAAGTAACTTTTTACTTGTTGTAGCTAATTTCAGACTGAAAATCCTTAAAGGGCCTATCACATCTGCAGCAGACAATGTTCTGTTTCTTTTTATTTTTCATAGAAATAAGACAATGTTTCATGTAATCACCTGTCTAGCAGAAGATTCACATAAAATGTCAAGCCTTGTTTTCTCAGATAAAATAATAATAAAAAAAAATGAGATTGTCATCTGCTGAAGTTATGCTTGGTGCTTTAAGCATTAAAACCACAGGGTTGACTGTCACAAATACCCAAAAGTAGCATTCTAAATCACCAGAGAGCTGTTTTTAATAAACACACTTCTAGGCAATTTACAATGATAACGATAATACATGTATTGGGAATTACATTCAAAACAAAGTCAATTACATGTGATTTGAAACCATGTCTGTAAGCACTATTTGTATATTTACTGTACATCACAACATACATTTACTATAAATGTTTATTTTCACAAGGACAAAAGTTCAATTCCCCTTTGCATTCATACTAAAACAAATGTTTTGTAGGGTTTTAATATTTCAGGGATCAGGTACACTTGGTAGTTTTTTCCACCATTTTGTTCAAGCAAGCCAACAACTATGGCTTCCTGTTTGCTTAACTGTACAGAAAAGCCCTTTTCAAAAGAGGTCTTTTCTACCATGAAAAAAACTGCTCCTAAGGGGAACAAATTCTTTCCATTTAGAGCTGACCCATTTCTAGAAGGGAGAGAAAAACAGGTGAAGCAATTCTTTACTTTTAAAGTATACTTCCTTTCAAAAAGGAGCCAAAACAATTTGGACATGAGCTGCCTCCCCTTAAAATGTATGTATTCCCCCTTAAGATGAATGGATATATTTCAAAGGGAGACCTGAAAGAATTTGCCTGCTTTCCTAAATAGGCTACTCTAAAAAGAAAATATTTTGCTCACTTTGGAAGCCAATTCCTACTTTTAAGAAAAGGACATTTGAGAAATAATTCCCATAACAAGGAAAGCAAATTCTTTTCAGACAGACTGGTCTCTCTCTTTTACAAAGAGAAGCAAACGTGTCCAATCTGGACTGCTCTCCTATTTAAATGTCTCCATACATCTAAAGCTGAATGGATAAACTTGACAGATTTTCGTCCATTTTTGATAAGGGAGACAACTTTTGTGACTTCTTGTTTGCTTTCCTGCACATGAAACACCTTCTAAAATGAAGTCTACTTTAAAAGAATTCATATGCCCCAATGAGCAAATTCTTTCCTTTTAGAGTAGGCCCATATTCAGAAGGAAGGCAAAACACATTTGCCAGAATTACCTCCCCTGAAAGTTTATCAATTCCCCTTAAAATCACCACAAAAATAAAAACACTAAGCAAGTATAGTTTCACAGTCTACTATGGTATACTGTAAAATGGTTTATAACCACAAAAGTTTTGCAAGTTAATTTCTTTCCATATACAAATTTTCAGCAAAATAATGGTAGCCTAAATTTTCATTCTGTTGCAGGCTAACACTGGCAGCTGACATTTCAACTAATTTTTCACAGAAACAGGACTTGCCATTCAATTCATACTGTTTATACAAGAAGAAAATACAATGTCAATGTCTGTTTTATTTCCATTAAAGTAAAAACATGAAACTATAATACCCTGCCAATATCATGTGGTGGGCTCTAGATATTGAGGAAATTTGCCCCAAACTAGATCTCCACAATATCAAGTTTGGTCACAATCCATTGACATTTACTCAAGTATCATCCGAAACTGAAAATTCGGGCAGACGGGCAGACAGACAGAAGGATGGACACAAAGACTTCCAGAGTGAAACCATAGTACCCTGCCACTATCATGTGGCGGGTTATAAAAAGAAAAATCCGCTTTATTTCCAGGCCGAAAGAACACTGTTTGAGTTTGAGCCACAAAGTGACAAAACCAACCATATGACATGCAGCCAGCAAAGTTTAAGATCAGAATGTCCATCCATGTAGTTTTTTTCTTTTTTTTTTCTTCAGTTACCTAGTGGTAACCCATTTATTCTCCCCGTCCCACGGTAAACAGAGGGTAGATCCATGTAGTTGATTCTACCCCTCTAAGAACCCTATTCGCAGCATACACTGGGAAAACCCCTACCAGACTGTGTGGATGCACACGCTGATTTGAGTCTTCCCTGGATGCACGTCGTAAGATACATTTTCTCTCTTCTATGTAGTCAGTGAAAGGAACAATCTACATACATGATGACTGAAAATAAAGTTCACAAATGTCAATTGACATGTAAAAAATATAATAGCACTTTTACTGCACCTCATAAAGTGCCTGAATTTTTTTTTTTTTTTTTCAACCAAAAAGTATCAATAATTTTCTTATTTCTCATTAAAACAATTGTGGTACCGTATTTACCATATGTATTCGGACAGACAGGCCTGAGCAAACAGTGTAGACCCAGATGAGACGCCGCTGAAGGTGGCGTCTCATCAGAGTCTACACTGTTTGCCACCCATCCAGCAATTTTTAGACACAACATTGGGTAGTTAATTGAACTTGTTCAAATTTTAGAAAAGTATGGTAAGGAGATGAGGTGTCTGAATACTTAGGGTAAATACAGTACCCATTAGAAATATCTCAATGAGGTGCTTCTAATGACTACCCCCAACAAAATATTTTAGAGAATGAAAAAAACTTCACACTTTTTAGTTGATAAAAAGTGTCATATCTGAACTATAATGCAAACCTTATTGTCAGCGCAAAATAGGAAAAACTATCATATCTGTCACTGGCTGAATTTAAACTATGTCTTCTGGGCATATGCTAACAGTGAAGACACAGATCAATCTAGTCCAGTCAAGGCCTTTGGTGTCTGCTAACAGAATCTTCACAAGAATTCCGTGGAAGTTGACGTCACACCTGCATCGGGCACAGTCACTGAAGCAAGGAATCTAGGTCAAGGGCACAGGGTCATTTCAGTGCTTGGACTATGGAAGGTTTGACACTCACAGCTATCAAGGGTACAGAGAAAAGCACTTTAATGCTAGACTCGATGTAAAGTCATGACAAACTCACTCGAGCGCAATATCTAGGTCAAGGGCACCAGATCAGTGTGTGCTTGAAGAGCCTGTCGAGGACGTATATGCAAGGTTTGATACTTGTAGCTATCACTGCTTCACAGCAACACACTTTAATGCTAGACTCCACGTAAAATCATGACAAAGTCAATCGAGTGGGAAATCTAGGTCAAGGGCACTGGGTCATAGTGTGTGCTTGCAGAGTATGTCAAGGAAAATTACTATGTAAGGTATGATACTTGCAGCTATCACTTGTTCAGAGAAATGCACTTTAATGCTAGACTCGACAAAAAATAATGACAAAACCACTGGAGTGCGAAATCTAGGTCAAAGGCACTGGGTCATAGTGAGTGTTTGAAGAGTATGCCAAGGACAATTACTACGCAAGGTTTGACACTCACAGCTATCACTGCTGCAGAGAATGGCACTCTAATGCTAGACTCGACGTAAAATCATGACAAAGTCACTTGAGTCTGATATCTAGGTCAAGGGCACTGGGTCAAAGTGCATGCTTGAAGAGTATGTCAAGGACAATTATTGTGCAAGGTCTGACACTCGGAGCTATCACCACTTCAGAGAAACACACTTAAATGCTATACTTGATGTAAAATCATGACAAAGTCACTGGAGCATGAAATCTATGTCAAGGGCACTGGGTCATAATGCTTGCTAGTAGATGATGTCAAGTACAATTACTAAGCAATGTTTGACCATCGCAGCTATCACCACTACAGAGAAACACACTTTAATGCTAGACTCGACATAAAATCATGACAAAGTTACTCATGTGCGAAATCTAGGTCAAGGGCACCAGGTCATAGTGTGTGCTTGAAGAGTACGTCGAGGACAAATACTACGCAAGGTATGACACTCGTATCTATGACTGCTTCAGAGAAACACACTTTAATGCTAGACTCTATGTAAAATAATGACAAAGCCACTGGAGTGTGAAATCCAGGTCAAGAGCACTGGGTCATTGTGCATGCTTGAAGAATATGTCAAGGACAATTACTATGCAAGGTTTGACACTCGCAGCTATCATCACTTCAGAGAAATACACTTAAATGCTAGACTCAACGTAAATAATCACAACAAAGTCATTCTAGCATGAAATCTAGGTCAAGGGCACTGGGTCGTAGTGTGTGCTTAAAGGGTATATGGAGGACAATTACTATGCAAGGTTTGGCACTTGCAGCTATCAATGTTTCAGAGAAAATTACTAGACTCAGAGTAAATGCTGACAGATGGATGAACGGTCGGACGGAAATCCAAACTATGTCCTACCCTGCAATGAGCAGGTGCGACAATAAACTGTAGCAGACATTGACATAAAGCAAAGACCCTACAGTCTACAAATTAGCAGGCTAATCTGGACCTTTGCTGTCTCCCTGTATATGCACAGCTCCAAATAAGAGTGGTATCCACATAAATATTTTTTCTCAACGAAAACCTACATTGTGGGTACTCATATCATAACCCAAGGAGCTTCTAATGACTGAGTACCAACAACACACGTTTTCATGGAGAAATAAAAAAAAAAAAAATATTGATACTTTGGGTTGAAAAAGGTGCCTTATCTGGAGCTATGATATACCCAACATTGTTTTCCCATAGCGCTGCTTACATGAATATGCAGGCTTGCCAAGGTCTGTCACGGTTTGCATACAGGAAAATATTTGTTTCCCCACACTGGGCTATATTTACAATTTCTTTTCAACAGCCTTTCACTGGTAGCCTTGTGGGTAATTTCCTGCAGGTCTTGGGTATCCAGCACCAAAGCCTCCTGCCGCCTGTCTTGCATATGGGTTTGAACCCGGGGGTCCTTGTTGCGTGACTATGGGTACGTGTGAGCCGAGTGTTCCATGCTGTGGTACACTAGTTGGAGTCTGATGCTGTGGCTGTCCGTAACCATATTGTTGTTGTTGTTGTTGTGGCTGTTGTGGGCTCTGCTGCTGTTGAGGCTGCTGTTGTTGTGATGGCTGTACTGGCTGTACTGGCTGGAAAGATATCACAAAATTAAATCTTAACAGAACTTGATATACAGTCGATCTCGTTATCTTGACTTTGCTTATCTCCAATAAACCGCTTATCTGGAAGTGAAAATCTGGTCCCTGTTTTAACATGGAAATCTAAAACAGGTTACAAAATACATGTGTTGTAGAAAAGAGGAGAAATTCCTCTTTTCCACAATATTTTCAATATATCTCTAACTTAAGGAGTCAAATTTACATATTCATGTGTGAAATGTGGTTTTTCATTTTTTTTTCCTCAATTCTGGAAATCTGATATGTAGAGGTATGGATTATCAAAGTATTTCAGAGAGTCCCTTGGACTTTGAGATAACAGAGAGTCGACTGTACTTGGTAGATTTCCAGCTATTTTTGTTTACAAAGAAGATAATTTTTAATGACTTCCTGTTTGGTTTCCTGCACACCAAGTCCTTCTGAAAAGGGTCTACTCTGATGGTATTCCTGAAAGATTATTTTGAAAATGGTAATTTTAAAAAAAAATCCAGATGACAAAAAAAGCATCCAAAACTAGAGCAAGTGTCCAGAGGGTCACGAATACCCTGGACAGCGCCATTTTTTTATGATAAAATATTTTAAAGACAATGACAATGATATAAGACATAATCAATGGACCATGAAATATAGGTCAGTCTCGGAGTGACACTGATCTATCACCCCAAGTACACTTTTTCTGGAGTAAATTGTCTTCACGAAATGAAGTTAAATTGCTGGACCATAAAATATAGGTCAGTGACCTACATAAACTTGACAGGTCAATCTGATGGTCACATTGATTCATTATACCAACTTTGATGTTAATCCATTAAATAATCTAGAAGATATTAAGCAAAATCACTAGACCATGAAATACAGGTCATGCTGATTTATATTTACTTTAAGGTCAAAATTTGGGTCACACTGTGTCATCATATGTAAATATGACACTTAGGCATCAAATATTGCCAAGATTAATTCAGAGATATGATAAAAAGTCATTTCATTTTTTATCCATTTCAAAAACAAGAGACTAATTGAAATTTTACAGGCTGTCAGGTGCCACATTTTATGATTATATTAATACCAAATATAGATTTATCAAACCTTTCTTGGATAAAAAATGTCTATTTTTGAAGAATAGGGAGACTTTAATGTTTACTTCTCTCTGGGCTAATTCAGCAGACGTCAAATTGATGATATTTTCCCTAGAAAACAGGATTTGACATTTCATGCAAATTATCTCCACTGGAGACATTGTATGAAATGTCCAACCTTGACTACATTTTTCTTATTTTTCCAAGGAAATAAGATTTAACATTTCATGCAAATTGTCACATTTGGAGACAATCTGCATTGAATGTCAAGACTTGTTTTCTGGGGAAAATATCAATTTGTTGTCTGCTGAAAATTTTACCAACATGCTAAGCATAAAAAAATTTGCACTTCAATATCTAACATCAGGTTATCAAACAGTTTGTTAAATTAATTAACTAGTCACAGTGTATTGCAAATTTTCAGTTTTCTACTGCTGTGACCTTGAAAATTAGGTCAATGTCACCAAAATCTAATCAGTTCTTTGTTATGTCCCAATTATATATCCATGAAGATTGGTACAAATCCAACCACTGGTTCACAAGATATTGTGCAGACAAGAAAGTGTGACACTGACATCAATGGGATCTGCACCAAAAGCAATATGTCTCCCTCCCTGTAGGTGGAAGGACATAACAATGCCTTTAACTAAAGGGCGCTACTCATATACACTCAAAAACCCCTTTCAGGCAGCTTACCTGATTTCCCATCTGAGGGTTATACTGGCCCTGTGGCTGGTACATCTGTGATGGGCCTTGAGGACCAGCCTGTGGTCCTGGACCATATCCACCAAACTGGGATGTGGGCGGCTGTTGTCCATATCCTGCTTGAGTTGGTTGTCCCTGGCTGCTTGATGGGAACCCTTGCTGCTGTGAGCCTGCAGGTGGGAAACCTAAAACAACAAACACAAATAAGTACATGTAGTGTCTCCCCAGAATATTTCTGAAGGCATGTTACATTTAACAGCAAAATCAGGTAAGGCCTTGTTTACATAAGGCCACAATAAATTAATAGATTCTCATTTATTTTTTTTTTCAAAATGGGGGCAGGAGGTGAAATTTTATGTTTTATTTTTTATTTTCCGGACTACACAGAAATTGAAGATGAGTGGCTGAAATTATATTGATTTCTGCAAACAACCTGTATTTGGTGAATGAAGAATACTTTTTCATAATTCCAATGTATTATGAAAAAAACAAATGTTGTATGTAATAATCAGAATAGCCTTGAAAGAGCAATTTTAATGAATACACATGGCATACGTGTATGTGTATATAGAGCTGAAGAAAGTTAATATATCTATAATCAAATACCTACTTTTTTCAGTTTCTCTGAGAACACTGTTGGACAAAATAAAAGTAATCAATTTATTCTGTTCTGTGTGATTTTTCCTTTCCTGTCAAACACTCTCTCTTTTGTATAAACAGTTTTTACGTGTCAGACATAGTTCACAAACAGCATATATTTTTTTATCTCCCAGCAATTGCCTCGCTTCTTGCCGACTGGGAAACGGCACCACTTTATCAATCGGCCCTGAATTAAATACATTGTGGAGGTTGAGAAGATTTTGTGTATCGTTGGCTTTAAATCGATACCAGTCGTTTATTACAGTTTAATTGGCAATGATTTTCACGATCACAAACGCTATTTTCAACGTGTTTTTTTTTTTATCTGGATTTGAAAATGAAAGTAGAAATCAACTGGTTGTCTGACCGGACGCAATTTATAACAAAGCGCACATGCAACAGGGATCCAGTACACTTTGAAAAATAGCGGATACTGATCATAGTTAAACGAATAATTTTGTGTTGGTAATTACACTGGAAGTGTGTAATTTGTTGTCTTATATGCGCAATTTGAATATTTAATGTAGATTTAAGTGGACAAAAATTGCCGGTCGGCAAACCTTAAGATTTTTTATAAAAAAACGAAACATCGGAGCAGTACCCAAACTTACGAAAAAACGTCAATAAAAAAATCGGGGGGGGGGGGGGGGGGGGGGG
Organism: Anodontia alba; assembly: GCA_964016985.1. Lineage (NCBI taxonomy): Eukaryota > Metazoa > Mollusca > Bivalvia > Lucinida > Lucinidae > Anodontia > Anodontia alba. Next base: position 83,428,297 of record OZ024824.1, read on the forward strand.
GGGGGGGGGGGGGGGGGGGGGGGGGGGGGTAAAAAAATCAAGGCCGGCAGTAATGAGAATCTAACAATTAATTTATTATGGCCTAAACAGTTTCTCAGATATAGACTAGATGATCCCTAACGGGGATGAACACCCCCTGCCACTGCCAGTTTGGCTTCGTGGCTTTATTATTCTAACAAAAATGCCATGTGTATAAGATGAATTTTCTAAGTAAATCAAGGGTACATAACTCTACCAATGATAATTTAATCAGAGTTCTGTGACCTTTATGCACATGTTTAGTCTACATCCTTACTACGGTGCAAGTTCAAACCATTACCTTGAACTATAGGAGACATTGCAGAGACATAAACAGTACTATGAAGTGTGACCAACGGTTAATGGGTAAAACTACAGGACTTCCTCAACTTCATGGTGGTGGCATAAGAAATCTCTCAGCTAGGACATCTCTAAGCTGTGCCCTGATCCAGATAAAGGGAATACATAAATTTATTTTATTACTTTTGCACATAATGTATCTTGCCAGTACTTACTTCCACACCAAAATGAATTCAGTGTGAACCCACAAGGTATGTTTTCATGCAAAAATAACAACAGTTTGTCCTAAATCATAGCTCCAGATAAGATGGGGTATCAACATAATATTTTTCTTATTTCTCAAAAAAAAAAAGCACCGCAAGCAAAATACCCTGCCACAGCAATTATTTGTTTATGTATTTAAGTTATCGTTGCAAAAAATGTCTGGAAAGAAAATGATGGAGGGACAGATAACAATCCTAAACCAGATCTTGATAATATCAATGGACAGATAACAATCCTTAACCAGATCTTGATAATATCAATGCATATAGCAAGTTTGTTTAAAAGGCCTTGTTATTTACTCAAGCTATCGTCCGGAAACGAAGATATGGGCATGTCTTGAGCAGATAACTCTGTAAAAATTTGACGAAATCTGCCTATTAGCAATTCCAAAATAGATCTCCTTAATGTCAATGCATATAGCAAGTGTGGTTAAAATCCCTTGTTATTTACTCAAGTTATTGTCCAGAAACAAAAATATGGGCATATCTCGGCAGATAACTCCATAAAAATTTGATGAAATTTGCCCATTAGCAATTCCAAACCAGCTCTTAATGTCAATATGTAGCAAGTTTGGTTAAAATCCCTTGTTATTTACTCAAGTTCTCGTCCGGAAACGAAAATATGGGCGTGTCTCGGGCAGGTTACTCCGTAAAAATTTGATGAAATTTGCCCATTAGTAATCCCAAACCAGATCTCCTTAATGTCAATGCATATAGCAAGTTTGGTTAAAATCCCTTGTTATTTACTCAAGTTATCGTCCAGAAACGAAAATACGGGCCTGTCTCAGGCAGATAACTCCGTAAAAATTTGACAGAATTTACCCATTAGCAATCCCAAACCAGATATCCACAAAATCAATGCACATACCAAGTTTGGTGAAAATCCATTGATGTTTACTCAAGTTATCATCCTGAAACAAAAAATGGACTGACAGACATACGTATGACGGACGGACAGACACACGGATGTCCAAGGTGAAACCATAATACCCAGCCACTACTGTGTCGCGGGGTATAAAAACAACATATGTTGTGGTACTCAACAGGAGTGCCTCGCCAAAGTGCTTCTAATAAGTACCACAATATGTTTTTGTGGAAATAAAAAAATATCAGTACTTTTCGGTTGAATATAGCACCTTATCTGGAGCTATGTTACACTAAGCAGTGTTTTCTACCTGAAGCAGCTGGCTGTCCAATAGCAGAACTTGCTGGTGTTTGTTGTTGTTGAGGGGGATACTGTCCTCCAGGCTGCTGTCCAGGCTGTGGTAAGGGTTGTGGTCCTGGATGTCCCGGCTGTGGTGATGGATGCGGTTGTGGCCAAGATGACATTTTCTGACCACTTGGTGCTATTTGTCCTCCATACATACTTTGTATACCTGTACAGAAATAACTCAAGATGTGACTTAAAAATCATTTGAGATGCAATGCAAGAAAATGTATCTTCTGACATGTGCACCCAATGAAGACTTGAATCAGCCTGTGCATTTGCAGTCTGATCAGTCTTTAATGTCCACATGAAGAAATTTTGCATCCCTGGTTATCCAAAATGTAACCAGTGAAGATTCTTCAGCCCAAACTAATGCACAGGCTTATCTGAATCTTCATGGGATGAACAGGTCTGACGGTACTTTTTTCAGTTGTGGCTCATTTGAAACGCAACATGAGTACAAGTTTTTCCAGCAAGGACTCAGATCAGCATGTGTCTCCTCACTGTCAGGTCTGATATAGGCCTCTGGCACTTTTAATGAGTACCCATCACGAAAACATGCCTATATAATATTGACCCCCTTAAACCCCACTTTTATATAGTAAAACTGGGGTTTACAGGGGTATACATTATTTTTATTATTTCTGCCCAAAAACATAGATTGTGGGTACTCGTTAGAACCGCCTCACCGAGGCGGTTCTAACAAGTACACACAATCTAAGTTTTGACCAGAAGTATGAGAAATATCCAAATTTTTATCTGAAAATTTTCATTTTTTGGTGGTTAAAATGTTCAGTATATTTGAATAGGCATGTTTTCGTAATGCACATCATATGTTTGCGTGGAGAAATAAGAAAATATCAATACTTTTGAATTGTAAAAAGCATCTTTTCCAGAGCTATGAGATCAGTTTTTAATGTGCTCTATGTAAATAGCCAAAGATCCAAGGCTTCTTCAAGCAGATGGTGAAGACTGATCAAACTGCCTGGAAGGGCAGACTGACCGGAGTCCTAGCTGAGCACATGGCTTAAGTACATTTTATGCAACTCATTTCATTATAATATGCATTAAGAAATTCCAAAACACTACAAAAACTTGTAAGTTAAGTTCTGGCTCATTTTTTTTCACTCTTGAAAAACAACAAAAACAAATTTTCCATGGAAATGTGAAATTAAAGGAAAATTCTGTAATTGCTATTAGTGCTGTCAGACTGTTTTCATAAATAGATAATTCTGTCTCATACGGACTTTACAAACATAAAAAGTTCCAAAGAAAAACTCTGATATCACTTGGAAAGACACTTTCGTTTGATATTTCAATCAGAATAAAACATTAGCTCCAAACTACATACACCTACCCTTTCGGTTTTGGCTTAATTTACTGCCATTTCAACTATGGATGAAATTAAAAAAATCTGTCTGTTAGCTGTGATGCTGACTCACCTGCATGAGCTGGGGTACCAGACTGCTGTGGTGGCACAGTAGGCTGGCTCCCAGGCTGTGGGAAGGGCTGATGTGATGGGGATTCCGTAGGTTTCTGTGGCTGTTGTGGTTGCTGTGGCTGCATTCTACCTTTGTTACTAGCAGAAGATCCAATACTAGAAACACTATCAGGAGTTCCAGCTCTCTCTATTGTACCTCCTGAAAATATAGGAAATATCAATGTTCTAGGTATGATATGCAGACAAATATTTTTTATTTCTGTGAGACTGTGACCTTGATATTTTGTCTGCAGCAGCAGATAATGTCAGCTGGCCTCATAGCTCCAGATAAGCACTTTTTTAACCAAAAAATGTTGATATGTTCCTTATTTCTCCATGAAAACATATGTCGTGGGTACTCATTAGAAGTGACTCACCCAGGCACTTGTAATGGGTAAAGCACTTCTAATGAGTACCCACAACATGTTTTTATGGAGAAATAAGAAAATTATTTTCCCTTTTATCTGGAGCTATGGACCTCTATCCACATATCAACAACTTCAAGCAAAGACATGAGGAAATAAAAGCAAGGTAAACATTTTAATGCAAAACTTTGACATATGGACCATCATTTTGTGGGATGGACAGACAGGTGAATAGATGGAATGACAAAAACTACATACTCAAGGCATATATTATCTACCAGGGGCATCAAACTTTAAGGTAAATCTTTAACAGTTTCAGTGTGAAACGTTTTAAGACCATGACCTTGACCTGAAAGTCACTGAGAGGCTTGAGGCTTTGTACTCTACAAAAATTTTGACATCAAGTATCAACAATATCCATCCAGGTATCCAGGAGTCCTTATAGGAACAAATTTCATTTCTGTGGATTTTATCCATGCTTAAATGACTTTGAATCATTTACAAAGCCTAAAGCAATTCACTGGCATTTACACATTGATTAAATCTACAAAAATAAAATGTATTTAGTATAATTCCAACTATGTTATATTTACGTTGAAAATATGGGTGAAATAGCTCATTTTAGGAATCTGTGGGAGGAAGATATCCGGTATTCCTGCCCATTGGATTTATCTAAGTATTAAACCTGTTTTCAAACTGCTCCCTGCCAATCAAATTGCACTATAATTATATGCCTGTTGTGTTGGAATTGTGGATCTTTAATCACCTAAACTTCAACATTTGTGGATCTTAATGATGATGCCAATACTAACTGCACCAAAACCTGTCTTGAGGAATTGTCTTGGGACGGTTATTCCAATAAGTATCCAAAAGGTATGTTTACTGCACCAAAACCTATCTTGAGGAATTGTCTTGGGAAGGTTATTCCAATAAGTATCCAAAAGGTATGTTTTAGTTCAAAAATAACAAAAATTATCCTTAAACATAACATAACTTCAGATAAGGCACTTTTTCCAACCCAAAATGAACCGTTTTTTTTTTTTTCCCATTTTCCATGATGACATATGTTGTGGGTACTCATTAGAAGTGCCTCGTCGAGGCACTTCTAATGAGTAATTACAACTTATGTTTTGGTGGAGAAATAAAAAAAAATATTATCTGTAGCTAGGCTATCACCTCAATTATCCCCTTCTCTGGAGCTATCTAAGTAATAACCTACCACCAATATCATTAGACAAGCCAAATGAAGATACAACTTTGCTCTGATCCTGCACTTTTTTCGATAAAGGATCAAATTCTTTACTACTGGGAGTGCTAGTAATCTGCATGTCACTTGTAGGTGAAGGTCGTTTTCTGGTATCAGGAATTTGTGACGGAACTGAAAGACAAGATACAAGAATATTTGAGCTACACCAGGGAAAATGGTCTTTTCAGTACATGTGAACAATAAACACCTAGATCAGTCTGCCATAGCTCTACAGTGAATGGGGTACCCAATTATTTGTTGTTGTTGTTGGTTTTTTTTTTTTCAGAAAAATAAATATTGTGGGCATTCACTACTGCATTTGATCTGTGTCTACACTGTCTGTGCGGATGTGTTTGTCCAAATACATAGGGTATTTTTTTTTTGTTTGTGTTTAGGTTTTAGGGCCCATTCAACATATTAGGGTCATGTCTAGCATGTTTGATTACCTAAACATACATTTTCCTGGACAGGCTTGGTCCTTTAAGCCATTAACCAGTACTTGTGCCTATTCTTTCGCCAGAAAATGACAACTGCTCTTCTTGCATCAGTAGAAGGGACAGACTGTTGCTGGATCTGGTGGCGATCAAACTCCCAACCTCCTGATCACCAGTCAGATGCACTTACGAGGCCAGCAATACATAGGGTAAATACAGTTTATTGTACACAACAATACCTAAGTAATTGGACAAATTGTGGCATTTGATCAGGGTTTACTCTGTTTGCCACTCATCCAGCAATATTTTAGAAACATCGTGATCAGCAGGTAGAAGAATAGATGTTTTCAAGTTTTAGGATAAGTACATGTATGTTAAGTAGTTAAGGTGTCTCAATATTTATGGTAAATATAGTAATGCTGAGCAGACAATTTGCTTGAAAATGTCAAATCCAAGTTCCTGGAAAAAGCCAGAAAGGTCCATTAGCAGTGCAAGATGTGCCCCCACCCCTGAGGGACCAAAACATAATGGACGGACTGTGGGACATGAAAACAGTAAACCTGCACCACCACCCGCAGTTAGTGGGGGTATAAAAAGAAGTATATGCAGTGCATTAAACATATCACGAGGTAGTCAAATGAAGTTTAAAAATGTGACGTACAGTACAGAGTTTGGGCCTCCTCATATTTAATCTACTGTTACATTACATTTGGTTAACAAGAGAAGTTCTTCGAGAAACTATACTGACAGGTGTGATAATTCATAATGCAGAGGAATTGTTATTGAGGAATATTTGGTGACAATTATGGGATAACTTTCTCCATGAAAACATGTTTTGGGTACTCATTAAAAGCACCTTGAAGAGGCACTTCAAATGAGTACCCAAAACATATCTTTTATGGAAAAAATAGAAAAATTATCCTAGAATTATCACCAAAAACTCCTCTGTAACGATTCATCTGAATATGTCATATGCTTAATAGGCAATGGACCTAAACACTGGTGTTGATGCAAAAAAATGATAAAGTCATTCGACCATGTGATATAAATCAGGGCCATAAAATGCTCGAGTCCCTGTTAAGAAAATGATATCCCAGTGTTTGGGTCCCTGTTAAGGAGAAAAAGTTTTTCAGGTTTGATGACGAAATGGAGGCAAATGCTAGAAAAAAGTTTTTTAATGTCACACACTCAGGATCATTTCTGTGAAGTTTTATGAAAATCTAGCAAAATCCTGTAACAGGCTGTATCATGAAATTCAACAGACAGATTAAAGGGCTAAGGGTAGATAATCTTGCACTGTAAAAACCCATTACATTTTTTTGAAAATGTCACAAAGACTGTTTAAGTAGTTCACATTACGAACAGGCTGAAGTGCCACACACTGCTACTCATCATGCTGATGATTTCTGTGAAGTTTCATGAAAATCTACCAGAAATAGACAGGTGAAAGTATGTGCCAAGGGCAGAAAACCCTGCCAGGTAAAATATGTCATTTCATGCTGACTACTTCTGAGAAGTTTCATGTAAATCTGCTGAAAGTGTAGTAGTTTGCATCTCAAACTTGGATAGACAGACTGAGAGACCAACCAATCGACTTGCCCGCATAATAACTCCTATACAGACCCATCCAAAACTTTGCCTGTGGGTATAAACATTTATTAAAATGCAGTATTATGATTTGGCAAAAAAGTTAGTGTCATGACTCTATCTCTAATTTACCATCACGAAAACATGCCTATATAATTTTGACCCCCTTAAACCTCACTTTTACACAGTAAAACTGGGGTTTACAGGGGTATACATTATTTTTCTTATTTATGCTCAAAACATAGATTGTGGTTACTTGTTAGAACCACCTCACTGAGGTGGTTCTAACGAGTAACCACAATCTATGTTTTGAGCAGAAATATGAAAAATATCAGAATTTTTATCTGAAAATTTTCATTTTTTGGTGGTAAAAATTTCAGTATATTTGAACAGGCTTGTTTTCATAATGCTTTGGTTCTACATAGCTCCAGATAAAGCACTTTTATAACCATCAGGAGCCATGTTGTAGAATACTTACTTTTTGGTATGGAAGCAGTGCTACTATCAACAATATTATCTCCTGGCTGTGGCTCTCTTTGATCTAATTTATCTAACAGTTGATTGCACATATCTCTAATTTGTCTAAGTTCTTTCTTAATATGCTTTACTTCATTAGTCTGTAATGGCTCAGGTTTTCCATTCACTGAAAAAAAGAAAATCCCATAAAAACTGTAAGTATTGGGACAGATAGACCTGAGCAAACAGTGTAGACCCAGATCAGATACCACAGAATGTGGCCTCTAATCAGGGTCTACACTGTTTGACACTCATCCAGCCATATTTTAAACACATGAACAGGTAGTGGAACAGACTTTTACAAATTATAAGGCAAATATGTTAAGGAGATATGGTGTTCCAATATTAAGAGTAAATATGGTATTAAATTACTTTCAAGATAAGGTGCTTACTCTAGCTAAGAAAGTGTAGTGCAGATCTGTGGAAATACCATGCCCAATCCCATTTCCCTGAGAACAAGTAAGAAACGTTAATTTACATGTCCTAGGACAAGTAATTCATAGATCTAGCTAAGGAGAGTATCCAGATTATAAGATATACATTTTTCTTATTTCTCAAAGAAAACATACGTTGTTGGTACTCATTAGAAGTGCCTCAGTGAGGCACTTCTAATGAGTACCCACAACATATGTTTTCTTTGAGAAATAAAAAGAAAACATATGATGTGGGTAGTCATTAGAAATGCCTCAGTGAGGCACTTCTAATGAGTACCCACAACGTATGAGAAATAAGAAAAAATGACAACTTTTTGGGCAAGTAAATCTTGGTTGACAAGTGGATTTTGACCATTTACTTGTCTGTGGACAAGTACATGTAATAAAATTTGATAATTCAACACACCTGGTGTAGTGGGAAAATATCTTTCTTATTTCTCCACAAAAAGATGTGTTGTGGGTACTCATTAGAAGCACCTCGCACAGGCCCTTCTAATAAGAAAAATATCAACAACTTTTGGTTGAAATAGGTGTCTTATCTGGAGCTTTGTAAGTTGAAAATTTGGTTTCCCTTTTAACATGGAGCCACTCTCACTGGAGAGACTCTATATTTCCCTGGTATAGCCTGACAATTTAACGTGTGGTGAATGGTGAAGTTGGTTACTCTCTATCCACTGTTCCATTCTAAAAAGTGTTCAGCAAGTAATACAATTTGTCCTCACCTCTGAAACAAATTAATCTTATATACTCTTTGTATACAGGACACTGTTCAATATCAACAATACACAGAACAGAATAGAATAAATTTTACTTGACTTCAGCATAGAACAGCTCATCAAGAAACAAGGGTCCAGTACAAATGTGAGAAGTAAAGTGAAGGCAGAGATCTGTTTGCGGAACTGTGTAGTCTAGACAATATCTCCAGATGTCTGGGCTCAGTTGTTCAAAGCTAACGATGTCGTTAGTTAATGATTCGTTAAAATTTACATCGAGTGATACGCAAATATGCTGAAATTTTTTGCTGAAAAATGTGAGCAGAATATTGTATATTGAATCCGCTAAAACAGTTAACAAAATGACCCTTAACAAGCTCGTTAAGCTAACAATGCTTTGAACAAATGGGCCCTGGAGATTATATTTTTTTTTACAGGTACAACCTGTTAGGATGTTACATGGGCCTGTGTATGTCCTCTAAACCCCTTATTGTCTGACAGGTTATTCAGACCATCAGCTAGACATCCAGAACTAATGAACAGATTTTAAAACAGAATGACCCTTTGGAGCAATGATCACACTAACAAAAACTGAAAACAGTTGAAATTCTTGGCCAGACTATTTAGTTTTGGCCAATTAGACTTCAGCAGTGACCCTCATATAAACTTTCAAAAATCTTGGAATGGACTCTGTGATCACAAAGGACCAGAAAATATAAACTACACTATACTGAACTTAAGCTTGTTTTGATCTCGGTAGCACTGTTTGCATATGCACTAAGGCTCTGCAGTGAATGTGTGTGTGTGTGTGTGTGTATGAGTGTATAATTGTTCCTACTATGAAAAAAAGACTAAATCGAATTCCGTCTAAAAATAGATGTCATTGAATTCTGCAGAAAAAAAATAGACCAAGTCATTGAATTCTGCATCATTAAAAAAAACCAAAAAAAAACAAACAAAAAACCTGCAATTGGGAATGGGGCCCATTTTCAGCCCATGACAATTAACCCTAGACAAATCCCTGCCGACATCACTACTACTTAGTACTTACCAAATAAAGTTATGTTAAGTATTCTACTGCATTGTATGGCAAAGGTTAAGTCAGAACTATCAAATATCGTGATCAGGTCATTATCTGGAAAAAAAAATAACAGAATATAACATAGGTCTAGATAAAGAGTGGGTACATTTTTTTTTGTATCAGGTAAACAGTTTTCTTATTTCTCCACAAAAACATATGTTGTGTGTACTCACTGAGGCACTTCTAATGAGTACCCATAATAATTTTTTTTGTGGAAAAATAAGAAAAAAAAATATATCCATTGTTTTGGATTGAAAAAAGCATCTTATCAAGAGCTATGATTTTTTTTTTTTTTTTTTTTTTTTTTGATTTGGGTTTTACGGCCCTTTCAAGAATATTTCACTTATAGCGAGCCGATCGTTCATCGAAGGTGGGCGAAAACCGGAGAACCCGGAGAAAAACCACCTGACCATCCATAAGCAGAACTTGGCTTTCCCACATATGACCCGAGCTAGGCTCGAACCACAGCGGTGAGAAACCTAATGGATTAAGAGTCAACTCTCTTATCCACTAGGCTACGGGGGCCCGCTTCAAGAGCTATGATATAACATGTACAATATCAAGTATAGCTCCTCATAAGGTGATCAGACGACTTACCGTAAAAATTCTAATTAACGCCCTGGGCGTTTATTAGAATCATGGCCAGTCTGAGAGAAGGGGATGGGCGCTTATTGGAGGCTGCAGTTTCATGGGAATAGCAAGAGACCATATTTTCTCTGAAGTGCACCGCCATCTTCTCAATGAGGACTAGTATTACGACCTCCGTGTCTCAAGTTCCTCCGTGTCCGGTAGAACTACCTATTATTGAATGACGTCATAGTATACCGGGTATCATGGATTATAATCAATTGTTAACACTTAAAACGAGATATATACTCACATTGATCATGATAAATATGTTCATGGCTTTGAAATAAAACGCTACGATTTAACATGTTCTGTTTTCTTTTTATCAACCTTATAAATAGGTAGCTGATGCTCATGTTGAGATTGCAGGGTGCAAACGCTCCCGATAATCCCACTTTTATGTGAGAAGGTTAGAAATGCATCAGACGGCGTTACTTTTTTTTATTATTTCTGCTCAAAAACATAAATTCTGGGCGAACGTTCTCCGGATCACCTGCAATCTACGTTTAGAGCAGAGACATGAAGGTAGAAATATGTCTCAGCAGAAGGACAAGACGTTTGACAGTATCAAATACCGCGCACCACAAAGGGCACCAGACACTATTTAAACTTTTTGTTTATGTTTACTTATCGTCCATCATGTTTTTTGGCTTTTAAAAACTGGAAACGCAAATGGAAACAAATCAATAGAATTGCATGAGTAGGGCTTAGAAATAAAAGAGTCACAGAAAATGTCATCGGGTTTTCTCTCTTTTTTCTTCATTAATCACTCAATGTCTGTGGCATACGAGTCGTCTGTTTGCTCATCCTCCCCATTGGTGCCAAATTCCATTTAATTGTACTCGTTGATTGCAAGGGTTACTCAACAATTTTATGGTCAATGAATTATTTGGGAAGTACGAAAGTGCCGCTGTTGTTTTCATTTAATTTTGGTCAGTCCCTGTTATTGTCGCTATAAAAAGCGTCCATCATTTCTCTTAGGTTTTATTGTCACCAGGAATTGGAATGACGAGTCTGTTTTTTTTTTTTTTTTCCTTTAAGTTTTGAGGTACAATAATTATTGATCGCCCCTCGTATGACCGGAAATAGTTTGGCGCTATCTTTTGATCTCATTGCGGCCTCGCTTCAAAAGAAATCTGACATGGCTGTGTGCATGCTCGTTTCAGTGAAGTCTGTTATCAAAGGATATCACGTGTATAGGGTATCTTACCCATCGGGCACAGAACTTGTGTGTAATTTGGAGCCTGAGAATGAACATAGTGACAGCGCCATTATTGTGAAAAAAGGGAACATTACCGTTGGTCATATTCCAGAAGGTCTGTGTCAGCCTCTGACACAGTTATTCCAGGACGGAAATATTGTGGACATTGAGTGTGTTATAACCGGGGAACCACGATCAGCAGAAGAAGGAACATTTGTACAAGGTGGTGGGCTTGAAATTCCATGCACATACCGTTTATTTGGGCTAAGAGAGAAAAAGGTTCACGTTCGTTCTGTGATAAAAAATCAGATACGCAAACTGACCGCATCAGGTAGGATTTTTGCCTTTTGTCCCGCATTTGTCTGTAATGGGCGTTTAATAGAGGCACCAACTTTCTCGGAAATGGACCAAAAATCCGCCATTTTTTTAGTTGAAATTGGGGGGATGGACGTTTATTAGAGCATGGGCGTTAATTAGAATTTTTACGATACATGTATTAAGGAGTATTTAATGATAATTCTGGGATGCTGGTAATTTTCTCAAATTCAGTGAGGCTCTTCCAATGAGTGCCGTCAACATGTTTTTATGGAGAAACAAGAAAAATTATCCCAGAATTTTCACCAATTTTTCCTCCTTAGTAAGTCATCTGGTGATGACAATTTGGGGATTATATACTATATGGCATTTGCACCAATGAAGACTCAACTCAACCTGCCGATTTTCACAGCAGCCCATGCACCTACACAATCAGTATGAACATTCAAACAGCACCGAAACATTACCCATACTGGACTGTGCAGATGCAGAATCTGATCTGGATCTTTGCAGGACATACATTTCTGAAGGTACACATTACACAATCTCATTTTGCAGCTTATTGAGTCTACCATAAGTTTTGTTAAATTTGCACCAAAAGTATGCCAATGTACTCTTAAGTATCGCCTAGGTGAAGTAATTTTATCAAGTACTCAAAAGTTATTCCAATTTTTCATTAAAAATATATATGTATGTAATCTCTTGTGTACAAATATTAAACATCTGTAGATGCCATGCAACATTCTTCCAGTATGGCCTTAGCTACTAGGACAGAAATTTGACTGCGCCTTAATAAGGTAAAAGGTCATCCTAGGATCATCATTTGAACAAACTTGGTAAACCTTCAGTTCCCGATGTTGTATACCAAGATTCAGCCTAAAAACTGTCTTGGTTCTGGAGAAGAAGATTTTTAAGTGTTTTTACCATATATGGCATGGCTGCCAGCTTGTTCAATAGTGCAAAACCATTTGAACAAATTGACACTACCCCTTCGACAGAAAGCCCTATGAAAGCCCTAGCTCTAATGAAAATTGGTCAAGCAGTTTTAGAGAAGACAACATTTAAAGATTAAACGATTTTATCATGTATATGTATGTACATGTACTTAACTGTATGTACATGTATTTGATCTGACAGGCTTGAGCAAACAGAGTAGACCCAGATGAGATGCCGCAAATGCGGCATCTCATCAGGGTCTGCACTGTTTGCCACTCATCCAGTTATTTTTAGACAAAACATTTAGTAGCAAATTGTACTTATTCAAATTTTAGATGAAGTGTGGTAAGGAGTTGAGGTGTCTGAATACTAAGAGTAAATATAGTAAAGTAAGAGACACAAAAATTAAATGATCGATTGCAAATCTGTAACGATAATCATTTTTTGTGGAATTTATCGATCAATTAATCGATTATCCGATTAATTGTGCCAGCCTTACCCCAAAGCTTTCTTGGTTCTGGTGAAGAAGATTTTTAAGTTGTTTTTTTTTTACCATATATGGGCATGGTAACCATCTTGTTCAATGCTGCAGAACTATTTCAACAAACTAATAATGCTCCATCCACAGAAGCCCCTATGTGAAATCTGGTGAAAATTGGTCAAGCTGTTTCACAGATGTTTAAAAATTTCATGATTTAATACATGTACATTGTATATAACCCAGGGGTTAGGGCAGATAACCCCAAGGAACTAACTTTTGAATGTACCTAAAAGTGTTTGCTACTTTGATCATACATTGTACATTTTAAGTTTATTATGTTTTGAGAAAAGGATTTTTCTAAATTTTCCCCATACAAATCTGATCTTGCTGTACAGAAAGGTCACAGGTCTACCTAGGGTCATCATTTGAACAAACTTAGTAGACCTCGAGTCTCAGATGCTACATGTATATAAGAAGATTCAGCCTCAAAGCTTACGTGGTTCTGAAAAAGAAGATTTTTAAGTGTTTTTACCATACATGGGCATGGCAGCTTAATGGACTGTGACCATTTCTACAAATTTTCAATGCCCCTTTGACTGAAGGCTCAACATGAAGTTTGAAGAAAATTGGCCCAAGGGTTTCAGAGGAGACGTCGTTCGAAGGTGTGGACAGACAACCCAATGGGGCCATGCTGTGTGTGTTCAGTTTACCTAACCTCACTTTTACTAGGCAGGCTTAGTCTTCTAAGTGGTTAACAAGTATTGTTCATATTCTTTCCCCAGAAACTGACAAATGCCCTTCTTGAATCTGCGGAAGGGAGAGAATGACCACAGAAAATATTTCATAATCAATCTCTAGGAAGAAATGTTGCCAACCCGGCAGGGGTCGAACCTGCAACCTCCTATCACCGGTCGGACACGCATCCAACTGAGCCACCGAGACCTGCTATGGTTAATGATTTTATTAAGCTAATAAAGCTTTGAGCTTCTGAGCCTTGGGTTACTGGGACACAAACAGTTACAGTAGTTTCTTGTGCGCATTGAATTTCCTCATATTTCTGACTCCCTGTTTCACCCTTTTTACCTTACAATGATATTAATTACAGGGTTTGTCTGAGTTCTGAATAAGCATTTCTTTTTATGGTTGTGTATAAAATAAAAAAAAAAAAAAAAAAAAAAAAAAAAAATTGGGTTTTTCGTTTTATGAAAGATTTTTTGTTACTTTTGTAACATAATGTAATCGACCTAATTACCTCACATGTTCCACAATTACTTCTTTTATCAACCTCATTATGTAACATCTGTTGCTGGTACCCATTTGAATTATCTCGACAAGTCTGGGCAATTCAAATGAGTACCAACAATATATGCTTTAATAAAGAAAATCAGAAAAATATTGTGTAAGTATCATTAAATACGCCCCTCATGAAGTTCTCTTCTGATTTTACTTAAAAGTGTACCCATATTAGGAGGCTATTTAACTACAAGTTTTTCTAGTGATTTTGAAAAACTTAAGCACAGGGTGCAGTAATTAGGGCGAATAAGGTACATATTTTGTGGGTTTTTAATGGAATCACCTCATTCACTGAAATGATTCCAGTGAGTACCAAGAACATGTTTGGTGATAAAAAAAAGGTATCTGGAGAGAACAATACCAGGGGTCATCCTAGAGCTTTCAGATAGGGAGAAGTTTTGTGAATTTCAGGATTTCAGGGAGAAGTTTTGGTCAAAATTTTTGGTTTCCCTATACATTCTATACATTTTACTTCTCCCTCAGCTCAAGACAGGGAGAAGTCAGTCAGCTTAGGGAGATTTTTTCTCCCAAATTGCCCTATAGGATGACCCCTGCAATACTCAGAAGTGCAACATCAGCAAGATTTTTACCTTCATCTTTATATTTAATCAAAATATCATCTGTACTGTTCAGCTTCCCTCTGTAAACTCTCTGCATCATCAACACCAACTCATCATATGTGATATCTTCATTGGTTATTAAAATTCGCCTTATATCGTCTCCTAGTTTTACTTTTATAATTAGTTTACCAGTGAGGTCAATCTGTGGCTCATTCATTTTTTATTGTTTATATCTGAAAATTAAAGAAAACAGTATAGCTCTTGATCTTTACAGAGCTACAAGAGCCTGGAATGGTAACAAGACGTTTCGCCCCCAAGACGTTTCCCCCCTGGTCGTTTCCCCCCTAGTCGTTTTGCCCCCTTTTTGGTCCCCTAGTCATTTCGCCCCCCAACCCTAGTCGTTTCGCCCCCAAACCATTTCCCCCTATTTTTTTTTATATAAAAGATTTATTAACTCCATGTGAGACAGAGAGAAAGGGGGAGAGAGAGCAGAGCATGTACTTTGAATGAAAATGTTAATTAGGAACTATGATAAGTATTACCTGTTTTGATCAATACTGTTAATCACATTGTTTATTTGGTTTGACTCATTAATCACACAATTAATGCGATTAATGATGAGGTGTGAAAACACGCGCTCTTTGCAAAGTTAAACACCTTTAATTATTGCTTCAGCACCTTTACCAGTTTTGTTTTAAATTGACTGACGACACCAGAGATGTTCGTGTGAACAGTCATGATTAAGTTACGAGACTTTAGAACAGATAGTTAATTGTCATTTGCTGTTATTAAAATATGTAACAAAAATAAAACTAATGAATAAAAAAGATATATGACAAAAAAAAAAAATGAAAGAAAGAAAAAAATAATATGCAAAACAAGTGATTAAACGTAATAAAAAAAAAAAAAGATAATAGGCAATAAAAATCATAAAAAAAAATACATAAATAAGATTTAAAAAAAAAAAAAAAGAAAAAAAAGATGGTCGGTAAATAGTTACACTAAAATTTTTGAAGAAAACAGCCTCACACCTCTCCGAGTGGCGACTTTTAAGTTCTTGAGGGGGGTGCGTGGGGGGAGGGGGCGGTAACAGGGGTAATTTTGGTACGGGTGTGCGAGCCAATATTTCAAAACCTACCCCATTCATATACTTGGCCTTTGAAAAAACGGACCCATTCATATACTTGATCATCCAAAATGTTGACCTATTCATAAACTGCCCTTTGATTTTTTTTGTATCCATTTTTGCTGGTTGTTACACAAATATCACAGTCAATTCATGTAATACCAAGAGGATAAGCAGCCTCGAAAAATCTCTGAGCGAAAAATATGTGCATATACCAGGATGTCAGAAAAATGGGGCCCTCATAGGGAATCCAGAAAAAACTGGGCCATTCATATATTTTTTGGTGAAAAAAGGGGACCAATCATATACCTGGCAGTGCTGAAAAAGGGGGCTATTCGGCACGCACGTCCGTAATATGCCATACATAGGAAGTTACCACCCCACACCCCCCCCCCCCCCCCCCCGCCCCCACGAGCTTTTAAGGCCCGGTGCCGGCCGGTAAATAAGGATAAGTTATCCTTAGGCTGACGTGACAGGGCGATGATGCTACTTAAATAGTTGCCTCTTCTCACCTCTAATAAAAGTTCAACAGTGAAAATTAGTTTTACAATGAAAAGTGGGCGAAACGACTAGGGGGGGCGAAACGACTAGGGGGGAAACGACCAGGGAGGAAACGTCTTGGGGGCGAAACGACTAGGGGAGGAAATGGTTTGGGGGCGAAACGTCTCGGATTCCCTGGAATGACACTTAGAGCAGTGTGAAGTTAAATGGTTGGCGGATCGATAGAGGTAAGCAACTTATAGTTTGTCTGTATTGATGGTGGTTTTTATGCATCGAACCCGTATTTAGTATTTTAGAAGTTGACTATCTTTAGAGTAATGAGAGCCTATATATGACATGTTGATGATGATGTTTTTTTAAACCTTTAAAATTATGACCCCAAGTGTCTGTGGTTTCGGTGTTCCGGTATTTCTATGTACCCTTCAAAAACGACAATAAGAATAGATATGTCAGACAGGGTTTTTTTTTAGAACTTTTCTTTATATTTTCAATTTAACTTGCGGAAAATTTAATCTCTTACCATACAATGCCGAAAGGTTCCCTCCCCACTACCCCACCCACTTTATTAAAACGTAGCATTTGGTCCACTGTCAGCTAAAACAGACGCAACCTTTAATCATCGCGCTTGTAATTGTATTTATAATAAGTTAAGCATACCTAATCAATGAACTTATTTGCCGTTCCAGAAATATAACCAAATATTTATATTTTCGTCGCAGATTTTGTCAAACGTCCCGATGTGGCAAATGGGTCGCTTGTAACATGACTCATAATCACGTCGCTTCTATCATCAGAAATCGGTATGAAAAGCCAGTAAGTCATTTAATCAGAAAATCGTTATGGAAAGCTAGTAAGTCATTTAATCGGTTGTAAAGTACAAGGCACGACATTAATAATATGAAATAGGTGCAACCTACATCAGCAACCAACTAATTTGTGACTTTCCAAAAAAATAAATAAATAAATAAATAAACAAAAAAATGGACTTTTAAGTTTCATTATCCTATGTATCATTCTAAATGAAAGAGGAGAGGAGGCTAAAAATACTGCAATAATAACAATTTTGAAGCTTACTTTATCTATCTATCTATCTATCTATCTATCTATCTATCTATCTATCTATCTATCTATCTATCTATCTATCTATCTATCTATCTATCTATCTATCTATCTATCTATCTATCTATCTATCTATTAGTACTGACGCACCCCTCGCGAGGATTACGGGCAGGATGATTGCGCGTAGTGAGAAAAAGGGAGATGAATAGTGATGCTAAAAAGTGTGATAGTGAGGCGTGAAAAAGATCATGTGACAGTGCGGTTAAAAACAGATGAGTTTAAAATCAGATTAAAAATAGGGCTGTTGTATTTATGGCATTTGGTGTTCGAGAGACCGAACTGCCACACTGAACTGAGTCAGTGTAGGCAGGATTACAACATTAGAGGGTAGTCTGTTCCATTGCCAGACTGCCAAGGGGAAGAATGAATATTTATAAAAATTGAAGGAGGTATGAATTTGCCTGATTGCGAGGGGATGGGACAGGCCATGACGTGTCCTTGATGTGGTCCGCTGGAAATGTAATATGGATTTATAAGAAAGTTAATGAATTATTAAAATTAGCAAGTCGAGGGGGTTTGGGTGGGGGGTGGGGGGTGGAGGGGGGTGTATCTTATTAACATGTATTCCTAAACAGGTTTTATAAATTCAATAACACAGAAGCATGCATGTATGATTTTATTCATCCAGTATAATTCAAATAACCTGCACATGGGGGTTGACAATAATAGTAAACTTTAATTTCTTCATTTTTAGTGATTTAAAACTGTATTCAAAGACGAGAAAAGGCATTTTCATCCAAGTGCATTGAATAAGTTCCCACTGAATGAGTTCAGTATAACGTTAAGGGGTGACTACTTCCAGTTCCAGCAGAAGTTCTCACAAAATTCAGCAATACTAATTAAACTGAGCCAAAGCATGACGAAATCAATGGAAATCTGTTTGGGGTTTTATCAATTTAATTTAGATACCTGCATTTCAAATAAAGTTATCTCTGCTAATTAACACATATATCTTTATTTTCATTTTTTTATTTATCTATTATTATTATTATTATTATTATTTTGTAATTACAGATCTCTAACTAAAATGCAGATATCTGTAATTGAGATATTTCTAACTGAAATGCAGATATCTGTATTTGAGAAATACAGATATCTCTATTTTCAATCATAATATAGAAATCTGCATTTGTATTAGAGATATCTGCATTTAAAATACAGATATCTTCATTTCATTTAGAGATATCTCTTATGTAGCTGAAATCCAGATATCTGCATTTAAAATACAGACATCTCTTATTGAAATGCAGATACCTATATTTGAAATGCAGATATCTATATTTCTAAATCAAGAATAGAATAGAATATTTTATTGGAAAACGTACATATACAGAAGGTGTTCTCCACTGACATGAAATATATAATATAAACATTAAACAGAATAAACACGAGAAAACAATCAATAGATCTACTACCTTAATTCTAACGCCTAATGAATAAATTTACAAATGTTTTGTATCCACAGCACTACTGGGGTTCATCAATTCATACAATAATTTAAAACATTCAGTAGTATTAGGTTTCAGAACTGGTGTCTTACCTGCTACAAGGATAGCAGGCCTTGCCCAACTGTAAGTAAGCCAATATCAGTTGGACGCCCCGGTGACGTAAGATACACAACACCTTCACACCATCCGATCACCCCATAAGACATGACACATGTATAATTATTCTGTCATATGATAGAACTTTTATCTGAAAAATCTTTTCATTGAAGTTAGTGCCTTTTACATGCAACTGCATAGCACATGGTAATAACTTAGTGATGAAACATTTCAGTTAGGTATATCTGTTGAAGTAAAACATAAAACAGGGTTTCCCCTCAGAAATTTATCTAAGGGGACATAATGTCTCTATTGGCCCATATTTAAGGGTCATATGGGGTAATTTCAGGGGTTAATTGTTTGAATTTTTAGAAAATATTGCAAATTTAAAAGGACATCAATGTCTCTGTAAGATGAAGGTTTAGGGGACATAAGTAAAAAAGGGGCCAAATCTTGCGTTTTTAGGGACAAGAAAAAAAACTGTTATATATAAAGAAATGAAACTGTTCAATGGTGAATCTGACAAGTATATTATAATCAATAAAACAGTGCTTCCATCCACTGTCATTCTATGAATAAACAAACAAGAGGACCACGATGTTCCTGTAGTGCTCACCTGAGCTAATAGATTTACATATTTAATATTGAAGTTTCACACAACTAGACGGCTTTGCGATTTTTCTATAAATTTTATGTTAAAAAGTTACATGACGGTCCTACCAAACGACCAAAGGCTTATAAATTTAACGATCTTGGTACAAATACTACTAGACAAAATTGAACTCATCCAAGATTTTATGGCTGTCCTCATTACCTGCAGGTCTGATGAACAGTTGATCAAATAGAAATTGTGTTTGTAAAAGACTATGCCCCCAACCATATGCTTACCTCTAAAGATAATACAAGGTAAAATGGTTCAATCTACAAAGGGCCATAACTCCTGAAATAGTTTTCAGAATTTATCCAAAAGTTAGTCAGATCAGCTTCTCATCACTAACAATGTAATCATTAAGTTATGAGGCTCTAGCTCCAGCAGTTTTTGAGATATTTTGCTGACAAGGGAAAATGCCCATTTACAAAGTGCCATTACTTATGCCTAGAAGCAATAGGCCCCTCTAATTTCCTTCTCATCACTATCAATCTATTTATCAAGTTATGAGGCTCTAGCTCCAACATATTTGAAATATTTGGCTGACGACGTAAAAATGCCCAAAATCACAAATGGCTATTATTCATGAAACATTTTTTCAAAATTTATTTAAAAGTTAATCAGGTCATCTACTCATCACTACCAATCTTTTCATCAAGGCTCTAGCTTCAATAGCTTTTTTTTAGATATTTTAGCTGACAAGGGAAAATGCCCAAATTTACAAAGGGCCATAACTCATGAAGTATTATTCAAATTTTTTTCAAAAGTTAACCAGGTCATCTACTCATCATCATTACCAATTAATTTACCAAGTTTCAAGGCTTTAGCTCCAAAAGTTTTTGAGATATTTTGCTGATAAGGTAAAAATACCCAAAATTACAAAGGGCCATTACTCATAAAGTGTTTTTCAAAAACTTATTCAAAAGTTAAACAGGTCGTCTACTCATCACTATCAGTCTATTCGCCAAGTTTCAAGGCTCTAGCTTCATCATTTTTTGAGATATTTTGCTGACAAGATTGCATCCATATTTTTTCAAAGGACCATAACTCGACAAAGGGGAATAATACTGTCAAGAAAAAAATACATGTCAGCTATTTTTTCATGAGGAATCCATATGAGAAATTTCAGAACAGTAGCATGCACATTTCTAAACTTATGCTATGCATCAAAAAGCGTGACGAACGGACAAACGGACGGATGCACGTCCCAGAAGCAATATGCCTCTCCAACTTCTTCGAAGTTGGGGGAATACAAATGAATTCGCTTTCATCCACAAAACACTTTCCTTAGTCTGAGGCCCTCAAGGACGGGTAATTTGCTTGCCAATGATCTGAATTCCATGGGCATATATTTACTATTTATAGTCGTCAGTCAGACCCTACTTCTTCCAAACCTTTTTTTACTGATATTTCCGAATTATTTCAAGCCATTTTCTTATATTTCCGGCTTTTATGGACGAGTTAGCTTGCTCCTTGCAAAAGCTATTCTTATCTATCTGTTACGAACAGGATGGGATGGATGTTTGCGCCAGTCGGGATGACAACCTGGGGCGCGCTATGTTAAAGTTAGAATCAAACTGGGTATTATTATTGAAAAAAATAATGATCATGACGGCATGTGTTTTGACTGCAAAATGTCAACTGCATTTTTCATCATTGCCTCATGTATTTGTAATAAACTATTCTATAGTCTGTCTGTCTGTCTGTCTATGTCTCTCTCTCTGCACTAATCACACAGATAAAAACTATGAAAATGTCGCTAACCTTGACATCCAGTTGGTTAACTTTATGTGGCAATGATTTGTGCGTTGGAACCACTTTTTCGTGAGAATAACATTCTATGAGCAAAAGGTAGTATTTTATTTCTACATGAAAAAAAAAGCAGTACACACACAAGATGACGAAATATCCAAAGATTCATCACATCGACCAGCAGAAATGAATAAAAAAATCACTGATTACCCAGGTGTAATCCTTATTGGTATATTAGTTTGTGCGCATGGATAGAATGTTTGGTGTCCTTTACGATGCTGATAACCTCATTTTAATCAGTGTTGTTGTGTTCTCTTACCTGAAAACCTAATGTCGCAAATTGATATTCAGCGTAGAAAGAGTGTCGCTTCCAATATAGCGCACTGTACGAACATTTCTATGTTTCCCATTACAGGATTTTTGAAAAAAAAAAAAAAAAAAAAAATGTACATGAGTATCACAGTTGAGGCTTAATTGGACGAAACTAGATAATCTGGCCCAGAAACACCTAACATTTCAGCTGTTTCTATGACAGTTTTAAGAGTGTGATCATTGCTTCCAAGGATCATTCCTTTAAACATCTATTATCTGCACTGCAGCTGGTGTTAATGTTTTGTGGCGGTCGTAAAGCATTTCACTATAGCGTAATTCATATTGTTCTGGTTATTTTTTGATGATATTTTTGGGCCCATTCCAGGAATTTGGAAAATTTATTAGATGATGGCCGAAACAACGTGACGTCAATACAACGTCGCCTCAACGTCGATGCAACGTCATGGCGTTGCATCGACGTTGAGCCAACTTTGTATAAACGTCAAGTGCCCGCTGGGTAGCTAGTCTTGCCCAGAAAACTCGACATTCAGTTGTTTCAAGTTTTGTGAGTGTGATAATTTCTTCCGAGTCATTCCTTTTAGATTTTGTTTGTTTGAGTTTAACGACTCAGTCAATGCTTAGAACTATTGCCTTATTGTTCAATAATAAGGCCTATTGCCTTATTGTTATATTGTCTTATTGTTCATGAACAGACTCAATAAAACCGAGTCTGTTATTTTGGCTTTCTTTGGTGTGTTATTTGCTATTTGATTTCTCAAAATTTGTTTACCTTTACTAAGGGTGGTGTTAACCCGTTCATCCAGATAGATACCATTGCAAACAGTGCAGTAACGAGCCGTCTCATTAGGATCTACACTGTTTTGTCATTCTGTTATTGATTTTTGGCTGAAACTCCTATTTGCATATTCAATGATGTGTCCAAATTCAAAGATGGAAGAGCCCATATCAGAAACTCGGGTGTGGAAAGGTTAAAAGCGCCTTTACACTACAGGTCACTATAAAGAATTGCGGTAACGTACCGTGAACGAATGGCAAAAATTTGAGAAAGCTCGAACACGCACAAAAACCCGACGATTGTGTTCATCGGGGCTAAACGAACTGAAAACGAATTTGAAATGACACCAGAAAGAGTTCATAACATATGAGTAACTACATATTAACGAACCAGAGCGAATGCGAAACAAATATCAACGAATGTCAACGATCTCTCAACGTGTTGTGCGTGCTCTCTGCGTGCGCTCTGCGTATAGTGTGCATATTCGAACCGGTCATGTGACGTACTGGTATGTAAACCATTTGCTTCACTTCTTGCAGGCCCCGTAGCCTAATGGATAGGAGAGTTGACTCTTAATCCATTAGGTTTATCACCGCTGTGGTTCGAGCCTCGCTCGGGTCACATGTGGGAAAGCCAAATTCTGCTTACGGATGGTGGACATATTTACAGAATGTACTTGGTGTTAAGGAAAGCGAAATGGAAGTCACAAGTCATAAAAGTCTTTTGTTAAATGGCTGAATATCTGTTTAGTGTTTCAAGTCCCTTTAATTTCGAATATACTTCTTTGTATTTTAAGCACGGTCTCACAGACGAATAGAAATCACACTAATCCTTTTTTCAGCGTCGGGAAAAAATCGCAATGATTAAATTATTAAAAAAATTCTAATCTGCAAAGAAAGGTTCCTACGAATTCTGTATCACCATTATTGCACGACCCGCAGAAACGTCGACCGGTTGAAAATTGACTTTCGAAGAATGCCCTTTAATCACTTTGTGTGCCCGTCTGTCCGTCCGTTGTCATTTAGCGAAAATTGCAACAACCCTTAAACCACTGGGACTATTTTGATGATAGATACCGACAATATCTACCAACGGACTTGGCAAATACCACGTTTCATTGATCAAGGTAACGCCGAGGCAAAAAATGCAAAAATATGGATATCACCGCAGGTCTTCAACCATATGGTATATTTTGACAAAGGTTTGCATACAAGTAGTATAGCTCATACACATTGATATTGACAAGATTTAGCCAAAGGAATTGTCAAGCGCCACTTTTCTTTCACCGAAGCAAAACCAATCTCAAAATATGTAACAGTTAGCGAAAATCTTGACTTCATAACTCTTTGGCCTTCAGCCATATGGGGTATACACATTAATATTGTTAAGAGGCGTTTCGTGCACATTGGCGATATTTGATTATTAACAGCTTTTTAATTGTTTGCCCCTGTATCAAAATCCTTCCTGAAATTATACTTTTGTGCTAAATTAATGAGCATTTTAAATTTGGGGAAAAATGAAGAAGTACACCGATGCATGCCAACGTTTTTGTTTATTGCCGTATCTTAAAATTGTCTGGCAAGATTTATTATTTTTCTTCGTGAATAGGTTTTGGTCGGGAAAAGAAAACAGGACTAGAGCTGCGACGTTTGACGGTTGAATAGTGCCAATCTAATCAGTTGTCAACTTGACAGACAGTTCCATATCATTCCTTTGTCCCCTTGATTGATAACTGTGGGTCTGATCTTCTAGGTGCAGATGATGAATTGAAACGATTATTGGTAGATAAAGGCAGACGTTTATGTGCAAGATTGCCGCACCTGTCTACAGTCTACAGCTTCAAGTAGATCTTGTACACAAGTAAAATGCAGGCAAAATGATTTATATTTGAGTATAGCTCCAAACAGGGATAGCAGAATTTGTTCTGTTTTATTTCTCCACGAAAACATATTTTTTTATGTTGTGGGTACTCATTAGAAACGCCTCTATGAGGCACTTCTAATGAATACCACGATATATGTTTTAGTGCTACGAAAAACAATACTTTAACGAAAAACACCTTATCTCGAGCTATGTATTTAAGTCAATAAAATATTTCTCACAATATTTTTTTCAGCTTTGTAAGGTATCTTCATTTTCATCATTATTATCATCGTCATCAAACAAATGTTTGAACACGTGTATCTCGCCAGTAGAACTTGCTGTCTGCCGAACACTGTCAGAAGAGTTAACTAAAACAACTTTGAATTATGTGGACTCTCCTACTCAAACATTTTCTAGCTCAATATTCGAGCTTGAATAGTTCTAACTTGGAATCACAGCTAGTACTGATTGTAACGCATACAACCCATCTGGCAAATGGCGTTCATGACGAAGCATCGACGTTTTGTGCCCGCTGGGAACCTACAGATTCAAGTAGTAAATATATGGTAAAACATAACTGATTTTTTAGCATAGCCCCAAATAATATTGGGTAATTGCACTGATTGCGAGCTGGGATATCACATCACGAAAACATGCCTATATAATTTTGATCCCCTCTTAAACCCCACATTTATATAGTAAAACTGGGGTTTACAGGGGTATACATTATTTTTCTTATTTCTGCTCAAAAGCATAGATTGTGGGTACCCGTTAGAACCGCCTCGTCGAGGTGGTTCTAACAAGTACCCACAATCTATGTTTTGAGCATAAATAGGAAAAATATCAGAATTTTTATCTGAAAATTTTCATTTTTTGGTGGTAAAATTTTCAGTATATTTGAATAGGCGTGTTTTCGTAATGAAAGGAGGCGAGGATATTAGTTCAATTACCCTTTAATTACATAGCTATTAATATTGTTTTCTCGATTTGTTTCTTGTTCTATAATTTTGTTTAATGTGACGCTGCAAATAGTGCTTTCTGTAACAGTCCAAAACGGATATCAGAAAGTTACAATGTATATCGTTTTGGCACTTGGGCAATATCCTTATATTATTTTTGTACTGTTGCTATTTTGCAGTAAATCCAGTTGTAAAAACATTTGTTTGAGCAAAAATTAGTTGTGTTGCTGCACTTGCAACTTTCAAACTTCAAGGTACTTTATATGATGTTTTGGTCCAACTTGATGTCATATTTCATGACGTCATGTAAAAATGACGTCAGCAATTTTGACATCATAAAACATCAACAATCCACAAATTTGAGGTTTGTTAATAGTCAACGAACAAGCACTACTGATCTAAAGAAAGCGCACAATTTGATATTGCGTGTTGATATTGCGAAATATCGGCATCATTGTTCCTCGGGTTTTATCACATGACCGTCAAGTTATTCAGTGAAATAACCCATGTCATAAAAATCATATAACCACACGTGTTATAACACCTGCAAGGCTTCCCATTGGTTAGCCTAATTACCCTCATTAATATTCGTATTACACCGCTTATTGATAGCAACCAAGATGGTGTCCGCATTCGTCGATACAACTTTCACATTTGGAACAGATCCTGCCTTCAATTTCGAGATGATTTTGAGAAGAACGATACATGTCAGACCGACGGAGAGGGGAAGACACAATACAATCACACTGTGAATAACACGGCTACCAGAAATATTCATGGTTGTTAAAATTCGATGTTTTCCGGCAACATATTTGTAGGCACTCTCAACATCGATATCGTGAAGCCGTCAATGGAAAAAAAAAAAAATCATCACCTTCTCAAAAAAAGCATTGGATGATGACAGTCAATAAATGTGTCATATCAAAATCCAAACTACAGTTAATAGTCTTGAAATCTGTCGTTTACTTGAGTGCGTCAAACACCGCATAAAACTGTATTGATCAAGGTCAATGACCTTTAAATACATGTATGACAGCTGATTGTGGGGTATTTCCCTACTGATTCTCAGTGACGTATTGACTCGCTGAATGACGTTGTTCAATGGAATGTTTAGTTTTGAATTGATTTATTCAAATGAAATTTTTATTAGCTCAAATAAAAATTATCATTATTTCCTTCAGTTTAACGAAGTAATAAATGGCATATTTATCTTGTTTCTAGTTATTTTCGGGGTAATCAAATAATATGCGAACTGTATTTGTTGCGTTATACTACTTAATCCTTGGTAGTGAGTTGTTCCGCTTAGCTATGGAAAGCCGTTATCTTTAAAAATATATTTTTTGCATATTTTGTCATCGGAAGGGCCATGTGATAAACAGAATCTTACATTCGTGGTCATTTAATATGAAATTTATGAAACTCGTTGGGTAATTTCGGTATTTTGCTCGCTAAAGCTCGCAAAATACCAAAATTACCCAAACTCGTTTCATAAATTTCATATTAAATGACCACTCATGTAAGATCCTCTATTTATCATTCATTTCTACTTATTTAATAGTATAGGAGAATTGCATTGATATTGGTGAATATTGTCCCGAGTTGGGATACCGAAGGACGCGAGCTTGCAAGCGTCCGTAGATATCTCAAC
Organism: Anodontia alba; assembly: GCA_964016985.1. Lineage (NCBI taxonomy): Eukaryota > Metazoa > Mollusca > Bivalvia > Lucinida > Lucinidae > Anodontia > Anodontia alba. The sequence goes on from OZ024824.1 coordinate 83,455,623, forward strand.
GAGGGACAGTACTCACCAATATCAGTATAATAACCCTCTTATTACACCACAACCTCTTTATAACACTATTATTGGGATCCATAGCAGAAACCGTGTTAGTTAAACAACCGTGTTATATCCAAACAAAAATGTATAGATTATATTGAAAAATGACCATTTATGGTCATTTTTCAATATAATCTATACATTTTTGGGATCCATCTTTGAACCGTGTTATATCCAAAACCATGTTATAACGAACCGTGTTATAAAGAGGTTGTATTGTATATAGCTATAAATAATTTTCTTCCGTTTTGCTTCTTATTATGTATTTTTGTTTAATTTGACACTGCAAATAGCGCCGTCTGTAACAGTGCAAAACTGATATCAGAAAGTGATATCATTTTTGCACTAGTGCAATATTAACATGATATTATTTTTGCACTGGTGCTGTTTTGCAGCGAATCTAGTCCTAAAAACAAATTATCTCAGCACAAATCAGTTGTGTTGCTTCATTTCGACTTTTAAACTTCAAGAGTAATGTATAAGCTGTTTTGGTCCGGTGTGACGTCATATCTTATGACGTTAAATGAATATGACGTCAGCAATTTGACGTCTAACAACCGTCAACATTCCACAAAGATCATAAAGATTGAGGTTTGTTAATGGTCGACAAACAAGCTTTACTGATCTAAAAAAGCGCATAATTTTGATATTTCGTGCTAGTATTGAGAAATATTGGTAGGCCTATCATTGTTCCTTGGATTATATCGTTCATTTCTAATCACTGACTAGTTTTAGCTATATTATAGGGTTATTGCACTGATACCGGTGAATGTTGTCCTTAGTTGGGATATCGAAGGACGCGAGCTTGCGAGCGTCCGTAGATATCCCATCGAGGGACAATATTCACCAATATCAGTGTAATAACCCTTTTATTATATAGCTATAAATATTTATTTCGTTTCCCGGTGTTTCTAACCTTTAAAACGCTGTTTTAATAACAACAAGAATTCCGCGGAAGACGGCGTCGCAGGAGCCACAATCAGAACGTGGTTATTAAATAAGTTTATTTCATTCTTAGTAGTGATTAGTTGTAAAACTGGGTTAAAAGAAAATGTAGACAATGTGTCCAGTGGGGCACATATATTCCCGGCCAGTGCCATTCCCTCTAGTGGCAATATCTCCAGCAGTGACTTTTCTTATTATACAGTCCAATGATAATGGAACGTCGACGTAAAATGTGTCAACGTCACTGGAGCGTGAAATATAGGTCAAGGTCACCGGGTCAAGTTACCTGCCAAGTCAGCACATCAAGGAGAAGCACTATGCAAGGTATGGTGGTTGTAGGCCTTATAGCTGCGGAGATATCAAACGTCGACGAAAATTGTCTTAAAGTCACTGGAGCACAAAATATAGGTCAAGGTCAACTGATCAAGGTACAAGAAAAGTCAGTCTATCGAGGAGAAGCACTAAGCAAGGTTTGGTTGTTGAACGCCTTATAGTTGAGGAGATACGTAAAGTCGACGTAAAATGTGTCAAAGTCACTGCAGCGCAAATATTGATCAAGGTCATCGGGTCAAGAACCTGCCGAGTCAGTACATTGAGGAGAAGCACTATGCAAGATTTGGTTGTTGTAGGCCTTATATTTGAGGAGATACCGAAGGTCCACATAAAATGTGTCAAAGTCACTGGAGCACGAAATATAGGTCAAAGTCACCGGGTCAAGATACCTGCCGAGTCGGTACATCGAGGAGAAGCACTATGCAAGGTTAGGTGGTTGTAGGCCTTATAGTTGAGGAGATATGGAACGTTGTCCTAAAATGTGTAAATGTCACCGGAGCACGAAATATAGGTCAAGGTCATCGGGTCAAGGTACCTGCAGAGTCCGTACATTGTGGAGAAGCACTATGCAAGGTTTGGTGGTTGTGGGCAGTTGAAGCGATATCGAGCGTCAATGTAAAAAGTGTCAAAGTCACTGGAGAACAAAGTATAGGTCAAGGTCACCTGGTCAAGGTACCTGCCGAGTCAGTACATCTAGGAGAAGCACTCTGCAAGGTTTGGTGGTTGTTGGCCTTATACCTGAGAAAATCTGGTACGTCGACGTAAACTGTGTCAAAGTCACTAGAGTGTGAAATATAGGTAAAGGTCACCGGGTCAAGGTACCTGCCAAGTCAGGAGGTCAGGGAGATATTCCATGCACGGTTTGATAGTTGTTTAGTCTTGTAGCTGATTAGAATACTAACTTTGACGTAAATGTCGAACTGCGACATAAATGTTGCGGACGGACGAACAGACAGACGAAATGAAAAGAGGACGCCTATGTCGCGAAATCAGGAGGTCAGGGAGATGTTTCATGCAAGGTTGATGGTTGTTTAGTCTTGTAGTTGATTAGAGTACTAACTCTGACGTAAATGTCGAACTTCAACATAAATGTTGACAAACGGACGGACGGTCGAATGGACGAACGAACGGAAAAGCGGACGCCTATGTCGCAAAGTCAGGAGGTCAGGGAGATGTTTCATGCAAGGTTTGATGGTGTTTAGTCTTGAAGCTGATTAGAATACTAACTTTGACTAAAATGTCGAACTTAGACATAAATGTTGACAGACGGACGAACGGACGGTCAAACGGAAAAGCGGACGCATATGTCGCAAAGTCAGGAGGTCAGGGAGATGTTTCATGCAAGGTTTAATAGTTGTTTAGTCTTGTAGTTGATTAGAATACTAATTTGACGTAAATGTCGAACTTCAAATACATGTTGACAGACGGATGGACGGATGAACGGACGGACAAACAGAAAAGCGGACGCCTATATCACAAGTCAGGAGGTCAGGGAGATTTTTCATGCAAGGTTTGATGGTTGTTTAGTCTTGAAGTTGATTAGAATACTATATTTGACGTAAATGTCGAACTTCGACATAAATGTTGACAGATGGACGGACGAATGGACAGACGAACAGAAAAGCGGACGCCTATGTCGCAAAGTCAGGAGGTCAGGGAAATGTTTCAAGCAAGGTCTGATAGTTGTTTAGACTTGTAGTTGATTAGAATACTAACTTTGACGTAAACGTCGAACTTCGACATAAATATTGACAGACGAACGAACAGAAAAGCGGCTGCCTATGTCGCAAAGTCAGGCGGTCAGGGAGATGTTTCATGCAAGGTTTAATTGTTGTTTAGTCTTCTAGTTGATTAGAATACTAACTTTGACGTAAAGGTCAAACTTCGACACAAATGTTGACAGATGGACGGACGAACGGACAGACGAACGGAAAACGGACGCCTATGTCGCAAAGTCAGGAAGTCAGGGAAATGTTTCATGGAAGGTTTAATGGTTGTTTAGACTTGTAGTTGATTAGAATACTAACTTTGACGTAAATGTCGAACTTCGACATAAATGTTGACAGATGGAAGAACGAACGAACGGACGGACGGACGAACGGACGGAAAAGCGGACGCCTATATCGCACCCTGCTACAAGCATGTGCGACAAAAAAGTGAATTCTACCAATGTGCGTGACAAGGTTTGGCACGACGCCATCAAAAGCAGCGTTATGTAACGGTAATGTAAGAAGGCATCCGAGTAAGTGTGCAATGTCGAGTAAGTGTGCCGACTATCGTGTGATATCGTTACGCTAGCTCCTCGGCTTTTATCGCACATTTTAATCATTTAATATCTATAGCTATATAATAAAATAATATACAGTTATTTCATGACTATTTGTGGAATAGTCAAAACTACTGCCCGAGGTGCCGTGGACAGCTCGATGCACTATTGCCCGAGGCCGGAGGCAAAGGGCAACAGTACATCGAGCTGTCCACGGTACCGAGGGCAGTATTTTTTTTTATTATTTCACCGGAACAGCCATTAAATAACTGTTTTATTATCCAATTAATTCTAAAACATTATTGATTTAGCCAGTGAGCGCTGTTTTAATTGGCACGCGATGTCGGCACGTCAACGTTATTCCCGGTAAAGTTGACGCCGCCAAGCGTGTGATAGTCAAAACTATTTCCCAACGATTTTTGATTGGGTTTAATGGGTGACGTCATCAGCTGTGGTATAGTATATGGTTATGCCTGTTTGTTGAATTGTAATCTATTAAGTTTAAATGGATGACGTCATCAACTGTGGTATTGACCTGCTGGTGACGTCAACATTGCATGATTTCGTTGACGCAGCTCCGGTGCGCCCAATATAGTAATAAACAGTCTACATAGACAAAAGTATTTCATTGAGCTGTATATTGTAGGTTTGGTAATAATATACAGTTATATCATGCCTGTTTGTGGAATAGTCAAAACTACTGCCCGAGATGCCGTGGGCAGCTGGATGCACTATTGCCCGATGCTGGAGGCCGAGGGCAATAGTTCATCGAACAGTTCACGGTACCGAGGGCAATAGTTTATACTACTCCACCAAAACAGCCATGAAATAACTCAACTGTTTTATTACTTAACTAATGCTAAAACATTATTGATTTAGCCAATGAGCGCTGTTTAACGCAATGTCGGCACGTAAACGTCATTCCCGTGAAAGTTGACGTCACCAGCCGTGGTATAGTCAAAACTTTCGCCCACCGCTTTTGCACTGGATTTAAATGGGTGACATCATCAACTGTGGTATAGTCAAAACTATTGAACGGTTGTTGACGTCAATATTACGTGACTTCGTTGACGTAGGTCAGACGCGCGCCAATTAATAGACAAAACTATTTCACTGAGCTGTATATAGTAGGTTGGGTAATAACCAAAACTATTGGACGGCTGGTGACGTCAACATTGACGTAGCTTCTGCTCGTGCCAATTAAATAATAAAGTCTAAATAGACAAAACTATTTCACTGAGCTGTATTTAGTAAGTTGGGAAACAAGTATAGTTATTATCCAACCTACTTGATCCATATGACAAATTATATAGCATTGTCTAAAATATGAGCCCGGGTGATAGTTCTCTGAGAACCGGTTCAATCTGGTTGGCTTTTGTCCCAAGTGAAGTTGCTAGGAAATTCATGTGACCGGGAGATAGTACAAAATGTGAGCCCGGGTGATAGTTCTCTGAGAACCGATTCAAACTGGCTGGCTTTTGTCACAGGTGAAAATGCGTTAGATAGTCAAAAATGCTTTATAACTTCTCATATATATAGTAGGGCGGGTAATAATATTTATTGATCATAGCGATCAAAAGAAAACAGTTCCTTTAAAGTATGAGTTTGGTAATAAAACATCAATATCATACCTTTCTGGGCGACAGTCAAAACTATCAGCCCCTCGGTACTGTGGACAACCTGATGAATTATCGCCCGAGGCCGAAAGCGGTCCACAGCACCTTGGGGCTGCTAGTTTTGACTGTCGCACATAAAGGTATGAAATAGTTGTATACTATATAATAATAGGGATATCAGTTGTTTTGTTATTTCTCTACGAAAATATATGTTGTAGGTACTCATTAGAAGTGCCAAATCCAGGCGATTCTAATGAGTACAACAACATACGTTTGTGCAATGAAGTATGTAAAATAGCAATACTTTTTGGTTGGAAAAAAAAAAAAAAAAAAAAAAAGAAAAACAATCACCTTATCCAGAGCTTTGTAATTGTGTCAGTTATTTTTTTCTCTCAATAAAATCAGTCTTTCCTCAGCTTTGTAAGTTTCCTTCATTTCCATCCTTATTGTCCTCGTCATCAAACAAATGTTTGAACACATCTATCTCGCCTGTACTAGGCGTCTGCCGAACATTATCAGAAGAATTAACTTCAAGAACTTCAAATGACATGGACTCTTCTACTTTATCTGCAACACTTTCAGGCTCAGTAAACAGTTCTTCAAGCTTTGCTCCAGGCCTAGGCTTATTCTTTGTGAAAGGGTTCTGACTTGGAATGACAGTTAGCTGATTCTCAGAGCCAAAGCTATGCGCAGTGCTGTTTTCGGTCGGACGTAGCTCTGGTGATCCGTGATATGGGTGCGGAGCACTTAAAGCTGGTAGCTTTGATGGCCCAGCAACCTGAAAGGGCTGAAAAATATCATCATGCGTTGCAGATATTTCTTCAATTCTTGGCATAATTCTCAGACGTTGAGGTATTTGATCGTAGACAATTCCAGATGAATCTGTATCATTTTGTGAAGGTTTGCTTTTAGAAATCACAACTGTTTCAGTTTCTTCAGTTGTAGTTTCATCCATAGTGTATCCGAATGCCTCTTCAGGTGAAGGTATTTTCAAGGTTTCTAGGAGTTTTTCGACCTGATTCGAAATCGTTTGTTCGAATTCGTCTTCTGACTTTGTAACAACTGCTGGTTCCTCTGTTGCTGACCTACCTGAGCTAACAAATGCCTGTTGTCCACTAAAACTGTCAATTCTAGACTGGCTACTCTCTTCTGTAGACTGGCTGTCTGAAGGAGGAACCAGTGCAGATGATAAATTCAGAAGCTGACCGGGAGACGGAAGGAAACGTTCCGTTGAAAGTGAGTCGTTAATAAAACCTGTAGACTCTTGAATAAGACCAGATGTCAGGGAAGAATGGAATGATGGCCTACTTGAACTGTCTCTGGCAACACTACTTCCTGCCTTCGAAGAAGTCATAGAAACCCTGTCTTGATTCGCAATATAATAACATCTACCAGGATCAGACGGTGGCGGTATGCGAGGTACCTGAAAGAATAAATGAGCCGTAACGAGAGCAAACATACTTTCTGATATGTACACCCAACGAAGAATCAGATCAGGTTGTCCATCCGCGCAGATCAGAGTCTACGTTGTCCGCATGAGCAAAATTTTGCATCCCTGGCTATGAAAACTGCACCCCATTACGAAAACAAGCCTATTCAAATATACTGAAATTTTTACCACCAAAAAATGAAAATTTTCAGATAAAAATTCTGATATTTTTTCATATTTCTGCTCAAAACATAGATTGTGGGTACTCGTTAGAACCGCCTCGCCGAGGCGGTTCTAACGAGTACCCACAATCTATGTTTTTGAGCAGAAATAAAAAAATAATGTATACCTCTGTAAACCCCAGTTTTACTATACAAAAGTGGGGTTTAAGGGGGTCAACATTATATAGGCGTGTTTTCGTGATGCAGTGATTAGACTGCAAGAAGCTCATGCATATCTGAATCTTCACAAGGCACACATGTTCGAAGTTACATTTTCTTACTTTGCGGCTTAAATAGTTATTTGAGGTGATATATTTTACACAGAAAAACTAAATGTAAATTTGTTGTATATATCATAATGTAGAATGTTTAACTGTTATGTTATGTGATTTCAGTAAGTCGTTTTCTTTCGTTTTCTGGGCAATAATAGAAATATTCTCACTGATGGTTTCAACCAAGTCAATTTCAAATCTGATATGTGATATACAATAATTCCAACTCAATAGGCTAACAGTTGTTTAGCGCAATTTCATTGGCAGAGAGCAATATGAAAACGGGATTTATACTCTGATAAATCCAATGAACAGGAATACCGGAATTATTTTTTTCGCTCAAATTTTCTAAAATGGGCTATTTTACCTATATTTTTGACGTAAATATGACCAACTTGAAATTATAAGAAAGGAATGATATTATTTGTGGATTGAAAACGCCGACGAATCACTATCAACTAAGGCTGGGTAATCAGTGCTATCCTGCTATTGCGATCGATAATCGATTAGTTATCACCGAACATTTGGTCATACTTTTACCTATCTGCCTTAGTATGACTCTTACCATATATTGTACTTTGCTGTATGTATTTGATCTGGCATGCCTGAACAAACAGTGTAGACCCAGATGAGACGGTCTACACTATTTGCCACTCATCCAGCTATTTTAGCCACAACATTGGTAGTAAGTTGTTCAAATTTTAGATTACCCCGTAAGAGACACAGAAATTAAATGTCGATTATTAGCAAATCTGTAACGATAATCATTTTGTTGAATTTATCGATCAATTAATCGATTATCCGATTAATTGTGCCAGCCTTACTAACAACCTCAACATAAAGTCCTTCAGGCTTTATTCAGTTTGAGAGTGGTTAGTCAGCCTTTACACATTGGTAAAATCCACAAAAGTGAAATTCACTCCAATAATAATTTATAGAGCATCACGAAAACTGCCTATACAATTTTGACCCCCTTAAAGCCCACTTTTATATAGTAAAACTGGGGTTTAGAGGGGTATACATTATTTGTCTTATTTCTGCTCAAAAACATAGATTGTGGGTACTCGTTAGAACCGCCTCAGCGAGGAGGATCTAACGAGTACCCACAATCTATGTTTTGAACAGAAATATGAAAAATATCGGAGTTATTGTATCTGAAAATCTTCAGATTTTGGAGGTGAAATTTTCTATATATTTGAATAGGAGTGTTTTCGTAATGTTATTATATGTCCTAAAAATGACAAGGCTGTACTTCTGAGGGCTGCTAGGGTCGAAGGTTGATGAAGGATAGGATATGCCATATCAGGACCTATTTATCATACATTTCCTGAGGTTGTAAACTTGTTTCATGCTAAACTCAGCTGAGCATAAAATTTGTCCTAATAAATCTCAAGTTACTAACAGTTGCACATTCTTTCCAACTAAACATAGGTGAGCATGAAAATTTCTCAACTAATAAATATCAAAATGCCAACTACTGTTGGAATTTTCATATTTATTAGTAGAGAAAATTTGATGCTCAGTTGAGTTAAGCATGAAAAAAGTTTCATATAAATGATATTTTTCTTATTTTTCCCCAGAATTGTGCATGAAATTCCAACGCCTATTTTCTAAGAAAATAAAAAAAGTTTTAATTGAAAATATAGCCTTCGCTTTCTGACTACATTTCTGCTGCGAAAAACAAAAACTCACATAATGTTCCGATTCAGCTCCATGTGGGCGAATTCTTTCGCTGGTGAAAGAACGATTTGGCTCTGAAGTCTGGCTTAGCTGGGATACAGCTTCCTCTATATCTACATACTTATAGTTTGACGTGCTCAGTGATGTACATGTAGATGTGGATTTCTCTGCAGTGAACAAGGTAAAATGACAGAATATAGACAAACTTCGATAATTCTCTGGGCCCAGTTGTTCAAAGCGTCGTTAGCTTAACGAGCTCGTTAAGGGTCATTTTGTTAACTGTTTTAGCGGATTCACTATACAATATTCTGATAGTTTTTGCTGAAAAAATGTGAGTAGCTTTTGCACTGCAAAAGCTACTCACATTTTTTCAGCAAAAAATTACAGCATATTTGGGTATTACTTGATGTAAATTTTAACGAATCGTTAGCTAACGACATCGTTAGCTTTGAACAACTGGGCCCAGGTAATCACTGCGAACAAACAATGAAACTTGATGCTGATGATATTCTCAGTTTCGGAAAGCAAGCAGCAAGTGGAAACAGCGCCACGCGACATAGAAGAAAATAAGTTATCGTAATAGGGTTATTTACTGTCATTGTCTTCAACATAGCAAGCCCATGTTTGAGTCTATTGAAAAAAAAAAAAAAAAAAACAACAACAACAAAAACAAAAAACAAAAAAACACACAACAACTAGCACACCAAGTTTGTTATTGGCATAAATAATATTTATAAACAGCATACCTGTTCATGTCTATAAACATTATGAAAATAAGCCTATTCAAATATTCTGAAAATGTTACCACCAAAATACGAAAATTTTCAGACAAAAAAAAAATGATATTTTTCATATTTCTGCTCAAAACATAGACTGTGGGTACTCGTTAGAACCCACAATCTATGTTTTTGAGCAGAAATAAGAAAATTAATGTATACCCCTGTATACACCAGGTTTACTATATAAAAGTGGGGTTTAAGGGGTCAAAACTATATACATGTAGGCGTGTTTTCGTGATGAGGTGCATTTTCTGTTGAAAATTTATGTTTGTAACAAAACAGCAACGGCAGCAGCAACAACAACAACAACAAAACTAATGTTGCGAATTTAGCCACAGCGTTTACTCTGCTTTCGACATCGTTCAGAAAGCTGTTTTCTGAATGGTGTGATACTTGAAAGACATAAATACACAATTTTTTGTCTTGATTTTCGCAACAATCTATGCACCAAAAGTTTTACTATATCAGCGGTTTTACCAAAAAAATCGAAAATGCTGTTTTTTTTTCCGTAAAAAATTGACATGTTCATCGAGATAGGTAGATTGGACAAGTTTCACAAGTTCAAAATTTCTAAAATTTTAGCAATACTCTTAAAGAACATCAATAAATTAAGATCCATAATCTAAAACAAATCTCCCTAGTATCGCTTCCAATATGAGGGCTACTTTTAAAGGAAAGAATTTGGTTTCAGAGGGACCAAATTCTTTTCTAATGAACAGTCACAAGAATGAAAGAGGAAAACATTTTATGCCAGGTAAATAATTTTCCTGAAACACATGCGTGATGAGCGCTACGGCTATGGCTTAATACCTTTGTGAAACATCTTTTCGTCAGTAGATGTAGCCACACTTCGAACGGTGATAAAAGAGCTGGTAGGAATGGCGATGGTCTGTATGACGTCTTCAACAGTAGCAATCATGGCACCCTGGTCAGGTACGACGTCAGGCTCAGACGTGGAATTCGCGCGAAATACAGCCCCGTGCACTACATCCATGACGTTAGGCAGACTCGATGTCCGCTTTGCCCAGGGAATAAAGAACAGGATGATTGCTCCAGACACTATAGGTATACCGGCACAATGAAATGCGACGTCGTAAGAACCCGTGACGTCATACAAAGCACCTGTAATAAGAATAGCAAAATGACAACAATAATATTAGTAAAATAAAAATAATACAAAAAAATAATGTTATGGCCATATGCAAACAAAAACGTCCAGATCAGTCTGTGCTGCCGCGCAGTTTGGTCAAACACTTCCCGGCGGGCATATGACGTTTAAACAACGTCGGCTCAACGTCGATGCAACGTCATGACGTTGCATCGACGTTGAGGCGACGTTGTATTAACGTCATGTGCCTGCTGGGTTTTGTCTTTATCGATATGTTCTACAGTATTCTATTGATTCTGTAGGCGTATGATCACAGTCTACAGCAGAACTTGGAGACCTAGAGTTAGAATACAGATTATCCACTTCTTATAGAAAGCAACACAACCAATTTGCATGGGCGTAACGCTAATTACGCACATTATGTATGTGCATAACATGCGTAAGAAAAAATATTTACAATTAACTTAAATATTTTGCATCTTAATTATAGGGGCTGTTCTTAAAAGGAATTTGCTCGCTGGGAGCAATTAATTTCCTTTAAGAGTAGTCCTATTTTAGAAGCGAATCTAGACCTGTGTTTTCAAGAGTTTTCCTGGGAGTGCGTAAAACTCATTCCGTTTTGGCTATGCCACTGATTTGAACCACGCCCTGTGAAAAAAAGTTACCAGGTATTTTTGTAATAAAAAAGGCACTATATTTTTTTTTTTCAACACGAAAACATATTATGTGGGCACTCGCCAGAAACGCCTCGACATACTCTCCACCATTTCCCCAAGCATTTAAGGTTCAGTGCTGTCTATGAAGGTGGCGCACGCGCAATTCGATACGTTTTTTTATTATTATTGTTGCTATGTTGTTTTGAAGAACTTCTTTCAATGTAAACCACAGTATTTGATAAGTAAAATAAAACTTAATATTAATTTTTAAACTGAGGGTGTGCGGCTGTATCATACTTTTTCATACATTATAGTCAGAACTAAAGAGTTTCAGTACAGGCGAATACTGGAGTCAGTATTCTACTTTACTACTACTACTACTACTACTACTCTCCCTCTCTCCCTCTCTTTCTTTCTCTCTCTCTCATTGCGTTGGCTTTTAATTACACTGTACAATTTGAATGTATGCTTAAGCAAGTTGAAGCTGTGGTGAACTGTTTATTCATTGCTCATCATCAATGCCAAGAATGTTGTACGAGGGATGTTCGAAATGAATTGCTTATTTCTATCTGGAGACTTCAAATTTCAAGTTAGCCCAAAAGTACTCATTTCATGCCCTCGAAGTACTCCCCGTGGCTAGAAATGCAAAGTTTCAGCTGATGTATACACTTCTTGAAGGCGTCACGGTACGCTGATTTGGGCACAGTAATAAGGTACTGATGAATGGCAGATCCAAGTGCCTGTCAGGACTGGTATTTCCGCCCAGCAAGGAATGCTTTCAATTTCGGAAACAAAAAGAAATCACATGGGGCAAGGTCTTGGGAATACGGGGGGTGAGGCAAAACAGTTACTTTTTCTGTCTTCAAAAACGCGGTAACTATTGCGGAGGTATGAGCTGGGGCATTGTCATGTAGAAGACGGACATGTTTAAAACCAGTGGCAGGGCGTCGTTGCTGATAATACTTTTTCAGTTTCTTCAGTTCTACGTACTTTCCGGTGATGCTTTTGCCCTTTTTCACTGGCACTTTTATTGCGACTCCTTCACCAGAGAAGAAGATTGCATACAAAACCTTCTTTGTACTCAAAGAACGTTTGGCAATTATTGGGCGTTTGCTGTGTTTAGTGTCCCAGATCTTATTGCTAACCTTTCTGACGGGCTCAAAATAATGGACCCAGGTTTCATCACCTGTGACGACATTGGCAAACTGCTTTTTTGTCATATTTTGGAAACATTTGAAGCAGCTTTTTGGCCACTTTAACCCGTTGCCTCTTTTGCTCGTCAGTCAACAGATGTGGCACCCATCTAGCAGAAATCTTTCTGACTTTCAAATGCTTCTTCAAAATAAGGTGAACCGTTGATAGTGATATGCCCACCTTTCGTGCAATATCACGAACTGTAAATCTGGCATCTCCTTCAATGATTTCCTTTATTTTGGAAACGATTTCTTTACGAGATGCAGATTTTGGCCTACCTGATTTCGTTGCATTTTTGATGGACTCTACACCAGACTCAAATTTCTTTTTCCACCGCCGAACTGTGTCATAAGACACACAAGAAGGTCCAAAAGCAGTAGAAATTTCAGTCATCAGCTTCTTCAAAGAACAACCAAATTTTGAGCGAGCTTTGATGTAAGCCCGTATTTCATCTTTTTTTGTCGACGCTTCTACCAACCATTTTTACTGCAGTGGTCAATGACTGCGTGTATTCAAATGGCAAATTTTATGTCTTACACTTAGTCTAACATGTACATTTATACACCATTGTGTAGATATTGAATAACCCTATACAGGTATGTAATTGTTTTTATCGTGCCCCATGTGAATATCGAGCTAGAGGACAATAAGCAATTCATTTCGAACATCCCTCGGAAATGACTGTAATTGGGCAGCGCCATTCGAAAACGTGTCTTCGGGCATATGCGGATAGCAAAGGCTCAGTTCAGCCTGCGCATCCGCGCAGCCTGATCAGAGCCTTCACTGTCCGCTAAGAGAATCATTCGATACAACAGAATGTATAAATGGAAAGCAAATGCCCGTATGCGCATGTGCAGGATGGTGTGAATTCGCACAGTTTGCACGTTTTCGCTTGACGCAGCCAAATTAATGTTAGAATGTGTTGTAAACCATTAACGATTTGCACGCATTATTGTGACAATAAAATATGTTTATCTGAATATTATTATGCTCCCTTAATATTTAAGTAATTTAATGTCAGACACAAAGTTTTGTGAAATAGTGTAGTGTCCAATACTAAGGTACAGAACAAACCTGCGACTGGTGGTCCAAGAGTGAACGTAATAGAACTTGTTCCAATCAAGAATCCCCAGGCAAGAACCGAATTCTCAATGCCCACCAGAGAAGTAGTCAAAATAGGCAACAGTACAACGTAGCAGCCGTCCACCAGACCAACAACCACCACATACATTATGATACCTGAAAATAGCAGGTCAGACCATTTAACCTTTTACCACTCTCCGGTCTAATTCATCAGACGACCAATTAACGATATGTTTCTTATTTTTCCCAGAAAGGAGGCTTTGGCATTTCATGCAAATTATCTCTTAAGGAGACAATTTGCTTGTCTCCTAACGAGACAATTTGCATGGAATGTCAAAGCCTATTTGTCTAAGGAAAAAAAAAAAGTTTCAGTATTTCGTCTGCTGAAATGTTTATCCAGCATGCTAAGCGTTAAAGAGAAATGATAAATCTAAAGATCTTGCTTCCATATTCCTAGGAAATTTTGCAATAGAAATTCCGCCCCACCCCCTCACCCCTGTCCCCCCCCCGCCACCCCACCCCACCCCACCCCCAGTAGTAGCCTTTTACAAATGTGAGGAGCCTTACCTCCCTCTGTATAATGAATAGAGTATTTATACGATCATAAACAGTGGCAATTGACAGCCTGTAAAATTTCAGTCAAGTGTCTCGTTTTTGAACTGGATCAAAAAATGAAATGATTTTTCATTGTATCTCTGAATTAATGTTGGGGACATTAATTCAGAGATACGATAAAAATCATTTCATTTCAAGAAAAAGAGAGAGACTAACTGAAATTTTAAAGACTGTCAGGTGCCACATTTTATGATTGTATTAATAACATATATCAATTTATTAAACCTTTTTTGAATAATAAAATGTCTATGTTTGAGGACTATGCAGCCTTTAAAGGGTAGCCCCTGTCACCAGCGAGAGCGGAGCGAATTCGTTTAAGAGTTATTCCTAGAAAGCGAGTTCTATAGTAAATTGACCGCTATCCATATTAACAGGTTAATTTTCAGTCTCGCTGTTATCGTTATAGATTAATTAAGCCAGAAGTCAGTAAACGTACCTTCGGACGTGTGCATTCGCGCAGCCTGATCAGAACGTTCAATGAGTGCAATGATAGCTAAGGATGCAAAGTTTATTCATGCGAACAGCGATAACTCTGACCAGACTGAGCGGGTGCGCAGGCTGATTTGAATCTTCGTTGTCAGAAGGTACGTTTCCTCAAGCTACGACACAATACAACCAGTAATTAACTCCTCGAGGCTAGTATAAGGCTGATCCTGGTGTCCATTGCCTATAGCTGTGATAAGGGCCCTACTGTCTTATTAGGGGCCATTCTATTTTAACCAAAATACCAAAAAAAAAAAAAAAAAAAAATCGTTTTTGAAACAATTAGTTTTCAATGGACGCTTTCCAAGTGAATGTAAAGAATGATTCTGATCTACAGTTACCATAATAACGGTTGTCGCAGGACAGCGTAGCTCGCCTTAATTGCGCTTTGCCTCTAAAACTTCAACCAAATTTTAGCATTTTTTTCTTTCTACGTCCGGTACGTTGACCTAAAGCTCACCCATGTCGGTCGGGAGAGTACAGCATAAAACTTCAGATCAGTATCTAACATCAGGACAAGTATGAACTACTTCCATCCAGAGGTTCAGAAGACGTAGCCTTTTAAAGAAAACTTTAACCAAAAAATTATAGCCAACGCAATGGTGGTTTTCGTGCAAGCGAGCTAACATAATTAACAAACATCTTATGAATCTATAAAGCCCAACGGTATACAAATGACGCCACGTATGCTGCCGTGTTGCATGATGGCGCTTTAATTGAATAACCCAGCGAACCTACTATCTAGCAGCAAACGGATTAACGCTAACAGATCAGTCTGCGCATCCGCTAACAGAATCATTGGATACTACAGTATATGTGAATGGCAAAGACCCGGATGATAGTTTGCGCAAGCGCAGGAGGATCTGAATCTGCGCATGTTCTAAGGCACTTTTCCGCTTGACGCGGCCCATATTATACTGACAAGCATCAAAGGTCCAGGCAAGCGTTTTTTCGATACTTTTTTTTAATTCTTTACGAAAACATAGCTTATGGGTACTCATTAGGAGCGCCTGGATGGGGCGCTTCTAACAGATACTCACAGCGTATGTTTACATGGAGAAATAAGATAAATATTATCTCTAAATACCCCTGTTATCTGGAGCTATGCAAGTACCAAAGGAACTGATCAGACAGGGTAAATGTCCACTCTGCTTAGGGCTTTCTTTGTTCATGTCAATCCCGAAGGCCCCCCTTTTTTTCACGACTTTCACATGGCGAGGCCCATTTGGGCCGCACCATGCGAAAACGTGTCTACGTGCATATGCGGACAGCGAAGGCACAGATCAGCCTGCGCATCCGCGCAGTCTGACCAGGATCTTCACTGTCCTCCAACTGAATCATTGAATACTATAGCATATAAGAATGGAGAGCAAAAGCCCGGATGATACTTTACGCATCAGCAGGATGAAACGAATCTGCGCATTTTGCGCATGTTCGAAGGTACTTTTTCGCTTGACGTTACCCATTTGATACCTATGTAAGATTTTATCAGTGGTAACATCATAACTCCAGTCCCTGTGACAACCATCGAGAGTTGATGCATGTGTAGTCTATTCAAGACGCCCAACTGTACAATTTTGCCGAACAATAACCGCCCAGAGGCCGTCGTGGCTCCTAATACCATCATCAGCATGGAGGCCCTGTCGGCGGAGATACCTTGATCCATCGCATAAGACACCTAGAGAATGGATAGCAGCACAGTCAAAATACGAAACTGTTTTGGTTCCTTTTTATAAAGGAATGTATTTTAAAAGGAAACAAAGTTTGCTCCTTGGGAGCATATTCTTTCTATTTAGAGTACTTTTTTTTCAGAAGGGGCTTGGTACCCAGTAAGCATTCTTTATAAATCTATAGCAGGCCGTTATCGGCCCGTCAGCTACCCTGACGGACCGATAACGGCCCGCTATAGATTTATAAAGAATGCTGGCTGGGTATGCAGTAAAGCAAACAGGAAGTAACAAAAGTTGTCTCCCGTGTAAATGGTAGAAAAACTACCAAGTGTACCTGTTTCTTAAGCGGTATATTAAATATTATTGTATTTAAAATAAACAGTTTCAATAGACGTGGCCATCCTTTAGCTCCCTGTAAATAACAATTAGCAGGGCATTTACCCTAAAATATTCAGTGGCGTTTCACTGCAACCATCAGGATTTGATCGACACTTGACAAATGCATAAACATTACTAGAAAGTCTGACTTGAGAGAAATACACTAAGAACACTAGTCATCTTTACAAAATGCTTGTTCATAATCATTTACGTCATTTTCAGTAAAACTATTCAAATTCATTGATCTTTTGGCAAATTTGTTGACAAGATGCGAATTAACTTTTTAACTGGCTTGAAAACATTTATAAACAGTTACCTGGACAAATGCGCGATTTGATTCATTGGTCGATGATAATCACGTGGACAACGACCATAAGCAAAAGTTAGTGTACGAGTATGTATACTTAGGCACGATTGTAAACAATCGACCCCAAAATGGCATAATTGTTACTAAATTCTTACCAAATGTACATATGGTATGTAGAAACCAAACATCACCATGGTAATCGCCAACGTCCAGACGACAAAAACTCTGTTCTTCCAAATCTGAAGGTCATACAAGAAGCTGCTCTTATTCTCCAGCTGATAACTGTGTTGACGTGGTGGCCGTATTCTTGAGTTCAGGATTATGGTAAGTACGTGCAGGGCGGCGTATATCCGAAAAGCACTCCTCCAGCCCAGGCTGTCAATTATTAATTGAGACAGGGGTCCCATAATCAGAGTACCAAAACTGCTTCCAGACACGATGATCCCTGTTGCAATTGTGTGATACTTATCGAAATAGTCATTTGCCATCGTCATTGTTGGTCCTATTGCCATGCACGTGCCTATTCCGTACAGTACCGAAAAAGTGGCGAATAGCTGTATAATAGAGGTTGCGAATGATGATATCACTATGGAAACAGCGCAGATAGCTCCTCCGCACATCATAACCTTGTGGTTGCCATATTTCCGCACTAGCATACTGGTTACAGGTCCAAAGGTCATTGATAGTCCATAAGCGAGAGAACCTACCCATGCTGCAAAAGAAACCAGAAGGAAGCAAAAAATGGTCAACATTTACCATTTTTAAATAAAGAAATAAGCGAAAATAACTTCATGTATAATGTGTCTAGAGTACAAGAATGCCCCCAACTTGCGCAGTGTCGAGAAACGTTGGCCACAGCATCCTACACTATCCTATTCGAATGCCCTTGCTTCAAAAGACGACATCATATCTGGGGCCTGATATATGAACGAGACCCCATTACAAAAGAAAGTAGATACCTAGAGACCATGGACATGCACGCACAATGACCTTCTCTCATCTGATGATAATTTATTCCAAGTATCAATCTTATACCATATCTGTGAACGGAGATATCAATGTAGCTGAAAATCTGAAACAAAAAATGACCTGGGATCTTGCATATTGACTTTTTGTCGCACCTGCGTTAGCATGTGCGACTTAGGCGTGCAAGTTTCCGTCCATTTTGTTAGTTAGTCCGTGTACTTGCTCACCGCAGCGTTCACTCTAGCGTCCACCCTAGCGACCACCCTAAATGAAGTGGAAACCGTTTGAAATACATGTAGTTTAATGATATTTGGTAGGGTTATAGAATAGGGCAAGGCAAAGTGCCATGTTTAAGAATGACAAGTGTCACGCTTTTTTCCAGTTATCCCCCTTTTATATTGACCCTGTTTTCAGTTTATAACTCGGAAACCGATTAAAATATTTTAATGATACTTGGTAGGCTATTAGAATAGGATGAGGTAGAGTGTCATATACCAGAAAGACAACTCTCACGTTTTTTTTATTTTCCAGTTATTAAATCAGAAAGTTTTAACATTGTGTGCCAGTTCTTCTTCAAATCATTATGTTGATGGTTCTCATTAGCATCGCCTCGACTTCGCAGGGCCAATCAATAACACGTTTAATTAGGAGACTATGAAATAAATTTCGCACAAGTATCATTAAATACTTCCCTCAAGAAGTCCTTCCCTGATCTATCGATACATTTTGTAGACTTTTCGCCATTTTAACAAGGGAGACAACTTTGGCATTTTCCTGTTTGTTTTCATGCACGCCAAACCCCTTCCAAAAAAAGGTCTATTCTTAAAAGAAACAATTGCACCAAAGGGGAGAAAATGCTTTCCTTTCAGAGTAGATCAATTTTCAGAAGGGATTAAAATAAGTTGTCTCCCTTGAAAGTGTATCCATTCCCCTTAAGTACGTCCTTATTAGGTCGAATACGGTATAGTTTTTTTTGCGATTCCCATACCGTATTTCTGTTAATAAGAACTCTAACAACCAGTCAAAGAACGACGATACGATATCATATCTGTCCGCTGGGTAGATCAAGATGGACCGCTGTCACACTCCAGTTCAGGTACTTTTCTCAGCCGAAAAGTACTGATATTTGTTTTTGTTTCTGCAAGAAAACATACATTGTGAGTACTCATTAGAAGCGCCTCGGCGAGGCGCTTCTAATGAGTGCACAACATATGTTTTCAAGGAGAATATTGTTTGGATACCTCTATTATCTAGAGCTATGTCTGATGAAGATAAAGGTTTGAGCAGAGTGTTCGCTGATCGCCAATGCAATTTACGGTATTCCATGCTTCCCTTAGTGGACGGCTGAGTCCATGCAGTCATATCAGAACAATTAAAATGGAAAGACTGTTTCTGCCTTCCGCTGATTCAAGAAGGGCAGTTGGCAGTTTCTGGCGAAAGAATGTGCACAATACTGGTGAATCGCTTAGAGGACTAAGCCTACCAAGTAAAAGTGTAGTTAGGTAAACTGACCTTGCTCGACATGACCCCATTGTTTTACTGGGCCGTAAAACCTCAACACAAACATAAACATGGAAAAGAAAACATGAGCAGAAAAATAGCCCTTGGTTTGTCCGTGTCTGTACATAGGCTTCCCGGATGTCCTTATCTAGTTTGCTTTATGCATGTGAGTAGTATAGGGTGCCACTATGGGGAGTCCCCATAGTGGCACCCTATACTACTCATGTGCCGATGAAGCAACTCGACAATATAAAAGTACATGTACATTCAATTTTGCTTATAATGATATCGCTTATAATGATACCGCATATAATTACCTATAGCGATATGGCACAATACCGTATCGATCACAACGATACCTCGTTTTAATATATAAAAAAAAAAAAAGTTGCGATCACCTCATGAGAAGGATTTTTCTGATCCTTTGTGATCATTGAACCCATTCCGGGATTGTTGAAAATTTTAGGGTCACAGATGAGGCCCAAATGACCGAAACTAGCTAGTCAGGTCAAGAAAAGACTTGACATTTCAGCAGCTGTCAGTTTTGTGAGTGTTCATTACTTCTCAAGGGTCATTCCTTTTTTGGATCTGTTTAAGCGAAAGGAGAATATCTGATGTGCGATGAAACAAAAAAAGGATTTAATTTAAATTTTAGAAAGAAAAATTCATTCATTGAGTTTGCATCCTTAAAGCTATTGTCCTTAATATCAACATCACTTGGAAAATGTTAATTGCCTGGCATTTTATTCTAAATGAAACATTTCATTTATAAACGATATATCATTACATGCGATATGGTAATCAGGAACGTTTTGTCTTTTCTATTTTTGTGCTTTGTTTTTAAAAACTGACCTTATAAGAACTAGAGCGTAAATTGGTATGGCCTTAATCCTCTTGAGGAAAAAGCTTAGCTTTTCTCTACTGACTGATATCTAATGATGAGTTATTAGATTTCCAAAATATAATAGACCTTAACAATTTGCCTTCTAACTACACGTACGTACAATAAAATATTCCCAAATGTTAATCGGTTATTAAATAAATCTAGTTGCACAAGATTAAGACAATAGATTCTGCATTGTCGAACAGAGAAGGGCCTGATCAGACTGTGCGGATCAGGGGCGTAGCCAGAAACTTTATAAAGACGAAGCCTACTAAATTTCAGCCGAGGCACAGCATTTCCTGTAAGATTGCATGTGCACCCAGCGAAGATTCAGATCAGCCTGGACATACACGCATTCTCAGCAGAAGCTCTGTCGTTCGTCTAAAAAAAGCTTGAATGTTTGGCTAATCAGCGCAAAGCAATGACTCTGATCAGCCTGCGCATTTGCGCATTTGCTGATCAGAGTCATTGATTAGCGGACATATAGTCTTATAGAAAATGATGTGCCCCGGTCCATTTGATGTCATCAGAACAAGTTTACGGTGAAAATAAGGTTAAATTGCCAAATTTATGTTGAAGCCTGGGCTTCATACCTTCCGCCTGGCTATGCGCCTGCGGGATGCGAAAGTTTCTTGAAGTAAGGGTTCTTGTCTTACGCTGGGTATTAAAACGTCTTGCAAATATTGCAAAGTTGTGCGTTTATTCTGAGAAATTAGAAATTAGAAATATAGGGGAAGGGAAAACCTGGGAAATTGACCTTATCTGGGGTAAATGCAAAGTTATGCATATATTCGGGCACAAAACCCAACCTTACACCAGTATGTTCTGCATGGCCAAGTGTTCATTACCCTCTTCTGTCATACGTTTCTTTCTTGTGGTCGCGAGAGAATGATGCAGGTTGTAAAACAGAGCTGTCAAAATGAGTGAGCCCTTATCTTGCTGATCACGATAACCCCTACCTTTGCAAACGGTGTAGATCCAGATTGTCATGTAGTTTAAGAATTGAACGAATACATTATATCAAGTAATTGGATTAGTTGATAGTAAGAAGTGGGTGTGACTAAATTAATTTATTCAGCAGGACAATGGTTAAACCCTTTCACCGTTTTGAAGTAGGCTCCTCCGTCTTTGTATTTGACAAAGTTTATTGTTGTCCATAGTTTTTGTTTTTACTTAAAATCATTAACAGACTGGCAAATAGTGTAGAACCTGATGAGACGGTTCATTATTAGCCGTCTCATCTGGATCTTCGTTGTAATATAGGCCCATAAGCCGCAATATCCTTGTTAATTTCGTCCTAGTAATTCTATTGCTATGGTAACTATTCGCTAGTATATGGTGGTGCGCATTTTATAATGTGTGTGTGTGTGTGTGTGTGTGTGTGTGTGTGTGTGTGTGTGTGTGTGTGAACCTACCTCATCAAGAATTCGTCGAAAATGTCCATAATGATCAACCTTTTTTCAAAATACTCATCTTTTCGTTTCATTTCAAGGAACAAGTCCAGGGACCATATGTTCAGTCCAGTTTGTTGTAACAATTTCGGTCTGAGTTGCTCTCGTAAGTCCTTTAACTCTGTGCACTCTAGATACTTGCACCGGTCTACAGGGTTGAAATACTTAAAAAAAAACATTCAGGACCCAGTTGTTCAAAGCATCGTTAGCTTAACGAGCTCGTTAGTGGTCAAAATGTTCACTGTTCTAGTAAATACAATATCTAATTGACAGGTATTTTTGCTGAAAAATGTGAGTAGCTTTTGTAAAACATCGTACGTTTTGAACAACTGGGCCCAGGATGTTACATGCGCTGTACAAGTGAACAGCGATGTAAGAGTCCGTACATATCAGGATTTAGTTCTACAGACGCCGACCAACCACGCAGCTACAGTACTTATACGGCCAAATTTACCTGCTTTTCCTTTTGGAGATTTGAATTCTTTCAGAAACTCTACAAAGAATACACCAAATGCATGTAGCACGCCTAGAATAAACACCTGGGTAAGAAATGTACAGCAGCAAACAAACCAAGAATATTTTGTGTCTTTTAAGTCTCCTTTGTCCACATGTTGTATTTCTTCAGTGTTTTCATGTTGAATTTCCGTCTCATCATGTTCGATAAGAGCTTTTTCAGCTGTCGCCATCTTGGTTCCTGTCCAGTTCCTGACGCCAAAAGAAGCGTAACGTATGACGTAATCAAACAACGTCTCGCAGGCGTGACGTTATGGTGATTCTGTAGCAGAATTTGGCGCTCTTTGTTGCATTTCCTACAAGATCGCATGTGCCCCAGCGAAGACTCAGATAAGTCTGTGCATCTGCAGGCTGATCAGTGCCATATGCGATGGTGCAGCTCAGTTGCATGTGCACTCTCATTAGGACCTTTGCTGTCCGCTTACAGAATCATTGGAAATTGTATAATATATATTCATTACGAAAACACGCCTATTCAAATATATTGAAAAATTTACAACCAAAAAAGGAAAATTTTCAGATATTTTTCATATTCCTGCTCAAAATATAGATTGTGGGTACTCGTTAGAAACGCCTCGGCGAGGCGGTTCTAACGAGTACCCACAATCTATGTTTTTTTTAGCAAAATAAGAAAAATAATGTATACCCCTGTAAACCCCAGTTTTACTATATAAAAAAGGGGGTAAGGGGGTCAAAATTATATAGACGTCTTTCCTTGGTGTTGACAGAAGAGGCCCTGGCCCGATTTCCCTAATACGCAGGGTAATCTGGGCCTTCGCTATTCGCATCTCGTTTAACGTTTACAAATGTACAAAATCAGCAGACGAAAAAGTCATGATATTTGTTTCTTATGTTTTTTTTTTTTTTTTTTTTTTTTTTTTTTGAGAATATAGACTTTGACATTTCTCCTTAGGAGACAATTTGCATAAAATGTCAAAGCCTGTTTTCTGGAATATTTAAAAAAAAAAAAAAAAACGTCATCTGCTGAAACTTTTACCTAGGATGCTTTGCATTAAGGGCCTCCCCAGCCCATTCGTTGCTTTAAACATATTTTATTTCACAAAGTATACAGGAGTATTAATGTAATACTGTGACTCAAAACAAAGGATCAGAACGAACGCAATGATACTCATTTCCTGTGCTTTCGACATCTTTCAGAAAATCTTATTTTGCTTGGCGCTTTACACAGAAGTATATTTGCAAACTTTTGCCATGAATTAATTCAAAACCATTTGTCGTAACTACCTATGCACAAAAAGTTATTCTAGTCATTGGTTTAAAAAATGAAATATTTTCACCTTTTTCCACAGTAAAAATGATTGCAAATTACGCAGAAATCTGTAGGGAAGGTAATTTGGAGGCAGATTTTCAATAAGTTCAGCTTGTTCAATTTTTCTGAAATTTTCACAATATTGTTGTGAGACATCAATAATTCAAATTCAGCAAAGAAAAGTAAAAAGTATTTTCTTAGACAAAAATTCCAAAATATCACATTGCTATAGAAATTGCATAGGTCAGACCAATTTTTTATTGTAAATTTAATTTTTGGGTACATATTTGAGAACGAAACACAGAATCAGAAAAGACAAATGGTTTCTGATAAAATATAGTCAATTAAAACAAAATGTTTTTATTTGAAATAAAACGCCAAGCAAAAAACGTCTTTCCGAGTGATGTCGAAAGGACCGTAGTTCTCCTTAATAATAACAACTGTGAAAAGGACGTGAAATCGTTGGGCATCATATTAAAGCGGAAGGCTATGAAGAAGAGTCACAGGGCTTCATTTCACAATATAATCTCTTATTGCGCTATGGAATCTATCTTATATATTGGGACAGACAAGCCTGAATAGTGTTGACCTAGATCAAAATGCTCCAAGAGCAGTTTAACAAAGCTCTAACCTGTTTGTCATTCAGCTAGTATATTTACACACAACAACGGATAGTGAAATGAACTCGTTCTGAAGATATCTTTAGTAATGAGTTACAGTGTCCGAATGTTTAGGGAAATTATGACATGGTTCGGAAACTGTACTTATTTCAACAAGTCCAAATGGTTTCCCAGAGACCTGTCTGAATAGTACTGACAGAATGGCAAAGTTTAGACTTTTGGTACAAGATGTAAAACTTATTGTTGCTGTACAGTTTAAACACTAATTGGCACCGCCCATACAAACACGCAGGTGGCGACAAATATAGTATGTGCGAGTATTTGAATAGCCTTGCTTCTAAGGATGGCCAATGCACAGCTAGTGTTGCTGTAAGTCATTGAACGCCTTCCTATTCATTTCATAATTACAATAGGGCATGTCAAATATGACCTAGGCATGCTTATGTTCTGAAAAGTTTGACCTGAGTGAGGTTCGAAGCCACAAGCCTAAAACATTTAATATGAGGCCAGCAAGTCCAGTGTCGGACGTGCATAATTTTAGCTAGTATTTTCTATATTGTATAAAGAAGACTGCATAATTCAAGTGATTTATCATGATTCTGATCCAACTTTAAGGTGACCAGATACACATCAAAGGGAGATCACTCTGACTGAAGTTTTTGTCCCCCTTCCCATAAGGACTATACTATGAAAATAAGAATTACTGGGTACAAGTAATCTTTACCACTCTAGGGTAAATTCAGCACATGGAAAACTGATGTTTTCCCCAGAAAACAGAATTTGACGTTTCATGAAAATTGTCTCCATCTACGAGGGCGAGTCAATAAAAAAAACAGCCTAACGTATTTCTGGGTGAGATCGATCTCTTCTTTTTCGATGTAATTGCCTCTAGAATGATGCACTTGGACCAACGGTGTTCCAGTGCCATCAGCCCAGAACTGAAGAAACCAGGGTCCTTGTCTCTGATCCACTCCTACACTGCCGCCACCACTTCTTCGTTGGACCGGAAATAACGTCCACGGATATCTTTTTTCAAGTTTGGGAATAGGAAATAGTCACTAGGAGCTAAGTCCGGAGAATAGACGGGGTGCGGTATTAGCTCGTACCCATTCCGCTCAACAGCATCCATTGCAATTTTGCAAGTGTGGACTCTCGCATTGTCCTGTTGGAGCAGAATCGCTTTTGGAGAGTTTACCTCGGCGTTTTTCACGGATCACAATTCTCAGTTAGTCGAGCAAATTTGCATAATACGCACTTGTTATTGTACTTTTCTTTGCTAGAAAGTCCAACATAATAACACCTTGTGCATCCCAAAATACAGTTGCCATCACCTTGCCAGCAGAGGGTTGCGTTTTGACTTCTTTGGCCTCGGAGACCCTGGCCCTACACTCTGGCGACTTTGAGCTTCATTCTCTGGCTCATAATAATGGACCCAGGTCTCATCTACAGTCACCTGACGTGAAAGGAAATCATCTTCCTTTGACCTAAACCGCTTCAACAATGCGCTGTGTACTGATGCTCTGAGCTGCACAATCACATATGGCACTGATCAGCTTGCAGATGCACAGACTTATCTGAGTGTTCGCTGGGGCACTTGCGATCTTGTAGGAAATGCAACAAAGAGCGCCAAATTCTGCTACAGAATCACCATAACGTCACGCCCGCCAGACGTTGTTTGATTACGTCATACGTTATGGTTCTTTTGGCGTCAGGAACTAGACAGGAACCAAGATGGCGACAGCGGAAAAAGCTCTAATCGAACATGATGAGACGGAAATTTGCTTGTCTCTAAGGGATTTTGGGACCCAACGGGCTGTTACCTTGTGCATACCCAAGCGATCATGTAAAGTTGTTGAAACACTACCATGTGAAGTGTAATGCATTCGCTATTTCTTCCACCTTAATTCGCCTATCAGAGTACACCAGATCCCGAACTTAATTACACATTGCTTCATCGGTGGCATCTGATGGGTGTCCAGAACTGGTTTCGTCTTCTAAAGACGTTCTACTGCGTTTGAATTCGCCAACCCAGAATTTAACCTGTGCATACGATGGTGCAGAAGACCCATAAACATTGGTCAACTCGCAATGTATTTCCTGAAATGTTTTCCCTTTCAAATACAAGTACCGAATTACAGCACGGTACTCAACTTTTGACGAAAAGCTTACTTTTGCATCGCTAGCCATGTTTGACATTCAATATCTTATGAGTGAATGAAACGATAAGGGTGCAATTTTGCCCTCAGGCCTAAAACATGTATTGAAACAAGGCATGGAAATCTTGGGTGTCTCGGTCAATTGGAAATGGGATAGGCTGGTTACTTATTGACTTGCCCTCGTACTGAAAAGTTTTTACCAAGTGTGCTAAGCGTTAAAGGCAGTGCTTCTTGAGAAGAAATTCATATATCAGTGCAGTCAACTATCATTTTGCTAGAGATGTCTCTGTTTGACAGTGTGCTCTTTATTTGAGGCATATCGTATCTATTCCAGCCACTGTGCAGAAGAATAAAACTCACACTGAACAACTAATTTTCCTACATGACAATGAATCATTTGATTTGGGTGATAGCAATATAACACACACTATGATCTTTTTTTAGCATCAACAAATGATAATTTTGTCTGAAATTCAGCTTGGTAAACAAACAGTATGTAGTTGATACTAACATGTTACCCATCACGAAAACACACCTATATAATTTCGACCCCCTTATACCCCACTTTTATATAGTAAAACTGGGGTTTACAGGGGTATACATTATTTTTCTTATTTCTGCTCAAAAACATTGATTGTGGGTACTCGTTTGAACCGTCTCGGCGAGGCAGTTCTAACGAGTACCTACAATCTATGTTTTGAGCAGAAATATGAAAAAATCAGAATTTTTATCTGAAAACTTTCAGTTTTTGGTGGTGAAATATTCGATATACTAGAATAGGCGTGTTTTCATAATGATAAATTCTAACATGGAAATTTTTAATACAAATGTATTGTGGGATTTATATCTATTACTTTGAAAATGCCTTGTTCTCTTGAACAAAATGAGGGGATTCTATTAACGAGACAAGGCTGCATAGTAGGAATACATAGGTTAAGTGGCTTAAGTTTTATTGACCTTGACACCAGGCTGGTGAGGGGCATCTGCATTTTGTTTTCAACGGAACATTATTAGTAGATTCCCAACAGATCCCCAGTAATTGCAGCATTTTTTAAATAGTACAATAGGCACTGTTATATCCTTAATATACTGACAGAGAGTATAGTTGATAGGGTAGACCTAGATCAAACTGCCAAAAGTTTGAGCATTTGCCATTTTAACATCATATTTTATAAAAAATCAAAAGAAAAAAAATAGACTTGTCCAAATTTAGGGAAGTTACAAGAGTTGAAGTGGCTGATATTTAACCCATTGTATTCTGGAGACCCCTAAAAGGATAAATGGCAAACAGTGCAGACCCAGATCAGATGCGACAGAATGCTGTGTCTGATCAGGGTCTCCACTCTTTGCAAATAGTTTGGGCAATTTTCTCTAGGAATATCTAAATCACATAGCCTGACATACCTAAAACTGAAATTAGACTCTTCCAACATATAGTGTGGGGAGTTCATTCAGTCTACAATGGGATAAGATAATTTAACCCTTCTCTTGCTGAACACTACATGCTATGTATTAGTAAACAGTGTAGATCCAGATCAGTTGGCTTCTGAAGAAGCCAACTGATCTGGATCTGCACTGTTTGTCATTAAATATGTGAATTTCTATCAAAAACCAGATCAAGAAAATCATTTAGTCTCCCTTCTGAAAAGGGGTCTACTCTAACAGGAAAGCTTTTGCTCACAAAGGGCAGGGTGGGGGGGGGGGGGGTGGTGAGGGGTGAATTCTTTCCTTTTAGAGTAGATCCCTTTTCAGGGGACTGGTGTGAGGAAAGCAAACTGGAAGTCACAACAGTCTGTGACCCTGACCTCAAGATCATTGAGGTGGCAGGTGGCTTGTACCAAACAAAACCTTGGACCAGTATCTAACTGTTATCCAACAATCAGTTTAAGTGCTCAGCAGGTATAAAAAGCTTTAATGTAATAGTGTAACATGAAATTTAAGGTTATGGACAAGGGTAAGGGTGGTTCTGTATACAATTATGAACCATTAAAGCTGTATGATTTCTAAAAGACAGTGAAATAAACGCCATACTTTTTTTTATTTTAATACCTATACAAAGTAAAAATCTTGTCAAGAAATTCCTACTTTTGCTTTAACTTCAGCCATTGTACTTTCTGCAATTTCACTAGCTTTCTCAGCACCCAGTTTTAGAATTGTTTGTAGATAGTCTTTATCTGCTAGCAATTTTGTTATCTCCATGCTGATTGGTTGAATTGCTGAGTTTACAACTTCAGCAACTTTTTTCTTGTAACCAACAGTATCTAAAGCTGCACTTTCTTCAACAATTTGATCAGTGGAAATGTCAGCTAATGCTGAATGTATGTTAACAAGGTTGGAAATTCCAGGTCTGTTTACAGGATCATATGAAATTGTAGGTGTTGTGTCAGACACTGCTTTCTTGATCTTTGTAAATACTTCATCTGGGCTGTCAGTCAGATCAATTCTAGTCTGCTGATTGACATCAGATTTGCTCATTTTACTTGTTGGGTCTTTTAGACTTTTGATCCTTGAACCAGTGTCTGAAAACAAAATAAAATAAACTTCTAAACCAACATATCTACTGTAACTGTGCAAATGTTTGCAGTTTATTAATGTTTTGTTTTTGTTTTCATATGCACAAATAAAAGATGATGTTTTATAACTGAAGATTATAAACAATATTTTCTATATCAGATAATTTTCAAACTTTTGTAGAATCTGATGTAGAAAATTTTGTTTATATTAGAAATCCTTAGTTATATAACATCATAAATGTCCTAAAATTTCGTACACCAAAGTGTCTGACAAATTGACATATGCAAACAGCGCAGATCCAGACTAGGAGCAGTCTGATCAGGGTCTACACTGTTTGCCATTCCATTAAGTATTTTAAGACACAACTGCATAAAAAGCAAAATTTAGGCAAAAGAAAATATTGAATAAAGTGTTCGAAATTTTAGGACATTCACTGTACTCTCTTTGGTGGAGCTATATACAATGTAATGCTATCAAGCCACATCTCCCAAATGCTAATTTCTCTGTGATTTCTATACAATTAGTCTTAT
Source organism: Anodontia alba (assembly GCA_964016985.1). Classification (NCBI taxonomy): domain Eukaryota; kingdom Metazoa; phylum Mollusca; class Bivalvia; order Lucinida; family Lucinidae; genus Anodontia; species Anodontia alba. The sequence goes on from OZ024824.1 coordinate 83,485,106, forward strand.
CATAATGCTACCTACCTATAAAACTATGTCATTTGGTGGAATCCTGAGATTATCCTCTCTATTCATGGTACCACAGTTTCAGATATAGAGAAAATTCTAAATTATAGTTTTTCTTATTTCAAGAAAGCTTGCCCATAGGATCTCATTTGAATTAATGAGATACCATATTTACTCTAAATATTGGGACAGAGAGACCTAAGCAGACAGTGTAGACCAAGATCAGTTACTGCAGAATGCAGCATCTGATCACGGTCTACTCGGTTCACTACTAATTCAGCAGTTTTTAGACACATCAGCAAGTAGTATACAAAATCGAGTTTTAGAAGAAGTATGGTAATAGGTTAAGCTGTTCCAATATCAGGAGTAAATATGGTAGTACAACCAATTTTCTTAGTTTGTGTAAAGTAATATATAGGTTAAAGTGGAAGTCTATATGACCAGCGCCATGGGAAATGAGTTGTTATACACTAACAGCAGAGGTTCAGGCGAGCCTGCGTATCTATGCAGTCTTGCCAGTCCTACGTTGTTTGCTAACATAAGCCATAGGCCTAGGGTAAACTTCATCCAAAGAACTAGACATGTGGTCTTGCCAATGAGCTGGGCATGCGCACTGAAAGATTGATTCAACAGAAAGTCTGAAGAGCCTTTTTCTCATGACCCAGTAAGCATTCTTTATAAATCTACAGCGGTCCGTTATCGGCCCGTCAGCAACCCTGACGGGCCAATAACGGCCCGTTATAGATTTATAAAGAATGATGGCTGGGGATGTGGCTCATAATCAAACTTTGCTCAATTCTATATTAGTCAGTTAAAGTGGACTTACCCATTATAACCTGTGGCTTTGGAAACAACAAGCCAAACTTTCTGTTGAAGGTATGTGCTAAATGTCTGGTCAGCTCCACGTGATGGATTTGATCCTCTCCCACTGGAACATCAGTTGCTCTGAAGGGAAAAAAAGTAACAAACAACATACACATTTACCCTAAATAATGGGACCCCTCAACTCCTTACCATGCTTCTAAAATTTGAACAAATATATTTTATAATACACTTAACTACCTGCTGGTATGTCTAAAAAGTGGCAGTGTAGATACTGATCAGATGCCACATTCCTCAGCATCTGATGTGGTTCTACAATATTTCCACCACTAAACCCAAACCCAAACTGTAAACTTAAGCCTACCCTAACTACACCTAAACCAAACCTTATCCAAGCCTAAATCTAACCCTAACTGAAACCTCATATCTTATTTCTCAACAAAAACATATGTTGTGAGTACCCACAACATATGTTTTCATGGAGAAAAAAGAAAAATATTAACCTGGGCAATGAAACTAATCTTAACTGCCATAAATTTCAGCCCTATACCAGAATTGTAAATTCTAAAGTTTTGCCTCTTTCATAGCTTCAGTCAAATTGACATTCTTGAATATTCTCATGATAAACATTCATCAGCATCATCAAATTTTTTATTAACGTGCAGGTACAGGGGCAACATCCACAATAGTGGGCCCCCTTCCAGGTAGCTGGCTTGCTGCACTCATGGCTGATCACACACCTGATCTCCAGGTATGTCTATCATGTGCGTCATTAGCCAAGAGCTTCCACTCTCTGCAATCCCTCTCTGTCAGCTGCTGCTTCCATGTCATCTTGGGCCTCTCAGGCCCATGCTTTCCATCAACCTATATGTCAAAGGCTGTCTTGACTGCACCATTGGAGCATTCCGCAAGTCTATAGCAGTGAAGCCTTCTCTCCTTCAGAATGAGGTCCAGATCCTCAATGTCAAGCCGCGCAAGTAACTCATTGGTCTTGGTGGTGACAATGTCTTGAGGCTTGACATTGCAGATCTGTCTGATTTCATGGCAGATGTTGGAGGTTTGGCTTTGTCAATGGCCAAGTCTCACTGGCATGGAGCATTGCACTCCGCACACAAGAGCTGTACACCTTGCCATGTATCTTGAAAAAAAGGTGGCTGGAAGAGAGAACTGGAAAACATTAGCATCCAATTTTCACCACTCTCTTCTGTGCACTGATTGGTGTCCTCTTCCTTATAATGGCTTGCATAACTCAAGATAAGGAGATATCCACATACCGTATTCGATCTAATTACCGCACATACCCCTATAAGCGCACACTCATGAAATTCCGTAGTCTTCAGATTACAGCCAGTGTACTTTTTATTTACTTTTTTATAAAGGCATATGTTGTGGGTACTCATTTGAATTGCATCGACTCTTGTCGATGCAATTCAAATGAGTACCCACAACATATGCCTTTATAAAAAAAATCAGAAAAAAAAATCACATAATCATCATCAAATAAGTCCTTTTCTCATCTTTTTATAGTGTATCCTTAATAGGTATAGGTACATATTTTATCACAAATGAGTGTTCCTAGTAATTTTGAAAAACCTAAGCGCACAGTGCAGTAATTAGGTCGAATACGGTAATATTTTTTCTTATTTCTCCATGAAAGCACATGTTATGTGTACTTATTAGAAGCACCTCAGTGAGGCACTTCTAATGAGTAAAACATAGTTTTGTGGAGGAATAATAAAACTATCAGCATTTTTCAGATGGAAAAAGCACCTCATCTGGATCTATGTCGCTTGGCTCAACAAAAATTTTTGCATGCCATCCTGTAAAGATTTCTGAATTAAATTTCTTCAGATGGCTGGATTACTCTGAACTATTACCAACTAGGCATATTCATTGCTCAAAATAAGACACTTTTTTTCATCTAATAAATACTGATATTTTTCTTATTCCATCAAAAATCTTAAGTTATGGGTACTCATTAGAAGCATCTCCTCAAGGCACTTCTACTGAGTACCCACAACATATGTTTTTGTGAATAAGAAAAAACATTATGGGGATACCCCCTCTTATCTGTAGTCATGCCAATAAAACTTTACCAGTATCTGCATAGCTTTAGATAAGATGGGCTATCAGGTAAACATTTTTTCCTATTTCTGCACAAAAACATATATTGTGAATACTCATTACAAGCTTCTAGACAAGGCACTTTTAATGAGTAACCACAATATAGGTTTTCTAGGCAATAAAAAAAGATATCAATACTTTTTGCTAAAAAAAATGCCTTATCTCAAGCTGTGATTCCAAACTTTTTACACAGTGAAGATGTTATAACACTTACTTGTAAAGCAGAATATCAGCTGACTGTAAAATAGGATATGTTAGTAGTCCTACGCTAGGGTCTTTTACCTTCTCTGACTTCTCCTAGAGAATGAATCACAGGAAGGTTATCAATGCTTAGAATGCAGGGAAAAATTTCAGCAGATGACATTTTGAAATAATTTTTTTTCTATTTTTCCCAGAAAATAAGATTTGATATTTCATGCAAATTGTCTCCACAGGAGACAATTTGCATGTCTCCTGAGGAGACAATTTGCATGTCTCCTGAGGAGACAATTTGCATGAAATGTCAAATCCTATTTTCTGGAAAAAATAAGAAACATATCAACAAGGAGATAATTTGCATGAAATATCAAATCCTACTATCTGGGAAAAATAAAAAAAAAGCATCATCGATTTGTCATCTGATGAATTTGCCTATAGCATGCTAAGTGTTAACACACAATTACTGACATACCTCCAGACAAGAGTAGTATACAGAACATTTTCTTATTTCTCTATAAAAAATATATCTTAAGGGTACTTGTTAGAAGTGCCTCAGTGAAATGCTTCTAATCAATATCCACAATATCTATTTTCATGGAGAAATAAGAAAACTATATGCATCTATACTACTGATTTGAAAAAAGCATCTTACCATAATAACCTTAAGCATTGGGACAGAAAGGCTTTTGCAAACAGTGTAGACCCAGATCAGACATCACAGAATGCTGTGTCTGATCAGCATCTACACTGTTTGCCGTATGTATAGCAATATTTTAGACAATCAACAGGTAGAAGAATGGACTATTTCAAATATTAGGACAAGTATAGTAAGTAGAGAATGGTAAGCAGATAAAGGGTCCCAATAGTTAGGATCAATACGGTAAATGGCAATTTTATTGCAGCTCCAGAAAGTTACCATATTTATCCTAAATACTAAGACAGTCATCCCTGAGTCAACAATGTAGACCCAGATCAAAGTATAGGAGCAGTTTGATCAGGCCCTGCACTTCTGCTATTCAACCAGCCTCTTTTAGACATATCACCAAGGGGGCCAAATAGTCTCGGAAAAGAGTTGTGGTGTCAAAATATTTAGGGTCTCAGTGGACTTGTTAAAGAGTTGAGCTGAGATTTAATGTCTCAGTAAAAATAAACTAACTGCTCTGACATAATGCTAGGAAAAAAATAATAAATACCACTAACTTGTTGTCTAATAAATTCAACTACATTTGTATATTTATCCTTCAAGATGCTATATTTAAACCAAAATGTGTTGATATTTTTCTTACTTTGGCTGTGGGAACCTATAAGAATTACCACAACAAGCACTTACAGCATCTTTACATGCAGAAATAAAAGCAATATTTATCTTGACAACCCCCTTAACCCTTGCCATGCAGAATAAATTAAGATGCTACACCCATTTCTAATTTGTCAGCCAATCAGATTACTTGATCCAGGTTGTTGATATAAATTCACATACTTGATGACAAACAGTGCAGATCCAGATCAGTTGGCTTCTGAAGAAGCCAACTGATCTGGATCTACACTGTTTGCAAAGGCAGGGTATATTTGAATTCAGCAGGATGAGGATTAATTACATCTAAATGTATTATAAACATGTTGAATACATGTATACGTTAGACCTTGGAAAACAGCAATTAAACAATTGCAAACTAGGGATCAAGATTAATGGTCTTTTGGGAGAAACAGTCTCCCACAAAACATCTACATTTCTCTTTATTAAATACTTAGCACACTATGGGCAAATTCAGCAGACAACAAATTGATATTTTTCTTATTTTTTCCCGGAAAACAGATTTAGACACAACATGCAAATTGTCTCCATTAATTTGCATGCAATGTCAAAACCTGTTTTCTGGGAAAAATAAGAAAAATACAGTATCGACCTAATTACCGCACTTGCTCCTATAAGCACACACTAAAGCAATTAAGTAGCCTTTAGATTACAGTCAGTGTACTTTTATCTACTTCTTTATAAAAACATATGTTGTGGGAACTCATTTGAATTGCCTCGACAAGTCCAGGCAATTCAAGTAATTACCCACAACATATGCTTTTATAAAGAAAATCAGATAATAATATTGCAAAAGCATCATTTAATATGCTCCTCATTAAAGTCCTCTGCTGATCTTTCTTTAAAGAGTGCCCTTATTAGGTTGATATTTTACTTCAAGTTTGTTCAGTAATTTTGAAAAATTAAGCACACAGTGCAAAAATCAGGTTGAATACGGTATTATAAAATTCATCTGCACAAACTTTTACCCAGCATGCTATAATGCTAGGCTTTAAGTCTAAGCCTTTCAAGGAACTTAAGTGTATGGAATACATTGGAAAAAGGTAACCGGAAATCTCCCTGACAGTAGAAAATCAAATCTTACTGACACCCTAACTTGATCCCTACTGTCACACAGTAAAAGTACTGCTACCAGTATATCCTGTAAGGCTGGCATGATTAATTGGAAAATCGATTAATTGATCGATAAATTCCACAAAAATGTTTATCATTACTGACTTGCTAATTATCGATCATTTGATTTCTGTGTTTGTTATTTTACCGTATTTACCCTTAGTATTCAGACACCTCAACTCCTTACCATACATAATCTAAAATTTGAACATGTACAATTTACTACCCATTGTTGTGTCTAAAATAACTGGATGGGTGGCAAACAGTGTAGACCCTGATGAGAAGCCGCATTTGCGGCGTCTCATCAGGGTCTACACTGTTTGCTCAGGCCTGTCTGACCGAATATATGCAATAAAGTATAACATATGGTAAGAGTCATGCTCAGACAGGTAAAATTATGACTAAATCTTCAGTGATTACTAATCGATTACCGATCACAATGTCAGGACTGATAATTGATTATCTTCTCAGCTTCGATTAGCCAGCCTTAATACCCTGTCATTAAAGCATGATGGAAAACACAAGACTTAAATCTCACCTTCCACTGCTGCATCCGCTGAACACTGGGAACGGTACACATACAACCTAGAATCCAGGATAGCTCACAGTGCTGAGGTATCTGAAGTTGAGGAAAAAATACTGGGGTAAATTTTGAGAAAAAAATATTTAGTTTTCATAATTCCCCAATAAAAACACCAAGCACAGGACCAAGAACTCTCAAGTTTCAGACTCCTGGACCAGCTTGGACACAATGTTTCAATATTATACCATATTTGCCCTAAGTATCCAGACACCTTAACTCTTTACCATACTACATTCCATCCTCAATGGCTCTTATTGTTTATTGTGTTGGGGTTTAACGACACGTCAACCCTTGTGGGTCATTTTGTGTCGTCTCCCAGAGAAAGGGAGAAAAGAGATAGAAGAGATTGTAGAAGAGATGAAAGAGAGGGACAGGTAAGAAAGACGAACAAGAATGAAAGTAAAGAAACAGAAGAAATAAAACATTTCCCCTCTACCCTTACCTGCTACAAGGGTAACAGGCCTTGCCCAATTGTAAGCCAGTATCAGTTGGACGCCCCGGTGACGTAAGATACATGACACCTTCGCACCACCCGACCACCCCTCTAACATCTTTGGGGACCATGGAAACTTGTTCTAGATGTGGGTAGTTCGAGCCACTGAGGGTTAATCATAGTGCCAGTTCAGAGATAATTTAGGGATGCCTTTTTGATTTTCTATAAAAATGTTATATTGAATGTACTCATTAGAATTGACAATTCTAATGAGTACATTCAATATAACATTTTTATAGAAAAATTCTAATGAGTATACACAACATACATTTACATGATATAGAAAGAAAACGTCCCTAAAATATCCCTAAACATCATGAAAACATGTTTACCAGTATATAATTTTGACCCCTCTTAAACCCCATTGGGGTATACATGGGTATACATTATTTTTTCTTATTTCTGCTTGAAAACATAGATTGTGGGTACACATTAGAACCACCTTGCAGAGGCAATTCTAACAAATACCACAATCTATGTTTGAGCAGACATTTGAAAAATATCAGAGTTTTTTATCTGAAAATTTTCAGTTTTGGGAGGTGAAATTTTCTAAATATTTGGATAGAGTGTTTTCATAATGACATTTGTTTTCTTGAGCTATCGGAAGAATTTCCTAGGAACTCAAAAGTGAGTTTGAATCATCCATAGTAAACAAGCCATCTCTATGTTCAACCCATTGTGGTTTTACTGCAGTTCTAAAATTTGAACAACTCCATTTTACTACTGTATGTCCAAAATAACTGAACAAGTGGCAAACACTGCAGACTCTAGCTCAATGCTGCATTCTACTGCTTCTGATCTGGAACTACAGCTTTTTACTGCCTCTCTGTTCAAATACATTAGGTAAATATGGTAGGAATGAGTTTAGAAGCTGCATCTGTCTACATCAAATAATCTATTTACAAATAATGATAAGTTGTATAAAGCCATATCCCTGTGACTGGTCTCATTCTACCAAAGTAAATAAATCAATTGCTGTACATACCCTAAATATTACCCTCAGTGTCTTGGCCATAATGGAATTATTTCTATGCACACACAGGAAAAGACTTGAAAAAGTATGCTTTGAACAGCTTCCAAAATAGGGGCTACTCTTAAAGGAAAGAATTTGCTCCCAGAGGGTAAAAATTTGCTCCCAGAGGGTAAAAAAGCCAAATATTTTCTGTTAATGTCACTTTATTGTAAATATTTTTCTTATGCATTACGCACATGCATAATGTGGGAAATAAGGCTCTGCCTATGACCCTAAATATTCAAACAGACATGTAGACCTTCAGGTGTATGCAAACTGTGCATGTACAAAATAGTAAAGACATCCAGGGAGAGCCATAATCACAGAATATAGCCTCGCAATGACACCAAGAGGAAGAGCACACAAACCATGACATATTATGAAGCAACGAAAAGCAAAGCAGACAGCTACCTCTTCCCGAATAAGGTCACCATAATGCCAGAAAGGACCCACCAGACCCAAATGAACACACGTATTTTTGATCATGCTCAGTTCAACCAGAGGACTTGTTAAGGAGGTGTATTTTGTGATAATTTTAGGATAATTTTTCTTATTTCTCAACTTAAAACATATGTTGTGGGTACTCATCAGAAGTACCTGGCCGAGGTGCTGCTATTGAGTACACACAACACATATTTTTAAGGAGAAATAAGAAAAATTACCTCAAACTGATACTTGTTAAGGAGGCGTATTTGGTGATAATTTTGTGATAAGTTTTCTTATTTCTCAACAAAAACATGTGTTGTGGGTACTCATTAGAAGCACTTTGCCAAGGCGCTTCTATTGAGTACCAACAACATATGTTTTTAAGGGCAAATAAGAAAAATTATTCCAAAATTATCACCAAATACTCCTCCTTAACAAGTTTTCTGGTTCAAGTTCTGAAATCTACTAAATCCAAAGACTATTTGGGTAAAGTAAGCATGCCCAGATCAGACTGTATGTGTGTTATCTGGTACAGGTATGTATACTTCGCATAATGGCAGAAAACAGGTTCTACCATGACAGGGCTCATATCTTTGTTTCTCTTCTCATATTATGTTTTTCAGAGGATTAGTCAGTATTTGGTGCTAATTCTGGAATTATTTTCTCCAGTTTTCAGTAAGAAATATATATTGGTGATACTCATTAGAAATGCTTCTGCAAGGCACTTCTAATGAGTACTCTGTTTTATGTAGAAATAAGAAAAAAATATCAAGGTTTGCAACTGACCAAGGGGCCTTTTATACAGCTCTTGATAAGATGCTTTTTTCAATCCAAAAGTATTGATAATTTTTGTATTTCTCCACGAAAACATATGTTTTCGTGGAGAAATAAGAAAAATATTTACCTGATACCCCCTCTTATCTAGACCTATGCTTTTATGAGTACCGTAATTTTAAACATATGTTCTTATGGAGTGCTTGAGTGAACAGACTCAAAAATATCATTAATTGCTCCTCCTCAACAACCAGTCTGGAACAAAGAGAAGGCAGAGGAATTATTGCCAAATACTCTTCCTTAACAATTCATTGTTTTCATTAAGATTATGATTTACATGTGTTTAGGAATTATTGTTTGTGTTGAGGTTTTACGGCCCAGTCAACCCAATGGGGTCATGTCGAGCGCGGTCAGTTTACCTAACAACACATTTACTGGGCAGGCTTAGTCCTCTATGCGGTTAACCAGTATTGTGCACATTCTTTCGCCAGAAACTGACAACTGCCCTTCTTGAATCAACGGAAGGGAGAGAATGACCGTAGAAAATATTTCATGATCAATCTCCACGAAAGAATGTTGCCGACCTCGGCGGGGGTTGAACTCAACATGTACATAACGTAATGAGATATAGAACATTAAAAATAATTGAAAAATATTTAACTGGGATGAGAATACTTGAATGATATAAAACTATGGCAAAATGAGTTGATAAGAGCAATTTATCACAGTTAACTTTGGAGCAGAATTATAAATTTAGAAAATTGGGCTTTGATGCACACTGACAAAAAAGAAAAATTGGGCTTTGATGCACACTTACAAAAAAGAAAAAAAAGAGCAAAGGAAAAACAATGTTATCATGCAAATCTCCAACAGACTTGAAAGGGCTATTACTAATACATAGCTCCAGACAAGAAGGGGTATCCACAAAATTTTCTTCTTATTTCTCCAAGAAAACGTATGTTGTAGATAATCATTATGAGTACCTCATCAAGGAGCTTCTAACAAGCACACAGAAGATATATTTTCATGGAGAAATAAGAATATGTTGCGGGTACTCATATGAAGCCTCCAAAAATATCAGTACTTTTGGGCTGGACAGAGCATCTTATCTTAAGGTACGTTTAATACTTACCATTGATTGTTGAAATAATATACATCTATTTGGGTCTATACCAGAAGCCAGAAGACAAGCTGTCATCTTGAAGATATTCTCTCTGAAAAGAAGAACAGGTGACTACAACTCATTCAAACTTACATTAATCATTAAAACTGCCTTGGTTAGACAATAGACATCATAAATTACAGCCATTAAAATGTTTTCATAAACAAATAGAAAAAAAAAACAAAAACAAAAAAGGAAATACAAAATACCTGGCGATACTGTATAGTGAATTTATTCTAACTACAGTAGGTGATGCTCAATGCATTTGCTGCCACACAATAAAATGAAATAGTAAATAAATTTGCCAGAACACCCACATCTGGCATTACAGAAAGTGTGATCATTTTTCTATTTTTTACTTTATTAACCCTTGTCCTGCTGAATAAATTAAGATACCACTCCCCCTTCTAATTTTCAGCCAATCAAATTACTTGATCTGGATTGTTGCTATAAATTCAAATACTTTATGACAAACAGTGCAGATCCAGATCAGTTGGCTTCTTCAGAAGCCAACTGATCTGGATCTACACTGTTTGCAAAGGCAGGGTATATCTGGGTTCAGCAGGACAAGGGTTAAACCATGGTGTGTAAAGTTTCAGCTGATGACATTTTGAAATACTTTCTTACTGTTATTTCCCTAGAAAACAGTTTCACATTACATGCACATTATCTCCTAGATCATATGATCTGGGGTCTACACTATTTGCCATTCATCCAGCGGTTTCCAGACCCATCAACTGGTAGTCAAATGGAACTTGTTCAAAGTATAGGTAAGAAGTTTTAATGTCCACAAATTTAGGGCAAATACGATAATTATCAATTATCTAGAGAATTCAATCTCTACCTTAGTTCTTTTGGTTCCTGAGATATTGTGATGGAGTGTAGGTCTACAATACTGAGAATCATAGTCTCATATTTCTCCTGCAGCTTCACCCAGTTCTTGATTGCACCAACATAGTTACCAAGGTGGGGAATACCTGTCGGCTGAATACCGGAAAATACTCGTTGGGAAAACTTCTGAAAAAAAAAAAAATGAAATTAATGTAATGTAATGGACTTTTAACTGACTGAGACTGGCTGATTAAGACATAAAGTGGGCAGACAAACAGCTAGGCAGACAGATAGCCAGGAAAGTGGTTCTGATATTGTTCATTCTTTGTATAACTTTGTGGCCAATGGCTGTGGTGTTATTATTTTTCCATCCTATTTGGTACCCAATTCTTGTGTTTGTTCTGTCCCTTCTTGCTTTATATTCATCTCACTCAGGGAAAAGAGAGCTGGTTATTTCGCTATTTGTTTAGCTATATGTTGAGGCTGTGGATGTTGCTGTTTGCTAGCTCTTCCTCTCAGTATAAGTAGCATTCTGTGGTTCTGACACTTTGTCGCCTGGTCACCTAAGTATAATAGGGTTGTAATGTCAAAGTTTCAAAAATTGAGATATTTAGATTACATCAGTGTGACCGGGCTGTCATGCTCTATGAGGTCATATAGGATATATCACTGTAACACTAATATTAAAAGAATTATTTAGAGTATCATACTGTTCTATCTCAAATTTTGACTTTAAAATTAGTATCAGACTGTTGTATAGGAGTGACCAACCAGTGTTGTGCCTTCCGGTCACATGATCAAGTTTCTGAAAACATTTTAGCTTCATAGTGTTGTATCTGAAAACAAGTAGTGTTGTATCTCCAAGAAATTATTTAGAGTAAGGGTATGTTAAAAAAAATGTGACCAAAGTGTGACATTAAAGGTTAAAAATAAACATCATGCCAACAGTTTTATTCTTACTTCAAATTATTATACAGTACTCACAGTTAACAATACTCACAGTTTGACAATAGCACAAAAAAAATAAAAATTTTATGACAGTTTTTGTGCAAGACATTTAAACAAAATTCTGTTGTAAGTACTAAATTTTGTGAAAGCTTTTGAAAAAAAATCATGAATATATTACTTTATATTCTTATTATTGAGTACAGTGCACTTCCATGGTATGTAAATAAGCAATATTTCCCATCAACAATCACAGTAAGTGCAAAATAATTGCATTTCCGTATCTCATATACTTGACTATAAGTCAAAACATTTTGCACTGGAGTGCTGCCATATGAATACAAAATTACCTAGAAAATGATTGTTCATATGAAAAAGTGGAGCTTATATCAGTGCCATGACAAAAATGTGGAAAGGATTGTGAGCAATTTATTACACTCCTGAGCTTAAACACTTTTTACTGGTAGAAGTAGCAACAACCAAAGCTAAGCCAATGATAAAGTGTTTCATGTGACTAAGTACCATCAGTTATATGGTGGTAACATCTTTTTATTCCGCTGTATTTGCTTCTGTAAAAAATAAACCTGGGCTAATTCTCAGGAGCATAACACTTTTCAGACAATTTTGGTACTTTGAAATAAGATAAAGACTGAAACCTTGAAGCTCATTATCATGATTACTTCACAATATAAGCAGCTTATGTGCAGCACTACAACACAAACCAAAATCACTTCTATCAACAAATGCTCGGATATGTACCAATATACATGTATTTGATGTTCTGTTGTCTTGACTCTTTTATTTTGGCAATTGAATATGTTTCTGTATCTAAATATCCTAACAAGTTTACAGTAGAAAAACCAGGTCAGGATCATTATCAATTTTAGTACTTTATGACAACAAGTATATCACAGTAGCAAATGTCCCTTTCTAAAGCATCATGTAGTACAAAATCTTACCAAAACAGATAGTACATGTACTCAATCAAAAAACATTTCCAGGTATTTGAAATACATGTTCATGGTAAATCAACTACAGCAAGTGCCCAGAGGGTCACAAATACCCCCGACTGGCACCATTTCTTAATTATAAACAATTTTAAAGTTAACGACAATGATATAAGGCAAAATACAGTTTACAATGTCAGCCTCTGAGTGACACTGATCTATTATCCCAAGTACAACTTTTCTGGAGTAAATAGTCTTCAAGACATGAAGCAAATAAGCTGGACCATGAAATATAGGTCACTGAACTACATATACTTGGGAAGTTTATCTGATGGTCACATTGATCCATTATACCAACTATGATGTTAATCCATTAAATAATCTAAAATATATTAAGCAAAATCACTAGACCATGAAATATAGGTCATGCTGATTTATATTTACTTTGAGGTGATAGTTTGGGTCACACTGTGTCATTATAAGTAAAAACGACACTTAGGTATTAAATACTGGGAGATATAAGACAAAATCACAGGGCTATGAAATATAGGTCACATAATCCCGGTTTTCACTACTTTGCCATAACAGTAAATCCTAATTTTTATAAAATCTATGGCCCTATATCCATATCTACCATTGGTCTAAACAGTACAACTTATTAGATCATCTACACTGAAAGCTGCTATCAAACATGGACCCTAGTAGCAGCTAACACAAGAATAAGGAGTGCTTGATTCTGTAGCTTTTACCTTTAAATACAGATTTCATAGGGTACACAAATTTTCAGTAAATTATGATGGTACATGTACAAGCAGCTGGACCCTTTTGATGTTTGTAGCAAAAGTATAGGAGAACTATGTCACAGGAAAAGACCCCATAGGAGAACCATGTCACAGGAGGACCGGGGAGAAGACAACTGTAGTGCTGGTTTCAAAGACACTGGACAGCAGATATATTTATCCACATACTCATACTTAACTTCTGACTGACAACTGTCCCTTGACTGAAAACTATACACTTATGCTACTACTCAAACCTTGCAAAAACGAGACCTTCGTTATAGGATAAGAACTTAAGAAGTCTGAGTGAAACATCCTGGAGCGAAAGCATCTTTAGGAAGCAAAGTTCTTGACAGCCTGAGCCTGATGCTCACTATCATAATTGACAATCAGTTGAATGCAATAATAAAGGTAAACTGAAAGAATCAGTATTGTTGAGGCATCTGATGATTGGAAAGGTCCTCCTTTCCACAGTTTTTATGTTAAATTTGAACCATTTTTGCTCCAGTGCAGACTACTTCACATAATGTACTAATAACGTTCAATCTTGGCTTGAGGAAATAACGTGAACCAGTCCAAAATTGGCAGGGATACTTCTTTATTCTCTGACTATCACTGCGGTGGGCATAAGTAAGCCGAAATTTGCTGAAATGAACCAAAAACGCAAGTTACTATCCAATAAGTATTAGCTTTCAAAAATAGCTTGGGTAATATCAAGCAAGCAAGATAAAGCTTTTCAAAAGACTTTCCAATCAGCAATTACTGATGTATTACAAATGCACATCTCTGATAGGGGAAGTTAATCGAGAGATTTGAACGATTGTCAGACCTCTTGCTACCTTACAGTTTTACGGCTACCTTACAGTTTCGTGACTAGAGATTGCACACCTTTCTGGAAGATGTTTTTGCATCTTTTTCGTGCTGGAGATTTCGCCACCCAGAAGGTTTTGCATCTTTTCGGTTCGATGAATATTTTTCAGCTATGACTGTTTATAAATAAAGCGTGTCAAACAAAACGGGATTGTGTAAATTTATACCGTAATTACTGTTATTGATCGGACAAACAGACCTGAACAAATGGCATTGATCCAGATCAGAACATAATGTTTTCTTCTTTAAACTGTGATAGCATTTCCGTCCCAGATCAGATTAAAACACTAACTACCATAAATAATCGTATAAACAGGCCTGAGTAAATATGTATGTACCCAGATAAGACCATACTGTTTTCTTCGCTAGTTTGTATAATATTGTTGACCCAGGTCTGATCAGGAGCAGAGTTTACATAAATCAAGGTAAATGTTTTTGAAAACTATTCTGATAATTGTTTGTGTTGAGGTTTTACGGCCAAGTCAACCCAATGGGGTCATGTCGAGCGCTGTAAGTTTACCTAACCACACGTTTACTGGGCAGGCTTAGTCCTCTAAGCAGTTAACCAGTACTGTGCACATTCTTTTGCCAGAAACTGACAACTGCCCTTCTTGGATCAGCAGAAGGGAGAGAATGACCGTAGAAAATATTTCATGATCAATCTTCACGAAAATGTTGCCGACCTTGGCGGGGGTTGAACACGCATCCCCATGATTTCCAGTCGGACAGCGCATCCAACTGAGCCACTAAGGCCGGCAGTCTGATAAAAACTTAAACCCAAGTGTAGACCTAGGCCAGATCAGATTGTTTGTTTTGTGCTATTTATAGCAGTATAGCTTTAAGTCAGATCAAGAGTGCAGCAGTTATTACCGTACATATTTTACAGAGAAAACAGGTCTAAGCAAACACTTTCAACCCATATCAGATCAGATCAAACTGCTTTTGTTTCTTTTTATGCAGTGCCAAACAATGTAGACCCAGAGCACTTTAGATACACACTGATCAACATCTGAACTGTTGCTGTTCCACTAAATCAACTAGCTTCTAACAATAGCTAATCACAAAGCCTACTGTAATTTTCGTAAAAATATAAACAAAACACGTTTTGATCATCAGCAATTCCCACCTTATAACATTCTCCAAACACCATGCTCTAACTGTGATACATCTTTTAGTTCTACTAATTTCTGTTTTGACAGGAATTTTGAGTCCTTTCAGTGTCAGTAGAAGTGAGATAATTAAGACCAACTTTTCAAACAGATTATTGTGGATAATTAAATGCTGTAACAGGTGGTATGCAAACTACAGATATTAAATTCCCCGGTAATATTTCTTCATATGCTAAAATAAAGTTTATGAATGAATATATATGTCTTTAAAAATGGTTAAGCATGCCATTATACCATAATTTGAACATCTCAGTAGCTTCAAAAGCAACAACAGGAGGCACAATAGTGATATTTAATGAACTCCTAATGTTTAAATCCTCAAATGCTAGAGTTCATTTCGGTCAGTTTCAATAAACTTGTTTCGTTTCTGTCTGTTTGTGTAAATAAAAACCATATTGGGTAAAATAACCGTGTTGTATCCAAATACAAAAATGTATAGATTATATAGACAATGGCTTTTTATGGTCATTTTTCTATATGATCTACACACTTGTGTTTGGAAACAACATTCTTGGTCCGTCTATGAAATGTCTTATATCCACAACCGTGCTGTGATGAACCCTTCTGTAAAGGAATTGCAGTGTGTTTGTTTATTAACGTTTAGCATGCTGGATAGATGTCAGGGCACAGCATTTTGTAGTATTTTCTTGTTTTCCCCTGGAAATAGTCTTTGGGTTTTTATTCAAATCTACATAGCCTATTTTCTGGGAAAAATAACAAAAACATCATCATTTTGTCATCTGCTGTATTTGCTCAGAGTGCTAAACCAGATGGTTGTCATATTCAGTCATTTTGTAGCTGTATGCCACATTTTATATTGTTTCATATTGTACTGCAGTAATTACACAATCAACGGAACAGTTCACTTATTTTGCTCTGTTCAGCAGAATGCAGCAGACATTTCATTTGGATGCTTTTTAAAGAAGCCAACTTATTATCATTATTGTTATCCCCCTGTATTTCTGTGGTACCCTCTTGACATGTTTCAGAGAAACAGAACCTTGTCATTGCCTCTGGTGTGCACAGGTCTTCGCAAAGAAGATTTGAGGAGAAACTGATATAACTTTTTTACTACTATTCTTCTTGGAGTTCCAGTAACTGTTGTCAACTTAGACAGCACACATGTGTCAAACATGTTTTGGTTGTGCCAAGTGTGGGAAATAGTTTGTCGTGAAGGTTGCTTTAGACGGTGTAAAAGTAAATTTGATACAAAAAATAATTTTGTTTGTAGTGTAAAATCCAAGTTTTTCTGGTGTATGACTATTGAGAAGTTTCAATAAATATCATATTGTATGCGGTCTTTCTCGAAACCTTTCACAAGGGTCCTTGATAATATTCCTTTTCTCCGAGAAACTATGGACAAAATATGCCAAAAGATCTTTACAGCAACACCGTATGCATAAACCGAAAGTTTCGTGACCTTGCAGAAGCAAACGTTCCAAGATGCTGTCATCTTTCAGAATTTTAGGAAGAGGGATTGCCCGTAAAAATGTACTTATTCCATGTTGTTGTCCTTTCAGTTTTCGTTGTATGTTTCAAACTCGTTGCTGTTTATTTCGTTCATCTCAGATTTCATACCCTGTTTCCCACTGCACGGACAGTACCAGTACCCGGGAGCATTAGGGTCATTACCGAGAATAATATGAAAATAGGCTTAGCCTAAATGCGAGCACAGCACAGGCCTTTCTGTAGTCGCCTCAAAAGTCCTTCACAGCATCATTAAAGAATGACTATCAGTATATAAAAATATATGTAAATGATAAATAATAAAAATAATAGCAATGTATGTTCATGACAGTTATTGACACTCGTTTCTTGTCACTTTGTATCAAGTCCGCTCCAGTCCTGTCAACTTGTGGGAAGAAAATTGGTCAGAGTGATTTCTGCTGAAAGTATATATCGTTGTATGTTACTTTTCCTTGATCATATTCTCTACCGTAGAGCTCACTTTGTTCGCAATGAGCTTCGCGCATCGTGAACTGTGTTCACTATTACCGGTAACATCGGATATGGGGGTATCCCGGACATTTTGTGTTTTCTTTCCAGGCTTAAATGCATTTCGGTCAGAATCCGAATATTTTACTGGTGATAAATATTGACATTCATTCACCAGGGCCAAAGATTGCAAAGACTAGTCTCTAGATCTCACAAGTGATGTCAGTCAAGTGCCACTGATATAAAAAAAAAACATTTAAATATCTCTACAAACAGCCTGTTGTCTTTTAATGTAGTATTAATAATGTTTTATCACCGTTAAGTGAGCAGAAGCCATATACTAAGTGGCGCAAAAACAAATCCGACTGAAGAAACTCGCGAGGTTTGGAGTGGGGGAAAAGTTAATTTCATTGCAAACAAAGGCTTTGTACCATTGTTTTGTGTATCCTTTAGATCGAAGATACATTTTGCAAATAAATATTGTAATTTTCTAGCTGCCATTTGAAGAAAATGACAAAATTTGAGGCAAAATTTACATACTGATAGAAAACAACAGACTGGTACATTTGGGCACATTTTTTGCATGAAATGCTCCAATGTAGTAAATGAGACATTGCATGGGTTTCACAGACAGGTATCGATACCACAAAGGGAATAATATGGTTATAAGATATAATTGAGTTATTGTCAGTTATTATCATTATTATTAACTTCCAGACTAGATTATTTTCTTTCATGTAACAAACTGTGAAAAATCCAGTTTTAAAATCTAATGATCTGTAATACGCTTAAAAAGTCCTTTCTCTTGCAGTGCATTTAAAAACATCAAAAATTCATGTTTTGAGCAGAAGTAAGAAAAGTAACCTTAAGTTCCATCTAAACTGTAATTTAGATAGCTGTTGCTATTTCACTGTAAAGGCATATCTGTAAGCTTGACTTACATGAAATTTGTTCAATATTCGGAAAAAAAAAAAATAATAATCTTCCACTATAATATGAAGAGCCACTTTTTAAAGTGTCTTTGAATTTTAGGACAGTGCTATTGATGAATTTAGTGATGACAAAATAATGTTTATGCTAATAGTGCTTCACTGTAATGCTTCCCTCCTTTGGATTTCAAACACTGGACAGAGCATGTCTGTATGCATAAAGTTTTATCAGTTATTGCTGTCAGTATTGTTTCAAGTAACAATATACTGTGTAGGCGTAAACATAAAGATAAGTATTAGTCATTTTGCAGAAAAGGAATATTTTTTAGTTTGACAATTAGTATGACAGTTACTTGAAGAAATGAATATTGCAAAAATTAAATCACTTGTTACTACATATTTTTTTTTTTCATTCACATTCATTCCTCTGTAAGTAATGCAGAGAAGATACATACACATATATACATGTACAATGTATTATATATTCTCCAACATGAAATAAGGTTACCCAGGGAAAGTAATCATAAGTAATCATAAAGTAATCATGATTACATTTGTAAAGTAATTGTAATTGTAATCAATTACATTCACTTCAAAAGTAATTGTAATTGTAATCTGTAATCATGAAATTCAAAAGTAATTGTAATTGTAATCAATTACATTTGAAAGTAATCAACCCCAGGTCTAACTTGCACTTCATTTATTTAATAGCTATGGTATAAACCCACAGTTATTGCATACTTCTATTCTTTTCCAGACTGGAAATTTTGGTTTCTGACCTGGCAAATGCTCCCAAGGGGAGCAAATTATTTCCTTTAAGAGTATGTGTATCAATAACCGTTATTTTTCAACATATTTGTACTTAACCCTTGTCCTGCTGAACCCAGATATACCCTGCCTTTGCAAACAGTGTAGATCCAGATCAGTTGGCTTCTGAAGAAACCAACTGATCTGAATCTCCACTGTTTGCCATTAAGTACATGTATATGCATATAGCAACAATCCAATCAAGTTATCTGATAGGCTGAAAATTAGAAGTGGGTGTGGCATCTTAAATTTATTCAGCAGGACAAGGGTTAAATTTGAACAAGATCATTTTACTTCCTGTGGATGTGTCTAAAACCTGCTGCTTAGAGGCAAAATCTTGTATACACTAATTAGATGTGATCATAGCTCTTGATAAGGCGCTTTTTTCAACCAAAAAGTATCTATATTTTTCTTATTTTCAAAAACATATGTTGTGGGTACTCATTAGAAGCGCCTCGCCAAGGCGCTTCTAATGAGTACCCACAACATATGTTTTCGTTGAGAAATAAGAAAATTATTTACCTGATACCCACTTTTATCTAGACCTATGGTGATGCCACATTCGGCAATATCTGATCAGGGTGTACACAATGCTTAGGCCTGTTTGCATAACTACTTGGTATAAATACAGTGCTTAGATAAGTTGCTTTTTTGGGGTATTTACCCAATTGAAATTTTTGAAAAGTAATGATAAGGTAAGTACCCAAATATGGGTATTAGTAATTCTTGCACCCATTAACAAACCAGGTACCCAAAAGAAAAATCCTGATGCACAATTCAATGAGAAATAGGTGGGTAAAAAAAAATGGCCAAAAATACCCAGTTGCTTGAAACCTTATCTAAGTTACTGTACCTGTATTTTCTTGATTCTTTCAGTTGATTGTTGGGCTGATCCAGAACAATGATTACTGCACAGTTCCTGAAGCTACATTCCAGTTACAGGTATGATCTTTTTCCACAGTTTAAGAGTTATCTAGGTAAATATTTTTTCTCCCTGTGGCTGACAGAGAGGGATTGCATATTTCATGATAAAATATATGGAGATCTGGTGTGAGATCTGCCATGTGTGCAGCAAGCCAGCTATCTGGAAGGGGGCTCACTGATGTGGATGTTGTCCCTGTACCTGCACGTTATCAAAAATCTAATTATGATGATATGATGATGGCATTTCTAATGAGTACCCATAACATAAGTTTTTTATGGGAAATATGAAAAATATAAAGGTAAATAAGAAAACTCAGGAACTGATACAATCAAATCTGCATGAAGCCCCCAACCAAAGGGAAAGACAAACACAATAAAGCAACCACAAAATGAATAGACAGTAAGTAGAGTTGGCAACTCTTTCCCAAAAAGGTGGGAACTCTGTTACCCAAACTTAACTGAATATATAATCAACTTCCATAAGTATTAAATGAAAAACATTAGAAAGTAAAACACTACATAACAACAAATCGATACTATTTGGGCCATCCTTAAAATATTCTTTGTTTGCTGTGCTCCTACCCATCAATTTCAGAATGGGTAGGTAGGTAGGTAATTTTTTTTTTTTTTTTTTTTTTTTTTTTTTTTAATCGGATAAACTTTTTTATTGTAGACAGTATATGATCCAAAATGCTGTCCATAAAGATATAATATTTCAAAACAACTGAAAATAAAATTTATGATAAAAAGATTGTAGTGAATGTAAAAGGCTTTTTACAAAACAAAACAAAAAAAAAATCTCCAGAATGGCCCAAAAAAAAATTTGGGTAGGGCCAGTTTTGGTGGGTAGGTAGGAGCACAGCAAACCAACAATTTTTTAAGGTCGGCCTTGGTTGAAAAATACATGTATATATATATAAATAAAAATGATAATATAAAAAAATTATCGATATGTTTTGATTGAATAAAATGCATTATCAGTATGTTTTGGTTGGAAAAAATGCATTATCTTTTATAAAGTAGAGCTTTAGCTATACTTTATCAAACTGACAGCACTCTCACTTTTGTCTTTGACCATTCTATAAAAACATAATTAAGCTGTGGATACTCATTAACCCTTGCCATGCTGAGTAAAGATGCCATGCCCACTTTTAATTTTCAGCCAATCAGACTACTTATCCATGTTGTTGATACAAAGTCACATACTTAATGACAAACAGTGCAGATCGAGATAAGTTGGCTTCTGCAGAACCAACTGATCTGGATCTACACTTTTTTGCAAAGCAGGGCATAGCTTTAGTTAAGGCGCTTTTTTTTCAATCTGAAAGTATTGATATTTTTCTTATTTGTCCACGAAAACATTAGAAGTGCCTCACCGGGGCGCTTCTAATGAGTACCCACAACATATGTTTTCATGGACAAATAAGAAAAATACTGACCTGATACCCACTCTTATCTAGACCTATTGCAGGGCATATCTGGGTTCGGCAGGTTAAAGTGCTAACCACAACTGCAGCAGATGGTATTCTAATTTTCTTGTTGTGTTTCTCAGAGAAAATAAGACATCAGACAATTCACATGAAATGCCAAGTCTTATTTTCTCTGAAAAATAACAAAAAAATAGAATGTCTTCTAGCTTCTGAAGATGCAAGTAATAGTTCACCTCCAATTTTGATTAGCTTCAAGGGTTAATTCCATCATTTGAATATTTTAATCGATAATTGGCATTGTCAATGTAATGAAAATTGTACATTTTGTACATGCTATATACTCATACATACAACTTTAAGTACCATATTTACTTTAGATATTGGGCCACCTTAACACCTTACCATACTTGTACTTTAATTTATGAAAGTGCGTTCCACTACCTACAGGTGTGTTTTGAAAAATTGGTGGATGAGTATATCCTGTTAACTTCAAACGTTGCAAAAATATAATTTGCTGATTTTTCAGCCTTATAAACTTCATAAACTTGAAGCGGCACCCAATGAGACGGTGACATTGACTCGGGAAGAAGGACTTAAATTCTACCGTGAGATGGCAACCATTAGAAGAATGGAGACAGTGTCCGGTAATCTCTACAAGGCCAAGGCTATCAGAGGGTTTTGTCATCTCTACTCAGGACAGGTAAACCATGATTGATTTACTATATACAGTGTAACCTCAATGGCTCGAACACGGATGGCTCGTTTACCGTGGATGATTCGAACTCTTTTTTCAGTCCCTACACAATTCTTCCAATAGCTCAAGAAAACAAATTTTTAGGGATTTTTTTCTTATTTTATCATGGAATTGTATGTTGTGTGTACTCATTAGAATCACCTCATTGAGGCCATTCTAATGAGTACACTCAACATACAATCATTGTGTAGAAAATCGAAAAGATTTCCCTAGATGATCACTATTAACTTCCTGAATTGGTGCCATGATTAACCCGCAGTGGCTCGAACTACCCATGTCTCGAAAGAATTTCCATGGTCCCAAAGATGTTCGAGCCATTGAGATTCGACTGTACAGTATTTGCTCAAAATATTGGGACACCTTACCTCCTTACCATACTTTTCCTAAATTTTGTAAAAGTCTATTTTACTGCCTCTTGATGTGTCTGATATGGTGCTGAATGCATGGCAAACAGTGATCAGATACTGTATTCTGCAGCATCTGATCTTACACTGTTTGCTCTGGACTGTCTCTCCAGATATATAAGGTTATTACGGTACTTGTTTTTATTATTGCTATTTCAAAACTAAACGTTCTGATGCAAGTGACCCACGTGGGTTGACATGTCATAAATCCTGAACTTGAGCAAATAGTGTAGCCCAGATCAGACTGCATAATGTGGTGTATGATCAGGATGTACACTTTGCTACTAGTTTTTCAAACACATCAAGTAATAGAATAGACTTCTCATTGACATTGAGACTTCAGTTTTCTTCTTTTTGTATTCTTTATTTCCAAGGGCATCTTTTATAGATTTTAATTGACTTCACTAGTACTACAGCTTGTGTTTGGTGTGGTATGGTGGCTGTAAAAAGTCTGGTTGTCCTTCATTATACTACATAGTGCAGTTTTTAGTTTTCTTTCCCTATAGGTAGAACATTCATTCTACATATTCTTTTTTCAGTTTTATTTCCCTATAGGTACCACATTTATCCTTAGTAGTCTTTTTTTAGTTTTATTTCCCTATAGGTACCACATTTATTCTAAATATTCTTTTTTAGTTTTATTTCCTTATAGGTAGCACATTTATTCTAAATATTCTTTTTTATATAAATAGTTTTATTTCCCTATAGGTACCACATTTATTCTAAATATTCTTTTTTGGTTTTATTTCCCTATAGGTAGCACATTTATTCTAAATATTCTTTTTTAGTTTTATTTCCTTTTAGGTACCACATTTATCCTAAATATTCTTTTTTTTTTTAGTTTTATTTCCCTATAGGTAGCACATTTATTCTAAATATTCTTTTTTTAGTTTTATTTCCTTATAGGTACCATATTTATCCTAAATATTCTTTTTTAGTTTTATTTCCCTATAGGTACCACATTTATTCTAAATATTCTATCTCTTTATATAACACCTTGCTGTCCTTATTCCATATCTGAAGTCAGATTGATCACCTGGTGAATGTGTGTGTGTTTAACCTACCAGTTTTCCTTGTGAAACCTAGCATTTTTTTCCATGTTTTCTGAAAACAATACAAAAAAAAAAAAAAAAAGAAGAGGTGTCACTGCCAGGGATAAAATCAATGCTATCATATTGATTTTGTGTGAAATACTTGGACAGTAAGTTAGACCCAGATCAAGGGAGCAGTTTGAGCAGGATGTACACTATTTGCTATTCTATCAATACTTTTTAGACACAGCAGTCAAACAGACTTGGTTAACACTTTATGTGAATCATGGTGTGGAGTCAAAATATATTTGGTAATTATGGTATAATTCTATATAAAAAAATGCTTAAAAATATTTTTCTCCCCATTTTTTTTCTAACATGTTGCTCTGAACACATATATTTTTTCATTTAGCATGGGTCTTAGAGAGGCTGATGGCATGGCAAACACTGTAGACCCAGATCAACTGGTTCTTTGGTCTGGGTCAACATTGTTTGCTGAAATAAGTATTACTGTCCAACTGTTTAGAGAAAATGTAATGTTCAGACAGTTCCATCAGTTTGATTTCACTTGACTGTTTCTAGGAAGCATGTTGTGTAGGCATGGAGTCGGCCATCTTGAAGGAGGATGCTGTGATAACTGCTTACAGGGCCCATGGCTGGGCTTACATGAGAGGAATTAGTGTTCTGGGTGTATTGGCTGAACTTACAGGTAGATATCACTACATAGCTCCAGATAAGAGGGTTTATCAGGTAAGTATTTTTCTTATTTCTGCACAAAAACATATGTTGTAGGTACTCATATGAAGTGCCTCACTGAGTTGCTTTTAAAGAGTACCCACAACATTTGTTTTTGTGCAGATGTTAGAAAAATATCCATACTTTTTGGGGTGAAAAAGAATCTTATATGGAGCTATGAATCACATATACCAGCATGTGCATGGCAATTCTGCAGAGCAGACTTCATAAATAGTACAAGCTGCTGTTTCTCTTGGCATTCAGCATTAACCCATTGTAGACTAAATAGACTCTCCCACTCTATATATTGGAAGAGTCCAATTTCAATTTTAGGTACGTCCGGCTATGAGATTTACATATTCCTAGAGAAAAATGGCTAAACTATTTGCAAACAGTGGAGACCCTTATCAGATGCCGTGTTTTGTGGCGTCTGATCTGGGTCTGCACTGTTTGCCAATTACCCTTTTATGAGTCTCCCAACTTCAATGGGTTAAAAAAGTGTTATAGCTTGTCAGTCTGCTGTCAGTAAAGATGTTACTAGGTGGAATATTATGACCTTTGTCAGGGGCGTGATATTTCAGTTAGGCAGCACTCTAAAAGTGAACATTGAGCTCCCTGCCACATTCAGATGCCATCATGGTATGGCTCAAAGATTATTGAAAGCAATGTAAAACCCAAATAAAACAAACAAACAAACCATACTGTCCATCTGATACAAAGCTAAAAAGTTTACTATTTCTATGTTTGTATAGGTAGAGTATCCGGCTGTGCAAAAGGAAAAGGAGGGTCTATGCACATGTATGCCCCTAATTTCTATGGTGGAAACGGTATTGTAGGGGCTCAGGTAAGCTGAATTTTGTAATTTTATTAGAAAATGCTACATATTACCATATCCTGAAGTATCAGAGTGGCCCCATCCTCTGACAAACTGAAAAAAAAGATACATACATGTGGATGACCACAAGAATTGCCTCATTGCACTTTATTTTGGGGTTTTTATTTGAACATGTTGTGATTATTCTCCAGGGTGAGGCAATACCTATGATTACCCATAACATATGAATTGTGAAATGTAAAATACAATACTGTCTACTTGAAAGAAGCAACAAAAAAAAAAAAAAAATAAGCAACAACAAAATACAAGGGCTAGCTATGTCCAGGAGATGTGACTAAAGGGATAAACTTTCTAAACAAATTTTAAAGATCTCTGAAATAGACTTTGAGAGAAAAACCTGATATATGCTGAAAAAGACATTCTGTGAAATGGATAGAATATTGCAGAAAATATTTCTGAGACTCTGTGTTGGATCTCTAGAACTAGAAAAATAAAAATAACACACACATACACTCACACGAGATAGATAGATAGATGGATAGAGAGAGAGAGAGAGGGAGAGATCCATGGATACAGTAGATTATAGCCATGTCTAGCAAAGGCCTTTATCAGATTCTGCTGATTCTCTGACTGGTCTGGGTCTTTACTTTTCACATAATCCCCATTCACCTTTTTTCACAGTGCATAGTGCATTTGTTCTCAGATTTTGATAGAGATAATTACAATGAGGTCCAAAAGCATGTTTTTCCAGAGAACTTCAGGTGACTGAGCACTCAGAGCTGAAAGTTAACCCCAGTCCTGCTGGTCCTGGATATGCCCTGCCTGCAAACAGTGTAGATTCAGATTAGAAGCCAACTGATCTGGCTCTGCACTGTTTGTCATTCAGTATGTGAATTTATATCAACAACCTGAATCAAGCAATCTGATTGGCTGACACTTAGAAGTGGGCATGGCATCTTAATTTATTCAGCATGACATGGATAAGAAAATAAGTGTCATTGTTATACTGCGAAGAAATTTATAGGCTTCTGATTGGATAGCTCAGAGGCAATTATTTTCCATATACCTTGTGAGCAAAATGTTGGAGAAATAAGGAAAATTTACTCTTTGGTTGAAAAAAAGTGCCGTATGCAGAACTGTGCGCCAGATATAAGATCTGCTATACAATGTATTTTAATTATGTAATCAAACACCTTAACTCTTATTTTGTGGATTTATCCTAAAATTTGAATGGCCCTGGCTCGGTGGCTCAGTTGGATGCGCAGCCAGGAGATTGTGGGTTCGACCCCTGGCGAGTCTGAAACTTCTTCCGTTGAGATGGATCATGAAATATTTTCTACGGGCATTCTCTCCCTTCCCCTGATTCGAGACGGGCAGTAGTTAGCTTCTGGCAAAAGAATATGCACAATACTAGTTAACCTCTTAGGGGACTAAGTCTGCCCTGTAAAAGTGACGTTAGGTAAAGTGACTGCGCTCGACATGACCCCAATGGGTTGACTGGGTGGTAAAGCCTCAACACAAACACACAAATAAAATCTGAATGAGACTATTTGACTGCCTGGTTTGTTTTTCTAAATAGTGTGGGTAAGTAGAAAAAAGCTAAAAGTCTGATCAAAATTCTTTGAAAGCATTTTTATGTACAGTAAATCTACACTTTATGCTTGGCATTTCTGTTTGAATAATTCAGAAGAACTGTTAAAGAGGATTATTTGATGAAATTCTGGGATAATTTTTCTTATTTCTCCATAAAAAAACATAATGTGCTAATTATTAGAAGTGCCTCAATGAGGTGCTTCAAATGAGTACTCACAACGTAAGTTTAATGGAGAACTAGAGAAAATAATCCCAGAATTATTATCAAATACTCCTCCCTAACAATTTCTCTGTATATCAAAGGTAATTATTGTATTTAAATTTTGATTTACAGGTTCCACTGGGGGCAGGTATTGCTTTTGCTCTGAAATACCAAAATACCCCTAATATATGTTTGACCCTTTATGGGGATGGAGCTGCCAATCAGGGACAGTTGTTTGAATCTTTTAACCTTGCCAAACTTTGGGATCTTCCAATCGTGTTTGTGTGTGAAAACAATGGCTATGGCATGGGTACCAGTGTTGAAAGGGCATCTGCAAGTACACTATATTATACCAGAGGAGATTATATTCCAGGAATATGGGTATGTAAAGTTTGTTTTATATACATCCAGGGGAATTGTTAAGGAGGAGTATTTGGTGATAATTCTGGGATAATTTTTCATATTTCTCCATAAAAACATTTGTTGTGGGTACTCATTAGAAGCGCCTTGCTGAGGTGCTTCTAATGAATACCCACAACATATGTTTTCATGGAGAACTGGAAAAAATTATCCAAGAATTATCACCAAATACTCCTTAACAATTCCTCTGAATTATCACTTGAAAAAACTGTATACATGTATTGGGATGTTTTAAATTTTGTGGCACTCTTAATTATTTGAAGAATTATTATTTTTAGCTGTCATATTATGGCATTCTAAAATTGCACCTGATGGACAGCTTAAAAAATAAAAGGATATAGGTATTTAGAGTGCATATTCCACAAACATGTAGTTGTAGCATCTCACTGCTCCAGATAAGAAGGGGTATATGGCAGGGCTTGAGAAACTAACAGTCACTAATTGGTCCATGTTTTTCCATTTCCGGACAAGTTTACAAATCTTGGGTTTCTGTAATTTCCATAACTGACGGTAGTTTCCAAAGAGCCTATTTCCATACTTTCAATGACTGACAGTAGTCTCCGAAGAGCATTTTATTATTATTTCTCCCTTGTTTCTAAATGCAGGAGACATTTCTCAGCAATGACTAAATGACTACTTAAACAAACGCATGCTACATGTACATGTGGCATACTCCATGCTGACACTTTGACAAGGTTACCTTGTTAAAATGCAAACCTCACAAACCCTGATCAGTCTACATACCTGTGAGTCCAACATGCTGAAAAGCCTATGTATGTTGGCAGCTCATCAGGGCATGCATAATTATACCCCCGTTATACCCCCAGCATATGAAGTATGCTAAGGGGGTATATAGTTTTTGTCTTTTCTGTGTGTGTGTGTGTGTCTGTCTGTCTGTCTGTCTAACATTTATTTTGTGTCAAAGATTTCTCAAGAACTACTATACCTAGAATCTTGAAATTTTGTACACATGACAAGTATGACTAGTTGTATTATGGGAAAGAAAATAGGGGCTGTGGGGCCAGGTCCCTTATAGTTATTTCCCTTTGTTGTTCTGGCTATTTGTGTGAGAGTAAACATTTATTTTGTGTCAAAGATTTCTCAATAACTACTGTACCTAGAATCTTGAAATTTTGAACACATGACAAGTATGACTAGTGGTATTGTGGGAAAGAAAATAGGGGGCATGGGACCAGGTCCCTTAGAGTGATTTTCCTTTGTTGTTCTGCCTATTTGTGTGTGAGTTAACATTTATTTAGTGTCAAAGATTTCTCAAGAACTACTCTACATAGAATCTTGAAATTTAGTACACATGACAAGTATGAATAGTTGCATTGTGGGAAAGAAAATAGGGGGCATGGGACCAGGTCCCTTAGAGTGATTTTCCTTTGTTGTTCTGCCTATTTGTGTGTGAGTTAACATTTATTTAGTGTCAAAGATTTCTCAAGAACTACTCTACCTAGAATCTTGAAATTTAGTACACATGACAAGTATGAATAGTTGTATTGTGGGAAAGGAAATAGGAGCCATGGGGCCAAGTCCTTTAGAGTTATTTCCCTTTGTTGTTCTGGCTATTTAATTATGTATTTTTGTTTATAACTTCTATACCTGTTTCCAGATTTTGTTTGAATTTATTTTACACATGCACATTTATATACTGCCAGTGACAAGTATGACTAATTGTACTGTGGAAAGAAAGTAGGGGCCATAGGGCCAGGTCTCTTAGAGTTATTTCCCTTTGTCCAAATGCCAAAACATTGCAACCATGTTATCACTGATGGCCATGGCCGGGGGTATTAGTGAGCATATGCTCACTTCATAGTCTAGTTTGAATAAGCGAAAAGGTAATTAACTGGTATTTTTTGATCCCTAAGTTATATCCATCAGCAAGATCACGCCATTTTTTTTTTTTTTTTTTTTTACAACCAATGGTGACAGGCAGCATGGTACCTTTTCACTTTTATGAGACACTAAAATGATTGTTCCTGTCACCCAGGTTCAGTTTCTAAGCCCTTAAGAATCTATAAAGCAAACCATGTGTAGCTTATCAGAATGCACAGATGTGCTGGTAAAGCTCTGGACTGTTGGTGTATGCAGTAAGTTACATTTTCACTTGTTCCGGCATGAAGAAAGTATGTAAACATAACAGTAACATCACGGGACTCAGTGGTGGAAACCACTTAATAAGAAAATCTTATTATCATGTTGGGATCATGTACAGAGTTGTGCATGCAATGCAAATAGATTGCAACTTGTCACCTTCATTGAAGTCATAGCTTTAGGTAAGTAAAACACTGAGCTGACTGCTTGCTTATTCCATTGTCTATTCTAATTGGAAATAATCCAAAAATTGACATGTTTATTTGATGGGTGAGTGCTTACATGACATTTACAAGGTAATCAGTTCAACACACAAAACCTGTAAAATTTACTCAACACTTCAGTGTGAAGGTGGTCAGAAAGCCGAAAAGGTACTGTATTTCACTAAAAATAACTGACCGTTCCAGAGGTAATAGTGGCATTTTTTTTTTTCGTTGGATGTGGAGACCGTTGACCAAATTTTAAATGTCCTTTTGAAGTCAAATTTGGTCCAGCTCACAAAAAATCGGTTTCAGACTGAAAAAAAAAAAACAACCAAAAAAAATCGACAGTATCTTGAGCCCAGGTAGTTGGTTAATAGTTTTCTTACTTCTCTATGAAAACATATATTGTCACTTGTGCATGCTCATTAGAAGTGCTGCTGGAATGGAAATTGCAATATTACTTAGAATGAAAGGATTTTGAGTCCTGTCATCGAAGCCGGAGATGTGTTGACTTTGGTCACGACCTTTGATAATATATGTGTGAAGTATAGTTTGAGTTTCAGAATAGGCAGACAATGTTTTTGACATTTTATGATGACAACAATAGAGCCACAACGTGAGAAAATGTACCTTCTGACCAACGAAGATTCTCAAATCAGCTTGTGTATCCGTGCAGTCTGATCAGTCATCATTATTCATATGAAGGAACTTTGCATCCTTGGCCATAGGTCTAGATAAGAGTGGGTATCAGGTAAATATTTTTCTTATTTCTCCACAAAAACATGTTGTGGGTACTCATTAGAATTGCCTCAGTGGGGCACTTCTAATGAGTACCTTTAACATATGTTTTTGTGGAGAACTAAGAAAAATATCAATACTTTTGGATTGAAAAATATCTTATCAGGAATTATTGGCTTTCCAAAATGTACCGAGTGAAAACTGTGATCAGGCTGTGCAAATGGGCTTGCTGATCTGAATCTTCACTAAGTGCACATCTTAAGGTTCATTTTCTGACAGTGCAGTACACATGATAAATATGGGGTGTTATTGTTTTGCTAGGTTGATGGTATGGATGTACTGGCGATAAGGGAGGCAACAAAATATTGTAGGGAGTATGCTTTAAAGAATGGACCTATCTTAATGGAAGCTGCAACATATCGTTATCATGGTCACAGTATGAGTGACCCAGGAACAAGGTCAGTTTAGCATGAATGATCGTAATTGATGTACAGTGTGAGAAAATCATACATTAAATATGGCATATATTCTAATATTTTTGCTGAAAAAAATGTGAGTAGCTTTTGCTTTTGTAAAAACTACTCACATTTTTTTTCAGCAAAAATATCTGTGAATTAGATATTGTACTTACTAAAACAGTTAACAATTTGACCACTTACGAGCTCATCAAGCTAACGATGCTTTGAACAACTGGGCCCAGAAATGTATGGGAGTATGGTATTTTAAAAATATGCTACATATTTTATTTTTTTTTAATTAATTTTACAAATCCACCTTTTATTTCAGCTACCGTACAAGACAGGAAATCCAGGAAGTAAGAGAAAGAAGAGATCCTATCATCAACCTTAAAAATCGCCTTCTAGAGAGTAATTTGGCCACCCCAGAAGAATTGAAGGTAGGAAACGACTGGAAAGATTATTATGTCCCACACTTAACCACAAAGGGAACATATTGTTTTCAGTCTGGATCCCAATTAGCATAAGCATCAACACTAGTTCTGGCATTGGCTAGACAATTCCTCTATTTCTTGAACCAATTGAGGGATTTTCATCAAACTTGCAGGGGATATATATCATTGAGATGTCTTTAAGGTATTCCTTGAAATGATACACTGATAGGGGATGATGAGTAGATGACCTGAATAACTTTTGAAAAACTTTTCATTTTCTTTTTTGAGTTGTCCCTTTGAAAATTTTAACATTTTGACCTTGTGAGCAAGATTTCTCGAAAAACTGTTTTAAGCTATTGCCTTGAAAAAACATGCCTTTATATTATCTTTAGAGGCAAGCATATGGATGGGGGTACATTTGTTCTATTTCCACTTGTTTGGTTTTGTCCGTTTCCTCTTCCTCTTGGTGTCTGGGAAGGGCTGCGGTTTGTGATTGTGGCACTCCCTAGACTTTTCTCTTACCTTTTTTTGACAAACACAGTTTCTAGTTTTCTTCTATCATGAAAAGATACAATGTGGGTACTCATTAGAAGTGCCTCACTGAGGCACTTCTAATTAGTATCCACAAGTAATGTTTTCCTGGAGAAATAAGAAACAGTTTTTGGATAGGCCTTTTATCAAGAGCTACATAATTTTTACTGTTGTTTATTTTCAGAAAATTGATGGAGAAATTCGTAAAATGGTTGATGATGCATCTGACAAGGCTAAGACTGATCCAGAGTTACCAGTTGAAGAGCTTTATAATAGTGTTTTTATTGATCCGCCAAGTGAATTGAGGATCCGAGGCTGTGATTACACTTTAAACATGGCAACAAAAGCATGAACATTGAAAGAAAATGATAGTGAAAAATTGTTGTGATAGCTGATAGTGGTTAAATCTTGGGAACGAAAATGATTTTTGATTTTTCATCTTAGCCATATGAAGCATACAGTATTTTTTACCCGGATGAGAGAGCGAACAAACAGGAGAACAGATTAAATTGTACATATCAGCTGATAAAAGAGTTATCCAGCTTAAAAGTTTTACTTATTTCTCCACTAAAATTATGTTGCTGGTACTCATTAGAAGAGGACAAATAAAAATCTTTGCGATTTTATGGCCCAGTCAACCCATTAGGGTCATGTCATGTAGGTCAGTTTACCTAACAACACTTTTTCCTCGGCAGGCTTAGTCCTCTAACCAGTAAACCAAGCCTGCTCAGGAAAAAGATGTGATTAGGTAAACTGACCGGCTCAACATGATCCAAATGGGTGGACTGGGCCAGAAAACTGCAACTCAGAAAAAAAACCTTATTTGTCCACGAAAACATGTTGTGGTTCTCATTAATAGCACCACAGTGAAGTCTTTCTAATGAGTACTCAAAACATACAGTTTAGTGGGAAAATTTTTGAATGAAAAAAGCACCTTACACTGAGTTATGCCTGTAAATACATGAAACATGCTCTTGATCCCACTTGTTGCTAAGATACAATAGAACCTCAATGACTCAAAAACCGATAGCTCGTTTACCATGGCTAATTCAAACTTGTTTTTACGTCCATAGGAAATTTTCTTAAATAGCCCAAGAAAGCAAACATTTATGGATATTTTAGGGAAATTTTCTTATTTTATCATAAAATGTATGTTGTGTGTACTCATTAGAATTGCCTCAATGAGGCAATTCTAACGAGTACACTCAATATACCATTATTATACAGAAGATCGAAAAAAAATCCCTAAATTATATCCATCTGCCTCCTGATCTGCCAATACAATTCTCAGTGGCTCGAACTACCCATGTCTAGAACAAATATACGTGGTCGCAAAGGTGTTCAGTTTATTTAGGTTGGACTGTATAAAGAACGTAACTCTCTTGAGCTTGCTGATGTTTATAAAATCCTGAAATTTTGTTCTTGCAAAATTAGATACATGTACCATTATCATAATAGATTTTGGTGGATAAATAAGAGAAATTTTAAAATGTTTTGGTTGGAAAAAAAAAGTTTATCTAGAGGTCATGTTTTTGTTAAATTATTTAAAGATCACATGAGTTGTGCCATGGAAAAATGTATCCAGATATATGCGGACGCCGAAGGGCCAGATTATTCTCTGCATATATTTGTTGGCTCAAAAGAGCTGCTGTGTCAGAAACCATACCTTTAGACGTGTGCCCAGTGAAGATTCAGATCAGACTGCGCAAATGCGCAGTCTGATCTGAATCTTCACTGGGCCCATTTTTGATAGCCAAGGATGCAATGTTTTTTCATACAGCCAACAACGATCTTGATTAGACTGTGCTGATGTGCAGGCTGCTTTGAGTCTTCATGTGCTGAAGTGCAGGCTGATTCGAGTCTTCATTGGGTGCACAACAGAAATTGTGGTTCATAAAGTATTCTTGGGAATGGTCTATGTTTGTGCATACTTTATTGCGCTCTGAGCATTGTTACTGATACTCTCTTTATGACTTGGTTTTAATCTTAGAACTGTGATGAGTTTTTATTTGAGGTTTATTCTCATTCTAATTTGGGATGATCCATTTTAAGAGTATTTTTCTGGCTTTTTATTAAAAGCCTGTTTTAGCTGCTTGGTTAGAAAATGTTCTCAGGGCATATTTAAAAAGTAAAGACCGTCCTTCACAAAGGGGACATCTTCAGCAAAATAGGTTGCCTTTGTAGTATTTGAAGTTTTTCTTAACTAGAACTTACACTCAAAAGGAAAGAATGTCCTTTCTGAGGGGTTAAACTGTTTGCTTTAAGAGTAACCCCTATCGAGGTTTAGGTTTCCATGTCAGAGGTCCTTCTCTTGAAGACATATTCAATATTCCCCTTACTAATGGCTCAGACAGGAAAATATATATGTCCCTTCTAATAGATTCAAGTACTAGGGGCAGCAAAAGTCGTCTCCCTTTGAAAAAAAAATGTGGCAGCAAAATCTCTGGGTGTACCTGTTCTCTTCAAGACAAGTTAGATGGAAAGTTTACAACTAAATGAAATGTGTAATGAATTCTTGAATATTCCAAATGGAATTTCCAGATTGCAGCGCAGAACAGAGAAGATAAGTATTGCAATTGAATCAGACATTGAAAATGTTTTAACCCTTTCAACCCTGAGTTTATGCAGTGGACTCTTCCTTTGATTTTGAATACATCCATTGTTACGAATAGCAATTGTCTGCTGTAAATCAGGAACAGAAGAGTGGCAAACAGTGTAGACCCAGATGAGATTGCTCATTATGAGCAGTCTCATCTGTATCTGCATTGTTTGCAAAATTGTCTTGTTTTGGTCTGCAGACGTGAAAGGATAAATATAGAGAAATTCTAATGTTTAGATTTGTAAAACAGTGTTTACGTGTAGATTTGTACAAAACAGTTCAGTGGATGAACTATAAAGCTGTGTTGTTTTGTTTTTCTTTTATTCCAAGTTAAATATGTCTCCCATTGTTATTATTGGATTATTTTATACAGGTTTAGTGCTTTAATAAGGTGAAAATGGAGGTAATAATTTAAGGCTTCTTTATAAATATTTTTGCACCAACCAATATCTTATGTGTATTTACAGGAACTCCCTCACAGGTACATTCCAGTGAGGACCCATAACGTGTGTTTTGGTGCAAAAAATATAAGAACGTCTTTTGACTATTTCTCATATTTGAACCTATGTTTAGTGCTTAATACTGACAGCATAGTGCTCATAGTCGGAAGTATGAATCAGATTTTTGAAGGAATTTAAAAAATGTCTAGAACATACTGAATTGATGCTCTTCACTGGTTGTGTAAAGTGTTTTTACCTATTTACCCTAAATGTTCAGATGTGGTATTAAACTCTTTACTATACATAGCTCCAAATAATCCAGTAAATTATTGCCTTATTTCTCTATGAAAGCATATGCTGTGGGTACTCATTAGAAGTGCCTCGCCGAGGCACTTCTAATGAGTACCCGCAGCATTTGATTTCATGGAGCATAAGAAATACATTTTGGCTGGAAATTGCCATATCTAAATCCATGATACAGTACAATTTAAACAAATTCATTTTACTACATAGAAGTATATCTAAAAATGACCTACAATATGGCAAACAGTGTTGAGGCTAACCAAACAGCTGCAGGAGCAATCTGATCTGGATCTGCACTATTGGCTCAGGTCTGCCTGTCCAAATATTTAGGATAATCTGGTACATCTACGTTGAGTGGGATGATATTTTAAGCTAAGGATGGGAAATTTTACAAGATGACATATGCAAACAGTGAAGACCCTGAATAGCCTGACAGTTGTTCACAGTTTCAATAGATATTGTATAGCTTCAGATAAATGGTCTACACCAATTAAATATGTATCTTCCGGCATATGCAGACAGCAAAGCTTAACTGTTTCCCAGCGAGTGGCTACTTTTTGTCGTCTGCTGATAACCTTTACAGTTTGGATCCAGATCTGATCTGGATCCAAACTGTTTGACACTCTGAAGGTATTCCTGAAAGATTTTTTTGAAAAAGCTGATTAAATAAAAAAAAAAAAATCCACAGACAACAAAAAGGCATGCAAAATTTCCCAGCATGCAAAGATTTAAGACAGTCTGATCTGGGCCTTGGCTTACAGAATCATTGAATACTGTGTAGAATACTATGTACACTACAACGGACAGCCAATACTCTGATGAAATTGTGCACACGCACAAACAGCTTTGAATTAGTGTAGGTTTTTCATGAGGACAACAAAGACTGATCAGACTGTGGATGCACAGGCCAATTAGTCTTCATTTGGGGCACATTTTCTGATGTTGGTGTCCATATATGTGAACATTACTTTTACCTGGAGCTATAAAATTCATGACATATACTCAGTGACCAATGAAGACTTACTACAGTCACTCTGCAGCTGTCTGTCTTCATTGTGTGCACATCCCATCTTACCAATATATTAGTGTATTCATCTAATACCGTATTTGACCTAATGATTGCACTTGTGCCCTTAGATTTTTCAAAATTACGGGGAAAACTTGTAGTAAAATTTGTATCCCCCCTACTGACAGTACGCTTTAAAAACAAGATCAGCAAAAGGCTATCTAATGGTGTTTATGCGATGTTTTTGTGTTTTTTTTGTTTTTTGTTTTTTTCTGATTTTCTTTATGAAAGCATATGTTGTGGGTACTCATTTGAATTGCATCGACAAGTCGATGCAATTCAAATGGGCACCCACAACATATGCCTTTATAAAGAAGTAGATAAAAAAGAACACTGACTGCAATCTTAAGACTATTGAATTGCTTGACTGTGCACTTATAGGGATATGTGCGGTAATTGGGTCGAATACGGTATTTGGACATCTTAGCTCCATATATACTTGTTTAAAACCTGAACATGTCCAGTTGGCTACTAGTTGATGTGTCCAAAAACTGCTGGACCAGTGACAAACAATGTAGACCCTGATCAGATGCTGTGCTGCGGCATCTGGTCTGGGTCTACACTGTTCAGGCATTTCTGTCTAAACACTTAGGGTAAATATTGTGTTTTTAAAGCTTAGCATGCTGGGTAAAAATTGAAGCTGACAGCATATTGAAAT
Organism: Anodontia alba; assembly: GCA_964016985.1. NCBI lineage: Eukaryota > Metazoa > Mollusca > Bivalvia > Lucinida > Lucinidae > Anodontia > Anodontia alba. The sequence goes on from OZ024824.1 coordinate 83,522,192, forward strand.
ATTTTTCTTATTTTTCCCAGAAAACAGGTTTTGACATTTCAGATCCTGTCTTCTAGGGAAAATAAGAAAAAACATTATCAGTTTGTTGTCAGCTGAATTAGCTCAGAGGTTAATTATTTTTAGCTATAGTTGAATCTCATAGTCTGTTATGCTTGTATGCCACACTTTCATTGTGTTCATAATAGCAGTAAAATTCTCAAACTGAATTTCTTTTCATTTGTCTGTGTAATCCAAGCAAAATATATAATGTTTACAAATGTTAATTCTGAGATAGCTTATCAGTCTGGTTTGAATAAAAATTCTCTGTAATTAAAGACTTTGTAGTTGTTTGGTTTGGTCTAGAGTTTAATATTCATGTCAACACTATTAAGGTCTTGTTGAACAGGTCAGTTTACCCAACCACACTTTTCGTGGGCAGTCTAAAGAGTCCTTTTAGCAGTTATTCAGTACTTGTGCACATTGTCGTTCCTTTGCCAGAAATTGTTGTGTTTGCTAACATTTATTAATACATTCATTCTTCTCTCCCTACCACTTCCCCCTTTCCCCTTAAGGCCCAAAATATCACAACTTGCAAACCTGCACTTGTGATTGAATTTAAATTTAATTTTGCCTATAACTGTTGGTTCAAATATGTTGGTTAATGCATAGCATGCTGGCTTGGACCCATCAATACCCGGACTGGTAACTATAGTGCTAAATACCTATTCTATCGATATGATGATGTCGTGGCTATGATTTTACCGGTTACCGGTTTTCGTCTGGAATGTGTGAAAATCAGTCGAGTAGAAAGTGATAATTATCCGCAATAAACAACCACATATAAGTGTTATTTGTGAACAATACATCAACCATCATGAAAAGTTAGTACTATATACACGTAATTGTTTTTTTTTAACCACATTTGTTGAATTTTGATCACATACTTTACAAATTTCGGTGGAGTTTCCAAACACCGTATTGTGAATGAAGCCATTCATAGAAGAAAAATGGCGACCATTGTTGAACTGTACTCGCATTAGTAGAGCCTGTTAATGCACGTCCTTGTTAAAATCAATAATAAACCAAACTTATTCAGGAAAAAAAAAACTAGCTTTGTTTTCGAAGTTGTTTTATGAGCATATTATTTTTATACCTACTTCAATGCCTATTGAAATATCGGCTGGTGAAAATGTCAATTTCTCGAATTTGACCAACAATTATCCGCAATAATGAACCTCATATAAGTGTCATCTGTGAACAAAACATCACTTATCATTCAAATTAAATACTATGTAATTATTTTGTTTTTTTTATCATATTTGTTGAATATTGATCACACATATTACAAATTGCGATGGAGTTTCCAAACACTGATTTGTGAATGAAGCTATTTGTCGAAGAAAAAATGGCGACCATTGTTGAATAGTACTAGCATTAGCAGAGCCTTTTAATGCTTTTTCTCGCTAAAATCAACTATAAACCCAACTTATTCAGAATAAACAAGCTTTGTTTTATTGCTTTATCAGCATATTATTTTCATAACCGTAATAGAAATTTGAAAAGTCGACTGTGAAAATGTCGATTCTCTCGAATTTGACCCACATTTTTTAAAATGAGTATGTGCAAAATTCGGCAATTATCTATGTTAAAAGGAATCAGTTGAATAAAATGTTATTAATATATAACAGACCCAAGATGGCATTATTGCTTTACAATAATTTTAACTGGCTTAACTAAAAATAAATGTGTTTAATACTAGTTTAATACGGGTGGAGTTTTGCAAAATATAGATTCCGAAGTGATGTAAGCATCACCAGCACCCGCGACATGATAATTAACGGAAACGGACAGTATCAAGTCCGGGTATTGATGGGTCCGAGATGCTGGGTAAAATTTTCAGAAGACATTTTGAAATACTTTTCTTATATTTACCAGAAAATGGGTTTTGACATTTCATGCAAATTGTCTCCTAACTTCCTAAGGGGATAATTTGCATGAAACATGTTAGAACCCATTTCATGCTTTTTTTAGCTTGCTTGAGCTTATGCTCAGGATAAGCTATAGTGATCACTTTTTTTCCCCCTTCATCCATCTGTCTGTCTGTCCATCCGTCCATTAACACTTTCAAATGACCTCCTCCAAAGCCACTGAAGTGATTTGTTTCTTATTAGGTAAGAATGTTGCTTGTTTAAGGGGATTTGTTTGTTTGTGTTGAGGTTTTACGGCCCAGTCAACCCAATGGGGTCATGTCGAGCGCGGTCAGTTTACATAACCACACGTTCTCTGGGCAGGCTTAGTCCTCTAAGCGGTTAACCAGTATTGTGTACATTCTTTTGCCAGAAACTGACAACTGCCCTTCTTGAATCAGCGGAAGGGAGAGAATGACCGTAGAAAATATTTCATGATCAATCTCTACGAAAGAATGTTGCCGACCTCAGCGGGGGTTGAACCCACGACCTCCTGGTCTCCAGTCGGACGGCGCATCCAACTGAGCCACCAGGCCTGCATTTAAGGGGATTTAAAAATAGCTAAAATTATGGTGATCTGCCTCTTGGTTTGGTTACCATGGCAACAGAAAGTTCCCAATGGTTAATTTGTATTTTCTACATAACCAGTGAAGTAATGTGAACCATATTTGGCAGTTATGATCACTTGTTTATGTATTTTAAGACCAGTGGCCATTTTGTTAAATGTAAAGAAAATGAATTTTTTTTTTTTTTTTAAATGATGACTCCTCCAAAACCACTGAAGCAGTAGGATTCTAATTTGGTACAAATATTGCTTGGTTTAGGGCAATTCAAAATACATGTAGCTAGAATTATGGTGATCTGCCTCTTGGTTTGGTTGCAATGGCAACAGAAAGCTCCCATAGACTTATAATGGGAAAATGGTTAAATTGCATTTTCACTATAACCAGTGAAGTGATGTGAACCATGTGTGATCATTTGATGATTGGCCACCCAGTTCATGTGTTATATTATCAGTGGCAATTTTGTTTGGTTGCTATGGCAAAATTTGCAAGTTGGAAACTTGTAAAGCAGCAGCAGGGAAAGAAGTTTTTTTATTGTATTGGGGTTTGACATGTCAACCCTTGTGGGTCATTTTGTCGTCTCCCAGAGAAAGGGAGAAGAGGGATAGAAGAGATAGTAGAGATGAAAGAGAGGGACAGGGAAGAAAGAGGAACAGGAATGAAAGTGAAGAAACAGAAGAAATAAAAACATTCCCCCTCTACCCTTACCTGCTACAAGGATAGCCGGCCTTGCCCAACAGTAAGCCAATATCAATCAGTTGGATGCCCCGGTGCTGCAAGATACACGACACCTTCGCACCACTTGACCACCCCCACAGGGAAAGAAGACCAAAGTAGAAATTTGTAAAGCACCAGCGGGGAAAGGGGACCCTTTTGCACACCAGCAGGGCAAGAAGACCCAAATGAGTTTATCGCTTGTCTGGACTTAAATTCCGCCCAGTGGTTTGGGAGAGAGAGCGTGACGGACAGATGGCCGGATGGAAAACTTATGTTGCTCTAGCACATCCTCACCAAGAAGGTTATAGCATGACTGATGGACGGATGGATTTAATCTCGCACACCCTTACCACGAGGGAAGACATGTAACTGGTTTGGTTAAAAATTGCCCAGTGCTTAGGAGGAGGAAGTGTGATGGATGGACGTAGACATTCACAATATCCCAGTCACTTTTTAAATCAAAGCGCTGCAGGCACTGGTGGCCTGGGTATCAGAATAGTCTCCTATTGTCAACAGGTTTTCATAAGCATTTATTCAAAACTTTCAGTTATCTTCATTACCATAGCTCTAGATAAGATACCTTTTTCAATCAAAAAGTATGGATATTTTTCTTATTTCTCCATGAAAACATATCTTGTACTCATTTGAATCACCTCAGCAAGGTACTTCTAATGAGTTCCCACAACATATGTTTTCATGGAAGAAAATAAGAAAAAAAATATCTGATACCACCCCCTCTTATCTAGAGATATGGTTAGCTTATTTAAAACTTTAGTTTTAGTGGAGTTGTTTTGCAGCAAAATATGTTGAGTTCTTATTAGAATGGCCTCATTGAGGTCATTCTTATGAGTATCCACAACATGTTTTGTAACAAAATTGACAAAAAAATATCACTAATACTATTTTCTTATCTATGGTTGTGAACTACTCATCTGTCGAGATGACAAGTAATTATAGCCCAAACATCCAGCAGAAGCGCTTGGCACTCGGGGTGAAAATTTCAGCAGACAACATTTTGGAATTTTTTCTTATTTTTTCCTGAGCTTTGACAATGCCTGTTTTCTGAGAAAAAAATAAGGACATTATCATCAATTTGTCGTCTGCTGAACATTCCCAGAGGGTGGTAATGGTAAAAAACAAACCTTATTTATGCATGTGTGAAAAATGGGTCTAATCCCGAAAGTTATCAAAAGATTTGAGGCACAATACAGTTTGAAACATCAAAATTGCTTGACATTTTTATGCCCCCACCTGCCGAAGGCAGGAGTGGGGCATATAGCGCTTTGCTGTGATGTTACGTCTGTACATGCGTACATGTGTATGTCACGTTTGTAACCAGAGTCTAATATTACAGTTTACATTCAAGTTTACCTGCATATTTACATTAACATTTATGTCCAAGTTGCTCATAACTTTGATACCTTTTATGTTACAAAGTTGAAATTTGGTATGATATTTACCCAGACCAAGACCCAAGACTTCATGGTAGAATTGCCCTGAGGCTTACCCCTGGGCAGAGCCAGGGGTCAGAATGGGGGTGGGGCAAAGGAAACAGCTATATGGGCAAAGGCCATAGGGTGGGGGCATCTGTGTACTTTGGACACGTCTAGTTTTTCTTAGGCTTTTCAGATACGCAAAAACTTGTACTTTCCCGTTCTACTATCGGCTGTCTAGATAGGCTATCTCCTTAAACAATCTTGTTTTCTTTCAATGTTAGAGCGTACTAATTTGCAGTTATGAATAAGCTCATCAGGGCTCAAAATTCTTAATCAAACAGTTTCATACGATTAACATAGCACATCAATGGAAGTTTGTTGTAAACTTAAACCTAAACCTAATTAAGTTTGTTGTAAACTTAAACCTAAACCTAATTATTATGTTCAAACCCAAATAGACATATATTTTTAATTTCATGGATCTTTTGTTTTTCAGTGTAGTGGGATGCAGTACTTTGCACTTTAAAAACCCGTAAATGCTTTGACGGGTTGAAATTTTTGTAGGACTTCTTTGGCCTTTGGCTTGGCAAGCCAAGACCAGGCCAAAAAGCATGGGGATAAAAACACATTCTTCTTCAAACCAAGAACTGCTCAAATGATGATCCTTTCATTAGCTGCAATGACATGATTGGAAAAACGCTGAATAACATCTGCATATCTGCAGTGGCTATTTAACTCAGGTGAGCGAGCTGTGGCCTGCGGCCCTCTTGTTTTTGTTTGTACTGTATGACTTATTTCTGGAATGTAGACTGGACACACTGAAAAGGATACCAAATACAAGAGGCCCACGGGCCACGGTTCGCTCACCTGAGTGACATAGCCACTGCAGACATGCAGATGTTATGCAACATTTTTCCAATCCTATCATCGCAACTAATGAAAATATCATCATTTGAGCAGTTCTTAGTTTTGAAGAAGAATATATGGGCCTGACAGTCAATGGAGCATGATCATTTGAATAAACTATCAATCACATTTCAACAGAAGGATCAATGTGAAATTTGGTGGAAATTGGCTAAGTGGTTTCTGAAGAATCATGATTTTATACATGTAAACAGCACAGTGGCAGGGAAATATTATAAATATAAACCAGATGATGGCCATCTTAGATTTCCAATCAGAACTATTTTAACTACTGTTGATCTACAAGTCACTTCGATACTTTCAATATAAATGTATATGGCCCATACAAATGGGGAAGCAAATTTGACCTTGGAGGTAAAAAGGTCAAATGTCAACATAGAACCATCATTTTAGCAATTTTGGTAGATCTCCTGTCCCCCATAATTTGTGCAAAGATTAGGACCCAGGGCTTATTTGGTTATGGAGAAGAAGATTTTTAAAGGTTTTTACCATATATGGGCATGGCAGCCATTTTGATCAATGGACCATACCTATTTTAGCAATCTTTCATTCTCCTGCCCACGGAGGCTCCGCATGAAATTTGAGCAACACTGGCCCGGAGGCTTCAGAGGAAAAGCTTTTTGAAATTATCAACATTTTTTCCATACAAATGTATGGGGCCCATACAAATGCATACAGAAGCAAACTTGACCTTGAAAGGTTAAATGTCAATGTATGACAATTATTTTAGCAACTTTGGTAGACCGCCCGTTCCAGATGATATATGCAAAGATTCAGCCACAAGCCATCCTCGGTTTTGGAGAATAAGATTTTTAAATGTTTTTTCCCATACAAATGCATAAGGAAGCAAACTTGACCTTGCCGTAAAAAGGTCAAATGTCAATGTATGACCATTATTTTAGCAACTTTGGTAGACCCCCTGTCCCCGATGATTTATGCAAACATTCAGCCCCAAAGCATCCTCGGTTCTAGAGAAGAAGAGTTTGAAAGGTTTTTACCATATATGGGCATGGCGGCCATCTTGGTCAACGAACCGTGACCATTTTAGCAATCTTTTGTTCCCCCTATCTAAGGAGGCTCCATATGAAATTTGAGCAAAATTGGCCCAGAGGCTCCAGAGGAGAAGTTGTTTGAAATTCTGAACATTTTTCCCATACAAATGCATAAGGAAGCAAAATTGACCTTATCGTAAAAAGGTCAAATGTCAATGTAAGACCATTATTTTAGCAATTTTGGTAGCCCTCTTGTTCCCGAAGATATATGCAAAGATTCAGCCATAAGGCATGCCCGGTTTTGGAGAAGAAGATTTTCAAAGGTTTTTCCCATACAAATGCATAGGGAAGCAAACTTGACCTTGCCGTAAAAAGGTCACACGTCAACGTAGAACAATTCTTTTAGCAATTTTGGTAGACCTCCCATCCCCGATGATTCCTGCAAAGATTCAGCCCCAAGGCTTTCTCGGTTCTAGAGGAGAAGATTTTTAAAGGTTTTTACCATATATGGGGGTGGCGGCCATCTTGGTCAACGGACCGCGACCATTTTAGCAATTTTTCGTTCCCCTACCCTACGGAGGCTCCATATGAAATTTGAGCAAAATTGGCTCAGCGGCTTCAGAGGAGAAGTCGTTTGAAAATGTTAACGGACGGACGGACGACGGACGACGGACGAAAAGTGATCACAATAGCTCATCCTGAGCAGAGCTCAGGTGAGCTAAAAAAGTGAAACGATAATACTCCACCATTATCTTGTTGTGGGCAGATAACTCTGTCAAAAATTAACGAAATTTGCCAATGAGCAATCCCAAAGCAGACCTCCACAATTATAAATGCACATATCAAATTTGCTGAAAATCCATTGAGATTTACTGAAGTTAAATACGGATGTATTGCAGGCAGATAACTGTCAATAACAGATGAAATTTGCCCATTAGCAATCCCAAAGCAGATTTCCACAATATCAATGCACATACCAGGTTTGGTGAAAATCCATTGATATTAACTTATTATAAGTTATCGTCCAGAAATGAAAATATAGATGTGTCGTGCGCAAATAACTGTCAAAAATTGACGAAATTTGCCCATTAGCAATCCCAAAACAGGTCTCCAGAATATCAATGCACAAACCAAGTTTGGTGAAAATCCATTGATGTTTACTGTTATCATCAGGAAATGAAAATACGGATGGATGGATGGATGGATGGATATTTTGTTTATAGACGCTCAACCCTAAAAGGGCATATAGCGTCTAATAAGTTTTATGTTATATGATGATTTTATTTAATGAGAAATTTAAAAATATCTAGGATTGATGTATTTATTTTAAAGAGATAAAGTACCAATGATTTTAAGTGATTAAAAATACTGATCATATTTTATTAAAAAGTCCGATCTCTTTAAGAAAGTCGAGTATTTTCTGAGTTGGCATATCAAAAAGTTCCTTTATAGTTTTTATATTAAAATACTTTGTGCGAATGTGATTAAATTCAGCACAAGTGATAAGAAAATGTTTGACTGTGAAAGGTTCATTACAAGGAATGCAGAATGGAGCTTGTTCATTGTTTAAAATATAAGAATGAGTAATTCTAGTGTGTCCAAGTCTACATCTCGTGATTTTTGTTTGTTCTTTTCTGCTGAGATTAGAGAATGTGCATTTGCTGTTAAAATTTGGTTTGATTTCATTTCATTTATTATAAGTTTGTGTTTCCCAAACAGACTGACATTTGTTGTTGATGTATTGACAGACGTTTGATTTAAAGTCGGAGTGAGGAATTTTGAAATTGGTTATTACTAAGGATAATGCAGATTTGGCTTCTGAATCTGCTAATTCATTTCCACGAATATTAACGTGGCTGGGAAGCCAACAAAATACAATTTCTTTTGAAGCGGAAAGATAATAATATTTTTTAAGAATTTGCTGAATTAATGGGTTTGTATGGTGTAAATCTTTAAGAGATTTTAATACAGAAAGAGAATCTGAATAAATGATAAACTGTTTTTCAGACTGATCTCTGATATGGTAAAGTGCAATATCTATTGCCTTGGCTTCGGCGGTAAAAATGGAGCTATTATCAGGTAATCTGATACTGTCAGTAAAATTTGGACTAATAACAGAACAAGCAACTTTCTCATCTTGTTTCGAACCATCTGTATAAATTGACAGGTAATGTTTATAATTTGATTTGATTTCTAAAAATTCATTCTTAAAAATATGCGACTCGACTTCTGTTTTTTTATTTTTATGAAGGTCTAAAATAATCTTTTGAGGGTTTAACGTCCATGGCTCTTTTGATGGAAAAGAAAAATGCTGAACATTTTTAATATTGATATTGGCCTCTTCAAGTAACGGTTGTATTCTCAGGCCTAGGGGTTTAATAGCCGTTGGTTTGTTGTTGTAAAATCTTTCATATTTAGGATTAAAAACACAATCATAGGCTGAATTACGTGGATTGGCGGCTAATTTAGTAACATATTGAAGAGACAATTTCTGTCTTCTTATATACAATGATGGTTCATTTGATTCAGCGTATAAACTTTCGACGGGGGAAGTACGAAAAGCCCCTAGAGCCAGACGTAAACCTTGGTGATGAATAGTATCCAAAGATTTCAAATAAGATTTTCTTGCGGATCCATAAACTATGGATCCATAATCCAATTTAGATCTAATTAAAGATCTATAGAGATTTAAAAGAACAGTACGATCTCCTCCCCAGTCGGAACTGGAGAGAACTTTAAGAATATCAAGAGCTTTTAAACATTTAGCTTTTAAAGCTTTGATGTGTGGTATAAAAGATAATTTGTTATCGAACAAAAGACCCAGGAATTTTGCTTCACTGACGACTGGAATTGGACTACCGTATATGGTGAGATGAGGATCTAAATGTAGCTGACGTATCTGACAAAAATGAACGCATTGAGTTTTTGTTTTTGAAAATTTGAAACCATTTTCTGTTGCCCAATCTTCTATATTGTTTAAACATCGTTGTAGTTTGAATTCAATGGTTTCCATATTTTTCGATCTAATAAATATTCCAAAATCGTCAACAAAAAGTGAACAATCAAGGTCTTTCACACATTTAACAATATCGTTAATTTTAATGCCAAACAAGGTAGGTGATAAAATGCTTCCCTGTGGTACACCTTGTTCTTGTTTAAATATGTCCGATAACGTATTACCTATTCGAACATTAAATGTTCGATCTGATAAAAAGTTTTAAATAAAAAGTGGTAATCGGCCTTTAAGGCCTAATTTATGTAAATCTTTCATGATGCCATGTTTCCAGGTAGTATCGTAAGCTTTTTCTAAGTCAAAAAATACAGCTACGACATGTTCTTTTTTAACAAAGGCATCACGAATAAAAGATTCCAAACGAATCAAATGATCGTTTGTACAGTTATTTTTTCTGAATCCAGCTTGATATTTTGTTATAAGCTGGTTTGATTCTAAGAACCAAACCAGTCTATCATTAATCATTCTCTCCATTGTTTTACACAAACAACTTGTCAAAGCAATAGGTCTATAGTTAGTAGCTTCAGTATGATCTTTATTTGGTTTTGGTATAGGTATAATCGTTGCTTTACTCCAGTCTTTTGGAAATTTTCCAGTGATCCAAATATCATTTAAAATATTTAATAAAGTTTTTAAAGCGTTATCGGGTAAATGTTTAAGAATTTGATAATGGATGTTATCAGGACCAGCAGCTGTATCGTGAGATTTATTAAGAGCATCTGATAATTCTGAAGCTGTGAATGGTACATTATATCTTTCATGATTTAGTGACGTAAAATTTAGATGCTCTTTCTCTTGTTCCTGTTTTATGTTTTGAAAGGTTTCGGAATAATTTGCACTAGAAGAGTTTTTCTGAAAATTCTCTCCTAGTGCATTGGAAATATCTTTAGTCGTTGAGCATATATTTCCATTTGATTTAATATGGACATGCTTGTTATTTTTATTTTTGCCAGTAATTTTTCGAATCATGTCCCATATTTTCTTTGCTGGAGTTCTAGAATTAAGTTTGGAGACGTATTGCTGCCAAGATGTTCTTTTAGCCGTTTTTATTGTCTTGCGAGCTTTTGCTCGCATTTGTTTGGCATGGATTAGATTTTCTTTTGTTGGCTGCCTATTGAACTTTCGTAAGGCAGATTTTCTTTTATTTATTGAATTTTTAACATCTTTATTAAACCAAGGTCTATTTCTTTTTGAACGTGTCGAGGACTTTGGAATACATTTTTCGGCTACATGAATTAATGTATCAGTAAAAGCTTGTATATCATCTGCTGTTTTAAACATTTCAGGATTTAATTTTTCATTACATAGCTCCATAAAATTCTCCCAGTTTGCTTTATTGAAATTCCATCGGGAATGATGGTCTTCATTTGTCGATTCAATTTCTTCAATTTTAATTGGAAAATGATCGCTCCCATGAAGGTCATCTAAAACTGACCAATCAAAATCTAAGTAAATATTTGGAGAGCATATAGACAAATCTAAAGCAAAATAATTTCTTGTAGGAGAATGAAGATAAGTTGGTTGTTTATCGTTAAATAAACATAAATCATTTTCTGCAATAAAATTTTCTATTATTTCTCCTTTGTCATTTGTATCCAGACAACCCCATAGTTTGCTGTGACTATTAAAATCACCTAATAATAAATAAGGACGAGGTAACTGGTTTATAAGATTTTCTAAATCGTGTTTAGAAAATTTACAGTGTGGAGGAAGATATAGAGAACAAATTGTTATGGATTTAGACAGAGTGACATTTACAGCAACAGCTTGTAAATTACTATTTATATCTATCTGTCTATGAGGAACATTTGATTTTACAAGAATAGATGAACCTCCTGAGGCTTTCTGATTTTCAGTTGCGATATGATTATATAAACTATAATTTTTAAAATTAATATTATCTGTATTCTTTAAAAAGGTTTCCTGGAGACAAAAGACAGTCGGAGAAAGTAGTGTTGTTAAAATTAAAATTTCGTTATAATTTGCTTTTAGTCCTCGACAGTTCCACTGAATAATTGATTTTTTATCCATGATAAATGGAGAGATGATTTGAAGATAAGGAACTTAATCCTTTTGTTTTCTCTAAGACTGCGAGAACATGGAGGAGTCAGTCTCTAACTCCATGGTCTCAAGGGAATCGAACCGATTGACCAACTTGATCGGATCGGCCGACGCCCCTTTACTATATGGATTTGGTGCTTTATCTTTATCTTTTTCTTTTCCATTTTTTTCTTTCTGGTCAGCTGTCCTGGACCTGGATCTCTGTTGTGATCCACTTGTTTTAGTCGGCTGTGTTTGTGAACTGTTTTGAGATTTTGTTGGTGGTCTAGACTGATGAGTAGATGTGGGTTTAGGTTTAGGTTTTACAGTAGGAGTAATAACTTTTGAATTTGCTTTGATGACAGAATCTTTTTCGTTAAACTGGGTAGAAATTTCTTTGGTTTCAGGTTTAGTGTTTAGGGATTGAACAACTTTTGCAAAGGTGATTTCAGGTTGATTTTCTTGTATTTTTTTGGCTTCCAAATAAGTGATTTTTTGTGTAACTTTAATTTTCATGATTTCTTTCTCTTTTTTCCAAATTTCACACTGATTTGATTTTGATTGATGGTTTTTGTGACAGTTCACACACTTGGCTTCATTTTTACAAGCATTTGTAGGGTGATCAAATTCACCCATACCACATTTTTCACATACTGATCCAGGTGCTTCCGGACAGCCGTTTTCATGATGTCCAAACCTCTGACAGTTGAAACACCGCAGAGGATTTGGAATGTAGACTTCAACCGGTATAATTCGGTAAAATATTTTTAGTGATTTCGGTAAAGTTGTGGTGTTGAAAGTTAGTAAAAGTGTATTTGTTTCTATAAAGTTTCCATCTTTTTTAATTTTAAAACGTTTGCAAGCTGTTACTCCTTGTGTGTTAAGATATTCTGTGATATTTTCTTCAGTTTCATGTTTTAGCATTCTGTCACGGATAATACCTTTGCAACTGTTTAGAGTTTTATGTTCCGTGACAGAGACATTAATGTTAAAGAATTTTGTAATTTTCAAGAGATTATCAGTTTGAGATTTTCTGTTAGTTTCGACCAAAAGAGTTCCATTTTTTAATTTTTTTACATTTTTTGGAGTGCCTATAATTGATTCTATTTGCTTTTCTATAATGAAAGGTGACAGTGAAGTAATAGGTTTGTCCTCTTTACTCGAAATCACTAAAAATTTAGCGAAGTTCTCATTAGCTTTGAATGTAAATGTAGTCGGTTGCGTGTCGTCCTCCGAAGAGTCGAACGCCAGAAATCGTTTTCGAGATGCCATGGTGATGAAATTTTTGATTCGATAGCTATGCGCCCCACCCTCCATGGAGCCCTACAAGGGGACGTTTAACAGAAATGGATCTCCTATTTCTAACGTCAAGGCTACATTGCTATTATACTCGGTGTCAAGATCAGAGTCTTCAGCTCGGCCTCATGCTTAGATGATTTCCCACCTATTCATCTAAATTTCCATAGAAAAATTTATGAACAGTTGAGTTCATCCCCCTATCCACAGCCTCCACTCACAGAGGTTTCCGCCAAAGCCCCAATACAAGCCCACCAATTGACCCTTCAGCCGCCGCCCATTGAAACTCACTTAAAGTTAGAGGAACATGAGAAAAATAAGCCCGGTTTGGTACCATAAAGATACGTATGAAAGAGAGAAAGAAGCTAAGAACAAGTTGTGCGCTTCTAGAGCTTGGCACGACTGAGCCGATTGATCCAGGCCGGATCTAACCCAGACCGCTCTTCTATCTGAAATAAGGGCCAAAATGATGTGTTGAAAAGCTGGAGATCCCTGGGCTTTCCTCAATCATCAGGTTCCCCTCTCCCAGCATACGAGACGCCACCCACGGCAAACAGGTGGTTCCTGTTTTAATAGGGGATTACACCCTATCCACTACAGAAGGAAAGTGATCTGTAGATTTTATTCCCTACAGACAAGGGAGGCCGAAAACGTCTGGGAAATTGAAAGGTTATTTTTAATATAAATTAGTAGATCCATATTTAAAATAAACAATTTATTAAAAGAAGGATTCATTTTGGATTCATTTTTTAAGAGAGTCAAACAAATAAGCTGTGTTAGATGATATGTAGCTTTCAAATGATATGTAGCTTTCATACCTTGAAAAACGTTTAGTTTTTTTATCTAACAATCATAAATGCATCTTACTTTTTAATGTGGAGAATGCTAGAGTTCGGAAAAATGACACAAACACAAGACAAACACATATGTTAAATACAGATGAGGTTATAATCTTCGTCCCATGTGCGACCCACGGGCACAGAATGATACACAAACAAATGAAGCATGTTAGTAACATGAGATAGGAAAGGTTTAAAAGGATAGATCTCGCGAAATTTGTTTTTTCCAATTTAAGATGCATTTCAATAAATGAATTTTATATTCTGGAATTATACCGGTTGAACGGACGGTTGCTCTGTTATGTTAGGGGTTTTACCCAACTGCCACAGAAGCGGAAGGCAGCCACCTATTTCGAGGGCCCGGGTGGTCACGGGCGGCCTCTTTTAGCCGGCTCGTACGTCACGCAGAGGGTACGTCTGGCCTATTCTAAGCCCGGGACCAGCACGGGACATGAAAATACGGACATATTGCAGGCAGATGACACTGCCAAAAATTGACGAAATTTGCCCATTAACAATCTAAAACCAGATCTCCACAATATCAATGTACACACTGAGTATGGTGAAATCCATCGATATTTACTGTTATTGTCTGTAAACAAAAATATGGACAGACGGACATACGACAGATGGACACAAGGACAGCCAATGCGATACCATAATACCCCACCACTATTGTGTGGCAGGGTATAAAATAATAATAATAATAAAAAAAAAGAGTATCATCCTAATGATATATATTCACTCACCTCAGTGATATTTTATCATCTGAGCCAGGGCACAGTATTCCTTGCAAGATTTCATTTTGCCCAGCGAAGACTCGGATCAGCCTGTGCTAATCTGTGGGTAGCCAAGGATCCAACGGATAATAAAGACTGATGATCAGCCTGAGTGCAGGCTGATTTGAACCTTCACTGGGAGCACATTCAATCGTATGAAATGCTGTGCCTAGATTCTTTATTGCATTTTTTAATTACATATTAGCTGAAATAGGTAAATAAAAATGTTATTTGTCTTTTCGAAATGCTTCCAAATGGCTTGAAGCTATTGCACTAGGCTTGATTATTAAAACCCTGCAATTTGTAGCTATAATGGCCAAAAAAGCCCCATCAAATGACGTGAACATTCAAGGACACGTCGCCTGGAAAATTGTTCAGTGTGATCAGGGCCTTTGGTGATCCCCAACATATTATACAGTTATGGTTGTTTTGGGAATTGTCTAAAGCATTGTCCTGAAGTGCAAAAAAAGGCCCAGTGTACTATGGCTGGTGCAGAGGGGCAAGGTTTGACTATTCCACAAAACAAGCATGAATTCTTTTGCAACTTGATTAATGGTAAAATGCTCTATCATTTTAGCCATTAAACCCAAGCTTAATTAGCATGCAACATCGGTACACATTTCCTTGTGACATTGAAGTCATTCCCTTGATGTCTGTTGTAATTAACTAGGTAGTAGAAAAAAAAGAAAAAGAAAAACGATTGCCCGGTCATTTTGCATTCATTTTAAACGGATGATGTCAAGATTTTCGTATTGTGAAGTTTACTGAACAGTCAGTAACGGCAACTGTGCAACGCGGATCCTAGGTGTGCGTGCCAATTATGCTAGATAGTAAAAAAACATTATATATAAAGTAGGTCGGGTAATAATAAACAAGAGGCCTATGGTCTACGATTCGCTTACCGGACCAAAACAGCCATTGCATATCTGCAGATGCCATGCAACATTTTTCCAGTATTAACACAGCAACTAGGACACAAATTTGTGCTGTAAACGGTAAAAAGTCATCACAGGGTCATCATTTGAACAAACTTTATAAATCTTCAGTTCCCAATCCTATATACAGAGATTCAGCTTCATAGCTTTCTTGTTTATGCAGAAGAAGAGTTGTAAGTGTTTTTTTACCGGATATGGGCATGGCTGCCAAGATCATTTGAACGAATTGTCAATACCCCTTTGAAAGAAGGCCCCATATCTGGTGAAAATTGGTGATTCAGTTTCAAATAAGATAAATAAAACACAATTTTATAGATGTATATACGATTACACGATTTTATACTTGTACATAGCCAAGGGGCTAGGGCAGTTAACCTTGGGGGACAAAATTTTGATTGTAACAAAGGGTTTACTACTTTGATCATACATTGTAAGTTTCAGCCATAAATCTAAAATATATAATATATAATATAAGATGTATATAGCCCAGGGGCAAGGGCAGATAACCCCATGGAGACAGAAGTTGTCTGTAACTGAAAAGTATTATTTTTAGAAAATGATTTTTCAATATTTTCCCCATTCAGATGCATGGGGATGCAAATTTGACCTTGCCATAAAAAAGTCAAAGGTCATCCTAGGATCATATCATTTGACCTTGAGTCCCCGATGCTGTATACCAAGATTCAGTCTCAAAGCTTTCTTAGTTTTGGAGAAGATTTTAAGTGTATTTTAATTACCATATATGGATATGGTAGTCATCTTGTTCTATAATGCAGAGCCTTTTGAACAAACTGTCAATACCCCTTTGACAGAAGACCCCATGTGAAATATGGTGAAAATTGGTCAAATGGTTTCAGTGAAGATGACCTTTAAAGATTTTTCAACATTTTCCCCATACAAATGTTTCAGGATGCAAATTTGACCTTGCCTTAAAAAGGTCAAAGGTCATCCTAGGATCATCATTTGAACAAACTTGGTAGACCTTGCATCCTCGTTGCCATATACCAAGATTCAGCCTCAAAACTTTCTTGCTTCTGGAGAAGAAAATTTTTAAGTGTTTTTACCATATATGGGCATGGCAGCCATCTTGTTCAGTAGTGCAAAACTATTTGAACAAATTTTTAGTACAACTTGACTGAAGACCCCATGTGAAATCTGGTGAAAATTGGCAAGTGGTTTCACAGAAGGCCTTTAAAGATTTATATGATTTTATACATGTACAAAGCCTAAGGGCAAGGCAGATACCCCCAGGGGATAAAATTTTGATCGTAACTAACAAGTTTTACTACTTTAATCATACAGTGTAAGTTTCAGCCATAAGTGTTTAATACATTTTTAGAAAATGATTTTTCAACATTACGAATGGGAACAAAGATTTGACCTGGTCATAAAAAGGTCATTCTTAGATCATCATCTGAACAAACTTGGTAGATCTTGAGTCCCAAATGTTATATACCAAGATACAGTCTCAAAGTTTTCTTGTTTCTGGAGAAGATTTTTAAATGTTTTTTTTTTTGTTTTTTTTTTTGTTTTTTTTTTTGTTTTTTCTTTTTTACCATATATGGGCATGGTGGCTATCTTGTTCAATAATGTTTAATCATTTTGAACAAACTGTCAAATCCCTTCAACAGAAGGCTCCATGTGAAATCTGGTGAAAATTATCTGGTCAAGTCGTTTCAGAGAAGAAGTTCAAAGATTACATGGTTTTAAACATGTATATAGCCAAGGAGCAAGGGCCTATAACTACCACTGGCAAAAGTTTGATTGTAACTAAAAAGTTTTACTACTTTAATCATACGTTGCAAATTTCAGCAACAAGTCTTTAGTACATTTTCAGAAAATGATTTTTCAACATTTTCCAGATACGAGTATGGGGATGCAAATTTGACCTAGCCATAGAAAGGTCAAAGGTCATCCTAGGATCATCATTTGAACAAACTTGGTAGACCTTGAGTCCCCGATGCTATATACCAAGATGTAGCCTTGAAGCTTTCTTGGTTCTTTGTTTGTGTTGAGGTTTTATGGCCCAGTCAACTCAGTGGGGTCATGTCGAGCGCGGTCAGTTTACCTAACCACACGATTACTGGGCAGGCTTAGTCCTCTAAGCGGTTAACCAGTATTGTGCACATTCTTTCGCCAGAAACTGACAACTGCCCTTCTTGAATCAGCAGAAGGGAGAGAATGACCATAGAAAATATTTCATGATCAATCTCCACGAAAGAATGTTGCCGACCTCGGCGGGGGTTGAACCCGTGACCTCCTGGTCTCCAGTCGGACGGCGCATCCAACTGAGCCACCGAGGCCGGCCCCCTTTCTTGGTTCTGGAGAAGATTTTTAAGTGTTTTTACCATATATGGGCATGGCAGCCATCTTGTTAAATGATGTAGATCCATTTGAACAAATTGAACTAATTCGACAGAAGGCCCAGGTGAAATCTGGTGAAAATTGGTCAAGCTGTCTCAGAGAAGAAGACCTTTAAAGATTACAAGATTTTAAACATGTATATAGCCAAAGGGCAAAGGCAGATAACCCTGGGGACAAAATTTTGATTGTAACTAAAAGGGTTTGCTACTTTGATCATATATTGTCAAGTATCAGCCAATAGTCTTTCACATATTTTGAGAAACTGAATTTTCAATATTTTCCCCATACAAATGTGTAGGGATGCAAATTTGACCTTGCCGTAAAAAGGTCAAATGTCAATCTAGGGTCATCATTTGAACAAACTTGTTAGACCTCGAGTCCCTGATGCCATATAACAAGATTCAGCCTTGAAGCTTTCTTGGTTCTGCAGAAGATTTTTAAGTGTTTTTCACCATATGGGCATGGCGGCCAACTTGTTGAATGATGCAGAACCATTTGAATAAATTGTTAATACCCCTTCAACAGAAGGCCTAATGTGAAATCTGGTGAAAAATGGTCAATCTGTTTCAGAGAAGAAAACGTTTAAAGATTACACTATTTTATACTTTAAGCATACATTGTAAGTTTCAGCCATGAGTCTATAATACATCTTGAGAAACTGACTTTTCAATATTTTCTCCTTACAAATGCATAGGGACGCAAATTTGACCTTGTTGTGAAAAAGTCAAAGGTCAACCTACGGTCATAATTTGAACAAACTTGGTAGACCTTGAGTCCCTAATGTAACAAGATTCAGCCTCAAAGCTTTCTTGGTTCTGGAGAAGATTTTAAGTGTTTTTACCATATATGGGCATGGTGGCCATCTTACTTAACGAGTGGTGACCATTTGTACAAATTTTTAATCCACCTTTAACAGAAGGCCCCACATGAAGTTTGAAGAAAATTGGCCCAGGGGTTTCAAAGGAGAAGTCGTTCAAAGGTGTGAATGGATGATGGATGGACATTGAGTGATCACAATAGCTTATCCGGAGCTCGGCTCAGGTGAGCTAAAAATCAAATGAGACAGCGCATGACAAACCTACTAAATGGCATGTGCCCCTAGCAAAGACTCTGATCAGCCTGGGCATCCGCCCAGTCTGATCAGAGTCTTTGCTGTGCACTCAATGGGTAACTAAGGACCAAAGCTTTCTTGATGCGGACAGCAAAGACTCTGATCAGACTGGGCAGATGCTCAGGCTGATCTGAGTCTTCACTGGGCACACATGCTATTTTGTAGGTTTCGTCAAGCACTGGCTCAAATATCCTCTATTTCTTTCTTTTCCTCGGGCATGGTATTTCCATAGCCCTGCTGTACTGGTTTTAGGCAAACTAATTTAACCTTTACCCCACTTTGGACAATTTCAGCAGATGACAAATTGATATTTTGCCTACTTTTCTCAGAACATAGGCTTTGACATTTCATGCAAATTGTCTCCCCAGAGCAATCTTATGCTTTGGGAAAAACAAGGAAAATATTTTGAATCATTGTTTGATGTTTTACCATACATGCTAAGCATTAATGCTGAATCATAGGATGGTCTGAGCTATGCAATCAGCATTTGTGAAAAGACAAATTTTCACTTCATGTGGCTATATTGTAAACAGTTGTACATCATACCAGGGCACATAAAGTCTCTGGCCGAACATAATAAAACCAGATGTGAAATTTAAATGCCTTATTTTTCAACATAATCACCCTGCAGTGCATTTGTTCCAGTAATGATTCAGTTTAATTATGCCATCATGGAAGAATGTTTCCTCTTGACAGTTAAAAAATTTCACAACCTCACTGACATCATCATCACTGCCACAATGCTTCCCTTGCAGTTCAGATTTAAGGTTTAGAAATAGGTACAATTCAGGAGTGTGCCAAATCAGGGGAATACGGGGGATCTGACAGGATATTTCAAAGCCACCCTCAGCAGCTGCAGCTACTGCAACTTGTGAGGTGTGGATAGGTGGTCCTAGAACAGGAGGGTATTTGCTTCGAGCTTTCTCTTGTTGTGTGCTTTAATTTCTTTGTGGGAGGGCAGCCTTGATGTTACTGCAGTGTCAGAGTCCCTGTTAGAGAGGAAGTGTGTGCCAGGTTTAATAACTGTAGGCCATACACTTAATCAGCTGAACACTAGGGTCGACACAAAAAATGTCATGGGTTTGACCGCAAGTAGGTCAGGGTCATAAAACAAAACAGCAGTGAGGGAGAAGGAACAGATTTCAGATGGAAGTTAATCAGAAATGGAGCTAAATGCTTGACATAAAAATGGCAATGTTGTTACACCATGAAAAAACAAGTCATAGTCATAAAATGCTGCTGCATTGTTTTGAGTCCTTTTTATTAAGGAAGAAAGTGTACACAAAGTAAGATGATTGTATGTTTAATAGTTATCCAGGTGTTCGCGAATGTTCACAGATAACTTGCAAACTGGAAGCCTGTATCACACATGCTTGATCAAGTGATTAAAAAAGTGAAATGCATTCCAAATTTGACATTTCTCAAAGAGTGCCTCAAATGTATGACATGCCTGTGTGAAACACCTTGTGTCATCATACAAACTTATATGCAAATTTATTCCCCTTTGTGGAACACCTTATATCACAAAACAAAAAAAAAACTAGACTGTGCAGTCGATGGCACGATGATACTCTCACACACCCTTACCACCCGGGGAAGACGTAGCAAGTTTGGGTAAATTCCTTCCAGTGCCTTAGGAGATAGTGTGTGATGGAAAAACAGAGTTGCTCTTGCACACCCTTACCAAGAGGGGAAGTCAAGATTAGCAAGATTGGTTAAATTCCACCCAGTGGTTTACCATATTTCTTCAGTTATAAGATGGGGTTTTCCATTCCAAAAGACGGATCTTGATCTTTAGGATTGTTTTGGAAAAGAAAACCCCATTTAATAGCTGAATCATTTTACATAAGACTGATTCATAAACAGTCAAACCTCAATGGCTCGAACATCTTTGGAACCATGGAAAACTATTTGTTGGAGACATAGGTAGTTCGAGCCACTGAGGGTTAATCACGGTGTCAGGTCGGGAAGCAAATAGCGATAACGCAGGGAAATCTTTTCCATTTTCTACACAATAATTGTATGTTGAGTGTACTCATTAGAATTGCCTCAATGAGGCAATTCTAATGAGGACACACAACATAGAATTTCATGATAAATAAGAAAATTTCCTTAAATATTTGTTTTCTTGAACTATCAGAAGAATTTTGTAGGGACTCAAAAAATGAGTTCGAATTAGCCATGGTAAATGAGCCATCGGTGATCGAGCTATTGAGGTTCCACTGTATGTACAATAAATTTAGATGAATAAGCCCCAGTCTTATAACCAAACAAATACAGTAGGAGGAGATAATCTTATAACCAAATACGGAAGAAGATAGGAGATAGTGTGATGGACAGATGGAAAGACGCCGGGTTGATGGCCGGGAAAATAATATTGCTCTCATACACCCTTACCATGAGGTGGTCATGAAGCAAGTTTGGTTAACTTCTGCCCAGTGGTTTAGGAGATAGCATGAGGAACAGATGGAGGGACAGAGGCGTTCACAATATCCCTATCGTTTTTTTAAAAAGGCATGGGAATAACATGTTTATCATTTATCATGGTTTGCGAAACACAATCATACAGTTTAAGTACAAATTAATATTTTTACACTCAGTTTTGTGAAACTGACCGCTGTCAACATGGCTTGATTTTTTGTATGTAAGTATTGATGTATATTGGCTGTTGGGGTGAGAGCAGGGAACAGTAAGGGTACATACCCATTTATAAACTGAATATTCTGGAAGAAAATACAATTTATAGTAGAACTAAGAAGGCTAGAACATTGATGGTTCAAAATCCTTGGTTGGCCAGAACTCATTTTACACACACCTCCCCTTAACTTACCTCAGAATATGGGCGATGTCATATCACTACAAGAGGCCCATGGGCCATGGATTGCTCACCTGAGTAAAATAACCACTGTAGATATGCAGCTGTTATATAACGGGTATGCAACATTTTTCCAATCCTGTCATTGCAACTAATGAAAGGCTCATCATCTGAGCAGGTCTTGGTTTTGAACAAGAAGGGTGATTATTATTTTTTTTTTTTTTTTGCCATATATGGGCATGGCAGTCAATGGAGCATGACCACTTGTACAAGTTCTCAATCCCGTTGCCAAGCTTTAAACTTCATCAAATAAGTAAAGAAATGATGGGAAAAGAGGTATTTCAATTGCATGTTGCCACTCCCATCTATGCTATATGTCCTTTGTCTCTTTACAAGGCCAGACAAGAGAAGCTTAACCTGCTGGTGTGTGAAAGGGTCTTTCCCGGCTGGTGCTTTACAAATTTCCAACTTTAAAATTCTGCCATGACAACCAAACAAAATGACCACTGGTCAAAAAAAATAAAAACGTTAAACTATAATACCTCGCCATTATTGTGTCGCGGGCAGATAACTCTTGTCAAACTTTGGCGAAATTTGCCCATTAGCAATCCCAAACCAGATCTTCATATCAATGCATGTACCAAGTTTAGTTAAAATCCCTTGACATTTACTCAAGTTATCGCCCGGAAACGAAAATATGGGCATACTCCATAAAAATTTGACGAAATTTGCCCATTAGAAATCCCTAACCAGACCTCCACAATATCAATGCACATAGCAAATTTGGTGAAAATCCATTGATGTTAACTCAAGTTATCATCCCGAAACCAAATACGGACGGACGGACGACTGACGGAGAGATGAATGGATGGACAGACACACAGACCTTCAATGTGAAACCATAATACCCCGCCACAATCTTATGGCGGGGTATAAAAACACATTACTGTGTAGACAATCATCATGATCATATCTGCCAAATATGGTTCACACAACTACAGGAGTTTGGAAGAAAATGCAATTTAAAGGGGAATGCAAACCTAATATAAAATATATTTCACAATGAAGAGCTTAACAAACTGTAAAAATTAATACAAGTCTGATCAAAATCGCCAGTCAAGAAATAACAGTTATTATTAATCCATTAAATAATCTAAAAGATATTATGAAAAATCACTAGACCATGAAATATAGGCCATACTGATTTATATTTACTTTTGAGGTGAAAGTTTGGGTCACAGTGTGTCATTATATGTAAATATGACATTTAGGTATCAAACAGTGGGAGATATAAGACAAAATCACAGGGCTATGAAATATAGGTCACATAATCCCAAAATATGATAGTAATACATCAAATTGTCTTCAAGATGTAACATAAAGTCACTAGACCATGAAATATAGGTCACAGTGACCTACATTTACTTTTAGGTCAACTGTTGGATCATACTAATTCATAATCCCAAATAATGATGTTCATACATCAATTAACATTCAAGATATGCGGCAAAATTACTGGACCATGAAATATAGGTCAAGGTGACCTACATTTGTTATGCTGCCAACCGCGGTGTCACACAGAACCAATATTCCAAGTATCACATTAATCCATGGAATAGTCTTCAAGATATTAGGCAAAATTGCTGGAGCATGAAAATATGATAACAATGACCATGACCTTATTACACTGAATG
Source organism: Anodontia alba (assembly GCA_964016985.1). Lineage (NCBI taxonomy): Eukaryota > Metazoa > Mollusca > Bivalvia > Lucinida > Lucinidae > Anodontia > Anodontia alba. The sequence continues at coordinate 83,545,656 of OZ024824.1, forward strand.
TTGATGTGATAAACATGTCTGATGCCCATCCTTCTTTAAGTTGTTTGTATAAACAAACTGCAACATACTACTTTATTGAGGCATTAATTCATGAAATAGGCTTCAAAATATGTCAAAATCACTGAAGCATGAAAATAAGGTCACAATGACCTTGACCTTATTACACTGAATGTTGATGTGATAAACATGTCTGATGCCCATCCTTCTTTAATAAGAGGTTGTTTAAATAAACTGCAATATACTACTTTATTGGGGTGTCCTAGATTTTGACCTCTAGCCCCGCCCTGGGGCATGGCCCAGGGGTCCATAGATGTAGAATGGCAGAGAATCCTCCCAGGTACCCCCATACCAAATATGAAAAGTTTTTGATCAGTGGCTGCAGAGTTATAAGTAATCAAAAAACTTTGAAAAAAGACTTGGTTATAGAATGGGATGGACGGACAGATGAACGGACTAACGGAACGGACGAAAACTATATACCCCTTTGGCATACTTTGTATGCCATGGGTATAATTAGACCGACATCAGTTAGGCATTCGATGACTCAAGAAAGGTAAACTTTGCATTTTCTGTGTTTCATGAGCGATATAAATGTTTTGAGGAAAATATTTGAAAAACGGGGAATTACATTCAACCACCCATTGATATCGGAGCCTGTGGAGTAAATCTCAGACCACCTACTTCACGCATATTGGTTGAAGCATATTGGCTGAATTATTTTTCACGTGCTGAAGGTGTACCTAAAGCTATAGAAAACACGTGAAAATTTGTGCTGTTTATTGCCCTTTACTTAATTTTGCTCTTTGCTAGAAGTTCAGTATATCATCAGGCACACACGATAGACACATGATTATTTGTGTTATGGATATTTTGATTATCAATGCAGCATTGTTGAGAAAAATCGCCACAGTAAGGGTCAAAAATGAGTGGTTACACATTAGAGCTGTAAGTTTTGTTTTTATTTATTTAGATCTAATGTGTATCCACCCATTTTCGACCCTTCCCTTGGCAATTTCTCAACAATGCTGCATTGACAACCAAAATATCTATAACACAAATAGTCATACATGTCTATCATATGTTCATGATGATGATATGCTGAACTTCTAGCAAAGCGGAAACATTAAATAAAAGGACAATAAACACCACAAATTTTCACGTGTTTTCTATAGCTTTTGGTACATCTTCAGCATAGGAAAAATAATTCAGCCAATATGTGTGAAGTAGGTACTCCACAGATGCCGATATCAATGGGCTGTTGAATGTAATGCCCCGTTTTTCAAATATTTTCCTCAAAACATTTATAATGCTCATGACATACAGAAAGTGCAAAGTTTGTTTACCTTTTCTGAGTCACTGAATGCCTAACCAATGTTGCGCTAATTGTTTCACATTCTTAACGAGTGGTTACACATTCATTCGTTTGGTAGGCATGTTTAGATGATTTCTTGTTTTAAAGTGTTAAACAAATGAACAGACTGACAAACTGATGGACGGACAACAAACAGTTATTACTTTAGCTCCACCTGAGCATAGCTCAGCATAGCTAAGGTGAGCTAAAAAAGAACAAACAAAAACACAGAAGTGAATTTAATTTCAACATAATTAATATTCAAAAATAACATTTAACAATTCATTTTCTTACAATCTTTTTACTGACAAAACTGTAAAACATTTTAACCCCTAAAGCACAATCACAACTGCAGCAGATAATATTTTGAACCTTTTTTTTTGTTATTTTTCAGAGAAACTAAGACAACATTTTATGTAAATTGTCTGTCTAGCTGATAAGTCACATGAAATGCCACTGTTTTTTTCCACTGAAAAAAAAACAACAAAAAACAAACAAACAAAGAAAACTGTCATTTGCTGTAGTTGTGATGGATGCTTTAAGGGTGAAGAGAGCCAGGAAGTACGGAGCTGTGATATGGAAAAATCCACAAAACCATAAGCAAACAGTTAACCCCAAAAGAGCTAGGCAAACTTTTAGCAGATGACATTCTTTTTTTTTTTTTTTTTTTAATTATTTTTCAAAGAAATTAAGACAACATTTCATGTGAATTCTGCTTGGAAGACAATTCATGTGAAATGTCAAGCCTTATTTTATCTGAAAAACATGTTTGAGACATCAGTTTTTTTTGTCTGAGGATTTTTCTGTATATGTTAAGGAAACCAGGGGAGAATAGTGTAGACTAAGATCATTGAAGATCATGATGCTGTCCATGCATGAGTTCATATCTGATCAGTGGAATGTTTAAATGTTTGAATCCACCAACTTGAGTTATTTTCCCTTACATTATTAATCTGTAAAACACTGTAGCAGATGACAGTCTAAGTGTCTTGTAATTTATTTCAGAAAAAATGATGCATGGCATTTCACATGAATCATCTGCTGTATGTTGTGGGAACTCATTAGAAGCACCTTAGTGAAGGGCTTCTAATGAGTACCTAGAATGTACTTTTTGTGGAAAAATCAGAAAAATACCAGTACTTTTTTTTTTTTTTTTACTTTTTGGTTTAAAAACTGCTTTATCTTGAACTTTGTATTTATGCTTATAAGCATGGGAAACTTCCCCCCCACCCCACACACACACACCTCTCACACACACAAACACACACACACACAAGAGCTGAATAGTAAGGCAGAAATACTTTCACAGATTACCCAGAAACAGAGTGTTTGAAGCTAATTTCAGTTCTTTTACCTCTTGTACATACTGTAATCAAGGATTGATCATAAGTGGTTTCTGATGAAATGGACAACTTCATCCATTGTACAGTCATTCTCTACCTCAACCACAAAGGTTCAACACACAAGGAGGTCAAGGAGGATACAATGTTCACAGCAGGGGAGGATACCCCTTCATATAAAGCATGGTGAAAAGGTGGGCTGCTGAGATGAAATGTGTCAGGGAGACTCTGGAATCTGTCTAGGAAGGTCAATCAACATTACTACACAGGAGACCATTACCAATGTTCTTGCATCATCATTGTAGAAAGGAGAGTACAAAGCTTTACATTGTCGCAAGGTGTTAGCTCATTGGGTCCTTAAGCTCCTTGGATCTGATCAGAAATGATTCAGCACAACTTGTCAAGGGAGAATGACAGCTTAGCTTCATCTGGCAATTTGCGACCACAGATGAAATCTTGGTCCATCACCACCAACCAGAGATGATGTCAGAGCTCTGGAAAGGTTCTTTGCCTTACAAGAAAGCTAAGACAGTGATGTCTGCAGGCAAGGTGATAGTCTATATTTTAGAGGATGCAAAAGAAGTACTGCTGTTGGACTATTTAAAAAGGGTCACACTATAACCAGGGCTTCCATTGACAAGAAAGGTGCTCTTCAACCAGAACATTGCTCTGGCACACACATCCATAGTATCCAAGCATGGCTACTTGGTGGATTCTGGCTTGTTAAACACCATTCTTGATGAAGCTATAAATGATGTGGACCACTTCCTGAGGGCCCAAGATGGTGCCTTCTACATTGAAGATACCCATCTGCCTCTTGACCAGTGGTCTAAATGTGTTCATGAAGGCAGGGGCTGTGTTGTTAATTGGAAAATGATTGTTTTTATTTTCTAAAACTGACACCAAGTGCTCACGGAGCATGTTCCAAGAAGAGTAGATCAACTGTTTATTAAACCATTATAGCAACTTATTTGGGGATACAATATTATGTTAATTGAATTAGAAACTCAAAATAAAAATCCGAAAAAGACTTATAACACTAAGTACTGGGACATACAGACCTGTGCAAACAGTTTTTACCCAGATCAGATGTTGCAGAAAGTGGCATCTGATCAGGGTCTGCACTGTCTGCCATTCATCCAGCAATATTTAGACACATGAAGAGATAATAAAATGATTTTTTTTTCAAATTTTAAGACAATTATAGTAAGTGTTAAGATATCCTGATATCAATACATTTTAGTTGAGAAACCCCCAAAAAGGGTAATTGTTAAACAATGCAGACCCAGATCAGATGCCACAGAATGCAGTGTCTGATCAGGGTTGACACTCTTTGCATTATAACACAGGAATTTCTATAATACAAAGTAGTAATAAAAACTAACTAGACACCCAGCTATTGGAAACAGACCGATCCAAAGAGTTGTGGTAGAAGAGTCCAATTGACTTTTATGAGTTAATGGACAATATGGTACTTGAACCTTCAGGAGAAATTCTTTCTTCTAATTAGAAAAAAAAAAAATTCAAATTTTACTATGGTTACTTGTTTTCTGATAACTGAATTTGAATTGAGTGACTACTTAGGTGATTTTAGTGTGTTAGAAAACATTTTGCTTAATTTGCAAGTAAGTAAGAAATATTTGAGTTTGAGTGAGTGATATTTTATTTATAGTGCAAAATTTCATTATCCTGAACTAAACTTTACTATATTGTTATGGTTTATGGATGCAATTTTTAATGCAGCTGTACATAAGTCATACTGAGGTCCTTAACAGAATAAAAAAAATGAATAAAATAAGTAAATAAATGAAAAAATAAATAAAAGCAAAAATAAAAAATTAAAAAAAAACAAACAAAAAAAAAACCCAGCAATTTTGGATTAATAAAATTTCAAACCATCCTACTGTGAATCTGGCTAAGTTTGTAGAAGTATGCATACACAGAGTAGATATTTGTGGGGCTTGATTGTGGTTTACAGGATACAGGATTGTCGCTTTGTTCACCCTTAAAGCAATAATCACCACTACAGCAGATGGCTTTTTTTTCTATTTTTCAGAGAAAATAAGGCTTGACATTTCAAGTGAATTGTCCTCCTAGCTGAACATTTACATATGTCAGGTCTTATGCAGAGGATTTACATGAAATGTTGTTTTATTTTTTCTGAAAAAAAAAAAAATCAATATTAAACTGTAGCTGCTACAAATTTGCTTAGTGCTTTAAGGATTAATTTATAAAGACTCAGGGCCCGGTTGTTCAAAGTGTCGTTAGCTTAACGAGTTCGTTAAGGGTCATTTCGTTAACTGTTTTAGCAGATTCAATACACAATATTCTGATATTTTTTGCTGAAAAAATGTGAGTAGCTTTTGCAGCAAAAGCTTCTTACATTTTTTCAGCAAAAAAATTCAGCATATTTGCATATCACTTGATGTAAATTTTAACAAATTGTTAACTAACAATGTCGTTAGCTTTGAACAACTGGGCCCTGATATTTTGAATTTTAGGATATAGGGTATCTCAAAATGTTTGGATATGAGATATCACGTTTTATATAGGGATATTGAAAAATCCAATTTTGGGATATAGGATATTCTGAGGTATCTGTTTAATGTGATATTGGCACCCCCTTTTACAAGCCTCATTTCTGTATGAAAGGGACCATTTGAAGCAAACTGACATAGTAGCATTTACAGATATTATCTGACTGTCTTTTCATCCAGCATCTGTCTAAAGTGAATAATTATTATCATTATAATTATAGAATTACCAATTATGTTATTAAGTGTCATGCTGTTAATCCAGTGATTATTAAGCAATAAGCAGATTCTGGATGAAACCTTATAATTATCTATTTCAAGAGACTAAAGAGCAACATTTGGCATCCCATTTTGGTTTTTACCCATTTAATAGAAATGTCTTTAATTCAATATCTCTAACAGAATTAAAGATTTCAATATTAAAGATTAAAAAGAGCTATCTCTAATACAGTTAGAGATATGAGCAATGGAAACAGATATCTTAAATTGAATCAGATATTTCTAATTCAATCTATAAGGATATCATTAAGATATTCCAACTATGGACATCTTTAGTGTAGACATCATTGTTTATTTACAATAAAGACATCTATTTATGCACAAATAAAGATACCTTTATCTCAATTAAAGGTATCTTTATTAAACTGATAGAAAATTTAAACAGTTAAATCAAAGATATCTCTTATAAATAAATGGAGATAGCTTTAAAGCAACTAGTCATAGTTTTTAATTTAACTATAGAATTTTCTATTAAATGGATAACAAATTAATCAGATGCCGTACTTGCAATCTCAGAAAATGAGTAACAATGAGAATTTCTGTAAATGTACAAATGTTTTAAGAATGAAAATAATCTTTTTCAAAATACTATGTTAAAAAAACCTATCCTATTCATAGAAGACTCTTTAAAACTTAACTAGATTCACATCAGTATCAGTATGGCAGGTAAACCATCATACCAAACCTGTTTAACAAGGAAATTAATATGACTAAACTATTAAGATAAATGAAAAAAATGCATAAAAACTACTATATTTGGATCAATATGTTTGCATGAAAAAGTATTTGCATACAAACTACTCTATTGGGAATGATATGTTTGTATGAAAATGTAATTGCATAAACACTGCTATGTAAGAAAAAACAATATATTAGCATGAAAATGCAAGTGCATAAAAACTACTTCTTTAGGAACAATATATTTACATGAAAATGTAACTGCATAAAAACTACTACATGTATATTAGAAACAATATATTTGCTTGACAATGTAATTGCATAAAAACTACTATATTAAAAACAATATATTTGCAAGAAAATGTAATTGCATAAAAACTTCTATATTAGAAATAATATATTTGCATGAAAATGTAATTGTATAAAAACTGCTATATTTGAAACAATATACTTGCATGAAAATGTTATTTTGCTCTATGTGCATTTTACAGTGCAAAAGGAGAAGACAAAAAAAGCAAGGCCTATTCCCATGCCATGACACATATGCATGGAATATATGTTATCTACAATTCTGAACGATAAAAACATTTACAAATTGAGATTGCAAATTAAGCAAAAAGTTTTCAAAAACCCTAAAATCACCTAAGTAGTAGCTCATTCAAAATCAATTATCAGAAAACAAGTAACCAGAGTAAAATTTGCATTTCCTCTTCTTTTTTTATTTTCTAACTAGAAGAAAGAATTTCTCTTGAAGGATTCAAATACTATATTGTCCATTAACCCATAAACGTCAAGAGGATCGACTCTTCTACTACAACTCTTTGGACGAGTCTATTTCCAATAGCTGAGGTCTAGTTAGTTTTATTACTACTTTGTATTATAGAAATTCCTGTGTTTTAATGCAAAGAAAGTAAACCCTGATCAGAAGCCATAATCTGGGGCATCTGATCTGGGTCTGTACTGATTGACAATTACCCTGTTGGGGGTTTCTTGACTTAAATGTGTTAATATCTGGATATCTTAACACTTACTATAACTGTCGTAAAATTTAAAAAAAAAATCATTTTAGTATGTATACCTCTTTGTGTGTCTAAATACTGCTGGATGAATGGCAGACAGTTCAGACTCTGATCAGATGCCACGTTCTGCAACATCTGATCTGGGTAAAAACTGTTTGCAAAGGCCTGTATGTCCCAGTACTTAAGTGTTATAACAGTCTTTTTAGGATTTTTGTTTCGAATTTCTAATTCAATCAACTGAATAACTGAATATTGTATCCCCATATAAGTTCCTACAATGGTATATTAAACAGTTGATTTATTCTTCTTGAAACATGCTCCAAGAGCACTTGGTGTCAATTTTAGAAAACAAAAACAATCATTCCAAATGACAACACAGTCCTTGCCTTCATGAACACATTTAGACCACTGGTCAAGAAGCAGATGCATATCTTCAATGTAGAAGGCACCATCTTGGGCCCTCAGGAAGTGGTCCACATCTGTTATAGCTTCATCAAGAATGGTGTTTAACAAGCTGGAATCCACCAAGTAGCCATGCTTGGATACTATGGATGTATGTGCCAGAGCAATGTTCTAGCTGAAGAGCACCTTTCTTGTCAATGGGAGCCCTGGTGACAGTGTGACCCTTTTGAACAGTCCAACAACTTTCGCATCCTATAAAATATAGACCATCACCTTGCCTGCAGACATCACTGTCTTAGCTTTCTTGTAAGGCAAAGAATCTTTCCAGAGCTCTGACTTCATCTCTGGTTGGAAGTGATGGACCAAGGTTTCATCTGTGGTTACAAATTGCCAGAGGAAGCTAAGCTGTCATTCTCCCTTGACAAGTTGTGCTGAATCCATTTCAGATCAGATCCAAGGAGCTTAAGGACCCAATGAGCTGACACCTTGTGACAATGTAAAGCTTTGTACTCACCTTTCTACAATGATGATGCAAGAACATTGGCAATGCTCTCCTGTGTAGTAATGGTGACTGGCCTTCCCAGACAGATTCCAGAATCTTCCTGCCACATTTCAACTCATTTCAACTTTTGCAGCCCACCTTTTCACCATGCTTATATGAAGGGGTATCCTCCCCTGCTGTGAACATTGTTTCCTCCTTAACCTCCTTGAGAGCTGAGCCTTTGTGATTGAGGTAGAGAATGACTGTACAATGGCTGAAGCTGTCCATTTTAGTAGAAACCACTTCTGATCAATCCTTGATTACAGTAAGTACAAGAAATAAAAGAACTGAAATTAGCTTCAAACACATTGTTCCAGGGTAATCTGTGAAAGTACTTCTGCCTTACTATTCAGCTCTTGTGTGTGTGTGTGTGTGTGTGTGTGGTTTTCCCATGCTTATAAGCAGAAGTACAATGTTCCAGATAAAACATTTTTTAACCAAAAAGTTCTGGTATTTTTCCGATTTCTCCTAAAAAAATACACTCTAGGTATTAGTCAGAAGCCCTTCCCTAAGATGCTTCTAATGAGTTCCCATAACATATGTTTTCTTGGAAAAATATGAAAAAATCTGGATATATCAGGATACCCACTCTTATCTCAAGTAAATCCAGGGAAAGGGAGAAAAAGAGCAACTGTTCTGATATCTTAGTATGCTGGATACAAATTTCAGCAGATGACATTTAGAATTTTTTTCTTATTTTTTCAAGAAAAAAGATTTGATATTTCATACAAACTGTCTCCTCAGGAGACAATTTGCATGAAATGTCAAATCCTATTTCTGGGGTAAAATAAGAAATATATCATCAATTTGTCATCTGCTGAATTTGTGTTTAGGTGAATGGATACAACTGAAAAATGCAGCCTCTATTTTGTAAAGGAGACCAATTTTCAAACATCTGAAACCTTCAAAATATTAAACATATTCTTTCCTTTAAGGGTAACCTCCAAGAAAAAGGGAGATAAATGTTTTTTTATGAGAGGTATTTTGCTTGGAGGCATATCCATTCCATCTAAAATATATCATATTTACACTAAATAGTTGAACACTAAATTTCTAAAATTTGAGGACCATTTCAGCAAAACAGTGTAGATCCTAATCAGATGCCACATTCTAAAACATCTAATCTGAATCTGTACTGTTTGCTGTGGCCTGTTTGTCCAAATACTTGGTGTAAATAAGCTTATGTTTTCTTTGCAAAATATTAAAAAACGCCTCCGCTTTAACACTATATTCAGGGTACAGGTAAACATATATCAGAGGTCCTGATCAGCCTGATTATCTGCACAGTCTGACCATGGCCTCTACTGTTTGTTGATATATCCTTAGTATTCAATGACCCTGTGTCTAGTGAAGATCCTGAACAGACTGCATTCACACAGAAGCTGATCTGGGCCTTTACTGTCCATATACCCCTCAAACCCTTTTATCATCATGTCAATCATTTCTCACTGGGTACTGTATTTATCCTAAATATTGAGACTTCTTATTACTCCTTATCATACTTGTCCTTAACCTTTACCACTCTCTGAGCAGGTTCAGCAGATGGCAAACTGATGATGTTTTTCTTTTGTTTTCCAAGAAAACAGGGCTTGATATTTCATGCAAATGGTCTCAACCCCTATTTTCTGGGACAAAAGAAGAAAAAAAGTATTGTCTGCTGATATTTTTTCCAAGATACTGAGCAAATCTATTTACTATATGCTGATGTGTCTTAAACTGCTGGAGAAGTGATAAATAGTGTAGATGCTGATCAGATGCTGCATTCACTGAGCAGGCTCTACACTGTTTATTCAGGCCTGCCTGTCCCAAAACTTAGGTTTAATTTGGTAGTCCTTATCTATATCACTGAGCTTTACATCCAGAGACACAGTAACATTGCACAAATTAACTTTTACTACTCTCTAATTCAGCAGACAACAAATTAATGATAATTTCCCAGAAAACATGATTTGGTATTTCATGCAAATTATCTCAAAAGAAGTCAACTTACATGAACTGATAAATCACATTTCCTTGGAAAAATATTCTAAAATGTTCTCTGCTGAATTTTTATCCAGAGTACTGAGCAATAACAACCATAAACAATGACTTCCATCTTGTATCAAATCTGAATGGATTCATGGGAAGAGGTTGATATCCTTCATGTGCCATCCTAAACAATGTAGCAAGGAGTAGAACTGGACCTGAAATAATACAGTACACTACACTACAGTGAAAAGTTACAAACCAAATTACTTCTACAACATGGACCAGCTATTCCAAGTAGTTTTATATACAGCTCCAGATAAGAGGGTGTATCCACATAATATTTTTCTTATTTCTCCACAGAAACATATAGAAACTTCTTGAGTACCCTCAACATATGTTTTCATGGAGAAATAAGAAAAATATCAACACTTTGGGTTGAAAAAAGAGCCTTATCTGGCATTACATTTACACTTGACATGCTGGGTAAAATTTTCAATAGAGGACATGGACTTTTTCTTCCAGACAAACCAGGTTGACATTTCATGTAAAAACTGAAATGTCAAATCCTGCTTTCTGGGAAAAATAAGAACATCATCTCGCCAGTTTGCCATCTGCTGAATCTGCCAACGAGAGAGGAAAGATTAAGTAAGCTGTTAAAGTTAAGCATGTTAGTTAAAACTGTCAGCAGAATGACATTTTAAAATAATGTATTTTTTTCTGATTTTAAACAGAAAATAGGACTAAAAATTTCATGCTCATTATTAGGAGGCAATCTGCATGAACTGTCAATTTGTTTTATTCAGGTTTTACCTCAATTTCTACAACCATTCAGTCATATCGCGGCAGTGTTTGGATGTGGCAGGGAGCTCCATGCTCACTTTTAAGAGCGCTGCCTTACTGAAATATCAATCCCCTGAGACATCACATGATATTTTACTTGTCACATTATACCAACATCAGGCTGGTCTTCATGCTGAGCACCAAGCAAAAGAGCACCTACTACCATTTTAAAGTGTTTGGTATGACAAAACCCGGGATGGAACCCACCAGGTCACAAAAAACAGATGCTCTACCAGCTGAGCCACTGTGCTGGTAAAATGTTGGTTGATTTGGAGTTTAATGGCCCAGTTAACATATTAGTCATGTGGAGCCAGTCACTTTACCAAACCACACTTTTCCTAGGCAAGCTTATATATGCAGTCCTCTTAGTGGTTAATCAGTACTTGAGCACATTTTTTCCTAGGTAACTGACAACTGCCCTTCTTGAACTAGCAAAAGGGACAAAATGGCTGTTTTTTTTGTGTTGTGTTGAGGTTTTATGGCCCAGTCAACCCAATGACATCATGATCAATCTTCACAAAAGATTGCTACCAGATCTGGTGGGGATTGAAACTGTGACCTCTTGATAGGCAGTCAGAAGTGCATCAGACTGAGCTACTCAGGCCTGAAAGAATCTATAGAACGGAAAACGCAAAATGTCTGGCACAATGCCCTATTTTCTGGCAGGCTTTATGTACAATATTTATCCTAAGCATTGGGTTGGTTGGTTGGTTGGTTTTGAGTTAAACGAACCAGTCAACACTATTAAGGTTATGTCAAGCTGGTCCATTTACTTAACCACATTTCCTGGGCAAGCCTAGTCTTCTAACCTATTAACCTGTGCACATTTTGTAAGAAACTGACAAATGACCTTGAATCATTGGAAGGGAAGAGATTATGATGCTAGAAAATATTTCACAATCAATCTCAATGAAACAATGCTGCTGAACCCAGTGGGGAATGAACCAGTGTTCTCTTGATCACCTAGCCATTGGGACAGGTCTGAGCAAACAGAATAAACCCAGATCATATGCTGCAGATTCATCATCTGATCAGGGTCTACAGTTTGCCACTCGCAGAGCAGTTCTTACAGGTAATAAAATGGTTTTGTTCAAAGTTTAGAATAAATATTGTAAGAAGTTAAGGTATCCTAATATTTAGAGTTTTTACAATACTTCTTGTCTGCTGAATTGTCCAGAGGCTGTTAACTACTGAAGTATCCATTTTATTGCTCTGCATACTGGTCAAGAATTACAACATACTACATTTTGATATATTTGTTTTATTTATACTTCTCCAAGAAAATGAGCATATTCTTTTGCCAGAAACTGACAACTGTTTTCTTGTGTCAGCAGAAGGAAAATAAAAGTGCTGCAAGCACTGCACCATGCCCACCACTGCACTTAAATCAATGAAATCAAATGGAAGGTGCATTAGTCTTTCCCTAAATAAAGTTGACATGAATATATGACAGATGATTATTTTCAATGTTCAAAGGGCCACAACTCAAAAAGTAAGTAAACCAGACTTACACTTCCCATTTTCACCTCATGGTGCTTCACATTTGTGTAAAGTTTACAAGTATATCACAAGAATTGTTATTTTCAATGTTCAAAGACCCATAACTCAAAAAGTAATTAAGCCAGACTTGTGGGGTTCTTGTGTTCTACATGTCTTCTTAAGTTGCTTTACATTTCTGCAAGGCTTCAAAAATCTCTGAAACATTTTCAAGTTATAAAAAGGGCACAGGTAAATGATGGGGATCACTATTTACAATGTCCAAAGGGCGGTAACTCCAAAAGCAGGTAATTCAGAGTTGTGGTTTCTTTTTGTCTACACATCATATCATGGTGATATACATTTGCATAATGTTTCAAGAAAATATCTCAAACAGTTTTCAAGTTACAGAGCGGACACATATATAACAGATATCACTATTTTCAATGTTCAAAGGGCCATAACACCAAAAGTAGGTTAAGCAGAGTTATGGTTCTTGTGTTCTACACCTCATATCATGATGCTCTACATTTGTGTGAAGTTTTCTCTAAAATCTGAAACGGTTTCCAACTAACAGAGCTGACACAAATACATGGTGGAAATTGCTATTTCAATAGTTTCTATGTTCAAAGGGTAGTAACTCCAAAAGTAGGTTAACCAGAGTTATGGTTCTTGTATTCTGCACATCTCTCATGGTGCTTTACATTTGTGAGAAATTTCATGAAAATATCTGACACCATTTTTAGCTTACAGAGCAAACACTCGTACATGGTAGAAATAGCTATTTCAATGTTTGTTTGTGTTGAGGTTTTACGGCCCAGTCAACCCAATGGGGTCATGTCGAGCGCAGTCAGTTTACCTAACCACACGTTTACTGGGCAGGCTTAGTCCTCTAAGCGGTTAACCAGTATTGTGCACATTCTTTTGCCAGAAACTGACAACTATTTCAATGTTCAAAGGGCAATAACTCCAAAAGTAGGTAAACCAGAGTTACATTCATGAGTTCTGCACATTGTCTCAAGGAGCTTTAAATTTTAAGAAGTTTCATCAAAATATATGAAACAGTTTTCAAGTTACAGAGCGGACACGAGTACTTTGTTGAAATGGCTATTTTCAATATCTATGACGTTCAAAGGACCGCAACTTCAAAGGTAGGCTAACCAGAGTTATGGTTCTTGTGTTCTGCATGTTATCCTTTGGTGCTTTACATTTGTATGAAATTTCATGAAATTATCTTGAACGGTTTTCAACTTACAGAGTGGACACAAGTACATGGTGGAAATGGCTACGTTCAGTGTTCAAAGAGCAATAACTTCAAAAGTAGGCAAATCAGAGTTACAGTTCATGTGTTCTGCACGTTGTTTCATAGTGCTTTACAATTGTGTAAAGCGTGGTGAAAAAACAATGAATGGTATCAGAGTTATGGAGTGGAAATGACTATGTTCAATGTTCAAAGGGTAATAACTCCAAATGTAGGTTGACCAGAGTTATGTTTCATGCTTTCTGAACATCGTCTGTTAGTGCTTTACACCGGTGTGAATTTTCAGGAAAATATCTGGAACGGTACTACAGTTATGGAGCAGACACGAAACTATGAAGAGCTGAAGGACAGACGGACACTCAAAATTTTGGACGGTATAACAGAATACCTCGCCACTTAATGTGGCGGGGCATAAAAATGACTGTAGAAAATATTTCATGATCAATCTAAAAAAATGTTACAGGAGCCAGCAGGGATCGAACCTGTGACCGTCTGATCACCAGTCCGAGGCACATCGGACTGAGCCACTGAAGCCAGCTTGTTCCGCATCTCTTTAACTTGTGGTGCCTTGGGAAAGCTGTGTTTTGTGATTGTAGCATTTCCTGGGTATCTTTATATATATTTCAACATTTCATGTAAATCCCTTGCTTGTAAGTAGAAAATTCACATGAATTATCATGTCAAGCCTTATTTTTTCAAAAATCAAACAGAAAAATACTTGAGAATTTAATCTGCTACAATTTTGTTTGACACATGAACTATTACCACTCTCTAGGCAAATTCAGCATCAAACTTGCACACTTCTTTAATATGTCTGTTACATATTCAATGCTTGGAAAGATCCAGCTAAAGGTGTAAGAGTACTTGACTTCACAAGTATGCACAATTAGTCATCTCTGACTAGGAACACTTGTCCTAAAATGGCTAAACTAAAAATACTTTCATTTTGTAAAGAAATATTTGTTCAGCATCAAACTTTTCCATGCACATCTTCAATAAGCCTGTCATGTATGTGTAAAGTTTTGAAAAGATCCAACGAAAGTTCTAAGAGGAGTGGATTTCATAAAGTATGCAATATTAACCATCACTAAGTGCAGTTGTCATAAAACGGCTAAGTTAAAAACATTACCATTTTCTCAAAAACAGAATTTTCATCATCAAACTTGTACATATACACCTTCAATATGTTTGTAACTTATATGGAATGTTTTGGAAAGGTCCAACAAAAAATGTAAGAGGATTCGATTTCACAAGATATACATGTATACTATTAACTATCATTGACTAGGTGCAGTTGCATACATTATACATCCTGGATCATGTGGAACCTCCTGCATTTGAAGCCCATCTCACCTCCCACATTTGAAGCCCATCTTCTGGTCTCCCACCTTGGTAATGGAATCCGCACCCCCCCCACCCCCCCCCGCTCCCAACCCAAATTCAACTATCTCGTCCTGAGTTCTTCCCGATTGACCATTTTTCTAGTAATGGTACTTCAGCTTAGTTTTCTTAATATCCTAACCCCTGGGGGTCCTAACATGTCTTATCATGATAAGCCACATCACTTCAGTTTTATGACAGCATTACGAAAACATGCCTATTTTAGATACAGTATAACCTCAATGGCTCGAACCAGGAGGGCTTGTTTACCCTGGATGATTCGAACTCTTTTTTTCAGTCTCTACAAAATCCTTCCAACAGCTCAAGAAAACAAATATTTAGGGATTTTTTCTTATTTTATCATGGAATTGTATGTTGTGTGTACTCGAAAAGATCTCCCTAAATTATCACTATTTGCTTCCTGAACTGGTGCCATGATTAACCCTCAGTGGCTCGAACTACCCATGTCTCGAACGAATTTCCATGGTCCCAAAGATGTTCGAGCCACTGAAGTTCGACTGTATATAGAAAATTTTACCTCCAAACACTGAACATTTTTAAATAAAAAAAAAACTTTGATATTTGTCATATTCAGGCCCAAAACATAGATTGTGGGTACTCGTTAGAACAGCCTTGGCGAGGCAGTTCTAACGAGTACCCACAATCTATGTTTTGAGCAAAAATAAGAAAAATAATGTATACCCCTGTAAACCCCAGTTTTACTATATAAAAGTGGGGTTTAAGGGGGTCAAAATTATATAGGCATGTTTTCGTGATGTTGATTATTCAGCCAAGTCTAATCTTCCAGTATTCAGGTTATGTAAGATTACCTTAAAGAACACCAATCGTTTACCATTATTGGGTGCCAGTGTCAACAGTCAGCAAATTCAAACAGTGCAGATTGATTGATTGTGTTGTTGTGTAACAACACATCAACCCTTGTGGGTTATTTTGTGTCATCTCCCAGAGAAAGGGAGAAAAGAGATAGCAGAGGAGATGAAAGAGAGGGACAGGGAAGAAAGAGAACAAGAATGAAGTGAATAAACAGATGAAATACAAATATCCCCCCTCTACCCTTACCTGCTACAAGGACAGCAGGCCTTGCCCAACTGTAAGCCAATATCAGTTGGACACCCCAGTGATGTAAGATACACAACACCTTCACCACACCCGACCACCACCAGAATGCTCAACGTGACTGGAAGCCATCCAAATTGTGTCCAATGCTTGGACTTGTAATTCTGAGTTACAACGAGGTTCAGATGTAATTATTTTATTTTAATAATTAATTTATTAATTTTAATTAATTAATAATTTTAATAATAGCGAATAATTATTATTTGAGTATAAAAGTCTTGAAAACAACTTTTTACAGCCCAAGGCCCAGTTGTTCAAAGCATTGTTAGCTTAATGAGATTGTTAAGGGTCATTTCATTAACTGTTTTAGCAGATTCAATACACAATATTCTGATATTTTTAGCTGAAAAAATGTCAGTAGCTTTTGCAAAAGCTACTCACATTTTTTCGGCAAAAGATTTCAGCATATGAGATTTCACTCAATGTAAATTTTAACAAATCGTTAACTTACGATGTCATTAGCATTGAACAACTGTGCCCTGGTTAGAAAGTAGATGCCTCTTTTGCAAAAGTAACACAAGCTGAAATCTGTATACCCCATCCCCACTCCCTATACTTTGTATGCAGGGGGGTATGAAAACAGTATACCTCTCCCCCATACTTCGTATGCAGGAGGGAGGTATAAAAACATGAAATGATAATATCCTGCCACTATCGTGTGGTAGGGGAATAACTCGGTCAACAAGAGCTGTCGGAGGACAGCGAGCTCGCCTGCTGGGTACATTTTATATTGTAACATTTTTATCATTAAGCCATATAATATAGGTCACACTGACCTAGATGTATTTGTATGTAAATCATTTTGTCACTTAGATATAATAATCCAGGTATGACAATTCTCCATGAAATAGTAATAAAAATAAAAGGCAAAATCACTGAAGCATGAAATATAGGTCACAATGACCTAGATATAGTAAGTGGTCATTCATTGGGTCACATGGAACTAATATCCCAGGTGTGACATTTATCCAACAAATATTCAAGATATAAGGCAAAATCACTGAACCATGAAATATAGGTCACACCAACAGAGATATATTTTGACGTCAATAATCGGGTCACAAGGAACTAATATCCCAGGTGTGACATTTATCCAACAAATAGTATTCAAGATATAAGGCAAAATCACTGAACCATGAAATATAGGTCACAATGACCTAGATATAGTAAGTGGTCATTCATTGGGTCACATGGAAGTAATATCCCGGGTGTGACATTTATCCAACAAATAGTATTCAAGATATAAGGCAAAATCACTGAACCATGAAATATAGGTCACACCAACAGAGATATATTTTGACGTCAATAATCGGGTCACAAGGAACTAATATCCCAGGTGTGACATTTATCCAACAAATAGTATTCAAGATATAAGGCAAAATCACTGAACCATGAAATATAGGTCACAATGACCTAGATATAGTAAGTGGTCATTCATTGGGTCACATGGAAGTAATATCCCAGGTGTGACATTTATCCAACAAATAGTATTCAAGATATAAGGCAAAATCACTGAACCATGAAATATAGGTCACACCAACAGAGATATATTTTGACGTCAATAATCGGGTCACAAGGAACTAATATCCCAGGTGTGACATTTATCCAACAAATAGTATTCAAGATATAAGGCAAAATCACTGAACCATGAAATATAGGTCACAATGACCTAGATATAGTAAGTGGTCATTCATTGGGTCACATGGAACTAATATCCCAGGTGTGACATTTATCCAACAAATAGTATTCAAGATATAAGGCAAAATCACTGAACCATGAAATATAGGTCACAATGACCTAGATATAGTAAGTGGTCATTCATTGGGTCACATGGAACTAATATCCCAGGTGTGACATTTATCCAACAAATAGTATTCAAGATATAAGGCAAAATCACTGAACCATGAAATATAGGTCACAATGACCTAGATATAGTAAGTGGTCATTCATTGGGTCACATGGAACTAATATCCCAGGTGTGACATTTATCCAACAAATAGTATTCAAGATATAAGGCAAAATCACTGAACCATGAAATATAGGTCACAATGACCTAGATATAGTAAGTGGTCATTTATTGGGTCACATGGAAGTAATATCCCAGGTGTGACATTTAACCAACAAAAAGTATTCAAGATATAAGGCAAAATCACTGAACCATGAAATATAGGTCACAATGACCTAGATAAGTAAGTGGTCATTCATTGGGTCACATGGAAGTAATATCCCAGGTGTGACATTTATCCAACAAATTGTATTCAAAATATAAGGCAAAATCACTGGACCGTGAAATCTAGGTGACCTTGACCGTAAAATGTAGGTCACCATGACCTTCACTCTCTTACACTTAAACTGATGTCACATAGTTAGCTGATGTACAACCAGTTGTGTCTATAACCTGTAGGCATATAAGATTTTACAAATGTGTCCTAGATTTTGACCCCTAGCCCCACCCCAAGGCCCACCCTGAGGTATGAACCCAGAGGTATGTTCTTTTGGAATCTCAGAAGACTCGTCCAGGTACCCAAATTCTAAATATGAATGCTCTATGAGGAGTGAAAGTCAAGATATAAGAATTTGAAAAACTTTAACACAGTATTACAAAGGTGTCCTAGATTCTGACCCCTAGCCCCACCCAGGGGCATGAACCCAGGGGTTTATTCTCTTGGAATCTCAGAAGACCCTCCAAGGTACCTAAGTTCCAAATTTGATGCCTCTGTGAGGAGTGACTGTTGAGATACAAGCATTTGAAAAACTTTAACACAGTGTGACGGGAACGGGAACGCAAACGCAAACGCAAACGCAAACGCAAACGCAAACGTGGACGACCGGGGTGACTACAATAGCTCTCCTTGTACTTCGTACAGGCGAGCTAAAAATTGATGAAATTTCACCTTTAGCAATCCCAAAGTGGACCTCATTAATATCAATGCACATGCCAAGTTTGGTGAAAATTGATTGATACATACTCAAATTATTGTCTGGGAATGAAAATACATACATGTGGCAGGCAGATAACTGTTTGTTTGTGTTGAGGTTTTACAGCCCAATGGGGTCATGTCGAGCGAGGTCAGTTTACCTAGCCACATGTTTGCTGGGCAGGCTTAGTCCTCTAAGCAGTTAACCTGAGTATTGTGCACTTTCTTTCGCCAGAAACTGACAACTGCCCTTCTTGAATCTATGGAAGGGAGAAGATGACCACAGAAAATATTTCATGAGCAATATTCACGAAAGAATGTTCCTGACCTCGGCGGGGGATGAACCCGCGACCTCCTGGTCTCCAGTCGGATGGCGCATCCAACTGAGCCACTGAGGCTGGTGCAGGCAGATAACTCTTTCAAAAAACTGACAAAATTTGCCCGTTAGCAATCCCAAACCAGATCTCCACAATATCAATGCACACACCAAGTTTGCTGGAAATCCATTAGCATTAACTCCAGTTATCATCCGTAAACAAGAATACTAACATGTGGGGGCCAGGTAACTATCAAAAATTGAAGAAATTTGCCTATTAACAATCCCAAACCACTCATCCCTGATTCACAAAATTTGAATAAAATTCATCAAAAACTATTCAAGTTAGAGAGTGTAAATCAAGCAGTGATGGGCAGATGGACGGATGGTCATTTGGAGGGGAAAACATAATACCCCACCACTATCCTGTGGCATGGTATAAAGAATGGTCTACTTTCATTTTTTCCATCATACATCTACAGAAATTTTAAGTTGCCATAGCAACTAAAGCATGGCAATGCAAAACACTACATTGTACTTTTGTGGAGGCAAATATTACAAAAATATCATCATCCTTATGGCTTCTCAAGAGATGATTTTTCTTATATTTTTTCATTTTTTTTTTTTTTGGATGCCATGGCAACCAATTCAATTCAGATGTTTGAACAAATTCATAATGTTTCCTAAAGGATTACTGAAGGAACATTTCTCTAAAACTTTTGTCAAAATATCTGTAGTGAAATAGCAAAAAGACCTACTGGGAACTTTAAGTTGCACACGAGCAATGGCAACAAAAGACAAACTTTTTGTAGAAGCTTATATTATGAGCATTTCTTTAAAGTTTCAGCTTCATCCCTCATATGGTTTCTGAGGAAAAGATTTTTGCATATTATTTTGCAAATTTAATATTTCAGTTGCCATGTCAACCAATCAAAACCAACAGTTTGGACAAAATTCATTTGTAACATAGGGAACTTCTCAAGAAACATTTCTGTAAAACTTTTGTCAAAATACCTCCAGGGAGATAGAACAAAAAGACCTACTTTCACTTTTCCCATTATAAGCCTACGGAAACCTTATGTTGCCATAACGACAAGTATAAAGTAACTATATATGGTAATAAAAAAACAATATTTTTGTTGAGACTAATGTTCTGAACATTTCTTGAAAGTTTCACTTCGTCTCCCTTATGGCTTCTGAAAAGATTTTTGAATATTTTTTCATAAATTTAACATTTCTATTGCTGTGACAACTAAGCAAATTCAGCAGTTGGACAAAATTTGTTCGTAGCATTAGAGGACAACTCAAGAAACGTAGTCAAAATATCTGCAATGAGACACCAATAAATGACAATTTCCACTTTTCCCATTATAAGAATGGCAACTATAAGTTGCCACAGCTACCATAGTTCTTAATCAACTGAAACAAAAAAAACTATGTAAGTCATTCCCTTTTCTATAGTATATATATGTGAAACATAGGAAGAACTGTCTTCAGAGAAGAAGTTGTTTGAAAATGTTGACAGATGACTGATGGACAACAGATACATGCATATACTATAGGCTCCTAATAGGATCAGGTGAGCTAAAAGTGTATAGTCCCCTTAGGGGAGAAATGAACCACAAGTCAAAGCAACCTGAGTCATACCTTCATGGGAGTATATTTATGGTAAGAGGAGGTTCCTGTAGCAAATTCTATAGCTGTAATTCCTAGGTTCCATATATCAGCTTTTAAAATCACATCCTGTTACCTGAAAATGTAAATATAAAATTCATACAAAAACAAATAAAATAGGGTTCCATGCAGTCACCATAGGCAATCAATATTTCCAACCCTGACCTCACCTTCAGATTTTTAACCTCTATTAAAACTATAGGGAAATTCTAAAGATGACAAACTAGTGATATTTTGTTTCTTATTTTCCCCAGAAAAAGCTTCTGACATTTCATGCAGTGCCTCATAAGGAATGTAAAATCTAATTTTCCATGAAAAAATATGATACATATTTCAATATGTTGTCTGCTGAAATTTTTACCCAACATGCTAATAAGTTTTTCATCAGTAGCAAACTGGATGATTCGCACTCAAACTAATGTTTGCTCTTTTTGGACCATTTACCAAACCATTTAACTCTTTCACTGCCATTGGCAATGATAATGGGCTTTTGCAAACAGCATTACCCAGATGAGATGGCTCATAATGAGCCAACTCATCTGGATCTACGCTGTTTGATGTTCAGTCTTTCAACTTCACATATTAACTTCTTCCCAAGCAATAGTTTTTATTTAAAAAAAAAAAAGCAGATGACAAATGTCGTCTGAAATTTGGCAGCAAGAGTTTCATTTTCATGGAGTTTCATTTCCCATTGGATCAAATTCTTTCCTTGTAGAGTGTGTTTGAGTTTGTCCGAGTTGGAGTTTTACACCCCAGTAAACACTGTTAGGGTCATGTCCAGCTGATCAGTTTACCTTTCAGCCCAGCAGACCAATACCAATGCCTGTGCAAACAGTGTAGATCAAGAAGAGAGGGCTCATAACGATCTGTCTCATCAGGATCTACACTGTTTGCTATTCTGTTTTGGTTTTAGACTGACACCCCTATTAGCATTAGTGGACAAATCCAAATTCAAGAATGGAAAAACCCACTTCAGAAACTCAGGGATGAAAGGGTCAATCTACTCACACTTCCTGGGCAGGCTTAGTCCTAAGTAGTTAGCCAGCACTACTACACAGCTGTATGATGCTAAACCTATGACATTTTCTTCTTTGGTTCTTCTAAAGAGTTCTCTAGACACATGTTTTCATGAAAACATAATCATCAACTACTGTAAATCACCTAAAATTTCCAACACTTTATTCCTTACTTTTTTGGCCTAAAGTTTGCTTCTTAAGCAACAGTTTCTTAACCCTTGTCCTGCTGAGTAAATTAAGATGACATGCCTATTTCCAATTTTCAGCCAATCAGATTACTTGATTCATGTTGTTGATATAAATTCAAATAATGAATGGCAAACAGTACAGATCCAGATCAGTTGGCTTCTTCAGAAGCCAATTGATCTCGATCTACACTGTTTGCAAAGGCAGGGTATGTCTGGGTACAGCAGGACAAGGGTTAAAATACATTGTGGAATGGCAAACAGTGAAGACCCTGATTAGACTGCTCCTTCAGGATCAGTCTCATATGGATCTGCAATGCTTGCATATACCATTTGTCGGAAACTTTGGTGTACGAAATTTTAGGATATGTACCATATGCCTACTTACGATTCCTCTGGAAATACAAATATACAGTGAACCCTCATTACAACGACAGCATTTGTTGCCAAAGATGTTGCCATTAAAATGAATTTGCTGTTGTAAAGAATCCTTAATGGACAGAATGATATGTAAGAAAGATCTTATTTTATTCTTATTTCTGCAAAGAACATATGTTTTGGATATTTGTTAGAGAGGCAATTCTAACAAATATCCAAAACATATGTTACTTAAGTTTTGATACAATATTCTTGTATAATTTCTCATTAACTGTCACCTTTTCAGCAGTTTTGTTACATTTAAATTGTCATTATAACAAATTTTGTCGTTGTATCGAGTGTCAGTATAAAGAGGGTTGACTGTATTTATGTTGGCTGTCGGTGTCTCAAAGGAATCAACTCAGATTACTCCACCAAGGTTCATGAAAATATGTTGTTTTTTTGTAAAAAGTACAAGAATGTTTTCATGTGAATGGTGCTCATTTGATTTTGTTTTGTGTTGAGGTTTTACGGCCCAGTCAACCCATTAGGTCATGTCGAGCGCGGTCAGTTTACCTAACCACACGTTTACTGGGCAGGCTTAGTCCTCTAAGCGGTTAACCAGTATTGTGCACATTCTTTCGCCAGAAACTGACAACTGCCCTTCTTGAATCAGCGGAAGGGAGAGAATGACCGTAGAAAATATTTCATGATCAATCTCTACGAAAGAATGTTGCCGACCTCGGCGGGGGTTGAACCCGCGACCTCATGGTCTCCAGTCGGACGACGCATCCAACTGAGCCACCGAGGCCGGCGGTGCTCATTTGAATGATGATTTGTTTGATAAAAAGAGATTATTATATGGCAATTTTCATATCATACCCCATGTCAATCCAAGACACCCATATCAGCCTGAGGGCTGATATGGGTGTCTTGGATTGACATGGGGTATGATATGAAAATTGTCATATCATAATCTATTAATCATACATTTGTCTTTCTGACAAGTGTGCCTATTTGATATCGTATGCGGAGCCAAATGCAAGACCACCGAGTGCTCCGAATATTGTGATATGGGTGTTTTGCCTGAGCAAAAAAGCAGTATCACCCACGTGACCTGGTGATATGGGTTTTATGCCTGTGCAAAAAAGCCGTATCACTCATGTGACCTGTTATCACACCTTTTGTGCTCCACAAGAGTGATATGAGCTTGAAAGCAGTGTTAGTATCACATATGCAAAATGAACATATTTTTTAGTAAATATGTGGTAAATGCCCATAAATGACACCAAAGTTTCTGACAAAATGCTAAGCTTAAGATAAAGCGCTTTTTCCATCCAGAAAATATTGATATTTTTTCTTATTTCTCCACAAAAACGTATGTTGTGGGTACTCTATAGAAACATCTCGCCATAGCACTTCTAATGGGTACCCACACACATATGTTTTCATGGAGAAATAAGGGAATTGTTTACCTGATACCCAGTCTTATCCAGACTTATGATTAATATAATATACTATCCAGACTTATGATTAATATAATATACTAACAGTGCAGACCCAGATCAGACGGACCCTAATCTTAGTCTAAGCTGTCTGACAGACAAAGATTGGACTGCTCCTGCAAGTCCACTAAGCATTTTATGAAACAATTCCATGATAAGCAAAATCTAGGCCAAAATTATTTGAGTAAAGTGTTCGAAATTTTTGGACATTTACCGTATTTTATCAAAATACCTGCTCCATCACTTCCAGTGCCATCCAGCATGGCGTCCCCACAAATGTATGTCTGATGGCATTTCTTGTCTGAGCTTTACCCGAAGCTAACCATGCACTCACTCAAAAATCTATCAAAAATTAAACAGTGGCATAGCAAGAATGAAATTATTTTTACGCACACCCAGAAAAATCATGAATAAAAGCCTGTTGTGGGCAAGCGTCCCCCGACATCATGGTTTTGTTAGTAAAGGGTTGTGACTTTAAAATCTATATTCATGCTGAGCCATGTTTAGCAAGAAAGCTGGTAGTGCCAAATAAAATTTTGGACCAATATCTATTATCATACCAAATATACAGTAAATCCATGCAAGGATTTAGAAATCAAGAGATCTTAAAAACTTTAACACAAAACTTTAACATAAATTTCTCAGTTTGTGATCTTGACCTTTAGATCATAAGCAGGGGTGGGGGTAGTGCCAAATAAAATTTTAGACCAATATCTATTATCATACCAATTGTACAGTAAATCCATGCAAGGAGAAATGAAGAGATCTTAAAAGCTTTGACACTAAACTTTAACATAAGATTTCTAAGTATGTGACCTTGACCTATAGGTCATGAGCATGGGTATGGATAGGGCTCAATAAAATCGTGGACCATTATCTATAATTATACCAAATATAAACTAAATCCATTGCAGGATTTAGAAAATATGAGGTCTTAAAAACTTTGACATAAAACTTTAACTTTTTTGTTAACGACGACGCCGACAAAGACTTCAACGCCGACGCCTGGAGTAGTGCAATAGCTCTTCCTGTCCTTTCGTACAGGTGAGCTAAAAAAATTTATAACCTCGGGCCTGGTATGTTCTCTAAAGCTGTCAAAACCAGACAGCACATCAGTTTGATCTTTGAGATTGTCCTTCATCTTCATTACTGCCACAGCCTCAGATGTCTTAGTAACCCTGATGAGAACCTGTGGTTTGCATACTAGGTATTTGAAAAACTTTACTGTTTCAAGCCAAATATTATTTACTCTGATCTCAAAATTGGTTTGATTTGGAGTTTTATGGCCCTGTCAACACTGCTAAGATCATGTCAAGCCAGTCAGTTAACCTACTTACACTTTTCCTGGGCAAGATTAGTCCTCAAAACATATAAAAGTACTTTGTGCACATACTTTCACCAGTAACTGAAAACCTACCTTCTAGAATCTGTGGAAGGAAGAGATTAAGCAAAAAAAGTATTTCATGATCAATCTCGAGTTTGGATTCTAAATTATGACCCCTGGATCTGTAGTCAGACATGCTACCGACAGTGCAAAGCCCTGAACCAAGGGGTTGAGGAGATGTTCAATGTAGACTGGCAGATGCAGACAGGTGAAAGATACTGGACAACTGACCATTAGATAGCTCACCTTGAACATGATGTGCTCATGTTAGCTAAAAAGATGCATAGCTCCAGATTAGGCACTTTTTTTTTCGATTTCTCCACAAAAATATATATTGCTGAGGTGCTTCTACAAAGTATGTACAGACAGTATGTGTTTTTGTGTAGCAATAAAAAAAATGTTATATAACTACCCCTTTAACCTGAGCAATGAAGATATTTTCCAGGAATGAAGTATACCCATAAATGGTATTAATACTTACCTCTGTTATACTGTCTAATATTTTTCCCATTGTTTCTTCATTTTCTGTTGCTTCTAATTTAAGGAATACAGTATCTATTTTTGAAACTAAACTGCCTATAGAATATTTAATTCTATCAACACTGCAAGATAACACTGTAAATTCTTCAGGTAAAAGACATTTTGCTGGACTTGATCTGGAGGACTGGCTTTACTATTACTGTCGTCCACATTGTTGTCATTGGAGCTAACTTGGCTGGTGGATCCACAGGCACTCTCCAGTCATTGTACCCTTTCATGTTCATCATATTCCTTGTTGAGGGCAGTCTTTCAAGAAGAAGAAGGATAAATTGATAAAACTGATGAACTCATTTATTGTCAATCTTTAATCCTTAGCATGCTGGGTAAATCTTTCAGCCCATGACATTTAATTTTTTTATTTTTTTTCCCAGAAAATAGGTTTTGAAATTCTTGCAAATTGTCTCCTAATTTGCATGAAATATCAAATCCTGTTTTCTGGGAAAAAATAAGACAATATTTCAAAATGTCATCTATTGAAGATTTTACCCAGCATCATGGAGTGGATAAACTTTCTGGGAAGGCAGGTTTTGAAATTCTTGCAAATTGTCTCCTAATTTGCATGAAATATCAAATCCTGTTTTCTGGGAAAAAATAAGACAATATTTCAAAATGTCATCTATTGAAGATTTTACCCAGCATCATGGAGTGGATAAACTTTCTGGGAAGGCAACTCTGCCAAAAAGATTTTGACCTCCCTTCTGAAAAGTGGTCTAATCTAGAAGGAAAGAATAAGCTTGCAAGGGGAGCAAAATCTTTCTTTTTAGGTTAGACCCCCTTTCAGAAGGATCTTGGTGTGTATGAAAGCAAACAGGAAGTCAAAAAGTTGTCTCCCCTGTAAAAAGTGGTAGATGATCCACCAGGTGTCTCCAGTTTGAACTCAATTGTTCAAAGCATCATTAGCTTAACAAGCTTGTTAATGACAAACTCATTATTTGTTTGTTTGTAAGATGAACTCATTAATTTTCGTAGCTGAGGTATTTTAAAATACATTGATATTTCGCTGCAAAAATGTTAGTAGCTTTTTTCAGCAAAAAATATCAATGTATTATTTGCCATATTTCAAGATAGAAATTTTAATGTCATGTTAGCAAACCACTTTTCTTATAGATAGGTAAACACTGCTTGACTAACCCTTGATTATATACAGAGAACCCTTGTTAAAATGACAGCATTTGTTCCCAAAGACATTGCCATTAAAATGAATTTGCTGTTAAAAAGAATCCTTAATGCACAGAATGATATATGTGTAAGAAAGGCCTTGTTTTATTCTTATTGAATATTTTATGTTTTGGATATTTGTTAGAATCGCCTCATTGAGGCAATTCTAACAAATATCCAAAACATATGTTGCTTGAAGTTTTAGTGCAATATTCTTACATTAATTCTTATTAACTGTCACCTCTTGAATGGAGGGTTCGTGACAGTCAAATTGTCATTGTAACGAATTTTGTCATTGTATCGAGTGTCAATATAAATAGGGTTGACTGTACATTATAAGCACCAATAAACTCAAAACTGCACTAGCTCAGTGGTAGACCTCAGTTCACAAAGCATGATCCTGCAGGTTCAAATCCAAATATGACATTTTGTTTTTGATCTTTTACTTATCTTTTAATATCAATCTTATAATTATAAAAAAGGAAACAACTTTTAGTGTAGCACCATTTAGCTTTCTATTTTATTTCCTTTCATAGGATAGCCTAAAACAAACAAGAATTCCGCGGAAGGCGTCATCGCACCTGCTGGCGCAAAAGTCACAGGAGCCACAATCAGAATGTGGTTATTAAATAAGTTTATTTCATTCTTAGCAGTGCTTACTTGGAAAACTGGGTTGAAAAAAATGTAGACAAAGTGCCAAGTGGGGCATATATATTCCAGGCCAGTCCCATTCCCTCTAATGGCTATATCTTCAGCACTGACTTTTCGTATCATACAGCCCAATGATAATGGAACATTGACGTAAAATGTGTAAAAGTCACTGGAGCATGAAATTTAGGTCAAGGTCACGGGTCAAGGTACCTGCTAATTCAGTACATCAAGGAGAAGCACAATGCAAGGTATGGTGGTTGTAGGCCTTATAGTTGAGGAGTTATCAAACATCAACGTAAAATTTGTCAAATATAGGTCAAGGTCACTGGGTCAAGGTACCTGCCAAGCCAGTGCAATGAGGTGAAGCACTATGCAAGGTTTAGTGGTTGTAGGTCTTATATTTGAGGAGAAACCGAACATCAATATAAAATGTGTCAAAGTCACTGGAGTGCACAATATAGGTCAAGGTCACTGGGTCAAGGTATCTGTCGAGTCAGTACATTGAGAAGAAGTGCTACATAAGGTTTGGTGGTTGAAGGCCTTACAGTTGAGGACATATGGAAGGGTGACGTACACGGTGTAAAAGTCAATGGAGCATGAAATATAGGTCAAGGTCACCCAGTCAAGGTACCTGCAGAGTCTGTACATTGAGGAGAAGCACTATGCAAGGTTTGATGGTTGTAGGCCTTATAGTTGAGGAGATATTGAACGTTCACGTAAAATGTGTAAAAGGCACTGGAGCGCAAAATATAGGTCAAGGTCACCGGGTCAAGATACCTGCCAAGTCAGTACATATTGGAGAAGCACTATGCAAGGTTTGGTAGCTAGAGGTCTTACACTTGAGGAGATCTGGAACGTTGACGTAATTTATGTTAAAGTCACTGCAGCCAAAATATAGGTCAAGGTCACCAGGTCAAAGTCAGTACATTGAGGAGAAGCACTTTGCAAGGTTTGATGGTTGTAGGCCTTATAGTTGAGGAGATATTGAATGTCGACGCAAAATATGTCAAAGTCACTGGAGCGCAAAATATAGGTCAAGGTCACCGGGTCAAGGTACCTGCCAAGTCTGTACCTCTAGGAGAAGCACTATGCAAGGTTTGGTAGTTGTACGCCTTATAGTTGAGAAGATCTGGAACGTCAACGTAAATTGTGTCAAAGTCAATGGAGCGCAAAATATAGGTCAAGGTAACTGGGTCAACATATCTGCCAAGTCAGGAGGTCAGGGAGATGTGTCATGCAAGGTATGATGGTTTGTTTGTTTGATTTGGGCTTAACGTCGCTTTCAACCTTTTTCAGTCATATCGCGACGGTGTCTGGATGTGGCAGGGAGCTCAATGCTCACTTTTAGAGTGCTGCCTCACTGAAATATCACGCCCCAGACACTGTGACATGATATTCCACCCAGTCACATTATACTGACACTGAGCTGACCAGTTCTAGCTCTACTTTCTTAATGCTGAGCGCCAAGCGAAAGAGCAGCTAGTACCATTTTTAAAGTCTTTGGTATGACCCGGCCGGGGATCGAACCCGCAACCTCCCGGTCACAAAGCGGACGCTCTACCACTGAGCCACTGTGCCGGTCAAGGTATGATGGTTGTTGTAGAATTGTAGTTGATTAGAATACTAACTTTGACGTAAATGTCGAAATTCGACATAACAGAACTGTTAAGAGACAGACGGACGGACGAACGGACAGAGGAATGGAAAAGCGGGCACCTATGTTGCAAAGTCAGGAGGTCAGGGAGATATTTCATACAAGGTTTGATGGCTGTTTAGTCTTGTAGTTGATTAGAATACTAACTTTGACATAAATGTCGAACTTCGACATAACAGAACTGTTAAGAGACGGACGGACGGACAGACAGACGAACAGACAGACGAATGGAAAAGTGGGCACCTATGTCGCAAAGTCAGGAGGTCAGGGAGATGTTTCATGCAAGGTTTGATGGTTGTTTAGTCTTGTAGTTGATTAAAATACTAACTTTGACATAAATGTCGAACGTCGACATAAATGTTGACAGACGGACGGACGAATGGACAGACAAACGGAAAAGCGGACGCCTATGATGCAAAGTCAGGAGGTCAGGGAGATGTTTCATGCAAGGTTTGATGGTTGTTTAGTCTTGTAGTTGATTAGAATACTAACTTTGACATAAATGTCGAACGTCGACATAAATGTTGACAGACGGACGGACGGACGGACGGACGGAAAATCAGACGCCTATATCGCACCCTGCTACAAGCAGGTGCGATAAAAAATGATTTTAAAGTCCAGTTCTGTACTCAATCATGTTTTGAAAATTCATGCAAAGATAAAAATAAAAGTATACAGGTAGTTTCAACATAACTAGACCTGTCACCAGACAGGATAGCTCATCTGAACTCAGGCTTATCAATCAAATAGA
Organism: Anodontia alba; assembly: GCA_964016985.1. Lineage (NCBI taxonomy): Eukaryota > Metazoa > Mollusca > Bivalvia > Lucinida > Lucinidae > Anodontia > Anodontia alba. The sequence goes on from OZ024824.1 coordinate 83,575,971, forward strand.
AAATTTAGACTATGACCTTAAAAATCCTGATCATAGTTAGTGTGTCTGTAAGTGTGTGTGTGTGTGGGTGGGGGGGGGGGGAGGGGGGTGGAGGGAGGGAGGAAACATGGTACTGGATATAATTTTAGATGAACATTTTCCATAGCTGCTATCTCTGTATACCAAACATAAAAAGTATGATTTGAAAAGTAGCTGAGTAAATGAAAGATCTGAAGAACTTTGAGGTAAAACTTAAACATAAAATTTCTAAGTCCGTGACCTTGATCTGTAGGTTATAAGTCAGGGATTGTGCTGAATAAAATTTTGGAGCAATATCTAAAATCATGCCAAATAGAAAGTAAGTCCATGCAAGGATTTAGAAATTAAGAGATCTTAAAAAACTTAGACGCAAAACCTTAACATAGATTGATTGAATGATTGTGTTGGGGTTTTACGAGACGTCAACCCATGTGGGTCATTTTGAAAGGGAGAAAAGAGATAGATTAAAATACATTAAACAATCTGCAATGGTTTCATGATAATTCATTCTAAACCTGTTTTAACCAAGTACAGTGGTAGATTTCGTGACATCACTCTCAAATTATCCTCAGAGCATTATACACTCTAGTTTTATTTACAGGCTATCTAGGACTCCATGAAGTAATGCAGCTGAGCTGGAGGTGGAACTCCTGATGCAGTCAGATGTGCTACTGACTACGCTATAAAGCTCTTTTTGCTTAAATTAATGAAAGTTAACCCTGGTCCTGCTGAACCCGGATATACCCTGCCTTTGCAAACAGTGTAGATCCAGATCAGTTGGCTTCTTCAGTTGGCTTCTGAAGAAGCCAACTGATCTGGATCTGCACTGTTTGCCATTAAGTATGTGAATTTGTATCAAAACCCTGGATATAACTGGCTGAAAATTAGAAGTGGGCATGGCATCTTTTCAGCATGATAAGGGTTAAGGGTTAAATGAAATGAACAGTTTTAAGTCCCTGTTCAGGACCATTTTCCCAGCCTACATTCAGAGACAATTGACCCACCAGCACTGTCAGTGCTTTATCTGGAGCTATGAATGCTTCTTTAGCAAATTTTCAATGATACAGGGCCCAGTTGTTCAAAGCATCATTAGCTTAATGAGCTTGTTAGTGGTCAAAATGTTAACTGTTCTAGTAAGTACAATATCTTATTCACAGGAATTTTTGCTGAAAAAATGTGAGTAGCTTTTGCAAATGCAAAAGCTATTTACATTTTTTTAGCAAAAATATTAGCATATCTGCCATATTTAATGACCAAAGTTTTAACAATACATTAACTAACAACATCGTTAGTTTTTAACAACTGGTCCCAGAGTTTTACCCCATACAAATGCGAAGTATTGTTAGACTTTCTATGCTATAATGTGATAATAAAACTTTGCCCATGTAAGGGAAGTGTAAGAAAAATGCTATATTTACTCTTAGCATTGGGACACCTTACCTACTTACCATCCTTCTTCTAAAATTTTAAATAGTCCATTCTACTATCTTTTGATGTGTCTAAAATACTGCTGTATGTATGGCAAACAGAGTAAACCCTGAACAGATGCCACATTCTGGGTCAACATTTTGCAAAGGCCTATCTGTCCCAATACTTAGGGTTAATATGGTATCACATATTTCTTCCTCTAACAGTTAGATCCATTAACACTTATCATATGCTATTGCCAAATTCAGCAGACAAAAAATTGATTTTTGCTATTGTGGTTGGTGGGCTTTAATTGGGGCTGCGTGGGTGTGTGGGGCTGCCTGGGCCCAACTTGTGGTGGTGGGGAATGTCTGGGTGAGACTGTGCATGCACGGGGACTCGCCCGCACCTTTGCTATTGTGGTTGGTGGGCTTCGGTCGTGGCAGCATGGGTGGGCAAGGCTGCCCGGCCCTCACTTGTGGTGGTAGTGGATGTCTGAGAAGGGGCTCCATCTTGCCTGGATCTTTGCTACTGTGGTTGTTGGGTTCTGGCTGGGGCTGCCTGGTTGCACGGCGCTGCCTGAGCTCCACTTGTGGCAGTGGCATATGTCCAGGCCGCGGGAGTGCACAGTCTCACTTTTGCTATTGCAGTTGGTAGGCTTTGGTGGGGCTGCACGTGCATGGGTCCACCCGGATCCCACTGGTCATGGTGGTGGGGTCCCAGCAGGGAACCCTGTGGGGGTGCGTGGGCTTGTGGTCTAGCCTATATCTTTGCTTAATCGTTTAGTGAGATTTGGGTGGGCCTACACCTTTGGGTGGTCTCATCAGATTCTTCATTGTTGGGGCTGGCGGGGTTTGGGCCGGTCTGTGCAGTCATGCAGTCTCGTGGCTTTTGCTGCTGGCTTATACATTATTAGACTAAATGTCCTTTTCGTGGGGCCCAGCTGATGCTGATAACATTTGGTGCCATAGCACTGCAGTTTGACGTTATGTCCAGTACTGTTTGTTTATTTCCATGAGAACAGTAATGGTTTTTTGATTGATTGTGTTGGGGTTTAACGACACCTCAACCCTTGTGGGCCATTTTGTGTCGTCTCCCAGAGAAAGGGAGAAAAAAGATAGTAGAAGAGATGTAAGAGAGGAACAGGGAAAAAAGAGGAACAGGAATGAAAGTGAAGAAACAGAAGAAATAAACATTTCCCCTTTACCCTTACCTGCTTCAAGGACAGCAGGCCTTGCCCAACTGCTAGCCAATATCAGCTGGACACCCGAGTGGAGTAAGATGCACGACATCTTCGCACCACCCAATCACCCGAGAACAGTAATGGTAACTTCAATAATGTAACAGTTTTATAGAGTGTATTTCAATTTTCTGACAAAGGCCAAGGGCCAAAATATTAACCCTTGTCCTGCTGAATAAATTAAGATGCCGAGCCTACTTCTAATTTTCAGCCAATCAGATTACAAGACCCAGATTGTTGTAATAAATTTGCATACTTAATGGCAAACATTGCAGATCCAGATCAGATGGCTTCTTCAGAAGCCAACTGATCTGGATCTACACTGTTTGCAAAAGCAGGATATATCCGGGCTCAGCAGGACGAGGGTTAAAACAGAGTAAATTCAATTAAACTGTATATTTCTCTTCCATCTGAAGGACTTTTTACTCACTGATTTTTTTTTCTGCTTTACCCCAGAAAATAGAATTTGACATTTGGACCAAAATGGATCTCCCCAGTTTGCTCAGGCTTCATCAGGGTCTATCCTGTTTGCCACTCATCTACATAGCACCAATAAAGGTGTTGTTTTTTTTTCAACTAAAAAGTATTGATAGTTTCCTTATTTCTTGATGAAAACAATTATTGTGGTACTTATTAGAAGCACCTCAATGAGGTGCTTCCATTGAGCACCCACAACATTTTCGTTGAGAAATAAGAAAAATATTATTTGGATATCCTCTCTTAAAAAGAGCTATGCATAGACATACCAACAGGTACTGAAATGGATCTCTTACCATACTTCTCTATTTTGCAAAATTGTGATGATGTATTTACAGTAAATGTCCTAAAATTTTGAACACTTTATTCCATACTTTTTTCGGCTTAAATTTTGCTTTTTATGCATTTTGTCTCTTAAAATGCTTATTGGAATGGCAAACAGTGAAGACCTGATCAGACTGCTCCTTCAGGAGCAGTCTGATCTGGGTCTGCACTGTTTGCATATGGCATTTTGTCAGAAAATCTAGTGTTTGAAATTTTAGGACATTTACCATAATACTCAAAATGCTGGGTAAATACTTCTGTGGACATTTTTCTGATTTTTCCAAAAAAACAGGTTTTGACATTTCATGCAAACTGAGACAGTTTGCATGAAATGTCAAACCTGTCTTCTGGAAAACAATAGGAGGTGTCAATAAGCAGTGCTTATTAGATACTGGTACCCCTCAAAAGGTAATGATTTCCTTCTGATAAATTACTAGCAAGGTAGGAAGCAGAAACCAAAATATAATAGACAGATGGATGAATATATGGATGGATGGATGTGAAAACAGTATATCCCACACACACACAGTTGACAGTGGTATAATTTGTCCTCTGTTGAATTAACTAAGGGTAAATATGAAACATACTATGTCATCATTAACTCTTAGTACATTAAGGGTATTCTTGAATAAAGCAGACAACAAATTGATATTTTTCTTACTTTTCCCTTAGAAATAGGATCTTACATTTCATGCATATTGTCTCTTAAGGAGAAAATTTGCATGAAATGTCAAATCCTATTTTCTGGAGAAAATAAGAAAAATATTTCAAAATGTCATGTGCTGAAATTTGTATCAAGCATGCTAAGTGTTGATAATAGTATTGACATTACCTGCATCATTCAGTTCAGTTCAGATCAATCTTCTTTGCTGTTCTTAAACCATCATCATTATAATCATACACAGGTTATAGCATCATCTGTAATTATATGCAGCAACCCAATCTGTAAACCAACAAAAACCAGGAGCAATCATCACAAAAATTCTTAACATTTACCACTCTCTGGACAAATTCAGTTCATTTTTTTTTTTCATTTTTCCAAGAAAGGGAGACAATTTGCATGAACAAAGCAGTATGTGCTGTATTAAGTAATAACTATGAAAATTTGGTGTACTGTATCCTTGAAAGAATGTGAAAATTTGTGAACTGTAACCTGGCTGCAATTGTTCACATCTTTCTATACAACAAGATATAATGAAAATTGTCAATAAGCAGCCCTTATTCGATAACCCCCCATAAAGCATAAAATCTTTTTCTAACGAAACTTAAGTTTCAAAGTGCTGGCGTGACCTTGAAAATAAAGTTAAGGTCACCAAAATCTAATAAAAAAATCTAATCACTTCTTTGCCCTATTCTTATGATGTATCTGTGCTAGTTCAGTCTATTTCCAGCTATTGGTAAAAGAGATATTGTGCATACAAACCTTTTACTTCATTAACAAGGCTCCTTTTTGAGTATTTATAATGTAGTGATCTTGAAAATAAGGTCAAGGTTACCAAAATCTAATCACTTCTTTTCCCTATCCTGATAATGTAACTGTGCTGGTTTGGTCAAATTCCATCCATTGGTTAAAGAGATATTGTGCACACAAACTTTTGGCTGCATTAACAAGGATCGCTTTTTTGAGTATAGTGTAGTGACCTTGAAAATAAGGTCAAGGTCACCAAAATCTAATCACTTCTTTGTCCCATCCTTATAATGTATCTGTGCTAGTTCAGTCAAATTCCAGCCATTGGTTAAAGAGATATTGTGCACACAAACTTTTTACTTCATTAACAAGGCCCCTTTAGGCTCCTTTTTGAGTATTTATAATGTGGTGGTCTTGAAAATAAGGTCAAGGTCACCAAAATCTAATCACTTCTTTCCCCTATACTGATGATGTGTCTGTGCTATTTTGGTCATATTCCATCTATTGGTTAAAGAGATAATGTGCACACAAACTTTTTACTGCATTAACAAGGCCCACTTTTTTGAATATTTATAGTGTAGTGACCTTGAAAATAAGGTCAAGGTCACCAAAATCTAAGCACTTCTTTGCCCTATCTTATGATGTATTTGTGTTAGTTTGGTCAAATCCCAGCCATTGGTTAATGAGATATTGTGCACACAAACATTTTACTTCATTAACAAGGATCCTTTAGGCTCATTTTTGAGTATTTTATGTGGTGACCTTTAAAATAAGAAAGTCTCCAAAATCTAACCACTTCTTCCCCCCATCCTGGTGATGTATCTGTGCTAATTTGGTCAAATTCCAGCTATTGGTTAAAGAGATAGTGCGAACACAAACTTTTTCTGCCTTTTTTTCTGCATTAAGAAAAGTTTTTACAAAGGGCAATAACTACAAAACATCTTATTGATATCAATGTGTCTGCAGAAATTGATGAATATCCATCACTGCGTTTTCAAGATATTAGGAAGAAAAAAAAAACAGTGTCGCGAACGGACACACAGACGGACACTCGAACGGATGCACGGACGGATGGACAGATGGACAGACAACGTGAAAACAGTATACCCGCCCACAAACAAAGTTTGCAGGGGTATAAATAGCAGCTTGATCAGATGAAATCTATAGGAGTGAGCTGGAAATGAAAAATATCCGGAAACAAAGTCAAGTCTGAAAAATCTTTAAAATGTGTAAATTCTCTTATCAAAATTTGGCATACTGTAACCTCAAAACAATATGTGCTGTACCACCTCATAGTCTAACTGTCCACCAAGTTTCAACGTGATCCAATGAAAACTGTAGGAGTTATAGGGAAACGGAATGCAGAAGGATTGATGGACAGATGAATGGAAGGACAGACACCGGAGGGTATACCATAATATCCCGCTACTATCGTGTGGCAGTGTTTTTGTTTGTGTTGAGGTTTTACTGCCCAGTCAACCCAATGGGGTCATGTCGAGCACGGTCAGTTTACCGGGCCACATGTTTACTGGGCAGGCTTAGTCCTCTAAGTGATTAACCAGTATTGTGTACATTCTTTCGCCAGAAATGTGTGGCAGTGTAAAAAAACAAATGAGCCAGCACATGACAAAACCTACAAAATGACATGTGCCCCCAGTGAAGACTCAGATCAGCTGGGCATCTGCCCAATCTGATCAGAGTCCTCACTGTCTGCAAGAAGAAAGCTTGGGTCCTTAGCTACCCATTTAAGAAGCAATTTATATCCAGTGAAACACTCTTCTCTTCAGATGTGGTGTCCCCTTGACAATGAGAGGCAAAACATACTACATTTAGTACTCTCCTATTGATCAACTTTTTTGTTCAAGTTTTTAACACCACTGTCAACAATCTTTCAGTCATGTTGTGATGGTGTCTGAATTTGAAGCTGGGGACTGATACCCTTTTACAGTGCTGCCCCACTGCTGTAACATAATGCAGACATTGTAATGATACTACCAGCAGTCATATTATACTGACAGTGGAGTGACTCATCCTAGCTCTTCTTCTTAATGCTGAGTGCCAAATCATTACTAATTTTAGAAAAAAGTTTATGATATGAACCAGCTGGGGATCAAACACACAACCTCTTAATCTTTAAGACAGACACTATACAAAGTGAAGCCATTTCGAGTGATATAATGATCTACTGCATGTATTATAAGCAGGAAAAAATTACCATAGAGTTCAACAGTGTGCTACTATCATCACATTAAATTGAGGTCTTTATCACACTCAGCATCATCAGCATTATCATCATCTAAGGTACTGACATCTGTAATTAACTGCAGAATTGCTCAAAATTATCAATTACTACTCAACAAATATCATAATATTAAAACACTATTGTTTAATCATTTGTTCGCTGGCATTAATTTTTACAGAAATATTACACTCTGCAGTCAATATTTCATAATCATCATCATCATTGGTACAGATGTAATAATCATAACTGTTATCACTTTTTGCAACATCATTACTGTCAATATCACCACCAGCAATAACAATTCCATAATTATCATAATCAATAGAGTATAAGTATAAAGTGGTTGCAGTACCACTATTATAAATCATTAACATTACAAATACCATTACAATTATACTCAATACCTGGTCTGCAATGCCATCATCATCGGAGATACTTATGTGACAATAAACATATAGACTCATCATCATCGGTACTGAGGTGATAATCATCATCATCAGAATCATCATCATCACTTACAACACTATTATTATCATAATCAAGTACATATAACACTTTAGGAAAGAATATACCTTGTCCTGTGACCTGGGGCTTCTGGTTTCCAGCTGTATTATGTCCAATAAAAAATTGAAAACTGAAGTCACAATTCACTGGACAAGGTTATATTTATAATTCATGTCAAATCATAAATATAAGCAATCTCACCATTAGGTTGGCAGAGCCTCATCACAACTGTAAAGTTCAGAAAGCCAATGATAGCTGAAAGAAACATTGTAAAAGACAGTAAATAATTACAGCATATAAAGTACTAACATATGGCAAAGAGGCATAATTAAAGCCCATAAATCATCATTATCATCATCATCTGCACTAACAGTTTAATAGTAATCAGGTGTAGTAATTTCATAATTCACCTGATCATTATCATCATCATCATCATCATCATCATCATCATAATCATCATCAAATAATTAGAACCATCTACCTTTAGTATACATATATAATCAACATAAACATTACCAATCTCATTGATTGTCATCTACATTAGATTAGCACTGCAATCACCATCATAATCCTAGCGAAGGACTGAAGACACTGAACAAGCTCAGCAGCAGGAGCAGTAGCAATCACTATCATCAACAAATCACAATCATAATGGCAGTCATCATCATCAACATCAGTGCTGATATGCAGTTAGGCAGATCAAAGATGCAGGAAAAACTTCTGAATATAGAAGTAATAATAATCAGCTTTGCATTCAGAATCTCTTCCCTGACCATAGTGGCCGCCAGCTATAACCCCTATGATACACATCAGACAATCCTTGCGGGCATTAAATCTCCGGACCCTCCTCATGAATGGCGGAGTTGAGAAAGCAAATGCACGACTAAAGGTAAGCTGTAAGAAAAGAACATAATAAAGGCATATAAAATATAAACAGCCAGACAAGAAACATAATAAAGATACCATCATCATCGTTAACATATATATCAACATCATCTGTCTCAGAACCATTACAATGACAATTAATCAAATAAACTGATGCCTAAAACATAAACACCACCATCACCACTGCATCATCATCATCAGTAGATGTTTTAAACATAATCTATACCATCAACTCCACTTCTATCATACCATCATTATTACCACCACCATCATCAGCAACATTACAAAATGAAACTATATTGGATGTACTGATGCCTTAAACATCATCATGACCACCACTATCATCATCATCATCATCATCATCATCATCATGATATTACAACTGCAAATACATCTAATGTACTGATGCCTTAATCATCAACATCATCATAAGTAACTGAACAGCAATTACATAAATTACTTATACATTCAGTGTATAAATTCGTCAGTTACATAAAAGTCAAAAAGGCCTTTGGAAACGTAGAACACACACATCATGTGTCATCAAAACTTTCCCATAATAAATGTTACAATTTCATCTATTGTAATCTACACAAGGTCAGCAATGTTACCACATTTGCTATCATCATCATCATCATCATCATCATTATCATCATCATCATTATCATCATCATCATACCAGTTTTGATGTGCAGTCAGGCAGATCAAAGACAAACTGTGATATCACAACCACAATACATCTAATGTACTGATGCCTTAATCATCATCATCATCATGAGTAACTGTACAGTAATTACATAAATTACTTATACATTCAGTACATAAATTCGTCAATTACATGTATCATCAAAACTTCAGTCCAACAATAAACGTTACAATTTCATCTATTGTAATCTACACAAGGTCAGCAATGTTACTACCATTGCTACCATCATCATCATCATCAGCATCGAAAATGCCTTCATACAGAATTTTTCTAAGCAATTTTTGTCATTATCATCATCAACAATCAATCATCATCATCATCACATCAGTGTTGATATGCAGTCAGGCAGACAAATTGTCTTTGCTGGCATGAAATCATCTAGTGATCATGTAGCTTTGCATTCAAATCTCTTCCCTGATCATAGTGGCCACCGGCTATAACCCCTACGATACACACCAAACAATCCTTGCGGGCATTAAGTCTCCGGACCCTCGTCATGAATGGCAGAGTTGAGAAAACCAATGCTAGCTGTAAGGTAAGCTGTTGGAAAAGAAGCACAATTAAAGCATATAAATAACAAATGCTGGAAAAAAAGCACAATTAACATAGCTCCAGATCATAGGGGTATCCACACTGTATTTTTCTTGTTTCTTGATGAAAGCATATGTTGTGGGTACTCATAAAAAGTGCCTCTGAGAGGCACTTCTCATGAGTACCCACAACATATGTTTTTGTCAAGAAATTGGAAAATATCAGCACTTTCCAGCTGAAAAAGTATGCCTATCTGGAGCTATGATTAAGACATATAAAAAACAAATGCTAGAAAAGAAGCACAATTAAGGCATATAAATAACAAATGCTAGAAAAGAAGCACAATTAAGGCATATAAATAACAAATACTGGAAAAGAAGCGCAATTAAGGCATATAAAAAACAAATGCTAGAAAAGAAGCACAATTAAGGCATATAAATAACAAATGCTGGAAAAGAAGCACAATTAATGCATATAAAAAACAAATGCTAGAAAAGAAGCACAATTAAGGCATATAAATAACAAATGCTGGAAAAGAAGCGCAATTAAGGCATATAAAAAACAAATGCTAGATAAGAAGCACAATTAAGGTATATAAATAACAAATGCAGGAAAAGCAGCACAATTAAGGCATATAAATAACAAATGCTGGAAAAGAAGCACAATTAAGGCATATAAAAAACAAATGCTAGAAAAGAAGCACAATTAAGGCATATAAATAACAAATGCTGGAAAAGAAGCACAATTAAGGCATATAAACAACAAATACTGGAAAAAAAAAAGCACAATTAAAAGATCCATCTTCCTCAAAAATAGACATTTTTTATCCAAGAAAGGTTTAATAAATTGATATATAGTATTAATATGATCATAAAATGTGGCATCTAACAGCCTGTAAAATTACAGTTAGTCTCTCATTTTTGAACTGGATAAAAAAATGAAATGATTTATCATATCTCTGATGGCAACATTAATTCAAAGATACAATAAAAAAAAAATCATTTCATTTCAAGAAAGAGAGACTAACTAAAATTTTACAGGCTGTCAGGTGCCCCATTTGAAGATTTTATTAATACCATATATCAATTTATTAAACCTTGCTTGGAGAATAAAATGTCTAGTTTTGAGATATATGGAGCCTTTAAGGCATATAAATAACAAATGCTGGAAAAGAAGCACAATTAACACAGCTCCAGATAAGAGGGGTATCCTCATTGTATTTTTTTTTTATTTCTTGATGAAAATGTATGTTGTGGGTACTCATACTAAGCGCCTTCAGTGTGGCATTTCTCATGAGTACCCATGTTTTTGTCAAGAAATAAGGAAAATATCAGCACTTTTTGGTTGAAAACATGCCTTATCTGGACCTATTATTAAGACATATAAATAACAAATGCTGGAACAGAAGTACAATTAAGGCATATAAATTACAAACACTTATAAGAATAAACATGTCTGACATACAAATTACAAACAGAATTCAGACATTAATTACAAACAGATATGAAGGATGAATAAAGCAAATGAGTTACAAACAACAAAAACAAATTCACACTATAAGAAAAAGCTAAATACATATGTAAGTAACAAACAGAAAAAAAGATGATTAACACTTACCATGCTATGGACAAATTCAGCAGATAACAAACTGATGATATTTTTTCTTGTTTTCTCCAAGAAAATAGGACCTGACACATCATACAAATTGCCTCCTTAGGAGAAAATTTGCATGAATTGTCAGATCCTATTTTCTAGGAAAAAATAAGAAAAATATTTCAAAATGTTGTCTGCTGAAATTTTTACCCAGCATGCAAAATATACAAATTATGAACACAAAACTTATACCTTTGACACCCTTATAAATATTGGTAATAATAAAAAACAATAACAATGATAAACGTGAATCGCCAATGAAAATTGCCAATGTGAATTGCCAGTGTGAATTGACAATGTGAATCGCAAACGTGAATCCCCAATGAGAATTCAAAAGCACGAATCGCAAACGTGTAGAAAATGTCGCGAACAGACTAGTCGTATGGAGCTGAAACCGCAAACGGAATGGCCACACAAGAACACACATCCTCATATACAATCTCTTTCAAATCAATCGATCAGCAATCTTTCAATGAATTATCACACCCTGAACTGAGCTGTGCCAAGCAAAAATGAGCCTTTGGGGCATGTGCAGACAGTAAAGGCACAGATCAGACTGCACAAATGTGCAGTCTGATCAGGGCCTTTACTGTTAGCTGCCAGAATTATTGGATACTATAAAATGTATCAATGGAGAGTAGAGGCCCAAATGAGACCTTGTGCATGTGCAGGATGAATCTGAATCTCTGCATTTTGCACAGTTTTTGCTTGATGTGACCCAACTTTATTTTCTGATCTACTACTACTATCTATTCCTGTCTATTCTAAAACAGTATCAATCTAATATAATCCAATCTAATCTTATACCTAATCCAGTCAACTGTGTTAAGTCATGTCATCATGTCAACATATTGCCTCTGAATCTGTGGGACTTCTACCCGACCTGGTCAAATGACGAACTCAAGTCCTGCATTGTTACTAGCAGCTCTGCCACAGAGGTACAAGGCAGCCCATCTACTTCCTGCGCCCCGATGGGCGGGGGCATGATACTTAGTCAAATTTTAACGTTCCAGTCAACAATATTTCAGTCATGCTGTCATATAAAGATATCGCCTCTGAACCTGTGGGACTTTTACCCAACCTGGGCCAATAAAGACCTCAAGTCCTGCATTAAATTACTAGCAGCTCTGCCACAGAGGCACAAGGCAGCCCATCTACTTCGCAGGCCCCAATGGGCGGGGGCATAATACCTAGTCTGATATGGTCTAACAACTCCAAACAGAAAACTATCTAATGATGTCAGCACAAAAACATGTGTATTCATTAGAAATGCCTCACTAAGGAAACTCTAATGAGTACTCAAAACAGGTTTTCATACATGCAAGTTTTGCTGGATTCCATGGCTTGAAACAATGCTTAGTAATAATTCATAACTAAGACATCTCGCCCAGACCTGATGCTAGGTCTCCAGCCTTTTAACCCTGTCCTGCTGAACCCAGATATGCCCTACCTTTACAAACAGTGTAGATCCAGATCAGTTGGCTTCTGGAGAAGCCAACTGATCTGGATCTGCACTGTTTGTCATTAAGTATGTGAATTTGTATCAACAACCTGGATAAAGTAATCTGATTGGCTGAAAATCAGAAGTGGGCATGGCATCTTAATTTATTCAGCATGACAAGGGTTAAGTTATGGATGATCACTGGGAAAATTACTTTCCCTTAAAGTGCTAATCACAACTACAGGTGACAACATTTTGATTTTTTTTTTTTTTTTTTTTTTTGTATTTTTAGAAAAAAAAAGAAAAAAAAAAGACGACATTTCATATGGAAGGCCAGTAGAAATGTGTACCCTATTTTGAATAGGTACCCACTCTATTAACTCTCAATATTTAGACAGACAGGCTCCAGTAGACTTTTAATCAAACTGCTTCTTAATGAGCAGTCTGATCAGGGTGTACACAATTTGTCATTCCATCAAAAAATTTCAGAGAGATCATCTGGGCCCAGTTGTTCAAAGTGTTGTTAGCTTAACGAGCTCGTTAGCTTAACAAGCTCGTTAGTGGTCAAAATGGTAACTGTTCTAGTAAGTATAATATCTTATTCACAGTTATTTTTGCTGGAAAAATGTGAGTAGCTTTTGCAAATGCAAAAGCTACTCACATTTTTTCAGCAAAAATATTAATGTATATGCCATATTTAATGATCAAAGTTTCAACGATATGTTAACTAACAACATCATTAGTTTCTAACAACTGAGCCCTGGTAGTCAAAGTTTAGATAAGTATGGTTAAGAGTTAACACTTACCATGCTATGGGCAAATTCAGCAGGTGACAAATAAATGATGCCAAATTTTCCTACAAAATAGGATCTGACACTTCAAATCCTATTTTCTAGGAAAGGTAAGAAAACTATCCGGTATTTGAAAATGTCTTCTGAAATTTTTACCCTGCATGCAAAGTGTTAAGCTGTCTGTATTTAGGGTAAATATGGTAGGGTAGGTGTTGTAATTCACTGATTGGTGACATGTAGAGAGATACAAAGAAGCAAAAATGAATGAAACTACTAAAGACTCTACTGCATACTAACAAAACGAAAGAATGCGTAACCATGGGTTAGGAACACAAAATAATTAGAGTGACAGCTGATTAGGAATTCTGACTCAAAAGAGGTAAACAAACTTTGCATTTTCTGTGTTTTATGAGTGATATAAATGTTTTGAGGAAATTTTTAAAAAAAAATGGGGAATTACATTCAACAGCCAATTGATATTGGCATCTGTTGAGTAAATCTTAGACCACCTATTTCATGCATATTGGCTGAATTATTTTTTGCGTGCTGAGGTGTACTTAAAGCCATAGAAAACACATGGAAATTTGTGGTGTTTATTGTCCTTTATTTAATTTTGCACTTTGCTAGAAGTTCAGCATATCATCACGCAATCATGGTAGACCCATATAGTTATTTGTATTATGGATAATTTGGTTGTCAATGCAGCATTGTCGAGAAATCGCCCCAGGAAGGGTAAAAAATGGGTGGTTACGCATTAGATCTATATAATAATAAACTTACAGCTCTAATGCGTAACAACCCATTTTCAACCCTTCATGTGGTGATTTCTCGACAATACTACATCAATTGACAACCAAAATATCCATAAAACTAATAACCATATGTCTGTTGCGTGTGAAGCAAAGCGCAAAATTAAAGAAAGGACAATAAACCCCTATGGCTTTTGGTACACCTTCAGCATGCAAAAAATAATTCATCCAATATGCGTGAAGTAGGTGGTCTGGTATTTACTCCACAGATGCCAATATCAATGGGCTGTTGAATGTAATTCCCCGTTTTTAAATATTTTCCTCAAAAAACATTTATATTACTCATGAAACACAGAAAATGCAAAGTTTACCTTTTTGAGTCATCGCATTCCTAACAGAGTGTTGCTCTAATTGTTACACATTCTTTACTGATAGTTATGCATTCTTTTGTTTGGTACACGTGAACTGGACTTCTACAAACGACAAATGATGAGCTGGAGTGGTAGAAGGTGCTCAGACTTCACTAGACACTGATCTCTGACCATTCCCTTTCCTTCTCTTTAAGGATACACTGTGAAATCATGTTTTTTCCATTCTGTCAAAATGAATTGATAATTTTCTTGTTTGCTCAAGTTAATAATTTTTCATGTTCTTAAAATCAGATTATCTCAATGTCTATTTTTAAAAGCTTTCCTAATTTATCTTTACTTTATTGGCTTAATCAGCAGACAACAAATTATAGATATTTTCCTTACTTTTCACAGAATATATGGTTTGACATTTCATAGCAAGCCTTACTTTCCTTTAGAAATAATTTAAATGAACTACCAAGTCATATTTTCTATGAAAATATCAGGAAAGTATCAATAATTTTTTATCTATTGAAGGTTAAAGCATGAAAAATGACAATTCATGATATGTCTTAGTTTCGATTGCCTGCAAACCTAGGAAATATTGGAACTGCCCAGTCAGAAAGCAAAGACTTTTTTAGGATTTGATGATAATTCTGAAAAAAAAAATTATTTCTCTTTTAAACATATGTTAAAGGTACTCATTAGAAGTGCCTCAGTAAAGAGGATCGAGAAAATATGTTGTGGAAGAAAACATGTTGTGGGTACTTATGAGAGGCACTTCTAATGATGAACACAACATATGTTTTTATCAAGAAATAAAGAAAATAATCCAAGAATTATCACCAAATACTCCTCTTTAACTCTTTCCCTACTAGTGGCAACTTTTATCGCCTGCTGATAACCTTTGCAAACAGTCTGAACCCAGATCAGGCCTGACAAACTGTCGGGCCTGATCTGGATCCAAACTGACACTCTGATGGTATTCCTGAAAGATTTTTTTTTGAAACAGTTCATTTTTAAAAAAAATCCACAGATGACAAAAAAGCATGCAAAATTACCCAGCATGCCAAGAGTTCAGTCTGCTGAGGAGAGGTAACATTTAAACAAGATACTAATGCAACTCCCAAGTGTAGGTATAAGGTGAGTACATTTTCAGGCAGAGTCAGGTAGAATTCTAGTTATCATTTTTGTTTATTTTTTATGTTTAGCCTGTTGAGGAAACTTTCAGCAGACAACATTTTGAAATATTTTTTCTTATTTTTTCCCAGAAAATAGGCTTTGATATTTCATGTAAATTATCTCCTAAGGAGAAAATTTGCATGAAATGTCAAAATCTATTTTCTGGGAAAAATAAGAAATTATATCATCAATTTGTCATTTGCTGAATCTGCCCAGAGAGTGGTAATAGTTAAAGTTAAATTCTCAGATCTCAGTAAGTTACATGGAAATGTTACTACTAATATAGAGCCCACAACTACCTCTTAAAGCAAGAATTACAACTGCAGCAGACAACATTCTGAAATATTTATATTTTTATTGTTCAAAGAAAATAAGACTTCACATTTCATGTGAATTGTCTGCTAGATAGAAGATTCACATCAAATATCAAGACTTACTTTCTCTGAAAAAAAAAAAACTTGAATGAATTGCTATGCAGATTTTAATCCTTACGGCACCAATCGAAACTGCGGCAGCACAACATTTTTTAATATTTTGTTTCTATTTTTCCAAGAAAATAAGTATTCACATTTCCTGTGAATCATCTGCCATGCAGAAAATTCACAGGAAATGTCAATACCTTTTTTCTCTAAAAAAAAAAAAAAAAAAAAAAAAAAAAATGTCTGTTTCAAATTTTGCTTGCAACTTTAGGGGTTCAACTGCATGACGGACATCAGGAAGCTGATGATTAATGACAATATCACTGGGAATTTCTGATATATACAAAATCAGAGAAAATTATACTCTATTCAATCTAATTACCGGACATACCCCTATAAGCACACAGTCAAACAATTTTCTTATTCTTCTGATAATGGCCCATGTGCTTTTATCTACCTCTATCTAAAAGCATATGTTGCTGTTACTCATTTGAATTGTCTCAACTTGCAGAGGCAATTCAAATGAGTACCAACAACATATGCTTTAAGAAATTTATCCGAAAAAAAAACACCACATGAGCATCTTAAAATAATCCTGTTATCTGTCAGCTGATTTTTTCTTTTAATGCATGGGTTATTAATTAGCTGGTTATTTTAATAAATGTTGTTTTAGTAATTTTGAAAAAATCTGAGCGCATAGTGTGGTAATTAGATTGGATATGGTACTTTCTTTTTAAAATATCATGCATGAAAATAACAATTTCTACCAAACAAAACAAAAACACGTCTGTCAATTGCGAAAAATTGATAAATCTAAACAACTAAAATTACTGTGCTTGTTTGAATGGGTTTCAGAAGTTATGATTGTCCAAATATGCCATCGTTTATGGACTTTTCTAAAAGCAAGATTGGTTTGATGTTACTTTATTTTTTTAGCATTTCATATTCAGTATCAGAGGTGGTGGAATCAAGTGACATCCATAATTCTGTTTGGAATTAGAAAATTGCATTTGATTTTTATGGTAACAAATTTATATCTAGATGCCCTCGAAGCAGCTGAATTTTATATTTTTGTTTGGTGGAAGCAGAACAATTTCATTCTTTTTGTTTGGTGGAAGCATAATAATTTCATAATTTTTGTTTGGTGGAAGCAAAATAATTTCATTTTGTTTGTTCGGTAGAAACATAATAATTTCACAGTTTTTGTTTGGCGGAAGCAGAATAATTTCATATTTTTTATTTGGTGGAAGCAGAATAATTTCATATTTTTTGTTTGGAATAAAATTGTTAGAGGTATACTTAAGTGACATTTCATAGCTCTTGATAAGACTTTTTTTTCAATCCAAAAGTATTGATATTTTTCTTATTTCTCTACAGAAACATATGTTGTGGGTACTCATTAGAAACACCTCAGCAAGGTGCTTCAAATGTGTACCCACAACAAAATAATCAATGTTTTCATGGAGAAATAAGAAAAATATTTACCTGATACAGAGATTTCTGATTGAAGAACTGTATTTACACTAAATACTGGGACACTAACTCCTGACCTTACTTGCCTTAAAATTTAAACAAGTCCATTTTAATATCTTATGATGTGTCTAAACAACGGCAGATGAGTGGCAAACATTTTGAGCAAACAGTGCAGACCCAGATCAGACACAGCAGAATGGAGCATCTAATCAGGGTCTTCACTGTTTGCCACTTGTCAAATAATACTTTAAACACATCAACACATAGTGGAACAAACCTTTTCCAATTCAGGACAAATATGTTAAGGGGTGTCCCAGTACTTAGGGTAAATACGGTATTGCATTTTAGCTTCAGAAATGTGATGCTACCAAAAGTCAACAAATATCAGCTTCCTGGAATCATAATTCAATATTATCTGCCTTTGCAAACAGTGTAGATCAACAGTGAAGCCAACTGATCTGGATCGGCACTGTTTGCCATTAAGTATGTGAATTTATAGCAATCACCTGGATCAAGTAATCTGATTGGCTGAAAATTAAAAATGGGTGTGGCATCTAAATTTATTCAGCAGGACAAGGGTTAAGAGAAATGGAAGGGATACAATTTCAGGGCAGACAACTTTATAAAATTGTTCCAAGAAAATAATGTTTGATATGTCATGCAAACTCTCTCCAGAAACAGTTTGCATGAAGCATCAACCTAATAATTTCTTGGAATAATAATAATAAACTATATTTATTTACCAGTTTGTCATGAGCTGAATTCACCCACAGAGAGGAAAAGATTAAACCATAAAAACAGTGAAGCTGAAACTGCCTAAAACATTCATGATTTCACAGTAATCTGGAGATGTAACATATGCTCAGACACCAACAGATATATGGCCACTGATCAAAGTCCCTCCTCACCAATAATAAGAACATTAATAATGAATCATATAACATAAAATTACTTCCAACATTTCAGCCACAAGGCCTTTTTCGAGGAACTGCAATGGTGAAAAAAGCCTAGCAACCAAACTGTTGCAACCAATAAGTTGTTTAAGTCAAACAAATTTGTAAACTAAATATTGTGTAATAATAATAATAATAATAATGATACTAATTACAGCTGTTGCAGGACAGCGTCAATAAGGTCAGGCTCAAACTTTAGAAGATATAAACTTTTAACAACTGTAATCAAAATTTCACAACATAAACTTTTCTAGGCCTGTAATCTTGACCTCAAGGTCACTCATGTAGGTTGGGATGGTACAACACAATTTCAGACCAGTATCTAACATCAGGGCAATTTTGAACTACTTCCATCCAGAGATTCAGGAGATATAGCCTTTTAAAAACTTTAATCAAAACTTAAGCCCATGCAGACACGATGCAACACCATGGTGACTGCTACTTTTTTGTACATGTATAGGTGAGCTTATAATAATAACATGGGTCCAAGATCCATGATTTACTCATCTAACTGAAACAACCATGCTAAATTCACTTTAGGAACTTTGATGTCATCCAGGGCTCGAGAAACTGAAAATTGCCAATCGGTCGTCATTTTCAGCCGCATTTATGGAGGTTACAGTGTCATTTTCTGCTGCATTTATGGTGTTTGCCAAGCCAAGATTTCGGTACTTTCAGTAACCATTGTTAAAGAATTTCTGTATTGCAATTTCCAACCACAAATGCTTCTTTATTATTAACATAACTAATGATATACCAACACTGCTTACACCTGCTGAACTTACATGCATATAAGTATTATGAACAGCAATGTAGCTCAATATTATCAGACATGCATGATTCAATGTACTTTCACTTTCACAACAACCAAGCACTCAGTCAGTGAAGAGCGCAAAAGAGAAACAACAGGAATCTCTTCATGTCATGGCAAGCTGCCTTGTATTGCAGCGTGCCACTACATTTTTAGCTGGCCTGTATGAAAGTACTGAAAGAGCTATTGCATTACCCCAGGGCTCAGCATTAACAAAAATGTTTAAGTTTTATGTCAAAGTTTTTAAGATCTTATATTTTCTAAATCCTGACATGGATTTTTGTTTATATTTGGTATGATTATAGATGCTGGTCCAAAATTTTATTGGGCACTATCCACACCCCTGCTCATGACCTAGAGGTCAAGGTCACAGATTTAGAAATTTTATGTTTGAGTTCTGTGTCAAAAGTTTTTAAGATCTCTTAATTTCTAAATCTTTGTATGAATTATCTTTATATTTGGCATGATTACTGATATTGGTCCAATTTCTTTTTTTTTGGCACTATCCCCGACCCTGCTTATCACCTAGAGGTCAAGGTCACAGACTTAGAAATTTATGTTAAAGTTTTGCGTTGAAGTTTTTAAGATCTCTTCATTTCTAAATCCTTGCATGGATCTACTTTACATTTGGCATGATCATAGATATTGGTCCAAAATTTTATTTAGCACTATCCACACCCCTGCTTATGAGCTAGAGGTCAAGGTCACAGACTTAGAAATTTATGTTAAAGTTTTGAAGATCTTAATATCTAAATGCTTGCATGAATTTACTTTATATTTGGCATGATTATAAATATTGGTCCAAAATTTTATTGGGCACTATCCCAGAGAGCAAGGTCATGGACTTAGAAATCTATGTTACAGTTTTACGGCAAAGTTTTTAAGATCTCTTTTTAAATCCTTGCATGGATTTACTTTATATTTGGCATAATTATAGATATTGGTCCAAAACTTTATTCAGCACTATCCCCATCTTATGACCTAGCGGTCAAAGTCACAGACTTAGAAATTATCTTAAAGCTTTACTTCAAAGTTCTTAAGATCTTGTATTTTCTCAGTTAATTTTCAAGTCATACCATTTATTTAGTTTATATTTGGTATACAGTTAACTATGGAAGATCTTCTTCATTCAAATTTATACCCAGTACAACCTGTTATGTGTTGACAAAAGCTTCTTTGTTTTTATAGCTCCAGATAAGATGTAAATTTTAAAGTTGAGCATTAGAAAACATGAATTATTATGGACAGAATTTTTCATGTCCTTCTGAAGTGAATATCTGTCCAGAGCTTCAAAAACCTGTCTTGGACCAAAGAACTAGCATTTTTGCAACCCCTAATGTCATCACTGTATTTACCCTAATATTAGTATTAAGACATAAACGCCCGGACAAACAGTTTTAGACCTAGAACAGATGCCACAGAATGCAGCATTTGACCAGGTTCTACATTGTTTACCACTCATCCTTGTTCACATTTTAGGCCTTAAGGATGATTTAGATGAATACAGTAATTAACTTTGGTTCAAAATTAGCTTGCTGGGTAAAACTTTAAGCAGAAAACATTTTGAAATATTTGGTTTTATTTTTTCTCAGAAAACAGGCTTTGTCATTTCATGCAATTTAATTTCTAAGGGAACAGTTTGCATGAATTGTCAAAACCTATTTTCTGGGAAAAATAAGATAAATATCATCAATTTGCTATCTAATGAATTTGCGCAGAGAGTGGTAAAAAAATTTGGATATCTTAACTCTTCGGTCATCCATACTTGTCCTGGTATTTGACCATCCATTTTATATGTCAAAAGCTGCTGGATGAGTGGCAAACAATGTACACCCTGAACACACCCCTCCACCTATGGCATCTGATCTGGGTTTTCAGTTTGCTCAGCCCTGTCTGCCCAAATACACAAGGTAAATACAGTAATCATGACATCCATCTTGGAAGAGAATTCCCAGTATTTTTTTTTACATTTTTCATATTATTTTTGTCCTATGGATGCTCCATATGCAGTTTAAGGGAAAAAAAATACACTTTCAGGCGAGGTAACTCTGTCAATCTTGTTATTGTCCCCTTTTGAAAAGGGTTTTACTGTAAAAGGAAGAATTTACTCTTGAGCAAATTCTTTCCTTTTAGAGTAGACCCATTTTCAGAAGGGACTCACAAAAGATGTCTCCCTTATAAAGATGACAGAAATTACCAAGTGTATCTATCCAGTTCTCATGTTTTTTTTTTTGTTTTTTTTGTTTCTTTTGAGCTGAGGTTTTACGGCCCAGTCAACCTATTAGGATCATGTCAAGTGAGCTTAGTTAACCTACTTAACCTGTACCTGGATAGACTTAGTCCTTTAAGCAGATACATAACACTCTTCATAACACTATTGTTGGGGTCCATAGCATAAACTGTGTTAGTTAAACAACCGTGTTATATCCAAACAAAAAATGTATTGATTATATTGAAAAATGACATTTATGGTCATTTTTCAATATAATCTTTACATTTTTGGGATCCATCTTTGAACTGTGTTATATCCAAAACGGTGTTATAACAAACTGTGTTATAAAGAGGTTGAAGTGTAACTAGAACTTGTGCATATACTTTCATTAGTAACTCACAACTACCCTTCTTGAATCTGTGGAGAGTGGAGAATGGCCATAGAAATTATTTAATGTTTATATCCATAAAGTTATGTAGCCGAGCTAAAGTTCGAACTCGCAAACTCTTATTCTACAGTCAGACATGCTACAACTAGGCTATGGAGCCCACCCCTCTTAAGTTTATCAGTCACTCACATTTTCTTAGAAAAATAAAAAAGATACCACCAATTTGTCTGCTGAATTTGTTTGGTACTCATTGTAAGTGCCTCATGGAAGATCAACCCACTTCTAATAAATACCACAATTACATTTTTTGTGGTGAAATAAGAAAAGCATACAAATTTACATGATACCTCTTCATGTCTGGACCTATGAAAATGGTCAAAATAAAAGCAATTTTTCAGTCATACCTTCCTTGGTCATTGTTTTCTTTCATATATACTTAATTGGGACCCACAAATGTGAACCTGCAAATATACAAACAATAAACACTGATTGCATAGCTCCAGTTAAGATGCTTTTTTCAACCAAAAATTGTTGATAATTTTCTTATTTCTCCACAAAAACATATGTTGTGGGTACTCATTAGAAGTACCTCAAAGAGGTGCTTATAATGAGTACCCACACTGTATGTTTTTGAGGAAAAATATTTAAAGATAAATATTTTCCTGATATCCCCCTCTTATCTGGAGCTATGATACAAAAGAAATCTTTCATGAAGGAGCATGATAATTCAGTAAAAATAACTTCTAAGACAGAGCTTTTTACTAAAGTGACAGATTTTTCATATCATATTAACACTGTTCATCATTATTTTTTTATTAAATAAAAAAGGTAAAACTAATAGGTCAGTTTGGCTGATTTATAATACAAAATTAAATAATACCAGAATTCCGCAGAAGGCGGTGTTGCACCATCTGAGGCAAAAGTCATAGGAGCCACAATCAGAAAGTGGTTATTAAATAAGTTTATTTCTTTCTTAGCAGTGCTTAGTTGTAAAAGTGACAAAAATTGAAGACAAGGATTATATGAATTTCATTAAATGCATGTGCATTTTCTCGTATGATGCATGAGAAATTGGGCTCAAAAAGTACCCACAGTCTGTACACAGAAGGACAGAGCTTTTTACCAAAGTGACATTTTTCATATCAAATAAACACTGTTCATTATTATTTTTATTAATCAAAAAGGACAAACTAACAGGTCAGTAAATTGGCTGATTTTATAATACAAATAATTAAATAATACCAGAATTCCGTGGAAGGCGGCCTTGCACCTTCTGGGGCAAAAGTCACAGGAGCCACAATCAGAAAGTGGTTATTAAATTAGTTAATTTCATTCTTAGCAGTGCTTAGTTGGAAAAGTGACAAAAATTGAAGACAAGGAATATATGAATTTCATTAAATGCATGTGCATTTTCTCATATGATGCATGAGAAATTGGGCTCAAAAAGTACCCACAGTCTGTACACAGAAGGACAGAGCTTTTTACCAAAGTGACATTTTTCATATCAAATAAACACTGTTCATCATTATTTTTATCAATCAAAAAGGACAAACTAACAGGTCAGTAAATTGGCTGATTTTATAATACAAATAATTAAATAATACCAGAATTCCGTGGAAGGTGGCGTCACACTTTCTGGGGCAAAAGTCACAGGAGCCAAAATCAGAAAGTGGTTATTAAATTAGTTAATTTCATTCTTAGCAGTGCTTAGTTGGAAAAGTGACAAAACTTAAAGACAAGGATTATATGAATTTTATTAAAAGCATATGCATTTTCTCATATGATGCATGAGAAATTGGGCTCAAAAAGTACCCACAATCTGTACACTTTCATAAAATCTGAGGTTCAGAGAATGACAAAGTTAAAGTGGAAAAAGTGACAAAATTAAATTTAAAAATCATATCCAAACCACGTGCACTTCTGCAGACCCAGGGAGAAAACGTGTGCAAAGTTCGAAAAGACCGGTTTAAAATTGTATGAGAAGTTGCATCACAAGGTACCCACTGTCTATACATCTGAGGTCAGAAAATGTCAAAGTTAAAAAACTACAAAAATGTGACAAAATATATGGCAAGGATTATATGAAAAGCACATGCACATCTTCAGACTATGGAGAAAACATGTGGAGAGTTCAAAAAAGATCAGTATAAAAATGACGGGGATATTGTAAACACCTCCATCTGTCAATCATGCTTTCTCCTCCTAAACCACTGGGCAGAATTCTACCAAACTACAGTTGCTACATCACTTCCTCTCATAGAAAGAGTGTGCAAGAGCTACATTATTTTTCCTTGGTCCGTCTATCTGTCTGTCCATCCATCATCCATTCATTTGTCTGTCATGCTATCTCCTCCTAAACCACTGGGCCGAATTTAACCAAATTTGCTACATGACCTCCCCTCATGATAAGGGTGTGTGAGAGCAAGTCAGTCCATCTGTCCTTCCATCCATCAGTCATGCTATTAGCAACATTAGCAATGAGCCAATGTCCTATTGACTGTGCATTCTAGGGTTTTGGGTTTTTTTTGCATTTTTTGAGTGTCTGGAGGAATGTCATTGATATTAAAATTGGTGCTAGATACTCCTCCAAAGATCTTAGTTTCTTAAATCTTCCACCAAACAACAGTAAACTGCTTATCAGAGAGAATGACATTAATGAAAGGTGTGAACCTGATGCAGCTACAATTAGAATTTGTTAGACCCACAACCCACCATGTTAGTTGCACATGTTAATTAACACTGACTAGCACCATCAGATCTTTCTCAAGTCTTACACCATACAATAGTAAACTACAGTAATTCTTGTCAAAGAGAATGATGTCAATGTAAGTTGTGAAGATGCAACTATGATTAGATCTTGTTAAACCAACCACCATTATATTAGATGCACATGTTAATGAACACTGAATAAGCACCATCAGATTTTGTTTACTCAAGTCTTCCACCATACAAGAATAAACTGCTGATAATTCTTGTCAAAGAGAATGAGGTTAATGTAAGTTGTGAAGATGCAACTATGATTAGATGTTAAAAACCCACCACCACTATGTTAGATGTACATGTTAATGAATACTGACTAGCACCATCAGGTTTTACTCAAGTCTTCCACCATACAAGAATAAACTACTGATAATTCTTGTCAAAGAGAATGATGTTAATGTATGTTGTGAAGATGCAACTATGATTAGAACTTGTTAAACCAACCACCATTATGTTAGAGGCACATATTAATGAACACTGACAAGCACCATCAGGTCTAAATGCTTACTCAAGTCTTCCACCATACAAGAATAAACTGCTGATAGTTCTTGTCAAAGAGAATGATGTTAATGTAAGTTGTGACGATGCAACCAGTTAAAAACCCACCACCATTATACTAGGTGCACATGTTAATGAACATGGACAAATACCATCAGATCTTGTTTATTAGAGTCTCCCACCATACAAGTATAAACTGCTGATAATTCTTGTCAAAGAGAATGATGTTAATGTAAGCTGTGATGATGCAACTATGATTAAACCCGCCACCATTATGTTTGGTGCACATGTTAATGAACACTGACAAGTACCATCAGTCATTTACTCGAGTCTTCCACCATACAAGAATAAACTGCTGATAATTCTTGTCAAAAAGAATGATGTTAATGTAAGTTGTGAAGCTGCAACAATGAATAGAAGTTAAAACACCACCACCATTATGTAAGATGTACATATTAATGAACACTGACAAGCACCATCAGATCTTGTTTACTCAAGTCTTCCACCATACAAGAATAAACTGCTGATAATTCTTGTCTAGAGAATGATGTTAATGTAATTTCTGAAGACACAACAAATGATTAGATCTTGTTAAACCCACCACCATTATGCCAGATGCACATGTTAATGAATTCTGACAAGTACCATTACATCTTAAGTCTTCCACAACACAAGAGTTAACTAGAATGCGCAGTAGATGGTGCACCACCGCAAATCCACATGCTCGTTGCTAATGTTGCTAATAGCATGACTGACCGATGGCCAGACTTGTCTCACACACTCTAATGATGAGGGAGGTCATGCAGGCAAGTTTGGTTAAATCCACCCAATGGTTTAGGAGGAGATAGCATGACTAACAGATGGACAGATGCCGGACACATGGACTGACACACATAAAAATAATGTTGCTCTCGCACACCTTTGCCATGAGGGGAAGTGATATAGCATTAGTTTGGTTGAATTCCACTCAAAGGCTTTGGAGGAAATAACATGCTTGACAGATGAATGGATGGATTGATGCACAGAAAAATAATATTGCTCTTGCACACCCTTACCATGAGGGGAAATGATGTAGCAAGTTTGGTTGAATTCCGCCCAATGGTTTAGGAGATAGCTTGATGGATGGATGACAGATGGAAAGGAAATGTTGCTCTCGCACACCCTTACCATAAGGGGAAGTAATGTAGCAAGTTTGGTTCAATTCCATCCAGTGGTTTAGAAGATAGCATGATGGACAGATGGACAGACAGATGGATGCATGAAAAAATAATGTTGATCTCACATACCTGAGGGGAAGTGATGTAGCAAGTTTGGTTGGATTCTGCCCAGTGGTTTAGAAGAAGACAGCATGATGGACAGACAACTGATGCATGGACAGATAGACGCATGGAAAATAATGATGCTCTCGCACACCCTTACCATGAGGGGAAGGAAGTGATGCAGCAAGTTTGGTTGAATTCCAACCATTGGTTTAGGAGATAGCAGGATGTACAGATGGACAGATGGTTGGATGCATGGAAAAATAATGTTGCTCTCACATACTCTTACCATGAGGGAAAGTGATGTAGCAAGTTTGGTTGAATTCCCCCCAGTGGATTAGAAGGAGAGTGTAACAGACAATTGGGCGGACAACAAGTGCAGGGATGGATGGACGGATGGATGTTAAGTTATGTAGTAAGTTTTCTTGAATTCTGCCCAATGGTTTAGGAGGAGATAGTGTGACAGACAGATGGACAAATGGACAGATGGAGGGAAGGAGGCATGCACAATATCCCCATTTAAAAAAAAAAATGTGGTGATAACAATTGATAATTCTTTGTCAGATTGAATATTAATATGTTGAGAAGATGCAACTAACCAACTTGCTATCAGACAATAAAGCTCACCTGAAAGCAGTTGTCCATCAAATGAAAACTAGATATGTGTCCAAAGTACACTGATGCCCCCCCCCCTATGGCCTTTGCCCATATGGCTGTTTATTTTGCCCCACCCCTATTCTGACCCCTGGCCCCACCCAGGGGAAACACCCAGGGGCAACTCTACCACAAAGTCAGGTCTTGGTCTGGGTAAATATCATACCAAATTTCAACTTTGTAGCATAAAAGGTATGGACATAACATCACAGCAAAATGCTATATGCCCCACTCCTGCCTTTGGCAGGTGGGGGCATAAAAAAATAAAGACTGTGACATGACCTCATGGTCACTGCCCAGGCTGGACATTGCACAGGAGAAATCTTCAGACCAGTTTCTAACTTTAATCCAAGTATGAACTATATCCATTTAGTCAGGAGACATTATAAAGACTTGACTATTAAACTTTGAAATGAATTTAACCTTAGGGTCAAAAATATTATCAATTTGTTACCTGCTGAAATAAACCAGAAATGGTAAAGGGTAACAAAGCTTACCATATTTACTGTATGTATTCGGACACACAGGCCTGAGCAAACAGTGTTGACCCAGATGTGACATAGCAGAGCATGGCATCTCATCAGGGTAAACACTCTTTGCCACTCATCCAGCAATTTTAGACATAAAACTGGGTAGTAATTGACCTTGTTCAAATCTTAGAAACAAATATGGTAAGGTGTTGAGGTGTCCAAATATTTAGGGCTCATATGGTAACCCACATGATAATGCTGACACAAGGAATACAATAACACCTGTATCAGTACCCTTAAAGTGCTGATCACAACTGAGCAGACAACATTTTGATTTTTTTGTCTATTTTTCAGAAAAAATAAAGGATTGACATTTCACATGAATCAGTGATTCTGATGAAATGCCAAGTCTTCACTTCTCTGACATTTTTTTTTTAAAAAAAAAAATTAGAATGCTGTTTGCTACAAAATACGTCATGCTGTAATTTTATACTAACCATCAATGAAAATGCACTACAGAATAAAGTGATGTTATATGCATACCTCAAATTTTCAAGGTTTTTACATTATTTTGTTTTTGTTCAAAGTTTTGCACATTACCTTTTAATACAAAACACCAACAAAAATTCTTATATTTTTTTTTTTTTTTTTTTTTGAAAATCATGGATATTGTGTAATCAGTGATGCAGATTAAAGTCTTTCAAATTGAAGCCATGCCTCTGCTAAGCAAAATACTATATAAGAAACTGATATAATGTAGGCTTGATAGAGGGCTGTCTTTCCAGGAGATAACCTGTTTCAGCTGTGCTAATGTCACCAGGTATAGGTATATAACACACTTGTACTGCCTTGCTGTACAAGCCGGCTTTTATGGCGATGTGTTGGAGTGTTGGCCTGTCATGCAGGTGGCCCAGGTTTGATCCCCAGCAGCAGCATTGGTGATTAGAATTTTTTCACCTGTTACATTTTGGCACCCATGGTAAATAATCCACATGTGTGCATTAAATGCCTCAAGTCTTGTTTAACATGATTCTCGGACTCCTAGAAATTCAGGGATGAATTTCAAGTTGGAGGGGAAGAATATCACCAGGTACAGGTATATAACACACTTGTACTGCCTTGTGGTAAAAGCTGGCTTTTATAAACACGTGGTAGAGTGTTGGCCTGTCACGTAGGCTGTCCTGGTTCAATCCCGGTCACTGCACTGGTGATTAGAATTTTTTCACCTGTCACACTAGTATAACAGCAATGTGGCTAGATCAACATCAAAATGCTACAGACAGCTGTAACACTGTTGGCCAGGGAGTGAGCACGTAACAACAATGCAGCAAGAACTCTTCCATTATCATGCAACCACCTGAGTGGGAGATTTTTGCATATATTCAACAAAAATCTATGGGCATTTGTCAATGGCAATCCACCTTCATTCCTACTTTCATAAATTAGATGTCAGCTTCCATCACAGTGCAAATATATCATGGGGTACTGCATGACCAAAGCACACTACATCTGCCATACCTCCAGATAAGGCTTTTTTTTTCCATCACAACTAAATTTGTCCTAAGATTTGCATAGGACCATGTAAGTATTGATAGTTTTCTTATTTCCCCTTAAAAACATATGCTGTGGGTATTCAGAGCCTAGAGCTAGGATCTGGCTTTTTGAGTTGTGGTTTTACGGCCCAGTCAACCCATTAAGGTGATGATGAGCTGGCCAGTTTACCTAACCACACTTTTAACAGGCAGCCCTCTAAGCAGTTAACCAGTACTTGTGCACATTCTTTCACCAGAAACTGACAAATGCCCTTCTTGAATCAGAAGAAGGGGGAGAAAGACCACAGAAAATATTTCATGATCAATCTTCAAAGAAGAATTTTGCCAGACCCAGCGCTAATTGAATCCAACCTCCTGATCACCAGTCAGATGCACAGCTGACTGAGCCACTGAGGCTGACCAGCTAGGATCTGAACTTAGATTTCTATTTCGTGTTCCAACTGTTCAATGAGGATGGACAGAAGGATAAATGGATGGGACAGCAAACCCTAGGTTTCAGAGTAAAAAGCTGATAACATGTTACATGACTAGCGTAAAAAGAAGGTAAACAGCAAATTACCTTCAAATCCCACACACAATGGTGTAGGAGAACATAGAGTAAAGGACAAAACTCTAATCACAATTAATAGGGGTGTAATGATATACATCAATGTATTGATTCATCAAGATAGTGACCTCCATGATAGTGTTTTCAACTGTCAATAACTATCGCCAAAAGTCTCTTTAACTAACGATAGTTTTGGTAACTTTTGTCCCTTTTGATTTTCTTATGTAATACCATTCTGAATCTTCTTCATCTAAACTAACAAAATATGGGAACAAAAAGGATTTTTGTTTTTGCAAAAATGTTTGTCAATATGCTAGAAAAGCCGATATTTGATGTTACAGGTAGTCCAGTTTTATAAAATCAACGAAATTCACTAAAATACTGTGTGATTTGGAGATGGTGCCAGTATTGTGATGCAGTATGATTTTTGTTTTTGTTGAGGTTTTATGGCCCAGTCAACCCAACAAGGTCATGTTGGGCATGATCAGTTTACCTAACCACACATTTACTGGACAGGCTTAGTCCTCTAAGTGTTTAACCAGTATTGTGCACATTCTTTCACCAGAAACTGACAACTGGCCTTCAAGAATCAGTAGTAGGGAGAGAATGACCGTAGAAAATATTTCATGATCAAATCTCTATGAAAGACTGTTGCCTATCCAGTGGGGTTGGAACCCTCAACCTCTTGACCACCAGGCGGAGGTGCATTCAACTAAGCCACTGAGGACAGCTGAAGCAGTGTGAAGATCCTTGATTGGCATGATAGTCAGCCCTAATATTTAACCTTTGACCCCTTGCTCAGGACCAGAAATGATGCTACAAGAGCTTAGCAAATCAGAAAGGCATGCAGCAAATTTGATTGCAATCTATGTAAACAATGTTGGAAGAGACGGCATTATGGACATACAGATATATGGATGGATAGGGGTGATCATAATATCCTCACTGTTCATTTCCAAACATAGTCAAAACTGAAGATCAAATGTCAAAGGTCTGAAGTCACAAGCTGAAAAATAACCAAAAACTGTACCTGAAGAAACCCCCAATACTCAAATAGCAAACTTATCGAAACCTAAACATCTGATTAACCAGAGGAACAGGCCTTGAAGATACACTCCTGCACCTTAACTCTTGACAAACTGAAATACAATATCCATGAAGCCCCCTGAAAAACTGGGCTCGAAGAAACCCACTGATACCTAAAACTACTTAGTTTACACTAGATACCCAATAACACTTACTTACCAACCTACCAAATGAAACTGAAATAAGCAATAAAGAATCTATTTTATCTCTCTGACAAACAAAGATTGCACCTAAAGAAACTGACATCTAAACCTCTGACAACCTGAAATACTGGCCCTAACAAAACCCTATGTCAGATAAACCTTGTAAGTACTTGATAACCAAACCTCAGAGAAACTGACAGACTGAATCTGAAGAAATTCTCTGACATTTAAACCCTGAAACCTCAGACACACCAAAACAGTAGACATGAAGGAACCTTCAGACACCCAAAACTCTAACAAACATAGGAATGATACTTGAAGAACCCCTCCGACACAAAACTGTAAACCCACAAAAACAAAGCATAGGTCACAGGCACCTTAACACTTGACAAACTGAAATACAATATCCATGAAGCCCCCTGAAATTGACTCGAAGAAACCTTCTGATACCTAAAACTACTTAGTTTACACTACATACCCAATATCACTTACTTTACCAACCTACCAAATGAAACTGAAATAAGCAACAAAGAATCTATTTTACCTCTCTGACAAACAAAGATTGCACCTAAAGAAACTCTCTGACAAACAAAGATTGCACCTAAAGAAACTGACATCTAAACCTCTGACAACCTGAAATACTGGCCCTAACAAAACCCTATGTCAGATAAACCTTGTAAGTACTTGATAACCAAACCTCAGAGAAACTGACAGACTGAATCTGAAGAAATTCTCTGACATTTAAACCCTGAAACCTCAGACACACCAAAACAGTAGACATGAAGGAACGTTCAGATATCCAAAACTGTGACAAACATAGGAATGATACCTGAAGAAACCCTCTAAAACAAAACTGTAAACCCACAAAAACTAAGAATAGGACCCAAACAAACCATTTGATACCAAAACCTCTGACAAACAGACTGTACATGAAGAAACTCTCCTACCAAAACCTTTAAAAAAAAGAAAAAAAAAAATACTCAAGACATAAAGAAACCCTCCAACACATAAACCATAAAATCCCCTGACAAACAAAATACACAGGACCTGATCAAGACAACTGAACATCTTAGACAAACAGAATGACAGCTTGAAACCCTCTGACACCTAAACCTTGAAAGCCTCTGACAAACAAACTCTGATACCTGAACTCCTGAAAATGTGAACCAAAATATCCATAAACTCCTTTCATAAAAACTGACAGACTACACCTAAATATAATGAAACAACCCTCTAACAAACACAAGAATTCCGCGGAAGGCGTCATCGCACCTGCTGGGGCAAAAGTCACGGGAGCCACAATCAGAACGTGGTTATTAAATAAGTTTATTTCATTCTTAGCAGTGCTTACTTGGAAAACTGGGTTGAAAACAATGTAGACAAAGTGCCTAGTGGGGCACATATATTCCAGGCCAGTCCCATTCCCGCTAATGGCTATATCTTCAGCACTGACTTTTCCTATCATACAGCCCAATGATAATGGAACGTTGACGTAAAATGTGTAAAAGTCACTGGAGCATGAAATATAGGTCACGGTCACGGGTCAAGGTACCTGCTGATTCAGTACATCAAGGAGAAACACAATGCAAGGTATGGTGGTTGTAGGCCTTATAGTTGAGGAGTTATCAAACATTAACGTAAAATGTGTCAAATATAGGTCAAGGTCACCGGGTCAAGGTACCTGCCAAGCCAGTGCAATGCGGTGAAGCACTATGCAAGGTTTAGTGGTTGTAGGTCTTATATTTGAGGAGATACCGAACATCAACATAAAATGTGTCAGTCACTGGAGTGCACAATATAGGTCAAGGTCACCACGTCAAGGTACCTGCCAAGTCAGTACATCCAGAAGAAGTGCTATATAAGGTTTGGTGGTTGAAGGCCTTACAGTTGAGGACATATGGAAGGGTGACGTAAAAGGTGTAAAAGTTAATGGAGCGCGAAATATAGGTCAAGGTCACCCAGTGAAGGTACCTGCGGAGTCCGTACATTCAGGAGAAGCACTATGCAAGGTTTGATGGTTGTAGGCCTTACAGTTGAGGAGATATTGAATGTTGACGTAAAATGTGTAAAAGGCACTGGAGCACAAAATATAGGTCAAGGTCACCGGGTCAAGATACCTGCCGAGTCAGTACATCTAGGAGAAGCACTATGCAAGGTTTGGTGGCTAGAGGTCTTACACTTGAGGAGATCTGGAACATTGACGTAAATTATGTCAAAGTCACTGCAGCCAAAATATAGGTCAAGGTCACCAGGTCAAGGTATCTGCCAAGTCAGTACATTGAGAAGAAGCACTTTGCAAGGTTTGATGGTTGTAGGCCTTATAGTCGAGGAGATATCGAACGTCGACGCAAAATATATCAAAGTCACTGGAGCGCAAAATATAGGTCAAGGTCACCGGGTCAAGGTATATGCCAAGTCAGTACATCTAGGAGAAGCACTATGCAAGGTTTGGTAGTTGTACGCCTTATAATTGAGAAGATCTGGAACGTCAACGTAAATTGTGTCAAAGTCAATGGAGCGCAAAATATAGGTCAAGGTCACTGGGTCAACATACCTGCCAAGTCAGGAGGTCAGGGAGATGTGTCATACAAGGTATGATGGTTGTTGTAGAATTGTAGTTGATTAGAATACTAACTTCGACGTAAATGTCGAACTTCGACATAACAGAACTGTTAACAGACAGACGGACGGATGAACGGACAGACGAATGGAAAAGCGGGCACCTATGTCACAAAGTCGGGAGGTCAGGGAGATGTTTCATAAAAGGTTTGATGGTTGTTTAGTTTTGTAGTTGATTAGAATATGAACTTTGACATAAATGTCGAACTTCGACATAACAGAACTGTTAACAGACAGACAGACGGACGGACGAACAGACAGACAAATGGAAAAGTGGGCACCTATGTCGCAAAGTCAGGAGGTCAGGGAGATGTTTCATGCAAGGTTTGATGGTTGTTTAGTCTTGTAGTTGATTAAAATACTAACTTTGACATAAATGTCGAACGTCGACATAAATGTTGACAGACGGACGGACGAATGGACAGACATACGGAAAAGCGGACGCCTATGTCGCAAAGTCAGGAGGTCAGGGAGATGTTTCATGCAAGGTTTGATGGTTGTTTAGTCTTGTAGTTGATTAGAATACTAACTTTGACATAAATGTCGAACGTCGACATAAATGTTGACAGACGGACGGACGGACGGACGGACGGACGGACGGACGGACGGACGGACGGACGGACGGAAAATCGGACGCCTATATCGCACCCTGCTACAAGCAGGTGCGATAAAAAAGACAGGACATGAAAAAACCTGACACCTGAACTCCTGAAAATGTGAAACAAAATATCCGTGAAACTCCTTTGATAAAACTGACAGACAACATATAAACGTAGTAAAAACAACATTCTGACATCTAAACCTTGAAACCCTCTTACCCAGAAGGAAGAACCTGAAGAAAGCCTCCATCATCTTTATACCTGACAAAGTGAAACAAAAAATCCAAGAAAATCCTTCAATAAAAACTGAAGATTACACCTGAAGAATTTGACATCTAAATCTTTACTTTGATTTGAAGTTTTACAGTCCAGTCAACAATCTTAAAGTAAAGTCAAGCTGGTCAGTTAACCTACTCACACTTTTCTTTCTTCCTTTTTTTTCTTCTGTAATGTCTTTAATCTCCGAGGGAGGACTTCATTGTGCCACATAGATAGGACAGGGATATAATGTTCAAGGGTGTTCCAGTTAACAATGGTGGGGGAAAAGAATGTGTACTTGTAATAATCATGGAGAGTAGGAATTTGCCAGTATGCTAAAGGGTGACTTTGTTTAGATGGCCAAGTACTCCTGGGCAGACTTTGTCTTCTAAGCAGTAAACCAGTACTTTGTGCACATACTTTTTCATTGACAACTGACCTTCTTGAATCAGCAGAATTTGAATTAGAGTTTGAGTATTATGGCCCAGTCAAGTCTGTTACGGTCATGTAAAGCTGGTACAGTTGTAATACCTTGCTGTCAGACTGCCATCAATCACTACCAGAGGAGTTTCAGTAATGCTATGTGATAGCATCCCACACCACAACACCACCTCTGTTTAATTTTGATTTGATTTGGCGTTTTAGGGCCTAGTGAACACTGTTATGATCATGTTGAGCCAGTCCAACTGTAGAAATGAATTCATGATCAATCTCCCTGAACATAAGCTATGCAGCTGAGACGGGATTCAAACTTGCAACCCCTGGATCTGCAGTCAGATTCGCTATTGGCTGTGCTATGAACATTACTAGCCTCCACAGATTCTGCTATTCAACTGTCCTTGACTGTGCTACAGAGCCCGGCCACTCTAAGTAAAATCAACTCATTAATGAACTGACTGCCTTCCAATGACTTTGCTATCTGACTGCCCTTGACTGTGCTATGGAGCCCAGCCACTCTGTTTAAGTAAAATCGACTCATAGGTGAACTGACTGCCTGCGACTGATTTTACATCTATTGGAGATGTTGCACCATCTAACACTATTAAAATAGCTTTAGACCATCAAAATACTGCCCTGGCATCTTGCCATCAGCCCTAATGCACTGTTGGACTGCTTATTCTTGGGGCATGTCTACCTGGCATCTCTAATGCTGCAATGTAGGCAGGCTGCAATCTGTTATACCATGGCCAACATCTGTCATCTAGGCAGCCTATAGCATTATGGCACTTACCTAGCCTCATTACTGCCACATGAAGGTCATGCTGTCTCCCACTAGACAAGTCAGTCACAGCTCCAGATAAGGTGCTTTTTTCAACAAAAAAGTACTGATATTGTTCATTTCTCCTGACAACGTATGTTGTGGTACTCATTGGAATGGCCTCACTGAGATGTTTCTAATGAGTGCCCACAATATATGTTTACATGGACAAATAAGCCTTCCTCTGTCATGCATACAACTTGCTTTTAAAAATACATCTCACATGGGTCCACTCATTTTTGCAGCTCGGCCCATAACAAACTTGGCCCATCATAAACTCGGCCCATAACAAACTCCACCCATGACAAACTGGCCGGTAAATTACAACGTTATAGTTTTAAGCAACAGAGGAATGCATTAAGTAGTTGCCCGTGTCTGTATGGCATTTTGCTAGGCAATGCTATTTGTTTTGCAAAGCTTTTATATGCATTACTGATTAAAGAAGACAATCATTATATCCATGACTTTTGTGATTTAGCCCATGAAACACGTTTTGCATGTTGCTGTAGAAAAATCACTAAAATTCTGTAGGCCATACTTTAGGTAATTTGTTTGTGCTCTGGTTTTATGGCCCAGTCAACCAAATGGGGTCATGTCAAAAGTGGTCAAGTTTACCTAACCACACTTTTACTGGGCAAGCTTAGTCCTAGCAGTTAACCAGTATTGTGCACATTCTTTCACCAGAAACACAACTGCCCTTCTTGAATCAGCAGAAGGGAGAAAATGACCATAGAAAATATTTCATTATCAATCTCCATGAAAGAATGTTGCTGACCTGGTGGGGGTCAAACCCGCAATCTCCTGATCACCTGAGTCGGATGTGCATCCAGCTGAGCCACCCAGGCCCCCAAACTTAAGGTAAAGGCAATGTGCAAAAATTGTGACCAAAACCTGTCCTAAAATTTGCATTGGACCACCTGGCTACATGTTCGTCTTTGACAACCTCTAACCTCCCTTTACACTAGGTGCACTATGCATTAGGCATTGTACTTGTTCAATCATTTTAGCAGAACCTATGAAAGAACAGTACATCAGGACCCAAAATCACAAAATGTCTAATATCCAAGTGAACTCTTCTTGCTAGAATTACTAACCTTCACAAAAATTATAACACTTTGCATACTGGGTAAAAACTCAGCAGATGACATTCTGAAATATACATTGTATTTCTTATTTTTCTTAAAAAAAATTGGGTTTGACATTTCATGCAAATTGTCTCCTTAGGACACGATTTGCATGAAGTGTCAGATCCTATTTTTTAGGAAAAATAAGAAAAATAACATCAGTTTGTCGTCTGCTGAATTTGCCTATAGCATGGTAAGTGTTTAATTTGACTTTATTTTTTGTGGTATTGGGGCCTCAATAATGACTATAAGCTATGGTCAGATAAAAAAGATAATCATTAGACACAACCACCATAATAAGAAATGCTCAGGAGGCAAGGGGTGCAAATCCCTTTCAGCTTCTTCTAGACACTATTTTAGAAATCTCATTTTCAATTTCTGCAAGAATATATAAAACAAAAAAAAAAAACTGAACTTACAGTATATGCAAATTAAAGTATTATGCAAATATACCTTATAATTGAAAAAAAGTTAATTAAATGTGAACCTTTAGTGTTGCCAAAAATGAAGAAACTGCCTTAGCCTTTTAAAAAACTTCACTTACTGACCAGTTTAGAAATTTCCCTGACATGCCCTGATTTTCTCAAATTTTCACAATCTCCGACTTTTTCAAAACTTATTAGATGCCATAGCTCCAGATAAGAAAGAAGGGGTATCAGGTGAATAGTTTTTCTTATTTCTCCATGAAAAACATAGGTTGTAGGTACTCATTAGAAGTGCCTCACTGGCACTTGAAATGAGTTCCCACAACATATGTTTTTCATGAAAAAATAAGAAAAATATCAGAACCTTTTGGTTGAAAAAAAGCAGCATATCTAGAGCAATGGCTGATTCACCAGCTAAACTGTTAATGAGCATCCTTTGATAATATTCTTAAAATTGCAAATGGCAGTGAGGTGATTCCAATTAGTAGCCACAAGCTAATTTTTGGTGCAAAAATGACAGATTAATTGCCTTTCCTTGGGCTATGTGTCAGAACATAAAAAGTTCTCAATCCTATACTATAGGGATTACATTAACACTGGGTGCAGTAAGCAAAATTATAGCGGATGCCATTTTTATTTTTTTTTTATTTGTTTGGGGAAATAAGACATAGCATTTCATGTAAATCATCTGCTAGGCAGACCAGTCACATGAATTATTAAATTAAGCCTTATTTTCTCTGAAAAATACAAAAAGGCAAAATTTTGTCTGCTGCAACTGCGATTAGCGCTTTAAGGGTTAAATATTGGGATACAAGTTAACCCATTGCAGTTGGGAGACCCCTATAAGGTTAATTGGCAAACAGCGCAGACACAGATCAGACGCCGCAGCATGCGGCATCTGATCAGGATCTTAATTGTTTGCAAATACTTCAGCCATTTTTCTCTCTGAATATCTAAATCTCGTTGCCTCACCTACCTAAAACTGAAATTGGACTCTTCCAATATATAGTGTGGGGGGAGTTCTTTCAGTCTACAATGGGTTAACCACATGAAATTTCTGTCATACTTCTTCCAGTACAGAGGTTTGACATTTCTTGCAAACTGTCTCCTTAGATGACAGTTTTCATCGACCGTCAAACCATCTTTATGGTTTAGCATGCCGGTTAAAATTTACAGCAGATGACGATCTGAAATATTTTTTTCTTGTTTTTCCCAGATAATAGGCTTTGACATTTCATGCAAATTATCTCTGATAATTTGCATGAAATGTTAAAGCCTATTTCCTAGGAAAACAAAGAAAAATATTATCTATTTGTCATCTGCTAAATATGCCTAGAAAGTGGTAATAATGATGAGTTCAGGTTTAACGACGCATCAACCCATCTAGAAAGTGGTAAAGGTTTAAGTTAATCTTACTACCTGTATCTAAAAAAAAATGCTGGATGAGTGGCAAATAGAGTTGATCCTAATCAGACAACATGTTCTGTGGCATCTGATCTGGGTCTAACTTTAAGTATAGGTGGGTCTGTGCCAATACATAGGGTTAATACCTATTAAAATACCTATTAAAACCATTAACACTTAGCACTGGCTAAAATTTTCAGCAGACAACAGTGAAATATTTTTCTTGTTTTTCCCAGAAAACAGGATTTGAAAATTCATGAAATTTAACAATTTGCATGTAATGTCCAATCCTGTTTACTGGGAAAAAAAAACTGTAACTGTTAAATGGGATTGCCATTATAACCGTAAGTATTGGGACAGATAGGCCTTTGCAAATAGTGTTGACTCAGATCAGATGCTGCAGAATGAGGCATCTGATCAGGGTCTACACTGTTTGCCATACACACAGCAACAGTTTTGACACATGAAGAGGTAGCAGAATGAACTACTTAAAGATTTAGGACAAGAATGGTAAGTAGCTTATTTGTCCCAATACTATAGGGTTATTGCGCTGATATTGGTGAATATTGTCCCGAGTTGGGATATCAAGGATGCGAGCTTGCGAGGGTAAAACGCCATCCAGAAACCATCTCTGGTGACCTGTAGATTTGACTTGTCTCAGTGCATGTGTAGTGTCATTACAGGATACTAACCATTTTTCAAGAACTATGATCTGAGAGTTTCCTATGCAAACATGTCATTTGCCCCTTTTGAAAAAAAAAAGAAAACAAGAATACTACCAAAGTCAAATTTAATAATGTTAAGCAGCCTACTGAAAATACAGTACCCGAACAGACAAGCATAACATGTCAATTAGCCAGAAGCCTGATCTCTACTATTACTGTTGGTCAGTTTTTTTTTTCCTTAAGAGGAGAGACAAGTGAAGAGAAGAGGCTGATTTGATACCAGACATAGCTATATTTTGAGTTGAATTGCCCTTCCCTGCAATGCTCTACTCCATTTTATCCTACCCTGCTACCCAATCACCCTACCCAGCTAGGATAGGCCAGGGTAGAAGGGCACGGTCGGGTCAGAATAGGGGTAGGGGTAGGAGTAGTGGGTGAGGTGGGGTAGGGTGTGAGTAGTGGGTGGGGTGGGGTGGGGTGGGGTGGGGTAGGGTGTGATAACAATACTGTTGAAGTGTTAACTAAGGGGAAGATGAGATTTCTAAGATGGCTGCCATATTAATCAATGGACTGGAATAGTTTTTGGGGAGACCCATCAAGGGCTTGAGAGGAATCCATATGCAAATTTTCAATGAAATTCCACTATGGAGGAGATACGACAACAGGAAAAATCCAAGATTGCAGCATCAACCATATCTGTTGACAGATCAGTACCAACTGGGTTCATCTGGTGCTTTTATCCAGTATTGCAGAGGTATTGTTTGACAACCCAGGGATCTCCGAATGTCCAAACACATTGTTTCTGTAGAGTCCTCATCTTTACTTCATTATAAGCTTTATCTGTGATTTATTTGTTGCCCGTAATGAATAATGGACGAGTTAGACGACCCATTTGTGCCTATCGTCCTATAAATGGGACATTGGCAAACAGTGTAGACCCAGATCAGACGCCGGAAAACGTGGCGTCTGATCAGGATCAATACAGTTTTCATTAAGTACATGAATTTCTGTGCAACAAAGAAATTATTAAATCAAATCAGACACCCCTTTTACTGGAAATGGATTGGTACAAAGAGGTATGGTAGAAGAAAACACTCAGCATAAATGTGCTGAAGTTAAGCAATATCTGATAAAGTGTAAGTGAAGCTCTTTCAACAGAAGAAAGCAGTCAGTTAACTCCCTTGATTACATTCTGTAAATAACCAGGTCCAGTTAATTGGATTCCTCTGCTTTTATCATTAGTGTTTCCATTAAGTATCACTTCCTTTTCCTTATGAAGAAATGTAAAGTTAAGAATTTGTTAAATTCCATTGATGACCTATGATAAAAGCAGAGGATTCCAATTAGAAGGACCTGGCCTCAGACCACAATTATTTTTCCATTACCTTCCATACAAAGATCTCTTGGGAAACAACTTTGCAATCGATGCATACTTTCTTCTGCTTATGTCATCATTTCTTACCTTCAAATTTATCCACTATACACACGACCATGACTAGCTCCTTTTCCTGCTGTCGTCTGTCAAAGTAAACACCTGTCAGTTCATACCAGTTACAGTCTATGTAGGCTCACTTCTTAGGGGTGTGCTTAAGTTCACCCGTTTTCCTGAAATCAAAAGGAAACAAAAGAAACTCTTAATTTTTAAAACACCTACATGTTGATCTATCAAAAGAATCACAGTGAAGTAGTCTGCTCAGTCACTCTGGCATAAGACAGCGTCCAAGTGAGGGACTATTTGTGCGACTATATTTCCTTATTTTGGACAACAAATCAGGGAAGCTAATTGTGGACTGGTTCCACCTGGTTAGTATTTGATCTACCTTGGACTTTATCTGTCAAGGGAGCTAATAGAAATACTGCTGCTATCTCTCTTAGTCAATTCAAGGTTTATAGTCAGAAGATTGATGAATATCTTTGTAAAAAGTAACAAGCATCAAATTTTAAATAAATCAGTCTTTTGAAATACAAGAAAATGTGGATTTACTTTAACATTACGAAAACACGCCTATTCAAATATATTGACAATTTTACAACCAAAAAAAGGAAAATTTTCAAATAAAAAATTCTGATTATTTTCATATTTCTCCTCAAAACATGGAGTGTGGGTATTTATTAGAACCATCTCATTGAGGCAGTTCTAATGAGTACCATAATGTATGTTTTAGCAAAAGAGGGAAAATGATGTATACCCCTGCAAAACCCCAGTTTTACTATATAAAAGTGGGGTTTAAGGGGGTCAAAATTGTATAAGTGTGTTTTCGTGTTGAAATAATGATGATGGTTTGGCTTTTTTTTTTCAACATTAATTCATATTGAGATGATGGAAGGGTGATAATGAAAGGCTCTGTACAATCATAAGCAAAATTCCGCCCCCAGCAGGATTAGAGCTCGGAACCTCGCGATCCGAAGTCGTGAGCGGTCACCAGGACGCTTTTTAATTTGAAACAGAATATCGGCCAATCTTGGGCCAGGGGGCGTAAACAGGGTATCACATTTTTTGTTTGTTTGTTTGTGTTGAGGTTTTACGGCCCAGTCAACCCAGTGAGGTCATATCGAGTGCTGTCAGTTTACCTAACCACATGTTTACTGGGCAGGCTTAGCCCTATAAGTGGTTAATCAGTATTGTGCACATTCTTATGCCAGAAACTGACAACTGCCCTTCTTGAATCATGGGTATTACATTAAAAAATATCTGTGTTACAAACATATAAATTAATTCCTCGACACAGTTATGAAATAAAGATACTT
This sequence comes from Anodontia alba, assembly GCA_964016985.1. NCBI lineage: Eukaryota > Metazoa > Mollusca > Bivalvia > Lucinida > Lucinidae > Anodontia > Anodontia alba. The sequence continues at coordinate 83,618,205 of OZ024824.1, forward strand.
ACAACCAGTAATCGGTTTCAGTCCTTCAATGAGTTTCAGTCTACCATAGAACCACCTGTAAATATAAAAAGAACATAACATAAGTAACCTATCATACCATGCCATTCCATATTATATCATACCAAAACCATCCAACGCCGCATCGCACCGCATCTAACCTCACTGAATCGCACCTCACCTCACCTCACCTCACCGCATCGCACCGCACCGTACCATACCACAGCATACCAAAATTCAATATTATACCTTACATTACATTACAATCCAAATATAAATACATTACAATAAACACTACACTTCAAATAGAGGAATCCAAAACATACCAACGAAACTAAATCAATCAGAAACATAACCAATCCAAACAAAACAAAACCAAATATATAATTCAATACAGAACATTACAATACAATTTACAAAACAATACAATAAACACCATTATCCAAATAGAGAAAACCCAAATGAAACCGAATGCAACCAAATCAAACAGAAACCAAAACAAAATCAACAGAAACAAGCATAATACAATACAATACATTACACTACACTACAATATACAATACAATATAACAAACACTATAATCCAAATAGAGAAAAAACTAATGAAACCCAAAGAAACCACTGACTCCAAACCAAATGAAATGTAACCAACTATATGATACAATATAAACACATTACACTACAAGATACAATACAATAAACAGTATAATCCAAAATTTTATAGAGAAAAAACAAACAAAACCGGAAGACTTCAACTGAACCAAAGAGAAACCTAATGAAATCAATCCAAATCAAACCAACATAACAATACAAAATACAAAAATACAATACTTAACTTCACTAGAATCCGGAATCTGATGACTCTTCCTAATGTTCATAGAACTTCATCTTATACCTAAAATGAAAAAAAAACGTTTGTTTAGAATTAAATGAAAATTCATAGCTGAATATAAATAAAAATGTTTACATTATGTACATAATGCGAAAGTATGATCTTGGAGTTGTCACATTATCTTGTTGTACCTAACAGACCTAAGCTCAGGATATATATGGTATTCTACAGTTTCCATTTATTAGATGTAAGGTGGTGTCTGATCTGGGTCTAAAGTGCTAGCTCAGGATTATCTGTCAAATACTTAGGATATTTAAAGTATTTTGTAGTATCCATGTATTAGATGTAAGGTGGCATCTGATCTGGGTCTACATTGTTAGCGCAGGACTGTCTTAAAGAAGCCATTTATTAGATGCAAGGTGTCTGATCTGGGTCTACAGTGCAAACTCAGGACTGTCTGTCAAACACTTAGGATATTTAAGGTATTTTGTAGTATCCATTTATTAGATGTAACATGGCATCTGATCTGGGACTACACTGTTAGCAGGACTCTCTGTCTTAAAGTAGCCATTTATAAGATGTAAGGTGGCATCTGATCTGGGTCTACACTGTTAGCGCAGGACTGTTTGTCTGAAAGAAGCCATTTATTAGATGCAAGGTGTCTGATCTGTGTCTACAGTGCTAGCTCAGGACTGTCTGTCAAATACTTAGGGTATTTAAGGTATTCTGTAGTGTCCATTTATTAGATATAACATGGCATCTGATCTGGGTCTACACTGTTAGCTCAGGACTGTTTGTCTTAGACATTTATTAAATGTTAGGTGACATCTGATCTGGGTCTACGGTGCTAGCTCAGGACTGTCTGTCAAATACTTAGGTCATTTAATGTATTTTGTAGTGTCCATTTATCAGCTGTAACATGGCATATGATCTGGGTCTACACTGTTAGGACTGTCCTTCTTAGACATTTATTAGATGTAAGGTGGCGTCTGATCTGGGTCTACAGTGCTAGCTCAGGACTGTTGCAAATACCTAGGATATTTAAGGTATTCTGTAGTATCCATTTATTTGATGTAACATGACATCAGATCTGGGTCTACAGTGTTATCTCAGGACAGTCTGTTTGAAGTAGCCATTTATTAGATGTAAGTTGGCATCTGATCTGGGTCTACAATGCCAGATCAGGACTGTCTGTCAAATACTCAGGGTGTTTAAGTTATTCTGCAGTATTCATTTATTAGATGTAACATGGCATCTGATTTGGGTCTACACTGTTAGCTCAGGACTATCTGTCCAATGCTTTGCATAGGTAACATATTCTACAGTATCCACTCATTAGATTATGGTGTCGTCTGATCTGGGTCTACACTGTTAGCTGATAGCCCATGCCTTTCTGTCTAATACTTAGGGTATATTTGGTATTCCAAAGTATCCATTTATTAAACGTAAGGTGGCGTCTGATCTGGGTCTACAGTGTTCGCTTTGGACTGTCTGTTCAATACTTAGGATATATATGGCATTCTAAAGTATCCATTTATTAGATGTGAGGTGGCGTCTGATCTGGGTCTAAAGCGTTAGTTCAGGACTGTCTATCCAATACTAAGGGTATATACAGTATTCTACAGTATTCATTTATATGATGCAATATGGCATCTGATTTGAGTCTACACTCTTACCTCAGGACTGTCTATCCAATGTTTTGAGTGTAACAGGTATTCTATAGTATCCATTTATTAGATGTATGGTGTCATCTGATCTGGGTCTATACTGATAGCCCTGGACTTTCTGTCCAATACTTAGGGCATATACGGTATTCTACAGTATCCATTTATTAGATTTAAGGTGGCATGATAGCCCTGAACAGACTGCATGACATTCCACTTCCTGCAGTAGGGCAGAAGATCACATCCTGTACTGTTAAATATGTGGATTCTTTCTCATTTCTTCATGTTTAATAATTGTTGAGTCCAAATGATGATACATATTCCTTTATAAAATTTCTTAAAAATCCTTATAAGAGAAAAAAACAGGTATAAAATCACTTTATTGATACCTGTCTATAAATTATGACCAGTATACTTAAGATGTAACCCTTAACTGCAGCAGAAGACACTGTGAAGTATTTTATAATAATAATAATAATAATAATTATAATTATTATTATTAAGAGAAAATAAGTCTACATTTCATGTGAAGCAGATGATTTGTATGAAATGTCATGATGTAGTTGCTATGAAAAATAATCTGCTAGAAAATGTATTTGGTACTTTAACCCATTCGTGCCTATCGTCCTATAAATGGAACATTGGCAAACAGTGTAGACCCAGAACAGATGCCAGAAAATGCGGCGTCTGATCAGGATCAACACAGTTTTCATTAAGTACATGAATTTCTGTGCAACAAAGAAATAATTAAATCTAATTATCAGACACCCCTTTTACTGGAAATGGATCGGTACAAAGAGGTATAGTAGAAGAATACACTCGGCATAAATGTGCTGAAGTTAAGCAATATCTGATAAAGTGTAAGTGAAGCTCTTTCAACAGTCAGTTAACTCCCTTGATTACTTTCTGTAAATAACCAGGTCCAGTTAATTGGATTCCACTGCTTTTATCATTAGTGTTTCCATTAAGTATCACTTCCTTTTCCTTAAATCTAATTTTAACAAGGTCATATGCCAATACAGCTTCCAAAATATTTAAAAGAAACATTTTCTATGCAATGAAATGTATATTATGAAGAAATGTAAAGTTAAGAATTTGTTAAATTCCATTGATGACCTATGATAAAAGCAGAGGATTCCAATTAGTAGGACCTGGCCTCGGACCACAATTATTTTTCCATTACCTTCCATACAAAGATCTCTTGGGAAACAACTTTGCAATCGATGCATACTTTCTTCTGCTTATGTCATCATTTCTTACCTTCAAATTTATCCACTATACACATGACCATGACTAGCTCCTTTTCCTGCAGTCGTCAGTCAAAGTAAACACCTGTCAGTTCATACCAGTTACAGTCCATGTAGGCTCACTTCTTAGGGGTGTGCTTAAGTTCACCCGTTTTCCTGAAATCAAAAGGAAACAAAAGAAACTCTTAATTTTTAAAACACCTACATGTTGATCTATTAAAAGAATCACAGTGAAGTAGGCTGCTCAGTCACTCTGGCATAAGACGGCGACCAAGTGAGGGACTATTTGTGCGACTATATTTCCTTATTTTGGACAACGAATCAGGGAAGCTAATTGTGGACTGGTTCCACCTGGTTAGTATTTGATCTACCTTGGACTTTACCTGTCAAGGGAGCTAATAGAAATACTGCTGCTATCTCTCTTAGTCAATTCAAGGTTTATAGTCAGAAGATTGATGAATATCTTTGTAAAAAGTAACAAGCATCAAATTTTAAATAAATCAGTCTTCTGAAATACAAGAAAATGTGGATTTACTTTCACATTACGAAAACACGCCTATTCAAATATATTGACAATTTTACAACCATAAAAAGGAAAATTTTCAAATAAAAAATTCTGATTACATGTATTTTCATATTTCTCCTTAAAACATGGAGTGAGGGTACTCATTAGAACCATCTCATCGAGGCAGTTCTAATGAGTACCATAATGTATGTTTTAGCAAAAGAGGTAAAATGATGTATACCCCTGCAAAACCCCAGTTTTACTATATAAAAGTGGGGTTTAAGGGGGGTCAAAATTGTATAAGTGTGTTTTCATGTTGAAATAATGATGATGGTTTGGCTTTTTTTTTCAACATTAATTCATATTGAGATGATGGAAGGGTGATAATGAAAGGCTCTGTACAATCATAAGCAAAATTCCGCCCCCAGCAGGATTAGAGCTCGGAACCTCGCGATCCGAAGTCGTGAGCGGTCACCAGGACGCTTTTTAATTTGAAACAGAATATCGGCCAATCTTGGGCCAGGGGATGTAAACAGGGTATCACATTTTTTGTTTGTTTGTTTGTGTTGAGGTTTTACGGCCCAGTCAACCCAGTGAGGTCATATGGAGTGCTGTCAGTTTACCTAACCACATGTTTACTGGACAGGCTTAGCCCTATAAGCGGTTAACCAGTATTGTGCACATTCTTTCACCAGAAACTGACAATTGCCCTTCTTGAATCATGGGTATTACATTAAAAAATATCTGTGTAACAAACATATAAATTAATTCCTCGACACAGTTATGAAATAAAGATACTTACAACCAGTAAACGGTTTCAGTCCTGCAAGGAGTTTCAGTCTACCATAGAACCACCTGTAAATATAAAAAGAACATAACATAAGTAACCTATCATACCATACCATTCCATATTATATCATACCACACCACCCCACGCCGCATCACACCGCATCTAACCTCACTGAATCGCATTGAATCGCACCGAATCGCACCTCACCTCACCGCACCGCAACGTACCACACCACAGCACAACATACCACGCCACAGCATACCAAAATTCAATATTATACCTTACATTACATTATATTACATTACAATCCAAATATAAATACATTACAATAAACATTACACTTCAAATAGAGGAATCCAAACCATACCAACAAAACTAAATCAATCAGAAACATAACCAATCCAAACAAAACAAAACCAAATATATAATTCAATACAGAACATTACAATACAATTTACAAAACAATACAATAAACACCATTATCCAAATAGAAAAAACCCAAATGAAACCGAATGCAACCAAATCAAACAGAAACCAAAACAAAATCAACGGAAACAAGCATAATACAATACAATACATTACACTACACTACAATATACAATACAATATAACAAACACTATAATCCAAATAGAGAAAAAACTAATGAAACCGAAAGAAACCACTGACTCCAAACCAAATGAAACGTAACAAACTATATGATACAATATAAACACATTACACTACGACATACAATACAATAAACACTATAATCCAAATAGAGAAAAAACAAACAAAACCGGAAGAAACTGAACCAAAGAGAAACCTGATGAAATCAATCCAAATCAAACCAATATAACAATACAAAATACAAAAATACAATACTTAACTACACTAGAATCCGGAATCTGATGACTCTTCCTAATGTTCATAGAACTTCATCTTATACCTAAAATAAAAAAAAAAAGTTTGTTTAGAATTAAATGAAAATTCATAGCTGAATATAAATAAAAATGTTTACATTATGTACATAATGCGAAAGTATGATCTTGTGAGTTGTCTCATTTTCTTGTTGTACCTAACAGACCTAAGCTCAGGATATATATGGTATTCTACAGTTTCCATTTATTAGATGTAAGGTGGTGTCTGATCTGGGTCAAAAGTGCTAGCTCAGGATTGTCTGTCAAATACTTAGGATGGATGGATGGATATTTTGTTTATAGACGCTCAACCCTAAAAGGGCATATAGCGTCTAATAAGTTTTATGTTATATGATGATTTTATTTAATGAGAAATTTAAAAATATCTAGGATTGATGTGTTTATTTTAAAGAGATAAAGTATCAATGATTTTAAGTTATTAAAAATACTGATCATATTTTATTAAAAAGTCCGATCTCTTTAAGAAAGTCGAGTATTTTCTGAGTTGGCCTATCAAAAAGTTCCTTTATAGATTTTATATTAAAATATTTCGTGCGAATGTGATTAAATTCAGCACAAGTGATAAGAAAATGTTTGACTGTGAAAGGTTCATTACAAGGAATGCAGAATGGAGCTTGTTCATTGTTTAAAATATAAGAATGAGTAATTCTAGTGTGTCCAAGTCTACATCTCGTGATTTTTGTTTGTTCTTTTCTGCTGAGATTAGAGAATGTGCATTTGCTGTTAAAATTTGGTTTGATTTCATTTAATTTATTATAAGTTTGTGTTTCCCAAACAGACTGACATTTGTTGTTGATGTATTGACAGACGTTTGATTTAAAGTCGGAGTGAGGAATTTTGAAATTGGTTATTACTAAGGATAATGCAGATTTGGCTTCTGAATCTGCTAATTCATTTCCACGAATATTAACGTGGCTGGGAAGCCAACAAAATACAATTTCTTTTGATGGATGGATGGATATTTTGTTTATAGACGCTCAACCCTAAAAGGGCATATAGCGTCTAATAAGATGTATATTATATGATGATTTTATTTAATGAGAAATTAAAAATATCTAGGATTGATGAGTTCATTTTAAAAAGATAAAGTATCAATGATTTTAAGCATTTATTCAAATACAGATCATATTTTATTAAAAAGTCCGATCTCTTTCAGAAAATCGAGTATTTTTTGAGTTGGCATATTAAAAAGTTCCTTTATATTTTTTACATTAAAATACTTTGTGTGAATATAATTAAATTCAGCACAAGTGACAAGAAAATGTTTGACCGTAAAAGGTTCGTTACAAGGAATGCAGAATGGAGCTTGTTCATTGTTTAAAATATAAGAATGAGTAATTCTAGTGTGTCCAAGTCTACATCTCGTGATTTTTGTTTGTTCTTTTCTGCTGAAAATACAGATCATATTTTATTAAAAAGTCCGATCTCTTTCAGAAAATCGAGTATTTTTTGAGTTGGCATATTAAAAAGTTCCTTTATATTTTTTACATTAAAATACTTTGTGCGAATATAATTAAATTCAGCACAAGTGACAAGAAAATGTTTGACCGTAAAAGGTTCGTTACAAGGAATGCAGAATGGAGCTTGTTCATTGTTTAAAATATAAGAATGAGTAATTCTAGTGTGTCCAAGTCTACATCTCGTGATTTTTGTTTGTTCTTTTCTGCTGAGATTAGAGAATGTGCATTTGCTGTTAAAATTTGGTTTGATTTCATTTAATTTACTATAAGTTTGTGTTTCCCAAACAGACTGACATTTGTTGTTGATGTATTGACAGACGTTTGATTTAAAGTCGGAGTGAGGAATTTTGAAATTGGTTATTACTAAGGATAATGCAGATTTGGCTTCTGAATCTGCTAATTCATTTCCACGAATATTAACGTGGCTGGGAAGCCAACAAAATACAATTTCTTTTGAAGCGGAAAGATAATAATATTTTTTAAGAATTTGCTGAATTAATGGGTTCCTATGGTGTAAATCTTTAAGGGATTTTAATACAGAAAGAGAATCTGAATAAATGATGAACTGTTTTTCAGGCTGATCTCTGATATGGTAAAGTGCAATATCAATTGCCTTGGCTTCGGCGGTAAAAATGGAGCTATTATCAGGTAATCTGATACTGTCAGTAAAATTTGGACTAATAACAGAACAAGCAACTTTCTCATCTTGTTTCGAACCATCTGTATAAATTGACAGGTAATGTTTATAATTTGATTTGATTTCTAAAAATTCATTTTTAAAAATATGCGACTCAACTTCTGTTTTTTTATTTTTATGAAGGTCTAATATAATCTTTGGAGGGTTTAACGTCCATGGCTCTTTTGATGGAAAAGAAAAATGCTGAACATTTTTAATATTAATATTGGCCTCTTCAAGTAATGGTTGTATTCTCAGGCCAAGGGGTTTAATAGCTGTTGGTTTATTATTGTAAAATCTTTCGTATTTAGGGTTAAAAACACAATCATGAGCTGAATTACGTGGATTGGCGGCTAATTTAGTAACATATTGAAGAGACAATTTCTCTCTTCTTATATACAATGATGGTTCATTTGATTCAGCGTATAAACTTTCGACGGGGGAAGTACGAAAAGCCCCTAGAGCCAGACATAAACCTTGGTGATGAATAGTATCCAAAGATTTCAAATAAGATTTTCTTGCGGATCCATAAACTATGGATCCATAATCCAATTTAGATCTAATTAAAGATCTATAGAGATTTAAAAGAACAGTACGATCTCCTCCCCAGTCGGAACTGGAGAGAACTTTAAGAATATCAAGAGCTTTTAAACATTTAGCTTTTAAAGCTTTGATGTGTGGTATAAAAGATAATTTGTTATCGAACAAAAGACCCAGGAATTTTGCTTCACTGACGACTGGAATTGGACTACCGTATATCGTGAGATGAGGATCTAAATGTAGCTGACGTATCTGACAAAAATGAACGCATTGAGTTTTTGTTTTTGAAAATTTGAAACCATTTTCTGTTGCCCAATCTTCTATATTGTTTAAACATCGTTGTAGTTTGAATTCAATGGTTTCCATATTTTTCGATCTAATAAATATTCCAAAATCGTCAACAAAAAGTGAACAATCAAGGTCTTTCACACATTTAACAATATCGTTAATTTTAATGCCAAACAAGGTAGGTGATAAAATGCTTCCCTGTGGTACACCTTGTTCTTGTTTAAATATGTCCGATAACGTATTACCTATTCGAACATTAAATGTTCGATCTGATAAAAAATTTTGAATAAAAAGTGGTAATCGGCCTTTAAGGCCTAATTTATGTAAATCTTTCATGATGCCATGTTTCCATGTAGTATCGTAAGCTTTTTCAAGATCAAAAAATACAGCTACGACATGTTCTTTTTTAATAAAGGCATCACGAATAAAGGATTCCAAACGAATCAAATGATCGTTTGTACAGTTATTTTTTCTGAATCCAGCTTGATATTTTGTTATAAGCTGGTTTGATTCCAAGAACCAAACCAGTCTATCATTAATCATTCTCTCCATTGTTTTACATAAACAACTTGTCAAAGCAATAGGTCTGTAGTTAGTAGCTTCAGTATGATCTTTATTTGGTTTTGGTATAGGTATAATCGTTGCTTTACTCCAGTCTTTTGGAAATTTTCCAGTGATCCAAATATCATTTAAAATATTTAATAAAGTTTTTAAAGCGTTATCGGGTAAATGTTTAAGAATTTGATAATGAATGTCATCAGGACCAGCAGCTGTATCATGAGATTTATGAAGAGCATCTAATAATTCTGAAGCTGTGAATGCTACATTATATTTTTCATGATTTAGTGACGTAAAATTTAGATGCTCTTTCTCTCCTTCCTGTTTTATGTTTTGAAAGGTTTCAGAATAATTTGCACTAGAAGAGTTTTTCTGAAAATTCTCTCCTAGTGCATTGGAAATATCTTTAGTCGTTCAGCATATATTTCCATTTGATTTAATATGGACATGCTTGTTATTTTTATTTTTGCCAGTAATTTTTCGAATCATGTCCCATATCTTCTTTGCTGGAGTTCTAGAATTAAGTTTGGAGACGTATTGCTGCCAAGATGTTCTTTTAGCCGTTTTTATTGTCTTGCGAGCTTTTGCTCGCATTTGTTTGGCATGGATTAGATTTTCTTTTGTTGGCTGCCTATTGAACTTTCGTAAGGCAGATTTTCTTTTATTTATTGAATTTTTAACATCTTTATTAAACCAAGGTCTATTTCTTTTTGAACGTGTCGAGGACTTTGGAATACATATTTCGGCTACATGAATTAATGTATCAGTAAAAGCTTGTATATCATCTGCTGTTTTAAACATTTCAGGATTTAATTTTTCATTACATAGCTCCATAAAATTCTCCCAGTTTGCTTTATTCAAATTCCATCGGGAATGATGGTCTTCATTTGTCGATTCAATTTCTTCAATTTTAATTGGAAAATGACCGCTCCCATGAAGGTCATCTAGAACTGACCAATCAAAATCTAAGTAAATATTTGGAGAGCATATAGACAAATCTAAAGCAAAATAATTTCTTGTAGGAGAATGAAGATAAGTTGGTTGTTTATCGTTAAATAAACATAAATCATTTTCTGCAATAAAATTTTCTATTATTTCTCCTTTGTCATTTGTATCCAGACAACCCCATAGTTTGCTGTGACTATTAAAGTCACCTAATAATAAATAAGGACGAGGTAACTGGTTTATAAGATTTTCTAAATCGTGTTTAGAAAATTTACAGTGTGGAGGAAGATATAGAGAACAAATTGTTATGGATTTAGACAGAGTGACATTTACAGCAACAGCTTGTAAATTACTATTTATATCTATCTGTCTATGAGGAACATTTGATTTTACAAGGATAGATGAACCTCCTGAGGCTTTCTGATTTTCAGTTGCGATATGATTATATAAACTATAATTTTTAAAATTAATATCATCTGTATTTTTTAAAAAGGTTTCCTGGAGACAAAAGACAGTCGGAGAAAGTAGTGTTGTTAAAATTAAAATTTCGTTATAATTTGCTTTTAGTCCTCGACAGTTCCACTGAATAATTGATTTTTTATCCATGATAAATGGAGAGATGATTTGAAAATAAGGAACTTAATCCTTTTGTTTTCTCTGAGACTGCGAGAACATGGAGGAGTCAGTTTCTAACTCCATGTTCTCAAGGGAATCGAACCGATTGACCAACTTGATCGGATCGGCCGACGCCCCTTTACTATATGGATTTGGTCCTTTTTCTTTATCTTTTTCTTTTCCATTTTTTCCTTTCTGGTCAGCTGTCCTGGACCTGGATCTCTGTTGTGATCCACTTGTTTTAGTCGGCTGTGTTTGTGAACTGTTTTGAGATTTTGTTGGTGGTCTAGCCTGATGAGTAGATGTGGGTTTAGGTTTAGGTTTTACAGTAGGAGTAATAACTTTTGAATTTGCTTTGATGACAGAATCTTTTTCGTTAAACTGGGTAGAAATTTCTTTGGTGTCAGGTTTAGTGTTTAGGGATTGAACAACTTTTGCAAAGGTGATTTCAGGTTGATTTTCTTGTATTTTTTTGGCTTCCAAATAAGTGATTTTTTGTGTAACTTTAATTTTCATGATTTCTTTCTCTTTTTTCCAAATTTCACACTGATTTGATTTTGATTGATGGTTTTTGTGACAGTTCACACACTTGGCTTCATTTTTACAAGCATTTGTAGAGTGATCAAAGTCACCCATACCACATTTTTCACATACTGATCCAGGTAATTCAGGACAGCCGTTTTCATGATGTCCAAACCTCTGACAGTTGAAACACCGCAGAGGATTTGGAATGTAGACTTCAACCGGTATAATTCGGTAAAAGATTTTTAGTGATTTCGGTAAAGTTGTGGTGTTGAAAGTTAGTAAAAGTGTATTTGTTTCTATAAAGTTTCCATCTTTTTTAATTTTAAAACGTTTGCAAGCTGTTACTCCTTGTGTGTTAAGATATTCTGTGATATTTTCTTCAGTTTCATGTTTTAGCATCCTGTCACGGATAATACCTTTGCAACTATTGAGTGTTTTATGTTCCGTGACAGAGACATTAATGTTAAAGAATTTTGTAATTTTCAAGAGATTATCAGTTTGAGATTTTCTGTTAGTTTCGACCAAAAGAGTTCCATTTTTTAACTTTTTTACATTTTTTGGAGTGCCTATAATTGATTCTATTTGCTTTTCTATAATGAAAGGTGACAGTGAAGTAATAGGTTTGTCCTCTTTACTCGAAATCACTAAAAATTTAGCGAAGTTCTCATTTGCTTTGAAAGTAAAAGTAGTCGGTTGCGTGTCGTCCTCCGAAGAGTCGAACGCCAGAAATCGTTTTCGAGATGCCATGGTGATGAAATTTTTTATTCGATAGCTATGCGCCCCACCCTCCATGGAGCCCTACAAGGGGACGTTTAACAGAAATGGATCTCCTACTTCTAACGTCAAGGCTACATTGCTATTATACTCGGTGTCAAGATCAGAGTCTTCAGCTCGGCCTCATGCTTAGATGATTTCCCACCTATTCATCTAAATTTCCATAGAAAAATTTATGAACAGTTGAGTTCATCCCCCTATCCACAGCCTCCACTCACAGAGGTTTCCGCCAAAGCCCCAATACAAGCCCACTAATTGACCCTTCAGCTGCCGCCCATTGAAACTCACTTAAAGTTAGAGGAACGTGAGAAAAATAAGCCCGGTTTGTACCATCAAGATACGTATAAAAGAGAGAAAGAAGCTAAGGACAAGTTGTGCGCTTCTAGAGCTTGGCACGACTGAGCCGATTGATCCAGGCCGGATCTAACCCAGACCGCTCTTCTATCTGAAATAAGGGCCAAAATGATGTGTTGAAAAGCTGCAGATCCCTGGGCTTTCCTCAATCATCAGGTTCCCCTCTCCCAGCATACGAGACGCCACCCACAGCAAACAGGTGGTTCCTGTTTTAATAGGGGATTACACCCTATCCACTACAGATGGATGGATGGATGGATGGATGGATATTTTGTTTATAGACGCTCAACCCTAAAAGGGCATATAGCGTCTAATAAGATGTATATTATATGATGATTTTATTTAATGAGAAATTAAAAATATCTAGGATTGATGAGTTCATTTTAAAAAGATAAAGTATCAATGATTTTATGTTATTAAAATACAGATCATATTTTATTAAAAAGTCCGATCTCTTTCAGAAAATCGAGTATTTTTTGAGTTGGCATATTAAAAAGTTCCTTTATATTTTTTACATTAAAATACTTTGTGCGAATATAATTAAATTCAGCACAAGTGACAAGAAAATGTTTGACCGTAAAAGGTTCGTTACAAGGAATGCAGAATGGAGCTTGTTCATTGTTTAAAATATGAGAATGAGTAATTCTAGTGTGTCCAAGTCTACATCTCGTGATTTTTGTTTGTTCTTTTCTGCTGAGATTAGAGAATGTGCATTTGCTGTTAAAATTTGGTTTGATTTCATTTAATTTATTATAAGTTTGTGTTTCCCAAACAGACTGACATTTGTTGTTGATGTATTGACAGACGTTTGATTTAAAGTCGGAGTGAGGAATTTTGAAATTGGTTATTACTAAGGATAATGCAGATTTGGCTTCTGAATCTGCTAATTCATTTCCACGAATATTAACGTGGCTGGGAAGCCAACAAAATACAATTTCTTTTGAAGCGGAAAGATAATAATATTTTTTAAGAATTTGCTGAATTAATGGGTTTCTATGGTGTAAATCTTTAAGAGATTTTAATACAGAAAGAGAATCTGAATAGATGATAAACTGTTTTTCAGACTGATCTCTGATATGGTAAAGTGCAATATCAATTGCCTTGGCTTCGGCGGTAAAAATGGAGCTATTATCAGGTAATCTGATACTGTCAGTAAAATTTGGACTAATAACAGAACAAGCAACTTTCTCATCTTGTTTCGAACCATCTGTATAAATTGACAGGTAATGTTTATAATTTGATTTGATTTCTAAAAATTCATTCTTAAAAATATGCGACTCGACTTCTGTTTTTTTATTTTTATGAAGGTCTAAAATAATCTTTGGAGGGTTTAACGTCCATGGCTCTTTTGATGGAAAAGAAAAATGCTGAACATTTTTAATATTGATATTGGCCTCTTCAAGTAACGGTTGTATTCTCAGGCCAAGGGGTTTAATAGCCGTTGGTTTGTTGTTGTAAAATCTTTCATATTTAGGATTAAAAACACAGTCATAGGCTGAATTACGTGGATTGGCGGCTAATTTAGTAACATATTGAAGAGACAATTTCTCTCTATCCACTACAGAAGGAAAGTGATCTGTAGATTTTATTCCCTACAGACAAGGGAGGCCGAAAACATCTGGGAAATTGAAAGGTTATTTTTAACATAAATTAGGAGATCCATATTTAAAATAAACAGTTTATTAAAGAAAGATTTATTTTGGATTCATTTTTAGGATAGTCAAACAAACAAGCTGTGTTAGATGATATGTAGCTTTCAAATGATATGTAGCTTTCATACCTTGAAAAACGTTTAGTTTTTTTATCTAACAATATTAAATGCATCTTATTTTTTAATGTGGAGAATGCTAGAGTTCGGAAAAATGACACAAACACAAGACAAACACATATGTTAAATACAGATGAGGTTATAATCTTCGTCCCATGTGCGACCCACGGGCACAGAATGATACACAAACAAATGAAGCATGTTAGTAACATGAGATAGGAAAGGTTTAAAAGGATAGATCTCGCGAAATTTGTTTTTTTTCAATTTAAGATGCATTTCAATAAATGTAATTTTATAGTCTGGAATTATACCGGTTGAACGGACGGTTGCTCTGTTATGTTAGAGGTTTTACCCAACTGCCACAGAAGCGGAAGGCAGCCACCTATTTCGAGGGCCCGGGTGGTCACGGGCGGCCTCTTTTAGACAGCTCGTACGTCACGCAGAGGGTACGTCTGGCCTATTCTAAGCCCGGGACCAGCACGGGACCAAATACTTAGGATATTTAAAGTATTTTGTAGTATCCATGTATTAGATGTAAGGTGGCATCTGATCTGGGTCTACATTGTTAGGGCAGGACTGTCTTAAAGAAGCCATTTATTAGATGCATGGTGTCTGATCTGGGTCTACAGTGCAAACTCAGGACTGTCTGTCAAACACTTAGGATATTTAAGGTATTTTGTAGTATCCATTTATTAGATGTAACATGGCATCTGATCTGGGTCTACACTGTTAGCAGGACTCTCTGTCTTAAAGTAGCCATTTATTAGATGTAAGGTGGCATCTGATCTGGGTCTACACTGTTAGCGCAGGACTGTCTGTCTGAAAGAAGCCATTTATTAGATGCAAGGTGTCTGATCTGTGTCTACAGTGCTAGCTCAGGACTGTCTGTCAAATACTTAGGGTATTTAAGGTATTCTGTAGTGTCCATTTATTAGATATAACATGGCATCTGATCTGGGTCTACACTGTTAGCTCAGGACTGTTTGTCTTAGACATTTATTAAATGTTAGGTGACATCTGATCTGGGTCTATAGTGCTAGCTCAGGGCTGTCTGTCAAATACTTAGGACATTTAATGTATTTTGTAGTGTCCATTTATTAGCTGTAACATGGCATATGATCTGGGTCTACACTGTTAGGACTGACCTTCTTAGACATTTATTAGATGTAAGGTGGCGTCTGATCTGGGTCTACAGTGCTAGCTCAGGACTGTTGCAAATACCTAGGATATTTAAGGTATTCTGTAGTATCCATTTATTAGATGTAACATGGCATCAGATCTGGGTCTAAACTGTTATCTCAGAACAGTCTGTTTGAAGTAGCCATTTATTAGATGTAAGTTGGCATCTGATCTGGGTCTACAATGCTAGATCAGGACTGTCTGTCAAATACTCAGGGTGTTTAAGTTATTCTGCAGTATTCATTTATTAGATGTAACATGGCATCTGATTTGGGTCTACACTGTTAGCTCAGGACTATCTGTCCAATGCTTTGCATAGGTAACATATTCTACAGTATCCACTCATTAGATTATGGTGTCGTCTGATCTGGGTCTACACTGTTAGCTAATAGCCCATGCCTTTCTGTCTAATACTTAGGGTATATTCGGTATTCCAAAGTATCCATTTATTTAACGTAAGGTGGTGTCTGATCTGGGTCTACAGTGTTCGCTTTGGACTGTCTGTTCAATACTTAGGATATATATGGCATTCTAAAGTATCCATTTATTAGATGTGAGGTGGCGTCTGATCTGGGTCTAAAGCGTTAGCTCAGGACTGTCTATCCAATACTAAGGGTATATACGGTATTCTACAGTATTCATCTATTAGATGCAATATGGCATCTGATTTGAGTCTACACTCTTACCTCAGGACTGTCTATCCAATGTTTTGAGTATAACAGGTATTCTATAGTATCCATTTATTAGATGTATGGTGTCATCTGATCTGGGTCTATACTGATAGCCCAGGCCATTCTGTCCAATACTTAGGGTATATACGGTATTCTACAGTATCCATTTATTAGATTTAAGGTGGCATGATAGCTCTGAACAGACTGCATGACATTCCAATTCCTGTAGTAGGGCAGAAGATCACATCCTGTACTGTTAAATATGTGGATTCTTTCTCATTTCTTCATGTTTAATAATTGTTGTGTCCAAATGATGATACGTATTCCATTATAAAATTTCTTAAAAATCCTCATAAGAGAAAAAAACAGGTATAAAACCACTTTATTGATACCTGTCTATAAATTATGACCAGTATACTTGACATAACCCTTAACTGCAGCAGAAGACACTGTGAAGTATTTTATAATAATAATAATAATAATTATTATTATCATTATTATTAAGAGAAAATAAGTCTACATTTCATGTGAAGCAGATGATTTGTATGAAATGTCATGATGTAGTTGCTATGAAAAATAATCTGCTAGAAAATGTATTTGGTACTTTAACCCATTTGTGCCTATCGTCCTATAAATGGGACATTGGCAAACAGTGTAGACCCAGATCAGATGCCGGAAAACCGGCGTCTGATCAGGATCAACACAGTTTTCAATAAGTACATTAATTTCTGTGCAACAAAGAAATAATTAAATCTAATCAGACACCCCTTTTACTGGAAATGGATCGGTACAAAGAGGTATGGTAGAAGAATACACTCGGCATAAATGTGCTGAAGTTAAGCAATATCTGATAAAGTGCAAGTGAAGCTCTTTCAACCGAAGAAAGAAGTCAGTAAACTCCCTTGATTACTTTCTGTAAATAACCAGGTCCAGTTAATTGGATTCCTCTGCTTTTATCATTAGTGTTTCCATTAAGTACCACTTCCTTTTCCTTAAATCTAATTTTAACAAGGTCATATGCCAATACAGCTTCCAAAATATTTAAAAGAAACATTTTCTGTGCATTGAAATGTATAATATTATGAAGAAATGTAAAGTTAAGAATTTGTTAAATTCCATTGATGACCTATGATAAAAGCAGAGGATTCCAATTAGAAGGACCTGGCCTCAGACCACAATTATTTTTCCATTACCTTCCATACAAAGACCTCTTGGGAAACAACTTTGCAATCAAAGCATACTTTCTTCTGCTTATGTCATCATTTCTTACCTTCAAATTTATCCACTATACACATGAGCATGACTAGCTCCTTTTCCTGCTGTCGTCTGTCAAAGTAAACACCTGTCCGTTCATACCAGTTACAGTCTATGTAGGCTCACTTCTTAGGGGTGTGCTTAAGTTCACCCGTTTTCCTGAAATCAAAAGGAAACAAAAGAAACTCTTAATTTTTAAAACACCTACATGTTGATCTATCAAAAGAATCACAGTGAAGTAGTCTGCTCTGTCAAAAGACAATGTCCAAGTGAGGGACTATTTGTGTGACTATATTTCCTTATTTGGACAACAAATCAGGGAAGCTAATTGTGGACTGGTTCCACCTGGTTAGTATTTGATCTACCTTGGACTTTACCTGTCAAGGGAGCTAATAGAAATACTGCTGCTATCTCTCTTAGTCAATTCAAGGTTTATAGTCAGAAGATTGATGAATATCTTTGTAAAAAGTAACAAGCATCAAATTTTAAATAAATCAGTCTTTTGAAATATAAAAAAAATGGATTTACTTTAACATTATGAAAACACGCCTATTCAAATATATTGACAACCAAAAAAAGGAAAATTTTCAAATAAAAAATTCTGATTATTTTCATATTTCTCCTCAAAACATGGAGTGTGGGTACTCATTAGAACCGTCTCGTCAAGGCAGTTCTAATGAGTACCATAATGTATGTTTTAGCAAAAGAGGGAAAATGATGTATACCCCTGCAAAACCCCAGTTTTACTATATAAAAGTGGGTTTTAAGGGGGTCAAAATTGTATAAGCGTGTTTTCGTGTTGAAATAATGATGATGATGGTCTGGCATTTTTTTTCAACATTAATTCATATTGAGACGATGGAAGGGTGATAATGAAAGGCTCTGTACAGAAATTCCGCCCCCAGCAGGATTTGAGCTCGGAACCTCGGGATCCGAAGTCGTGAGCGGTCACCCGGATGCTTTTTAATTTGAAACAGAATATCGGCCAATCTTGGGCCAGGGGGCGTAAACAGGGTATCACATTTTTTGTTTGTTTGTTTGTGTTGAGGTTTTACAGCCCAGTCAACCCAGTGAGGTCATGTCGAGTGCTGTCAGTTTATCTAACCACACGTTTACTGGGCAGGCTTAGCCCTCTAAGCGGTTAACCAGTATTGTGCACATTCTTTCGCCAGAAACTGACAATTGCCCTTCTTGAATCATGGGTATTACATAAAAAAATGTCCGTGTAACAAACATATAAATCAATTCCTCGACATAGTTATGAAATAAAGATACTTACAACCAGTAATCGGTTTCAGTCCTTCAATGAGTTTCAGTCTACCATAGAATCACCTGTAAATACAAAAAGAACATAAAATAAGTAACCTATCATACCATACCATTCCATATTATATCATACCACACCACCCCACGCCGCACCGCACCGCATCGAACCTCACTGAATCGCACCTCACCTCACCGCATCGCACCACACCGCAACGTACCACACCACAGCACAACATACCACGCCACAGCATACCAAAATACAATATTATACATTACATTACATTACAATCCAAATATAAATACATTACAATAAACACTACAATTCAAATAGAGGAATCCAAACCATACCAACGAAACTAAATCAATCAGAAACATAACCAATCCAAACAAAACAAAACCAAATATATAATTCAATACAGAACATTACAATACAATTTACAAAACAATACAATACAACACCATTATCCAAATAGAGAAAACCCAAATGAAACCGAATGCAACCAAATCAAACAGCAACCAAAACAAAATCAACAAAAACATGCATAATACAATACAATACATTACACTACACTACAATATACAATACAATATAACAAACACTATAATCCAAATGAGGAAAAAACAAATAAAACCGAAAGAAACCACTGACCCCAAACCAAATGAAATGTAACCAACTATATGATACCATATAAACACATTACACTACAACATACAATACAATAAACACTATAATCCAAAAAGAGAAAAAACAAACAAAACCAGAAGAAAGTGAACCTAAGAGAAACCTGATGAAACCAATCCAAATCAAACCAACATAACAATACAAAATACAAAAATACAATACTTAACTACACTAGAATCCGGAATCTGATGACTCTTCCTAATGTTCATAGAACTTCATCTTATACCTAAAATGAAAAAAAAAATGTTTGTTTAGAATTAAATGAAAATTCATAGATGGATATAAATAAAAATGTTTACATTATGTACATAATGCGAAAGTATGATCTTGGTAAAATCCAGATCATAGTGTGTGTGTGTGTGTGTGTGTGTGTGTGTGTGTGTGTGTGTGCGTGTGTGTGTGTGGAGGGGGGGGGGGGGGGAGGGATGTAGAGGAAGGCATGGTACTGGATATAATTTTGGATAAAGAGCACCTTCCATACCTGCTATCTGTATACCAAATATAAACAAGAGCTATCGGAGGACAGCGAGCTTGCCTGCTGGGTACATTTTATATTGTAACATTTTTATCATTAAGCCATATAATATAGGTCACACTGACCTAGATGTATTTGTATGTAAATCATTTTGTCACATAGATATAATAATCCAGGTATGACAATTCTCCATGAAATAGTAATAAAAATAAAAGGCAAAATCACTGAAGCATGAAATATAGGTCACAATGACCTAGATATAGTAAGTGGTCATTCATTGGGTCACATAGAACTAATATCCCAGGTGTGACATTTATCCAAGAAATATTCAAGATATAAGGCAAAATCACTGAACCATGAAATATAGGTCACACCAACAGAGATATATTTTGACGTCAATAATCGGGTCACAAGAAAGTAATATCCCAGGTGTGACATTTATCCAACAAATAGTATTCAAGATATAAGGCAAAATCACTGAACCATGAAATATAGGTCACAATGACCTAGATATAGTAAGTGGTCATTCATTGGGTCACATGGAAGTAATATCCCAGGTGTGACATTTATCCAAC
Source organism: Anodontia alba (assembly GCA_964016985.1). Lineage (NCBI taxonomy): Eukaryota > Metazoa > Mollusca > Bivalvia > Lucinida > Lucinidae > Anodontia > Anodontia alba. The sequence continues at coordinate 83,638,763 of OZ024824.1, forward strand.
AAATAGTATTCAAGATATAAGGCAAAATCACTGAAGCATGAAATATAGGTCACACCAACAGAGATATATTTTGATGTCAATAATCGGGTCACAAGGACCTAATATCCCAGGTGTGACATTTATCCAACAAATAGTATTCAAGATATAAGGCAAAATCACTGAACCATGAAATATAGGTCACACCAACAGAGCTATATTTTGACGTCAATAATCGGGTCACAAGGAACTAATATCCCAGGTGTGACATTTATCCAACAAATAGTATTCAAGATATAAGGCAAAATCACTGAACCATGAAATATAGGTCACAATGACCTAAATATAGTAGGTGGTCATTCATTGGGTCACATGGAAGTAATATCCCAGGTGTGACATTTATCCAACAAATAGTATTCAAGATATAAGGCAAAATCACTGAAGCATGAAATATAGGTCACACCAACAGAGATATATTTTGACGTCAATAATCGGGTCACAAGGAACTAATATCCCAGGTGTGACATTTATCCAACAAATAGTATTCAAGATATAAGGCAAAATCACTGAACCAGGAAATATAGGTCACACCAACAGATATATTTTGACGTCAATAATCGGGTCACAAGGAACTAATATCCCAGGTGTGACATTTATCCAACAAATAGTATTCAAGATATAAGGCAAAATCACTGAACCATGAAATATAGGTCACAATGACCTAGATATAGTAAGTGGTCATCCATTAGGTCACATGGAAGTAATATCCCAGGTGTGACATTTATCCAACAAATAGTATTCAAGATATAAGGCAAAATCACTGAAGCATGAAATATAGGTCACACCAACAGAGATATATTTTGACGTCAATAATCGGGTCACAAGGAACTAATATCCCAGGTGTGACATTTATCCAACAAATAGTATTCAAGATATAAGGCAAAATCACTGAACCATGAAATATAGGTCACAATGACCTAGATATAGTAAGTGGTCATTCATTGGGTCACATGGAAGTAATATCCCAGGTGTGACATTTATCCAACAAATAGTATTCAAGATATAAGGCAAAATCACTGGACTGTGAAATCTAGGTGACCTGGACCGTAAAATGTAGGTCACCATGACCTTCACTCTCTTACACTTAAACCGATGTCACATAGTTAGCTGATGTATAACCAGTTGTGTCTATAACCTGTAGGCATATAAGATTTTACAAATGTGTCCTAGATTTTGACCCCTAGCCCCACCCCAAGGCCCACCCTGAGGTATGAACCCAGGGGTATGTTCTTTTGGAATCTCAGAAGACTCGTCCAGGTACCCAAATTCTAAATATGAATGCTCTATGAGGAGTGAAAGTCAAGATATAAGAATTTGAAAAACTTTAACACAGTATTACAAAGGTGTCCTAGATTCTGACCCCTAGCCCCACCCAGGGGCATGAACCCAGGGGTTTATTCTCTTGGAATCTCAGAAGACCCTCCAAGGTACCTAAGTTCCAAATTTGATGCCTCTGTGAGGAGTGACTGTTGAGATATAAGCATTTGAAAAACTTTAATGCAGTGTGACGGGAACGGGAATGGGAACGGGAACGGGAACGCAAACGCAAACGCAAACGTGGACGACCGGGGTGACTACAATAGCTCTCCTTGTACTTCATACAGGCGAGCTAATAATATGATTTGAAAAAAGTAGATGAGTAAATACAAGATGTTATGAACTTTGAGGTAAAACTTTAACATAAAATTTGTGTCCATGACCTTGACCTCTAGGTCATAGGGCGGGGATAGTGCTGAATAAAATTTTGGACCAGTATCTGTAATCATGCCAATTATTAAGTAAATCCATGCAAGGATTTAGAAATTAAGAGATCTTAAAAACTTTGACGCTAAACTTTAATATAATTTTCAAAGTCTGTGACCTTGACCTCTATGTCACAAGCAGGGTTTGCAGATAGTGCCAAATAAAATTTTGGACCAATATCTATAAACATGCCAAATATAAAGTACATCCATACAAGGATTTAGAAATTAAGAGATCTTAAAAACTTTAACACAAAACTTTAACATAAAATTTCTAAATCCTTGACCTTGACCTCTAGGTCATAGGGTGGGGATAGTGCTGAATAAAATTTTGGACCAATATCTATAATCATGCCAATTATAAAGTAAATCCATGCAAGGATTTGCAAATTACGAGATCTTAAAAACTTTGACGCTAAACTTTAACATAAATTTTTAAGTCTATGACCTTGACCTTTAGGTCATAAGCAGGGGTGCAGATAGAGCTCAATAAAATTTTTGACCAACATTTATAATTATACCAAATATTAAATTTATCCATCTGAGGATTTAGAAAAATATAAGGCCTTAAAAACTTTGATGTAAAACTGTACTTTCGTACAGGCTAGCTAATAAACAGTCTCACTACTTGGTTACCTAAATATTATTTAAATTTATATTAAAATTACTGGGTTTAAGTTTTACCTACCTACTGTTTAAAACTGTACTAAAACTTGTGGTTGAAATTCCAGACCTGTTTTGGTAACCTAACTGTTTGATCTCTTAACAGTCATTTTCTAAATTCTGTTAAAAGTTTAGCAATTAAAACAAGCAAATTCAGAGAATTTATGTTCCCTGACTCTTAAAAACCCTCCAAAGGTACCTACTATGTATACAGTTTGATAGTATTGGAGCTCAAAAAATGACTTAAGTAAAAATGTGGAAAAGTAAAAAGAAAATGATTTGAGTTCAAAACATTGAAAAAGAAATAAAATCAATCTTAGGATTATATACAAATCAGATGCACATCTTCAGACCATAACAAAAACACCTGTACAATTAAAAAAAAAAGATCAGCATAAAACTATAACAGAAGTTGTAAACATAAGATACCTACTACCTATACACTTTGATAATATGGGAGCCTGAAAAAAATGACTGTTCAAAACACTAGTATTGAAAAAGTGATGAAATCAATCTGAGGATTATATCCAAATCATATGCACATTGTTAGACCATGTCAAAAACATCTGTAGACAAGGCACATACTGTCAGAGGGTGCAGAATTATGCACCAAACACCAGGCACCATGACCCATTGAAATCTGGGCTGCATTCAGTGGTGCGAAGTGACAGCAAAAGTTTTGCCCTTGATCCTTGTACCTAATGACCAGCACCAACAGAAGCAGGGGTCCAGGGCAAAACACATGCGAGTAATTTGCACTTCTAAACACAGCCCTGAATACCATTTCTGAATACCTGATTACCATACTTTTCTTCGAAAAAGCAGGGGACAATAATGGTCTACCTACTATTTAAAATTGTACTAAAATTACTGGGTTAAAATTCTGCCTACCTGCTGGTTAAAGCTGTACAAACACTACTGCTTAAAATTCTAGAAGTAGTTAAAACAAATGTCCTTTGTGGGTAATCTAACTGTCTTGATCTCTGTTAAAAGTCATTTGCTAAATTCTGTAAGAAGTTTAGCAGTTAAATAATCTCTCTGGGAAAACTAACTAGAATTTAAAAATGTACTAAAATTATTGGGTTAAAATTTTATCTGCCCACTATTTAAAACTGTACTAAAATTACTAGTTAAAATTCTACAAGAATTCCGCGCAAGGCGTCATCGCACCTGCTGGGGCAAAAGTCACAGGAGCCACAATCAGAGCGTGGTTATTAAATAAGTTTATTTCATTCTTAGCAGTGCTTACTTGGAAAACTGGGTTGAAAAAAATGTAGACAAAGTGCCTAGTGGGGCACATATATTCCAGGCCAATCCCATTCCCTCTAATGGCTATATCTTCAGCACTGACTTTTCGTATCATACAGCCCAATGATAATGGAACGTTGATGTAAAATGTGTAAAAGTCACTGGAGCATGAAATATAGGTCAAGGTCACGGGTCAAGGTACCTGTTAATTCAGTACATCAAGAAGAAGCACAATGCAAGGTATGGTGGTTGTAGGCCTTATAGTTGAGGAGTTATCAAACATTAACTTAAAATGTGTCAAATATAGGTCAAGGTCACCGGGTCAAGGTACCTGCCAAGCCAGTGCAATGAGGTGAAGCACTAAGCAAGGTTTAGTGGTTGTAGGTCTTATATTTGAGGAGATACCGAACATCAACATAAAATGTGTCAAAGTCACTGGAGTGCAAAATATAGGTCAAGGTCACCAGGTCAAGGTACCTGCCGAGTCAGTACATCGAGAAGAAGTGCTACATAAGGTTTGGTGGTTGAAGGCCTTACAGTTGAGGACATATGGAAGGGTGACGTAAAAGGTGTAAAAGTCAATGGAGCGCGAAATATAGGTCAAGATCACCCAGTCAAGGTACCTGCAGAGTCCATACATTGAGGAGAAGCACTATGCAAGGTTCGATGGTTGTAGGCCTTATAGTTGAGGAGATATTGAACGTTGACGTAAAATGTGTAAAAGACACTGGAGCACAAAATATAGGTCAAGGTCACCGGGTGAAGATACCTGCCGAGTCAGTACATCTTGGAGAAGCACTATGCAAAGTTTGGTGGCTAGAGGTCTTACACTTGAGGAGATCTGGAACGTTGACGTAAATTATGTCTAAGTCACTGGAGCGCAAAATATAGGTCAAGGTCACCAGGTCAAGGTATCTGCCAAGTCAGTACATTGAGAAGAAGCACTTTGCGAGGTTTGATGGTTGTAGGCCTTATAGTTGAGGAGATATCCAACATCGACGCAAAATATGTCAAAGTCACTGGAGCGCAAAATATAGGTCAAGGTCACTGAGTCAAGGTACCTGCCAAGTCAGTACATATAGGAGAAGCACTATGCAAGGTTTGGTAGTTGTACACCTTATAGTTGAGAAGATCTGGAACGTCAACGTAAATTGTGTCAAAGTCAATGGAGCGCAAAATATAGGTCAAGGTCACTGGGTCAACATACCTGCCAAGTCAGGAGGTCAGGGAGATGTGTCATGCAAGGTATGATGGTTGTTGTAGAACTGTAGTTGATTAGAATACTAACTTTGACGTAAATGTCGAACTTCGACATAACAGAACGGTTAACAGACAGACGGACGGACAAACAGACAGACGAATGGAAAAGCGGGCACCTATGTCGCAAAGCCAGGAGGTCAGGGAGATGTTTCATACAAGGTCTGATGGCTGTTTTGTCTTATAGTTGATTAGAATACTAACTTTGACATAAATGTCGAACTTCGACATAACAGAACTGTTAACAGACAGACAGATGGACATACAAACAGACAGACGAATGGAAAAGTGGGCACCTATGTCGCAATGATGGGAGGTCAGGGAGATGTTTCATGCAAGGTTTGATGGTTGTTTAGTCTTGTAGTTGATTAAAATACTAACTTTGACATAAATGTCGAACTTCGACATAAATGTTGACAAACGGACGGACAAATGGACAGACATACGGAAGAGCGGACGCCTATGTCCCAAAGTCAGGAGGTCAGGGAGATGTTTCATGCAAGGTTTGATGGTTGTTTAGTCTTGTAGTTGATTAGAATACTAACTTTGACATAAATGTCGAACGTCGATGTAAATGTTGACAGACGGACGGACGGAAAATAGGACGCCTATATCGCACCCTGCTACAAGCAGGTGCGATAAAAAGTGGTTAAAACTCCAGACATAGAAAAAACAAATACCCTGTTTGGGTAATCTAACTGTCTTTATCTAAATAAACGTTCACTTTGCATAAGCCAACGAGAAGTTAAAAATGTACTAAAATTAAAGTCTGTCTACTATTTAAAGCTGTACTTAAATTAATGGTTAAAATTCTAAAAATGGTTAAAATTCTAGACATAGCAAAAACAAATATCCTTTCTGGGTAACCTAACTGTCTTTTTCTCTACTGAGTTGTTTGTTGTCCCATTGCCTTTTTGAAGAAAAGTGAGGGGTATTTAGCTTTCTATTGTTCATGGTGCTTGGTAAGTAGTTGTGCACCCTCTGACAGCATGTATCTAAGTGTGTCCATACCTCCTCCTACAATTTTATGCTGATCTTTTCTGAAACTGTACTGGTGTTTTTGTCATGGTCTGAAGATGTGCATGTGATTTGGATATAATCCTCTGATTAATTTGTATCATTTTTTTTTGCATTTTCAGCTTAATCATTTTTCAGGTTCAGATCCTACCAATGTGTATAGGTACTGGATACCTATAGTGTCCGCAATGCCTCCTACAGCTTTATGCTGAGTTTTTTATTTAAACTGTACAGGTTGTTTTTGTCCAGGTCTAAAAATGTACATGTAATTGGGATATAATCCTCAGATCGATTTTTATCACTTTTTCCACTTTTTGAACTTAATCATTTTTTATCACTTTTCCACATTTTTACTTATATAGCTAGCCATTTTTCAAACTATCAAACTGAATACAAGTAGGTATACCTTTGTAGGGTTTTTGAAAGGCAAGGGAATTGTTAAATTCTTGAAGTACATATAAAATAACATTTCTCACTGGGAAAGCTAGCTACTATTTAAAACTACTACTGTTTTTTTTTTTGTTGTTGTTTTTATTATTATTATTATTATTAATGTTAGTGTTATCAACTAGCTATACTTCTGCAAATATACATGGGGTAGATCACATACCAGTTTATTATTTCTTTAATTATTGTCATTATTTTTTATTTATTTATTATTTATTTCTTATTTATTTTTCTTTATTCATTTATTTATTATTATTATTATTTTGTTTGTTGGTGTTATCAATGAGCTATGTTTCTGCAAATATACAGGGTGTAGATAATATATCAATTTATTATTTCTTTAACTATTATCATTATATATATATATATATATATATATATATATATATATATATATATATTTTATTTTATTATTTATATATTGATATTTATATATTTATTTATTTTTTTTACATTCTATTTTTGTGTTTTGTTTTGAATCTCAATATCTTTGTGGTGTTGTTTTATTATACCACAGCTTCTTTATAACAGAGTGGCTAGGGCCCAAAGGAAAAACTGTATTAGTGAGTAAACCGTGTTACATTTAAATAGAAAAGGTATGATGTGTTTGGAAAGATGTCCATTTCCGGTCATTCGGTCATTTTTCAGTATAACCTGAACACACCCTCCCCCTTTTTTTTGGCAGGGCTGGGAGGGGTGAGATGGGGACGGGAAAAAAGAGGGTGGGGGGGGGGGGGTGGGGGTCATCTCTGAACCATGTTATAAAAGGCTATGTTATAAGGAGGAGTGTGTATTACTACACTGAATTTTAAGGTGATGTGCAGGCAGCTTTTATTGTTTTAATTTCACAACTATGGTTCTTTACTTTTTATTTCATTTTGTTTTACTTCATTTATTTATTAATAATATATTTTTTATATTTTTGTATTATTATCTTTTCTATTTACTAATGATTGATCATGAAATATATAAATGGTCATTCTCTCCCTTCCGCTGATTCAAGAAGGGCAGCTGTCAGTTTCTGGCGGAAGAATGTGCACAATACTGGTTAACTGCTTAGAGGACTACACCTGTCCAGTAAAGGTGTGGTTAGGTAAACTGACCACACTCGACATGACCCCATTGGTTTGACTGGGCCGTAAAACCTCAACACAAACAATACTAATGACTGTTTTATTATATTGTGAACTGCATCACATTAGATGGTATGATTGTTGAAAAAGTTTAAATAACACTGTTACTCCAGTTTTGGCGCCAAAGGGTAGTACAATGGTCTTGGTACTGGTAATCAGATGTTCTGACACCGTGACAACTTTGGGCATAACATATGTATTTAAAATGGTTGACAGTATTGATAAGAAGATGGTGTAGCATTGAAAGAACTTAACTCTCTTGAAAAAGGCTTTAATTAGCCGAACGTTGAGATTTAATTGTGAAATAAGCTGTGCAAAAATATGTGTAAAAATATTGTACACTTATGACATTTTAATACAGGTTGATGTGTCCAAAACCTGCTGGATGACTGGCAAGCAGTATAGACCTGATCAGATGCCATGTTCTGCAGTATCTGATTTGGGTCTACACAAGTTGCTTATGTCTATCTGTCCAAATAGGCCAAAATTAAAATATTTATGTTTCCCTTTACTCAACCCACCAATTAAAACTGGCCCTACTCAAAATAGCTTTTTCTTGATTTCAGAATCAAAAATATTTTTTCTTTTTAAAACTTTTTACTTATAATTTGTAGTTTTGAGAATTCTTATGTATATTTGTTTTTTTTTTACATATTATTTGATAGCAAACTTGAGTACTGAAAATCTGTTTAACAATTTAAAAAGAGATTCAATGGATTAAGAAGTCTTATTCATTCTTATGCATGAAAAATATTTTCTTCCATGAAAGAAACAAAGTACTGTGCAGACGGACTCTCTCGACCCTCTTGTTACAGACTTGTTCAGGTAAGGGGAAATAAACAACTTATTAAGGTTGGCCTTACTTAGCATTATTACAGTAATAATTTATTTTCTATGTTTGTTTTGGTGTAAATCCAATAAAAGTGTGTAAACATGGAAGCACCCTGAATAAACAGACTATGTACAGTCGACTCTCGTTATCTCGAACTCCAAGGGACTCTATGAAACAGTTCGAGATATCCGTACTTCGACATATCAGATTTGCGGACTCAGGAAAACAATTAATCGAACAACCACCTTTAACAGAATGAATATGTAATCTGACTCCTAAGTTAGAGACATTTTGAAAATATTGTGGAAAAGAGGAGAAATTGCTCCTAAGGAGCAATTTCTCCTCTTTTCCACAATATTTTATTGCCTGTTGGTAGATCTCTGTGTTAAAACAGGGACCAGATTTTCACTTCGAGATAAGCGGTTATTCGAGATAAGCGAGTTCGAGATAACGGGAGTCGACTGTATATGCAAATGCACAGGTGGATCAGGACCTTTACTCTTTCTATCAGACACTGTGCAACAGCCCAATTAAGCCTTAAAGTGACAGTCACAAAAGCAAAATTCTTTTTAATTTTTTAGAGTTTTAATTTTTTAGAGAAAACAAGTCTTGACATTTCATGTGAATCATCTGCTTGGCAGACGGTTCACATAAAATGTCAAGACTTGTTTCTCAAAAAAAATTAAAAATTTTAGAAAGTCATCTGCTATAAATTTTGCTCTTAGAGTTAATTACAGTGTGTCCTAAAATTTTGAACACTACATTCCATGTTTAAATTGCATATTTTTTTATCTGTTTGTTTAAAAATATCCTTAATAGAATAGGAAACAGTACAAACCCTGATCAGACTACTAGGGAGATCTGGGTCTGCACTGTTTGAACATGCCATTTTTTACGAGAGCTGTGTGTGCAAAATTTTAGGAAAATTTTTTTGTATTATGTGTCATACCTAAAGTATACTGACCAAAACAGCAATGAAACCCTATTAAATGGCAAAAGACATGAAAGCTAATACCTTATCATTGTAAAGTTAATCTTATGTGTTAGAACGAGCATGTAAATTAAGCACTGAGGATATATTTGAATTGTTTATACCTGAATATAAAGTATACATGCAATGAATTCTGGACCAATATATATGTACAGATAATTTTTTAGTGGAACAGAAAAAATAATGTATTTATCTTATTTTTCTTTGTAGCCCAAAAGTGTTGCATTTCTTTTCAAAGGGTCAGTATATAAAGTCAAACACAAACCTATCAAATCCATCGGATAACATTGGCTTGAGTACCAGAAACTGCTACTGTGGACCTTCCTGGTCCTGTGACATTCCAGAAATTTCAAATGGCACCTAAAATAATAAAGCACAGTTCAAACATTATGAAAACACGCCTATTCAAATATATAGAAAATATCACCTCCAAAAACTGAAAATTTTCAGATAAAAAAACTGATATTTTTCATATTTCTACTCAAAACATAGATTGTGGGTACTCGTTAGAACTGCCTCACCAAGGCTGTTCTAACGAGTACCCACAATGTATGTTTTTGAGCAGAAATAAGAAAAGTAATGTATGCCCCTGTAAACCCCAGTTTTAATGGCCGGCCTCGGTGGCTCAGTTGGATGCGCCGTCCGACTGGAGATCAGGAGGTCGCGGGTTCAACCCCAGCCGAGGTCGGCAACATTCTTTCGTTGAGATTGATCATGAAATATTTTCTACGGTCATTCTCTCCCTTCCGCTGATTCGAGAAGGGCAGTTGTCAGTTTCTGGCAAAAGAATGTGCACAATACTGGTTAACCGCTTAGAGGACTAAGCCTGCCCAGTAAACGTGTGGTTAGGTAAACTGACCATGCTCAACATGACCCTACTGGGTTGACTGGGCTGTAAAACCTCAACACAAACAAACAAACCCCATGTTTTACTATATAAAAGTGGGATTTCAAAAAAAAAAAAAGAAAAAAATCTACAAGGGCTACCCTCTTGGAAACAAAGGTTTGAAGGGCTGCATATGCTCCTAGCACATGCTTTTAAAGGTTCATTTCAAAACTGGGAAAGAACACTACAACTTCTTTATAACACAGTTCATTATAACATGGTTTTGGCTATAACACTGATCAAAGATGGATCCCCAAAATGTATAGATTATATTGAAAAATGACCATAAATGGTCATTTTTCAATATAATCTATACATTTTTGTTTGGATATAACACGGTTGTTTAACAAACACTGTTTATGCTAGGGACCCCAACAATAATAGTGTTATAAAGAGGTTGTGGTGTATGACAATCTAAAACTTCGGGATGAGTTGCAAATAGTGTAGACCTTTATCAGATGGAGCATTCTGCAGAGTCTGATTTGGGTCTACACTCAGACTGCCTGTCCCAAAACTTAGAGTTATTAGTGTGAGACAATTCTCTATTGTTTTGTTTCAACAACATAAAAAGTGCATTATCTGAAGTCCAGTAGCATTGGTTGAGGGTCCAGATGGGAAGGTATTGGGGGAGGTGTCAAATTTCTGTGATGAGTAAAAGAAAGAACATCTTTAAAATTCTGACTTTTTCTTTAATGAATCAACCCCTTCCAGACTTTCTTGTATGTGTAAAGATGGAAGCCCTGATCAGATTGTGCAAATAAACAGGCTGGTGTGGACCTTACTATTACCATATGGCAATGTGCAACAAACCAATTTACAGTAGATGTCTTAACCCTAGTCCTGCTGAACCCAATATACCCTGCCTTTGCAAACAGTGTAGATCCAGATCAGTTGGCTTCTTCAGAAGCCAACTGATCTAGATCTGCACTGTTTGCCATTAAGTATGTGAATTTATAGCAACAATTCAGATCAAATAATCTGATTGGCTGAAAATTAGAAGTGGGAGCGGCATCTTAATTTATTCATGTGTTTGTTTAACAAAATACTTAGCATACTGGCATAAGTGAGTACTCTAACAGGAATGATCTGATCTGGGTCTGCACTGTTTGCAAATAGCATTTTTTCTCACAAAACCTGGTGTATGAAATTTTAGGACAATTACGCATCAAGCCTAATGTATAAAGATAAAAACAAACTTATCATTACATCAGACAAATTTTCCTTGCATCACAGGAACTTCTACTGTGGCCTCTCATCTTCAAGAAATTTCAAAAGGCATCTGAAATGATATAGTTCAGTTCAAAATTGGCAACTGAAATGATAAATGTTATGCTAAATCCAGAAATGTGAGAATCTGGAATATAGTTAAAGATTAATGCTCACTGACCTTTGTAAAATCATCTCCCATACCACAGATGCAATATTTACATGCTAGGAAAATTAATTTGTACCTTAATAAAGGTTGTCTCGGCAACGTCGTATGTAAGGTTAGTTTAGATTGATGTTATTTTGTTGTTGTTTTTTTGTTTTGTTTCATTTTTTTTTTTTTTTATTTTGTTTATTTTCTTTCTTATTTTTATTTATTTAAATCAAACATGTACATCAGATACATGATTATAAATATATACAAACACACTTAATTCCTCAAAACATTTCACTAACACTTTGTTTTTAATAAGAGAGAGAGAGAGAGAGTACATCAATATTTTACTAATTTCTTTGCAAATAGAATGCAATATCAGTTTAAAAAACACAGACCATAAGTAATGATTATGGAAAAAATAAATTAATGCTATCTGTGACCTGCACAGTCCTGTCCTTATGTTTATTCGTAAATAACTACATGTATCTTGGTTTTTTTAGAAATCTCTCACAAGCAACTGCATGTGTTTTCAAACCATAAATTTGGATCTGCAATGTTTGCCATTAAGTATATGAGTTTATAGTAACAGTCCTGATCAAGTAATCTGATTGGCTGAAAATTAGAAGTGGTGTGGCATCTTAATTTATGCAGCACAACAAGGGTTAAGTCCTGGGTATGACTTAAAACTGCATCCAGCTGTGACACTCAACATGAGTGTGGGAATGTGAGGCTGCCCTCCATCACAGTTGCCTCCCCACCCTCAGGGTTACGAAGCTGCCACAACCTGGGTGGCAGAGCTAAGCAGCAATTATCTACAGACCGATGGCTTGGTGTTCTAGCTGTTGTGGTTTGGCTGAAGATCCTTTCTTTATAAGGACAACAGCAAAGCACACTGCCCGCGTGCGGGAACGGTGTGCATGCTCAGATGCGGTAAAAGAACTGAGCTGGGATGTCAGCTAGGACAGGCGATCCCGTAAAAACAGGTGTTCCAAAATCTTTCATGGCAAGCACAAGAATAGATCCAAGGGAGGCAGTGCCACCAGACATAAAAGTTCTGTTGGTAATGTCTCCGGCTTGGCCTCCTGTCAGGTGTGGGAGGCAGGGTTGGGCCATTGTGGCGAATCATGCAAGCACCTGCGGAAATTCAGGGTGGGAACACTCAATGTGAACACCCTGAAAGGAAGAGTTTGTGAGGTAGTGGAAACACTATCCCACAGGAAAGTGGATGTCTGCTGCATTCAGGAGACCAGATTATACCGTGGTGGCAACTGCCACACAATCAAGGGCAAGGACACCAGGTACAGGTCTACTGGTCAGGAAACGACAAAGGCGCTGCTAGTGTAGGAGCAGGGCTCTGGAAATTTTGAAATCTGAATTGGTCCAGCCGATGATGATGACATCATCAGTGAGCCCATTTCCAAAAATATATATATATATATATCACCTATCCCGAAAACTAATGACAATTGGCAGTCCGATAACTCCTTTTAAATAATACACCTCAACTCTGTTATATGACGGAAGTCTGGGTATAACGAGCATGATCAAAGCTGGCGTCATCAATAAATACAGTCATGTATGTAAAAAGAAAGGAGAAAAAAAAAGAGACGGTTTTGTTGTTATTGCCACCTCCGCAGGGTTTTCCTAAACTATTTATAAACAACTGATAAGCGTAAAGGGCGAAGATGGCGGGAAACAGGAAAGACGGAACGAAACGACTTTCATGGATCTTATTACGTCTGCGCCACGGGCGGTTTTGCAGTTTTCAATGTTTCAAGATTTGACCAGACTGCTTAAATTTTAAGCACTGACCAATCTTATCTAGCGCAAGTGATGCATTACTTCTTTTTACCGTGAAATCTACCTTGAATTGTACTCGCATGTTACGGCAATCAACAAAAAAAAAAAAAAAAAAAAAGAAGCAATCAATAATGCCCAGATCAGACGCCATTGTATGCAACATCTGATCAGGACGTACACGGTTTGGGAATTAATTTATCAAATCTGGGACCGACAAACCGTGTTGATCAAAACAAAAAAGAAGAGGAAGAAAACGGATGCGTTCAAGCGGTGTATTCTTTTATCAAATCTCTCAGTAAAGCGACCTTTGATCTTTTGGACACGCCGACTGCACCTGGCTGTTTCGCAGTCTCAGTGTATTCACACGTGTCACACAAACGGATTAATTATCAGACTACCGTTACTGATGATTCGTGTTCATCGCTTGTTTACCGCATAAAGGTCAGTTAAGTGTTGATTTTTTGACAATATTTGGATAATGACGTAATTAATTTGTGCTACGGTAGGTTGCCGTTATTCATCTGTCTCTCCAATATACATGTCAAATGACCGTTTAGAGCCTTTTAACTACCATAATATCGCATTTAAAAGTTGCGCGGACATTGTCAGTTTGGGAAGACTTGAACGTTTGTGATTTTTTAGACATCATTGATTAGTGAAAATTGGTTGGTTGGGGAAAAATGGGGTTCAAGGCACAAACCTGTTGGACCGATTTATTAGCCTTTTGGGTTGTTTGAAATTGGTCCAGAATTGTTAATTTCGGTCCAGAACGGCTATTTTTTTGGTTTTCCGGAGCCCTGGTGTAGAAGTGTTTGTGGCAGAAGAGTGGATAGAGAAAGTTTTTGAGGTTAAGAGAGTCTCCGACAGAATTATTTTAGTGAAACTCATAGTCGGCCAGCATGTGGTTACGTTTGTCTGTGTATGACCCACAGAGTGGTCTCAGTGATGAGGTTAAGGACCTGTTCTTTGATCAGCTGCGTGCTGTGACTGTCAGGATCCCAGCATCAGAATTTCTGATTCCATGTGGAGATTGGAATGGCCATGTAGGCTGTGCATGCACTGGATACAGGGAAGTGCATGTTGGGATGGGGTATGCCAGGTCAGAGCCAGATGTTGAGGGTGAGAGAATCCTAGAGTACACCCTAGTATTTGACCTGCTTCTTGGGAACACGTTTTAAAAAACGTGACAGCCATCTCAAGTAGGGAAACATAGCCACGCAGATAGACTTCATCCTTTTCCGTAGGACTATGCGCAAACTTGTCACAGATGTAAAAGTGATCCCTGGTGAGGAAGTAGCTCTGCAACATCAGCTTCTTGTATGTGACATGAGGATTAATGTGCCACCAAAATCCAAGCACAAGTTTGGAAGCTTAAAGACCCTCAGACAAGCAATAATTTCCAGGAGGTCTTCAACTTGCATGTGAGCACATCTGCAGGTGTAGCTGATGAGGCCACTGAGGATATATGGAACAACATCAAGACTTGACTGCTCAAGACAACTGAGGAGGTATGTGGCACAACTCCGCCACACCATTGGCATTGTGAAACCTGGTGGTGGAATGAACACGTGGAAAAGGCCATTGCTGCCAAGCGGACAGCTTTCAAGGCCTGGAAGGCTGGTAAAGGCACTAGGGCATCATACGATGCAGCCAAACAAAATGCCAGATATGTAGTGCACCATGCTCGTCAAGAAGCAGACAAGAAGGTCTATGAGAATATTGACCCCAAGTCTTCAGAAGTCTACCACCTTGCTAACCAGTTTAGAAGAGAGAACACTGATGTTGTCGGTGACAAACCTGTGAAGAATGATGCAGGAGAGATGTCAATGAGTGAAGACTCAAAGCAGAAGGCATGGCTAGAGCACTACCAAAGGCTTCTCAATGTTGAGTTTGACTGGGACCCAGACCACCTGTCTTATCAACCACCAGTTGAAGGCTCACCCATCCGAATCATCATTGATATGGTTAAGAAGGCTATCTCACAGACGAAGGCAGGCAAAGCACTGGGGCCATCAGGCATAGTGGTGGAGATGATACCAGCAGCCGGTGACATGAGCGCATCCATGATTCGTGACCTCGCAGCTGCAATCATTCGTGATGGCAAGGTACTCTCTGACTGGGAGCACTCTGAGTTTCATGTCTGATGCCCATTCTTCTTCAAGAAAGTTGTATAAACAAACTGCAACATACTACTTTATTATGAAATAGAGGTCACAGTGACCTACATTTACTTTTAGGTCAACTGTTGGACCATACTAATTCATAATCCCAAATGTCTGCCTCTACAAGGGAAAGGGGGATGCACTGGAAAGGGGCAACTACCGCGGTCTCAAGCTGACACAGCAGGTTATGAAAATCCTGAAGAGGATTGTGGACCGCCTCATCAGACAGTTGGTGTCAATTGACGATTCCCAGTTTGGCTTCGTCCCAGGCAGAGGCACTACAGATGCAATCTTTGTTGTCAGGCAGTTGCAAGAGAAGTATCTAGCTGCCAACAAGAGACTGTACATGGCTTTCGTAGACCTGAAGAAAGTGTTTGATCGAGTACCTCGGAAGGTCATCTGGTGGGCGCTGAGAAAACTTGGTGTGGAGGAATGGATTGAGCGACTGGTGCAGGGGATGTATGCAAATGCGTGGAGGCATGTCCATGTTGGTGAGGGGTACAGTGAAGAGTTTGAAGTGAAGGTTGGTGTTCACCAAGAATCAGTACTCAGCCCACTGCTCTTCATCATTGTGCTTGAAGCCTTACCACGCGAGTTCGGCTCTGGGGTCCCCTGGGAGGACCTCTATGCCGATGACCTTGTTATTATTACTGAATCGCTTGAGGAATGTGTCAGGAGGCTCTCGACTTGGAAAAAAGCAAGGAGAAGAAAGGACTGAGAGTAAATGCAGGAAAGACAAAGATCATGATCTGCGGTATGGGACTGGACCTCCTGCAGAGTTCAGGTGAGTTTCCATGTGCCGTCTGTCGCACTGGAGTGGGCAGCAACAGCATCTTCTGCAATGGCTGCAAGCACTGGGTGCACAAGAAATGCAGCGGGCTCTAGGGCTTGACAAAAGACCCTGACTACAGATGTACAAGGTGCCGGGGAACTGCATGCCCCCCTTGGATGGCAGACCACAGAAAGAAGTCCAGGTCGGACCTGACAAGCTTGAGGTGGTAGCTTCCTTTTGCTACCTAGGAGACATGCTCTCAGCAGCAGGTGGCTGTGAACTTTCAACCACAACACGTGTGAAAACCGCCTGGAAGAAGTTCAAGGATCTGCTTTTAGTTCTCTCTTCATGCCACCTCTCTTTCAAAACACGTGGCCATGTGTACAGCTCTTGTGTGTGGAGTGCAATGCTCCATGCCAGCAAGACTTGGTCATTGACAAAGCCAAACCTCCAGCGTCTGCAGCGAAATGACAGGGCAATGATCAGACAGCTCTGCAATGTCAGGCCGCAAGACACTGTTACCACCAAGTCCAGTGAGCTACTTGTGCGGCTTGGCATTGAGGATCTGGACCTCATTCTGATGGATGATGATGGATGGATGAATATTTTGTTTATAGACGCTCAACCCTAAAAGGGCATATAGCGTCTAATAAGTTTTATGTTATATGATGATTTTATTTAATGAGAAATTTAAAAATATCTAGGATTGATGTGTTTATTTTAAAGAGATAAAGTATCAATGATTTTAAGTGATTAAAAATGCTGATCATATTTTATTAAAAAGTCCGATCTCTTTAAGAAAGTCGAGTATTTTCTGAGTTGGCATATCAAAAAGTTCCTTTATAGTTTTTATATTAAAATACTTTGTGCGAATGTGATTAAATTCAGCACAAGTGATAAGAAAATGTTTGACTGTGAAAGGTTCATTACAAGGAATGCAGAATGGAGCTTGTTCATTATTTAAAATATAAGAATGAGTAATTCTAGTGTGTCCAAGTCTACATCTCGTGATTTTTGTTTGTTCTTTTCTGCCGAGATTAGAGAATGTGCATTTGCTGTTAAAATTTGGTTTGATTTCATTTAATTTATTATAAGTTTGTGTTTCCCAAACAGACTGACATTTGTTGTTGATGTATTGACAGACGTTTGATTTAAAGTCGGAGTGAGGAATTTTGAAATTGGTTATTACTAAGGATAATGCAGATTTGGCTTCTGAATCTGCTAATTCATTTCCACGAATATTAACGTGGCTGGGAAGCCAACAAAATATAATTTCTTTTGAAGCGGAAAGATAATAATATTTTTTAAGAATTTGCTGAATTAATGGGTTTCTATGGTGTAAATCTTTAAGAGATTTTAATACAGAAAGAGAATCTGAATAAATGATAAACTGTTTTTCAGACTGATCTCTGATATGGTAAAGTGCAATATCAATTGCCTTGGCTTCAGCGGTAAAAATGGAGCTATTATCAGGTAATCTGATACTGTCAGTAAAATTTGGACTAATAACAGAACAAGCAACTTTCTCATCTTGTTTCGAACCATCTGTATAAATTGACAGGTAATGTTTATAATTTGATTTGATTTCTAAAAATTCATTCTTAAAAATATGCGACTCGACTTCTGTTTTTTTATTTTTATGAAGGTCTAAAATAATCTTTGGAGGGTTTAACGTCCATGGCTCTTTTGATGGAAAAGAAAAATGCTGAACATTTTTAATATTGATATTGGCCTCTTCAAGTAACGGTTGTATTCTCAGGCCAAGGGGTTTAATAGCCGTTGGTTTGTTGTTGTAAAATCTTTCATATTTAGGATTAAAAACATAATCATAGGCTGAATTACGTGGATTGGCGGCTAATTTAGTAACATATTGAAGAGATAATTTCTCTCTTCTTATATACAATGATGGTTCATTTGATTCAGCGTATAAACTTTCGAAGGGGGAAGTACGAAAAGCCCCTAGAGCCAGACGTAAACCTTGGTGATGAATAGTATCCAAAGATTTCAAATAAGATTTTCTAGCGGATCCATAAACTATGGATCCATAATCCAGTTTAGATCTAATTAAAGATCTATAAAGATTTAAAAGAACAGTACGATCTCCTCCCCAGTCGGAACTGGAGAGAACTTTAAGAATATCAAGTGCTTTAAGACATTTAGCTTTTAAAGCTTTGATGTGTGGTATAAAAGATAATTTGTTATCGAACAAAAGACCCAGGAATTTTGCTTCACTGACGACTGGAATTGGACTACCGTATATGGTGAGATGAGGATCTAAATGTAGCTGACGTATCTGACAAAAATGAACGCATTGAGTTTTTGTTTTTGAAAATTTGAAACCATTTTCTGTTGCCCAATCTTCTATATTGTTTAAACATCGTTGTAGTTTGAATTCAATGGTTTCCATATTTTTCGATCTAATAAATATTCCAAAATCGTCAACAAAAAGTGAACAATCAAGGTCTTTCACACATTTAACAATATCGTTAATTTTAATGCCAAACAAGGTAGGTGATAAAATGCTTCCCTGTGGTACACCTTTTTCTTGTTTAAATATGTCCGATAACGTATTACCTATTCGAACATTAAATGTTCGATCTGATAAAAAATTTTGAATAAAAAGTGGTAACCGGCCTTTAAGGCCTAATTTATGTAAATCTTTCATGATGCCATGTTTCCATGTAGTATCGTAAGCTTTTTCAAGATCAAAAAATACAGCTACGACATGTTCTTTTTTAATAAAGGCATCACGAATAAAGGATTCCAAACGAATCAAATGATCGTTTGTACAGTTATTTTTTCTGAATCCAGCTTGATATTTTGTTATTAGCTGGTTTGATTCCAAGAACCAAACCAGTCTATCATTAATCATTCTCTCCATTGTTTTACATAAACAACTTGTCAAAGCAATAGGTCTGTAGTTAGTAGCTTCAGTATGATCTTTATTTGGTTTTGGTATAGGTATAATAGTTGCTTTACTCCAGTCTTTTGGAAATTTTCCAGTAATCCAAATATCATTTAAAATATTTAATAAAGTTTTTAAAGCATTATCGGGTAAATGTTTAAGAATTTGATAATGAATGTCATCAGGACCAGCAGCTGTATCATGAGATTTATGAAGAGCATCTAATAATTCTGAAGCTGTGAATGGTACATTATATTTTTCAGGATTTAGTGACGTAAAATTTAGATGCTCTTTCTCTCGTTCCTGTTTTATGTTTTGAAAGGTTTCAGAATAATTTGCACTAGAAGAGTTTTTCTGAAAATTCTCTCCTAGTGCATTGGAAATATCTTTAGTCGTTGAGCATATATTTCCATTTGATTTAATATGGACATGCTTGTTATTTTTATTTTTGCCAGTAATTTTTCGAATCATGTCCCATATCTTCTTTGCTGGAGTTCTAGAATTAAGTTTGGAGACGTATTGCTGCCAAGATGTTCTTTTAGCCGTTTTTATTGTCTTGCGAGCTTTTGCTCGCATTTGTTTGGCATGGATTAGATTTTCTTTTGTTGGCTTCCTATTGAACTTTCGTAAGGCAGATTTTCTTTTATTTATTGAATTTTTAACATCTTTATTAAACCAAGGTCTATTTCTTTTTGAGCGTGTCGAGGACTTTGGAATACATTTTTCGGCTACATGAATTAATGTATCAGTAAAAGCTTGTATATCATCTGCTGTTTTAAACATTTCAGGATTTAATTTTTCATTACATAGCTCCATAAAATTCTCCCAGTTTGCTTTATTCAAATTCCATCGGGAATGATGGTCTTCATTTGTTGATTCAATTTCTTCAATTTTAATTGGAAAATGATCGCTCCCATGAAGGTCATCTAAAACTGACCAATCAAAATCTAAGTAAATATTTGGAGAGCATATAGACAAATCTAAAGCAAAATAATTTCTTGTGGGAGAATGAAGATAAGTTGGTTGTTTATTGTTAAATAAACATAAATCATTTTCTGCAATAAAATTTTCTATTATTTCTCCTTTGTCATTTGTATCCAGACAACCCCATAGTTTGCTGTGACTATTAAAGTCACCTAATAATAAATAAGGACGAGGTAACTGGTTAATAAGATTTTCTAAATCCTGTTTAGAAAATTTACAGTGTGGAGGAAGATATAGAGAACAAATTGTTATGGATTTAGACAGAGTGACATTTACAGCAACAGCTTGTAAATTACTATTTATATCTATCTGTCTATGAGGAACATTTGATTTTACAAGGATAGATGAACCTCCTGAGGCTTTCTGATTTTCAGTTGCGATATGATTATATAAACTATAATTTTTAAAATTAATATTATCTGTATTTTTTAAAAAGGTTTCCTGGAGACAAAAGACAGTCGGAGAAAGTAGTGTTGTTAAAATTAAAATTTCGTTATAATTTGCTTTTAGTCCTCGACAGTTCCACTGAATAATTGATTTTTTATCCATGATAAATGGAGAGATGATTTGAAAATAAGGAACTTAATCCTTTTGTTTTCTCTGAGACTGCGAGAACATGGAGGAGTCAGTCTCTAACTCCATGTTCTCAAGGGAATCGAACCGATTGACCAACTTGATCGGATCGGCCGACGCCCCTTTACTATATGGATTTGGTACTTTATCTTTATCTTTTTCTTTTCCATTTTTTCCTTTCTGGTCAGCTGTCCTGGACCTGGATCTCTGTTGTGATCCACTTGTTTTAGTCGGCTGTGTTTGTGAACTGTTTTGAGATTTTGTTGGTGGTCTAGACTGATGAGTAGATGTGGGTTTAGGTTTAGGTTTTAGAGTAGGAGTAATAACTTTTGAATTTGCTTTTCGTTAAACTGGGTAGAACTTTCTTTGGTTTCAGGTTTAGTGTTTAGGGATTGAACAACTTTTGCAAAGGTGATTTCAGGTTGATTTTCTTGAATCTTTTTGGCTTCCAAATAAGTAATTTTTTGTGTAACTTTAATTTTCATTATTTCTTTCTCTTTTTTCCAAATTTCACACTGATTTGATTTTGATTGATGGTTTTTGTGACAGTTCACACACTTGGCTTCATTTTTACAAGCATTTGTTGAGTGATCAAAGTCACCCATACCACATTTTTCACATACTGATCCAGGTAATTCAGGACAGCCGTTTTCATGATGTCCAAACCTCTGACAGTTGAAACACCGCAGAGGATTTGGAATGTAGACTTCAACCGGTATAATTCGGTAAAAGATTTTTAGTGATTTCGGTAAAGTTGTGGTGTTGAAAGTTAGTAAAAGTGTATTTGTTTCTATAAAGTTTCCATCTTTTTTAATTTTAAAACGTTTGCAAGCTGTTACTCCTTGTGTGTTAAGATATTCTGTGATATTTTCTTCAGTTTCATGTTTTAGCATCCCGTCACGGATAATACCTTTGCAACTATTGAGTGTTTTATGTTCCGTGACAGAGACATTAATGTTAAAGAATTTTGTAATTTTCAAGAGATTATCAGTTTGAGATTTTCTGTTAGTTTCGACCAAAAGAGTTCCATTTTTTAATTTTTTTACATTTTTTGGAGTGCCTATTAAAGATTCTATTTGCTTTTCTATGATGAAAGGAGACAGTGAAGTAATTGGTTTGTCTTCCTTACTCGAAATCACTAAAAATTTAGCGAAGTTCTCATTTGCTTTGAAAGTAAAAGTAGTCGGTTGCGTGTCGTCCTCCGAAGAGTCGAACGCCAGAAATCGTTTTCGAGAGGCCATGATGATGAAATTTTTGATTCGATAGCTATGCGCCCCACCCTCCATGGAGCCCTACAAGGGGACGTTTAACAGAAATAGATCTCCTATTTCTAACGTCAAGGCTACATTGCTATTATACTCGGTGTCAAGATCAGAGTCTTCAGCTCGGCCTCATGCTTAGATGATTTCCCACCTATTCATCTAAATTTCCATAGAAAAATTTATGAACAGTTGAGTTCATCCCCCTATCCACAGCCTCCACTCACAGAGGTTCCCGCCAAAGCCCCAATACAAGCCCACCAATTGACCCTTCAGCCGCCGCCCATTGAAACTCACTTAAAGTTAGAGGAACATGAGAAAAATAAGCCCGGTTTGGTACCATAAAGATACGTATGAAAGAGAGAAAGAAGCTAAGAACAAGTTGTGCGCTTCTAGAGCTTGGCACGACTGAGCCGATTGATCCAGGCCGGATCTAACCCAGACCGCTCTTCTATCTGAAATAAGGGCCAAAATGATGTGTTGAAAAGCTGGAGATCCCTGGGCTTTCCTCAATCATCAGGTTCCCCTCTCCCAGCATACGAGACGCCAGGACCTCATTCTGAAGGAGAGAAGACTCCGATGGTATGGACATGTGGAACGCTCTAATGGTGCAGTCAAGACAGCCTTTGACATACAGGTTGAGGGAAAGCGTGGGCCTGGGAGGCTCAAGATGACATGGAAGCAAATGACCGAGAGGGATTGCAGAGAGTTTTGATTGTGTTGGGGTTTAACGACACATCAACCCTTGTGGGTCATTTTGTGTCGTCTCCCAGAGAAAGGGAGAAAAGAGATAGAAGAGATAGTAGAGGAGATGAAAGAGAGGGAGAGTGAAGAAAGAGGAACAGGAATGAAAGGGAAGAAACAGAAGAAATAAATACATTAACCTCTCCCTTACCTGCTACAAGGATAACAAGCCTTGCCCAACTGTATGCCAATATCAGTTGGACGCCCCGGTGACGCAAGATACACGACACCTTCGCCACACCCGACCACCCCTGATTGCAGAGATTGCAAAGAGTGGAAGCTCTTGGCTATCAACCCTCATGATAGAAATGTGTGGAGATCTGATGTGAGATCTGCCATGCGTGCAGCAAGCCAGCTATCTGGAAGGGAGCCCACTGATGTGGATGTTGCCCCTGTACCTGCTTGTTTAATCAAAAAGCTGATTATGATGATGATATGAGGACAATTATGTTATAATATGCCTCATGTGTGAGGGGTACAGTGTAGAGTTTGAAGTCAAGGTTGGTGTTCACCAAGGATCAGTACTCAGCCCACTGCTCTTCATCATTGTGCTTGAAGCCTAAATATCACAAGAGTTCCGCTCTGGGGTCCCCTGGGAGGACCTCTATGCCGATGACCTTGTTATCATTGCTGAATCACTTGAGGAATATGTCCTGAGGCTCTTGACTTGGAAAGAAGCAATGGAGAAGAAAGGACTGAGAGTAAATGCTGGAAAGACAAAGATCATGATCTGCGGTATGGGACTGGACCTCCTGCAGAGTTCAGGCGAGTTTCCATGCGCTGTCTGTTGCACAGGAGTGGGCAGCAACAGCATCTTCTGCAATGGCTGCAAGCACTGGGTGCACAAGAAATGCAGTGGGCTCAAGCGCTTGAAAAAGGACCCTGACTATAGATGTACACGGTAACAGGGAACTGCATGCCCCTTGGATGGCAGACCACAGAAGGAAGTCCAGGTCGGACCTGACAAGCTGGAGGTGGTAGCTTCCTTTTGCTACCTAGGAGACATGCTCTCAGCAGCAGGTGGCTGTGAACTTTCAACCACAACACGTGTGAAAACCGCCTGGAAGAAGTTCAAGGATCTGCTACCAGTCCTCTCTTCACGCCACCTCTCTTTCAAAACACGTGGCCATGTGTACAGATCTTGTGTGTGGAGCGCAATGCTCCATGCCAGCGAGACTTGGCCGTTGACAAAGCCAAACCTCCAGCGTCTGCAGCGAAATGACAGGGCAATGATCAGACAGATCTGCAATGTCAGGCCATAAGACATTGTCACCACCAGGTCCAATGATCTACTTGTGCGGCTTGGCATTGAGGATCTGGACCTCATTCTGAAGGAGAGAAGACTTTGATGGTATGGACATGTGGAACGCTCCAGTGGTGCAATCAAGACAGCCTTTGACATACAGGTTGATGGAAAGCGTGGGCCTGGGAGGCCCAAAATGACATGGAAGCAGCTGACAGAGAGGGATTGCAGAGAGTGGAAGCTCTCTGCTATCAACTCTCATGATAGACGTACCTGGAGATCTGGTGTGAGATCTGCCATGCGTGCAGCAAGCCAGCTATCTGGAAGGGGGCCCACTGATGTGGATGTTGCCCCTGTACCTGCACATTAATCAAAAATCCGATTATGATATGATCATGGTTAAAGTATACTTCAACCAAATACCCCAGATAATTTTTGCTTGCATAACAGGAACTGCTTACTGTGGCCTCTATAGCATGTAATATGTAGCAATATTTAATGAATGAATATTCAGCAGAAATAATTTTGTGTTATATGCATAAAGTTTACATTCAAATGATATATTAAATTACTTAAATGAAAAATTCTTAGGTATGTGCAATAATTTTGTTTTAGATAACCAAACTTTTTATTTTAACTGCTACAGAATGATTTAAATTGCAAACAATTTCATTTATAATTTACTTTTAGATTTTAAGTGATATAAAATATGATTTTAAATGCATTAAAACTGGTTATGTATTTTTGCTTTAAATGCATTAGATGTTTTACATAAGTAAAAAAGTTATTCAAATCCTGTAAAAAAAAAACCTGTACTGTACATGCATAAATTTTGTTTTAATTTATCAAAAACATTTAGCATTAAAAAATCATTTAATTGCATAAGCATGACGGGAAGTCTAATTACGTCACATAATCCGGAATAGCTATACAACAAAAGGAATGTTCCTTTCGTGAAAAGAAGGTATGTCTACGAAAAGGAACATCTTACCATATATCTTATTGTTGTTATTCCATCACGAAAACATACCTATATAAATTTGACCCTCTTTATATAGTAAAACGGGGTTTTCACGTAACAGGGATATATATTATTTTTCTTATTTCTGCTCAAAAACATAGATTGTGGGTACTCGTTAGAACCGCTTCAGCATGGCGGTTCTAACAAGTACCTACAATCTATGTTTCAAGCCAAAATATGAAAAATATCAGAATTTTATCTGAAAACTTTCAGTTTTTAACAGTGAAATTTTCAATATTCTTGAATAGGCATGTTTTCGTAATGTCAATTTAATTATTCTTTCACATCTTGCAATAATATGTCATGTCCATCCAGCATCTGCAACCCATACCTCTGATGTTATTTTGTGTCCTAGCAGTTTTAGAGTAATTTACTTTATGTTAGTACAGGTCAGTCCCGTTAGTACTCGCGTCGTTAGTGCGCGAATACGGATATAATGCGGGGACGTCATGCCTCCCAAAATTTTTTCGAAGGGTCCCAGTTTCCCCATCCTCTAGGTCAAAATAACAAAATGTGTTTTTGTTTTTCAGAGCTTCGATGTGCAGAAAAAGAAATTATTTACTGCTGTTGTACATGTCATAATAGCAAATAAAAAAAATGATTTTGAAAGAATAAAGCTAATCAATGTATTGTCTCTGTTGTATTTTTGTTTGTGTACGTGCGTAATGACCGTAATTGACCTTTTGATGTTTATTTTAAGAAGACAAACTTGTGCCAATTAAAACTTCATTTAACTTTTAAACGATACAAACATATCTATCAAGAAATGGCTTATCCCGCATCTAAAGAATGGGAAAATGACCACAGTTATCCATAATTAATTTGTAAATACTTGAAAGACACCGAATTTTCCAGTTTGATATGGCCGCCTTGCCGACCTAATTAGATATTCATCCAATCAGCGACGCGGATCACTGGACGTCGATTACTGCGCACGCGGTCAGGTAGTAGAGCGTGTAACTGTGAAATTTGTCCGGCACTCATTGTTGTCTTGAAAAAGTTCATTCTGCTATCAGATTAACACGGATTAAAATGGAAAACCAAAGAAGAAAACGAAAAGCCTTCACGGTTAAAGAAAAACTTGAGGCCATTGCACATGGCACTTTGTTGGAATCAAATGCTTTGGTTTAGTCAATTTTTTTTCTTTGAGCTTTCGTTCTATTCTATACAAGCAGAAAGATTAAAAAACTTAACGATTTCTGCTGTTTTATTAATAAGATTTCTTTTACTGGACTAAAATAATTCGCTATGCTCGCGGGGACCGGTATTGATACCGGACTTTTTATGTGACTTACACCGCACTTCAACACCGTCTGTATTACAACACCGGCAAATATGGCGGATCGAGCCACAAAATGGAAACGTAAATAAAGTATTTAGCGTATATATTGCAGAAAAAGTACATCAGAGGGTGTAAAAAAGACAAAACATACAACGTTAGTACTCATTCGTTTATTTATATAAATAACACATGAAATATCATTGTTTTCATTCATAAATACCTCCAGACATGTATATTCGTGTGTCCCATACAAATGTCAACATTTATAAAGTCTGATCAGTCGGCTCCGAACTTACTACGCGCCTCGCCTATATCGCTGTCCGGATTTGTGCATCCCGACCAGCGGGTAATAACGGGACTGACCTGTATGTACAATTTTGAAAGTTATGTGAACATTAGGTTTTCTTTGGTTTTCTTTCTTTCTCGGTCCCATATTTTTTCAGTGGTAAAAGTTTAACCCTTGTCCTGCTGAACCCGGATATACCCTGCCTTTGCAAACAGTGTAGCTCCAGATCAGTTGGCTTCTGAAAAAGCCAACTGATCTGGATCTGCACTGTTTGCCATTAAATATGTGAATTTATATTAACAATTCAAATCCAGTAATCTGATTGGCTGAAAACTAGAAGTGGGCATGGCATCTTAATTTATCCAGCAGGACAAGGGTTAAGCTTAAGACTGTGCAAAATTTTCAGCAGATTACATTTTGAAATATATTTATTTTTCCCAGGAAACAAGTTGACATTTCATGCAAACTGTCTCATGAAATGCCAAATTCTGTTTCCTGGGAAAAATAATATAATGTCACCAATTTGTTGTCTGCTGAGTTAGCCCAGAGAGTGGTAAAGGTTTAACCATGCACTCTAAATTTCTTCATTTATTATAGCAACAAGAATTCCGCAAAAGGAGTCATCGCACCTGCTGGGGCAAAAGTCACAGGAGCCACAATCAGAACATGGTTATTAAATAAGTTTATTTCATTCTTAGCAGTGCTCAGTTGGAAAACTGGGTTGAAAAAAATGTAGACAAAGTGTCTTGTGGGGCACATATATTCTAGGCCAGTGTCATTTCCTCTAATGGCTATATCTTCAGCACTGACTTTTCATATTATACAGCCCAATGATAATGGAACGTCAACGTAAAATGTATAAAAGTCACTGGAGCATGAAATATAGGTCAAGGTACCTGCTAAATCAGTACATCAAGGAGAAACACTATGCAAGATATGGTGGTTGTAGGCCTTATACTTGAGGAGTTATCAAACATCAATGTAAAATGGTCAAGGTCACTGGGTCAAGGTACCTGCCAAGCCATTACAATGAGGTGAAGCACTATGCAAGGTTTAGTGGTTGTAGGGCTTATATTTGAGGAGATATCTAACATCAATGTAAAATGTGTCAGTCACTGGAGTGCAAAATATAGGCCAAGGTCGCCAGGTCAAGGTACTTGGCGAGTCAGTACATCAAGAAAAAGCACTATACAAGGTTTGGATGCTGAAGGCCTTACAGTTGAGGACATATGGAAGGGTGACGTAAAAGGTGTAAAAGTCAACGGATGGATGGATGGATGGATATTTTGTTTATAGACGCTCAACCCTAAAAGGGCATATAGCGTCTAATAAGTTTTATGTTATATGATGATTTTATTTAATGAGAAATTTAAAAATATCTAGGATTGATGTATTTATTTTAAAGAGATAAAGTATCAATGATTTTAAGTGAATAAAAATACTGATCATATTTTATTAAAAAGTCCGATCTCTTTAAGAAAGTCGAGTATTTTCTGAGTTGGCATATCAAAAAGTTCCTTTATAGTTTTTATATTAAAATACTTTGTGCGAATGTGATTAAATTCAGCACAAGTGATAAGAAAATGTTTGACTGTGAAAGGTTCATTACAAGGAATGCAGAATGGAGCTTGTTCATTGTTTAAAATATAAGAATGAGTAATTCTAGTGTGTCCAAGTCTACATCTCGTGATTTTTGTTTGTTCTTTTCTGCTGAGATTAGAAAATGTGCATTTGCTGTTAAAATTTGGTTTGATTTCATTTAATTTATTATAAGTTTGTGTTTCCCAAACAGACTGACATTTGTTGTTGATGTATTGACAGACGTTTGATTTAAAGTCGGAGTGAGGAATTTTGAAATTGGTTATTACTTAGGATAATGCAGATTTGGCTTCTGAATCTGCTAATTCATTTCCACGAATATTAACGTGGCTGGGAAGCCAACAAAATACAATTTCTTTTGAAGCGGAAAGATAATAATATTTTTTAAGAATTTGCTGAATTAATGGGTTTGTATGGTGTAAATCTTTAAGAGATTTTAATACAGAAAGAGAATCTGAATAAATGATAAACTGTTTTTCAGACTGATCTCTGATATGGTAAAGTGCAATATCTATTGCCTTGGCTTCGGTGGTAAAAATGGAGCTATTATCAGGTAATCTGATACTGTCAGTAAAATTTGGACTAATAACAGAACAAGCAACTTTCTCATCTTGTTTCGAACCATCTGTATAAATTGACAGGTAATGTTTATAATTTGATTTGATTTCTAAAAATTCATTCTTAAAAATATGTGACTCGACTTCTGTTTTTTTATTTTTATGAAGGTCTAAGATAATCTTTGGAGGGTTTAACGTCCATGGCTCTTTTGATGGAAAAGAAAAATGCTGAACATTTTTAATATTGATATTGGCCTCTTCAAGTAACGGTTGTATTCTCAGGCCTAGGGGTTTAATAGCCGTTGGTTTGTTGTTGTAAAATCTTTCATATTTAGGATTAAAAACACAATCATAGGCTGAATTACGTGGATTGGCGGCTAATTTAGTAACATATTGAAGAGACAATTTCTCTCTTCTTATATACAATGATGGTTCATTTGATTCAGCGTATAAACTTTCGACGGGGGAAGTACGAAAAGCCCCTAGAGCCAGACGTAAACCTTGGTGATGAATAGTATCCAAAGATTTCAAATAAGATTTTCTTGCGGATCCATAAACTATGGATCCATAATCCAATTTAGATCTAATTAAAGATCTATAGAGATTTAAAAGAACTGTACGATCTCCTCCCCAGTCGGAACTGGAGAGAACTTTAAGAATATCAAGAGCTTTTAAACATTTAGCTTTTAAAGCTTTGATGTGTGGTATAAAAGATAATTTGTTATCGAACAAAAGACCCAGGAATTTTGCTTCACTGACGACTGGAATTGGACTACCGTATATGGTGAGATGAGGATCTAAATGTAGCTGACGTATCTGACAAAAATGAACGCATTGAGTTTTTGTTTTTGAAAATTTGAAACCATTTTCTGTTGCCCAATCTTCTATATTGTTTAAACATCGTTGTAGTTTGAATTCAATGGTTTCCATATTTTTCGATCTAATAAATATTCCAAAATCGTCAACAAAAAGTGAACAATCAAGGTCTTTCACACATTTAACAATATCGTTAATTTTAATGCCAAACAAGGTAGGTGATAAAATGCTTCCCTGTGGTACACCTTGTTCTTGTTTAAATATGTCCGATAACGTATTACCTATTCGAACATTAAATGTTCGATCTGATAAAAAATTTTGAATAAAAAGTGGTAATCGACCTTTAAGGCCTAATTTATGTAAATCTTTCATGATGCCATGTTTCCATGTAGTATCGTAAGCTTTTTCAAGATCAAAAAATACAGCTACGACATGTTCTTTTTTAACAAAGGCATCACGAATAAAAGATTCCAAACGAATCAAATGATCGTTTGTACAGTTATTTTTTCTGAATCCAGCTTGATATTTTGTTATAAGCTGGTTTGATTCTAAGAACCAAACCAGTCTATCATTAATCATTCTCTCCATTGTTTTACACAAACAACTTGTCAAAGCAATAGGTCTATAGTAAGTAGCTTCAGTATGATCTTTATTTGGTTTTGGTATAGGTATAATCGTTGCTTTACTCCAGTCTTTTGGAAATTTTCCAGTGATCCAAATATCATTTAAAATATTTAATAAAGTTTTTAAAGCGTTATCGGGTAAATGTTTAAGAATTTGATAATGGATGTCATCAGGACCAGCAGCTGTATCGTGAGATTTATTAAGAGCATCTGATAATTCTGAAGCTGTGAATGGTACATTATATCTTTCATGATTTAATGACGTAAAATTTAGATGCTCTTTCTCTTGTTCCTGTTTTATGTTTTGAAAGGTTTCGGAATAATTTGCACTAGAAGAGTTTTTCTGAAAATTCTCTCCTTAAAAGTCAACGGAGTGCAAAATATAGGTCAAGGTCACAGAGTCAAGGTACCTGCAGAGTCCGTACATTGAGGAGAAGCACTATGCAAGGTTTGGTGGTTGTAAGTCTTATAGTTGAGGGGATATTGAACGTCGATGTAAAATGTATAAAAGGCACTGGAGCACAAAATATAGGTCAAGGTCACTGGGTCAAGATACTTGCTGAGTCAGTATATCTAGGAGAAGCACTGTGCAAGGTTTGGTCTGGTTAGAGGTGTTACACTTGAGGAGATCTGGAGCACTGACTACATTATGTCAAAGTCACTAAAGCCAAAATAAAGATCCAGGTCACCAGGTCAAGGTATCTGCCAAGTCAGTACATTGAGAAGAAGCACTTTGCAAGGTTTGATAGTTGTAGGCCTTATAGTTGAGGAGATATCGAACTTCGATGCAAAATGTGTCAAAGTCACTGGAGCATAAAATATAGGTCAAGGTCACTGGGTCAAGGTACCTGCTAAGTCAGTACATCTAGGAGAAGCACTATGCAAGGTTTGGTAGTTGTAGGCCTTATAGTCGAGAAGATCTGGAACCTCAATGTAAATTGTGTCAAAGTCACTGGAGCATGAAATATAGGTCAAGGTCACCAGGTCAATGTACCTGACAAGTCAGGAGGTCAGGGAGATGTACTATACAAGGTATGATGGTTGTTGTAGAATTGTAGTTGATTAGAATACTAACTGACATAAATGTCAAACTTCGACATAAATGTTGACAGATGGACTGATGGATGAACGGACGGATGAACGGAAAAGCAGATGCCTTTGTTAAAAAATCAGAAGGTCAGAGAGATGTTTCATGCAAGGTTTGATGGTTGTCTAGTCTTGTAGTTGATTAGAATACTAACTTTGACATAAATGTCAAACTTCAACATAACAGAACTGTTGACAGATGGACAGACAGACGGACAGATGGATGAACTGACAGACGAACGGAAAAGCAGATGCCTATGTTATAAAGTCAGAAGGTCAGGGAGATGTTTCATGGCAAGGTTTGATGGCTGTTTAGTCTTGTAGTTGATTAGAATACTAACTTGGACATAAACATTGAACTTCGACAAATGTTGACAGACGGACAGACGAATGGAAAAGGGGTCACCTATGTTGCAAAGTCAGGAGGTCGGGGAAATGTTTCATGCAAGATTTGATGGTTTTTTAATCTTGTATTTGATTAGAATACTAACTTTGACATAAATGTCGAACTTTGACATAAATGTTGACAGACGGACGGACAGACGGAAAATCGGTCGCCTATATCGCACGCTGCTACAAGCAGGTGCGACAAAAACAAAGTAATTTAGAGTGAATCGTTTGTTTGAATTGGGCTTAATGTCACTTTGCTGCCTCACTGAAATATCATGCCCCAGACACTTTGACATGGTATTCCACCCAGTCACATTATACTGACACTGAGATGACCAGTTCTAGCTTTACTTTCTTAATACTGAGCACCAAGCGAAAGAGCAGCTAGTACCATTTTTAAAGTCTTTAGTATGACCCGGCTGGGGATCAAACCCGCAACCTCCAGATCACAAAGCGGACGCTCTACTACTGAGCCACTGTGACGGTAATTTAGAGTGAAAAATGGAGTAAGTTGTTTGGTGTGAAAGGTAAATAGATAAAGTGGATTGGGTATGTTGTGGTTAGATGTGTTTCAACAGACAAATATTTTTTACGAAAGCACCTTCGCACCATGTACATCATTAATTCTATCAAACTGTTATTCTAAATAGAGGAGATTTTCTTGGACTTTCAAAACTTGACTTAAATTGGCATGAACTTGAACATATTGTAAAGACTGTTTAAAATGCACACAATGAAAGTTGAATCAAAATATTTGACAAACATAACAGTTTCATGAGATTTATCATCGCTTCAGGGCACGTAATTATTCCATACAGAGGCTGACAGGCTTTGGTCACATATGATCTTTAGCGAAAGGAACGTTCCTTTCCCTGTATAGCTATACCGGATTATGTGACGTAATCAGACTTCCCGGATGCTTATGCAATTAAATGATTTTTTCATAATGTTAAATTTTTTTTTCAAAATTTAAACCAAATTTTTATGCATTTACAGGTTTTTTTTACAGCATTTCAAAACACTTTTTACATATGTAAAACATCTAAAGCATTTAAAGCGAAAATACATCATAACCAATTTTAATGCATTTAAAAATGAAACCAATTTTAATGCATTTAAAATCATTTTATATCATTTAAATCTAAAAGTAAATTATTACTGAAACTGTTAGCAATTTAAATCATTCTATAGTAGTTAAAACCAAAAGTCTGGCCATCTTAAACATAATTATTGCACCTACTTAAGAATTTTCTATTCAAATAATCTAATATATCATTTAAATGTAAACTTTATATGCATATGAAACAAAAATGTTTCAGCTGAAATGTCATTCATTAAATATTGCAACATATAACACACCATAGGCCTCCCATCTTCAAGGAATTTCAAATGGCATCTGAAATGACGAAATTCACTTCAAAACAAGCAACTGAAATGGTTATGGTTATTCCAAAATTGGGACCTTGATGTGGAATATAATTACGGATAATAGTGTATAATGTATGTAAAAGAATCTAACACGTGACAGACGACTGAAGCGAAAATATGAGCCTTGTCATGAGATAACCTGCTGACATATGCGAACAATAGACATAGTTTGTGCATCTGCGCAGTCTGATCAGCACTATTGCTGTTCGATGTATGGACAGTATACTATCAAATCTTTCAAGTCTTGCTAATCTGGCGCTGCAGCTGAGTTTAATACAGCCAGTCTATGGCTGAGTAGGCCGGTCTGAGTCTTACTTGGTTGAAAATCTCAGACAGGTTTTCTCGTGTCATTGCTTATATATTATCTGTACTTTGATGAAGTATGGAGAGGCTTTGTAGGGCCAACACATGGAGCTAAACACCAGTTACAATTCAATTAATTAACACATAATTTTACTGCAAGCTTATTTTATTTTTGGGCTTCAGAAGGGAGTAAAATAGGACCTTATGTGCATACTCCTTTCAACTTCTTAAACCTCACTGAAATGTTTTTTTTTTGGATAGATTATTAACTCCAGAAAATAAAATAGGAGCTAAATCTTGCAGAAAGGAGGGTGAACATGCCAAAAATCATTATGCCATGAATTATGCGATTAGGACTTAAAGGGCCGGTGGCCGGTCTTTGTGGACCTGTTCCTTTATGACGAATATCTTTCTATTGAATTAATTTTCTCTGTGACACATAATACAAGTTAATAAAGTATAGAGGCCGTTGCATTATTCGAGGGATTTTTTACAGATCCCTCATTCATTATTCAGAACTAGCAAAACTATTCGGGAACTAGCCAAATCAGTGATGTACTTCACAGTCATCGCAAGGGCAGGTAACCAAGGATGAATGACAAATTCTTTGGTAGGGTATTTCAAAGAAGGATAGTATTCTGTATCAGCTAAAAAGAATCGTTTTTTATCAGCCAGCTATTGGAAGTCATTATGAAGCATTACCTTACCCGAAACTAGCCAAATGACTGTATAGGACTGTATAGTTTTAGTGTTTGTTCATTGTATAAAGATAATCCTAAAGACTGGATAATTTCATACCAAACGTCTTGTGTGTGAATTTCGAAGAGGCGGGAGGGGTCAGTAGAGATTCAGATACAAACAACCGGGCTCCTGTAACTTCATTTACATATTTTAAATCAAAGTACAACAAACAAGTGTATTTTTTCAGGTACAGTCCTGAAAATCATAAGTATGTACTGGTAACAAGAATAAATATTAAAATATTTATATAAAAATAAACTCACGTGTGTCCAAAATGTCGTCGTTATTCTACCTGACCCAAGCTGAATGAACAAAGGTTTTTACTTGTGTTTAAAAAGTAACTCACGAAATGCACGCTTTGTCATACAGTTTTGTCAGGTAGCTAGTGCAAACAGAGCTCCAGATAAGAGGAGACCACAGATAAATATTTACTTTATTTCTCCACAAAACGCTACATTTTCACTGTGTATACTGAATAGCAGCACCGTACACAGCGGGATGCATCGAAAGATTTCTCATAACATATGCTTTCTGTGGAATCGTCTTTGGTTAAAAGATGTCTTATCTAGATTAAAGAGCCAGATAAACAAGAGATTAATGGGCTGATCAAAAAGTTCACTACCTTATTTCTCTCTGAAATAATGATATTTATCGTAAATATTTTCATAAATTTTGGAAGTACTCTGCCACCTTCTTAAGTGAAATTCTTAATATCCAGTAGTTGCTGAGTACTTAGGAGGCCCTCCACAGTGTGTGTGTGTGTGTGTGTGTGTGAGTGTTGGGGGAAGGGGGTCGGGGGTGGGGGGAAGTACCTGTTCCCTTGTTCCCCTCAAATATTTTTCTAATTGCCCCTTGTTCCCCCAAATCAAAATCTTAATTATCTTAATTTTCTATGTTCCCTGCTCCCCGAAATTACCCTTGTTCTCCTGTTTCCTTCATTTTTAGACTTGTGTTTACCTGTTCCCCTGAGCCGGCCTCGGTGGCTCAGTTGGTGGCTCAGTTGGATGCGCCGTCCGACTGGAGACCAGGAGGTCGCGGGTTCGACCCCCGCCGAGGTCGGCAACATTCTTTCGTGGAGATTGGTCATGAAATATTTTCTACGGTCATTCTCTCCCTTCCGCTGATTCAAGAAGGGCAGTTGTCAGTTTCCGGCGAAAGAATGTGCACAATACTGATTAACCGCTTAGAAGACTAAGCCTGCCCAGTAAACGTGTGGTTAGGTAAACTGACCGCGCTCGACATCCCATTGGGTTGACTGGTCCGTGAAACCTCCAAACAAACAAACAAAAAAAAAAACAAACAAACCTGTTCCCCTGAAATAAATGACATTATTCCCCTGTTCCCCAGAACCCCCGGGGGGCCTCACTGAGGGTGTACAGGATGGTTGCTAGTTGTAGTTGATTGTCCTTACGTATGGTTTGGCTACCCGGTTTGGCTTTTTACGCTAGGTGTTTAGGGACCTCGGTAGGGACTATCATTACAGACACCAGTCTAAACGGAATTTGGCTACCAGTATAGATTATAGATTGTTTAATAGTGTGCTGTCCAACTTAATGACTTATAGCCTGACTGAATGAGTTGGGGTTTAACGACACGTCATTTTGTGTCTACTCCCAGAGAAAGGCAGAAAAGAGATAGGAGATTTAGTAGAGGAGACGAAAGAGAGGGACAGGGAAGAAAGAGGAACAGGAATGAAAGAGAAGAAACAAAAGAAATAAAAACATCTCCCCCCCACCCTCCCAGCCCACACCCTTACCTGCTAAAATGATGGCAGGCCTTGCCCAGCTGAAAGCCAATCTCACTTGGACGCCTCGGTGCCGTAAGATACACGACACCTTCGCCACACCCGACCACCCCCTATTGACTTATAAATGCTGCTATCTTGCATAGTCCTAGTGCCTTACCGCCCTAATCATCATGAAAACACGCCTATATAATTTTGACCCCCTTAAACTCCATTTTTATATAGTAAAATTGGAGTTTACAGGGGTATACATTATTTTTCTTACTTCTGCTCAAAACATAGATTGTGGGTATTCGTTAGAACCGCCTCACCGAGGCGGTTCTAACGAATACAATAATCTGTGTTTTGAGCAGCAGTTTATAAAAAAATATCAAAGATTTTTTACCTGAAAATTTTCAGATTTTGGAGGTGAAATTTTCCAAATATTTGAATAGGCGTGTTTTCGTAATGGTAATAGTGCACGTATAGTACGAAGATACACACCCACGTCGAAAGATGGTGATCCTAATATGGAACCACTAACAACATAAACATACTGACCAAGTATTGTATTTTAACCTAAATATCTGGATAGACATGTCAGCAAAATCTGGACATTACGAAAACACGCCTATTCATATAGATTGAAAATTTCACCACCAAAAACTGAACGTTTTCAAATAAAAACTCTGATATTTTTCATATTTCTGCTCAAAACATAGATTGTAGGTACTCGTTAGAACCGCCTCGACGAAAGAGAGAGAGAGAGACAGACAGACAGACAGACAGACACAGAGACAGACAGAGAGAGCATATATAGAATGTGCACACATATACCCAAGACCAAACTAAGGTATAACGAAGTAATAGGGACGCATGTAGGTTACAGCAAGGACGCATATGCTACAGTTGAAAATGGTAGAAGTGGACAGTTTATGACATCTGATGAGTTTTACTGGGCAGTAATGAAATGATTTCAGCACTCGCCTCTCGAAAGGAACCTACATGTATCTGACTTGGCGCTGTGGCTCGAGTTACCCATGTCTAAACAAATTTCCATGATCCCAAAGATGTTCGAGCCATTGAAGTTCGATTGTACTTTTCGCTTAGACAGGTTGTTCTCATATTGAGTGTGATCAGTGAGTTTCCAGGCACCTTGTACACATGTGTGGTGCGGCAAGGATTGTCGCTTTTCAGACAGTGAAAAGCGAACGTCCTCATCAGTTTCTGCTGGTGCGCTTGCTGGTCAGAGTCTGCGCTTTTCCCATGTGAGTTTATGTGTCGATTCAAATCAAGCATTGTTTGTGGCAGCTCAGCCAGTACCAGATCACTCTTCTGAGAGAATCCAGTTATTCCGAGACGGTTTTCACCCATACTTACTACTTGATAGATATATTTTCTCATATGAGGGAGATCACCGAGGTTCCGAAGCGTCCTGCTCATTTATGCAATGCTGATTGGATTGTCGCTGCTCGGCTAGTCAGTGATTATCACTACTGGGACATTCTGATCAGAATGAAGACATAGTCAATAGCAACAATGAAAATCATCCGCACTTAACCCTTAAAGTGCCAAGCAAAGTTTCTAGCAGACGACATTTTATTTTTATTTATTTTTTTTCAATTTTTCAAAGAAAACAAGTCTTGATATTTCAAGCGAATCGTCTGAGACGATTCACATGAAATATCAAGACTTGTTTTCTTTGAAAAATTAAAAAAAAAAAAAAAAAAAAAAAAAAATCAAAATGTCTGCTGCTGCAGTCGTGACTTTAAGGGCTTCCTTGTTTGCATGTGTGTTTGTAGAGCTCGGAGTCCTATTGACGCTTATAGATGGGCCGTGTCAAGCGAAAAAGTGTCTTCGAACATGCGCAAATTGTGCGGATTCACAACACATCACATGCGTTAAGTCTCATCAAGGCATTTGCTCTTCATTGATACCTTCTTTAATATCTAATGATTTTGTTTGCGGACTGCGAAGGCCCTGATCAGACTGTCCAGATGCGCAGGCTGATCTGAGCCTTCTCTGTCCGCATATGCCCGAAGACACGCTTTCGCATCGTGCAGCCCATATTACCATATTCATTACGAAAACACATCTATTCAAATATACTGAAAACTGCACCTCCAAAAGCTGAAAATTTTCAGGTAAAAAAAATTCTGATATTTTTAATATTTCTGCCCAAAACATAGATTGTGGGTACTCGTTAGAACCGCCTCGACGAGGCGGCCCACAATCTATGCTTTTGAGCAGAAACAAGAAAAAATATATACCCCTGCAAACCCCACTTTTACTATATAAAAGTGGGGTTTAAGGGGGTCAAAATTATATAGGCATGTTTTCGTGATGTACCCTAAGTATTCGGACAGATAGACAGACCTGAGCAAACAATGTAGACCCACGTCAGAAGCCCGGCAGAAGGCGGCACCTTATCAGTGTCTAGACTGTTTTACGCACATCAATCGGTATTTTAGACACTTCAGTAGTTAAAGGGACTTCTTCAAAATTCAGGACAAGAACAGTAAGGGGTTAAGGTGTCCGAATACTTTGGGTAAATACAGATTCCATGTTATACAGAGGTTGTGGTGTAATACTATGGGTGATATATTATTTGTGTGTTTGAATTTCACTTCATGTGCTATTGTGATTACTTGTTTCTGCTTAAACACATAGATAAATAAAATAAACAAATATCTTGTGAGCAATTGTCTCATTTCCATTAAGGTTGTGGGCAATTGTCTTGTGAGCAATTGTCTTGTGAGCAACTATCTTGTGAGCAATTGTCTTGTGAGCAACTATCTTGTGAGCAATTGTCTTGTGAGCAAATGTCTGTGCACCTAAATACAGTATAACTGATGCATCACGAAAACATACCTATATAATTTAGACCCCCTTAAACCCCACTATTATATAGTAAAACTGGGGTTTACAGGGGTATACATTATTTTTCTTATTTCTACTCAAAACATAGATTGTGGGTACTCGTTAGAACCGCCTCGCCGAGGCGGTTCTAACGAGTAACCACAATCTATGTTTTGAGTTGAAATGTGAAAAATATCAGAATATTTTAGCTGAAAACTTTCATTTTTTGGTGGTAAAATTTTCAGTATATTTGTATAGGCGTGTTTTCGTAATGACTGCAAACGGCGATGCTGCGGAGTCGCCTTGATTGTCTGCATAGTATGGCTGCTATCGCCTTTTTTGTTTAACGCTCAGCACGCCGAATAAAAAAAAAATCACCAGGCGACATTTTAGAATGTTTTATTTATTTTTTTCTCCGGGAAATAGGATTTTAAATTTCTTGCAAATCGTCTCTTATCCTGAGGAAACAATTTAGAAGCCAATCTTCATGATATATCAGGTTCTGTTTTCTGAAAAAAAAAAAAATAATAATAAAATACAAATGTATCACGAGTTTGTCGTCTGCTGACTTTGCCCAGACCGAGACAAGAGTTAAACAAGATAAGATAATCGTAGCTAACAGTGAACGGCCTCGCTGGAACTCGCAGATGGGGTCGCTGGTCTAGGTCACCATTGTCCGCATGTGTATGTCACGCGCGTTGGTGTCAAGGGAAGTGATTAAATAAGAACCAATGATCTTAGAATTTAGTATTAGCTTCCCTTATGATGACTTTGTGTTTGTGTCAGTTTTCTGGATGACCGACCAGTTGCATGACCCACACAAAAGTCGACCGACCGACCGAAAGGTTGATTTCAGAGTGTGCCCTATAAACGACTTGCAAGTCGTTCGTCCATCCTTGGTCAGTTAGAGAAAATGGCCATAATTCTTGACATTACGAAAACACTCCTATTCAAATATATAGAAAATTTCACCTCCAAAAACTGACAATTTTCAGATAAAAAAAAAAACTCCGACATTTTTCATATTTCTGCTCAAAACATCGATTGTGGATACTCGTTAGAACCACCTCGTTGAGGCGGTTCTAACGAGTACCCACAATCTATGTTTTGAGCAGAAATAAGAAAAATAATGTATACCCCTGTAAACCCCAGTTTTGCAATATAAAAGTGGGGTTTAAGGGGGTCAAAATTATATAGGCATGTTTTCGTGATGAACTGTTAGAAATTCACACATAGAGATCCAGCCCATGGGTTTGCTGAATATCATTTTAAGCTTAGGCCAAAAACTGTGAAAATATGGCCATAGAACTTCAACCATATGTTTTGAAAAGATTTTATATACACATTAATATTGACAAGATCTAGCCAAAGGAGCTACCAAGTGCCATTTTTCATTGACCGAGGCAAAGCAGTCAATTAGTGAAAACGACCATAACTTTTAAATAGCTGTTAGGACTACTTTGATTCTTCTTCGCACAGAGATTGGCACTGAAAGGTCCTAGTCAATGGGCTTTCTAAATGCCAGTTTCCATTGCCTGAGGCTGAGCCGAGACAAAACAAAAAATATAGTTATATACCTACGATAAAAGACGCTTTTCTTGCAGTCAATAGTTCACCCGTAGTTTAACATGTACATTGCTTTCTGGTTGCGATGTTGTAATGGTCTGGATGTGGGAATTAGATTTCTCTGATCAGTAAAAAAATTAGCTCATTATTCGTTTACTTAAAATAGTTGGCATTTTGTTTTTCAAATCCAGTTTTCTGGCCAACTGAAGGCTGTTTTTTTTTTTCTTCATATATGTTGTTTAGTTCATCACAAGCGGTTTTATTTACCTTTTTTATTACTTTCCTATACATATTTGAGATTTTTCTCTAAATTTAAACCTCATTTTTCTCGAATCAGTAATGTTTCAGTCATTTTTCTCAAATCATTATAAAAATAGCAATTTTTTTCTCTATTTAGAAAAAAAAAAAAAAAAAAAACAACACACAGGCCCTCGTGTTATTGTTCTGCTTATTTCTCACATTCTTTATTTTTAATATGTGGCCTTAAACTGACACTTCTTTACTTATGCTTTTCTAAAGAGCAAAGTCTCATCCGGGCATTTGCTCAGTTGATACATTCTATATAGTGTCCAATGATTCTGTGAGCGGACGCGCAGTCTGATCTGGGCAGCTGCTGTCAGCACATGCTATATCTGACTTCCTGTGAGCAGCAGGATTCGTCACGGTAATGTACACACGTGGTTCCTTCAGA
Source organism: Anodontia alba (assembly GCA_964016985.1). Taxonomy (NCBI): domain Eukaryota; kingdom Metazoa; phylum Mollusca; class Bivalvia; order Lucinida; family Lucinidae; genus Anodontia; species Anodontia alba. Next base: position 83,679,791 of record OZ024824.1, read on the forward strand.
CAGGACCGATGTACAGGACAGAAGTACAACATGCTTGTCCTCTTTGGGTTTTCTTGCTATACCTGTTAGACCTTCTAGACCTTCTGCTGAGCATGATTTTTTTTCCTGCTAATAAATGTCAAATCACTAATAATTGCAAATGCCTTCTTGCTAAATATAGCTGAGCATGAAAATGTCAGCTATATTGTTGGCATTTTCATGTTTTAGCACAGAAAATTTCAAGCCCAGCAGTGTTAATAAAGTTTTATTATCTCGGGGCTGGTGGTTCTGTAATTTTTGGCACTGCTGTGCTTCGTTGTGTCCTGCGGTGCCTGGTGGTTTCCAGGCTGATCTGGGTCTTCGCTGTCCGCATATGCCCGAGGACCATCACGAAAACATACCTATATTATTTTGACCCCCTTAAACCCTACTTTTATATGGTAAAACTGGGGTTTACAGGGGTATACATTTTTCTTATTTCAGCTCAAAAACATAGATTGTGGGCACTCGTTAGAACCGCCTCAGCAAGGCGTTTCTAACGAGTACCCACAATCTATGTTTTGAGCAAAAATATTAAAAATATCATAATTTTTATCTGCAAAACTTCCAGTTTATGACGGTGAAACTTTCAATATATTTGAATAGGCGTGTTTTCGTAATGGATTTTCGCATGGCGCGGCCTATCTATTGTCTTATTTATGACACAGCTTCCTGACTTCAGTTCATAGATTGTAAATTTGCACGTTTATATAAAGACACTCTCTTGTATTTACTTTTTTCGTGCAGATTGTAAATGTGTTTTTTTTTATTTATTAGAAATTTCATGGATACATACATACATACAAGACGAGTACATATATATGTACCATTGGAATGGACGTAGGCATAGCCTATTTTAGTCCTTTCCAAGTGGTACTGTATAATATAAGCTCGAGAATATAAGTATAGTTGAAACTATTTAGATACAACAAGAATGGTTACATACATGCATGTAAAATCACAAGGTGATAGATTATTCACAAGATATGCGAATTAAGTGAATACATGAATGAAAACACGTGTGTTTGTATGGCGATGAGCTGTGCTATGCTCAAGTCCAAATAAAATCTATGTTATGTAATTTTAGCACATCTGTAAATTTCCTTTTCTTAATACTACGAGTATGATCATCATTGATAAGCCATTCGCTTTTTTTTTTTTTCAAAATAATAAATAAATAAATAAATAATTTCCCAACATGATCTGGTTCTGTGTTCAGTCTAGTCATGAACTCCCACCCTTAAAACTCTCTCAGCAAATGAAAAGTTTAAATTTTTCTTATTTTCCCCAGAAAATATGCTTTGATGTTTCGTGCAAACTGTCTCCTAAGACCGTTTGCATGAAATATCAAAGCCTCTTTTTTATTGAAAAAAAAAAAAAAAAAAAAAAGCAACGTAGAAAAATAAACCAAAATGTACATGTAGTCTGCTGAAAAATGTACCCAGCATTTGATGCTTAGCGTTGAGCGCTTTGAAGGCAGCATGAACAGTCTCTCGACGGATATTTCAGTTGTTCTCACTCTGCTAGGGATGGTCATCACGCAAACATGGCCTATATTATTTTGACCCCCTTCAACCCCACTCTTATATAGCAAAACTGGGGTTTACAGGGGTACACATTAATTTTCTTATTTCTGCTCAAAAACGTAGACTGTGGGTACTCGTGTACCCACAATCTATGTTTTGAGCAGAAATTAAAAAAAAAATATTAGAATTTTTATCTAAAAATTTTCATTTTTTGGTGGTAAAATTTTCAGTATATTTGAATAGGCGTATTTTCGTAATGTGTTTATGAGCCGCAATGTCAGAAAACACACCTTCTGTCATGTGCGCTCAGCGAAGATTCAAATCAGCCTGTGCATTCGCGCAGTCTGATCAGAATCTTCGCTGGGCTCATTTTAACATTACAAAAACATGTCTATGTAATTTTGACCCCCTTAAACCCCACTTTTATGTAGAAAAAAAATGGGGTTTGCAGGGGTTTATATTATCGCAGTAAGTATTCTTTATAAATCTATAGCGGGCCGTCGGGCCGTCAGGGTAGCTGTCCTCACCCAGGTCTGCGTGCCCGCTATAGATTTATAAAGAATGCTAGCTGGGATTTTTATTTTTTCTGCTATATAAAACACAGATTGTGGGTACTCGTTATAACCGCCTCGATGATGCGGTTCTAACGGGTACCCACAATCTATGTTTTGAGCAGAAATATGAACAATATCAGAATTTTTATCTGAAAATTTTCATTTTATTTGTGGTAAAATTTTCAATATATTTGAATAGGCATGTTTTCGTAATGATTTTATTTATTTTATTTATTTATACAATGTTTAAAGAGGGTAACACAATTAGCTACATTAGGTAGTCTACCTTGCGGCCCTCTGTAAAAACTAAAAGTACAAATAATAAGTAAAAAAAAGTAAACAGTCATCATACCTACACATATATACAATATATACAGTAAGAATTAAGATATTAAATCATTAAGAGATTGAGAAATCTTAAAATTGGGACTGCTGATAAACTATTCCAACTTAAAATTTAAAAATGTCTTAGAGAAGACCGGGTAAACTGTAAATGTAGAATAAGTAAGGAATGTGTATCAGCTGTCGGACTGTTAAAATATCTCAAAGAGCACATAAAAGTGTATCACAGGCAATTTTAAAATGCATGATTTAAAGGTCGGACAAGCTGTATATAGTTCATAACAGAGAACAAGGCTATCACAGCATCCATCATAGAATATTAAGGCTAGGTTACGCTAACTATTGTGCTCGAGGATGCAATACAGATAACATGCCACCAATCCTACACACAAATGGAGCACGGTGAATGAGCCATGCAGTCATCTATTTCCCCAGGGGAACGGCCTGCGGTTGAAGGGACTCCAAAGTGTGCAGGATCAACTACCAATACCTACATCAACATATATAAAAGGTAATAAAGAACACAGAAATGGTGCCATTTTCTAATAATGCCTAACACAAGGGTTTTATACCTTTCTTAAAAGTGTTTAATGACTTTGAGTGTCTGATTGCGTAAGGCAGAGAATTCCATAACCTGGGGGCCGAGCATGAAAACGCACCGCTATATACGGTCACGCGTGACAGAGGTACGTATAGTATGCCATTTTCTCCGGATCTCAGGTTTAAAGAGTGAGTCTGCGACATTGGTGTTAGTAATTTAGTAATGTATTCAGGAGTCATATTGTTTAATGCTTTATAGGTAAGCACTGCTTTATTGTATTTGATTCTACTCCCCATAGGAAGTCAGTCAAGTTCCTGAAACATGCGAGAGGACAGGGTATCGAATTCGGCGTTAAGTATTATTCACGCCGCTCGCTTCTGTGGTTTCGTTATTCGCTCAGTGTTTGCCGTAGCGGATGAGCCCCAAATAACGGAACCATAGTCAAGTAAAGGAAGGAAATAACCCTGGTAAAATAACCTCTGAACGTGAGCAGGGACATATTTAGACAGTTGTCGTAACAGAGAAATTTTTGAAGAGACGGTTTAATAGAGGTGGTCTATATGAGAACACCAGTTTAAATTTTCGTCAATATGGAGTCCAAGGAGCGTTTGGTCGGAAACTTGCTTAATTTTTATATTATCCGCATTGATATCTAATTGATTGGAGCCATTTAATCGGTGTTTTGTCCCTAGTGTCATATGACGTCTTTTGATAATTAATATACATTTTGTTACATTTACTCCATTGTTTCGCTTCACTAAGGTCCGATTGTAAATTATTTTCAATAGTAAGTTTGTCTTTGCCATTAGTATGAAAAGTTGCATCATCGGCATAAAAGTCTGAGTTACAGTATCTAAGAAACAGTGGTAGGTCATTAATGAACAAGAGAAAAAGGATTGGGCCGAGAATAGACCCTTGAGGAACTCCGGAGCGGATCTTGACAAAGTCGGTGAGACCTATATCGCACACTATAGCTTGCTGACGACAACTGAGATATGACTGAAACCAACGTACAGCGTTTGGGCTGAATTTATATAAGTGAAGTTTTTAATGAGAATAGAATGGTCTACCACACCAAAGGCTTTCCGAAAATCCACAAACAGGGTACCTATGATATCTCCTTTATCGATACAGGCCGTCCAATGACCAATAAGTTTTACCAGGGCAGTTTGACAACTGTGCTTTTGCCTAAACCCAGATTGGCTTTCATGTATCAGCTTATACTTATTAAGGTAACCCATTAAATGGTGATTAATATGTTTTTCAAATATTTTTGAAATCGTCGGTAGAATAGATATAGGTCTGTAATTCGAGGGATCTGATTTGGTCCCCCCTTTATAAATAAGAAAAACTTAGCAAGCTTCAGCTGGCTGGGAAATATTCCAGTTATTATACTTCTATTAATGAGTTTAGTTATTGAGGGAGCTATGACATGAGCTGCTAGTCTTATGATTCTGGGTCCTAAACCGTCAATACCGGTTGCCTTTGAAGCATCAAGCCTGCTGATGAAAGATGCAACTTGGTCGCATGTGATAGGAGGTATATGGAAGAGTGTACCTTCTGGAGTTTTACTATCAGTTTGCCTATGTAACTTTTCAAAATTAGGCGACTCATCTGAATTCTTGTTCAAAATATCAGTAATGGATGAAAAAAAGTCATTTAGTTTTGCAGCTACATTCTCTGAGTTTGTTATTTTTTGGCCATTTATAATTAACTCATCTGGCAGTGTTTTTGATGAATTTGTTGTTGGGCTATTGATGGAATGTAAATGCTTCCAGGTGAATTTAGAATCTTTAGTATTAATAATCGATTCAGAAAAATATTTTCGTTTAGCTGACCGTATTAAATCTCGAGTTTTATTGCGGTAATGCTTGTATTCTGACCATTGTTTTCGGCGTTTACTATTATCTCTTAATCTTTGGGTCAGCGTAATTTCGGGCGTATACCATTCTGGCAAACGCTTACGTTTTACTCTCTTAGTTTTAATAGGTGCATGGTTGTTTAAATGTTTCATTATTATCCGATGCCATGTCGAGAAATCTTCATCCACATCTGAGGAATTCGCAGAGAAGGAATTAAGATCATTTTGGAGATCATTCAGAAATAAAATGTCATCAAACTTCGTAAAAACAACGATACGATGTGGTGAGATGATCATTTTTTATAACTTTAAAATTTATTTTTCTTGTAAAACAGACTGGAAAATGGTCACTGATTGTGAAATGAGAGATGAAGCATTCGGTTATATTTTCCGGGTGAGACGAATAGACGTGGTCAATAGTTGTGGCAGTTATTTCCGTGATTCGCGTCGGCTCAGTGACGAGGTGAGAAAGGTCAAAAAGCTGTATCATATTAAGCCACTTCTTGTTTGGACAGGACTTATAATCAATATTAAAATCGCCCATTAAAATAATTTCAAGGCCAGTGGTCTGAGCGATGGACAATTCTGTCTCAAATAGCTCGATCCACTCGGATTTCGCATTCGGTGGGCGATACGCTGTGCATACAAGAAATGGCTTAGCATTTGGTGGAGTAAATTCTGTCCACAATGTCTCGATTTTTGAGATCTCTAAATCGATGCGGCGTCCACAACTGAGCGACTTTTTATAATATAATACGAGACCACCGCCTGACTTATTCTGGGTATCCTTTCTCAGAAGATTGAAACCATCGATAACCAGCTGACAATCTGGGATACTTCGTTCCAGAAACGTTTCACACATTTCGAATATGTCTGGACACTTATCTGTTGTCATAGATATACGTAATTCGTCCAGTTTAGAGACAAGATGTCTTATATTTAGATTACAAAGATGCAATCCTTTCGAAGAAAAATTCAAATCAAGGTTTCTAGAGGTCGTCTCTGCAGATATGTCAGCGGGTTTACCGCTTTGTTGATCAACTGCCTACTGCAAGAATGCTGCAGGTCGTTTGTTGGATTATTGGAAGGAATTCTGGGATAATGGACGTGGTTTACTGATCCTTTATCATGATTAGTTGTGGACATAGAGCAATTTGGTGTTTCAGAATTTGATGTGTTAGGCAACTTTTGGTTCTTTTGTGATTCACAATTTTTGTGCCCTACTGCGCCCTAACGTACAGTACGCCCCTGTATTCCAGAATTTCGACCATTAAACCGGCATTCGTATGTGTTGTGATTACGCATGGAGCAAATATGACAAAATACATGTGTTGGGTGAAATCTCCGGCTAGCAGGAACTGTGCTTTTTCGCCGATAGCTGTGGAATTCTATCGCAGAGGAAACTGCGGATCCAATTACCTTACAATGCGAGTCAATATTTTGAAGAAATTTACGTGTCCCACTAACGTTAAAATGAACTTTGTCTCTATGAAAATATGTAATAGGTAACTCGCCAGACGCTAGCAGAAAGCCATGGTAATGGTCAATGAAATCGATGTCATTTTCATCGCACAAGGCTTTCAGTTGCTCGTTATAAGGCTCAATATCTACAGTTCCTCTCGGCAGAAGACCAGACACTATAAGTCGGCGATCGTTAGATGCCAGATTGTCTAAAAGAGAAATGTAGTCATCTTGGAATTTATCCAAATCTACCCCATTGTCCGCATCATTTCCACCTACATGCAATATTATTGTTTTGCAATTGTCAATATTATATTGTTGTAATTTGGATTTAATTGTGTCAATAGTTGCACCAGGAAAAGATCTCACTGTTACACTGGTTTTAAGTTCTTTGTTTTTGACACCCTTCAATATGGAACTTCCGACTAGTTATGTTTTTTCATTAATACGTTTTCTTGTTTCACCAGTAAGATCGACAAGTTCGAAATATTCTTTTGCATTTGTAGAAACTTTGTGCTTTTGAAACTGTTTCTGTTTGGGTTCTATATTTATGTTCTTTTTATTTAAATATGGTTTATTGTTTGAATTTGACCGTTTATGATTTGTTTTATTTGATGTACTAGTTTGCAAATTATTTTTCCTGATCTGTTGAATCTGGGGTTTTGATGATAATTGTTCGACTTCTGCTTTCTTGAAATGCTTGTTTTGTTCGGATACAAATTTGATATTTTCGGATTGCTCTTTAATTTTTTCAAGAACAGCTGCTGTTTTGTTCAGTATCTGAGAAGACTTTTGATCCTGTGATGTTTTAATATTATTTGCAGCTTTTGATAACTTGTCTAATTTTTCTGTGATACATAGGTCTTTTCCATTCACATGCCTTTCCAAGGCTGTAAATCTATCATTTAAACTGTGTATACTACTTTCAAGGTTTGATGAAAGTCCCTTTAATGTGGTTACTAGAGAAATTGTAGTTTGTTTCAGCTGGTCTACTTCAAGTTTAAGTGAACTGACGTCAGTTTTCAAGGCTGAAGGAATATTTCTACATGTTTGGCAAAACCACAGACCTATGGGGTCATTCTTTGATATTCCAACACAGGTTTCATGATACCAGATCGTAAATAGTAAGTCAAAACAGGATTACCTCCCTTGTCCCGCTAATACTCGAGCATGGATTCTCCTAGGTTGTATCATATCCTACTTTTTCTTATGAGAAGGCTTAATCTTACAATTATCACAGCATTTTAATTCCTTTTTTAAAGGTTTTATTTCATTTTTATATTCACCCTGTGAGGTGCTAATTTTAACGTTTACTACTTGTTTAAGTGTTGTGATGCTGTCATCCAAACATTCTGTTGTTTCATGTACACTTGAATTCTGCATTATGTCGGGTTCGTTATCACTGTTATCGTCAGCAGAAACTATAGGCTCATTGTGTTCAGTGGCTGTATTATCAGTGCCGGGCAGCATCGTTGTGTCTAATTCTTGTATAGCTGTTTCCGACAAGAAATGTGTATCAGAATTACGACTGTCTGTTCGGATTTGACGTGAATTTCTGTTCAGTAGTGATTTAACCTCTCTGCTGACTGCATTCGATATGCACTGGGCTGTCCAAGGCGGGGCATATTATTGTCTGGCAGTATTGCAGTCATTTCGGCAAGGATAATTTGTTTACATTCATGCTTTGCAAATTTCTTGAGTTCATGATGAGACATTTTTTTGATAATAGCCAAATGCTTCTCCTTTAAGGAATCCTCCAGCTTCAGCAATTTCGAGTCCGTAGACATTTACTGGTTTGATCCCGTGCAATGCGCGTAAATAGTAAGTCAAAACAGGATTACCTCCCTTGTCCCGCTAATACTCGAGTATAGTTCACTATACACAGTAACGATGAAAAAATGTTAGCCAAGAATGCCATTTCTTCTTGGGACAAAAAGACTGATCAGTCCGCAGAAGCGCAGGCTATTTCAAATCTTCGTCGAGCGCTTATGTCATGGTACATTTCTCGCCGTGCGTTGAGGTCCTTATACAGCTTCAAGCAGTTATTCTTCAGTGAGGCGAATTACTAGAACTTCGTGGAACATTGTCTCAGTGAAATTCTTTAGTCAGGTCCTTCACCAAATGGTTAGTTGTCTAATTAGTGGTGTTTATACTCAGGAATGTCTTAATATCCTCACTATAACTTTCTATCCAAATTCATTTTTTACCACTCTCTGGGCAAATTCAGCAGACGGCAAATTGTTGAGTTTTTCTTATTTTCCCAGAAAACAGGATCTGACATTTCATGCATATTGTTTCCATTAATTGGAGACAATTTGCATAAAAAGTAAAACCGTGTTTCCTGGGAAAAATAGAGGAAATATCTCACAGTGTCATCTGCTGCTATATAACTGTAGAGTAACGATAAGAAAAAAAACAACAACAAAAAAAAAAAAAAAAAAAAAAAACTTACCATGAGTTTTGTGTACGCCCACGGGTGTAGACAATTCATAACTAGGTCACCTCGCCTAGACACGGGATGCAGGCGTGTCCAGACCTCGTGCAAGAATAGTAGTCCAGTCTGTAAGTTGCAGAATTTAGACTGTCGGCCGAAAAGATTGAGCTTTTAACCTCGTACCTAATGCGTGTCGATTCCGACTGCATAATGCATTAGGTACACAGCTCGAGTCGAGAGTAAGACACACTCACTAGCCACATGTCGGTCGGCCAGACGCCGGAAAGGATGCAAGGTGGGTGTCCTCACCCAGGAGCCGATAGGGTGTCCTCACCCTAGAGCCTGTTGGGTGTCCTCACCCCAGGTCTGCGTGCCGCAAGTTGACCTACTTAGAGTAGGATTTGCCAAAGTAACTTGGCGGCACGAGACGAAGTAGTGGTGGTCCTCCACCTTCCCCTAAGGGATCCCGCCAAGACTTCCAGGACGTCATACCACTACGCTGTGTTGGTCTGATGAACGCCGGCATTTCGATGTTGCTATACCATGCATGGGTCATCGTAGAACTTGCTTGTAGGCCCCTTGCTGATTAACCCTCGAGGATTAACCAATGCTTGTTCTCTCGGTGGCGGACGAAGAAGGCGGGGAGATCGACTATGATTTCTTCGTCTTCTCTGGGCTGTCTTGTGGCTATCACGATGACCTTGTATGTGGTAGCGTGGACCTCCTGGAGGTCGTACTTCTCGTGAATGGGATAGTCATTCTCCATCTTGACATGGAAGTACTGTGTAGGTTGTCGTGTACTTCGGAGACTTGATTCTTTGTAGGCGGAGAATCTGGAGAAGGAGGCGGTGTTGTTGGTCGCATGATGATCGGTGATGGTGTGATCTCTGCTGTCTGTGGCTCGCGTTGATGTCTGATGGTGGAAGGTGTTGATGTCTGCAGTGTCTGGACGGCTGATGGTGATGTCTCCTTCTCCGGCGTAGGCTGTCGGCGTGCAGGCGTTGATCTGGTCGTCGCCCTCGGCGGTCTTCTAGCAGCTGTAGGCTGGCGAGGCCACTCGCCAGCAGAGGGTTCAGGCTGCCTCCTACTTTCGGCCCTCTTCTTGACGTACACTGAAGTTGGTTGGTTCTTGCGAAAGGTTAGTTAAGCGCGAACTAGATCCGGATAATCTCCATAGTGGAGCTCCAACAAAGTTGAACTCTTTCAATGCATTCAACAATAGAGACGGAATCATGGTTATTCGTTAGTTGTTGGCTCTTCGGAGGTCTAAGGTCGAATGATGTGTATGTATGTTTGTATGAATGTGTGTCATTGCCCCGGGAGCACTTTATAAAAGGCCATAGACTGGTCCCAATGCTATTTTCCTTGGACTGCTGCTCAACGTTATTATAAACACTTTGCGTGCGTAGACAAAGCTTTTTTGTGAAAGCTAATACTTGTAAACGTTCAATTTCGGTCAATACGTACTACATGCAGTACAGTATCACCAGTTTATCTTTATTGAGTTCGTATCCTGTGTTATGATACGTAGACAGTCATGGCTCAGGAATCCGGTGTTCATTTGACTGCACAAACCGGGTTTACCGAGGTAGGTGGGTTTTTTTTTTGTTGTTGTTGTTTTTTTCCCGTTTTTAACACGTTATTCTGTGCATGTACGAAACTCTGAGGTACGAAACTTATGATGTTGAACTGAAAAGTACACCAATACTTATCGCTGTTTTAGAAATTGTTTGTGTAATAATATACATATTAAGTAGGGGTTTGAATGCACTGACATGCCCTTTGTAAATAAATCGGGAAGGACGTACTCCGTATTCGACAATTTGAATCAAAAAGCATATTCTTTGTATTCGCCCAGTATAAAGCTACTTACCTTTCGTTATGCACACTGAATGTGTATGTACGACGAGAATACCTTATTGCTAAACGGCTTGGATAGCCTACGTTTGACAGATTTTCTGCCATATATTGCAAGGGATCCAAGTAAACACACAAGGTCACAACAACGTCGTTATGTACAACGTCGCTGCACATCGTGATGTTGCAGCGACGTTGTAATGACGTGTGTTTGCTGGGCTCGAGACAGGTTTTGTGGTATCCTGTTTACGTTAGAAGGAAAGAGGGAGCAAATTATTTCCGTCTAGAGAAGAAAGTGGAGCGCTGTGGTGCAGTGGTAGACCTAAAGCGTCGGATTCAATATCGTGAGTTAGCTAGTTTTCGGGTTCGACCCCAGCGAGCACCAAGTGCTGTGGCCTTGAGCAAGACACTTTATCCACATTGCTTAGTACTGGATTCTACCTAGGAAAACCTGCCAATAATGCCTGCGAGGGCGTAGACAGTATTCGAAGATAAACAAAAAGAAATCTTTTCAAAAGGGTGACAAAAAGTTTTGACAAGAGTTTACTCCCTTGAAGCTATATCTACTCCCATAAGCTGCGAACAAGACAATTTTTACTAGCTTTTGATGGATCTAACTGAAACATTATTGGATGAGTGACAAACATTGTATACCCTAATCAGGGATGTGGGGATAAGGGGAGCAGGATGGGTGTGTAGGAATAAAGGACACTTTTCTTTAAACTGTGATAAAATTGATTTACACGTCTTATCTCTGTGATGTTACATTGACTGCAATAGGGGAGCCTCTCTGCGAGCCAAATAATTATTTTGTATTTTTTACAACATTTGGATTTGAACCAAGGGTGAAGATTTTGAAGCCAGTAAAATCGATTAACCCCCCCCCCCCCCCCCACACACACACACACACACGCTGGGCCACAGACACACCGATACTTTTTACAACTGACCGTTCTAAGGCGGTGATTCTTATGCTGTTTGTTCTCTTTGTGGGCTTCCTATCATAACTTTCTTTTTCAGGGATCAAATTATGAAACGAACAGGCCATCTTACACTGATGAATTGGTCACCCACGTAATAGAATCGCTCCACACAGGAGCTGAGCAAGGTAATATTTTTCTGAAGATAGCCATAGCTCATAATGAGAAGTATAGCGAGATTTCTCATCGAAACGTGTTTGTATTTTTTTTCTAATGAATACCCTTAACCTATGTTTGATCATGTTTGCAGGAGTGACACAGCCTCTCCATTATGTGTTCTATCTTATATTAACTTGAACCTTAAAAAACAGATACACGACATAGGAACGAAAGTATATTTACATACTTATAACAGTAAAAAAAGGGAACGGGATAGATTAAAAAAAAAAAAAAAAAATCCTGGATTTCGAACCCGCAACCTTCCGCGTGGTAGGCGAACCCTCTCCCGACTGAGACTGAGCTATGGGCGCTGTTTCGCTGGCGTTGCTAAGCAGCTACATTTTTCTACAGCTAAAAATAAACATAACTCAATAATGTGCGTATGGAAGGACAAAAAGTACAGTATCGTTCGAAAAGAATTCTACGTATCCTGTTTTTATTCTTTAGTATTTTCCTGTTTAGGTTTGTCCTAACCTCGCAGTTTTACAGTGATCTTGAAAACACTTTTCAAAGCATAATGTACAATGACTAAGATGGCGTGCCCTTTTACGGTAATAACAGAAAAGGTCGTTGTGCAGATTCTTTTCGATTGTATGGCATATTCGTGATTTCATACAGCTGCTCAATTCTGATTGTCTCCCTTAATGCTATTTATTCCGTTATGCCTAGAAGTCATATTGAAACTGACCAAACTGCGCTCTGCATTTGCGCCACGTCTTTGGATTTCTTTGGGAAAAGAGCCGTTTAGCATCCGTCCGCACAGTCTCGTACGAATCGTTGTTGATGGCTAATGTAAGCGGTAGGCCAACGGGAAACTTCAGCTACAGAACAAGACATGTTGCCGCGCTAAGGGGTCGGACATGCTCACTGAAAAATTGATTTGACGGAAAGCCCGAAGCGCCTTTTACTCGTGACGCGGCTCATTAGGCGTTTAGGAAGCAGTAAAGAGCGCCCATAACCATCCCTATTTGCTGTAGCGTATGGACCGTATACCAATGTTACCGTCGATGATCGATTATAATCAGTCACTGTTGCCTCTTGTGATTGATGATCGGAAAGTGTTTTTAAAGTCGACTTATCGGAAAATTTTATTTTTAAAACTTTTCTTTTTTCACGTTTTGTTATTTTATCAGGCAAGTTGTTAAATACATAATACTAAGCTGTCTATTTGGGTCATTAAATAGATTTGTGGTTAAGATGAAGAAATTTGATAAAATGGCCCGAAATAAGACACATTTTTCAACCGAAAAGTATTAATATTTTTCTTATTTCTCCATGAAAACATATGCTGTGGGTGCTCATTAGAAGCGCCTCGCCGAGGCGCTTCTAATGAGTACCCACAGCATATGGAGAAACACAAAAAAAATTATATGCCTGGAAAAGGGGGTAAAACAAGAATGAATAAATTTCTACAAGTCGACTATTAGTAGATGATCAGTTGGTTTTACAAAACCGATGATCGACCATGTAAGTCTGACCGATTCTGAATACTACTATATACCATGTGTTTTACCCTCTTAAAATAATGTTTAAATAAATAAATAAATAAATAAATAAATAAATACCCTAAGTATCGGGACAACTTATTACGAAAACACGCCTATTCAAATATATTGAGAATTTTACCACCAAAAAAAATGAAAACTTTCAGATGAAAAATTCTGGTAGTTTTCATAATTCTGCTCGAAACATAGATTGTGGGTACTTATCAAAACGAGTACCCACGATCTGTTTTTGAGCAGAAATAAGAAAATTAATGTGTACCCCTGTAAACCCCAGTTTTATTGTATAAAAGTGGGGTTTAAGGGGGTCAAAACTATTTGGCATGTTTTCGTGATGTTAACTCGTGACCATACTTGTCTGATCGATTTTAACAAATACCTTTTACTACATGTTGATTTGTATAAAACAATGCTAGATGAGTAGCAAACAATGTAGACCCTGATCAGACACCGCGTTCTACACTGTATGTTCAGGCTTGTCTGCCCCAATACTCGGGGTTATAACGGTAAATATAACGATGTAGGTTATGTCATGTACTCGAGGACTGGCCCGTATTATTAAATAATGTAGCATACATACGGACAAACTTAACACTTTTCTACAACTTCGATTGTTAAGGAGAAGAAATAAATACATGTAAGTAGTCATCACGAAAATACGCCTATGTACATGTAATTTTGACCCCCTTAAACCCCACTTTTATATAGTAAAACTGGGGGTTTTACGGGTTTATGTATTTTCTTATTTTGCTAAAAAACAGATTGTGGGTACGCGTTAGAACCGCCTCGCCGAGGCGGTTCTAACGCGTACCCACAATCTATGTATTGGGCAGATATATGAAAAATATCAGAGTTTTATATATGAAATTTTTCAGTTTTTGGAGGTGAAATTTTCTACATATTTGAAGACGCGTTTCCGTAATGTATACTTTCGTTCGGATCCTCCAAAGTATACTGACATGGAATATTTGGAAATAAAATATGTGTTAACCAAACTTAACACTTTGATTTCCTGCAGGTTCTCAGTATGATATATTAGAACTAGGAGCAGGAACAGGGAAATTCACACGCAAAATTCTGACAGGTCTAAAGCAGGTTAGTCTCTCTTTTTTTATACCCTCCTCCTCTGCGTCCCTCTTTCATCAACCTTAGCAGCTTTTCTATGCCCTTTTCTCTAGGAAACCACAGAAAATGACCCTCAAGGGTTGACGTGTCGGTCAACAAGGAATTCTCTCTCTCTCTCTCTCTCTCTCTGTCTCTCTGTCTGTCTTCTCTCTCTCTCTGCGTAGCAGTCAATACAGTTTAAGTCTTTCGGAGTAAATTACAAGAAAGCAAAATAATGATGCCTGCATTATCATGAAGGGACTAAGATATTCAGATTTAATGATATTCAACTTACAACGTCAAATTACCTCATGATCTAAAGTTTGCAGCATTAACCACTGAAGCACCACATTTTTAAACCGAAACTGTTTAAGAGTAAACGTGCAAACAGGTAAAACAATCCGCATCACGAAAATATGCCTATATAATGTTGACCCCCTTAAACCCCACTCTTATATAGTAAAACTGGGGTTTACATGATTTTTCTTATTTCTACTCAAAAACATAGATTGTGGGTACTCGTTAGAACCGCCTCGGTGAGGTGGTTCTATCGAGTACCCACAATATGATTTGAGCAGAAAGATTATGGTACTCGTTAGAACCGGCTCTGTGAGGCGGTTCTAATGAGTACCCGCAGTCCTTGTTTTGAGCAGAAGTATGAAAGAAAGATCAGGGTTTTTTTTATCTGAAATTTTTCAGTTTTTGAAGGTGAAATCATCCTATATTTTTGAATATATTTGAATAAGCATGTATATCTGAATATATTTGAATAGGCGTGTATTCGTTCTGAAAATGGGTCTACTCTAAAAGAAAAGAATCTCTTTTTTTTTAGCATTTACCGCTCTCTGGGCAAATTCAGCAGACGACAAATTGGTTATATTTTCTTTATTTTTTTTTTCAGAAAACAGGCTTTGACATTTCATGCTAATTGTCTTCTAAGGAGACATTTTGCTTGAAGTGTCAAAGCCTATTTTCTGGAAAAAATCAGGAAATTATTTCAGTTTCTTCTGCTGAAATTTATACCCAGAGTGCTAAATGTTAGAGTTGGGCCTTTTCCTTACAAATTTGCCTCCCCTAATAGTATACCCATTTCCGTTAATTGACATAAATTCGAAAACAAAAACTCAGAGTAAAGTACGTATGTTTACCCATTAACAGCCGAAAATCTGTTAGAGAAAATCTGCAGCCGACAAAGGAGTGGTACTTGATGCATTCCCTGATAACAGTGCTTTACATTTCATGCAAAATGTTTTAATAAAAGTCCATGTTATCAAAACAATATCTATGCAGCTAAATATTTGTAGCAGTAATTTTTAAGATAAATATTATGATTTTTTCATTCCTTCCCAGCATGTCCGCTACTTGGCGACGGAGCCATCGAATGGGTTCTTGGAGACTTTCAAACAATTGTCCCCGGATGTAGAAGCAAGAAAGTGCGATGCAACAAACATACCTTTAGCGGATGAATGTGTGAAGGTACCCTGTTTCTTACTCCTAAAATATATTATTTTTATTGTAAATTGTCGTGTGCATATTTTTTTTTTTTTTTTTTTTTTTGATTTAGGATTTTACGGCCCTTTCAAGAATATTTCATTTATATCGAGCCGGTCGTTCATCAAAGGTGGGCGAAAACCGGAGAACCGTGCTAGTTAATACGTATTGACATGTAATTCATCTATTGTGTGTACTACTTATATGTTTCTTCATCTGTCACAGCACCCTGGGAAAGGATAAATATAGGCCTAGCCTACATCCAATCACTTGGCATTTATGTATATTTGTTTTTGTCAAATATATGTAATATGTCATAAAATTTGAATAAATAAAAAACCACCTGACCATCCGTAAGCAGAACTTGGCTATCCCACATGTGACCCGAGCGAGGCTCGAACCACAGCGGTGAGAAACCTAATGGATTACGTCACCTCCCCTATCTACCAGGCTACGGGGGCCCGCTATCGTGTGCATATATGTGCGTGCATGTGTGTGTGCACGCGCACATGTGTGTGTACACGTGTATATGCACATGTGTGTGTCTTTTCAATTCATTTTTTCCATAAAGGCGCTAAATAATAAGCAGCCATTTGTATTTAGTCATTGTGTTTTACTTTTTCTGTATAATTTTAATTTCGACTGCAGGCATTATGCATTTACTGGAGCGGGTATATAATTAGGAAAACTGGTTTAATGGAATTTGACTTCTCTTTACCCAGCTAGCAGTCTACTTAAATCCTTACTACTCAAAGTTTGATAGGGATCACTGTTTTTAATGCAAAATAATTTTTTGATAAATGAATTAGCTGAGTCCAAAATTGATACAAAATGATAGAAAACATGTCTTTTATTAATTCCATTGATTCATTTCGTCAAATGTCAGTGTATTCAAGCATGGCACCAGTAAACGCCTGGACACCCCCAAAATGTGCCGTAACACTAAGGGTTTTTGGCGACTGAATTTTCACAAATTTCTAAATTTATTGAGACAAACTTCCCTAATAACGCGTATGACGTCTCCGGGCATCAATTACAGCACGACATCGCCTGCGCATGCTCGTAATCAGAGTCCGTATCCGGTTTTGTGGAATGAGTCTCCATTCAGCAACCAGTGCATCCTAGAGCTCCTGTAAAGTCCTTGGCTGCACAGGTCAGGCTGAAACAGCATGCTGAAGCATGTCCCACGCATGCTCAATCGGATTCAAGTCCGGTGATCGATCAGGCCAGTCTATACGCACGGTTGTCTCGCGTTCCAGATAGGCATCAGTGACGTGTGCACGGCGGGGACGGGCATTATCGTCCATCAGAATAAAGTCCGGACCGATAGCGCTGGTATGTGGTCTCACAAACTGATCAAGAATCTCATTACAGTACCTCACTGCCGTTAACGTTCCGTTTTCAACAACATACAGGTCAGTTTTTCCATTGACGCTAATGCCTGTCCAAACCAAGACTGAACCCTTGCGATCATGTTCTGCCACATTCAAGTAATGAAATCGCTCTTTGGACATTCTCCACACCAACTAACGTTCATCAGTGAAGTCTAGACAGAATCTGGACTCATCAGTGAAAAGAACTGGTGTCCAGTCACGAATTGTCCACCTAACGTGAGTTCTGGCTAAGTCTAGCTGGTCTTGCACATACTGTCGCGCGTCAACGGGACACGTACAACGGGTCTCCTGGCACTAAGTCCGAACTCATGGAGTCTGTTTCTGACTATTTGTGTAGAAATGCGTACTCCAGTTCCATTTCTAAACTCGTTATTCAAGCGCGTAGCGTTCAGGAACCGTTGACGTCGAGATTGAATCAACAAAAACCGGTCCTGACGTTGTAGCCCTGTCTCGACCCCTGCCATGTCGGTGTGAAGGATTTCCGATGACGATTCCACATTCGGGATACCACGCTCTGTGACACATTCAGAATCCCAGCAACACGACGTTGAGAGACGCCAGATTCTAACATTC
The DNA here is from genome assembly GCA_964016985.1 of Anodontia alba. Taxonomy (NCBI): domain Eukaryota; kingdom Metazoa; phylum Mollusca; class Bivalvia; order Lucinida; family Lucinidae; genus Anodontia; species Anodontia alba. Next base: position 83,697,588 of record OZ024824.1, read on the forward strand.
CAACCCCACGGTTCATTTCTTCGGGACTTAGACGGTTTCTGAATTGCCCTCGAGGCATTTAAGGGTTTCAGGAACCGAATGAAAACCTTTTCACGCTTAGAAAATGAAAATTAACAGTTTTGATGTTCTGGCTCGAATGCATTGTTACGCAAAATTTTGAGGGTGCATGGGTTCATTTGCAAAGTGTGAAAAGTGTGCACTTTTATCAGTACTGAAATGCACGAGTTGCACCTGAAGATAATATTCAATATATGGAGTGCAAACTCTGTCATGAATTTTAACATTTGCACTGCAAAAATTGATACATAAAACGTGATTTCTATCAAACTTTGAGTAGTATATATCGGACTGTTATCGGCTCGACATGATTCCTGTCGGGCCGATAACGGTCCGATATAATTAAAATAGAATGCTAACTGGGTAATTATTGAATTGTATGCATTAGATTAAAACTCGGAATAATTACTATTACATTGACTAGGTTTTGAATATTAATTTCAGAACATCGTATGCGCCCAGAGTTTTCATTGGTTTGCAAATGAAGGAAGTTTGACAGAGATGACACGGGTGTTGGTTCCTGGTGGAAGAATAAGTAAGTATCTGAAGGACAGACAGAAAAAGGATCCTTTTGCCTTGAGCAGACAGCAAATGTCCATTTCATCCTGCACATTTGCGTCGTGCATATTCGCACAATCTGATCAGAGTGTCCGTCGATATTCCACAGTATCATTTCATTCTGGGTTCTGATCAGAATGTGTGAAAGCGCAGGCTGATCTGGGACTTTATTTTTCGCATACGGGACAGGTTCCTTTCCCCACATTGTGTAATCAAGATGTCCATCATGACCTTACATTGGAAAAACCGTTTAATAATTTCTTCTGTGAAATTGTTTACCAGATTGAGCTCAAATTGCATATGGAGCATCCTTGGGGCAAGCTACATATATGTCAAGATCGCGAAAATTATTGAGAACCGTCGCATAAAATGATTGCACACAACATATGATAAAACCTTGAAACGGTGTTGTCCTCGAAAGAGCAGCGGCCGTTTGAGCTGAAATTGTAAATGAAGCATCCTTGGGACAAGACCTTCAAGTAAGTGAAAAATAGTAGGAACTTGCATCCAAGATGGCCACCATATATGGTAATATTTTAAAGACTTGCAAAATGAATAGGCTGATAAAGATCAAACTACTTGTCAAGCCTCTTTCAGGTTTGCGAAAATTATTGGGAACCAGATTCTTAGCCGGTCACCGTGACGGTATATCGTGAAACATATAAACTGCTCCTTCTGTGAAACTGTCTGAAACTGCAGAGCTGATTAAATTCAGATTACATAAAATTTTGAACGACTTCTTCTCCCCAACTACTCAGGGAGTTGAGCTCAAATTGCAGAGCAAGTATACCTCAGACATGAAAAAGGATATGCATCTGAAGCGGCAACATCATCAATACGCTCTGTAGACCACTAAATGTTGAGAATTACACCCGAACACTGTTTCTTAACCATTGTCATGCTGAATAAATTTAGATGCCACACTCACTTCTAATTTTTAGCCAATCAGATTACTTGATCCAGGTTTGGATACAAATTCACATATTTAATGACAAACAGTGTAGTTCCAGATTAGTTGGCTTCTGACTTGGATCTACACTGTTTGCAAAGGCAGGGAGTATCCGGGCTCAGCAGGACAAGGGTTAAAGAATTGTTCAAGTCCTCACAGTGGTGCATTAGCAATTGAGAATGGTTGTAGGTCTTTAAATATCTGTGCCGCGCCACGAGAAAAGGGATCTTCTAGGTTTATGCAGTCATGCCGCTACATGAGGGAATGACATATGAGGGCCGTTTAAAAAATTCCTGGCGTCGCCCAATTCTGGTGGATCTGTGCATACCAACAATATAATTGAACGTAATTAGGAGTTTCACTAGAATTTGAATGTAATTAGGAGTTTTCACTAGAATTCTGATACAGAAGTTCCAAAATCTTCTGTCGAAAATTAACTGTCTTGCTTCACGTTGACGTTTCATGTCTCATACACAACATGATTTTTTGTTCTGTTTTTTTTTCTTGTAAAAGCAAATTTGATCATTTGCTGATGGTTTGATTAAAAAAAAAAGCTAGTTTTGACATGTATCAGCACTACCATAAACCAATGCACCCCTGAAATTTAAAAATAAATGCCATATTTATGAGTTTATTGAAAATTCTGTGCATAAATCCAACAAAATGCCCTTACACAGACACACATTAGCATCTAACAAAAACTTGGCCACAAAGGCTATGATATTGTAAATTCCTGGGCATTCACATTAAGGTTTCAGAGCGTGCCAAGAATGTTAACCCTTAAAACGCCAAGAAAAACTACATCCGAAAATGTCGTCTGTTTATGTCGTCTGCTGAGTATTCTTGCAAACTTGTCAAACCTATTTTTGCATACCGGCAAACAATGTGGACCCTGATCAGACTGCTCCTCAGGAGCAGTCTGATCTGGGTCCACACTGTTTGCAGAAATGACTTTTAAAGTAACCGGCAGAAGACAAAGCAGACGACAATAGTTGTGACTGGCGCTTTAAGGGTTAAATGACCTGAAACTAAAATAAATATATCATAACGTACAGAGATGATGTTAGCTATATCATGATGGCGATAATTTCAATGCAAACATTAGATTAAACAAAAGTTGTGGTTCGTCAAAAACGTACACTATAGAGTATAAGGGGTATGTGTTAACGCTTAAAACGTCAAGAAAATCTGCATCTGAAAATGTCGTCTATTTATGTTGTCTGCTGAATATTTTTGCAAACTTTTCAAACCTATTTCTGCATACAGGCAAACAGTGTGGACCCTGATTAGACTGCTCTTAAAGGAGCAGTCTGATCTGGGTCCACATTGTTTGCAGAAAATGACTTTTTCAAATCACAAGCAGACGACAAAGCAGACCACAATTGTTTAAGGGTTAAAAGAGTAGTCTTATTAGCAAATTGAAGATAAATCTGAAAATTGAGTGATTATTGGTTTATTGAATAGCTGCAGAGAATCAGCAATTCAAATGCCCTCAAAACTTTCAGAACATGGTAGGACTGAGAACTTTTTTAACGGCCCCCGTATGTGGGCGACGAAGGCCTAGCTCAGCATGCGCATTCATGCAGTCTAATCTGAAACTTAGTTGTCCGCTTACAGAATTTAATACTAGTGATGTTTAATACCGTACGAGTTTACCCTAAGTACTCGGACGCCTTTACTCCATACAATTTATTTTAACCCTTAAAGCGCCAGTCACAACTATTGTCGTCTGCTTTGACATCTGCTTGTGATTTTAAGTCATTTTTTCAAACAGCGTGGACCCAGATCAGACTGCTCCATTTGGAGCAGTCTGATCAGGGTCCACACTGTTTGCCTGTATGCAAAAAAAGGTTTGAAAAGTCTGCAAGAATATTCAGCAGACGACATAAACAGACGACATTTTCAGATGCAGTTTTTCTTGGCGCTTTAAGGGTTATAGCTGAGCGGCTAAGAGCCAAGATTGTGCTATTCCGGATACAAGCATGAAACTTTCCACAATTGTTAAGGTTGCTAAGCCGATGATTTTCTGATATAGAACCACCTTGACAAATTTCCTCTGCGCATGCGCGAAGTAAATTCACTTCCGGTGTATACAGTTTGCACCAAATTTGAGTAAACTGGTAAATACTTGCAACTGGTGTCAATAAATTTGACTCAAAGGGTGCATTATGCCTTCATATACATTATAATTATTTCCCTGACAATAATGGATAGTTCTGCGCAAGCGTAAAAACCTACTTCCGGTTTAGTGTATAATTTCTCCTACGTTTTACTGATCAATGGGACAAATGCGTGCCTTCTTTTAAACAGATATACATGTTTTACGTGATGCCCATCCTTACAGCTTTACGAGTTACAGTAGATGGAAAATGGAAACAGGACACTGACTAACAATGTATGTATGCGCATGCCCAAAACATTACATTTCAATCACCAATGGTTTCATCAACTTTTGCACCTAAACTCGCAACTTTGAACTTCCTAATGTCTAAGAATATCTGATTTGATCATTTCATAAAATTGTGCCTGTTATATTTTTGGAGATCATTTACAACAACATGAATAAACACACACTTAGTTTGGTCCCCCGACGTTTTTGGGTTGCGCATACGCAGAAAAAAAGTACATGAAACTTCTGAAATTTGTTTTGCGCTTCAGAAACTGTTTTTTATTTTGTGCTTAGATAGACATAGCCACAGAAAGGCAAAGACCTAATGGCAGTTACCTTAACTATCACAGCCACCGTCACAGGCACAAAGAGCCGTGCATTGCAGGGCTGCTTTGTTGCACTTACACCGCTTAGTTTTGCAATCCTGGAGACAGCCACACCTTACTAATTCAAGTGAAGTTAATGATGCCTGTGTAATTGTGGTCCATAGAGGACAAAACAATCCAGTTTCCTGTTTCATCCAACCCCACTCATCTGGACTTGGTAATGCTGGCGAGAGATTCAGCACTTGTCCCCAGATATGGCCTTCCTGATACGCTGCTCTCAGAATATGTTGGTGCAATGCTGCTTGCGTAGGAGGAAGCCTTTCCATTGATCGACCCTTCTTTATAAATAATTGCTTTCTAGCAAAGTCAATACTTGTGCAAGTACTTGTTCCGTCATACAGTAGTCTGACGAAACGTTCAATGCTTGATAAACAAGCTGTAGATGGCCTTTCTGTAGCTTTGCATAGTTGCTCAAAGCTTTCTGATACTTCAGGGAAGCTTACCCAAGTTTCCCAAGCACTCCGTTTACCATGGCCAAGGAAGGAAGAGGTCGTATCACAGCCTGTTAGCGCGTGGAAGAATGGAAGACATTTAGATTTCCTTCTTCCTATCGCTTGTGCCACTAAATGAGATGCAATGTATTTTCGATGTTTTCCAACATCAAAGTCAAGCCAAAGTTCATCTATTCCAAGTTGTTCAAAGACAGACACAGCTAGCACTACAACATCTGTATCAACAGTGTGAACAATCATTTTCTTATGCCCTCTGCTCGCTGCATCTGCAGCATGAACAAACATCATTGTGTCTGCCTCTTCATGCAAACATGGAGCAAGCGATGTTGTATCTCGAACTGGAGAAACTAACACTTCAATACCGTCTGTGACCACGATCTCCTTGTTTGAATCGGACGCCCAAGCAGAAGAAACCTGTGAGAGATAGTGTAATAATTCTTCTTTATTGTCATCAACGCGCAAGAAATCTTGCCAGTTCTTTGGAACGGCTGTTGACGGGGTAACCCTCCGACGGATCCCTTTTCCACGCTTCTCTCATGTTGAGGACTTCAAACTGTCAACTTTATATGTGTCCCAGACGATATCTACTCGGTCTACTGCATTTAATTGCGACATGATATATGGTTTGAAAATATCTTGGGCGTACTGTTCAAATGTGGTAACTCCAATAGGTTTGAGCATCTGAACAATTGCGGCCCCATCTAAAATGATTGCACTTATTTCCTGAGGAGATTCTGTCACAAAAGGGACAAGTGTCTCAAAACAGACAAGTAAATCTGATTTTGCAGAGAATCGTAATTTTCCAGAGTCAGACGGTGGAAAGGCTTGGTTCTCGTGTTTGAAGAATTCATCAACATCACCACCTCTATGCTGACATCCGATGTATAGTTTGGAAAAAAGAGCAGTGTCATTCTTGGCAAGGGCAAGCTCAGTTTTGCCTTTCGGTTGCGCCTTTTTATCCTGACTGTTAAATAGTACCAACTTATTTCTCGGTATACTGTCATACAGTGGCGTCGTTCTGTGAAAGAGCCTCTCCTCAACAAATGTATCAAACTGCTCCTGACCGATTCGTTTGATTTCATCTACAGTTTTCCGCATGGCTGAGTCAGCAATATCTTTCGTGTCAAGAGATATTATATCACTACTTGCTTCCAGAAATGGATTACCAGATTCTTCGAAGTAGGATACCAAAGCAGTCACTTGTTCAAAGAATTTCTGAACGGCTCCCTGTTGTTCATGGTGACGTGTTTCATCGACATCTTCGGTCGTTAGCTGGTCTTCAAATTCAACAATTATTCTTGTGATCTCTGGACCCGCCAGCATCCATCGACGGAGTGAACCGGGATTTTCTGTTAAACCCACAGCTCCTCCATCCCCCTTGACATACGCGTTGTTTTGTTCATGTGCGTGATCTATCGCGATTGCGGAAAAGAATCTCTGACTTTTCTGAATCGTAAACTTGCCAGCCTTAAACTCGTTTGCGATTTCTGGATGTTTTGATTCAAGACCAATCATATCCCGTATATGAACTGGTAAATACCTTGCATAATTGGTGTGATCCAATGCTGACAGCCAAGGTGCAAGCTGTGTCAGTGAGTCGATGTATAAACCGAAATCGGACGTCCGGAGAGATCTGACGAAAATCAAGATGGTGTGTATCAATTCGAGAGTGAAACTCCAGTATTTAAATTGTGGGATAGCCTGTTGCTGCTGCAAACACCAGCCATCAAAGTCTAACATGTCATCGGGGCTGGCTGCAGTCTTGTACTCTTCATATGCATGTTTTTGTAAAATAAACAATGCAGCGGCTGTTACCTGATGAGCATGCCTAGTCCTAGTTATGTGGCTGGCTTTAAGGAAAGAATCTGCCATACCAACTTGCGCAACCCCTGCTTGTACAAGACAGTCTATCCAACCACTGCCATCCAGCCATCCACCGAGGGCTTTAAAAGCTGCCATCTCGATATGAAGACCTCCTAACATCACCACAAATTGGTCTTCACCAAATTGCTCTGGCCAGTTCCATTGTACTTGTTTGGCAATGGCATAGAGGGGTTGATCAAACAACTGGAATTTGGCCGGGGGTGAGAAATTGGACTGCCTTTCTAACAACACTCATTGAGTGCCTTATCATTGCAGGAGAGTGAGCTTGTTCCTTGAACAAGGGGAGCATAGCTCCAAGAGAAATACTTTGAGACAGCTCATTATGTAAACTGGCATGGTAAGCTGCCCAAGATATGTATTCATCCTTTTGTACGTCGCCCTGCGTCAGTTTTTCGAAAACATTTTCTAGCCAGCTTTTTTCGCATTGAAAGGCATTTGGTAAAGACATACCGTTTCCTATAAGATCGCTATTTTGGGGCGGTACCACGGGAGTAGATGATGGGAGAATCAAAGGCGGTACAGTTGTGTACAATTCTTGTAATGTGTTAATGGCCTTGCTGGTTGAGGATGTTTCAATGACTACGACATCACGAGATTGGCCCTCATTTTCAGCTGTTGGGTGCTGAAACATTGATATGCCAGTTCCATGAAACGAGTCTGTAGCTGTTGTTGAACTCGTATTATGGTCTATATTGTCAACAGCCGCTGTTGTGAAGAGGTTTGTTCTGAGTTTCGGTGGGCATACAACTTGCTCCTGCTCAAAACGTCTACAAACACTATTTGCAAGGTCTGCAGACAACCGAAGTACTCTATCATATGAAATACACAGACCTAGGTGAGAGAGTTTGTCGACAAAGTCTTTTTTTCGTGTATGTGCATGCAAAAGCAGGCCAAGGTAAATAGAAAGGGGCGTTTCGGAGGATCGCGTATGGCGTTCTGTTTTCGTTTTCGTTTTATTGTGTTGAAAGCAATAAGCTGTGATATGGCAAGCGCATTGTTTGATTGAGCGTTCTGATCTTTGATATTCGGACCTTCATGTATCATGCGCACTAAGCCTAACAAAGACACGGGAACAGAAGATGTTTGACAGTCATCATCAAAACTACCACTGAATTCATCTGTTGAAGACCTTAAATCAAACAAATCCCTTCGGATAATCCTTGCTGCTTTTGCCAGAACCACAGCATCATTATCGTAATCCATATCGCATGCAGCACTCAACACATGTCCTATGTCGGATTCAAATGCTAACACAACCTGTTTACCTTGTGGATGAGCTTTAAGATCAGGAATGCTGGCTAAGATTTTCTTTTTTTGGTAGAATGCACTCGTTTTTCTACATTCAAACCAAGTTCTTTGATGCGAGATGTATAAAGAGTTACCAGATCAGACAGCTGAAAAACAGGAGCTATTGAAGACTCTGTACGAGCATCTTCTATATATGAAACAAGTTCTGCCAGTGCCAAGCTGTTAATCATATCTTCATTGCTTACTGCTGCGCGTTTACTGCGCTCAAGACTTCTAAAACTGTTATAAAGACCAGTAAGGCATTTCGGGTGGTACTTAACTTCCTGTGCCATCACATCACCTGCACTCAACTTTGCAAGCAAAGCTTCGTCTTCGAGAAGCCCAGCACTTTCCAAAGCTCGAGAATTAACTTTGAATGCCATTGCCTCACGTCTTTCCTCGTCACGGATTACCTGGTCACAGAACAGACATGCAACTTTTATGTCTACTTTTGCTTTTTTCTGAGACCGTGTATATTTCCCGCCAACGGAGTCCAACTCCTTGAAATTGTCAGACCTGCGCTTTTCTGCCCTTTCCAATTTAGTTGCATTAAACTTGCAGCGACAGGATTTGTGCCATGAGGCTTTTCGACAACGCAGGGTTGCTTCTATACCATCGCCATCATCAAGTCTTTCTAACGAGATCTTGACTGGAAGTTCCTCAATATTCGAAAATCTCATTAGATTTTCTGTAAAAGACTTGCAACCCGCACCTGCGTCTTTTCTCTTTGAGTCTGCTGGACACTCGAGGCGCTCATCTGTCACATCTTTACAGATAATGCATTTTGTCCAGTCAGAACTAGAATGCGAATCACTGAAAGAAGAAGGCGGCGAAAGTGAGGCCGCCTCAGCTAATTTAATGCGTTTAGCCATATTGATTCTACTAATTCAATTTGTGGAAAAAAACCTCAAACGAAAGATTGAACACGTGGCTGTGTCGTCTACGATGTAACCGTATTGATGACGTCACGGTAAAATTTCAATCTACGTTCGTTTTCCAATGCGAAATGGCATGACGTCATCAGTAGTAAATACATCGTCCCACATTTCTGGAGCAACGTCTCCAAAGAGACCTAAAATAAGAATTTGACGGGGACGTAAAGCCTACATGAAAACAAACAAATAAACCTTTGCCTGGACAGGCTTTTCTTAGTCACTCAAATTGGATAAGTTCCGCAATTGTAGATCTACGCAAAACATATTTATTGCATTTATGACCATTTATAGCGATGTTATTTATAGTAAACAGCCAAAAAGGCATTGCGCATGCGCAATTAATAATTTCTAATGCAGTTGTTTATTTATGAAAATGTTTCAAGAACGGTACAACGTTTCCGCTTAAATCATAGTTTAACTGCACCTATTACAATTCAACGCATGTTCGGTAACAGACCAAAATAAGCAAAAAATGGACCGCGCATTCAACAAAAAATGGACTGCGCATGCGCAATATACATTTTCCAAGTGAGTTGTATATCTGGAAACGCTTTGTCAGTCAAGCTATGCAACTGTACCAAGTTTCATTATTCTTATAAAAAGGTAGGCCATGGTGTTGTATCTTACACAATTTTCATGTTTATACCAAAAACGGGTTGCGCGAAAATGCACTGCGCATGCGCAGTGAACATTTATCAAGGTGGTTCTATATCTAAAAATGTTTAGTCAGTCATGGTCTACAACTGTGCCAAAAACCATGATTGTATCCGGAATAGCACAATCCGTTGAAAATATGGCTCTTAGCCGTTCTGCTATTAAGAAGTCGATGCATCTTAAATTGCTGGATGAGTGGCAACCAGTGTAGATCCTGATCAGACGCCGCGTTCTGCGGCGTCTGATCTGGGTCTTCACTGTCTGCCCAGGTCTGTCCGTCCGAACACTTAGGGTAAATACGGTATATAAGGATGTTGTGAGGAATGTACAGACTGGTCTAGTTTTTCGCTGGGCCAACATAAGGTACTTTTCTCAGGCCATGTCTCATCTTCTTCTACAGTTCTTGTCTGGAACAATAAAGATTGGAATACACCATGGGTGAAGGCACTCGAAGACATTTTGTCAGCTTTCTATGGCGACACTCCCAGGGCAGTGAACAGGCAATGGAAAACAGTCCTAGAAAACTACAAGTCTCTAAAATTTGTTGAGCACACGTTTTTACCAGGGATACAGAATATGAAGGTAGGCATGTATAAGTTTTGACCTGCCGTATGAGCCTTAATAATTGAAGAGATAGGCCCGAGCAAAATGCCAGCTTGCATATGAGGCATTGCGTTAAATATGCAAACAAAATTAACCCTTCTCTTGCTGAACACGACGTGCCTTGTCTTAGCAAACAGTGTAGATCAAGATCAGTTGGCTTCTGAGAAGCCAACTGATCTGGATCTGCACTGTTTGTCATTAAATATGTGATTTCGTATAAAAAACCCGGATCAAGTAATCTGATTGGCTGGAAATTAGAAGTGGACGTGGCATCTTAATTTATTCAGCAAGGCAAGGGTTAAGTCTTTGTTCATGCCAGCATACAAAAGCCAAATGGCTTATAAGCTAGTAGTTTTTCTACTGACCACTCAAAGGCGGTCCTCTATTGCAGGTCTTTGTGCGTCTTCAATGGTGGTTTCATAAGTGGCATTTTGTTTTGTTATTATTAGTTCCTCATCTCTTTTTTTGATTCCTCAGGAGGGCTGTGCTTCGTGTTTGTGGCATTTTCTGCGTAAATGAGCCAGCGCACGACAAAACCTATAACAAGACTTGTGTGACCGGCAAAGACTCAGATAAGCCTGTACATCCACCCAGTATGGCAAGGATTCTTGTTCATCCCTCTTTGGATAGCCCGGAGTCCCGGAGGCTGTAGAAGGCGCATGCAATCAGCGAAGACTCTGACCAGACTGTGCGGATGCGCAGGCTTATCTGAGTATTCACTGGTCGCACAAGTCTTATTGTAGGTTTTGTCGTGCATTGGCTCATTTAATACTTCAAATATGCCTTTTGGATTCTTCTTTGGACCGATCTATTCCCGGTAGAAGGGATGTCCGGTTAATATTTATTATTACCGCGTTTTATAGAAATTCCTGTATCAATTGCAAACAGTGTAGACCCTGATCAGACGCCGTGTTCTGCGGCGTCTGATCTGAGTCTATACTGTCTGTCAATGTCCTTTTATGTCTGATATGTTAGGCTTGAATAGGTGAAATGCCAGAAACATGAATAACCGTGAACCTTATGATTTATAGTCAAAATGTTACTCTTGCTAGGAACACAATTTCATGCATTGACGAACAAAGTTTACCCTAAGCACCCGTATAGACAGGACTGAGCAAACAGTATAGATCCTAATCAGACGCCGCGTTCTGCATTGTCACTTACCCAGCACTTTTTAGACACGTAAAGCGGTAGTTAAATGAACTAGTGTCAGATTTTAGGGATAGTAATGTTAGGAGATAAGAGGTCCAGATTTCTATATTAAAATACGGTACTTTTCTAGGGATCCAAGGACTTTGTGGTGGGTCATTTTTCATCTGTAAGTGTTGTAGCAAGTCTTGAAGAAGAGAAGAAGAAAAGTGCTAAAGCCTCTTTTAGGGCAGTGCTGGACGACCATTTCAAAGATGAGGAGGAAATCGCTATACCGTTCCAGTCCGAATTTTACTGTGTGGAAAAACCAAAATAATAAAAAAAAATTATGGTTGTTCGATAATTAATTCATACATTTTGCATTTTTCAACTGTAACAAAAATATCTGATATTTTTATTTCTCCATGGAAACATATGGTTTGTGTACTCATTAAAAGCGCCTCGCCGTGGCGCTTCTAATGAGTACACACTGCATTTTTTTTGTTTTGTTTGTGTGTGTGTGTGTGTGTGTGTGTGTGTGTGTGTGTGTGCGGGGGGGGGGGGTGGGGGGGTGGGGGTGGGGGGGGTGGTTGTGGAGAAATATGATTGTTTTCGGCGGATATCCCTCATAACTTGAGGTTCAAATAAGGACTTTTTTCAACCAAAACGTTCTAATATTTTGTTTGTTGTTTTTTTCTCCACAAAAACAAATATTGTTGTACTTATTGGACGCGCTTCGCCTCCAGGCGCTTCTGATGCATCACGAAAACATGCCTATATAATATTGACCCCCTTAAACCCCACTTTTATATAGTAAAACTGGGGTTTACAGGGGTATACATTCTTTTTCTCATTTCTGCTCAAAAACATAGATTGTGGGTACTCGTTAGAACCGCCTCGCCGAGGCGGTTCTAACGAGTACCCACAATCTCTGTTTTGAGAAGAAAAAATGAAAAATATCAGAACTTTTATCTGAAAATGTTCATTTTTTGGTTGTAAAATTTTCAATATATTTGAATAGGCGTGTTTTCCTAATGAGTACCCATAACGCATGTTTTCATGCAGAAGTAAGAAAATAGTTTGATGGAGACCCAATTTATTTTGTATGAGCTGCATAAACAGAGAAGCAGTTGTTCCATAAGAAAAGGGCTCATCTGCAGACAGTGAAGGCTCTGATCAGGCTGATCTGGGCTTCGCTGTGATATATGTGATAGGGGTCATTTTCTCAGGCCACACCACGAGGAAGCATGCATAACATTTTTCGCACAGTATATGATTTTCATAGAAATGTTGTAGTTATCTTGAAATATTGTGTTTAATCAGTCAAGTAAATAATCCGGGTACTTGTCATTTGACTACTCTGTCTCCTTACGGTTATTATAAGAATGGGGTTTATTTTTGTGGATTTTTTATCGATGTCTAAACTCCGGCGAATTACTCATAAACTAAATAAAGCCCAATGGGTTTCATGTTAGGTGATTCGCCGGAGCTAATACATCGATAGAATTCCACTGAAAAATAAGTCCATTCCTTTTAACTCCAACTCTGTCTTCAAAATATACTCCTTGCCAAAAATTTAGCATAATGCACTTATAGATACAAGGAACTTATATGGATTAATGTGATTTAATTATGCACATTTTCCAACATAAAATTTCATTTCATTCTGATGCATCAATGTTTATGGAAAGTTCCAACACCAAATTTCATTGGATTTCGCACAACAATAGTAGAATAAGAAAGCATATGCAATGCCATCCAAAACTATATCTTTTGAAAAAGAAAAGAAGTTTGTGTTAGAACTTACAAAAATACGTTTATGTCAAGTAAACACTTTGTAATAAAAAAATCGATTGGTGTCTTCGATAGATTATTCACTAATAACAAGTGCTGTCCGGATCAGCGTTAGTTCAGAAATCGATGTCAATAACGAGTGTGTCCTCCTCTACGCTGTTGTAACTCGCGTACTTGCCGTGGTATACTTTACACTAGTTGTCAAAGAAATGGGGGGCTCCAAATTGTTCCATTCGTCAACAAGTACACGTGCAAGATCATCGAGCGTGACGACGTCATTACGTCAATTACGGTCCCAACAGTGCTCAATGGGATTCATATCGGGGCTCCTGCTGGGCCACTGAAGTTTATCAATCCCTCCCTGGGCAAGATAATCTGTAACAACACGGGTCCTACGCGGACGGGCATTGTTGTTCTGAAAACGGGGACGTGCAGCTTCATGGGCTTGAAAATGTGGGTACACAATAGGCTGAAAGATATCGTCAATGTAACGTTGTCCTGTCAAAGTTTGTCTAACCACTACAAGACCAAGCTTATGGTAATGACTAAAGAGTCCCACACCACATTTCAGTCTCGGCAACAACTTGTCTTGAATCGGATTCTGTCCGCGTCGACGCCAAACAGGTGCACGCCCATCCGTAAATCGTAACCTCTCGTCTGACCAGTAGATACGGCGCCACATGTTTAAGTTCCATCGAAGTTTGTCAGTAGCCCACTGCACACGATTGCGTCGATGATAAGGCGTCAGACATGTTCGACGGCGAGGGTGACGGACCTTCAATCCAGCCTTGTTGTCGCCTGTTAATAGTTCTGGTACTGGCACGCACATGAAGATTTGCCACTGCTGACGAAGTTCAGACATGGAGTCTTAGTATCATGAATAGGCGATTGCACAAGCACTCTGTCGTCAGCTGCTGAAGAGAGTCTTCTATTAGAGACGTCAGAGTCGTCTGTCAGAGACGTCATTGTTTTGGCGATACTTTGCAATTAACTAGCTTACTTGGCTCTGATTTATCCCAAAACGTCTGGGTCCAGTTGTTCAAAGCGTCGTTAGCTTAATGAGCTCGTTAAGGGTTATTTCGTTAACTGTTTTAGCGGATTCAATATACAATATTCTGATATTTTTTGCTGAAAAAAATGTGAGTAGCTTTTGCACTGCAAAAGCTACTCACATTTTTTCAGCAAAAAATTTCAGCATATTTGCATATCACTCGATGTAAATTTTATCGAATCTTTAACTAACGACATCGTTAGCTTTGAACAACCGGGCCCTGGCTATTTGTTATTGTTGAGGTTTTACGGCCCAGTCAACCAAATGGGGTCATGTCGAACGCGGTCTGTTTACCTAACCACACGTTTACTGGGCAGGCTTAGTCCTCTAAGCGGTTAACCAGTATTGTGTACATTCTTTCGCCAGAAACTGACAACTGCCCTTCTTGAATCAGCGGAAAGGAGAGAATGACCGTAGAAAATATTTCATGATCAGTCAACACGAAAGAATGTTGCCTACCTCGGCGGGTGTTGAACCCGCGACCTCCTGGTCTCCAGTCGGACGGCGCATCCAACTGAGCCACCGAGGCCGGCGGGCCCTGGCTATTAGTCTTAAGGACGTGTAGCGCTGGCCAAACCAAGACTAAGGGCCCTGGCTATTAGTCTTGGTTTGGCCAGCGCCACACGTCCTTAATTTGCAGACTACTACGATGCACCATGATGTCTTCTTATCAAGCGAAATTTTGGTACAAGAGGATAGCCCAAGACAAACGTGAGCCATATGCAGTACATTTTGTATCAGCAAAAAAGCATGCTATTGTTTTATAAAACCATGCTCAATGAAATATATCAAATACGCCATTTTCTTACTTTTGCGAATTTCCAAAAATATGCAAAATGTTTGTCGAGGAGTATATTACAAATCATCACGAAAACATGCCTATATAATTTTGACCCCCTTAAACCCCGCTTTTATATAGTAAAACTGGGGTTTACAGGGTATATATTATTTTTCTTATTTTGCTCAAAACATAGATTGTGGGTACTCGTTAGAACCGCCTCGCCGAGGCGGTTCTAATGAGAACTCACAATCTATATTTTTATTTTGAAAAATATCAGAGTTTTTTATCTGAAAATTTTCAGTTTTTGGAGGTTAAATTTTCTATATATATATTTGAATAGGCGTGTTTTCGTAATGGTTGCGAACAAAAAAAAGTCCGTCTTCTGAGACGGCTGAAGGAAAAGAGTTCTGGATTTTATTGAAGTGTAGAACCTAGCCTTCAGTCAATTAAATTGCGATAAATGTTTATAAAGATGAGAAGTTGAAATTCTTGAACATTCAGCGTAGAACTGATAGGCCTATTCATCGAAAGGCGTTTAACGTGATTCTGTAAAATGCAGAATGGTAACACAAGAAACTGCCGTAAATCAAATCTCCCTACTCTCTTTGGCATCTGGAATTTCAAGCAGATTGACGTAATTATTGACTTCATATGGGCCGCATCAAGCCAAAGAGTGCCTTCGAACATGCGCAAAATGCGCAGATTCAGATCATTCTGCGCATGCGTGAAGTATCATCCCGCGTTTGCTTTCCATTCATACATTCTTGGCCTTCGTTGTCTGCATATGCCCAAAGACAAATTTTCGCATGGCGAAGCCCACATGATGTCAGCGTTCTTCCCCACTGGTTCCCTTACTTATATATTTAAACCATTTTTAATAATTTAATTCAGAGGCAGTGGGTAAATTTTGCTCCCCCTGGAACTCAAAAGATTTACAATTTATTTTGTTACTGAAAACATGTACACTATTGCATAAAAAACATTGAGTTGCGGTTTATCGGCCCAGTCACCCCAATGGAGTCATGTCGAGCGCGGTCAATTTATCTAACTACATTTTACTGGGCAGGCTTAGTCCTCTAAGCGGTTAACCAGTATTGTGCACATTCTTTCGCAAGAAATTGACAACTGCCCTTCTTGAATCAGGGGAAAGGAAAGAATGATCGCAGAAACTATTTCATGATCAATCTTCAGAAAAGAATGTTGCCTACCCGGCGGGGGGTCGAACCCGAAACCTCCTGATCAAAAAAAAAAGATAAGAGAAAAGTCCAAGGAGTGCTACAGTCACAAGCCGCAGCCCTTTCCAGACACCAAGGGGATAAGGAAACAGACAAAAACCAAACAAGCGCAAGTCGTACAAACGTACGAAAAATACTAAGATTAGCTATCTCTTCTCCAAGCGAGGTAATCGCAATGCTAAAAGAACTGAAAAACACAAGAACAAAATAACACAAGGCAAGGCAAGAGTTAAAACAAATCGCCTCGTAGAATAAACCATAAAGCAGCAAAGAGTATGGCTAACATCGGGACCGCCGCCTTAGAACGGTCAGTAGAATAAACCACCGTGGGTTTTTAAAGCACTTATACAGACAGCCAACTTCACCCTGGGTCCCGATGCTACTCTTAATACAGAAATACATAAAAAAATCAGTTCGCTTAAAGGCTTAGATGCATCAATACGAAAACATAAAAATCAAATTATTCACTATGATAAAAAAGACGAGTATTCATGGCTAATTCTACTGTGTGTCACAGTAAATGAAAACCAGTAGATGAACCACGGCGGACTAAGCCAAAGTCATATCGTCAAGCCCCAACCTACTGGTTATAGTTTTACGAAGAGACCGTCATTGTGTCTGAGGTCCGAACCGCCGTCGTGCAATTAAAAAGTGAAGCTAAGCCATCAACAATGATTGGGTTGATAATTAGGCATGCAGTCTGCCGGATAATATCCAGGCTATAGCCAATTTTTTTATAACGATTAATTAGTTTTCTGAATTGCTCCGAAAAGTCAGATTTCCCACAAAGTCACCATAAAGTTCAGGTTCCGTTATACCTTGTCGCAGCAGTGCTTTCAGACTGACGATATATTTTTTTACCAAGGCACTGTGTCTGCGATAAAATTTCGAAAGCGCCTTACGAAGTTTAAAATAACGATGACCCTTCTTAAGAAGTTTGGCAGTATCGGCTTTCTTACTGCAGTTAAAGTCACTAAGATCTGAAGAAACTCTGGCGAATCTAATAATTGAGATATGTATGAGGTACGCCGGGGGAAATCTCCATCCAGAAAAGGGAAATTGACTAATCAAATTCAAAATCGCCCCGCTTATCATAAATTTTGGTGGAAACTGTACCATTAGATATACATAGATTCAAATCCAAGAAAGTCGCCTTGGTATCGGAAGAATTGGCTTTATTTAATTGGAGACAAGTAGGATATATGCGGTCCACCATTTGGTCAAAGTAAATATTGTCAATATTTATTAAATCATCAAGGTATCTTGAAGTGGGATTGAAAGCTTCAATAATGTCAGCCAAATTTTTCCGTGAGAGAGACTGCATGAAATCTTTTCATAACAAAAAAGAAACAAATCTGCAACAAGAGGAACAAAGTTAGTTCCCATTAGAATACCAATAATTTGCCTATAAAGTTTAGTTCCAAATCTAATAAAAAATGTTATCCAAAAGATAAACAAGGGCATCACAGACTTTTTGACAAGACCATAAATTGTAATTCTTATGTACAGCAGAATTGAAAAAAAATCATTCTTCCTTGCAAGCCAAATATTGGGTAGTCTCGTTCGGTTAATTAAACCAATAAGTTTGTCATTTATAAGACGATGCGGTAACGTAGTATACAGTGTAGAAAAATCATATGTAGACCATTTAGAAGCTTTAAAGTTTTTAGATTTAAACTTAGTGAGAACTTCATTGGAATTTTTAATTGACCAAAATAGTTAATTCCGTCCCTTTTGTAAACAGTATCATAGTATCTAATTCAATTTTTTTTTTTTGTTTGTTTGTTTGTTTGTTTTTTGTTTTTTGTTTTTTTTTGACAGCAGTAATGCATAAAGTTAGCAGTTTGGACAAAATAGTAGTCGTACATGAACTAGAACTTGCAATGATACGTGCTTTATAAGGTCATTTATGAAGTTTCGGTAACCAATATAACGTAGGAAGTCTGTCTTGGTTTTCTTTAATACCCACTGCAAGTTTTGCAGTATTATCGATAGAATGGGATTAACAAAAAAATCTCTCGTCGGTAGAATCCATTCTTATGTTTTGGTACTAACAAGTTCTTGTATAAGATGAAGTCGTTACACAACAACAACATTATTAGCAGCTTTATCAGCTGGAGCCAAAACATACTTCCTTTGAAACTCTTGGATACCTTGTTTCAAATATGTGACTCGTCACGCGATAAAGGGACCTTCTGGGAAATTACGTCATTCAACGTAAATGACGTTCGAAAATAATGTTCACGCTAACGTCATTTGCCGATAATTGGATTACGTTGTGTCTTAATTGGTTTCGTTATGTCTTAGTTATACCATGGTTCGTGCGCATGTACGATGCGATAATGCACGAGCGTGAGCGAGTGCATTATCGCACGTACATGCGCAGAACCATGGTATAACTGATTTATCACATTTGCATGCATGTAGGTCATCTACATCGCAAGATATTTCATGTTGAATGTTAGGAATTAAGGCAACTATGTGATAATTACTTATATAGGGCGAAATGGCCTTCTTTTTTCAAGACAATTAAAATGTTCTGATTGTTCAGTGTTCGTATTCGAGTTTTGTCCCTTGTTTGAGTGACATGCGCGGCGGAATTAAAAAATAAACAGTAAAAATGTCGCAGTTGTCTTCCGCATCCGTGAAAGATCTGTTGCCTGAAGAAGACTGGAAACATTCCACATTAAATGCACACTTAATTGCATTTAAACAATTACATAGTTGTCGAAGGACATAAGATTTTGATAAATTTCAATTTTGTAAGTGTTTAACCACATTATTACGTCACAAGTACCCCACTCACTTTCGAAATTAAAATTGATACGTGAGCACTACGTCATAATTGAATATCGATTATTATCATATATACAGTTATAAAAGCAGAACCAAGTCATCTTTTGTTAGTGTATTGGATAGGATCTCGCCTTCAGACCCCGCGGTTCGGCGTTCAAACTTACCGGAATTATTATTATTATTATTTATTTATTTATTTTTTTTTTTTTTGCATTTCATTGTTTTTTTTTTTTTTTCTTTTTTGTTCACGTTATTATCTTTTATAATATTTTTAAGAATGTATTGCAAAACTATTAAAAACAGAAGACTGGAAACATTCCACATTAAATGCACACTTTATTGCATTTTAACAATTGTGAATCTTTCATAAACTATTTCCAGTAAATAGGGGAAATTATGTTTAAAAGTATTATTAGAATCGGCATTCAGGCAACAAGTGACAAACTAGTACCTAGCGACCATTTCGTTTGTCTGTTGATATGTGTGTGTAGTCTGTCTCCGCCCAAACAAGCTACTTAACTCATTACGAAAAACACATGGACCCTTGTGACAGTGCACTCTTTCATTTCTCCAAAACTAGGAGTAAAAAATAGTGTGTTTCGCTAACCCGACCGACCCTGTTTCAAACACCCGAATCTGCTATTTTTTATCAGTAAAAATGCAAAATAAAAAAGTAAAGCACTGACCCTCAACAAAATACCTGTATTTTCATAAAATTACAGGCCCGACCCTGTTCTTTTCTGGAGAAAAAACAGAAAGACAATAAAAAAAAAAAAAAAAAGAAAAAATTCTCCTACCTACCGACCTTTTTTTCAGCATGTTAGCGGAAACATAGCTATTCTTTTACGCCCTATCATTTTTTTTTCTGATGATTTTTTTTTCTTTTTAATACTCCAAACATAGATTGTGGGTGGTCTTTAGAACCGCCTCATTGAGGCGGTTCTAACGAGAACCCACAACCTATGTCTTAGAGCAGAAATAAGGAAAATATTGTATACCCTGTGTGAAATATGTCAGCAAAATAACAATTTAATAATGTGAAATATGTCAGTTAAATAACAATTTAATAATGAAATCTGTCAACTGTTCTGAAGCTGAGAAAAGTGCCCAGCTTGTCAAATAAGAGTAGCATTTAGTCCTTGCAATGTCGTAACTATTTCAAGCTGCAATGTGGAAATTCAAGTACATACTGGAATTCTCTGACAGAGGATGAAAAGAAGTCAGATGATGTGCTAGATGGAGCGTTACACATTTCCTTTGATTATGCCCAAAATATGCTTATCCCCCACAGCCCCCAGCAAGTCGGACCCATATATTTCAAAACTCCTCGGAAATGCCATCTGTTTGGAATTTGCTCCGAATCATTACCCAAGCAAGTTAATTACCTCACTGATGAAGCTGAGCTTACTGGCAAGGGTGCAAATGAGACTGTGAGTTCATCATTATTTCAATTCTGATAACTGTTAAATGCAATGATCTGAATCTCCATGTGATAATTGTCGTGGACAAAATAAGAACAATGCTGTTGTCCTGTATCTTTGTTATAGAACATTGAAGGGTTTAAATTCAAATATTGAGCTGTCGTTTATGTTGCCATACCGTAGGAGATTTGGTCCAGACTGGTGTTTCAGCTTGGTTAAATTGAAATACAAACATAGCCATGTAAGTTCTGTTTCACAGTTAGCGCGAGTAGTTTTACTATCTACAACCAAAGAGATTAATATACCGCAGCTTATAACTGATCCAAGCTCGGGAAACTCTATTGTGACAGTTAGAAAATGGAAGATATTTCTGGAGAAGTATTTCAAGAAAATTTCAACTTTGACGAAGTATCATCACTTTCGTTAATGACGGCTTCAGAACCTGATGTAAAAACCGATCTTTAGGGTTTCCAATCAGGCGGAAAAAAACCAGCCTGCTCAGTCTCAGAACCCCTTAAGTGGCAGGAACTGGTTTGACATACAGTCGCCTAAACAATCATACTATCAGAAAAGCGAACAAAAAAGGCGCTGATCAGTCTGCAGATGCGCATGCTGATCAGGTCGCGCTTTTTGTTCTTCGTATATGTTATTTACAGGGTTTCTCGCGACGAGGCTCAAAATCGGTTAACTCCATATAGCTGCAGACTATACAACAGTATGCCAGATATCCCAAAGAAATGCCTAATAATGATTTAATGTTAAGAAAATAAATCTGTTATTGTTTTGAAATGCCTTTCAGATGTTTTCTTTTATTATTACCTGTTACTTTACTGCATGGTAACAATTTGGTGACGTAACTTATGATGTTGAATTGGTATTTTGTGACGTTATTACGTTTAGGGTACCTATGTTTAAGATGATGTAAATCTGAAACCCTTAGGAGTATTTTATTTATTTATTTTGGTGTCAATTTGTTTCTAAAATACCAACATATTTGAAATTATTAATAAGTCATTTTCGCATAAAAATTCCCAGAAGGTCCCTTTTCGCGTGACGGGTCACTTATCGAAAAAACAATTTAGGCTTAGGAGGAAGAAAATCAGGGTTATTAGAGTAAAATAACACACGTTCATCAATGATCTTAAAAATCTTTAACTTCCAATTATTTAAAGCATTAGACTCAACATGCTCTCGTTCACACCAACGCGTACAATAATCATTTAAAGCACTGGCAATTGTTCCCCGAAATTATTGAAGACAATGTGTGCTGTGAATCTATATTTAGGTCCTTTTGACATAACTGAATGAATTCTATAATCAGTTATAATCTTCAAATTACCAGTAACAATATGACCCGCTGGTTGACAACAAAATTTAGAATCTTTACAATCTCAAGAAGCAGCGGAACTAGTTTCAACATCAAGATCAGAAACTAATTTATTGAAATTAAGTATAGTATTACGGATAAGCTTGTTATATTTGTAACAGATAATAGGAGATTCCGTGTTTTCGAAATATGAAGGTATAGATGATATAACATAATTATCTCGAAATATGCTAAGTAAGTCTATGAATTCAATACCTTTATTGATGAATGGAATTTTGATGAAATGTCCAATGTGGTTGATTTCAGAATCAATGTAAGGACGAAGAGCATGTTGATTATAACATCTGCTTCATACAGATCATGTTTTCTATCATAAGATTAATTCGCCTCATCGTCTACTTTACGCAATGAAAAAAATTGACGGTGAAGCTAGTTTAGAAAGCATTTGATGACGTCCAGAATTTAAGAGGATATTTAAATCGAAAAGAGTTGACAGTTTTATGCTTTCGTTTAAAATTTCTCTTTCTGCGCTTACCATGGGATTGTTTGTTACCTTTTTTTAAATCTAAAAGGGAAAAAACATCAAAATCCGGCATTTTAGAAATATTTCCTTCATGGTAAATATTATCAATAAATCCAAGTGCAAAAGGGTTTGTAAACGCTTAATCCATTTAAGTTCAAGTTCATGTCTTAAAATATTTTTGAAACTGTCAGTAGAATTGGACAGGTTGAATTAAAACTACAGTCGGCATCGCATCAGAGCCATCGAGGCCGGCAAGTATAACGGATCTGCAAAAATTGCATTTGGACTATAAACCGTGCGCAACAAGATTCTACGGAGGACCAGACGACACTTGTCCAATTCCAAATATAAGAAAAATTGTTAATATGGACTATTACACTTATTCAGATGGAATACGATGCTCAGACTGAAAATAGAATGCACATTGTCCGTTGTGCATGCATTGAATTTAACTCTGGTGTACATAAAGCCATTTCTTGAATCCAGGGTGGATGCCCTTCTTTCCTTCCCATCACTACTAATAAGGCCAATAATAACTTCGTCCTGAAGCTGTTTTTAAAATGCAACGATGTTTAATGCCATTTATCTGGAGCTATGCAGAAATAGATCACTGTAGTGAACAGTCTTAATTGATTACCTTTGATAAAATGTTAAGATGTTTTCAGCTACATAAGACATTTAAGTTACTGCTTCTATATAGCTGTTAACAGATTCTGTGTAGCAATATCTAGGGTAGATGGAACTCTCAAGCCCTGGTCGGCAATCCATCTAGGAGTTGGCAACTCCAAACAAAAACCTGCATGCCTGGATTAGCCTGTTCCAGTTATGTAAAGTCTGCTTCGGCAGCTGGGGCGGAAGAAATCATTACTATGATTTAACGGCACAAGTGGCGATGCAGCAGCATGTTGTGGAGCATGGAGATCATGACAAGGCACAAAAGAAGTCATGGTCATCGACTGCATCCGGGCTTAGCTCCAGATATCCTGACACTGTCTTGCCTCTGGATCCAGCTAGGTCAGGATGAGAGAGTGATGTTGACTCTGCGTGCCTCTCCCACACTATAATCCAATTCACAGCGCATGTAATCTTAATCAGCAAAACACATTCACAGCAAGCATATATATATTCAATCATACAAAAGCCCTGTGGCGATGGGCGAGCGGCGAAGCAGCAGGTGAGGAAACACTGGACGCGGTAGTTGCGGACCTGCACACAGGCGGCTTGGTTCTATAAGCATGACCAGTCAGCTATACCTACCTATCACTGTATTCCTTTACGCTGGATACAGTTGCTAGTCACAAGTGAATAATTTTGCCGAAATGCAATTCATTTTGAAAGCAATATCCAGTCATTCTATATACGAAAATTCTGCTGTATATCTTTTCGGTCAAGGTACGAGGGCTTTTTGCAAGATTCATCACTTTGGGTCTCTGACTATGAAGTGCTAGTTTACTAGTTATATCATGGCCTTATATAGGCCGACGACCTTGGGGTAACATTCTTTCGAGGAGATTGATCATAACATATTTTTCAGTCATTCTTTCCTTCGCTGATTCAAGAAGGGCAGTTGTCAGCTTCTGGCGAAAAAATGTGTTCAGTACTGGTCCACCGCTTAGAAGACTAAAAAAAAAGTTAAGAGAAAAGTCCAGGGAGTGCCACATTCACAAACCGCAGCCCTTCCCAGACCCCAAGAGGAAGAGGAAACCGACAAATCCAAACAACCACAAATCGAACAAACGTACGAAAAGCACTAAGGTTGGCTCTCTCTTCCCCAAGCGAGGTAATCGCAATACTAAAAGGACTGAAAAACACAAGAACAAAATGACACACGGAAAGACATACAACAAATCGCCCCGTAGAATAAACCACAAAGCAACAAAGAGTAAGACTAACACCGGGACCACCGCCTTAGAATGGTCAGTAGAGTAAACGACCGGGGGCGGGGGGGGGGGGGGGGAAGGTTAAAGCTAGCTAACTTCACCCTGGGTCCCGATCCTACTCTTAATACAGAAACACATAAAAATTCGGTTCGCATAAAGGCTCCCAACTCAGTCAATGCTTCAAAGCGAAAATACAAAAATCAAATTAATCACTATAATAAACAAAGACGAGTACTCATGGCTAATTCTACTGTGTGCCAGAGTAAATGAAAACCAATAGTGAACCACGGCGGGCCAAGCCAAAGACATATCGTCAAGCCCCAACCCACTGGTTAAACTTTTACGAAGAGGCCGTGATTGTGTCTGAGGCCCAAACCGCCGTCGTGCAATTAAAGAGTGAAGCATAGCCATCAACAATGATTGGGTTGACAACTAGGCATGCAGTCTGCCGCATAATATCCAAGCTATAGCCAATTCTTTTATAACGGTTAATAAGTTTTTTGAATTGCTCCGAAAAGTTAGATTTACATAGAATTTTTCTAAATCTGTGCACTAAGTCACCGTAAAATTCGGGTTCCGATATACCTTGTTGCAGAAGTGTTTTCAGACTGACGCTATATTTTTCTAACAAGGCATTGTGTCTGCGATAAAATTTCGAAAACGCCTTACGAAGTTTAAAATAACGATAGCCCTGTCTAAGAAGTTTGGCAGTAAGAGCTTTATTACGGTAGTTAAAGTCATTAAGATTTGAAGAAGCTCTGGCGAATCTAATAAGTTGAGATATGTATACCCCATATGAGGTACGCCGGGGGACATCGCCTGCCAGTAAAAGTGTCGTTAGGTGAACTAACCGCGCGCGACATGACCCCAATGGGTTACCAGGGCCTTAAAACCTCAACACAAACAAACTAAAATGGGGTGTCGCTTTAACACACCTGGTAATCTCGTAAGGGGCAGCCGCTGGTTATGCACTCAAAATCCTTACGCTAACTTCAGGCTATGACTTACGAGACATCCAAATGTCAACAAACGGGTAAGTTCTCCTGATGTATTGATTTTTCGTCAATTTCATAGACACATTTTTTAAAATCGGACAATGCTATTCCCAACCACTTTCATTTCTACGTCGGAAAAGATAGGTGTGGGCTTGGAAAAACAATTAAGCGGCTATGTTTTATTTCAGTTTCACCCGGAGATGGGTAGTCCGGTATTCCTGTTTTGACTTCCTTTCCCGTGCAATATGAAGGTGTTTTCAGCTATCTGGACTATGAAATACTTATTTATCAAATAAGACGCACTGCAACCTACATCTACATTGAAATACATAGGATGCTAAATTTCCCAAGCATTTGTTCCGGGGACTGAAATATTTGTGCCGAATATGACTTACGAGGCCCACTACTCCTTACGGGGGCATTAACCCTTACGGGGACAAGAAAAGCAACTGTCAGGTGTCTGATTACAAGGCCTGATTATCACTTAGGGGAACATTATTCATTATCAGAATGCCCCGCATTTGAAAACATGCAGATTTTAGGCCAGACCTGTTTCAAAATATTCCATTTACATATAAACATATTCCATTTACATATAAACAATCAAACACCATGAAAGGTTTTGCAAATGAGACAGCATGTATCAATCGGGTTTTGATATGCCACGGTTTTATATATTTGAAGCTCTCAATTGAGCAAAATCATATAAAATTTTCATTATAGTGCCGTAAAATCGCTTTGTGATGTATAGGCTTTTTTGTCCCCGTAAGGGTTAATGCTCCCGTAAGGGGTCGTCGGCCTCATAAGTCATAATCGGCACAAATATTTAAGTCCCCGGAACACATGCTTGGGGATATTAAGCATCTTAAGTATTTCAAAGTGGACCTGGGTTGCAGTGCGTCTTATCTTATATGTTAAATAAGTATTCATAGCCCAGATAGCTGAAAATAGCTTCATTTTGCACTGGTAAAAAAATCAAAACAGGAATATTGGAATACCCTTCTCCAGGTGAAATTAAAATAAAAAAATAGCCGCTTGTTTTTTTTTCAAGCCCACATCTATCTTTTCCAACGCAGACATGAAAGTTGTTGGGAATAGCATTGTCCGATTTTTCATAATATGTCCATGGAATTTACTAAAAATAAAATAAAAATCTGGAGAATTTATCCGTTTGTTGACATTTGTATGTCTCGTAAGTCTTAGCCGGAAGTTCGGGTAAGGATTCTGAGTGCTTTACTAGCGGCTATCCTTTACGAGATTACCAGGTGTGTTGAACCTTTTTGATTATTACATTTACACATACATTCTGTAGCTGTTCAAGTGAGCGACTTGCTGTTAAATGTAGAACGCAGGATTTTTTTTTCTTTGCCTGAAGTGTAGAGTTGACCTATATTTATGCATATCAATTGTACAGGTCAAAGCGAATGTCAATCTGGTCGACTTGTTCCTTTATTATGTATAGTCACATTATTAAGGTCAATCTGGTGTACTTGTTCCTTTATTGTGTATAGTCATATTATTATGTTTGTTCTTTCTGAAACATAACATGTTTCAACTAACTGCTTTATCGCATGCATAAATACAGACATGGCTGTGGAATCCGGAGTTCACTTGACAGCACTGAAAGGTTATACTAAGGTATGTTTTATGTTTTAGTTATTGTAGTATAAAGTATATCCGCTTAATTAATAAGATCAATATCTGTCGCTCATTTTAGTTTATATCTTTTTGTAGGAATATATATGGACTGAGCCATGAGAAAAAGTCAGAAACAACGGTATTCTCAGCGGGCACATGGCGTTTATACAACGTTATATTAACGTCGATGCAACGTTATGACGTTGCATCGACGTTAATGCGACGTTATATAAACTCCATGTGCCCACTGGGTTCAGATTAATGCGACACTGTTTTGCGCATCGAAGACGCGTAGCTATGCTAGTGGGGTCATTGTGGGAATGGGTGGGGTGTGGGGTCTACCCCACTCGGAAAATATTTTAAAAATCGGTCCGATTTAGTGGCATCTGTCGCATTCTGGTGGCGGTTTAAGCATGTACAGAATGCGAAATGTTAGAAAAAAAAACGAAAAAAAAAAAAAAAAAAAACGAAAAAAAAAAAAAAAACGAAAAAAAAAAAAAAAAAACAACAACCCCGAAACCCCCCCCCCCCCCCCCCCCAAAAAAAAAAAACAAAAAAAAAAAAAAAAACAGCCAAATTCATGAAAATATCGCATTATATCTGGGCGTGCAAATTAAAGTTTAAGTGCTTTTCCGAATATAATGCGACATCCAATTGAAAAGTGTAAGAATACATCTTTTTTTTATGATATTCCATCGGATAACCCGCTATTTCACCGTTTTTTTTTTTTTTTTTTTTTTTTTTTTTTCGAAATCCAGTTATGGAGGCATTATCAACAAACCCATTATCGCTACCCACGGGTGTGGGCATCCAAAGTAGCTTTGATCTGCGTCTATACTGTCCATGCAGGCCTGTCTGTCTAAAAATGGGATCATAGCATGCGTTTTATAAATTAAGAACAATTTTATGGTAAATTGCCGGCAGTTTTTGTTTTTAACCATTGATTGTCATTTATACGTATTAGTTATGGTTGATATGTATTTAACCCATTTATGCCGAGTGGACTCTTCTACCCCAACTCTTTGGACAGGTTTATTTCCTTCATAGAGTCGGGCTAGTTTTTATTATTACCATGTTTAAAAAGAGTTTCTGAACTTAATGCAAACAGTGTAGATCCTGATCAGACTCCGCGATCTGCAGCGTCTGATCTGGGTCTACCCTGTTTGCCAATGTCCTTTTTTATAGGATGCATATTTTAGCGTCTTATATGGGTTAAAGGATATTATAGCTTCCAGGCTCTGAAACCTTACCCTACTATTGTTAATTTGAGCTGTGTCTTACCTTTAATACGGATCAGTTGTAGGTCATTCACACATTAGCAAAGTGCCAGGTATTGATCACCGCTGTCTTCGCTGCTATTTCAAATTTCGATAAGGCCGTTGATTTTGTTTTTGTTTGTGTTGAGGTTTTACGGCCCAGTCAACCCAGTGGGGTCATGTCGAGAGCGGCCAGTTTACCTAATCACACGTTTACTGTGCAGGCTTAGTCCTCTAAGCGATTTACCAGTATTGTGCACATGTCTTTCGCCAGAAACTGACAACTGCCCTTCTTGAATCAGCGGAAGGGAGAGAATGACCGTAGAAAATATTTCATGATCAATCTCCACGAAAGAATGTTGCCGACCTCGGCGGGGGCTGAACCTGCGACATCCTGGTCTCCAGTCGGGCGGCGCATCCAACTGAGCCACCGAGGCCGGCGTAAGGCCGTTGAACTTGGCCTATGAAGAGCACTTAGTTCTGTTTTATGATTTATTATATACTTGCATGTTAAAACTCTCGAATCTTTCAGATACCCCAAAACTGCAGTAATTATCTTAAAATTTGAACTGCTTGTTTTTATTATATTCAAATGCATTCAAACAATGCTGACGGAATGACAGACAGTGAAAACCCTTATCGAACTGCTCTTAATGTGGCAGCCTGATCTAGATCTTCACTGTCTGCCCATCCCTATCTGTTCAAAAACTTGGGAAAATAGCGGTATCCGACTATTTCTTATCTTTCTTATTCAATATACAATAATTAAATTATGTCAATGTGACACATATAGGTCTACATGTACCTACAAATAGTATCTGAAATATACAGCTACTTTCATTACGAAAACACGCCTATTCAAATATATAGAAAATTTTATCTCCAAAAACTGAACATTTTCAGATAAAAAACTCAGATATTTTTCATATTTCTGCGCAAAACATAGATTGTGTGTACTCGTTAGAACCGCCTCGCCGAGGCGGTTCTAACGAGTACCCACAATCTGTGTTTTGAGCAGAAATAAGAAAAATAATGTATACCCCTGTAAACCCCAGTTTTACTATATAAAAGTGGGGTTTAAGGGGGTCAAAATTATATAGGTATGTTTTCGTAATGCATCATTATAGCAACTCATAGAAGGACTGAATGTATACAATATAATCACGTTAAATCATGGCTGGACTACCTGGTGTTCATATGTCATAGCATACTTTAAACTCAAAGTTGCACACATGATGTACAGAGCTCAAATGTTCGGTTACACACTTTGAGGTGGATGGACAGTATACCAACTTGCTATTAGAGGCTGTCTTTTATTCATTTTGACATTTTTGAACACGCTGTTATGTGGCAAATCCAAGTTGGCAGCGGATATTTGTTTCTGTTTAACTGATTGATTTGGGATCTTTACAACATTGTCGAAGTATCTGAATTACCATAATTATTTAGAAAAAATAAGACAAAACCTCCATACTACACCGCAACCTGTTTATAACACTATTGTTTGGGACCAATGCATAAAGTGTGCTAGTTGAAAAAGCCGTGTTATACCCAAACAGAAGTGATTAGATTATATAGAAAAGCGACCATAACTGTGTGTTCTTCCTTGTAGTCAATACGTATTTAGGATCTGTGTTTGAACTGTTTCATACCAGAGACCGTGTTGTAGCGGGCCGTGTTATAAAGAGGTTAATGTATAGTTACAACAGTCTCGAAAGTTTACAGTCAAGTTTATAATTATTATACAAGTTGTTTTCTTGTAGTCAGCATTCTACGTAAATCTATATCGGGCCGTCATCGGCCCGTCAGGGTAGCTCGATGTAGATTTACGTAGAATGCTAGCTGGGTTGTTCATTTTATTCTTTGTCATTATGTGTACATCATTCCAGTTTATCTTATGGTCAGTTCTAAGATGGACAGTCTCTACAGATATGTTTCTTCTTTCAAATTCTTTTAGCACACCCTACAGAAAAGTGAGAACCAAACACGGAGGGGTGTATTACATAACATAAACTCAAGTTTATTACATATCCGACGGGCCGATCTTGAATCATTTTGTGATGAGTCAATTTGAATTTAAGTTAAGTTAAGTTAAGGTAAAAATTCGACTTTTCGAATTGGTTTGTTTTACAGCCCGTCTACTGCTAATTCTCAGTTTTTCAACAGTCTGAATTTAAATATTGAAAGAGCACTTGAGCATTCCAAAAATTTGATAATTGTTGGAGATCTTAATGAAGATCTGCTGAATCCCAGTTTTCATAATTTAGAAGATATATTACTAATTAACTCTATTACAAATGTAATTAAAGAAGCAACACGCGAGCTGGCTATTTTAGACCAAACAATAATTCCGAAAGATTTGCCATTTTTTAATTCAGGGAATTTAAATGCTCCAAACAATATTAGCGACCATGAAGCAACATATATCTCATAACCCTTTCAGTATGATACAGAGAGCGTTTACAGCAGATTAATTTTCTCATATAAAAAGCCAACATTCCATTACCAAGACAAAATATGTCCAACTATGACTCGAATTGCTTAAGGGAGGAACTCTGGATGAAACTTGTGCAAAATTTAATAATAGTTTTCTTGATTTTGTTAACTCGTGTATCCTATCAAACATTTATTAATCAGACCTGACGATAAGCCATTGTACGACTCCAAAATAAGAAGAGTATCCAGAGAAAGGGACATTTTAAAACGTTAACTAAACAGGCAGTCGAAATAATTTAGCAAAATATAAGTCATTCCGTAATAAGTTAATTTATTAGAAATTTCATGGATACATACATACATAAAAGAAGAGTACATATATATGTACCATTGGATTGGACATAGGCATAGCCTATTTTAGTCCTTTCCAAATGGTACTGTATAGTATAAATATAGTTGAAACTATTTAGATACAACAAGAATGGTTACATACATGCATGTAAAAATCACAAGGTGATAGATTATTCACAAGATATGAGAATTAAGTAAATACAATAATAAGTTATAAATATTAAGTAATAAGTTAATACAGCGACATGCAAAAGGGCTGTGTTTGTGATTGTGGCACTCCCTGGACTTTTCCCTTACTTTTTGTACAGTTCAAGGTATCTTTGCAAAAATTACAAAATGAGACCGTCCGCATTGTCACTGGCTTAACTCTATCTGTTTCACTTGATAATCTATACAGGAAATGTGGTTGGATGACACTTGCAGGAAGACATAGACAGCAAAATGTTATCGTTATGTTTAAATCCGTCAATGGGTTAGTTCCCTCATATATATCATACATTATTCCCCCACCAGTTAGAGAAACTAATCCTAACGTACTAAGAAATCAAAATAATATAACTGTATCTTTCTGCAGGACCGAGATTTTTATATATCCCATCCTCTTTTACAGCATGGACCTCTCGATATTGACCTACGTAACTCACTATCCCTTGCAAGGCTTAAATACCAGCTGAAAAATCAGAAAAATAATCCAAAATTTCAAACTTACTATAGTGTAGGCAACAGATACCCTTTAGCTTTACAAGCTCGAATTAGAAACAGTTGCAGCAACTTATTTTTGACCTTTATATAGGTCACCTGTCACGTAATCCTACATGCAGTTGCTCAGAAGATATTAAGGATGCTGAATATTACTTCTTTAATATATATTAATAAAAGAGTTATACTCTTTCAATCTACTACATATATGCATCCTTTAAATCTAAATATTCTCGTGTTTGGAAAGGAAAATCTAACAATAGATGAAAACAGCAGCACCTTTTCAAAGCCATACAAACATATATCAAAACTAAACGAAGATTTACTAATTACTAAATTAGCTTGCTGCTCACACACAACCAGCCTGACATTACACCATTAAATTATTTCATCATATGTTCTTTTTTATGCTAATTTACATTACTTTACAATTTGTTCTCATTTATTCATCATTTGTTGTAATGGTTTTTAATGTTTTGTTGTTTGCCATTATCTGACGTGTATTGTTGTAAACATCTGTAAGGGGAGGACCGTTACTAATGTTGGTAGAACTTGTGATCCAACCCCTTTGCTCAAAAGTTGCAATAAAATATGTTACATGTTTGTTTTACTGGTTCTAATTGATGCAAAGATGCTTATCTCTTTTAATAATTTTCTTTATCGTTATTTATCACGATTAACGCCTGGGGTGGAGGGCGAGTAAACTTCGCCTCTGCCTGATGACACCATGCGTTAATCAGCGATAAATCATTTTAAAAGTCTTCAACAAAGCTGAATAATAAATATCAAGATCTGCCGGCGAAATCGCACAACTCTGCTACATGTAGATGCATTTGATATGCATCATTGTATACTAGAGTATCAAATATTTTGTAAGCGAATAGCAGACTACTCGGATGCACATGCTGATCCGGGTCTTCGCTGTCCACGTTTAATGTATACAGTAAAATATGGTAAGAAAGAGTTTAGAGAGACTGCATCTCCCTCCTTCCAATAGTCTATTTACAAATGATGAGATACGTACATATCTATAGCCCTAAGACTGTGGCGTCATTCTGCCAAAGGTGACCATACTACCTGTGTTTTGCCAGATTTGTGTTTGAAATCAAGAAACAATTTCGTAATTTAGGTCAGGAAGCAAGTAGGTGAGGACTGCACCATTACATATAGGAAAATATAAAGTAAGTACTGGTCAAAACAAGGTTTTAAGCAAACGCCGGTTGCCACAACAGTGCCTTCCATTCAGAGACAACCGTCATAACCACCGAGCCACAACGCAAAAAGAAAAAAAGAAATCAGCTTCATGGAACAGTTTCACACTAGATTTCTCTGAATGAACTTTGACTTTGCTTTTTCTGCTTTGTTCAAGAATGTGTGTGTGTGTGTGTGTGTGTGTGAAGGAAGGCATTTTGATTTATAATAGATCAGTAACATCAAGGTTATTAACTAAAATAGAAACCCTGTTTAATAGGTAAAAAGGAGGGTTATGGATAACAGTTTTAAGTGATCCTACTTTAACATATGAGAGGTATTCATGTCCCAAACAAAAGGAAATCTAAACAAAATGAACATTTACAGGTATGCCCTGTGTGAACAAAAGACATTTATAAGTTATTTTCAAGGAGAGATAGTGTTATATTTCGAAATGATACACATAGCATTAGTAAATTAAAAAATTTACTAAAAAATAAAAAACAAACAATAAATGAAACTTTAGTTTAAAGTGTGGGACAACAAATCTTCAGCTAAAAGTATAAAAAGATAAGCCCGTTTGCTTTTCTTTTTGGTAAAAATACAGAAAAGCAAACGGGCTTATCTTTTTATACTTTTAGCTGAAGATTTGTCGTCCTACACTTTAAACTAAAGTTTCATTTATTGTTTTTTTACTATACCATCTCCTGAGGTTGCTTACATATAAGAACATCAATACAACATTTACAGGTCTAAGAACACTTAGTCTTGAGTTCGACGACGATGTAAGTTGTAACAACAAGGCTTACAGCCAATTTTCTTTTGCCTTTTCAGGGATCTTTCTATGAAAAGAACAGACCATCTTACACAGACGAACTGGTTCATCACGTGATTCGGTCGCTCTACACTGGAGCTGAGCAAGGTCATATTTTAACTTCCTGGCTCCTGGACCACAATTCCCATTGTTTCCACAAGACCTTTTGGAATTACTCTGCTCTCAAACATCCCAATCTATGATACTTTCTTGTGCTTCCTTTCGTATGTCATACATTTCAGTTTATCTCAATATGAAGATGACCGCCTTCTTTTCTTGGCATCAGCTTCAAACCAAACATTTCCTAGTTAATTTAGTTATAGCCCATGTAGCTGCACTATTAGGGGCTATACTTCAATATGTATATTCCCTCTTTTACTAAATTTATATTTTTATTTTATACTACATATCTGACAAAGCAAACATATCAGCAGAGCTCAGTGTAATATGTAATATGCAACGTTTTACAAGCCATGATGCACATTAAAACATGGCTTTATATACTTATTTGGTCATACTAATAACAAATTTTAGATTTTTACGATAGTATATAGTGTGCAAATACAAAGCTCTGAATAATTATGTGTTTCACTACTTTCCCATTTTAAATGTGAGGGAACAGAAGCGTAAGTACCGAGGCGGCTTGATATAAGATGATCATATTCACATTTACCTCTCTCTGGGCAAAGTCAGCAGACAATAAATTGGTGATAGTTTTCTTAGTTTTTCCAGAAAATAGGCTTTGGCATTTGATGCAAATTGTTTATAAGACAATTTGCATGAAACGTCAAAACCTCTTTCCTGGGAATAATAAATAGATAGATAAAAAGTTTTAGCCTGGGTGCTAATCATTAAAACTTTTAGTAGAAAAGCTACGCACATTTTTTCAGCAAAAAATATCAGAATATTGTATACTGAATCCGCTAAAATAGTTAACGAAATGACACTTAACGAGCTCATTAAGCTAACAACGCTTTGAACAACTGGGTCCAGATATTCACTAATTTAATTTTGAGGAGATTTAATAAAACCGAATCTCCGTTTTACGTTCTTTATTTGTGTTCTTTGGTTACAAGGATAACCTTTAGGCTTTACTTTATTATTCTACTTCACTACAGCTCGTGCTTAGTGTCGTATGGCGGCCTTAAACCGTCTCGCTGGACTTCACCATAGTACAGATTATATTTTATTTCCTTTTGGATCATTGAGCCCATTCTGGTTACTTTGAAAATCGAATACCGCTTAATCCGGTGTTAGTGGGTGATTTTTTTTATCACATATTTTCTAGGAAAGAAAATAAAAATATCATCATTTTGGCGTCATTTGAGTTTGCCCATAGCATGGTAAATGTTTAGCATATGGATATACAAAATTTATAACAATTTTAGCCGCAACGTCACAAACCTACCTTCGGACGTATGCGCCATGCGAAGAGTTTGATTAACCCTGGCATTCGCGCACTCTGATTAGAATCTTCACTGGAGGCACTTTCGATTGTCAAAGATGCAAAATTTGTTCATGCAGACGTCTCTGATCAGACTGCGCGAAAGTGTAGGCTGATTTGAGTCTTTGTTGGGCGCACATGTCAGAAGGTACGTTTTCTCATGTTTCGGCTCAAATTATTTCTTTTTACAGATTCTCAGTATGACATATTAGAGCTGGGCGCTGGCACTGGAAAATTCACACGTAAAATACTTACAAATTTAAAGCAGGTACTTAACGTTATAGAAAACTCGTCGTCTGTTTTAGATAAATATATTTCATACCCCCGGGGGACCCACATTCGGTGTCACAGAATGCGTCTTATTATAAGGAGCAACAATTTATATGGTTTAGGGGTGAGGCTCTGAACGGTTCCTGAGATATTAATTATATGAACTGGAGGGGGTGGGGCATAACCCCGGGGGACTGATTACCGTTGTAACATGGCGTTGAGTATACTTGGTACAGTACCTCTATAATTTACTAGAGAGTCAAATATTTGATAGCCTGTTTGCCGTCTTGTTCACCAAGCCCCTACTGAAAAAAAAAAAAAAAAAAAAAAAAAACTACTAAAGGAAATGATTCGCTTTCCATATTAGCAAACTCCTCCCATGGGAATGTCTTAGAAAACGTAATGTAGATTATGTTACATGAAATGAACTTCAGCTTCCTCGAAGTAAATGACACAGATCTTTCACAAAATAAGTGTAAGTGTAATTATACTCTGGATGGTTTTCTTCTCTTACTCATAGCAACCATTCAATATATACTAACCTACTAATATATATTGCAGAATTGCCTGAATTATACATTTTGGCCAATTCTGGCATCAAAACATGAAAACAAATACACTTCAGAATAGAAAGGAAGGCAATGATCAGAAAACGATACAATTACCTAACACCTTCTGTGTAAGACACCAGAGGGAAAGAAAGACGCACTTAAGGCAATGGCAACACAATCAAAACACTACAAGCAAGAAGCCAAAAACATAGTTTCTTTCCCAAAAGTTGGCCAAACGGCCATCCAAAATAAAAATTTCACCAGGACATACATGCAAAGAATAGTAAACCACAGCAGAAGCATATATTTGTATAGAATCAATCCGGTGTTCGGTTAATTTTGGTGATCCGTGACCTACCTATATGCCAATATTAGCAATCTCATTTTTCAGCCGTTATACAATGTGTGTTAAAGTAAATGGAAGTGAATGGACGTTTACTTTTTGGCACTCTCTAATCGTGATGGAAATTAAGAATCAGTTGCCATAGGACAGCTTTGTTTTCCAAACTGTCAAGCAAATCAGTTTCAGATTTAAAGAAAAGTTTCTATTTGCAAACAATTCAGAATGATATCTGCTGCTGTTGATTTAGCATGCTTAATCCTTAAAATGCCAAGAAAACCTGCATTTGGAAATGTCGTCTGTTTATGTCGTCTGCTGAATATTCTTGCAAACTTATCAAACCCATTTTTGCATACAGACAAACAGTGTGGACCCTGATCAGACTGCTCCGAGAGGAACAGTCTGATCTGGGTCCACACTGATTGTAAAATATTGTTTTTAAATCACAAGCAGATGACAAAGCAGACGCAATTGTTGTGACTGGCAGTTTAAGAGTTAAGGTTCACTGTGAATGACCGGAGCATTAGTCATTTTGTTTGCAACAGTGAGATTATAATTTGCTTTTTTATTCTTAGAATGTACGTTACTTAGCAACAGAGCCATCAGAGGGATTCCTGGAGACTTTCCGACAGCTCTCCCCAAATATAGAAGCAAAGCAATGCGAAGCTACAAACATACCTTTAGCTAATGAAACTGTCAAGGTACTATGATTTTTTTAGTCCCTGAATATACAATCACTTGTCTTCAGCTGACCGCATTTCCTTCAAAGTCATTTTTTCTTAACTCTTTCACTGCCACAGGCGATAATAATAGGCTTCTGCAAACAGCATAGATCCAGATGAGAGGGTTAAATGAGCCGTCTCATCTGGATCTACGCTGTTCGACATTCAGTTTTTTAAACTTTACACATAGACGTATTCTAAATGACAGTTTGTTAAAAACAAGCAGACGACAAATCTCGTCGGAAATTTGGCACCGAATAAGTTAAACCGCTTAATCATATATCGGTAAACTGTTTGCGTTCATAGTACATTGTATGCTTTATTGCTCGCCGTGCAACAGGTTTGGTCGATGGGGTTCTAACAGGCATGAGGCCACGTAGTATTTCATCAAGATATTTCTAAAGCTGTAAGGAAATTAGACTAGGATAGAAATCAGACTTCTGGTTGATTATATTCCTGAAAAAAGCGGTAGTTCCTCCCGAGAAACTGGTATGAAGAATTTTCTTATTTCTTCACAATATAATCGAAGATACTCAGGAAATGCAACAACGATAAACATATGCTTCCAAAAGAACAAAAAAGGAGAAATAAGGAACAAACAATGACATAACAAGATTCGTATATGAAACCACCAACACACGAACAAAGATGCAACAGAAGTATCGCCTTGGAAATCTACCGAGGGTATGGGGTGCTTAAAACATTTTAACTCGCGCAAAGCCTCTCCCTTATCTCCTAATACAAACTCAAACATTAAAATAATACACACAGACATAAAACGGAAAGAAAAGTGGGCAGCCATTGAATAAGATGACCAAAATGCTAGCATTTAATCGTCACAACATATGCTGTCGTAGAAAGATAAGGCAACTGTTTATTTAGAAACTCCATTTCTCTAGAGGCAAACGCTTCGAAATGCTACTAAAGCCTGTAGTGCTGGTAGTTAAGGGCTTTTATTGAACGTGCAGTGCGCAGAGAAATTACATATTATGTAAAATGTTGTTGACTAACTGCTTTTTAATCTGTTAACTACGTATACATGTATAGGGTTTATCATTAGAAAATTTACTAGTTTTGATCCGTGCTAATAATGATAGTTGAAAATGATAGTCAGGAACTATAATGACTATTCATTTACATTTTAGAACATCATATGCGCCCAGTGTTTTCACTGGTTTGCAAATGAAAACAGTTTGAATGAGATGACACGTGTACTGGTTCCAGGTGGAAGAATATGTAAGTTTAAATCTCGATTCTTCCTTTCACCAACTTTGAACAGACTGTGAAAACGGGGGTAAATTTTCAATCGAGAAAAACTCGATTCTTTCTGTCACCAACTTTGAATAGATTATGAAAACAAAGATAATTTTTCGATCGAGTAAAACGAATTTAACCCTAGGTCTGCTGAACCCGATTTACCCTGACTTTGCAAACAGTGTAGATCCGGATCAGTTGGCTTCTGAAGCCAACTGATCTTGATCTGCACTGTTTGTAATTTTGTATGCGAGTTTGTATCAATAATCTGGATCAAGTAATCTGATAGGCTGAAAATTAAGCGTGGTTGGGGCATCTGTTCAGTGTCAGTCATATGTTTGAGTGACATTATTACTTTTATACATCTCTTCAATGTTAGTCTTATGTTTAAACTTGCGTTCTTGTTTTTATACATCTGTCCAATGTCAGTCATATGTTTAAAGTGACGTTATTATTTTATACACCGGTTCAATGTCAGTCAAATGTTTAAAGTGGCGTTATTACTTTTATATCATCTGTTAATTGTAAATCATGTGTTTTAAATGACGTTATTACTTTTATACGTCTGTTCAATGTCAGTCATATGTTTAAAGTTAAATGTACATATTAATTTATGTCATCTATGCAATGTCAGTCATAACTTTAAAGTAATGTTATTACTTTCATACATCTGTTTAATGTCAGCCATATGTTTAAACTGACGTTATTACTTTTATGCATCTGTTCGTTGTAAGTCATATGTTTAAACTCGTTATTGGTTTTATACACTTGTTCATTTTCAGCCATATGTTAAAACTGACGTTATTACTTTTTCACTCTGTTCTTTGCCAGTTATATGTTTAAACTGACTTTATTACATTTATACCATCTTTTCAATGTTAACATGCTTAAACTGACGTTTTAAATGTTATGCATCTGTTTATTGTCAGTCATAAGTTTAAACTAACGTTATTACTTTTATACATCTGTTCATTAACATTCATATGTTCAAAGTTACGTTCATATTTATACATCAGTTAAATGTCAGTCATATGATTACGTTTATATATTTGTTCATTGTCAGTTATAGGTTTTATGTTACGTTATTACTTAATATCTGTTCATTGTCAATCGTATGTTTATACTAACGTTATCACTTGCCTACGAAATTATTTTTTGTTCTATATCATTTTGTAATATTTTAGTTTCCTTTCTTAGACGAAATGTCATAACGTAAACAAGCCTATTCAAATATACTGAAAATTGTACTAGCCAAAAATGAAAATTTTCAGATAAAAACTCTGATATTTTACATATTTCTGTTCTAAACATAGATTGTAGGTACTCGTTAGAACCGAATCTAATGAATATCCACGATCTATGTTTTTTGAGCAGAAATAAGAAAAAAAAAATAAGAAAAAAAAAACCTGTAAACGCCAGTTTTACCGTATAAAAGTGGGGTTTAAGGGGGTCAAAATTATATAGGCATGTTTTCGAGATGGTACGCGTACGCGTGCACACAGACACATACACACATTTTACTCATTACATGTATGCCTCTTGTTTTATAGTCTTGCTTTGGATCCATAAAGATTCGAGTGTACCATGGGTGAAGGAACTAGAAGACATTCTTACAGTCTTCTTTAACGACGATCCTCCCAGGGCTGTAAAAAGACAATGGAAGAGAATTCTAGAAAGTTACAATTTCCTAACAGTTGTTGAGGATAAGATATTACCTGGAATTCAGAATATAAAAGTAGGTGGAAACTTTTTAATTATCTTTGGCGCGCTTTTGTATGGCGTGATATACGTTGTATTACTGTATCTGGTAATATATTTGTTCCATATTAAAATATGTATTCTTTATTAAGATATTTATGCCAAATAACAATATATTTATATGCAAAATAAATATTTATTGGCAATACAATATATTTATTTGCAAAAATTTTATCCATTGGCAATAAAAATATTCATTTGCAAAATAAATATTCGTTGACAATAAAATATATTTATTGGCAATTAAATTTATTTATCGGCAATAAAATTATACTTTGTTTCAAAATAAAAATATTTGTTCCATAATAAGTATATTTTTCGGCAACAAAAGATATTGGCAATAAAAATAAATTTATTCAAAATTTAAAATATGTTAATAAAATTGATACATATTTATTGAATCAATATTTTGTTGTGTCACAATAAAAATATTTATCTGTAATGTGCTAAAAAATATGTTGGGTAAAATTAGCGTTGTGGGATATGACACGATTTTGTAACAGCGAATTTCATTGGCTCTGAGAAACCTAATAATAGCAGTCTCCATTGGTTACACAGAGCGCTGCCATATTGTTTTGGTTCGCGGTTTATGGTCAACTCGATCCTTGCCCGTTTCGACCATAGTCATTCGCACCTTTTGATTCTTGGTCACCTCGCACCCCTGGACTAGCCTCGCAGAGGCGCTTCTAATGAGTACCCACAACATATGTTATGTCGAAATAAGAAAATATCAGTACTTTTGGAATGTTTTTTAAGGCTATTTTAAATTATCACTTTTTCAGTTTTATTGACCACAAATCTAGATTGATCCAAATAGCAAGCTTTGAATTTCATTTCTTTATGACTTGCCTATAAAAATAAAACCTTAGAAAATTATGTTTCTAAAAACAGAATTTTCCGATTAGTCGACTATAAAAAAATTCCGATCATCAGTCACAAGAGGCAAACGTGACTGATGATCGATTATAATCGATCATCAGTGGTATCACTTATATAGACTCAGTAGACTCAATAAAATTGTATGCAGAGGATATCCACAAAGAGCCACAATCAGAGCAGCATTACGAAAACACGCCTATTCAAATATATTGAGAATTTTACAACCCAAAAATGATTACTTTCAGATATAAAAATCCTGGTAGTTTTTAATATTTCTGCTTAAAACATAGATTGTAAGTACTTGTTAGAACCGCCTCTCCGTGGCGGTTCTAACAAGTACCAAAAATCTATGCTTTTGAGCAGAAATAAAAAAGTTAATGTATACCCATGTAAACCCCAGTTTTACTGTATAAAGTGGAGTTTAAGGGGGTCAAAACTATATAGGCGTGTTTTCGTGATGATAGCCTACATATGACACCACCAGGTAGAGCGAACAAACAAAAAACTACACAAGCAAACCAACCAGCTTCTTCTTCCAAAAGAAGATGATCACAACAATAGATAGCATCCATTTAACACAGCAATAAAACAACGAACAGACAAAACACTAAAAAGCTCCATAGCGAGTAGCCACAATGACACAAAGTTCAAACAACACCACAACTACCGCCATAGAACAATCAGTAGTAAAACCTACTAAATTAGAGTCTGAGATACAACCCATCTTCGTGACGTCAAAGAGGAAAGCATGGGTATCAGCCATGACTGGGTTAAGAAGTAAACATGCAGTCTGACACAGAACTTCCTTTTTATATCCCATCCTTTTTAACGGATAATACGAAGGTCCTGCAAAAAGTTTTGTCACTGGGTTCGGATTACTTCAGTGCTACGTTTTATCAAACATATTTTTATTACAAACCTTCAAAGTATTCCCCCTATACTGAAATGCATTTTTGTAACCTTTTTACCCAGTCGCGAAAAGCAAATAAATAGTCTTCTTTTGGTATTTGTTGGAGACACTGCTAAATAGCGCTGCCAAGAGAACTTCTAGACGTATACTTATTTCCAGAAAGCATTTTCAAAAGCCTTGGACACAGGTCAGGTGAATAAGGTGGATGATTTTAAATTTTTCATCTTTTCAGAAGCCAAAAACGACTTAACAACCTCACACTTATGAGAGGAGGCGTTGTCATGTAAAAGGTGGACTGCTGACCATCCTTTGCTTAGTCGTTTCTTATTGTAAATCTCTTTCACTTTCTTCAGTAC
The DNA here is from genome assembly GCA_964016985.1 of Anodontia alba. NCBI lineage: Eukaryota > Metazoa > Mollusca > Bivalvia > Lucinida > Lucinidae > Anodontia > Anodontia alba. The sequence goes on from OZ024824.1 coordinate 83,739,542, forward strand.
AGAATTCTTGTAGAATCGGCCAGTGACTGTATGACCAGATGGACAAGGCACTTGAACAACAGGCCCACTTGAATTAAAGAAAATTGTGTACAACTTTTTCGAACTTATAGTTCTCTTGGCAATACATGAGCGTTTTTGATCTTTTCGCTTCCACTGCTTATTATCAGCCCTTCTTCGTGGCTCAAACATGTGCACCCAGGTTTCATCACATGTTAGCAAGTTAGAAATAAGCCGACTATTACAGCCTTTGTATGTTTTCAAAAGTTCCCGGGCACATTTAAGGTGTTGTATCATTTGCTCCTCAGTGAGCAAATGAGGTACCCACCCAGCGCAAACCTTTCTCAGGTCTAAACGCTTTTTCAGAATTGTTTGCACACTGCCTTCTGATATGCCAGTACAACTAGCTATATCTTTGACAGACAATCGCGCATCCTGTTCGACCACAATCTTTACAGCAGCGATGTTAGCCTTGGACGGGTATCATCTTCAACAGAAAATTTCCCAGCTTTAAAAGCTTTAACCCACCTAAAATCTGTGCGCATTGAAATTGTCTGAGGTCCATTTATACCACACAATTCATTAAATATCTGCTTTGAATCTATATTAAGCTTAATGCGGCATTTACTATAGCTAAGTTTTCTGGCCCATGTTCCAATGTAACAAGTAAATCGGTCAGTGTATATGACTGCATCTATTTCAATTTGAAATAACTCGGTCAGTTGGAAAGTAATTTGCACGAAATAAACGGGTATTGTTAGCTATTCAACACACCATTCAAGTGCAGTGAAGCATTTTAAAATATACGAGTCGTACCTGAAATAAAACTAAGTAAACCTATTAGTGACAGAACTTTTTGCACGACCCTCGTACCTTTTGCAATTCTTCTTAAGAATTGGAATCTCCAGCATTTTTTCTAAATTTATTATCTTTGTCTACGTAAACATCTTGTTCCGATTTTACTTAAGCTAATGTTATATTTAGTAATCAATTCAAAGTGTCAGCCATATTATTTTGTAAAATCCGTTTTGTGGAGTTTATGATATCGATAGCCTTGTATAAGGAGTTTTTCGTTCTCTTGTTTGGAATAGTGTGCTGCAGATATTTAGAATGAAAGTGTGAATTGTTAAGTAGATGTTATTAAAACCAACGCTCAATATTTTATCATCACGAAAACAAACCTACAAAATTTTGACCCCCTTTAATCCCACTTATATATAGTAAAACTGGGGTTTACAGGGATATACATTAATTTTCTTATTTCTGCTCAAAAACATAGATTGTGGGTACTCGTTAGAACCGCCTGTGTTGAAAAATATCAATTTTCATCTGAAAAAGTTAAGTTTTTGGTGGTGAATTTTGATAGGCGTGTTTTCGTAATGGTAACACAATTAAAAGGTTATGATTTAACATTGCGGTAAGATGTAACAGTAAGCATATTTGAGTTGTAATATCAGAAAACGTACCTTCGGAATTGTGCGTCCAGCCAAGACTAAAATCAGCCTGCTTATCCACATGAAGTTACATTGCATTCTTGGCTATCCCAACTCGGCCCAATGAAATGTCTGATTAGACTGTGTGAATGCAAAGGCTTATCCGAATCTTCGCTGGGCTCACATACCGAAGGTACGTTTTCTGACTTTGGGGCTAAAATAGTTAAACATTCTACATATGTGACGGAATTAAATGAGCCAGCGCACGATCAACCTACAATAAGACCTGTGTGACCAGCAAAGACTCAGATCAACCTGTACATACACCCAAAATGGCAAGGGTCTTCGTTTATCAACCTTGGATAGCCCGGAGGTTGTAGAAGGCACATGCTATCAGCGAAGAGTAATCAGACTGTGCAATGCACAGACTGATCGGAATCTTCGCTGGTCGCAGACGTTTTATGTAGGTTTTGTCATGCGCTAACTCAAATACAAATGATTTTACAATTAGATAAGACGTAGAGGTAAGCACATTTTATTCATTCAGTTTAATACTTTTGTGGATACCTAAATATTTGTTTGAATATTCAGCTCATATCCAATAGCTCCTTGCGGGCATACAACGCTGCAACAACGGCGATTCAAAGTCTTGACGTTGAATCAACATTGTTTCAACTTTGTGTACCTGCTTGGTAAACATAGCAAGGATTCCCATTCAGTCTCTGTTGATTTGTTTTGTTTGTTACTGTTAACGTTCTTTTCACATGATCTCATCCACATACAGTCGACTCTCGTTATCTCGACTTATCTCGAATAGTCGCATATCTCTACGTGAAAAGTCTGGTCCCTGTTTAACCATGAAAACCTTACAACGGGTAACATAATGGAAAAGAGGAGCAGTTTCTCCTCTTTTCCACACTATTTTCAATATATCTCGAACTTCAGGCGTCAAATTACATTCTTATCTGTGACATGTGGTTGTTCGATTTAATTTTACCTCTATTCTGCAAATCCGATATGTCGAGGAGCGGATATCTCAAAGTATTTCAGAGAGTCCCTTCGAGATAACGAGAGTCGACTGTTATATGAGAATATTAGAGCCGCAACGTCAGAAAATGTACATTCGGATATGTGCGTCCAGATAGGATTTAGATCAGCATGCGCATTCTCGCAGAGTGATCAGAATCTGCACTGGGCGGATTTTGGATAGCAAAGAATGCAAACTTTGTTCATGTGGACAACGAAGACTCTGATCAGACTCTGATCAGCTTTGCAAGCTGTTTTGAGTCGTCGTTGGGCACAACGTTGGGTACTGTTTCACACCTTGTGGCTCATGACACAACTCTCGCTCGTAGCAACAAAATTAGTATCCGAGGAGGCATACAACGTTGAATCAACGTTGTTTCAACGTTGTGTGATTGATGGGCATCATATAAGGCCAATACTTGGTGAAAGTTGTCCAGTGAGAATGGAATTATCAGGAATTTAAAGTGCGTAAAAATTGTAATTTTGCATTCAAAAATGCTTAAATAATCGGGCTTATCGTGGTCTTGTTTGTTGTCTTCTGGCTTGAGATGGCCATTGAGCCCTTTGCTTTGTTTCACCACAGTGATTTTGATTATATATGTTACACTTTGATGTTTCACGGGTAAGGTTGTTTTTTTATTGTGTTGAGGTTTCACGGCCCAGTCAACCCAGTGGGGTCATGTTGAGCGCGGTCAGTTTACCTAAGCACACTTTTACTAGACAGGCTTAGTCCTCTAAGCGGTTAACCAGTAGTGTGCACATTCTTTCGCCAGAAACAGACAACTGCCTTTCTTGACTTAGCGGAAGGGAGAGATTGGCCGTAAAAATATTTCGTGATCAATCTCCTCGAAAGAATGTTGCCGACCCGATAGGGGTCGAACCCGCAACCTCCTGATCACCAGTCGGATGCGCATCCAGCTTCGCCACCGAGGCCGTCTCACGGGTGAGGTAGAGAGCCCCGATGCGAACGGAACATATATTCGTAAGTTGGAACTGAATTAGAATTAAGGATGAGGTTTCGCGCGAATAAAACTGATTTAAGCTCTCCAAGTAATTTTCCTGCTGGCCGTTCCAAGGCGGTTCCTCTGTTATCAGTTCTTCTTTGTTTGTAATGTGCGTCAGTGGTTTCATATGTGGCGTTTGTGTTATCCTAATTTGTTCCTCATCTCTCCTTTTAGTGACTCGGAAGGTTTGTGCATCGTGATTGCGGGTATCTTTACTTATTTTTTTTTACAAAGTGGCTATTGCCAGTCGACTTGCAATAGCCGATTTACTTTAAAATAGCTATTACCAGTCGATGATGCGCAATAATCAAGAACTGATATAAGGATCCACACAAGGAAAGTCTGATATATGAAGAAAACTAACCAAAGTTATTTGTAAATACATTACAAGACAAACAGATCTGACATAAAGCTCTTGCTGATGAAGTTCATAACAGATAAAGTTAAGAATAGGGTGTGGTTTACAATAACCCTCGCCCAAACAAAAGGCTATTAAACCATATCTGAACCTTTATAAGGATCTAACAAATCAAAATATTTTAATAAATACGACTAGTAATAGCAGTTTTACGTAACATCGTATTGTCAGTCGACCGGCAATTGTGATTTTTACTAAAATCGGCTGTTACCAGTCGACTGGCAATAGCGATTTTAATGTAAAGCGGCTATTACCAGTCGACTGGCAATAGCGATTTTAACGTTAATCGACTGTTGCCAGTCGACTGGCAATAGACTTTTCCTTCTGTTTACTGTTTATTTTCAAGGGTTCCAAGGACAATGTTGTAGACCACTATTCGTCAATAAGTGTTATAGCAAGTCTTCAAGAACAGGAGAAGAAGAGTGCTCAAGCCTCTTTTAGGACAGTTCTTGACAAGTTTTTCAAAGACGGGGAAGAAATTATTGTCCCATACTATTCTGAATTCTGCTACGCAGAAAAGCTAATTCTTTAAAAGAAAACTTTGTCATTAATATTTTAATTATTGCTATAATTAACCCTTCTCTTGCTGAACACGGCATGCCCTGTCTTAGCAAACAGTGTAGATTCAGATCAGTTGGCTTCTGATCTGGATCTGCACTGTTTGTCATTAAATATGTGAATATCTATCAAAAACCCAGATCAAGTAATTTGATTTGCTGTAGAAGTGGGCGTGGCATCTTAATATATTAAGTATGACAAGTGTTAAGAAGAATCTCTGTACCTCAAAGTAAAGCAATCTGACATGGACATATGACCTCCTTTCTCACTGGGGCTACTTTTAATGGGAAGAGTTGGCTCCATCCTTAAGTTAACCCTTGCGTTGCTGAATCAATTAAGATTCCACGCCCTTTTCTAATTTTCAGTCTATCAGATTACTTAATTTAGTTTGTTAATTCAAATTCACATGCTTACTGACAAACAGTGCAAATCCAAACCAGTTGGCTTCAGAAGCCAACTGAAATGGATCTACACTGTTTGCAAAGGCACGGCACATTCGAGTTCACCAGGACAAGGGTTAAAATGTTTCAAATACGGGCTCCCGTTTTCACTGGGACTGTAGTTTAAATAAAGAGTGTGTGAGACGGGCTTTAACCGGCGTGAAAGGTATTCTTGTGTCATTTATTTCAATGCTTTATTTGTTAGTACCGCTTTGTTGTATTTCAGTCTAATTTCGGCTGATAATCACCTAAGATTTTTGAACATGCTTGGAGATTGTATTCGGAAATCTGTCTTAAGAATTGCTCTTGCAGCTCGTTTTGTAGTTTAAGGAGTGCATGTATTTCAATATTCGACATGAACGTCGAGCTCCAGACGACAGAACCGTAATCTATTAAGGGCAATATGTAACTTTGGGGTACGAGAAACTGCTTTTAAACTTCTACCATCATATTTTGCAAAGGTTGTGGCAGGAGTACAGGTGGCAGTCTCGTTGGTACAAGACTATAGGTCCCGAGGTTAAAAAAAACTTTTTTTATGCTCAACTCAGCTGAGCATGAAATTTGTCCTGCAAGTAAATCTCAAAATTCCTAACAATTGCAAATTCTTTCTTGCTAAACATAGCTGAGCATGAAAATTTCTCTGCTAATAAATATGAAAATGCCACTTTTTGTTGGCATTTTCATATTTATGAGAAAAATTCATGCTCAGCTTAGTTGAGCATGAAATTTTTTTTATGATCTCGGGGCCTAGTATGCGTGCAATGTAGCAAAACGCTTGCTAGAGTTTCCCAAGATTATTTTGCATCTTTCGAACGTTTATTATAAACGTGTCTTATGTGACCTCAAATTAGAGAGTAGCTGTTATTCTCGTAGACAGACTTGATTTTAGATCGAATAAATTACAGTCGACTCTCGTTATCTCGAATTCCAAGGGACTCCCTGAAATACTTCGAGATATCCGTATCTCGACATATCAGATTTGCAGAATTGAGGAAAATAATTCAATTAACCACATTTAACAAATATATATGTAATTAGATTCTTGAAGTTAGGGATATATTGAAAATATTGTGGAAAAGAGGAGAAATTGCTCCTGAGGAGCAATTTCTCCTCTTTTCCACAATATTTTTTACCTGTTGTTAGATTTTCATGTTTAGGCAGGGACCAGATTTTCACTTCGAGATAAGCAGTTATTCGAGATAAGCGAGGTCGAGATAGCGAGAGACAACTGTATATCAATAAGTATTATTTCTTTTAAAAAGGATCAACTCTTGCTACCGTCTGCGGAAACTGTCGCAAGTGAATGGAAAGTTTGCAATAGTTGACGAGAAACCGCGAATGTTTCGCTAATATCTAAAGATCTGCTTCATATTCCCAGTGGACCACAAGGCATATAAAAGAGAGATCTCCAAAAACTATTCAGGATCAGGACGTAAAGGTCCCATTCTACACATCAAATTAAGTATGCGAGCAGGCAGGCCTAAGCAAACAGTGTAGACAAATCAGACGCTACAGAACGCAGCGCCTGATTAGGGTGTGCACTGTTATTTTAGACGCATCAATACATGTAGTAAGCAAAGTGTTTTATTCAAATTTTAGGAAAATATGATAAGCAAATATCATTTATGGCGAATCGACTCTTCTAACTCACCTCTTTGGACAGGTTCATTTTTAACAGAAGGGGTGTCTGAGTAGTTTTTTTATTAGAATGCTTTACAGACATTTCTTTATTTAATTCAAACAGTGTATAGCCTGATGAGACGCCGTGTTCTGCGGCGTCTGATCAGGGTCTACGCTGTTTGCCAATGTCCCTTTCATGGGACGCTAGACACAAATTGCTTAAGTTGTCCAAATATTAAGAGTTAGTAACGTAACCAACTTTTTGCCAGATTTTAACCTTAACTTTCCTCTGGGCAAACTCAGCAGATGACAGAGACGTGATATCTTTACCCAGTAATTAGTCTTTGAAATTTAATCCTTCTCTTGCTGAACACGACATGCCCAGTCTTAGCAAACCGTCTAGATCCAGATCATTTGGCTTCTGAAGAAGCCAACTGATCTGGATCTGCACTATTTGCCATTAAATATGTGAATTTCTATATAAATAACAAAACAAAAAAAAAATAAAAAAAATAAATAAATAAATAAAATAAAATAAAAACGGGGACGTTCTACCGCCGCATCACGACACTAACACCAGCTGCAGTGAGGTAAAATAAAATTCTTAAAGATTGCTTTGGAAATAAAGAAGCCTGTTTTCTGAATAAAAAAAAGCAACTAAAATTATTCACTGATGTCTGCTGAAGGTTTTACCCAGCATGCAAAGCGTTAAGCAGAGTCAATTTCAGAAGCAGGCAGGAGATGCTTAAAGGTCTTCAGCCTACGGATGTGGTTCATATGCTCATTTTTCTGTTTCTACAACTGTTCACTTCAATAACAGGCGGTAATTCTAGAGTCGTTGCCATTTTTTGTTTCAAGTATCTATGATCGTCACTTTTAGCTGATCCGAGTTTGCTGTTATCAATCGGAGGAAACTCGACTCCTGATTTTTTAATTCGTCCCGTCCTGACATCCGCACTGTTAGAAATCGCCCGTGACTCTTTATACTTTTCACTAGTATGCAAGTTAGAATCCGATATACTTTTCAACCGTGTTCCTTTTAATGTTGAACTTTTACTTACGCTGTGTTTTCTATTTTTGTCTTTACTTTTCTTTTTATGAATTTTTGTCCGCCGAGGTATGGCTGCAAACCCCACTTGATTTAGTGTGGGTAATGACACGGATAGTCTCTTAATTTTCATTGCACTGGTTTCAAAATTGAAATTATCTTTTGTGTTTTCTCTGTTTAGCCGTCTAAACTGTTCTACAACCCCGTCTGTGTACCTCTTTAAATCACTAACCGTAATTTTGCTGTCGTAATATTGCAAACTTCGTTTCGTATCTTCCAATCTTTTCAGTTCATTTGTCGTGTCCAGTCTTTCTTTGGCCAAGTTTTTCAGCTCCATGTACCAGAGTTTATCAATTTCTTCTAATTTTAGTTCCAACATTTTCTGCTGTCGGGCATTTTGCACGAACGCCTCTGTCGGATCGTACTCTTGTTGCTTGTGCCAAGCCATAGATAGATTTAACTGTTTGATCTGAAATAAATCTGAGAAAAATACTGGTCTTTAGATTAAATTGATATTCAGAAAATGATGTTAACAAGTCTACTGTGCTTTCGACATCTTTCAAAAATCTTTTTTTGCGCGGCGCTTTAGACAGAAGTAAGTTTGCAAACTATTGTCATGATTTCATGCAAAAATATTTGTCGTAACTACATATGCACAAAAAGTTTTATTCTAGTCATTGTTTTTTTTTTTTAGAAATCAAATGTTTTCACTTTTCCCAATGTAAAAAATAAATGCAAATCATTCAGAAATCTGTGGGGTAGGTAACTTGAAGGTAGATTTTCAACAAGCTCCGCTATTTCATTTTTTTTTTCTGAAATTTTCACAACATTCTTGTAAAACATCAATAACCGAACTTAAGCAAAGAAATGTAGTAATATTTTCTTAAACACAAATTCCAAAACAAATCACTCTGCTATAGAAATTGCATAGGTCGGGCAAATATTTGGCCGTAAATCTAATTTTAGGAAACATATTTGAGAAAAAAAAAAAAAAAAAAAAAAACAGAAATAAAAAAGACAAATGGTTTGATAAGATATGATTCATCAGAACAAAATATTTTCATTTAAAATAAAACACCATGCAAAAACGTCTTTCCGAGTGATGTCGAAAGGACAGTAAGTAATTTTTATCCACATATTCTCCCATGATATATAATAAAAACAGGGGTGTGTGGAGGTCTACATTATAAGGATGATCTTCAGAATTTTGCAGTTCCCAATCCATTGTAGTCTGGAGACCCCTAAAAGGGTAATTGGCAAACAGTGCAGACCCAGATCAGACGCCACAGGGTCTCAACTGTTTGCAAATAGCTGAGCCATTTTTCTCTAGGAATATCTAAATCACACAGCCTGACATACCTAAAATTGAAACTTGACACTTCCAATACATAGTCTTTTTAGTCTATAATGGGTTAAACCAGTTTGTTTCTTCCAGCAACATTTTTACTGCATAAATCTGTCTTAACCCATTTATACCGAGTTGACTCGTCCATCTCAACTCTTTGGACAGGTCTATTTCTAGTAGAAGGGGTGTCTGGTTAGTTTTTATTATTACCACTTTTTAGAGAAATTCTTGTATTTAATGCAAACAGTGTATACTCTAATCAGACGACGCGTTCTGCGGCGTCTGATCTTGGTCTGCACTGTTTGCCAATGCGGGGGTCGAACCCGCAACCTCCTGATCACCAGTCGGACGCGCATCCAACTGAACCACCGAAGCCGGCTGGACATTAGACATTAATGGGTTCATGTGCAAATATAACTACAGTCTCCATCATTTCTCATTGTATGGTGCAAATGCACTTGATAAATATTTTATATAGCGCTAGTAGTATAGGGCGTCGTGGGGTCCATAGCGACGCCCTATACTACAAGCGCTTGATTAATATGGTTTCTTTATTACCCCACAAAAAATGTTATAGGTACGCTTTGGAAGCGCCTCAGGCGTACCCACAACAAATTGTAATGTAGAGAAATGGGGGAAAATATTTTTGGTTAGGAACTGACTTTTCTAAAGATATGACTAATCAATATACATTTTGTACATAAATATGTTATGTAATGACATACACAGTAGACAACCACGCCGTCTGATCAGTCTTCGTTGTTCGCATGAAGAAACTTTGCATCCCTAGCTGTACAAAATACACCTAGTGAAAATTTTGAACAGACTGCACGAATGTGCAGATTGACCAGAATCATCGCTGGGCGCCATGTCTCAAGTTACATTTCTTGACGTTGTGAATAATCTGATCACCAATCGCAAAATAAAACAAAAATATTATTGCAGATAAAATGAGATTACATGTAGAAAAGAAACATAGTTTTCTTTAAATGCAATCATGTTATTAAACCTTACTGTGTTAGTAAACCGAGTCTAACGACCTATTCCGCCCCTTGGATTAAAATGAGACGCAAAAAAGATACCGTTGGACATGTGCGCCCAACGAAAACTCAAATCAGCATGCGGATGCGCGCAGTCTAATCAGAGTTTTCGTAGTCCACATGAAGAAACTTTGCAATCCCAGATAGCTTTCTTTATAAATCTATAGCGGGCCGTTATCGGCCCCGTCAGCTACCCTGAATGCTTACTGGGATCTTGGCTATCCAAAATGCGCCGAATTAAGATTCTGGTCAGACTGGGCGAATGCGCAACAGGCTGATCTGAATCTTCGCTGGGCAAACATATTCGAAGGTGCGTTTCTTTTGACGTTGAAGCTGAAAATGATCACTTACATCATATTTACCCTAATTTTAGGACAGAAAGCCAGTGCCTGGGCAAACATGATTTAGTACACGTGAGGATGCCTTCATTACCGAAGATGTGCGATGAATGAAAGGACGGCGGGGAGTCCGGCGTAACGGCAGAAATCAGGCCTAGAGCAAGAAGTGCTCATAATGTATTAGTATGAAAACAAGAAGTGTCTTTAAAAAGGACAGCTGCCGATAGTACAAGACTTATAACTCAAACTTTGTAATGGAATTCAAAATATTAAGAATGATGGATAGTATGATTATAAATCGTGAAATAAAAAGAAGAAAAAAAAAAAGAGTTTGAAAAACATGTATGCCTACCGCAGGTATCAAACTCACGTCCTTCTGTTGTCCATCACGAAAACATGCCTATGTAATTTTGACCCCCTTAAACCCCTATTTTATATAGTAAAACTGGGGTTTACAGGGTTATACTTTTTTTTTTTTTATTTTTGTTCAAAAACAGATTGTGGGTACTCGTTAGAACCGCCTCGCCGAGACGGTTCTAACGAGTACACACAATCTATGTTTTGAGCAGAAATATGAATTTTTATCTGAAAATTTTTCAGGTTTTGGAGATGAAATTGTTTATATATTTGAATAGGTGTGTTTTCGTTATGCGCTTAAAAGATGATTGCAACTTTTGTTTTACCTTCCTTGCCGAATGCTCGTCAGCAGGCGATCGAGAAACTACCTACATGGAAACCTAACCTCATATGCCTTCGGCAAGTAAATAAGTTGCTAAAAGGTCAGAGATTTTTTTTTTTAAATAAATTTTGCAAAGACAGAACTCTTGAAAACGAGGCATATACAAGAGAGAAAATACCATTGTCTGCGCATGTCATATTCTTCGAAGATTGACATTTTAAAAATGCCACCAAGCGGAAGATAATGAGAAAATATAAGATTCGATTTTGTTGAGTAGCAGTGCCTAGACAAGGCACAGAATTCTATTTTCCATAATTGGCTCAGTGACCCAAAAGAACCCATCAAACATTATACAGTGAAACCTGTGTAAGAAAACCACCTTTGAGATTGACTTAAGCGGATGATGTGGAAGGTGGCTGCCTTATAAAGGTACAAATCATGTAATTTTGCTGGCAAAATTACATGACATGAACCTTTATAAGACAACACATTTTCCACATCAACCACAATTTAAAGTCAGTCTCAAAGGTGTCTCTCTTACACAGGTTTCACTGCACTACACTATACTGGAGTGTTTTGACGACCGCCTAATATTGTCCGAACATAAATGTTACAGTCCGTCTAAGCGTAAGTATAGGCGTTGCGCCCACTGAGCACGTTGCATATGTGTGTAATGAAAAAAATGCAATTAAGAGAAATCACCAAACAAACATAATTCTCCTTTATCACAGTAGCCCCAATTTGGAAGAGAAATTATAGGGAGATTTGTTTTAGATTTTTCCTCGGTATGCGTAAAAGTAACTATGATTGCGTTCTGGCTACGCCAGTGGTAAATGCATATGAGCCAGCGCATGACAAAACCAACAAAATGGATGTGCGCCCAGCGAAGACTCAGATCAGCCTGGGCATACGCCCAGTCTGATAAGGGTCTTCGCTGTGCACACAATGAATAGCTAAGGACCCAAGCATTCTTCACGCTGACAGTGAAGACTTTGAACAGAATCATTACAAAAACACGCCTTTTCAAATATATAGAAAATTTCACCTCCAAAAACCTGAAAATTTTCAGATAAAAAACTGATATTTTTCATAGTTCTGCCCAAAACATAGATTGTGGGTACTCGTTAGAACCGCCTCGGCGAAGCGGATCTAACGAGTACCCACAATCTATGTTTTTGTGCAGAAATAAGAAAAATAATGTATACCCCTGCAAACCCCAGTTTTACTATATAAAAGTGGGGTTTCAGGGGGTCAAAATTATATAGGCATGTTTTCGTGATGGGTTGGAAGCCCAGGGTGATCTGAGTCTTCGCTGGGCGCACATGCCACTTTTGTCATGCGCTGGCTCAATTATAAAATGTTTTACCTGTCTATACTTTCAACTTGTTATGAACATTTCAAATATCATTTGCTACATATAAGATCATATTCCATTCCATTACAGAAAAAAAATGTCAACATATCTAGATAACGCATATCTTCTGTCGTCATATAATTCCTTATTTGGTCGACTTTGTTGTGAAGTGTATTTGTCTGGAGCAGTAACTGCCTATCCTTGTGCTCCCATTTTTTTTAAATATAGTCTTGGACAAAAAATTCAGCTGGAATCTTTAAACATTGAGTCTACATAGTTCTTTGACATGGCTTGATAAGATTTGTTTTAGCCTGTCGTAGTAATGGTGTTTTAGCCTGTCGTAGTAATGGTGCTAATCAGCCCAAATATTGCATCTCTGCGTCACAGCCTACTACTGGTAGTCGTAAAGATAATAGTAAGGAAATGTATAGAATTAATATCTGATTTTTTTTTGCAGATATGTTTATATCTCGAAATTGATAGAAAAAAAAAAAATGAAACCAAATGTTAAAAAAGGTCCAGCACGCAATAAATGTTGAAGTTTTTTTTCTTTCTGATCTTTGTGCTTTATGTATTATGCAAAAACTAGAGAATTTGTCTGAGTTCAAACGCCTAAAATGATATAATAAAATAAAATTTCTATAGATTTCACAACCTTTAACGCGGACAGCGAATGCCCTGATTAGACTGCGCGAATGCGCAGGTTAATCTAAGCCTTCGATGAACGCATGTCCTCGAAGACACCATTGGGCTAATGAATGACTGTTGCCATCCATTCTTCCAATGGCTAGTGAAGTTTTGCCTAACTTTCGCACGTGAGTATAAATATTTAAATCCTGATTATGATAAGACATTGTAATACTTGTATTTGACGAGTGGCTATTTCATTAATCTGACACCACACCAAAATATAAATCCCGAGATTATGATATAAATCGGGTGGCCACAAACTAAATGAGTCCACCGTGAGAAAACGTACCTTCTTAAATGTGCGCCCAACGAAGACTCAAATCAGCCAGTACATCCGCTTAGCCTGATCAGTCTGTTGTTCGCATGAAGAAACTGCGTCCTTTGCTATCCAAAATGTGTCCAGCGAAGATTCTAATCAGACTGCGCGAATGCGCAGGCTTATTTGAGTCCTCGCTGGGCGCATATGTCCGAAGGTACTTGTTCCGACTTTGCAGCTAAAACTATTTCATATAGAATCGGCTTACATGTTGTTAACTCATTAAGAGCGAACAGGCGATATTCGATTTTATTTTCATTTTACGAGAAGTAAGGCTTGATATTTCATGTGAATCACCTGCCTAGCTACAGTTTATATTTGTGTGAACGCTTAATTCACATAATGTCTTTAAACACGGAGGAGACCCTCATTACACGTTTGGTATGGTGTACATGTTTGGTATGGCATACAAGTTTGGTATGTTACAAACATTGAATCAGTTAAGATTTGTATCACACCATGTAAAAGCGCGACTTCGGGCATATGCGGACAGTGAAGGCCCAGACCAGGCTGCGCATCCGCGCAGTTTGATCAGGACCGTCACTGTCCGCTAATAGAATCATTGGGTACTGTAGAATACATGTATAACGAAGTACACTGTATAAAGATCCTGTAGATTTTACAGTAAATATTGGCAACTGGGAGCTTATTTAGTAATAATTACTCATGGTAGGACAGTGTTGAGCAAGCTAGGCAACGTATAGGACATAGTATGGATGTGAGCTAACGCAATATTTCTTAAGCTTTCGCATCCTTATCACGTCATATGAGGAAATTCCTGCAAAAGTTCTACGGGCCCAGTAAAAATTTACGGTAAAAGCGCTGGCAGCCAGTTGCCAGTATTTACCGTAAAATATACGGGATATTTTTACAGTGTATATATAACAAAGTTTCTGATTGGGCTATATCTCCGCTGGCTGATCTGGATCTTTACTGTTTGCATTTATCCCGAAGACACATTTTCATATGATGCGGCTCATTTTAACCCATTTATGTCGAAAGGACTCTACTTTAACCTTTTGGACCGGTCCATTTCCAATAAAAAGGGTGTCTGGTTATCTTTTATTATTATTACCATGTTTTATAGAAATTTCTATATTTAATGCTAACAGTGAAGATCCTGATCAGACGCCGCGTTCTGCGGCGTCTGATCTGGATATTCACTGGTTGCCAATGTCCCTAGGCCGAATTAATGTTGTGAACTTTATTTCAGAGATACGATACATTTTATTTTTGAACCAGCTCAAGAACGAGAGACAAACTAAAATTTTACAGGCTGTCAGGTGCCACATTTTATGATTGTACTAATACCATATTTTTCTATTCGACGTCAGTGCAACTGGGAAGCAGAAGTCCGAGATCAATGAACAAGGTTACAAATATAGCCAACTCCCTAAAATATCCACTTTTCTAATGTTTCCCAGTGCTGTTTTGCTGTTATACATACAATTAAATATAATTGTGTGTATATATATATATATATATATATATATATATATATATATATATAAGTTGGGAAAAGGAGCATATATATATATATATATGTAAGTTGGGAAAAGGAGCATAACATCTAACAAAAAATCTTTTTGGTAGCACTGGATCCAGAAAGGATGCTGAAATGATAGGCGTTAAACTATATGTTGAGAGTTAATCATTGACAGTGCAAATAATTTGTTTACCCGAGGCCTTTCGGCTTTCGCCTTCTTCAGAGGTTTTCTATTTAAAAAAAAAAAAAAAAAAAAAAAAAAAGGCATAAAAATGTAAAATTTACGAATAAAAGATTATGCCCTTTTCGGGCCCATGTTATCTAGCCCGCTGCGACTTAATAACTGATCGTGTTCAGATATATCTGAAATGTAAACAATACGTGTAAACACAACGTGCAAAAAGTAGAAAGTTTATCTTCAAAACGTATAAAGCTTACCTTTACTATCAACACCACTGTGTCCATATACGCAATGTATACGATGCACATAAACCTTACACCAAAAGGGATATACACCAAACTGAATGTTTAACACCAATACATAAGGCAAATGGGCCCAACTTGCGTAAAATCATATTAACAAAACGTACCACATAAGCTGTCGCATGCCCTGACTTAGGGACGATGATTCCCCTCTACTGGTCGCCCTTGTTGATCCCATATGGCCGTAGAGTGTTCAGACGTCGGATCCAATAGCTCTCTCTTCCTTTTCTGGTTCGATCTGTCCACTCCGGGTTATGGTCTAAGGAACAAAGGGTGGCGTGGTTGAGGAAATCATGCTCCGGTGAACAGAAATGTTCTGCGACAGGAGACCTCTCGAACCGCTTGTGTTTCCAATCATCTCGGTGGCCGTTCATCCGTTGGTTCACATGATCACCGGTTTCACCAACATATTGCTTTCCACACTTGGTGCATGTAATAAGGTAGACAACATTGGTTGTCTTACAACTGGTGTTGCACCTAAGCTTGATTATTGCCCCAGACGCTGACTTCGCGATCTGCGTGGGGGTTATCATTTTGCAGGTTTTGCATCTTGCTTTGCCGCACGGTCGTGTCTCCCCAAGTGGTTCATCATCACGCATGTCTGGTTTGAGCTCGGCACGTACAAGAAGATCCCGCAGACTCTTGGGTCTTCTGTAGGCCATGGTCGATCTTTCTGTAAAGATCTCGCTCAAAGTGCTGGATGGATGGATGGATGGATATTTTGTTTATAGACGCTCAACCCTAAAAGGGCATATAGCGTCTAATATGTTTTATGTTATATGATGATTTTATTTATTTAATGAGAAATTTAAAAATATCTAGGATTGATGTGTTTATTTTAAAGAGATAAAGTATCAATGATTTTAAGTTATTAAAAATACTGATCATATTTTATTAAAAAGTCCGATCTCTTTAAGAAAGTCGAGTATTTTCTGAGTTGGTATATCAAAATGTTCCTTTATAGTTTTTATATTAAAATACTTTGTGCGAATGTGATTAAATTCAGCACAAGTGATAAGAAAATGTTTGACTGTGAAAGGTTCATTACAAGGAATGCAGAATGGAGCTTGTTCATTTTTTAATATGTAAGAATGAGTAATTCTAGTGTGTCCAATTCTACATCTGGTGATTTTTGTTTGTTCTTTTCTGCTGTAATTAGAGAATGTGCATTTGCTGTTAAAATGTGGTTATATTTCATTTAATTTATTCTGAGTTTGTGTTTCCCAAACAGACTGACATTTATTGTTAATGTATAGACGGATGTTCGATTTAAAGTCGGAGTGAGGAATTTTAAAATTGGTTTTCACTAAGGATAGTGCAGATTTAGCTTCTAAATCGGCTAATTCATTTCCACGAATATTGACGTGGCTGGGAAGCCAACAAAATACAATTTCTTTTGATGGATGGATGGATGGATATTTTGTTTATAGACGCTCAACCCTAAAAGGGCATATAGCGTCTAATAAGTTTTATGTTATATGATGATTTTATTTAATGAGAAATTTAAAAATATCTATGATTGATGTGTTTATTTTAAAGAGATAAAGTATCAATGATTTTAAGTTATTAAAAATACTGATCATATTTTATTAAAAAGTCTGATCTCTTTAAGAAAGTCGAGTATTTTCTGAGTTGGCATATCAAAAAGTTGTTTTATAGTTTTTATATTAAAATACTTTGTGCGAATGTGGTTAAATTCAGCACAAGTGATAAGAAAATGTTTGACTGTGAAAGGTTCATTACAAGGAATGCAGAATGGAGCTTGTTCATTGTTTAAAATATAAGAATGAGTAATTCTAGTGTGTCCAAGTCTACATCTCGTGATTTTTGTTTGTTCTTTTCTGCTAAGATTAGAGAATGTGCATTTGCTGTTAAAATTTGGTTTGATTTCATTTAATTTATTATAAGTTTGTGTTTCCCAAACAGACTGACATTTGTTGTTGATGTATTGACAGACGTTTGATTTAAAGTCGGAGTGAGGAATTTTGAAATTGGTTATTACTAAGGATAATGCAGATTTGGCTTCTGAATCTGCTAATTCATTTCCACGAATATTAACGTGGCTGGGAAGCCAACAAAATACAATTTCTTTTGAAGCGGATGGATGGATGGATATTTTGTTTATAGACGCTCAACCCTAAAAGGGCATATAGCGTCTAATAAGATGAATATTATATGATGATTTTATTTAATGAGAAATTAAAAATATCTAGGATTGATGAGTTCATTTTAAGAAAGATAAAGTATCAATGATTTTATGTTATTAAAATACAGATCATATTTTATTAAAAAGTCCGATCTCTTTCAGAAAATCGAGTATTTTTTGAGTTGGCATATTAAAAAGTTCCTTTATATTTTTTACATTAAAATACTTTGTGCGAATATAATTAAATTCAGCACAAGTGACAAGAAAATGTTTGACCGTAAAAGGTTCGTTACAAGGAATGCAGAATGGATGGATGGATATTTTGTTTATAGACGCTCAACCCTAAAAGGGCATATAGCGTCTAATAAGATGAATATTATATGATGATTTTATTTAATGAGAAATTAAAAATATCTAGGATTGATGAGTTCATTTTAAGAAAGATAAAGTATCAATGATTTTATGTTATTAAAATACAGATCATATTTTATTAAAAAGTCCGATCTCTTTCAGAAAATCGAGTATTTTTTGAGTTGGCATATTAAAAAGTTCCTTTATATTTTTTACATTAAAATACTTTGTGCGAATATAATTAAATTCAGCACAAGTGACAAGAAAATGTTTGACCGTAAAAGGTTCGTTACAAGGAATGCAGAATGGAGCTTGTTCATTGTTTAAAATATAAGAATGAGTAATTCTAGTGTGTCCAAGTCTACATCTCGTGATTTTTGTTTGTTCTTTTCTGCTGAGATTAGAGAATGTGCATTTGCTGTTAAAATTTGGTTTGATTTCATTTAATTTATTATAAGTTTGTGTTTCCCAAACAGACTGACATTTGTTGTTGATGTATTGACAGACGTTTGATTTAAAGTCGGAGTGAGGAATTTTGAAATTGGTTATTACTAAGGATAATGCAGATTTGGCTTCTGAATCTGCTAATTCATTTCCACGAATATTAACGTGGCTGGGAAGCCAACAAAATACAATTTCTTTTGAAGCGGAAAGATAATAATATTTTTTAAGAATTTGCTGAATTAATGGGTTTCTATGGTGTAAATCTTTAAGAGATTTTAATACAGAAAGAGAATCTGAATAAATGATAAACTGTTTTTCAGACTGATCTCTGATATGGTAAAGTGCAATATCAATTGCCTTGGCTTCGGCGGTAAAAATGGAGCTATTATCAGGTAATCTGATACTGTCAGTAAAATTTGGACTAATAACAGAACAAGCAACTTTCTCATCTTGTTTCGAACCATCTGTATAAATTGACAGGTAATGTTTATAATTTGATTTGATTTCTAAAAATTCATTCTTAAAAATATGCGACTCGACTTCTGTTTTTTTATTTTTATGAAGGTCTAAAATAATCTTTGGAGGGTTTAACGTCCATGGCTCTTTTGATGGAAAACAAAAATGCTGAACATTTTTAATATTGATATTGGCCTCTTCAAGTAACGGTTGTATTCTCAGGCCAAGGGGTTTAATAGCTGTTGGTTTATTATTGTAAAATCTTTCATATTTAGGGTTAAAAACACAATCATGAGCTGAATTACGTGGATTGGCGGCTAATTTAGTAACATACTGAAGAGACAATTTCTCTCTTCTTATATACAATGATGGTTCATTTGATTCAGCGTATAAACTTTCGACGGGGGAAGTACGAAAAGCCCCTAGAGCCAGACGTAAACCTTGGTGATGAATAGTATCCAAAGATTTCAAATAAGATTTTCTTGCGGATCCATAAACTATGGATCCATAATCCAATTTAGATCTAATTAAAGATCTATAGAGATTTAAAAGGACAGTACGATCTCCTCCCCAGTCGGAACTGGAGAGAACTTTAAGAATATCAAGAGCTTTTAAACATTTAGCTTTTAAAGCTTTGATGTGTGGTATAAAAGATAATTTGTTATCGAACAAAAGACCCAGGAATTTTGCTTCACTGACGACTGGAATTGGACTACCGTATATCGTGAGATGAGGATCTAAATGTAGCTGACGTATCTGACAAAAATGAACGCATTGAGTTTTTGTTTTTGAAAATTTGAAACCATTTTCTGTTGCCCAATCTTCTATATTGTTTAAACATCGTTGTAGTTTGAATTCAATGGTTTCCATATTTTTCGATCTAATAAATATTCCAAAATCGTCAACAAAAAGTGAACAATCAAGGTCTTTCACACATTTAACAATATCGTTAATTTTAATGCCAAACAAGGTAGGTGATAAAATGCTTCCCTGTGGTACACCTTGTTCTTGTTTAAATATGTCCGATAACGTATTACCTATTCGAACATTAAATGTTCGATCTGATAAAAAATTTTGAATAAAAAGTGGTAATCGGCCTTTAAGGCCTAATTTATGTAAATCTTTCATGATGCCATGTTTCCATGTAGTATCGTAAGCTTTTTCAAGATCAAAAAATACAGCTACGACATGTTTTTTTTTAATAAAGGCATCACGAATAAAGGATTCCAAACGAATCAAATGATCGTTTGTACAGTTATTTTTTCTGAATCCAGCTTGATATTTTGTTATTAGCTGGTTTGATTCCAAGAACCAAACCAGTCTATCATTAATCATTCTCTCCATTGTTTTACATAAACAACTTGTCAAAGCAATAGGTCTGTAGTTAGTAGCTTCAGTATGATCTTTATTTGGTTTTGGTATAGGTATAATCGTTGCTTTACTCCAGTCTTTTGGAAATTTTCCAGTGATCCAAATATCATTTAAAATATTTAATAAAGTTTTTAAAGCGTTATCGGGTAAATGTTTAAGAATTTGATAATGAATGTCATCAGGACCAGCAGCTGTATCGTGAGATTTATGAAGAGCATCTAATAATTCTGAAGCTGTGAATGGTACATTATATTTTTCATGATTTGGTGACGTAAAATTTAGATGCTCTTTCTCTCGTTCCTGTTTTATGTTTTGAAAGGTTTCGGAATAGTTTGCACTAGAAGAGTTTTTCTGAAAATTCTCTCCTAGTGCATTGGAAATATCTTTAGTCGTTGAGCATATATTTCCATTTGATTTAATATGGACATGTTTGTTATTATTATTTTTGCCAGTAATTTTTCGAATCATGTCCCATATTTTCTTTGCTGGAGTTCTAGAATTAAGTTTGGAGACGTATTGCTGCCAAGATGTTCTTTTAGCCGTTTTTATTGTCTTGCGAGCTTTAGCTCGCATTTGTTTGGCATGGATTAGATTTTCTTTTGTTGGCTGCCTATTGAACTTTCGTAAGGCAGATTTTCTTTTATTTATTGAATTTTTAACATCTTTATTAAACCAAGGTCTATTTCTTTTTGAACGTGTCGAGGACTTTGGAATACATTTTTCGGCTACATGAATTAATGTATCAGTAAAAGCTTGTATATCATCTGCTGTTTTAAACATTTCAGGATTTAATTTTTCATTACATAGCTCTATAAAATTCTCCCAGTTTGCTTTATTCAAATTCCATCGGGAATGATGGTCTTCATTTGTCGATTCAATTTCTTCAATTTTAATTGGAAAATGATCGCTCCCATGAAGGTCATCTAAAACTGACCAATCAAAATCTAAGTAAATATTTGGAGAGCATATAGACAAATCTAAAGCAAAATAATTTCTTGTAGGAGAATGAAGATAAGTTGGTTGTTTATCGTTAAATAAACATAGATCATTTTCTGCAATAAAATTTTCTATTATTTCTCCTTTGTCATTTGTATCCAGACAACCCCATAGTTTGCTGTGACAATTAAAGTCACCTAATAATAAATAAGGACGAGGTAACTGGTTTATAAGATTTTCTAAATCGTGTTTAGAAAATTTACAGTGTGGAGGGAGATATAGAGAACAAATTGTTATGGATTTAGACAGAGTGACATTTACAGCAACAGCTTGTAAATTACTATTTATATCTATCTGTCTATGAGGAACATTTGATTTTACAAGGATAGATGAGCCTCCTGAGGCTTTCTGATTTTCAGTTGCGATATGATTATATAAACTATAATTTTTAAAATTAATATTATCTGTATTCTTTAAAAAGGTTTCCTGGAGACAAAAGACAGTCGGAGAAAGTAGTGTTGTTAAAATTAAAATTTCGTTATAATTTGCTTTTAGTCCTCGACAGTTCCACTGAATAATTGATTTTTTATCCATGATGAATGGAGAGATGATTTGAAAATAAGGAACTTAATCCTTTTGTTTTCTCTGAGACTGCAAGAACATGGAGG
Organism: Anodontia alba; assembly: GCA_964016985.1. Lineage (NCBI taxonomy): Eukaryota > Metazoa > Mollusca > Bivalvia > Lucinida > Lucinidae > Anodontia > Anodontia alba. Next base: position 83,761,189 of record OZ024824.1, read on the forward strand.
AGTCAGTCTCTAACTCCATGTTCTCAAGGGAATCGAACCGATTGACCAACTTGATCGGATCGGCCGACGCCCCTTTACTATATGGATTTGGTTCTTTATCTTTATCTTTTTCTTTTCCATTTTTTCCTTTCTGGTCAGCTGTCCTGGACCTGGATCTCTGTTGTGATCCACTTGTTTTAGTCGGCTGTGTTTGTGAACTGTTTTGAGATTTTGTTGGTGGTCTAGACTGATGAGTAGATGTGGGTTTAGGTTTAGGTTTTACAGTAGGAGTAATAACTTTTGAATTTGCTTTGATGACAGAATCTTTTTCGTTAAACTGGGTAGAACTTTCTTTCGTTTCAGGTTTAGTGTTTAGGGATTGAACAACTTTTGCAAAGGTGATTTCAGGTTGATTTTCTTGAATCTTTTTGGCTTCCAAATAAGTGATTTTTTGTGTAACTTTAATTTTCATGATTTCTTTCTCTTTTTTCCAAATTTCACACTGATTTGATTTTGATTGATGGTTTTTGTGACAGTTCACACACTTGGCTTCATTTTTACAAGCATTTGTAGGGTGATCAAATTCACCCATACCACATTTTTCACATACTGATCCAGGTGCTTCCGGACAGCCGTTTTCATGATGTCCAAACCTCTGACAGTTGAAACACCGCAGAGGATTTGGAATGTAGACTTCAACCGGTATAATTCGGTAAAAGATTTTTAGTGATTTCGGTAAAGTTGTGGTGTTGAAAGTTAGTAAAAGTGTATTTGTTTCTATGAAGTTTCCATCTTTTTTAATTTTAAAACGTTTGCAAGCTGTTACTCCTTGTGTGTTAAGATATTCTGTGATATTTTCTTCAGTTTCATGTTTTAGCATTCTGTCACGGATAATACCTTTGCAACAGTTTAGAGTTTTATGTTCCGTGACAGAGACATTAATGTTAAAGAATTTTGTAATTTTCAAGAGATTATCAGTTTGAGATTTTCTGTTAGTTTCGACCAAAAGAGTTCCATTTTTTAATTTTTTTACATTTTTTGGAGTGCCTATAATTGATTCTATTTGCTTTTCTATAATGAAAGGTGACAGTGAAGTAATAGGTTTGTCCTCTTTACTCGAAATCACTAAAAATTTAGCGAAGTTCTCATTAGCTTTGAATGTAAATGTAGTCGGTTGCGTGTCGTCCTCCGAAGAGTCGAACGCCAGAAATCGTTTTCGAGATGCCATGGTGATGAAATTTTTGATTCGATAGCTATGCGCCCCACCCTCCATGGAGCCCTACAAGGGGACGTTTAACAGAAATGGATCTCCTATTTCTAACGTCAAGGCTACATTGCTATTATACTCGGTGTCAAGATCAGAGTCTTCAGCTCGGCCTCATGCTTAGATGATTTCCCACCTATTCATCTAAATTTCCATAGAAACATTTATGAACAGTTGAGTTCATCCCCCTATCCACAGCCTCCACTCACAGAGGTTTCCGCCAAAGCCCCAATACAAGCCCACCAATTGACCCTTCAGCCGCCGCCCATTGAAACTCACTTAAAGTTAGAGGAACATGAGAAAAATAAGCCCGGTTTGGTACCATAAAGATACGTATGAAAGAGAGAAAGAAGCTAAGAACAAGTTGTGCGCTTCTAGAGCTTGGCACGACTGAGCCGATTGATCCAGGCCGGATCTAACCCAGACCGCTCTTCTATCTGAAATAAGGGCCAAAATGATGTGTTGAAAAGCTGGAGATCCCTGGGCTTTCCTCAATCATCAGGTTCCCCTCTCCCAGCATACGAGACGCCACCCACGGCAAACAGGTGGTTCCTGTTTTAATAGGGGATTACACCCCATCCACCACAGAAGGAAAGTGATCTGTAAATTTTATTCCCTACAGACAAGGGAGGCCGAAAACGTCTGGGAAATTGAAAGGTTATTTTTAGCGTTAGGAGATCCATATTTAAAATAAACAGTTAATTAAAGAAGGATTCATTTTGGATTCATTTTTAAAGAGAGTCAAACAAACAAGCTGTGTTAGATGATATGTAGCTTTCAAATGATATGTAGCTTTCATACCTTGAAAAACGTTTAGTTTTTTTATCTAACAATAATAAATGCATCTTACTTTTTAATGTGGAGAATGCTAGAGTTCGGAAAAATGACACAAACACAAGACAAACACATATGTTAAATACAGATGAGGTTATAATCTTCGTCCCATGTGCGACCCACGGGCACAGAATGATACACAAACAAATGAAGCATGTTAGTAACATGAGATAGGAAAGGTTTAAAAGGATAGATCTCGCGAAATTTGTTTTTTCCAATTTAAGATGCATTTCAATAAATGAATTTTATATTCTGGAATTATACCGGTTGAACGGACGGTTGCTCTGTTATGTTAGGGGTTTTACCCAACTGCCACAGAAGCGGAAGGCAGCCACCTATTTCGAGGGCCCGGGTGGTCACGGGCGGCCTCTTTTAGCCGGCTCGTACGTCACGCAGAGGGTACGTCTGGCCTATTCTAAGCCCGGGACCAGCACGGGACGAATGCAGAATGGAGCTTGTTCATTGTTTAAAATATAAGAATGAGTAATTCTAGTGTGTCCAAGTCTACATCTCGTGATTTTTGTTTGTTCTTTTCTGCTGAGATTAGAGAATGTGCATTTGCTGTTAAAATTTGGTTTGATTTCATTTAATTTATTATAAGTTTGTGTTTCCCAAACAGACTGACATTTGTTGTTGATGTATTGACAGACGTTTGATTTAAAGTCGGAGTGGGGAATTTTGAAATTGGTTATTACTAAGGATAATGCAGATTTGGCTTCTGAATCTGCTAATTCATTTCCACGAATATTAACGTGGCTGGGAAGCCAACAAAATACAATTTCATTTGAAGCGGAAAGATAATAATATTTTTTAAGAATTTGCTGAATTAATGGGTTTCTATGGTGTAAATCTTTAAGAGATTTTAATACAGAAAGAGAATCTGAATAAATGATAAACTGTTTTTCAGACAGATCTCTGATATGGTAAAGTGCAATATCAATTGCTTTGGCTTCGGCGGTAAAAATGGAGCTATTATCAGGTAATCTGATACTGTCAGTAAAATTTGCACTAATAACAGAACAAACAACTTTCTCATCTTGTTTCGAACCATCTGTATAAATTGACAGGTAATGTTTATACTTTGATTTGATTTCTAAAAATTCATTCTTAAAAATATGCGACTCGACTTCTGTTTTTTTATTTTTATGAAGGTCTAAAATAATCTTTGGAGGGTTTAACGTCCATGGCTCTTTTGATGGAAAAGAAAAATGCTGAACATTTTTAATATTGATATTGGCCTCTTCAAGTAACGGTTGTATTCTCAGGCCTAGGGGTTTAATAGCCGTTGGTTTGTTGTTGTAAAATCTTTCATATTTAGGATTAAAAACACAATCATGGGCTGAATTACGTGGATTGGCGGCTAATTTAGTAACATATTGAAGAGACAATTTCTCTCTTCTTATATACAATGATGGTTCATTTGATTCAGCGTATAAACTTTCGACGGGGGAAGTACGAAAAGCCCCTAGAGCCAGACGTAAACCTTGGTGATGAATAGTATCCAAAGATTTCAAATAAGATTTTCTTGCGGATCCATAAACTATGGATCCATAATCCAATTTAGATCTAATTAAAGATCTATAGAGATTTAAAAGAACAGTACGATCTCCTCCCCAGTCGGAACTGGAGAGAACTTTAAGAATATCAAGAGCTTTTAAACATTTAGCTTTTAAAGCTTTGATGTGTGGTATAAAAGATAATTTGTTATCGAACAAAAGACCCAGGAATTTTGCTTCACTGACGACTGGAATTGGACTACCGTATATCGTGAGATGAGGATCTAAATGTAGCTGACGTATCTGACAAAAATGAACGCATTGAGTTTTTGTTTTTGAAAATTTGAAACCATTTTCTGTTGCCCAATCTTCTATATTGTTTAAACATCGTTGTAGTTTGAATTCAATGGTTTCCATATTTTTCGATCTAATAAATATTCCAAAATCGTCAACAAAAAGTGAACAATCAAGGTCTTTCACACATTTAACAATATCGTTAATTTTAATGCCAAACAAGGTAGGTGATAAAATGCTTCCCTGTGGTACACCTTGTTCTTGTTTAAATATGTCCGATAACGTATTACCTATTCGAACATTAAATGTTCGATCTGATAAAAAGTTTTGAATAAAACGTGGTAATCGGCCTTTAAGGCCTAATTTATGTAAATCTTTCATGATGCCATGTTTCCAGGTAGTATCGTAAGCTTTTTCTAAGTCAAAAAATACAGCTACGACATGTTCTTTTTCAACAAAGGCATCACGAATAAAAGATTCCAAACGAATCAAATGATCGTTTGTACAGTTATTTTTTCTGAATCCAGCTTGATATTTTGTTATAAGCTGGTTTGATTCTAAGAACCAAACCAGTCTATCATTAATCATTCTCTCCATTGTTTTACACAAACAACTTGTCAAAGCAATAGGTCTATAGTTAGTAGCTTCAGTATGATCTTTATTTGGTTTTGGTATAGGTATAATCGTTGCTTTACTCCAGTCTTTTGGAAATTTTCCAGTGATCCAAATATCATTTAAAATATTTAATAAAGTTTTTAAAGCGTTATCGGGTAAATGTTTAAGAATTTGATAATGGATGTCATCAGGACCAGCAGCTGTATCGTGAGATTTATTAAGAGCATCTGATAATTCTGAAGCTGTGAATGGTACATTATATCTTTCATGATTTAGTGACGTAAAATTTAGATGCTCTTTCTCTTGTTCCTGTTTTATGTTTTGAAAGGTTTCGGAATAATTTGCACTAGAAGAGTTTTTTCTGAAAATTCTCTCCTAGTGCATTGGAAATATCTTTAGTCGTTGAGCATATATTTCCATTTGATTTAATATGGACATGTTTGTTATTTTTATTTTTGCCAGTAATTTTTCGAATCATGTCCCATATTTTCTTTGCTGGAGTTCTAGAATTAAGTTTGGAGACGTATTGCTGCCAAGATGTTCTTTTAGCCGTTTTTATTGTCTTGCGAGCTTTAGCTCGCATTTGTTTGGCATGGATTAGATTTTCTTTTGTTGGCTGCCTATTGAACTTTCGTAAGGCAGATTTTCTTTTATTTATTGAATTTTTAACATCTTTATTAAACCAAGGTCTATTTCTTTTTGAACGTGTCGAGGACTTTGGAATACATTTTTCGGCTACATGAATTAATGTATCAGTAAAAGCTTGTATATCATCTGCTGTTTTAAACATTTCAGGATTTAATTTTTCATTACATAGCTCTATAAAATTCTCCCAGTTTGCTTTATTCAAATTCCATCGGGAATGATGGTCTTCATTTGTCGATTCAATTTCTTCAATTTTAATTGGAAAATGGATGGATGGATGGATATTTTGTTTATAGACGCTCAACCCTAAAAGGGCATATAGCGTCTAATAAGATATATTATATGATGATTTTATTTAATGAGAAATTAAAAATATCTAGGATTGATGAGTTCATTTTAAGAAAGATAAAGTATCAATGATTTTATGTTATTAAAATACAGATCATATTTTATTAAAAAGTCCGATCTCTTTCAGAAAATCGAGTATTTTTTGAGTTGGCATATTAAAAAGTTCCTTTATATTTTTTACATTAAAATACTTTGTGCGAATATAATTAAATTCAGCACAAGTGACAAGAAAATGTTTGACCGTAAAAGGTTCGTTACAAGGAATGCAGAATGGAGCTTGTTCATTGTTTAAAATATAAGAATGAGTAATTCTAGTGTGTCCAAGTCTACATCTCGTGATTTTTGTTTGTTCTTTTCTGCTGAGATTAGAGAATGTGCATTTGCTGTTAAAATTTGGTTTGATTTCATTTAATTTATTATAAGTTTGTGTTTCCCAAACAGACTGACATTTGTTGTTGATGTATTGACAGACGTTTGATTTAAAGTCGGAGTGAGGAATTTTAAAATTGGTTATTACTAAGGATAATGCAGATTTGGCTTCTGAATCTGCTAATTCATTTCCACGAATATTAACGTGGCTGGGAAGCCAACAAAATACAATTTCTTTTGAAGCGGAAAGATAATAATATTTTTTAAGAATTTGCTGAATTAATGGGTTTCTATGGTGTAAATCTTTAAGAGATTTTAATACAGAAAGAGAATCTGAATAAATGATAAACTGTTTTTCAGACTGATCTCTGATATGGTAAAGTGCAATATCAATTGCCTTGGCTTCGGCGGTAAAAATGGAGCTATTATCAGGTAATCTGATACTGTCAGTAAAATTTGGACTAATAACAGAACAAGCAACTTTCTCATCTTGTTTCGAACCATCTGTATAAATTGACAGGTAATGTTTATAATTTGATTTGATTTCTAAAAATTCATTCTTAAAAATATGCGACTCGACTTCTGTTTTTTTATTTTTATGAAGGTCTAAAATAATCTTTGGAGGGTTTAACGTCCATGGCTCTTTTGATGGAAAAGAAAAATGCTGAACATTTTTAATATTGATATTGGCCTCTTCAAGTAACGGTTGTATTCTCAGGCCAAGGGGTTTAATAGCTGTTGGTTTATTATTGTAAAATCTTTCATATTTAGGGTTAAAAACACAATCATGAGCTGAATTACGTGGATTGGCGGCTAATTTAGTAACATATTGAAGAGACAATTTCTCTCTTCTTATATACAATGATGGTTCATTTGATTCAGCGTATAAACTTTCGACGGGGGAAGTACGAAAAGCCCCTAGAGCCAGACGTAAACCTTGGTGATGAATAGTATCCAAAGATTTCAAATAAGATTTTCTTGCGGATCCATAAATTATGGATCCATAATCCAATTTAGATCTAATTAAAGATCTATAGAGATTTAAAAGGACAGTACGATCTCCTCCCCAGTCGGAACTGGAGAGAACTTTAAGAATATCAAGAGCTTTTAAACATTTAGCTTTTAAAGCTTTGATGTGTGGTATAAAAGATAATTTGTTATCGAACAAAAGACCCAGGAATTTTGCTTCACTGACGACTGGAATTGGACTACCGTATATCGTGAGATGAGGATCTAAATGTAGCTGACGTATCTGACAAAAATGAACGCATTGAGTTTTTGTTTTTGAAAATTTGAAACCATTTTCTGTTGCCCAATCTTCTATATTGTTTAAACATCGTTGTAGTTTGAATTCAATGGTTTCCATATTTTTCGATCTAATAAATATTCCAAAATCGTCAACAAAAAGTGAACAATCAAGGTCTTTCACACATTTAACAATATCGTTAATTTTAATGCCAAACAAGGTAGGTGATAAAATGCTTCCCTGTGGTACACCTTGTTCTTGTTTAAATATGTCCGATAACGTATTACCTATTCGAACATTAAATGTTCGATCTGATAAAAAATTTTGAATAAAAAGTGGTAATCGGCCTTTAAGGCCTAATTTATGTAAATCTTTCATGATGCCATGTTTCCATGTAGTATCGTAAGCTTTTTCAAGATCAAAAAATACAGCTACGACATGTTCTTTTTTAATAAAGGCATCACGAATAAAGGATTCCAAACGAATCAAATGATCGTTTGTACAGTTATTTTTTCTGAAACCAGCTTGATATTTTGTTATTAGCTGGTTTGATTCCAAGAACCAAACCAGTCTATCATTAATCATTCTCTCCATTGTTTTACATAAACAACTTGTCAAAGCAATAGGTCTGTAGTTAGTAGCTTCAGTATGATCTTTATTTGGTTTTGGTATAGGTATAATCGTTGCTTTACTCCAGTCTTTTGGAAATTTTCCAGTGATCCAAATATCATTTAAAATATTTAATAAAGTTTTTAAAGCGTTATCGGGTAAATGTTTAAGAATTTGTTAATGAATGTCATCAGGACCAGCAGCTGTATCGTGAGATTTATGAAGAGCATCTAATAATTCTGAAGCTGTGAATGGTACATTATATTTTTCATGATTTAGTGACGTAAAATTTAGATGCTCTTTCTCTCGTTCCTGTTTTATGTTTTGAAAGGTTTCGGAATAATTTGCACTAGAAGAGTTTTTTCTGAAAATTCTCTCCTAGTGCATTGGAAATATCTTTAGTCGTTGAGCATATATTTCCATTTGATTTAATATGGACATGTTTGTTATTTTTATTTTTGCCAGTAATTTTTCGAATCATGTCCCATATTTTCTTTGCTGGAGTTCTAGAATTAAGTTTGGAGACGTATTGCTGCCAAGATGTTCTTTTAGCCGTTTTTATTGTCTTGCGAGCTTTAGCTCGCATTTGTTTGGCATGGATTAGATTTTCTTTTGTTGGCTGCCTATTGAACTTTCGTAAGGCAGATTTTCTTTTATTTATTGAATTTTTAACATCTTTATTAAACCAAGGTCTATTTCTTTTTGAACGTGTCGAGGACTTTGGAATACATTTTTCGGCTACATGAATTAATGTATCAGTAAAAGCTTGTATATCATCTGCTGTTTTAAACATTTCAGGATTTAATTTTTCATTACATAGCTCTATAAAATTCTCCCAGTTTGCTTTATTCAAATTCCATCGGGAATGATGGTCTTCATTTGTCGATTCAATTTCTTCAATTTTAATTGGAAAATGATCGCTCCCATGAAGGTCATCTAAAACTGACCAATCAAAATCTAAGTAAATATTTGGAGAGCATATAGACAAATCTAAAGCAAAATAATTTCTTGTAGGAGAATGAAGATAAGTTGGTTGTTTATCGTTAAATAAACATAGATCATTTTCTGCAATAAAATTTTCTATTATTTCTCCTTTGTCATTTGTATCCAGACAACCCCATAGTTTGCTGTGACTATTAAAGTCACCTAATAATAAATAAGGACGAGGTAACTGGTTTATAAGATTTTCTAAATCGTGTTTAGAAAATTTACAGTGTGGAGGGAGATATAGAGAACAAATTGTTATGGATTTAGACAGAGTGACATTTACAGCAACAGCTTGTAAATTACTATTTATATCTATCTGTCTATGAGGAACATTTGATTTTACAAGGATAGATGAGCCTCCTGAGGCTTTCTGATTTTCAGTTGCGATATGATTATATAAACTATAATTTTTAAAATTAATATTATCTGTATTCTTTAAAAAGGTTTCCTGGAGACAAAAGACAGTCGGAGAAAGTAGTGTTGTTAAAATTAAAATTTCGTTATAATTTGCTTTTAGTCCTCGACAGTTCCACTGAATAATTGATTTTTTATCCATGATGAATGGAGAGATGATTTGAAAATAAGGAACTTAATCCTTTTGTTTTCTCTGAGACTGCAAGAACATGGAGGAGTCAGTCTCTAACTCCATGTTCTCAAGGGAATCGAACCGATTGACCAACTTGATCGGATCGGCCGACGCCCCTTTACTATATGGATTTGGTGCTTTATCTTTATCTTTTTCTTTTCCATTTTTTTCTTTCTGGTCAGCTGTCCTGGACCTGGATCTCTGTTGTGATCCACTTGTTTTAGTCGGCTGTGTTTGTGAACTGTTTTGAGATTTTGTTGGTGGTCTAGACTGATGAGTAGATGTGGGTTTAGGTTTAGGTTTTACAGTAGGAGTAATAACTTTTGAATTTGCTTTGATGACAGAATCTTTTTCGTTAAACTGGGTAGAACTTTCTTTGGTTTCAGGTTTAGTGTTTAGGGATTGAACAACTTTTGCAAAGGTGATTTCAGGTTGATTTTCTTGAATCTTTTTGGCTTCCAAATAAGTGATTTTTTGTGTAACTTTAATTTTCATGATTTCTTTCTCTTTTTTCCAAATTTCACACTGATTTGATTTTGATTGATGGTTTTTGTGACAGTTCACACACTTGGCTTCATTTTTACAAGCATTTGTAGGGTGATCAAATTCACCCATACCACATTTTTCACATACTGATCCAGGTACTTCCGGACAGCCGTTTTCATGATGTTCAAACCTCTGACAGTTGAAACACCGCAGAGGATTTGGAATGTAGACTTCAACCGGTATAATTCGGTAAAAGATTTTTAGTGATTTCGGTAAAGTTGTGGTGTTGAAAGTTAGTAAAAGTGTATTTGTTTCTATAAAGTTTCCATCTTTTTTAATTTTAAAACGTTTGCAAGCTGTTACTCCTTGTGTGTTAAGATATTCTGTGATATTTTCTTCAGTTTCATGTTTTAGCATTCTGTCACGGATAATACCTTTGCAACTGTTTAGAGTTTTATGTTCCGTGACAGAGACATTAATGTTAAAGAATTTTGTAATTTTCAAGAGATTATCAGTTTGAGATTTTCTGTTAGTTTCGACCAAAAGAGTTCCATTTTTTAATTTTTTTACATTTTTTGGAGTGCCTATAATTGATTCTATTTGCTTTTCTATAATGAAAGGTGACAGTGAAGTAATAGGTTTGTCCTCTTTACTCGAAATCACTAAAAATTTAGCGAAGTTCTCATTAGCTTTGAATGTAAATGTAGTCGGTTGCGTGTCGTCCTCCGAAGAGTCGAACGCCAGAAATCGTTTTCGAGATGCCATGGTGATGAAATTTTTGATTCGATAGCTATGCGCCCCACCCTCCATGGAGCCCTACAAGGGGACGTTTAACAGAAATGGATCTCCTATTTCTAACGTCAAGGCTACATTGCTATTATACTCGGTGTCAAGATCAGAGTCTTCAGCTCGGCCTCATGCTTAGATGATTTCCCACCTATTCATCTAAATTTCCATAGAAAAATTTATGAACAGTTGAGTTCATCCCCCTATCCACAGCCTCCACTCACAGAGGTTTCCGCCAAAGCCCCAATACAAGCCCACCAATTGACCCTTCAGCCGCCGCCCATTGAAACTCACTTAAAGTTAGAGGAACATGAGAAAAATAAGCCCGGTTTGGTACCATAAAGATACGTATGAAAGTGAGAAAGAAGCTAAGAACAAGTTGTGCGCTTCTAGAGCTTGGCACGACTGAGCCGATTGATCCAGGTCGGATCTAACCCAGACCGCTCTTCTATCTGAAATAAGGGCCAAAATGATGTGTTGAAAAGCTGGAGATCCCTGGGCTTTCCTCAATCATCAGGTTCCCCTCTCCCAGCATACGAGACGCCACCCACGGCAAACAGGTGGTTCCTGTTTTAATAGGGGATTACACCCCATCCACTACAGAAGGAAAGTGATCTGTAAATTTTATTCCCTACAGACAAGGGAGGCCGAAAACGTCTGGGAAATTGAAAGGTTATTTTTAACAAATTAGGAGATCCATATTTAAAATAAACAGTTTATTATAGAAAGAAGGATTCATTTTGGATTCATTTTTTAAGAGTCAAACAAACAATCTGTGTTAGATGATATGTAGCTTTCTAATGATATGTAGCTTTCATACCTTGAAAAACGTTTAGTTTTTTATCTAACAATATTAAATGCATCTTATTTTTTAATGTGGAGAATGCTAGAGTTCGGAAAAATGACACAAACACAAGACAAACACATATGTTAAATACAGATGAGGTTATAATCTTCGTCCCATGTGCGACCCACGGGCACATAATGATACACAAACAAATGAAGCATGTTAGTAACATGAGATAGGAAAGGTTTAAAAGGATAGATCTCGCGAAATTTGTTTTTTCCAATTTAAGATGCATTTCAATAAATGAATTTTATATTCTGGAATTATACCGGTTGAACGGACGGTTGCTCTGTTATGTTAGGGGTTTTACCCAACTGCCACAGAAGCGGAAGGCAGCCACCTATTTCGAGGGCCCGGGTGGTCACGGGCGGCCTCTTTTAGCCGGCTCGTACGTCACGCAGAGGGTACGTCTGGCCTATTCTAAGCCCGGGACCAGCACGGGACACAAATAATTGGAAGTGATACTTTATGCATAAAATGGATGGATGGATGGATATTTTGTTTATAGACGCTCAACCCTAAAAGGGCATATAGCGTCTAATAAGTTTTATGTTATATGATGATTTTATTTAATGAGAAATTTAAAAATATCTAGGATTGATGTATTTATTTTAAAGAGATAAAGTATCAATGATTTTAAGTGATTAAAAGTATCAATGATTTTAAGTGATTAAAAATACTGATCATATTTTATTAAAAAGTTCGATGGATGGATGGATATTTTGTTTATAGACGCTCAACCCTAAAAGGGCATACAGCGTCTAATAAGTTTTATGTTATATGATGATTTTATTTAATGAGAAATTTAAAAATATCTAGGATTGATGTATTTATTTTAAAGAGATAAAGTATCAATGATTTTAAGTGATTAAAAATACTGATCATATTTTATTAAAAAGTCCGATCTCTTTAAGAAAGTCGAGTATTTTCTGAGTTGGCATATCAAAAAGTTCCTTTATAGTTTTTATATTAAAATACTTTGTGCGAATGTGATTAAATTCAGCACAAGTGATAAGAAAATGTTTGACTGTGAAAGGTTCATTACAAGGAATGCAGAATGGAGCTTGTTCATTGTTTAAAATATAAGAATGAGTAATTCTAGTGTGTCCAAGTCTACATCTCGTGATTTTTGTTTGTTCTTTTCTGCTGAGATTAGAAAATGTGCATTTGCTGTTAAAATTTGGTTTGATTTCATTTAATTTATTATAAGTTTGTGTTTCCCAAACAGACTGACATTTGTTGTTGATGTATTGACAGACGTTTGATTTAAAGTCGGAGTGAGGAATTTTGAAATTGGTTATTACTAAGGATAATGCAGATTTGGCTTCTGAATCTGCTAATTCATTTCCACGAATATTAACGTGGCTGGGAAGCCAACAAAATACAATTTCTTTTGAAGCGGAAAGATAATAATATTTTTTAAGAATTTGCTGAATTAATGGGTTTGTATGGTGTAAATCTTTAAGAGATTTTAATACAGAAAGAGAATCTGAATAAATGATAAACTGTTTTTCAGACTGATCTCCGATATGGTAAAGTGCAATATCTATTGCCTTGGCTTCGGCGGTAAAAATGGAGCTATTATCAGGTAATCTGATACTGTCAGTAAAATTTGGACTAATAACAGAACAAGCAACTTTCTCATCTTGTTTCGAACCATCTGTATAAATTGACAGGTAATGTTTATAATTTGATTTGATTTCTAAAAATTCATTCTTAAAAATATGCGACTCGACTTCTGTTTTTTTATTTTTATGAAGGTCTAATATAATCTTTGGAGGGTTTAACGTCCATGGCTCTTTTGATGGAAAAGAAAAATGCTGAACATTTTTAATATTGATATTGGCCTCTTCAAGTAACGGTTGTATTCTCAGGCCTAGGGGTTTAATAGCCGTTGGTTTGTTGTTGTAAAATCTTTCATATTTAGGATTAAAAACACAATCATAGGCTGAATTACGTGGATTGGCGGCTAATTTAGTAACATATTGAAGAGACAATTTCTCTCTTCTTATATACAATGATGGTTCATTTGATTCAGCGTATAAACTTTCGACGGGGGAAGTACGAAAAGCCCCTAGAGCCAGACGTAAACCTTGGTGATGAATAGTATCCAAAGATTTCAAATAAGATTTTCTTGCGGATCCATAAACTATGGATCCATAATCCAATTTAGATCTAATTAAAGATCTATAGAGATTTAAAAGAACAGTACGATCTCCTCCCCAGTCGGAACTGGAGAGAACTTTAAGAATATCAAGAGCTTTTAAACATTTAGCTTTTAAAGCTTTGATGTGTGGTATAAAAGATAATTTGTTATCGAACAAAAGACCCAGGAATTTTGCTTCACTGACGACTGGAATTGGACTACCGTATATGGTGAGATGAGGATCTAAATGTAGCTGACGTATCTGACAAAAATGAACGCATTGAGTTTTTGTTTTTGAAAATTTGAAACCATTTTCTGTTGCCCAATCTATATTGTTTAAACATCGTTGTAGTTTGAATTCAATGGTTTCCATATTTTTCGATCTAATAAATATTCCAAAATCGTCAACAAAAAGTGAACAATCAAGGTCTTTCACACATTTAACAATATCGTTAATTTTAATGCCAAACAAGGTAGGTGATAAAATGCTTCCCTGTGGTACACCTTGTTCTTGTTTAAATATGTCCGATAACGTATTACCTATTCGAACATTAAATGTTCGATCTGATAAAAAGTTTTGAATAAAAAGTGGTAATCGGCCTTTAAGGCCTAATTTATGTAAATCTTTCATGATGCCATGTTTCCAGGTAGTATCGTAAGCTTTTTCTAAGTCAAAAAATACAGCTACGACATGTTCTTTTTTAACAAAGGCATCACGAATAAAAGATTCCAAACGAATCAAATGATCGTTTGTACAGTTATTTTTTCTGAATCCAGCTTGATATTTTGTTATAAGCTGGTTTGATTCTAAGAACCAAACCAGTCTATCATTAATCATTCTCTCCATTGTTTTACACAAACAACTTGTCAAAGCAATAGGTCTATAGTTAGTAGCTTCAGTATGATCTTTATTTGGTTTTGGTATAGGTATAATCGTTGCTTTACTCCAGTCTTTTGGAAATTTTCCAGTGATCCAAATATCATTTAAAATATTTAATAAAGTTTTTAAAGCGTTATCGGGTAAATGTTTAAGAATTTGATAATGGATGTCATCAGGACCAGCAGCTGTATCGTGAGATTTATTAAGAGCATCTGATAATTCTGAAGCTGTGAATGGTACATTATATCTTTCATGATTTAGTGACGTAAAATTTAGATGCTCTTTCTCTTGTTCCTGTTTTATGTTTTGAAAGGTTTCGGAATAATTTGCACTAGAAGAGTTTTTCTGAAAATTCTCTCCTAGTGCATTGGAAATATCTTTAGTCGTTGAGCATATATTTCCATTTGATTTAATATGGACATGCTTGTTATTTTTATTTTTGCCAGTAATTTTTCTAATCATGTCCCATATTTTCTTTGCTGGAGTTCTAGAATTAAGTTTGGAGACGTATTGCTGCCAAGATGTTCTTTTAGCCGTTTTTATTGTCTTGCGAGCATTTGCTCGCATTTGTTTGGCATGGATTAGATTTTCTTTTGTTGGCTGCCTATTGAACTTTCGTAAGGCAGATTTTCTTTTATTTATTGAATTTTTAACCTCTTTATTAAACCAAGGTCTATTTCTTTTTGAACGTGTCGAGGACTTTGGAATACATTTTTCGGCTACATGAATTAATGTATCAGTAAAAGCTTGTATATCATCTGCTGTTTTAAACATTTAAGGGTTTAATTTTTCATTACATAGCTCCATAAAGTTCTCCCAGTTTGCTTTATTCAAATTCCATCGGGAATGATGGTCTTCATTTGTCGATCCAATTTCTTCTATTTTAATTGGAAAATGATCGCTCCCATGAAGGTCATCTAAAACTGACCAATCAAAATCTAAGTAAATATTTGGAGAGCATATAGACAAATCTAAAGCAAAATAATTTCTTGTAGGAGAATGAAGATAAGTTGGTTGTTTATCGTTAAATAAACATAAATCATTTTCTGCAATAAAATTTTCTATTATTTCTCCTTTGTCATTTGTATCCAGACAACCCCATAGTTTGCTGTGACTATTAAAGTCACCTAATAATAAATAAGGACGAGGTAACTGGTTTATAAGATTTTCTAAATCGTGTTTAGAAAATTTACAGTGTGGAGGAAGATATAGAGAACAAATTGTTATGGATTTAGACAGAGTGACATTTACAGCAACAGCTTGTAAATTACTATTTATATCTATCTGTCTATGAGGAACATTTGATTTTACAAGGATAGATGAACCTCCTGAGGCTTTCTGATTTTCAGTTGCGATATGATTATATAAACTATAATTTTTAAAATTAATATTATCTGTATTTTTTAAAAAAGTTTCCTGGAGACAAAAGACAGTCGGAGAAAGTAGTGTTGTTAAAATTAAAATTTCGTTATAATTTGCTTTTAGTCCTCGACAGTTCCACTGAATAATTGATTTTTTATCCATGATAAATGGAGAGATGATTTGAAAATAAGGAACTTAATCCTTTTGTTTTCTCTGAGACTGCGAGAACATGGAGGAGTCAGTCTAACTCCATGGTCTCAAGGGAATCGAACCGATTGACCAACTTGATCGGATCGGCCGACGCCCCTTTACTATATGGATTTGGTGCTTTATCTTTATCTTTTTCTTTTCCATTTTTTCCTTTCTGGTCAGCTGTCCTGGACCTGGATCTCTGTTGTGATCCACTTGTTTTAGTCGGCTGTGTTTGTGAACTGTTTTGAGATTTTGTTGGTGGTCTAGACTGATGAGTAGATGTGGGTTTAGGTTTAGGTTTTACAGTAGGAGTAATAACTTTTGAATTTGCTTTGATGACAGAATCTTTTTCGTTAAACTGGGTAGAAATTTCTTTGGTTTCAGGTTTAGTGTTTAGGGATTGAACAACTTTTGCAAAGGTGATTTCAGGTTGATTTTCTTGTATTTTTTTGGCTTCCAAATAAGTGATTTTTTGTGTAACTTTAATTTTCATGATTTCTTTCTCTTTTTTCCAAATTTCACACTGATTTGATTTTGATTGATGGTTTTTGTGACAGTTCACACACTTGGCTTCATTTTTACAAGCATTTGTTGAGTGATCAAATTCATCCATACCACATTTTTCACATACTGATCCAGGTAATTCAGGACAGCCGTTTTCATGATGTCCAAACCTCTGACAGTTGAAACACCGCAGAGGATTTGGAATGTAGACTTCAACCGGTATAATTCGGTAAAAGATTTTTAGTGATTTCGGTAAAGTTGTGGTGTTGAAAGTTAGTAAAAGTGTATTTGTTTCTATAAAGTTTCCATCTTTTTTAATTTTAAAACGTTTGCAAGCTGTTACTCCTTGTGTGTTAAGATATTCTGTGATATTTTCTTCAGTTTCATGTTTTAGCATCCTGTCACGGATAATACCTTTGCAACTATTGAGTGTTTTATGTTCCGTGACGGAGACATTAATGTTGAAGAATTTTGTAATTTTCAAGAGATTATCAGTTTGAGATTTTCTGTTAGTTTCGACCAAAAGAGTTCCATTTTTTAATTTTTTTACATTTTTTGGAGTGCCTATTAAAGATTCTATTTGCTTTTCTATGATGAAAGGAGACAGTGAAGTAATTGGTTTGTCTTCCTTACTCGAAATCACTAAAAATTTAGCGAAGTTCTCATTTGCTTTGAAAGTAAAAGTAGTCGGTTGCGTGTCGTCCTCCGAAGAGTCGAACGCCAGAAATCGTTTTCGAGAGGCCATGGTGATGAAATTTTTGATTCGATAGCTATGCGCCCCACCCTCCATGGAGCCCTACAAGGGGACGTTTAACAGAAATGGATCTCCTATTTCTAACGTCAAGGCTACATTGCTATTATACTCGGTGTCAAGATCAGAGTCTTCAGCTCGGCCTCATGCTTAGATGATTTCCCACCTATTCATCTAAATTTCCATAGAAAAATTTATGAACAGTTGAGTTCATCCCCCTATCCACAGCCTCCACTCACAGAGGTTTCCGCCAAAGCCCCAATACAAGCCCACCAATTGACCCTTCAGCCGCCGCCCATTGAAACTCACTTAAAGTTAGAGGAACACGAGAAAAATAAGCCCGGTTTGTACCATAAAGATACGTATAAAAGAGAAAGAAGCTAAGAACAAGTTGTGCGCTTCTAGAGCTTGGCACGACTGAGCCGATTGATCCAGGCCGGATCTAACCTAGAACGCTCTTCTATCTGAAATAAGGGCCAAAATGATGTGTTGAAAAGCTGGAGATCCCTGGGCTTTCCTCAATCATCAGGTTCCCCTCTCCCAGCATACGAGACGCCACCCACGGCAAACAGGTGGTTCCTGTTTTAATAGGGGATTACACCCTATCCACTACAGAAGGAAAGTGATCTGTAGATTTTATTCCCTGTAGACAAGGGAGGCCGAAAACGTCTGGGAAATTGAAAGGTTATTTTTAACAAATTAGGAGATCCATATTTAAAATAAACAGTTTATTTTAGAAAGAAGTATTCATTTTTTAAGGGAGTCAAATAAACAAGCCGTGTTAGATGATATGTAGCTTTCAAATGATATGTAGCTTTCATACCTTGAAAAACGTTTAGTTTTTTATCTAACAATATTAAATGCATCTTATTTTTTAATGTGGAGAATGCTAGAGTTCGGAAAAATGACACAAACACAATACAAACACATATGTTAAATACAGATGAGGTTATAATCTTCGTCCCATGTGCGACCCACGGGCACAGGATGATACAAAAACAAATGAAGCATGTTAGTAACATGAGATAGGAAAGGTTTAAAAGGATAGATCTCGCGAAATTTGTTTTTTTCAAATTTATGATGCATTTCAATAAATGTAATTTTATAGTTAGGAATTATACCGGTTGAACGGACGGTTGCTCTGTTATGTTAGGGGTTTTACCCAACTGCCACAGAAGCGGAAGGCAGCCACCTATTTCGAGGGCCCGGGTGGTCACGGGCGGCCTCTTTTAGCCGGCTCGTACGTCACGCAGAGGGTACGTCTGGCCTATTTTAAGCCCGGGACCAGCACGGGACTGCATAAAATGGAGTTTCATAGAACTTTTGTAATTGTGTATGAAATATGTGGCGAGTAAAATGCTCCGTTTCACATGCAATCGATGATTTACAACCGAACCCAATAGTGCTCTAACTATGAAACCAATAGATCAACGGCCTGGCGACTGACGCGTGTGTATTGTTCTGTATAAGAATTCATAACATGTAATAAGGAATTAGCAATTGAAGGGTTTGTTTGATATCCCTTTAAATATATAATGGAGCATTCCGACTTCCACAACTGGAGCAGTCTACTTAAGACATATGGAAATCAACGGGTAAATTCGATCTGGATTTAATGTTTTAAAGTTATTTAGATTCTAAAAGCAATAACATTTAAGAGCAATGGACAGAGTAAATTAGGTATAGTTAAGCTCATAGCTCTGCTTTCAGAGGCCAGACTAGCTAGTTTGGACCGAGTAAGCCTCAGTGAATACCAGTGCGATTAATGAAGAAACTGTAAAATTTCGGGCCATGGTCAGCGTTCGTCTGCCTAGCTACAGATATGGGTTTTAGGCATAATGCATAGCTCAGATGGGATTGGAATATCTAAATGATACGTCGAGGCGCTACTATTTGTATACCTATACATGCTTTCATACAAAAAGGAAATCTGTAGTATTCGCTTAACAAAATGGGATTTATAAATATGGACTTCTCTGGAGCTATGCATTATGGTATTTGCATTAATTCCAGACTATTAAGAAGGCAGTATTTAAATTCTGAAATCCATGGTGCTCGAGTTGAATTAAATGAATAAAAAAGTATTACAAAGCGCACTACACAAAGTGCACTACCAGACCGTCATAACTTCAAGAAGTTACGAAAATGAGTGAAGTAGGTTTTACATTTATCATGAAGGAAACATACTCTGCTGTAAGCCAGTTGGCTACGGTCCTAGCGATTCCTGAAACGGGAAGCTCATTGCACTGAATTTCATAAGAGATCGTACTTGTACCGGCGAATGTTTCTACGGTACCAACTCGGTTAGAGAACCACACTACGATAGTACTGTCCTGAAATACAAATTTAAAACTTTATTAAGTTCACAAAAATACATGTGAATGATCACAGAAAAGCAAAGAGTCGAGGCAGATGTGGACCAGAGTATCAAAACATTAGGACTGGATGTAACATTGCAGATCCTGCTGTATTTTAGACATACCACCAATCACCTAGTAGCGAAATGGACGCTCAGGATTATAGTAAAAGTACCAAATATTAATCCCCTCAGTCCGGCAGATAAACCGTACCAATGCAAACAATGTCGATTCAGATGCAAGGGCTCGCAATAAGCCGTCTCAGAATCTACATTGTTCGCCATTTTGATTTTTGACTGACATACCCGTTTGCAATAGTGAGTCTGCTCAAATTCAATGATGGACGAGTCTACTCAAGAAACTCAAGATGGAATAGCTATGGGTATATTCTGTCTTCCCCATGTAGTGAGGGTCGTTTCTGTTCTGATGCATGTTGTATGGGGTTTTGAAAAAATGTGTGCGCTCTTGTGCAGGTCTGTTCCTATGAAGTCAAGTACCGTATCTATCCGAAATATCAGGACATTCTCCTCCCCCTCACCCCCTCCTCCCCCCCCCCCCCCCAACTCACCTTCCCCCTAAAATTCGAACATGAACAAGTCCATTTCACTGTTATGGCTATAGAACTTTTGAAAACTTGGTATATGTTAAAGGCTCCATATTCCTCAAACAGACATATTTATCCGAGAACAGGTTAATATATATATATATATATATATATATATATATTATGGAGATTTTAAGGTCGTGTTTATAACAGTAAAATCTCAATGGCTACGGTCCTTTCGACATCTCTCGGAAAAACGGTTTTTGTTTGGTGTTTTATTTAAAAAAAAAATTGTTTTGACTGACCATATCTTATCAGAAACCATTTGTCTTTTCTGTTTCTGTGTTCTGTTTTCAAATTTTTACAGTAAAATCAAATTTACGGCCAAAACTTGGTCTGGCCTATGCAATTTCTATAGTAAAGTGATATTTTGATTTTTTGTCTAAGAATTTTTTTTATTTTTTTTTTTTTTTGCTGAATTTTAATTATTGATGTTTCACAACAATGTGAAAATTTCAGAAAAATGAACAGGCGGAATTTGTTGAAAATCCAAGTTACCTACCTACAGATTTCTGCATAATTTGCATTCATTTTTACTATGGGAAAAAGTGAAAAGATTTGATTTTTTGAAAACCAATGATTTGAATAAAACTTTTTTGCATAGGTAGTTACGACAAACGGGTTTGCATTAAATCATGACAAAAGTTTGCAAATTTTC
Organism: Anodontia alba; assembly: GCA_964016985.1. Classification (NCBI taxonomy): domain Eukaryota; kingdom Metazoa; phylum Mollusca; class Bivalvia; order Lucinida; family Lucinidae; genus Anodontia; species Anodontia alba. The sequence continues at coordinate 83,782,034 of OZ024824.1, forward strand.
TTCTGTGTAAAGCGCCAAGCAAAACACGACTTTCTGAAAGATGTTGAAAGCACAGTAGGCATGTGGATAAGGGGCTAGAACAGTGTTGCATTTACATGTACATTTGTCATAAGAGCCGCAACGCCAAGAAACATGTTCGAACATGTGAGTTCAGCGAACATTCAGATGAGTATGCACATAAGCACAATCTAATCAAGAGTGCCGACAACAGTTCGTATGAAACTGCATCCTTAGCTATCAAAAATGAGATCCAAAACTGCATCTTGTGAAGATTCTGGCTAGACTGGATGCGCATGAGCGCACGTGTCAGGAGGTAGTTTCTCTGATATTGCGGCTAATAGATATACAGCATAGAACTGAAGCACAATTTTCGAATTATGTATGCTGTTGCTTTAGATGGAAGCCTTCAACAAAAGGCATTTTCTATAGCACTGACGATTACCAAGATTTATTATGAAATATACAGTCGTCTATAAACGTATGCCTTTATCAGGAACCGTGAATGCACAGACTGACGAGAGATGTACTCTTAGTACATACGAAAAATGTTATCAAGAAAGGCTACAATTAATCCTCAGACACCAGGTGCACACGAGAGAAACGATGTTTTGCTGTAATAAAATTCTCAGTTAAGGGTCTGGATGGTATTGGTAGGAAGTTTGACATAACTGAGCATGTCACTCGCCACAATTTTACATGTCGCTTTAAAGGGTTAGTATTGTTATAAGTAGATTGCTCACCTGAGAACAGCCTGTTATATTACTTTGTGCCCCACTTGTAGAAACAGTACATATGACAGCTGCAGTGGTGCCTTGATCCTGTACAGCGAACACATTCGTATATAAACCCGAGTTGGGATTAGTAACTTCGATAGAACCATCCGGACTGCAGGCTGGAACAGACACGGGTAGTTACTTGTGTAAGAATACTAACAACGCACACATATAATGCACATGCTAGCAATACTGTACGATTTGGATGGATGGATGGATATTTTGTTTATAGACGCTCAACCCTAAAAGGGCATATAGCGTCTAATAAGTTTTATGTTATATGATGATTTTATTTAATGAGAAATTTAAAAATATCTATGATTGATGTGTTTATTTTAAAGAGATAAAGTATCAATGATTTTAAGTTATTAAAAATACTGAACATATTTTATTAAAAAGTCTGATCTCTTTAATAAAGTCGAGTATTTTCTGAGTTGGCATATCAAAAAGTTGTTTTATAGTTTTTATATTAAAATACTTTGTGCGAATGTGGTTAAATTCAGCACAAGTGATAAGAAAATGTTTGACTGTGAAAGGTTCATTACAAGGAATGCAGAATGGAGCTTGTTCATTGTTTAAAATATAAGAATGAGTAATTCTAGTGTGTCCAAGTCTACATCTCGTGATTTTTGTTTGTTCTTTTCTGCTGAGATTAGAGAATGTGCATTTGCTGTTAAAATTTGGTTTGATTTCATTTAATTTATTATAAGTTTGTGTTTCCCAAACAGACTGACATTTGTTGTTGATGTATTGACAGACGTTTGATTTAAAGTCGGAGTGAGGAATTTTGAAATTGGTTATTACTAAGGATAATGCAGATTTGGCTTCTGAATCTGCTAATTCATTTCCACGAATATTAACGTGGCTGGGAAGCCAACAAAATACAATTTCTTTTGAAGCGGAAAGATAATAATATTTTTTAAGAATTTGCTGAATTAATGGGTTTCTATGGTGTAAATCTTTAAGAGATTTTAATACAGAAAGAGAATCTGAATAGATGATACTGTTTTTCAGACTGATCTCTGATATGGTAAAGTGCAATATTAATTGCCTTGGCTTCGGCGGTAAAAATGGAGCTATTATCAGGTAATCTGATACTGTCAGTAAAATTTGGACTAATAACAGAACAAGCAACTTTCTCATCTTGTTTCGAACCATCTGTATAAATTGACAGGTAATGTTTATAATTTGATTTGATTTCTAAAAATTCATTCTTAAAAATATGCGACTCGACTTCTGTTTTTTTATTTTTATGAAGGTCTAAAATAATCTTTGGAGGGTTTAACGTCCATGGCTCTTTTGATGGAAAAGAAAAATGCTGAACATTTTTAATATTGATATTGGCCTCTTCAAGTAATGGTTGTATTCTCAGGCCAAGGGGTTTAATAGCCGTTGGTTTGTTGTTGTAAAATCTTTCATATTTAGGATTAAAACACAATCATAGGCTGAATTACGTGGATTGGCGGCTAATTTAGTAACATATTGAAGAGACAATTTCTCTTATATACAATGATGGTTCATTTGATTCAGCGTATAAACTTTCAACGGGGGAAGTACGAAAAGCCCCTAGAGCCAGACGTAAACCTTGGTGATGAATAGTATCCAAAGATTTCAAATAAGATTTTCTAGCGGATCCATAAACTATGGATCCATAATCCAGTTTAGATCGAATTAAAGATCTATAGAGATTTAAAAGAACAGTACGATCTCCTCCCCAGTCGGAACTGGAGAGAACTTTAAGAATATCAAGTGTTTTAAGAGATTTAGCTTTTAAAGCTTTTGCTTTAAGACATTTAGCTTTTAAAGCTTTTGCTTTAAGACATTTAGCTTTTAAAGCTTTGATGTGTGGTATAAAAGATAATTTGTTATCGAACAAAAGACCCAGGAATTTTGCTTCACTGACGACTGGAATTGGACTACCGTATATGGTGAGATGAGGATCTAAATGTAGCTGACGTATCTGACAAAAATGAACGCATTGAGTTCTTGTTTTTGAAAATTTGAAACCATTTTCTGTTGCCCAATCTTCTATATTGTTTAAACATCGTTGTAGTTTGAATTCAATGGTTTCCATATTTTTCGATCTAATAAATATTCCAAAATCGTCAACAAAAAGTGAACAATCAAGGTCTTTCACACATTTAACAATATCGTTAATTTTAATGCCAAACAAGGTAGGTGATAAAATGCTTCCCTGTGGTACACCTTGTTCTTGTTTAAATATGTCCGATAACGTATTACCTATTCGAACATTAACTGTTCGATCTGATAAAAAAAATTGAATAAAAAGTGGTAACCGGCCTTTAAGGCCTAATTTATGTAAATCTTTCATGATGCCATGTTTCCATGTAGTATCGTAAGCTTTTTCAAGATCAAAAAATACAGCTACGACATGTTCTTTTTTAATAAAGACATCACGAATAAAGGATTCCAAACGGATCAAATGATCGTTTGTACAGTTATTTTTTCTGAATCCAGCTTGGTATTTTGTTATAAGCTGGTTTGATTCCAAGAACCAAACCAGTCTATCATTAATCATTCTCTCCATAATTTTACATAAACAACTTGTCAAAGCAATAGGTCTGTAGTTAGTAGCTTCAGTATGATCTTTATTTGGTTTTGGTATAGGTATAATCGTTGCTTTACTCCAGTCTTTTGGAAATTTTCCAGTGATCCAAATATCATTTAAAATATTTAATAAAGTTTTTAAAGCGTTATCGGGTAAATGTTTAAGAATTTGATAATGAATGTCATCAGGACCAGCAGCTGTATCATGAGATTTATGAAGAGCATCTAATAATTCTGAAGCTGTGAATGGTACATCATACTTTTCATGATTTAGTGACGTAAAATTTAGATGCTCTCTCTCGTTCCTGTTTTATGTTTTGAAAGGTTTCGGAATAATTTGCACTAGAAGAGTTTTTATGAAAATTCTCCCCTAGTGCATTGGAAACATCTTTAGTCGTTAAACATATATTTCCATTTGATTTAATATGGACATGCTTTTTATTTTTATTTTTGCCAGTAATTTTTCGAATCATGTCCCATATTTTCTTTGCTGGAGTTCTAGAATTAAGTTTGGAGACTTTCAAATGATATGTAGCTTTCATACCTTGAAAAACTTTTTTATCTAACAATATTAAATGCATCTTACTTTTTAATGTGGAGAATGCTAGAGTTCGGAAAATGACACAAACACAATACAAACACATATGTTAAATACAGATGAGGTTATAATCTTCGTCCCATGTACGACCCACGGGCACAGGATGATACACAAACAAATGAAGCATGTTAGTAACATGAGATAGGAAAGGATAGATCTCGCGAAATTTGTTTTTTTCTCAATTTAAGATGCATTTCAGTAAATTGAATTTTATAGTCTGGAATTATACCGGTTGAACGGACGATTGCTCTGTTATGTAAGGGGTTTTACCCAACTGCCACAGAAGCGGAAGGCAGCCACCTACTTCGAGGGCCCGGGTGGTCACGGGCAGCTGTATGTTAGGGGTTTTACCCAGTTGTCACAGAAGCGGAAGGCAACCACCTATTTCGAGGGCCCGGGTGGTCACGGGCAGCCTCTTTTAGACGACTTGTACGTCACGCAGAGGGTACGTCTGGGCTATTCTAAGCCCGGCACCAGCACGGCGCGTGACTGCCTTGAAGTTTATTTTAGACTAGTATGAACAAAAGGTATTGTGCATTGTTGAATGACGAGTGAACTTACTGTAGACGAGGTCTGTAATAGCAGAGCCAAACTTCGCATTGAAAGCTAACACCATAACAAAGCAAATGAACATCATTCTGAAAGTACATATGAATGGACAAGTGTTCAAGTAAAAACAGCATATATTTAAAGTCTATAGAAATTAACGTTTAATGTGCTTAGCGTTTATTAGAAATTTAGAAGGCGACATTTGGACTGAACCCGCGACGAAAAGTCCAAGGCGACATTTGGACTGAACCCGCGACGAAAAGTCCAAGGCGACATTTGGACTGAACCCGCGACGAAAAGTCCAAGGCGACATTTGGACTGAACCCGCGACGAAAAGCCCAAGGCGACATTTGGACTGAACCCGCGACGAAAAGCCCAAGGCGACATTTGGACTGAACCCGCGACGAAAAGTCCAAGGCGACATTTGGACTGAACCCGCGACGAAAAGTCCAAGGCGACATTTGGACTGAACCCGCGACGAAAAGTCCAAGGCGACATTTGGACTGAACCCGCGACGAAAAGTCCAAGGCGACATTTGGACTGAACCCGCGACGAAAAGTCCAAGGCGACATTTGGACTGAATCCGCGACGAAAAGTCCAAGGCGACATTTGGACTGAATCCGACCAAAAGCAGAAGGCGACATTTGGACTGAATCCGACCAAATGCAGAAGGCGACATTTGGACTGAATCCGACCAAATGCAGAAGGCGACATTTGGACTGAATCCGACGAAATGCAGAAGGCGACATTTGGACTGAATCCGACGAAATGCAGAAGGCGACATTTGGACTGAATCCGACGAAATGCAGAAGGCGACATTTGGACTGAATCCGACGAAATGCAGAAGACGACATTTGGACTGAATCCGACGAAATGCAGAAGACGACATTTGGACTGAATCCGACGAAATGCAGAAGACGACATTTGGACTGAATCCGACGAAATGCAGAAGACGACATTTGGACTGAATCCGACGAAATGCAGAAGACGACATTTGGACTGAATCCGACGAAATGCAGAAGACGACATTTGGACTGAATCCGACGAAATGCAGAAGACGACATTTGGACTGAATCCGACGAAATGCAGAAGACGACATTTGGACTGAATCCGACGAAATGCAGAAGACGACATTTGGACTGAATCCGACGATATGCAGAAGACGACATTTGGACTGAATCCGACGATATGCAGAAGACGACATTTGGACTGAATCCGACGATATGCAGAAGACGACATTTGGACTGAATCCGACGATATGCAGAAGACGACATTTGGACTGAATCCGACGATATGCAGAAGACGACATTTGGACTGAATCCGACGAAATGCAGAAGACGACATTTGGACTGAATCCGACGAAATGCAGAAGACGACATTTGGACTGAATCCGACGAAATGCAGAAGACGACATTTGGACTGAATCCGACGAAATGCAGAAGACGACATTTGGACTGAATCCGACGAAATGCAGAAGACGACATTTGGACTGAATCCGACGAAATGCAGAAGACGACATTTGGACTGAATCCGACGAAATGCAGAAGACGACATTTGGACTGAATCCGACGAAATGCAGAAGACGACATTTGGACTGAATCCGGACTGAATCCGACGAAATGCAGAAGACGACATTTGGACTGAATCCGACGAAATGCAGAAGACGACATTTGGATTGAATCCGACGAAATGCAGAAGACGACATTTGGATTGAATCCGACGAAATGCAGAAGACGACATTTGGATTGAATCCGACGAAATGGAGAAGACGACATTTGGATTGAATCCGACAGGTATGAATTGACTATTATATTATACGGCAGACTGTATGCCTAGTTAACCTAATTATTGTAGATGGCCATGCTTCACTCTTTGATAATTGCACGACGGCTGTTCGGGCCCAGAATTAATGATGGCCTTTTTCGTAAAACTCTAACCAGTGGGTTGGGACTTGACCCGCCGTGGTTCAACTATTAGTTTTCATGTTAGGCCGCTGGCCAGCTATGATTTACCTCCTCCCCTAGGGGAATTTTGTAGACCATGCTTTCCTTAAAGCCCATCATCTTGCAAGTGCATGTATTTTGCAGCATGTTAGCCATCTGGTGATGGGGGCGTTACCGATTAACAGCCGGTTACATTCGTTACCCCTACAAAACGTATAGTACCAAAGGAAATTATAAAACCCATGAGAATTAGAGCAAACGTAATTATATGTTCCAACTGAATATATGAAGTAAAAGAACAGTCCATTAGCTACAAAACGTGATGTTTGAAACTTTCTTTTGGCTTTATGTGGCATTACGCACGTTACATCGTCTATTGTACCCTTTAGAAATAAGTATTTTAACTCGTATAGTTCATTTTCATAGATTGTACTTTGCTTTTGCGACCTCGCTTTTGTGACTTCAACATCGTTTCTGGTAAGGTATTTGAATACCTTTTCTTAATTTTAAAGAACATGTATTTAGCTTGTATAATTTGTCAGTTATTGGCTGTTAAGCAAAGTCACCCTACTGTGAAATGTAACATTGAAAAAAAAAATTCTTTTATTTTCACATAATATATCAAATGCAGCCTAGAAAGTTTACAAAAAGAAGTTGAATTGAATTCTTATTTTAGCATTATATTTTAGAAAGAAGAGATTGGGTCCATTAAAACATGTCTTTGTCATATCAATCTGCCTATGGTAAAATATGTACATACTGTGAGCTTTGGTAATTTTCTGTATGGTAATCTGCATCAGTATTTAGTGTCTCCGTTTTGTATCATTTAGAAGTTTTTGTAAGCATTTCCAAACCTACAAATTTAATGCCGATATTCTTGTCAGCTATATACATTTAATACTGTTAACAGTAAAGTTGCTATCTGCATCAAACCATTTTTGCATAAAATACTGAATACTGACCTGAAGTTTTCAATTTATGACAAATGCTTATAATTTCTTTATGTGTACATAAAATATCTACAGATTAATTATATGTCAGACCCTCACATGACTTTGCTTAATGTATCAGTGGTAACATGTAACACTTTAATGTCTTAAAGGCGTTTTTGTAAAAAGTCTTTACCTATACTTTTTATCTCTTGAATTAATACGGTTTAAAAAAAAAAATCAGAATAAAAAGATACAAATGACAATTTCGTATTGTTTTGTCGCTGCCTTATTTGTTAAAATTATCAGGTGCGTTATGTAAGTAATTCATTTATCTGCAATCTACCTAACCAATGCATATCAACTCAAGAATTTCACTGGTATATTAAGATGGTCCAAAATATAGCTTGCTACAATAAGTTATATTTATGATTTTTATTTATGACCGTCAATTCTATTTAAAAATATAGCACATTATTCAGTTGACCACAGTCTTCGTTACATGTTTAATCTAGGTAACAAAACCTTATTTCTGATTTAACAGTATTGGTACAAGCATAGTCTCATGCCAAGAAACCCTTGTATTTAATACCAGAGAAGCATTTACATGTAGTCCTGATTAAAACCAGTTTATCACAATCATAAGCTGCCACAGGACGGCCTGTTAATACAGCGATGATTGGTCAATGTCTTTCCTGTGTGCTCAATAGCAAAGAACCTCAGCTTTCTTCGTGCAGAATGCAAAGACTGATCACTTAGCAGACAACCAGGCTAATATGTGTCTTTGCTTGCTAGGTGCACAAGTCAGTTAGTTTTGTCATGCTGCTGTTTAAATACATTATGGTAAGAAAGTTAATCATAAATACTCTGCTTTACGGTAATAGGATTTCCCCCAAAACAGTGTTGATTTCTGATATACAGAATGCAATAATCCTTAAAGAAAAGAGTAACATTTGGCAAATTTAGAAACATACATAAAACAATGAAATTAAGTATATATTAGATCAATATTGGACTTTAACTGAAGAAGTTTATTATTATATATATATATATATATATATATATATATATATATATATATATATATATATATATACTAAATCTAAATCAAACTCTATCGTAAGCTAAATCAAACTCTATCGTAAGCTTAGTCTTATTTCTTATATCACTAATCAAATTTATAACAAGACTTTCGTATAATCTTATCTCTATAATGATATAATCTTATCTCTAATGGTTCTTATCTCTGTATTGATGATACACAGTAGTAATCATTTATTTAATGTGATTGTCATCAAATTATATTATGTATGACTGACCTATGTGTTTTTACACGGTATTTGATAGAAAGCAGATTTTATTAAAGCAAACTTGTCTTCTAGTCAGCATTAAATGTTTTATTTTATACATTGCGGCAATAGAAAAGCAGTGTTGATATGTGTGGTTTTATTATCAGTGTGATTATCACTGCATTTTATCTAAACTCAAATAATGAAATAGCTCTCCTTAAATAATCTGTGGCCTCAAGAGTGTTTGTTTGCACTTTATTCATGCTTTCGAGGTGATATTAGGAAAGTATACAATATTTTCATTGATAGAGCGCTACTGAAGAGATCTCTCCTGCAAACACTGTCTATAGGAAACTGTTCTGATATCACAGCACTTAAACTGACATAAGGTGTGTAACAGTATTAAGTGTGCAATATTTCTGGAGGTCTAAATGGATTTAAGTTTTAGAAAATCAGTTTTATGCATAGAGCATAAGCAATGAAGAGCTCATACCATGTAAGTATTATGAAGAGCTAATTTTATGTAAGTATTATGAAGAGCTCATATCATGTAAGTATTATGCATTTATTATAGAGTACATTTTACTACTTTACAGATAAAATTATCAATCGGAAACACCAGCAGAAGATTGGCGAGGGTTTTCTTTCACTTAACTCACTAAACTAAAATGATATCCGGGAAATATAATTTACAATGTTGTTATTAAAATTATAGAGCTGATTTTCCTTCATCTTTTTATACAAAGTATCAACAGCCATTTATACAATGTAGATAAAGCATCGCTCAAAAAGTAACGTATATAACATTTAGAATTGTATTGGGCATTTATTCAAAGCATATAATGCATTAAACCAATCATAATAGTTAATTAAATGCATTGTAAAAGTCACAACTGCTGCAAATAGGGTGCTAAGAAGTTTGAAATAACGATAATTTTGAAATAACGATAATTTTCAGAAAAGAAATTAAGGCTGTTTTAAAGTAACTAAACTTCCTTAGGTCATATGCTTAGTCATTTCGTGGTGTACACACGAGGACAAATAGTGTTTATCTATTGTGAAACAGCATTAAGATTAAATACATTTCTAGTCAGAGACTGGTCATAATCGTCCAAAAACGTTGTATCAGGAAACATATGAGGTTTATGTGTTTTAGCAAAGTATGTAACAGTTATAAAACCAGTCATTGACAGCTAAACATATCGATATGCACTTCAAAACAACAACATGCATTGGCAGCAAATAGCATGCTAGTAAGCAAGAATATAGATACTGTAGTATTTACACTAATATTTTATCGTTTTGAGGGTAACAGTGGTAACATGTCTTTTACACGCAAACGCTCCCATCGCTAGAGGGCTAACACGTGTCATTATATAAGAAACAATGTACTTTCAGAAAATCATAGTGTACGAAATTCCTCCTGGCGGGAGTGGGGTGGGTGGGGAATGGGGGTCCATAGCCGGTGCAAGGTCTATTTACTCTGGCACACAGTAGATTTTGCCATGAGTACTCGTCTTTTTTTTATCATCGTTATTAATTTTATTTATATATTTTCGCTTTGATGCATTGACCGAGTTGAGAGCCTTTATGCGAGTTTGGAGCCTTAATGCAAACCGAAATGTTATGCATTTCTGTATAAAAAGTAGCATGGAGACCCAGGGTGAAGCTGGTCGGCTGTATTTTGCTAATGTGCTTAAACGCCCCCTCCGCCCCTAACCGCCCCCAACACATACCACTCTCCTTGGTTTATTCTACCAATCGTTCTAAGACGGTGGTTCAGGTGTAAGTATTACTTGTTTGCTTTGTGGTTTATTGTACGAGGCGATTTGTTTTAAATTTTGCCTTGTGTTATTTTGTTCTTGTGTTTTTCAGTTTCTTAGCATTGGTATTACCTGGCTTGGGAAAGAGAGCTAATCTTAGTGCTTTCCGTATGTTTCTTCGATTTGTGCTCGTTTGGTTTTGTCTGTTTATTCTTCCTCTTGGTGTGTGAAACCAAATTTTGGAAAGGGCTGCGGCTTGTGATTGTGGCAGTCTGTGGACTTCTCTTATCTTCTCTTTTAGTTATTGGCAGAAAGGCTCTCGTGGTTGAATATTTATTTTGAAAGACTTGCGTGACTCGACTGTACTGTAGCAGAATGTATTCATATAACGCGTTTTGGTTAAGTTAAACATGTATACACTACACTGTTAGAGGGCAAAATACAGTGAATAAACTTTGCTTCTCTGGAATGGATTCTTGGTTTAGTAAAGGAAAGAATTTGATCCCTTGGTAGAGTAGAGTCGTTTTTAGAAAGCATTGTGTGTGGGAAGGCACACAGGATGTCGGTCGCGCATCAAATGTACAAAAATGTTTTAAGGGTATCGCTGTTAATGACATCTAATCTAGTATATTGCATATAATACGTTTGCTTAGTTTTAATGTGTTCAAAACATTTAGGTTCAAAAATCACATAATATTTTGATTAAAATTAATTAATTACGTCTGACTAGGCCGACATCCAGAGCTTTTTTTCATGTACATTCTAAATCCCAGTATTTTCGAACTGATGCATGTCGGTGAATTGTCAGATATATAATATATAATATATAATATATAATATATATATAACCACTTACCTTGCTGGTCTTTATGTGTATGAATAATCCAAAGTGTCATTCAGGGCTCTTTTATACCCAGACAACTCGGCTTCTGCATCGATTGCACGATATTCTCATTGTTACCGAGATACCGAGTAATGACATTACATAAACGATAATTTATACTATCTTATACAGTGTAAGTAGCTAATAAATGTTTTAAGTGTAACACTATACAATCCGGAGCTCATCGCATTCTCAGTTAATATACTTGGTAGATTTTTCTCCATTTCGCTATGTTCACCAGGATTGCAACTTTTGTGACTTTTTGATAGCATGATTCATGCACACCAAGTCCGTTATGAAATTGGTTTTACTCTAACAGGAAAGAACTTGGCCCCAAGTAAAGTAACGTATTCTCCCCTGAAATTGTAAAGACAGATAGATAGAAGTCCGAATTTTACTGTTATACAAAAAGAATAAGCAACATAAAATCATCATTGGCTAAGCGTAAAATGGCATTGGCAGTTATTTAAGTTATGTTAAGTGAGTTTGTTTTCCTGATACCTCACAGAAGCAGACACGCCGAAGCATTATAGTGATCAGACTGCGCCTATACACAGGCCGATCTGAGTTTTCGCAGGCTGCACAAGTCTTCTTGTAGGTTTTGGCTTTCTCTGGCTCGTATTTTTCTATAAAGGCATGTGTTGTGGCCTCGTTGAGGCGCTTCTATTCAGTATCCACATCAAACGCTTTTATCAAGAAAAGTAATTACCTGCCTTCCCGTCTTATCTGGATCTATGTATACCATGAAATTTCCACTATTATAAGGTGAAGAAATGCAGGGAAGTGTGTTAAATTACTATATTAGAACACATTTATGCAGGGGTGACGGGAGCTGGAGCCCGTCGTGTCTTGGGCACAGCGTTTAAATGGCGGGAACCAATTATCTTATTTTACTACCTCTCTAAATGTTGCACTGCAACAAATACCAATTATTCTGTCAATTTCAAACTATATCCCCAGTGAAAAACCTCTCACAGTTGTGTAAAAAATTATAATAAAAACGCTTTCATGTGCATTACAGTTGGCACCACGTATATTAAGACTGAAATGAATTCCAGCATGGTTGAACACAGCCACGTCTGTTCATTTGTCTATACCGTCGTCTGTTAGAGAAGAAGGAGAGACAACCAAGTTTAATCAGCCTTGTGATTTCTTGTCTTACTTTTAAGTGTTGTTAAACAGTCATTGCTTAACTAACCATGCCAACATTTAGTTGTGCGCGTGCAAGCCAGATAAATACTGTGCACGTGGAAGGCAGATACATGTAGATAGTTGTGCTCGTGCAGGACGGACTGATGAGCCGTTTCATTCATATATCATCACGAAAACATGCGTATGTCATTTTGACCCCCTTAAACCCCACTTTTATATAGTAAAACTGGGGTTAACAGGGGTATACATTATTTTTCTTATTTCTGCTCAAAAACATAGATTGTGGGTACTCGTTAGAACCACCTCGCCGAGGCGGTTCTAACGAGTACCAACAATCTATGTTTTGGGCAGAAATAAGAAAAATATTGGAGTTTTGTATCAGGAAATTTTCAGCTTTTAGAGGTGAAATTTTCTATATAATTGAATAGGCTTGTTTACGTAATGTACAATTTGAGCTTCAGCATGCTGCAGGGTATCGGAAGCAGTGTAGACTGAGATCAGATGCTGCATTCTGCAATGTCTAATCTGGGTATACTTTGTTTGCTCAGCCATGTGTCTCTGAATATCTACTGAAAGTTCTACTTGTTTAAGACATCTGAAATTATCCCCATGTTGTTGTGAAACATCAATGATTATAATCTGTGGAAAAAGCATTTTTTTATTTAAAATTTCATATTAACGACAAACCATTTTTTTGCGTAAATGTTATTTTAGGGTTAATATTAAAACAATACAGAAAAATAGAAAAGAAAATTATTATCAAAAATATGTAGTTGTATTTTGATTAAAGTGACAAGCAAAACAAATGATATTGAAAGTACAGTAGGGTAAAAACAGTACCCAAAAGCAGTATGACACGATTATAATAAAACATATATTCAGACGTGTGCGCCCTAACAAAGAGTCAAATCAGCCTGCGATTCCACGCAGTCTGGTCAGAGTCTTCGTAGTCCACGTGAGGAAACTTTGCGTCCTTGGCTAGCCAAAATGCACACAGTGAATGTTCTGATCAGTCTGCGTGAATGCGCAGGCTGATCTGAATCTTCCCTTGGCACACATGTCAAAAAGGTATATTTTTTAACGTCGCGGCTCAATTTGATTTTGTAAAATAAAAATCTCAAAGGTTGCCTTTGGAAACAAAGAACAAATTACAGATAGAAAATGGGAGTCTTCATGTGCAATAACGAAGTTTGCAACACTGCTTATGCCCTCTAGCGTATACATAAGCAGAACTCTGTTTTCAAAGATACAACAATGGGCCCAATGATCCCAAAGGAAATGAAAATATAATCTGCACTATGGTGAAGTACGGGGAGATGTTCTACGGCCGCCATACGTAAGCTTGATATAAATGAAACCAAAAGGCATGGAACAATTAAGATGCAGATTTACATTATTGATAACTTCCTCTCCCATTACTAGGTGGGATTCGACAGGCACGAAACAAAAGGGCTTTTGAATTTGAAGGCAGATAGATAGTTGTGCTCGTGCAAGGCGGATTATGTGGGCAGTTTTATTCATATATACATTTTGAACCTTCAGCATACTGCAGGGTTAATCGGAAGCAATATAGACTGAGATCAGACGCTGCGTCCTGCCACGCCTAATCTGGATCTACTTAGTTTGCGTAGCCATGTCTCTATAAATATCTACTGAATATTTACTCTTCTATGTTTCAAAATGCGCAAGTTCATCTTGTTTAAAACATCTGAAATTATCCCCATGTTGTTGTGAAACATCAATGATTAATAATCAGTGGAAAAAGCTACTTTTAATTAAAAATTTCATAGTTACGTTAGACCATTTTTCCATATATGTTATTTTAGGGTTAATAGGGTGTTTTTTTTTGTTTTGTTTTTTTTTTTTTTTGAGTTGCGATCAATTTGATTTTGTAAAATAAAAATCTCAAAGAATTGCCTTTAGGAACAAAGAACACACAACCGATAGAAGATAGGAGTCGTCATGAGCAGTAACGAAGTTTGCAACACTGCTTACGCCCTCTAGCGTATATATAAGCAGAACTCCATTTTCAAAGATACAACAATGGGCCCAACGATCCCAAAGGACATTCAGATTATCTTGCGCATGCGAAACTATCACTCGGGCCTTTACTATCCATGCATACATTCTGCAGTATCTGTATTAATTCTGTTAGCGGAGAGTAAAAACCCTGATCAGACTGCACGGATGCGCAGGTTAATCTGGGCCTTCTCGGCCCGCATTTGCCCTAAGACACGTTTTATTCGCTTGGCGGGGCTCAAGTTGTTTTGTTTGGCATTTCAGTGAATACAAATGTGCGGAAGCGAAGAAATACTATATCTCTTTCACTGCCACAGGCGATAATAAAAGGCTTTTGCAAACAGCATAGATCCAGATGAGACGGCTTATATGAGCCGTCTCATCTGGACCTACGCTGTTTGACATTCAGTCTTTCAACTTTACATATAAACTTCTTTTCAAGCGATAGTTTGTTAACCCTTGTCCTGCTGAATAAATTAAGATGCCACACCCACTTCTAATTCTCATCCAATCGGATAACTTGATCCGCATTGTTGCTATAAACACTGTGGTATACCGGACAGTGGCTTCAAACGGAACTTGCGACTCTGTCCGACGGGTAATCGCATACTTGGGGTTTGGATTTCAGGCAGGTCACTTGTTTATTTTATTAATTTTATTGTTTTTGATTACAGCCAGCCCGTTTGGATGCTAGCAGAAACGAGATTAGGTAATAACTGTTCCCTCATAATAGCTAAATGCGAGAGAAAGGGCCTTTTAGACGAGAGAGACTCAAAGATGTCTGGGTCGATCACGGCGAATATATCTTTTTCATTTCAAGGGAGCGTCAATAAAATGTGTTTTCTAATAATTATCCCAGTCAAAAGAAAGGATATTTGACCTTTTGAGAGCAAAATTTATTTCCCTCGCCTTGTACAACAACTATGTAGCACAATTTCCCCGATTTATGATTTTCAATGAATAAACGGTTGTACACTGTCTTCGGCACGACTGTCCGCAGTCTTGCTACTGTACGTAATCAATAGTTGCCACCAGTGCTTTTTTGACTGTCCGCAAACTTGCGACTATAAAATTACAGCCGGTCAGTAGTTTTCAATTGATTTTAATGCTTTATGCGACTGCAGTCTTATGGATACTCGTCTAGAGACATAGTTAGTCGCGTCTACAATGCAATATCGGTGAAATACAATTAAATGCATAAAATCAAATTTAAATAAAAATGCTTTTATTCAGTCAAATATGCAGTATCACTTTATTTCAAGTACCGAAAACACTATCGATCACAAAGGTTGAATTTACATTCAAACATATTCAAAACACATGTTACTAACATGATAAGTGATTTAAGACTGTACTGAGGTACTGCTTCAATTAGCCCGACCAGTTACCCCTCAATACAAATGTTTCTTGAAAGGTCTGTTGAGATTTTGTTGTTGTTTTTATGTTGATGTTCTACGACCCATTGACCCATTTTAAGTCATTTTGGGCGTGGTCAGTTGTCATCATAAGACTACTAGGCAGTTTACGAATACTTAGTACCCATTCTTTGGCCATTGACCATATGCTAAAATTGCCCGTCTTGAACCAATGATCTAGAAACACTGTGATAACCAAATCTCAAGAATGCTGGTAATGTGCAGCTCTTTATACGAATATATCCCTGGAATATATGGAAGCAGCGAAAGAGAATGTGTCCAACAATACCTTCAACCCACATATATAGGCATATCTATCTATCTATCTCTCTATCTACCGTCCGTCCGTCCGTCCGTCCGCCCTTCTATCTATCTATCTATCTATCTATCTATCTATCTATCTATCTATCTATCTATCCATCTATCTATGTGTCCGGCATTCTTTACATTTCGTCTGCTGTTGTATAGCGCAGAAAGCCTTTGTAGAATAAAGGCTGTTTAGTTTTCTATCTTTACATTTATTTTACCATTTAATATACAACTAGAATGGTCTCTCTTGCATAATCTCTTCTGCAGAAGACGAGGAATACGGAAGTCCTTGGAAACTATGATATAATACTATTCGCTAAATTTGGCCTAAATCTGAGCACAGTAACTGTTATTATACCCGAAATGAATGGCTACGTCCGGTAGATGCAGTCCATTGTAAATTTTGTATATACATTTGTTACAGATGTGTCCGACATTTTTCATCGTCGACCTCGACAATATAGATTAACCCGCATTTACAAAATAAAATCTTCTTCTTTATACACTGGACAAGCTCATTTCTGATTTTAGGGATATTCTTCTTTGTTAGAAATACATTATTTCATGTACATAGTGTCGGTCTTAGCACCTGTCGCTGAGCTCGGGCTCAGGACTACTCCATTCAGAGTTAGACATCCATCAGAACTATGAATTACACAATTAAGAAAATAAAAGAAAGGAACGACAGAAAGAATGACAAGATGTCGGAGGAGTGTATTGTATTTGGGTAATCTGTTCGTTCTTTCATTCGTTCTACACACTTTGCATAGAGATAGGATATTGAAATTTTGTGTAAAGAATCAGAAAAAAAAAAAAAAAAAAAAAAAAACTAAACACTCGTATGGTTTCCGTCTGACGTAGCTCCTGAGTTTTTTGACCAACACAATAGACTCTAATCAGCAAGACATCTCGAAACGGGTTTGATTTAGAATCTTGACACTTGGTATGCTGATTGGGAATGATGAGTCAATTACCCAATAATTAAATTTTAACGGGGTAATGCCGCTTGTAACATGATGATTATGAAATGTTGTCAGCAAGCTATCTCGGTAATTATTTGAGCTAAAGCAGGGCCTAACCGAAACTTGGTGTGCTTATATGATTAGTAGATTACTCGACCGGCCTGGCATGACCCTAGTAGTGTTGACTGGACCATTAAACCAACTCAAACAAAAAATCTAAAAGAAATGACAAAAGTACAAAAACACTTCCTTGAGAAAGTAAATGAATACGCTCCCAGGAGAGACGACTCTTGAAGTATCCTCTCAGTCCGACATTCTACCATTTGCAGAAGGAAAAAGAAGCGTAGCAAGAAATCTTTTAAAAGATTCCGATGTATGTTCATCAAGCAATGCGTATAAGATTATGATCAGTGCCATTTAGATAGGCTTTACTCAAATTCAAGGAGTGTTTGTTTGAGGTGAGGTAATTACTGTAAAACCTCTAAGTATTGAGACAGATAGGCCTTTGTAAACTTTGTAGACCCTGACACCACAGTGCGCAATATAACAGACGCATCAAGAGGTGGTAGACTATATAAAACTTAGGATAAATACGGTATAACTTAAATACCGATTAAGAAAATGAATGTATCCACGGTCTCGACCAGAACATTTTACTATAGGCAGGCTAAATTTTGTTAACAATAAAATCTCCTTTGAAAGTGAATGATAAGTTTACGTCATGAATGCATGAAACGAATGAATCTCAATTTTGTTTAGACACGAGTGCCAAGGATTCGAATGTTTTATTCATTCTCTTCTGAGTATGGCCGGTTTGGAAGTGTTGTGTTATTTGTGAGTGGACCATTTCTGCGAAATTTTCGCCTTGAGGGGATAATTGTTTGCTGTTGGTTTTATTTTCCCTCAAATTTATATGAGATATGTGATATAACCATTAAGATATCTAACTTGCTTAAACGTATCAGATATCTAATATAACATTTTAAAAGATGTTTTCTTTAGTAATTAAGATATCTTATATTTGATATATGACATGTGATATAGAAAATAAGATAATTAATATAGTGTAATGTATAAGATAAATACCATATAAGATATCTAGTTTGACATATAAGATATCTTATTTGGTATATAAGATATCATATATAGGATATAAGATATAAAGTAAAGAGGATATTTCATTTATTCAATTAAATAAGCTCATTTAGTAAATCAGATATCTTATATAATATATCAGCTATCTTATATAGGATATAAGATATAAAAGTTATCTATTTTGCACAGTAAATAGTAAAATGGCTCGCTATAAACATGCCAATTGTGTTTGCATTATAAAATATTTGTCTCCACTGTTCAGATATCTTATATAGGATATAAGATATCTAATATAGGGTATAAGATATAAAAGTTACCTATTTTGCACAGTAAATAGTAAAATGGCTTGCTATAAACATGCCTATTGTGTTTGCCTTATAAAATATTTGTCTCCACTGTTTTCAGATTTCGACTACACGATGAGCTTAGTGAACAAATACAAATGCAAGATGTGTGAATATTCTTGTGGTCAATTTACTGAGATAATTGACCACAGGATTATCAGACACCCGGATGAAGAAATAAAAATAAGAAAATTTGTGGGAAAAGATTCGGTAAAAGCCGCAATTTGGTTAACACGGAATTTTCCTGTGACACCTATTATTGTAAAAAAAACAATAGTTGTTTCATATACAGTGAACCAACAACAGAAAAAGTGAAAGTAGCTCCACTTGTTCCCAGGAGCGATGAATGCAAAATCAAATCCCCAGCTCTAGAAGGTCTTATAGGCGGTCACACGACTTACTGAACTACCGAAATAGTACCAAAATACCCGTGAAAAACACAGGAATATAGTGAATGTTTTTCGTGGAGGCCAGGCGTGGCCTAAATGTGAGCAAATGACATTGCCCATCACTATCAAAATAGCTCAGTCTATTCATAAATTTGGTTGAACAGCGTTTCTATTACACTGACACTCTAATGCGCCTGGTTAACGCAGTCCGTTGTAAATTTTGTATATGCATGTAATTGTCACAGATGCCACTTGTAATATAATGATAACTAAATCTTGTCAGTAAGATATCTCGAAAACTATTTGAGCCAATGTAGGGTTTTACGAGATTTGGTGTGCTTATATGGTATGATGAGTAGACAGTGTTGACTGGACCGTAAAACTAAATTAAACAATGATATAATAAATGACAAAAGTACCAAACGCTTCACAAGTGGATCAGGATTCTTCGGAAAGTAAATGAATAAGAGAGATGAATCTTGAAGTATACATTTATCCTCTCTATCCAGCATTCAAACATTTGAAAACAACAGGTAAAATAAGAGAGAGAAAGAAAAAAAGGAGCGTAGCAAGAAATCTGAAGACTATGATGTTTGTTGTATGTTCATCAAGCAATGCGCATAACATTAGGATTTTCTCAAATTCAATGAGTATTTGTTAGAAATGAAAGTAATTACCGTAATAACCCTAAGTATTGAGACAGAAAGACGTTTGTTAACATTGTAGACACAGATCAGATACCGCAGTACGTGGCATCTAATCATGGTCTACATTGTTTGCCATACACACAGCACTATTACAGAAACATCAAGAGGTAGTAGAATGGACGGACCATTTCACAATTATGGTAAGTAGACAAGGTATCCCAAAACTTGGGATAAAGACGGTATAACTTTAATACCGATTTAAAAAATTAACGCATCCGAAGGAGGTGCATAATTAAACTCCTCCCGGTCTCCAAGAACAATTTAACAATTTAATGTACCTGTAAACAACAGAGGTATGCACTCGATATGACCCAATTAGGTTGACTAGGCCGTAAAACCTCAATACAAACAAAGCAAACAACTCTATTAATTTAAAAGTATACATTTACTTATTTGTCACAATAGTCTATATGGCCATATCTCACAGATGCCATAACGAGACTGACCACAGTGTACACCGATCCTGTAATGACTTATTGCGACAAGCTCTGACTGTTGAGATATATATCAAATTAACAACAACTTGAAATAACATAATCCAGCAAAACCATGAGAAAACATCAGCTTCAGGGGTTTGTTACTATGTAAGACTCAAACCAGTTTGCTAGGCGACAGAAGGCAGTTAGGGTTTTCAAAGTTCAATTTTTAAAACAGTTACAGGTATTTACTTTCTACGTAGCGAATAGTTTGATCAATCTTGCATCACTATTTATGGTTTTAAAAAAGTTATTTATAGCTATTCATACAGACATTTTACACTGCGCTCTTCTTTAATATGCTAATCAGAATGGGCGGATGCGCGTACTGATCTGCGCCTTTGCTGTTCGCCTATGACAAAACAGATTTTCTCGTGACGTGACTCAATTCAAACTTCATATTTAGTTTCATTTTTGGGAGAGATCTGAAGTCTGTACAACAAAGTGTGGAATATATTTTGTTTGGTGTACTTGCTGGACAGAAGATATCATTTTCAGAACATATAGCTGTTGTTCAGTACAGTGTGGGGCCTTAAACCTTTATCAGTACCTTCCCATAGTGCAGTTAATATTTCCCGTTCCCTTGGGATAAATAACTTATTTTTGATTATTTGGAATATACCTTGTCGCCGACAACTACTTTTGATAACCACTCAATAAAACCTAGCCTTGTATATTCATATCTTATTTAATATCCTTGCTTCAAAAGGATCTCCTTTTCAAAACAGACGAAGAAATGCCAGTTAATCCCCGTTTGTAGTTACTCTGACGAGATAATGCCATGAGGTATGTTTCTAGACCAGTATCCATAAAACAAATGGCTGAAATAGACTCTTCTACCTTATCTCTTTGGACCGATCCATTTCCAGCAGAAAGGTGTCTTGTTAGTTTTATAAGTACAACAATGTAGTATGTTTCATAACAATGTATTTAATGCAAACAGTGTAGACCCTGATTAGACGCCGCGTTCTGTAGTGTCTGATCTGGGTCTACACTGTTTGCCACTGTCCCTTTTATGGGATACTAAGTATAAATGAGTTAAAACCAGTTGAAAAATACTCACTACTTGTATCTCCTATAATCACAAGTTTGCGGACAGTCAAGAAAGCATCTAAAACAAGACTGCGGACTGTCATGTCTAAGACAGTGTTATACTGTTTATCCGTCGGAAATCATATTTCCGGGAAACTGGGCTAAATAATGAATGCATATGACGAAGGAAATGGTTTTCGCATTCTAAGGGTCTAACAGGTCTTTGATTTGACTGAGATAATTATTAGAAAATTCATTTTCTTGACGCTCAGTCGAAGTGAAAACGCAATATTTGCCGTGATCGTCCATTGAGTCTTAAAGTCTCTCCCGACTCAAAGGCCATTTCTCCAGCACTTTGCTATTACGAGTGAACAATTATTATCCAATCTCGTTTCTGCTAACATCCAAACGGGCTGGCTGTAATCAAAAACAATAAAAAAAAAATAAAATAAACAAGTGACCTGCCTGAAATCCAAACCCCAAGTATGCGATTACCCGTCGGACAGAGTCGCAAGTTCCGTTTGAAGCCACTGTTCGGTATACCACAGTGATAAACTCACATACTTAATGGCAAACAGTGCAGATCCAGATCAGTTGGCTTCTTCAAGCCAACTGGTCTGGATCTACACTGTTTGCAAAGGCAGGGTATATCCGGGCTCAGCGGGACAAAGGTTAAAAAAGAATATTAGACGACAAATGTCGTCCGAAATTTGGCGCCGAAAGGGTTATACACATGCGTTAATGAGCTCCTTGAACGCACTTATTGTCTGTTTCAAATCAAATAGTTCCGAGTAAAGGTAAATATTTTTTGCAGTGCTGCGTTCGTCTTCATAAACGCCATTTATTCTATTCTCAACTGTTTCACGCGTCTCATCAAATAATGTAAGCATTTCCACCGCGTTCTTTGTCGTCTTCTTCTTTTATTGCGTTTGTTTGTTTCTTTTGTTGTGTTTTATTCTATCATCTCTGTAGACCAAACCAGATAACTGTGCAAACAGTGTAGACCCTTATTAGACGACTCATAATCTGAATCTACAGTGTTTGCACGTCTGTTTTCGATTTTTGACTGACATCCCTATTTGCTACAATGGGCATATCCTTTTCTGAACGATGGAAAAGTCCATTTCATAAAGGGTTAAGCAAATCCTATACTTTTATACGCAAAAATAGACTAATTTTAACGCAAAAATAAAAGTGTTCATTCTAGCAAAACTTCCACCAGCCTTTAAAAGGGCGTGTTCCATGCAGACTAGTTTTTGTGCCTTGTCTGTGGCTGGACCCATCGTGGTCCTCTTTGTGGTGTTCTTGGTTTTCTGACTTCAGACTGTCATGGAGCCCTTTGCTTTGTTTCATCACAGTGTTTGTGATTATATGTGTTTCACTGTGATGTTTCATAACCCATTTATGCCGAATGGATTCTTCTGCTTTAACCCTTTGGACAGGTTCATATCCTATATAAGGGGTGTCTGGTTAGTTATTGTTATTGTCAAGTTTTGTTGAAAGATCTGAACTTAATGCAAACAGTGTAGACCCAGATCAGACGCCGCGTTCTGCGGCGTCTGATCTGGGTCTACACTGTTTGCCAATGTCCCATTTATGGGATGCTATATAGACATAAATGGATTAACGGTGAGTTTAAACGGTTTAAGATCCCATTAGTTTTACTACTGACAGCTCCAAGGCGGTTCCTTTGTTGGACTTCTTCTTTGTTCGTTCGTCGGTGGTTCCACATGTGACGTTTGTTTTTCATTATTTGTTCTTTATCTCTCCTTCTTTGGTGCCTAGGGAAGGCTGTGCTTCGTGACCATGGTATGTCCTAGTTATACCATGGTTCGTGCGCATGTACGATGCGATAAAACACGGGCGCGAGCGTACATGTATAGAACCATGGTATAACTGATTTATCACATTTTCATGCATGCAGATAAACCACGTCGCGAGATGTTAGAAATAAACATGTAAAGGTAGCATAGCTTATCAGAAAGGCGAAGTAAACTGTCATCTTCATCTCTTTGCTGCTCGACTAACACACACACACACACACACACACACACACACACACACACACACACACACACACTATTCTTTACCTAACGAACGAAAAAACTCGTGCAGGGTAAAACATCTTAGTTCGAACATTCCACGTTGCATATACAAGCAATATCATAAATATCATAAATTTTCAAGGTATGTTCGTCTGCGTAAATTGTAATTGAATTCAGCAACTCAGCAACAATTTTAACCTTCAGCATTTTCAGTAGAAGACAAATTGATAGTAATCTTCTTATCTTGTCATTTTGCCCCAGAAAATTGCCTCTGGCATTTCATGCAAATAGTCTCATCAGTAGGCAATTTGAAATGTCAGTCTATTTTCTGGGATTCTGGGAAAAATAAGAAAGAACGTATTTAAACTTGTCTTCTGCTGAAATTTTACTCAGCATGCTAAGCGGTAATCAGAAACAGATGTTTTTCTCTTAACTTAAATAGAAGATATATCATAATTTCTCCTTCCAATCATAGTTAATCTTTTTCTCACTCAATCAGCTTTAAAGACAGATAAAATTAAGTGCTAAATATGTAACTCAACAATTCTAGTCAAAAGTACATCTTTTATTGCTAACATTCATTAAAACGATATATCGTATTAACTCTAAATATTATTGCCTAAGCAAACAATGAAGAGCCAGATACTTATCAATATCTGCACCATTACGAAAACACGCCTATTCAAATATATAGAAAATTTCATCTCCAAAAACTGAAAATTTTCAGATAAAAAACTCTGATATTGTTCATATTTCTGCTCAAAACATAGATTGTGGGTACTCATTAGAACCGCCTCGGCAAGGGGCAAGGTAGTTCTAACGGGTACCCACAATCTATGTTTTCGAGCAAACATAAGAAAAAATAATGTATACCCCTGTAAACCCCAGTTTTACTATATAAAAGTGGGGTTTAAGGTGTCAAAATTATATAGGCATGCTTTCGTGATGTGTTTGAGACTCATACAGCAGATGGGACACATCAGCTGGTAGCAATATTGACTTGTTCAAATTTTAGGACAAGTATAGTAAGACAAGAAGTCCCACTATTCAGAGTAAATACGGCCTTCCAATTGTACACTGTAAAATGGTATCTGACTTGCGCCAAACAAAACCGTTTGGCATACAAATAACACCGCTTTTGTGTTATAGTTAGAATCCACTCAAGGTGTAAAAAAAACATCTAAATATTAAAAGGGAGACAAGGTTAGCGGACGGAAGTTTGCTTCCCTATTATTTTAAATCCTTTCGAAACTGGAGGTTATCCTTTAAGGAAAGGATTTTCTCCCTCGGAGAAATTCATCTATATGTTTAAATATATCTGTAAAGCGAAAGTGAATTTGAATCCATGGAATTTCATTTGGACATAAAGTGATAAATGAGATCTTGTAGAAGCGTTCTTGTATTTGGCCATGTAAATTACTAACTTTCCTGTTTCTATCAAGAAATCATCTGATTTCATGATTTTGTTTCTAATGTTGAAAAATTACCTACTTTTGTTCTGAGGATAGTTTGATTAAAACGAAAACTCTTTTTTCTGGGAGCTACTCAGTTGACCTTCGTGAATGATTAAGTAATGCTAGGCTGCTCGACTTCTTAACTCCCCACAGAATGGCATAGGAATTGATAACAGACAGAAGCAGTGTAAGGTGGCTTGATCCCACATACGAAGTTAGATGAAAGATCAATGCCAGGCCGTCCAATGAAGCTACCAACCCTTATAGGTGAGGATGATTCCATCAGGTTTGATTGTAATGATCCCATCTTTGTTTGCCGTATATCACGACTAAGCAGGTTACAACAGCCAGTTCCTGACATAGCTAGCACTAGCTATTCCCAATGACAAACAACATTATGTTCCATATTTCAGACAGTGTGAATCCCATCACTAAAACATATCTATATAATAATGACCCCCTTAAACCCCACTTTTATATAGTAAAACCGGGGTTTACAGGGGTATACTTTATTTTTCTTATTTCTGCTCAAAAACAAATAATGTGGTACTCGTTAGAACCGCATCGCCGAGGCGGTTCTAACGAGTACCCTCGATGTATGTTTTGAGCAGAAATATGAAAAATATCAGTTTTTTTATCTGAAAATTTCAATTTTTGGAGGTGAAATTTTCTATATATTTGAATAGGCGTGTTTTCGTAATGAGTTTTTGGGGGACTCAAGAAGGCCATACGCATTTGATAGTATCAAATAAGGCCCCAAGAAACAATGTTATTGCTAAAAAATATGCACAATTTTTAATTTTGTGCTAAGAGAAAGTAAAAAATATACACACTGCGTGGCGCTTCTAATGAGTACCCACAACATAATGTTTTGTGGAGAAAGCAGAGATACAATCGAACTTCAATGGCTCGAACATCTAATGGAACCATTGAAATTTGCTCGAGATAATGAGTAGTTCGAGCCACTGAGGGTTAATGATGGCGCCAGGCCAGGAAGCAAATAACGACGATTTAGGGAAATCTTTTCGATCTTCTACACAATTATGGTATGTTGTGTGTACTAATGAGTACACACAACATACAATTTCATGATAAAATAAGACAATTTACCTAAATACTTATTTTCTGGAGTTACTGGAAGAATTTCATAGGGACTCAAAAAACGAGTTCGAATTAGCTATGGTAAACAAGCTATCGGTGTTCGAGTTATTGAGGTTCGACACTTGTTATCTGCAGCTATATAAGCCACGGCATTTTAACCATATAATATGGGAAATGGGGAATAGTTTGGTTAACAAAAGAAGATAGAATTATGCAGTATTATCACGAAAACATACCCACAGAATTTTGACCCCCTTAAACCCAACTTTTGTATAGTAAAATTGGAGTTAACAGGGGTATACATTATTTTTCTTATTTCTGCTCAAAAGCAAAGATTATGGGTACTCGTTAGAACCATCTCGCCGACGCGGTTCTAACGAGTACCCACAATCTATGTTTTGAGCAGGAATATGAAAAATATTAGCGTTTTTTACTTGAAAATTTTCAGTTTTTGGAAGTGAACTTTTCTATATACAGTCGACTCTCGCTATCTCGAATTCCACGGGACTCTCTGAAATAGTTCGAGATATCCGTACTTCGACATATCAGATTTGCAGAATTGAGGAAAAACTAATTCGATTAACCACATTTAACAAATATATGTGTAATTGGACTCTTGAAGTTAGAGATATATTAAAAATATTGTGGAAAAGAGGAGAAATTGCTCCTGAGGAGCAATTTCTCCTCTTTTCCACAATATTTTTTACATGTTGTTAGATTTTCATGTTAAGGCAGGGACCAGATTTTCACTTCGAGATAAGCGGTTATTCGAGATAAGCGAGGTCGAGATAACGAGAGTCAACTGTATTTGAATAGGCGTGTTTTCGTAATGTAAATATTAAAAGAAGAAAAGAGCACATTGGAAAACACACTGCAAAATTAAGAAAATCCTCCTAGTAATACAGATCCCAGCATACCCTTATTTTCACCCTATATTTAGGGAGAACTTGTGGGACACGTTATATAGACCTTTTAACGTATTGTATTCCAAATACTCGATACCTGAGTTTATTTGCTCAGTATATATTAATGCCTACTTTACATTGTGATGTGTTTAGAAAACAAATGATAGATTGACACTTTTCCCATAGCTGCAGTCTGTCTAAATACCATTAGTTTCTTACAAAACATTTAATTACTTAACTTGAAGAACTAATTTTTTTCTGAACTTTGCAAAGTCTTCATAACATATTGCAGCCACACAAACAGAATTGAAGAGCTACAAGAAAAACAAAGTTCCATGCACAAACCATTACGAAAACACGCCTATTCAAGTATATAGAAATTTTCACCTCCGAAAACTAAACATTTCCAGATAAAAAAAAAAAACTGATTTTTTTTCGGCGAGGCGGTTCTAACAAGTACTCACAATCTATGTTTTTGAGCAATCATACTAAGTTCTTTTCATCTCTGAGTTTCTGAATTGGACTCTTCCATTTTTTAATCTGGTCGGAACCATTGTTTCAAATAGGAGTCTCAATCAAAAAATAGAATAGAATGACAAACAGTGTAGATCCTGATGAGACGGCTCATTGTGAGCCGTCTCACCAGGATCTACACTGTTTGCAAAATAATTGTTTTCGTATGCAGAGTTGGAAGGGTTAGGCAAGTTGGTGTTCATCTGATAAAAATATGGCCTGGCCTCTCGCTGTTTATACTCTGGAATATGTTCATCACTAACTTTCTTATCTATTGATCTATTTATCTTGCCGAAATTTACCGTTGTGATTAATAACTGTAACACTTATCATGCTGGGTCAGCAGACGGCATTTGAAAATATTTTTCTTATTTTTCCCAGAAAACAGGTAATAACATTTCATTACGAAAACACTCCTATTCAAATATATAGAAAATTTCACCTCCAAAAACTGAAAATTTCCAGATAAAAAAACTCTGATATTTTTCATGTTTCTGCTCAAAACATAAATTGTGGGTACTCGTTAGAACCGCCTCGGCAAGAGGCAAGCCGGTTCTAACGAGTACCCACGATCTATGTTTTTGAGCAAAAATAAGAAAAAATCATCACGAAAACATGTCTATATAATTTTGACCCCCTTAAACCCCACTTTTATGTAGTAAAACTGGGCTTTACAGGGGTATACATTATTTTTTCTATTTTTCCTCCAAAGCATAGATTGTGGGCACTCGTTAGAACCGCCTTGCTGAGGCGGTTCTAACGAGTACCCACAATCTATGTTTTCTGTAGAAATTTGAAAAACATCAGAATTTTTTATCTGAAAAGTTTCATTTTTTGGAGGTAAAATTTTCTATATGTTTGAATAGGCGTGTTTTCGTAATGAATGCATACCCCTGTAAATCCCAGTTTTACTATATAAAATTGTCAAAATTATATAGGCGTGTTTTCGTGATGTGTTTGATACTCGTATAGCAGATAGGGCATATCAGCAGGTAGTAAAATTGACTTGTTCAAATTTTAGGACAAGTATGGTCAGGAGATAAGACGTCCCATACTCGTTAGAACTGCTTCGACTACGTGGTTCAAATGAGTACCTGCAATCTATGTTTTGAACAGAAATACGAAAAATAATGTATACACTGTAAACCCCAGTTTAATTATATAAAATTGGAGTTTAAGGGGGTCAAAATTATATAGGCGTGTTTCCGTAATGTCATGCAAATTGTCCACATTTTAGAATATTTTCTTATTTTTCACAGAAAACAGGTTATGTCATTTCATGCAAAATGTCCACTTCGGACATTTCAAAATGTTTTTTTTTTTCTTATTTTTCCGAGAAAATAGGTTTTGATATTTCATGTCAATTGTCTCCTCAGCAGACGATTTGCATGAACTGTAAATTAAAGCCTTTCTTCTAGAAAAAAAATATCGTCAATTTGTCGTCTGCTGAATTAGCCCAGAGAGTGGTAAAGGTTAATGATTTTGGTGGCAACATAATAAAGAATAGTCATTATAAGCAGATGTTATTTGCATACAACGAATATCTGCACAATCTAATCAGAATCTTTGTTATCATAAATAATTGCCGATTGTTTGAATGGTCTTAAGACCAAGTCATCCTTCGTTCGGTCGGCAGATAGATTCCATCTCCTGGACTGTTAAGGACTAAAACTTTGAAACTTTGGCGACGGTTCAGTTTTAAAACATGGACAAGGGACATATCAATGGAATGAAACAGTTAATGCGGAAATCTTTGTGTTTGGGCGATCAGGTAATACAGTTTTGAGATTTAACCCTTTCAGCTATGTAAACCAAACCAGAAATCTTTGTAAACAGTAAAGATCCAGATGAGACGGCTCATGTGAGCCGTCTCATCAGGATCTACACTGTTTGCCATTCTATTTTTGACTTTTTAACTCAGAACCCTATTTGCAAAAATGTACCTGTCCACATCCAAATCAGACTCCGTTTTTACATTTTTGCCGCGATGTATAGTGAAACTTCAATGACTCGAACACCGATAACTCTCACCGTGGCTGATTCAAACTCGTTTTTATCCCTAGTCAATTCTTCAGATAGCTCAAGAAAACACATATTCAGCAAAGTTTTAAGTTTTTTTTTCCTTATTTTATCACGAGATCATGAAAAAGTATGTTGTGTACACACTTAGAATCGCCTCATCAAGGCGATTCTAATGAGTACACTCAACATATCATTATTTTATAGAATATCGAAAATATATCACTATGTTATCGCGATTAACCTCCTGACCTGGTGTTATAATTAAACCTCAGTGGCTCGAACTACCCCTCTCTAGAACATTTCTATGGTCCACAAGATGTTCGAGCTGTGTCGCTTAAAAGGGTTTATTTTCATATATATATATATATATGTTCAGTCGAAGTTGAAATGCGACCATACATATATATGATAATAAACCCTTGTAAGCGATACGATTAGAGTATCTACAGTATTTATTGAATAAGCCGGGTCACCGAATTTCCATTACGGAAACACGCCTATTCAAATATATTGAAAATTTCACCATCAAAAACTGAAAGTTTTCAGATAAAAAATTCTGATATTTTTCATATTTCTCCTCAAAGCATAGATTGTGGGTACCAGCATAAATGGTGGATCAGGCCATGTTACCAGGATGCCTGAGGAACGTTTGCCAAAGAAAATCCTCTATGGAGAACTAGAAATGGGCAAACGCTCCCATGGTGGTCAGATGAAGCGATACAAAGACACCCTCAAAGCCTCCCTCAAGGATTTCAACATACCAACAGTCATGGGAACACAGGACCTAGCAAAGTGGCGAAGCCTCATCAGAAGAGGTGCTAGTGAATATGAGGCAAAAAGAATCAGCGAAGCCGAGCACAAAAGTGCACAGCGCAAAGGCATAACCAACAGAGCTGTCTTGCTCTGACCTCTGTTCTTCCGTCTGCAACAGACAGTTTAGAGCTAGAATTGATCTAATTACACAAACAGTAGCATTTCTCGCATGTGATTAAGATTGGTCATTGTTAGTAATGACAGACGAACCATTGGTGCGTAATCGTTAAAACCGCCTTGCCGAGGTGGTTCTAACGAGTACCTACAGTCTAAGTTTTTGAGCAGAAATAAGAAAAATAATGTATAACACTGTTAACCCCAGCTTTACTATATAAAAGTGGGGTTTAAGGGGTCAAAATTATATAGATATATGTTCGAGATGCCGACAAGATTGCATGTGAGCCGAGGAAAGACTCAGATCAGCCTGCACATCCGTGCATTCTGATGAAAGTATTCACAAGACACTCTTTGGGTAGCCAAAGATCCAAAGCATATTCAAGAGGACAGCGAAGACTATGACCAACCTGCTTAGAATCGCAGGCTGATCTATCCTCACTGGGCGCACTAGGAATTGACTTGCCCCGGCTCAAATAGAATTAACCAAAAGAACACACAGAGAGGAAATCACAGTCACGAAGCACAACCAAAGATGAGAGATGAGGAACAAATAATGAAAAACAAACGTAACATGTGGAACCACCGACGAACAGACAAAGAAGAACTGCAACAAAGGAACCGCCTTGGAACTACCGTTTAAACTCGCCGTTAATTCATTTATGCCTAGCGACCCATAAATGGGACATTGGCAAACAGTTTAGACCCAGATCAGACGCCAAAGAACGCGGCGTCTGATGGGTCTATACTGTTTGCATTAAGTTAAGATCTTTCTACAAAACACGACAATAATAATAACTAACCAGACACGCCTTATATAGGAAATGAACCTGTTCAAAGAGTTAAAGTAGAAGAATCCACACGGCATAAATGGGTTAATTCTGATGCAGCTCCAAACTACAAACATATGTTCGGTCCACATAGGGATACTTTACCTCATCAATGAAACATCACAGTGAAACGCATATAATCACATACATTGTAATATAACAAAGCAAAGGGCTCCATGACAGTCTGAAGCCAGAACACCAAGAACACCACAAAGAGGACCACGATGGGTCCAACCACAGACAAGGCACAAAAACTAGTCTGTATAGAATACGCCCTTTTAAAGGCTGGTGGAAGTTTTGCTAGAATGAACACTTTTATCTCTGCGTTAAAATTAGTCTATTCTTGCGTAAAACAGTATAGGATTTATTTAACCCTTTATCAAATGGACTATTCCATCTTTGAAAAAGACTATGTCCATTGTTGCAAAAAGGGGATGTCTGTCAATAATCAAAACAGACTGGCAAACAGTGTAGATCCAGATTATGAGCCGTCTCATCAGAATCTACACTGTTTGCACAGTTATCTGGTTTGGTCTACAGGGCTGAAAGAGTAAAAAACAACAAAGCATCATGAAAACATACCTATATAATTTTGACCCCCTTAAACCCCACTTTTATATAGTAAAACTGGGGTTTACAGGGGTATACATTATTTTTCTTAATTCTGCTCAGAAACATAGATTGTGCTACTCGTTAGTACCGCCTCGGCGAGGTGGTTCTAACAAGTACCCACAATCTATGTTTTGAGCACCAATATGAAAATTATCAGAATTTTTGTCTGAACACTTTCAGGTTTTGCTGGTGAAATTTTCAATATATTTGAATAGGCATGTTTTCGTAATGGGAAACAAACAACGCAATAAAGGAAGACGAAGAAGACGAGGAACGCGGTGGAAATGCTTATTGACCGGCGCCGATCTCTTAATATAGCTTTGAATTTTTACATATGGGAGCGTGTTCGATTAGCTCTCAAATGATTTTTTAAAACCGCATTATATATTCCAGTCAGCATTCTACGTAAATCTATATCGGGCCGTCATCGGCCCGTCAGGGTAGCTGACGGGCCGATGACGGCCCGATGTAGATTAACGTAGAATGCTAGCTGGGTAAATATTGATAAGTCCCTTAACATTACGAAAACATGCCTATTCAAATATATAGACAATTTCACCTCCAAAAACTGAAAAATTTCAGATAAAAAACCCTGATATTTTTCATATTTCTGCACAAAACATGGATTGTGGGTACTCGTTAGAACCACAATCTATATTTTTGAGCAGAAATAAGGAAAATAATGTATACCCCTGTAAATGCACGTTTACTTTATAAAAGTGGGGTTTAAGGGGGTCAAAATTATATAGGCATGTTTTCGTGATGTTTTGCAACATAAAGTTATATCGGAATTGTGGCGAAATGGATAGCAGGTTCGAATCACGCAGAGACCGCTTTTTTTTTTCAAATTCAGTACGTCTCTTCATGGTGACATTTTTTAGGTTGGTGTACAACCAGTATTTTTTCATTTCTGTAGATGTGCATGATTATTGTACATTTTACCTGTATTATGTGTAAAATGGCATGCAAAGCTACAAATGGGATATATGGAGTGCAAAGTTACAAATGTGATAAAGATGTCTATCTTACTCTATTATATTTAATTTTCTCAACACAGGCATACTAATCACCTTTAATCAGTTCAACAAGTCTATGCAATGAAGATTCCGTCAAAGCCCAATTTTATAAAGTAAAACTGGCTTTATTAGTTGCATTTATCAATTTTGTTATTTCTGTTCTAAAGCTCGTACGGTACGTGTACGTGCGCGTCACACTGCGATAAAGTGTTGTTTTTTTTTTTTTTGTTTTTTTAATTTCCATATCTCAATAGTCACATAAGAGAAAGCATTCATATTTGGAGCATATGTACATAGGAGGTCTTTTGCGATTCTATAAGAATGGACCCTGAGTTCAAGCCTCGAGATGGGGTTAGAGGTCAAAATCTGGGACACTTCTGTAAAGTGCTCTTATGCTGCAGTTAAGTTTTTAAATGCTTATATCTCGATAAGCTCTCATATTTAGAACATGTGTATGTACGTGCAATCTTCGTTCAGGTGCATGGTCACCTATGTTTTATAAATAAACTAAAAGGGTTCTTCAGGTGCAAGGTCCACCTTTGTTGTTGCCATGATAATTTTACATAGTGCTATGCCCAGTCG
Organism: Anodontia alba; assembly: GCA_964016985.1. NCBI lineage: Eukaryota > Metazoa > Mollusca > Bivalvia > Lucinida > Lucinidae > Anodontia > Anodontia alba. The sequence continues at coordinate 83,815,236 of OZ024824.1, forward strand.
TGTTTATATTTGCATAGCTGTTTTCATTGACCGGTCGGTTTTTCTGTCAGTTTGAGTTTGACACGTTGCAGGCATTAATTGCAAGAATCATACATTGAGCATATTAGAATACATTTCAAACAACATGAATCATCTCCAGATGAAAAAATATACAGTACAGTCCCCGTATTCTTTATTTTGCACGCTCATGTGGTTTGCACGCTCACGTGTTTTTTTAGTATGTGTTTTTCTTTTTTCAACGAGAAATTTCTCGGCATTATATACCTGATAAAAATACAGTACAGCCCACACAGGTCTTTTGTTTTGCACGCTCGCGCTTTTTAGTGTTTCAACGTGAAATGTTTTGGCTTTATATACTTGTCAGATTATTGTCTAATTTATTCTCATTTCATTCAACAGATTTAATAAATCTTAATAAAGCATACATTAAAGAATCACATTGTTGTTCTTTTTTCCCTGTTGCACTGAAAATTTAATATGAATTTAATAGATGCTACCTTTATCCGAGCGTCCAAATTATCATCACATGCTTCATAGGTGGGTTGGCCAGATCTAACTGAATTTGATTTCAGACCACGCTTGACTTCTAATCCACTGCATGAATTGCGATATAACGCCCAAGTCAACAATATTCAGTATTTCAGAGACATTGCCTCTAAATTTGTGGGACTTTTACCCGACCCGATCACATGAATTCGGGTTCTGCTTAGTCACTAGTAGCTCTGCCATGGAGGCGTTACGCAGCCCATCTATTTCGCGGGCCCTGGTGGGCGGGGGCCATACTTTCCGAATACCGAAAACTAATGTATGCCAATGACAGGTACAACAACAATATACTATCGTTCGCTTACCTGTGTCGAAATGTTTTAAGATTATCACGTGAAAATAGCGCAAAGTCTATGTGTTATCTAAACATCTACATCAAAGTGTACCTTATGCACAAAACGAATCATGCTTAGCTTGTAAATAGACGGAGAACGAATAGAAATAATATTCGAAGTGGAGACAAAATTCAAAATGGCTGCGATCGCAATTTTATAGGCTGACGTCATAAGACTCATGATTCAACCCTTGCAATTGGAATACTTGCCGTCATTCGCTGTTTTGTTGCTATTATCGGCACGGCCGGCGTGTTAATGGTCTCTGCTAAATCACGGAATGCTTATTCATTTTCAGGATAAGCAACGAACCTTCCTTGTTGGACCATCACTTTTTGGTCACAAACATCAATGGTCACATCGGTAGTCTATAGTACTGCGTCTGCACGCAAAACCACTCCGCGGTTTGGGAACTGTTCCCGTTGGATGCACTTATTAAACTTTAGTATACCCTTGTCCCATATCTCTAAGTAACAATGAACAAAATTTGCGCCGGTACTTAGACGTTTACGTCTAAATATTTCGTCTTGTGTTATTTGATGAGACGCGTGAAATGTTTGAGAATAGAATAAATGGCGTTTATCAAGACGAACGCAGCACTGCAAAGAAAATATTTAACTTTATACTCAGAACTATTTGATCTGAAACAGACAATATGTGTGCAAGTCCATCAATGAGCTCATTAACGCATGTGTATAAACATAGTATTTCTTCGCTTCCGCATATTTGTATTCACTGTTGTGCCAAACAAAACAATTTAAGCCGCACCAAGCGAATAAAACGTATTTTAGAGCAAATGCGGTCAGCAAACGCCCAGGTCAGCCGGCGCATCCGTGCAGTCTGATCAGGGTTTTCACTCTCCTCTATCAGAATTAATACAGATACTGCAGAATGTATGATTGGATAGTAGAGGCCCGAATGATAGTTTCACATGCGCAAGATAAACTGAATCTGTGCATTTTGCACAAAATCAAACGCCCTTTGTTTTGTGCTTGTCGAAGCCCACCTAGTAATGGGAGAGAAAGTTATAAATAATGGAAATCTACATTTTAATTGTTCCATACCTTTTGGTTTCATTTATATAAGGCTAACATGTGGCGACCGTAGAACGTCTCCTCGTACTTCACCGTAGTGCAGATTATATTTTCATTTCCTTTGAGATCATTGGGCCCATTGTTGTATCTTTGAAAATTAAGTGCTGCTCATGTATATGCTAGAGGGCATAAGCAGTGTTACAAACTTCGTTACTGCTCATGAAGAACCCAATTTTCTATCTGTAATGTGTTCTTTGTTTCCAAAGGCAATCTTTGAGATTTTTATTTTGCAAAATCAAATTGAGCCGCGACGTTATAAACATACCTTTTGATATGTGTGCCAAGCGAAGATTAAGATCAGCCTGCGCATTCACACAAACTGATCAGAATATTCATTGGGTGCATTTTGGCTAGCCAAGGACGCAAAGTTTCCTCATGTGGACAACGAAGACTCTGACCAGACTACGTGTAATCGCAGGCTGATTTGAGTCTTTGTCAGGACGCACACGTCTGAAGGTATATTTTATTATAATCGTGTCATATTGCTTTTGGGTACTGTTTTTACCCTACTGTACTTTCAATATCATTTGTTTTGCTTGTCACTTGAATCAAAATACAACTACTTATTTTTGATAAATTTATTAATATTTTAAATTATTTTCTATTTCTCTGTTTTGTTTTAATATTAAACCTAAAATAACATTTATGGGAAAACATGGTCTAACGCAACTATGAAATTTTAAATAAAAAATGCCTTTTTCCACTGATTATAATCATTGATGTTTGCAACAATATGGGGATAATTTCAGACAGTTTAAACAAGTAGAACTTGCGTATTTTGAAACCATTACGAAAACACGCCTATTCAAATATATTAACAATTTTACAACAAAAAAGAAGGAAATTTTCAGATAAAAAATTATTATATTTTTCATATTTCTGCTCAAAACATAGATAGGCGAGGCGGTTCTAACGGGTACCCACAATCTATGATTTTTTTTGCAAAAAAAGAAAAATAATGTATACCCCTGTAAACCCCAGTTTTACTGTATAAAAGTGGGGTTTAATGGGGTCATAATTATATAAGCGTGTTTTCGTGATGATAACGAAAGCAGAGTAAAAATTCAGTAAATATGCAGAGATCTCAGTCCACACTGCTTCCGATTTACCCTGCAGCATGCTGAAGGTTCAAACTGTATATATGAATAAAACGGCTTACACAGCCCGTCTCGCACGAGCTCAACTATCTATCTGCCTTCCAACGTGCACAGTATCTATCTGCCTTGCACGCGCACAACTAAATGTTGGCATGGTTAGGTAAGCAATGACTGTGTAACATCACTAAAAGTAAGACAAGAAATCACAAGGCTGATAAAACTTGGCTTTCTCTCCCTCTTCTCTAACGGATGGCGGTACAGACAAATGAATAGAGGAAAAGAATATATGCGATTAAGTTGCCGTTTTGCGTCTGTTCAACCATGTTGGAATTTCAGTCTTAATCGACGTTGTGCCAACTGTCATGCACATGAAAGCGTTATTATTATTATTTTATTTTACACAACTGTGAGATGTTTGTCACTGGGGATATAGTTTGAAATTGACAGAATATTTAATATTTGTTGCATTTCAACATTTAGAGAGGCAGTAAAATAAGAGAATTTGGACCCGCAATTCCAAAGCCTTGCCCAGGACACGACGGGCTCCAGCTCCCGTCACCCCTGCATAAATGTGTTATAATATAGTATATTAACACACTTCCCTGCATTTTTTCACCTTATAATAGTGTAAATGTCATGGTATACATAGATCTAGATTAGATAGGTAGACAGGTACATGTAAATAGTTTTCTTGATAAAAGCGTTTGTTGTGGATACTGATTAAAAGCGCCTCAGCGAGGCCACAACACATGCCTTTATAGAAAAATACGAGCCAGAGCATGCCAAAACCTACAAGAAGACTTGTGCGGCCTGCGAAAACTCAGATCAGCCAGCACATTTGCGCAGTCTGATCAGAGTCTCCGCTGATCTTATGTACTATCTACAGTCTCCTGGCGATCCAAATTGGGATAAACGAGGACTCTTGCATAAAAGGGGACTCCTGCCATACTGGACGGATGAACAGTCAGGTCTGAGTTTTTGCTGGTCACACAAATCTAAATGTAGGTTTTATCGTGCGCTGGCACAATTTTTTTGTACAAAAGTAAGAAAACACATCAATCAGTTCTGTTTGAAAATGCACCTTATCTCGAGCGATGACCTATACGTATACATTTCACTTTGGTCTATAAACAAATGTAAAAAGATAATTTGATTACAAATATAAGCGAAGATACCCAGCAAGCACACACCATTAAAACAACGTCGATTAAACGTTGATTCAACATAAAGACGTTGAATCAACGTTAAATCGACGTTGCTTCAACGTTTTGTGCCCGCTTGGTACCTAGTAAATGCCACATTCAAGACATACAGTCTTCCCGAGACACGATAAAGAAGGAGAGATTATGAACAATGACAAAACAAACGCAATATATGAAACCACCGACACACGAACGAAGAAGAACTGCAGCGAAAAGCCGAGTCGTGCAGAGACGTAAGACTATGTAAAAAAGAGAGTTCTGACTGCTAATAAAGCTCTGAAGACTAGAAATCATTTGAGACCCAACAGATCATTCCTTGGAACTGACCCCTCGATTACCAGAACTAGAAAGTATATTCTTGGTCCCCTGGCTATTCTAGTTACTGAAGTTTTACTGTATTTGGGTTCCTGCAGAACATACATCGATATTTACAACAACTCATACCTAACAGTATTTTTCTTGGTTTAGTTACCGAAGTTTCACTGTATTTGCGTTTCTACAGATCATACATCGATATTTATAACAATTCATACCTAACAGTAATTTTCTTGGTTTAGATACCGAAGTTTCACTGTATTTGCGTTTCTGCAGATTATAACTCGATTACTATAAAAACTCATACCCAGTATTTTTATTTTATCTTAATTTTTTTTATTTATTTATTTTTAGTCTAGTTATCGAAGTTTCACTGTATTTGCGTTTTTATAAAGCATAACTCGATTACTAGAAAAAAAACTCATACCTAGCAGTAATTTTCTGGGTCGTTATCGAAGTTTCACTGTATTTGGATTGCTGCACACCATATCTCGATAACTAGAACAACTCATACCTTTCAGTCTATTCAGGTTCCTGCAGATCATATCTCGATAACTAGAACAACTCATACCTGGCAGAAACTTTTCACGGTCTCGTTATCGGTTTCAATCTATTCAGGTTTCTGCAGATCATATGTCTAAAACTAGAACCTCTCCTACCTAGCTGTAATTTTCTTGGTCTAGTTACTTAAGTTTCACTGTATTTGGGTCCCTGTAGATCATACCTCGATAACTAGAACAACTCATACCTAGCAGAAAGTTTCATGATTACGTTACCGAAGTTTCACTGTATTGTGGTTCCTGCAGATCATATCTCGATAACTTTAACAACTCATACCTAGCAGAAATTTTTCATGGTCTCGTTACCGGTTTCAATCTATTCGGGTTTCTGCAGATCTTATGTACATTTTCTTGGTCTAGTTACTTAAGTTTCTTGTATTTGGGTCCCTGCAGATCATCCCTCAATAACTAAAACAACTCATACCTAGCAGAAACTTTCTTTGTTTAGTTATCGAAGTTTCACTGTATTTGAGTATCTGCAGATCATCCCACAATAATTAGAACAACTCATACCTAGCAGTTATTTTCTTTGTCAGGTTACCGAAGTTCCACTGTGTTATGTACGAAGATGCGCAGGCTAATTTGAGTCTTCCTTGGTGGAACCTGTCAGAAAGTGTCTTTTCTCACGTTGCGACTAAAAAGTTATTTCCTTTATCGCATGTGTGGACAACCAAGACCAGCACAATCTTTGTTTGTCTTGTCCGCTTGTTGTGTTTTAACAACGACACTGCACATGCTCTGACTGGGCTGCATGCCTTTGATTTGGGTAGACGCAGGTCGCATATGCCTAAAAACATACTTTACTTTGCGGTGTGTATAATGCTTCCGTGTGTCTGCTTCTGTGAGATATCAGGAAAAAAAACTCATTGAACATAAGTAACTGCCAATGCCATTTTACTCTGTTAACTGCTTAGCCAATAATGATATTATGTTGCTTATCCTCTTGTATAACAGTAAAATTCGGACTTCTGTCTATCTGTCTATACAATATCAGGAGGAGAATACTCTTTTGCAATGGTTCTGCCCCTGCCGCCCCCTTCCCCTTCATTTCTAAAAGAAAAGTATTTGCTCCCTCGGGGCCAAATTCTTTCCTGTTCGAGTAAAACCCTTTTCACAACGGTGTGCAATCAGAAAGTCACAAAAGTTGTAATCCTTGTGAAAATGGCACAATGGGAAAAAATCAACGAAGTGTATTAATTGAGAATGCGATGCGCTCCAGATTGAAAAGTATTACACTTAAAACGTTTGTTAGCTACTAATAAGACAGTATAAACTATCGTTTATGTAATGTCATTACCCGGTATCTCTGTAAAATGAGAATATCGTGCAATCGATGTAGAAGACGAGTTTTATGGGTATAAAAGAGCCCGTAATGATACTTTGGATTACTCATACACATAAAGACCAGCAAGGTAAGTGGTATATATAATATATATATATATAATATATATATAATATAATAGCATGTTGTTGTTTTTTTTGTTTTTTTTTTCTTCTTCTGACAATTCACCTACATGCCGTACATCAGTTGGAAAGTACTGAGATTTAAAATGTACATGAAGAAAAAAAGCTCTGGATGTCGGCCTAATCACTTTATATTTTTAATCAAGTTTATTTTCTAATTTTGAACTTAAATCTTTTGACCACATTAAAACTTAGATTAAATGTAATTAACAGCAAGCGATACCCTTAAAACTTTTTTGTTCATTTGATGCGCGACCGACAATTTTATACTTTCTGTGCGCCTTCCTACACATGATACTTTCTGAAGAGACTCTTTTCTACCAAAGGCTCATTCTTTCCTTTACTACTAAAGACTCCATTCCAGAAAAGTAAAATTTATTCACTGCATTTTGCCCTCTAAAGATGTGCAGTGTATACATTCTTGACGTAAACAAACACGTTGTATACATGCAAACAGTTATTATACATATACATACGGTTACATTACAGTCGAGTCTTGCAAGACTTTCGAATGATAATTCAACCCGAAAGCACTTCTGACAATAACTAAGAAAGATAAAAAGATGTCCAGGATCTGCCACAATCACAAGCCGAAACCTTCTCAGACATGAAGAGGAAACAAGACAAAACCAAACGATCGCAAATCGAACAAACGTACAAAAACACAAAGATTAGCTCTCTTCCCCAAGCGAGGTGATCGCAATGCTAAAAGGACTGAAAACACAAGAACAAAATAACACAAGGCAACACTTAAAATAAATCGCCTCGTAGAATAAACCACAAAGCAACAAAGAGTAAGACTAACACCGGGACCGCCGCCTGAGAACGGTCAGTAGAATAAATTATCGGGGTTTAAAGCACTTTTACAGCCGGCCAACTTCACCCTGGGTCCCGATGCTACTCTTAATACTTAACTACATAAAAACTCGGTTCGCATAAGGGCTCCCAACTCGGTCAATACATTGAAACGAAAACATAAATCAAATTAATAACTATGATAAACAGTATTCATGGCTAATTCTACTGTGTGCCAGAGTAAATGAAAACCAGTACTTGAACCACGACGGGTCAAGTCAGACATGTCGTCAAGCCCCAACCAACTGGTTAAAGTTTTACGAAGAGCCGATCATCGCCTTTGAAGCCCGAACTCCCGTCGTGCAATTATTTAAAAGTTAAGCATAGCCATCAACAATGATTGGGTTGATGACTGGGCATACACTCTGCCGCATAATATACCTTTGCATAGTCAGTTCCTATCTGTTTAATTGAATCGTCGAGATTTCTCACTCCCTTATCAAAACATGGCGAAATTAGAAAAAATACATTTTTACTACATCTTGAGCAACACATTTTGACTTAAAGTCATAATAGTAAAATGTATGTCGGATTATGTCAAAATGAAATTCAGTCTGGCATAACTCTTCACGTTACTTTAAACCACTAAACAAAATGGACATTCATTTGAGAGTGTCTTCTGAAGCATGACACATCTCAATGTCCATTTATTTTTTCTGAAAAATAGAAAAATCCAAATGTAGTCTTCTACATTTCTAAATTTCCAATAAACACTAAGCACATAACGGATTAATTTCTATAGACTTATTGTTTCCACTTGAACCAGTCCATTTTATATATATTTTCAGAATGATGTATCTTTGCTTTGTTGTGGTGTTGGCTTTCAATGCCAAGTTCGGCTCTGCTCTTACAGACCTTGTCCACAGTAAGTTTGTTCACTCATCATTCAACAATACTCAAGCTTTTTTGATTTGTCCATACTAGTCTAAAATAAAACTTCAAGGCAGCCACATAAGCCAAACGCGCAGGTGAGCATTCTGTTAAAGAGTCAATTTGATATCTAACATATATCTAAAATGTGTAATCGCGTGATTTTGATATTTAAGGAAAACACAGACGGTTGGGAATGTGAAGGCAGTTGAAAACTGGTAAGAGTAAAGTCCAGGTACAGCTACAATCACAAGCCGCAGCCCCTCCCAGACATTAAGAGGAAGATCAAACGGATAAAACCAAACAAGAGCAAATCGAACAAACGAAAAGCACCAAGATCAGCTCTCACCTCCTGAAACGAGGTACCCTGTGCTGGACCCGGGTATAGAATAGGCCAGACGTAACCTCTGCGTCACGTACAAACCGCCTAAAAGGGGCTCTCCGTGACCACCCGGGCCCTTGAAATAGGTGACTACCTTCCGCTACTGTGGCAGTTAGGTAAAACCCCAACATTACAGGCCCCATGCACCCCGTGCTAGTGCCGGGTTCAGAATAGGCCAGACGTACCCTCTGCATGACGTACAAAGAAGGTAAGAGAAAAGTCCAGGGAGTGCCACAATCACAAACCGCAGCCTAGAATAGGCCAGACGTACCCTCTGCGTGACGTACAAGCCGTCTAAAAGAGGCTGCCCGTGACCAACCGGGCCCTCGAAATAGGTGGCTGCCTTCCGCTTCTGTGGCAGTTGGGTAAAACCCCTAACATAACAGAGCAACCGTCCGTTCAACCGGTATAATTCCAGACTATAAAATTAAATTTACTGAAATGCATCTTAAATTGAGAAAAAAAACAAATTTCGTAAGATCTATCCTTTTAAACCTTTCCTTTAAACCTTTCCTATCTCGTGAAACTAACATGCTTCATTTGTTTGTGTATCATCCTGTGCCCGTGGGTCGCACATAGGACGAAGATTATAACCTCATCTGTATTTAACATATGTGTTTGTCTTCTGTTTGTGTCATTTTTCCGAGCTCTAGCATTCTCCACAATAAAAAGTAAAATGCATTTAATATTGTTAGATAAAAAAAACTAAACGTTTTTCAAGGTATGAAAGCTACATATCATTTGAAAGCTACATATCATCTAACACAGCTTGTTTGTTTGACTCTCTCAAAAAATGAATCCAAAATGAATCCTGCTTTCTTTAATAAACTGTTTATTTTAAATATGGATCTCCTAATTTATGTCCCCCGTGCTGGTCCCGTCCCGTGCTGGTCCCGGGCTTAGAATAGGCCAGACGTACCCTCTGCGTGACGTACGAGCCGGCTAAAAGAGGCCGCCCGTGACCACCGGGCCCTCGAAATAGGTGGCTGCCTTCCGCTTCTGTGGCAGTTGGGTAAAACCCCTAACATAACAGAGCAACCGTCCGTTCAACCGGTATAATTCCAGAATATAAAATTCATTTATTGAAATGCATCTTAAATTGGAAAAAACAAATTTCGCGAGATCTATCCTTTTAAACCTTTCCTATCTCATGTTACTAACATGCTTCATTTGTTTGTGTATCATTCTGTGCCCGTGGGTCGCACATGGGACGAAGATTATAACCTCATCTGTATTTAACATATGTGTTTGTCTTGTGTTTTGTGTCATTTTTCCGAACTCTAGCATTCTCCACATTAAAAAGTAAGATGCATTTATTATTGTTAGATAAAAAAACTAAACGTTTTTCAAGGTATGAAAGCTACATATCATTTGAAAGCTACATATCATCTAACACAGCTTGTTTGTTTGACTCTCTTTAAAAATGAATCCAAAATGAATCCTTCTTTAATTAACTGTTTATTTTAAATATGGATCTCCTAACGTTAAAAATAACCTTTCAATTTCCCAGACGTTTTCGGCCTCCCTTGTCTGTAGGGAATAAAATTTACAGATCACTTTCCTTCTGTAGTGGATGGGGTGTAATCCCCTATTAAAACAGGAACCACCTGTTTGCCGTGGGTGGCGTCTCGTATGCTGGGAGAGGGGAACCTGATGATTGAGGAAAGCCCAGGGATCTCCAGCTTTTCAACACATCATTTTGGCCCTTATTTCAGATAGAAGAGCGGTCTGGGTTAGATCCGGCCTGGATCAATCGGCTCAGTCGTGCCAAGCTCTAGAAGCGCACAACTTGTTCTTAGCTTCTTTCTCTCTTTCATACGTATCTTTATGGTACCAAACCGGGCTTATTTTTCTCATGTTCCTCTAACTTTAAGTGAGTTTCAATGGGCGGCGGCTGAAGGGTCAATTGGTGGGCTTGTATTGGGGCTTTGGCGGAAACCTCTGTGAGTGGAGGCTGTGGATAGGGGGATGAACTCAACTGTTCATAAATTTTTCTATGGAAATTTAGATGAATAGGTGGGAAATCATCTAAGCATGAGGCCCAGCTGAAGACTCTGATCTTGACACCGAGTATAATAGCAATGTAGCCTTGACGTTAGAAATAGGAGATCCATTTCTGTTAAACGTCCCCTTGTAGGGCTCCATGGAGGGTGGGGCGCATAGCTATCGAATCAAAAATTTCATCACCATGGCATCTCGAAAACGATTTCTGGCGTTCGACTCTTCGGAGGACGACACGCAACCGACTACATTTACATTCAAAGCTAATGAGAACTTCGCTAAATTTTTAGTGATTTCGAGTAAAGAGGACAAACCTATTACTTCACTGTCACCTTTCATTATAGAAAAGCAAATTGAATCAATTTTAGGCACTCCAAAAAATGTAAAAAAGTTAAAAAATGGAACTCTTTTGGTCGAAACTAACAGAAAATCTCAAACTGATAATCTCTTGAAAATTACAAAATTCTTTAACATTAATGTCTCTGTCACGGAACATAAAACTCTAAACTGTTGCAAAGGTATTATCCGTGACAGAATGCTAAAACATGAAACTGAAGAAAATATCACAGAATATCTTAACACACAAGGAGTAACAGCTTGCAAACGTTTTAAAATTAAAAAAGATGGAAACTTCATAGAAACAAATACACTTTTACTAACTTTCAACACCACAACTTTACCGAAATCACTAAAAATCTTTTACCGAATTATACCGGTTGAAGTCTACATTCCAAATCCTCTGCGGTGTTTCAACTGTCAGAGGTTTGGACATCATGAAAACGGCTGTCCGGAAGCACCTGGATCAGTATGTGAAAAATGTGGTATGGGTGAATTTGATCACCCTACAAATGCTTGTAAAAATGAAGCCAAGTGTGTGAACTGTCACAAAAACCATCAATCAAAATCAAATCAGTGTGAAATTTGGAAAAAAGAGAAAGAAATCATGAAAATTAAAGTTACACAAAAAATCACTTATTTGGAAGCCAAAAAGATTCAAGAAAATCAACCTGAAATCACCTTTGCAAAAGTTGTTCAATCCCTAAACACTAAACCTGAAACCAAAGAAAGTTCTACCCAGTTTAACGAAAAAGATTCTGTCATCAAAGCAAATTCAAAAGTTATTACTCCTACTGTAAAACCTAAACCTAAACCCACATCTACTCATCAGTCTAGACCACCAACAAAATCTCAAAACAGTTCACAAACACAGCCGACTAAAACAAGTGGATCACAACAGAGATCCAGGTCCAGGACAGCTGACCAGAAAGGAAAAAATGGAAAAGAAAAAGATAAAGATAAAGAACCAAATCCATATAGTAAAGGGGCGTCGGCCGATCCGATCAAGTTGGGTCCCGTGCTGGTCCCGGGCTTAGAATAGGCCAGACGTACCCTCTGCGTGACGTACGAGCCGGCTAAAAGAGGCCGCCCGTGACCACCCGGGCCCTCGAAATAGGTGGCTGCCTTCCGCTTCTGTGGCAGTTGGGTAAAACCCCTAACATAACAGAGCAACCGTCCGTTCAACCGGTATAATTCCTAACTATAAAATTACATTTATTGAAATGCATCTTAAATTTGAAAAAAACAAATTTCGCGAGATCTATCCTTTTAAACCTTTCCTATCTCATGTTACTAACATGCTTCATTTGTTTGTGTATCATCCTGTGCCCGTGGGTCGCACATGGGACGAAGATTATAACCTCATCTGTATTTAACATATGTGTTTGTATTGTGTTTGTGTCATTTTTCCGAACTCTAGCATTCTCCACATTAAAAAAATAAGATGCATTTAATATGGTTAGATAAAAAACTAAACGTTTTTCAAGGTATGAAGGCTACATATCATTTGAAAGCTACATATCATCTAACACGGCTTGTTTATTTGACTCCCTTAAAAAATGAATACTTCTTTCTAAAATAAACTGTTTATTTTAAATATGGATCTCCTAATTTGTTAAAAATAACCTTTCAATTTCCCAGACGTTTTCGGCCTCCCTTGTCTGTAGGGAATAAAATCTACAGATCACTTTCCTTCTGTAGTGGATAGGGTGTAATCCCCTATTAAAACAGGAACCACCTGTTTGCCGTGGGTGGCGTCTCGTATGCTGGGAGAGGGGAACCTGATGCTTGAGGAAAGCCCAGGGATCTCCAGCTTTTCAACACATCATTTTGGCCCTTATTTCAGATAGAAGAGCGGTCTGGGTTAGATCCGGCCTGGATCAATCGGCTCAGTCGTGCCAAGCTCTAGAAGCGCACAACTTGTTCTTAGCTTCTTTCTCTCTTTCATACGTATCTTTATGATACCAAACCGGGCTTATTTTTCTCGTATTCCTCTAACTTTAAGTGAGTTTCAATGGGCGGCGGCTGAAGGGTCAATTGGTGGGCTTGTATTGGGGCTTTGGCGGAAACCTCTGTGAGTGGAGGCTGTGGATAGGGGGATGAACTCAACTGTTCATAAATTTTTCTATGGAAATTTAGATGAATAGGTGGGAAATCATCTAAGCATGAGGCCGAGCTGAAGACTCTGATCTTGACACCGAGTATAATAGCAATGTAGCCTTGACGTTAGAAATAGGAGATCCATTTCTGTTAAACGTCCCCTTGTAGGGCTCCATGGAGGGTGGGGCGCATAGCTATCGAATCAAAAATTTCATCATCATGGCCTCTCGAAAACGATTTCTGGCGTTCGACTCTTCGGAGGACGACACGCAACCGACTACTTTTACTTTCAAAGCAAATGAGAACTTCGCTAAATTTTTAGTGATTTCGAGTAAGGAAGACAAACCAATTACTTCACTGTCTCCTTTCATCATAGAAAAGCAAATAGAATCTTTAATAGGCACTCCAAAAAATGTAAAAAAATTAAAAAATGGAACTCTTTTGGTCGAAACTAACAGAAAATCTCAAACTGATAATCTCTTGAAAATTACAAAATTCTTTAACATTAATGTCTCTGTCACGGAACATAAAACTCTCAACAGTTGCAAAGGAATTATCCGTGACAGAATGCTAAAACATGAAACTGAAGAAAATATCACAGAATATCTTAACACACAAGGAGTAACAGCTTGCAAACGTTTTAAAATTAAAAAAGATGGAAACTTTATAGAAACAAATACACTTTTACTAACTTTCAACACCACAACTTTACCGAAATCACTAAAAATATTTTACCGAATTATACCGGTTGAAGTCTACATACCAAATCCTCTGCGGTGTTTCAACTGTCAGAGGTTTGGACATCATGAAAACGGCTGTCCGGAAGCACCTGGATCAGTATGTGAAAAATGTGGTATGGGTGAATTTGATCACCCTACAAATGCTTGTAAAAATGAAGCCAAGTGTGTGAACTGTCACAAAAACCATCAATCAAAATCAAATCAGTGTGAAATTTGGAAAAAAGAGAAAGAAATCATGAAAATTAAAGTTACACAAAAAATCACTTATTTGGAAGCCAAAAAGATTCAAGAAAATCAACCTGAAATCACCTTTGCAAAAGTTGTTCAATCCCTAAACACTAAACCTGAAACCAAAGAAAGTTCTACCCAGTTTAACGAAAAAGATTCTGTCATCAAAGCAAATTCAAAAGTTATTACTCCTACTCTAAAACCTAAACCTAAACCCACATCTACTCATCAGTCTAGACCACCAACAAAATCTCAAAACAGTTCACAAACACAGCCGACTAAAACAAGTGGATCACAACAGAGATCCAGGTCCAGGACAGCTGACCAGAAAGGAAAAAATGGAAAAGAAAAAGATAAAGATAAAGAACCAAATCCATATAGTAAAGGGGCGTCGGCCGATCCGATCAAGTTGGTCAATCGGTTCGATTCCCTTGAGAACATGGAGTTAGAGACTGACTCCTCCATGTTCTTGCAGTCTCAGAGAAAACAAAAGGATTAAGTTCCTTATTTTCAAATCATCTCTCCATTCATCATGGATAAAAAATCAATTATTCAGTGGAACTGTCGAGGACTAAAAGCAAATTATAACGAAATTTTAATTTTAACAACACTACTTTCTCCGACTGTCTTTTGTCTCCAGGAAACCTTTTTAAAGAATACAGATAACATTAATTTTAAAAATTATAGTTTATATAATCATATCGCAACTGAAAATCAGAAAGCCTCAGGAGGCTCATCTATCCTTGTAAAATCAAATGTTCCTCATAGACAGATAGATATAAATAGTAATTTACAAGCTGTTGCTGTAAATGTCACTCTGTCTAAATCCATAACAATTTGTTCTCTATATCTCCCTCCACACTGTAAATTTTCTAAACACGATTTAGAAAATCTTATAAACCAGTTACCTCGTCCTTATTTATTATTAGGTGACTTTAATAGTCACAGCAAACTATGGGGTTGTCTGGATACAAATGACAAAGGAGAAATAATAGAAAATTTTATTGCAGAAAATGATCTATGTTTATTTAACGATAAACAACCAACTTATCTTCATTCTCCTACAAGAAATTATTTTGCTTTAGATTTGTCTATATGCTCTCCAAATATTTACTTAGATTTTGATTGGTCAGTTTTAGATGACCTTCATGGGAGCGATCATTTTCCAATTAAAATTGAAGAAATTGAATCGACAAATGAAGACCATCATTCCCGATGGAATTTGAATAAAGCAAACTGGGAGAATTTTATAGAGCTATGTAATGAAAAATTAAATCCTGAAATGTTTAAAACAGCAGATGATATACAAGCTTTTACTGATACATTAATTCATGTAGCCGAAAAATGTATTCCAAAGTCCTCGACACGTTCAAAAAGAAATAGACCTTGGTTTAATAAAGATGTTAAAAATTCAATAAATAAAAGAAAATCTGCCTTACGAAAGTTCAATAGGCAGCCAACAAAAGAAAATCTAATCCATGCCAAACAAATGCGAGCAAAAGCTCGCAAGACAATAAAAACGGCTAAAAGAACATCTTGGCAGCAATACGTCTCCAAACTAAATTCTAGAACTCCAGCAAAGAAAATATGGGACATGATTCGAAAAATTACTGGCAAAAATAAAAATAACAAGCATGTCCATATTAAATCAAATGGAAATATATGCTCAACGACTAAAGATATTTCCAATGCACTAGGAGAGAATTTTCAGAAAAACTCTTCTAGTGCAAATTATTCCGAAACCTTTCAAAACATAAAACAGGAACAAGAGAAAGAGCATCTAAATTTTACGTCACTAAATCATGAAAAATATAATGTACCATTCACAGCTTCAGAATTATCAGATGCTCTTAATAAATCTCACGATACAGCTGCTGGTCCTGACAACATCCATTATCAAATTCTTAAACATTTACCCGATAACGCTTTAAAAACTTTATTAAATATTTTAAATGATATTTGGATCACTGGAAAATTTCCAAAAGACTGGAGTAAAGCAATGATTATACCTATAGCAAAACCAAATAAAGATCATACTGAAGCTACTAATTACAGACCTATTGCTTTGACAAGTTGTTTGTGTAAAACAATGGAGAGAATGATTAATGATAGACTGGTTTGGTTCTTAGAATCAAACCAGCTTATAACAAAATATCAAGCTGGATTCAGAAAAAATAATTGTACAAACGATCATTTGATTCGTTTGGAATCTTTTATTCGTGATGCCTTTGTTAAAAAAGAACATGTCGTAGCTGTATTTTTTGATCTTGAAAAAGCTTACGATACTACCTGGAAACATGGCATCATGAAAGATTTACATAAATTAGGCCTTAAAGGCCGATTACCACTTTTTATTCAAAACTTTTTATCAGATCGAACATTTAATGTTCGAATAGGTAATACGTTATCGGACATATTTAAACAAGAACAAGGTGTACCACAGGGAAGCATTTTATCACCTACCTTGTTTGGCATTAAAATTAACGATATTGTTAAATGTGTGAAAGACCTTGATTGTTCACTTTTTGTTGACGATTTTGGAATATTTATTAGATCGAAAAATATGGAAACCATTGAATTCAAACTACAACGATGTTTAAACAATATAGAAGATTGGGCAACAGAAAATGGTTTCAAATTTTCAAAAACAAAAACTCAATGCGTTCATTTTTGTCAGATACGTCAGCTACATTTAGATCCTCATCTCACCATATACGGTAGTCCAATTCCAGTCGTCAGTGAAGCAAAATTCCTGGGTCTTTTGTTCGATAACAAATTATCTTTTATACCACACATCAAAGCTTTAAAAGCTAAATGTTTAAAAGCTCTTGATATTCTTAAAGTTCTCTCCAGTTCCGACTGGGGAGGAGATCGTACTGTTCTTTTAAATCTCTATAGATCTTTAATTAGATCTAAATTGGATTATGGATCCATAGTTTATGGATCCGCAAGAAAATCTTATTTGAAATCTTTGGATACTATTCATCACCAAGGTTTACGTCTGGCTCTAGGGGCTTTTCGTACTTCCCCCGTCGAAAGTTTATACGCTGAATCAAATGAACCATCATTGTATATAAGAAGAGAGAAATTGTCTCTTCAATATGTTACTAAATTAGCCGCCAATCCACGTAATTCAGCTCATGATTGTGTTTTTAACCCTAAATATGAAAGATTTTACAATAATAAACCAACAGCTATTAAACCCCTTGGCCTGAGAAAACAACCGTTACTTGAAGAGGCCAATATCAATATTAAAAATGTTCAGCATTTTTCTTTTCCATCAAAAGAGCCATGGACGTTAAACCCTCCAAAGATTATTTTAGACCTTCATAAAAATAAAAAAAACAGAAGTCGAGTCGCATATTTTTAAGAATGAATTTTTAGAAATCAAATCAAATTATAAACATTACCTGTCAATTTATACAGATGGATCGAAACAAGATGAGAAAGTTGCTTGTTCTGTTATTAGTCCAAATTTTACTGACAGTATCAGATTACCTGATAATAGCTCCATTTTTACCGCCGAAGCCAAGGCAATTGATATTGCACTTTACCATATCAGAGATCAGTCTGAAAAACAGTTTATCATTTATTCAGATTCTCTTTCTGTATTAAAATCTCTTAAAGATTTACACCATAGAAACCCATTAATTCAGCAAATTCTTAAAAAATATTATTATCTTTCCGCTTCAAAAGAAATTGTATTTTGTTGGCTTCCCAGCCACGTTAATATTCGTGGAAATGAATTAGCAGATTCAGAAGCCAAATCTGCATTATCCTTAGTAATAACCAATTTCAAAATTCCTCACTCCGACTTTAAATCAAACGTCTGTCAATACATCAACAACAAATGTCAGTCTGTTTGGGAAACACAAACTTATAATAAATTAAATGAAATCAAACCAAATTTTAACAGCAAATGCACATTCTCTAATCTCAGCAGAAAAGAACAAACAAAAATTACGAGATGTAGACTTGGACACACTAGAATTACTCATTCTTATATTTTAAACAATGAACAAGCTCCATTCTGCATTCCTTGTAATGAACCTTTCACAGTCAAACATTTTCTTATCACTTGTGCTGAATTTAATCACATTCGCACAAAGTATTTTAATATAAAAACTATAAAGGAACTTTTTGATATGCCAACTCAGAAAATACTCGACTTTCTTAAAGAGATCGGACTTTTTAATAATATATGATCAGTATTTTTAATCACTTAAAATCATTGATACTTTATCTCTTTAAAATAAAAACATCAATCCTAGATATTTTTAAATTTCTCATTAAATAAAATCATCATATAACATAAAACTTATTAGACGCTATATGCCCTTTTAGGGTTGAGCGTCTATAAACAAAATATCCATCCATCCATCGTCCCGTGCTGGTCCCGGGCTTAGAATAGGCCAGACGTACCCTCTGCGTGACGTACGAGCCGGCTAAAAGAGGCCGCCCGTGACCACCCGGGCCCTCGAAATAGGTGGCTGCCTTCCGCTTCTGTGGCAGTTGGGTAAAACCCCTAACATAACAGAGCAACCGTCCGTTCAACCGGTATAATTCCAGAATATAAAATTCATTTATTGAAATGCATCTTAAATTGGAAAAAACAAATTTCGCGATATCTATCCTTTTAAATCTTTCCTATCTCATGTTACTAACATGCTTCATTTGTTTGTGTATCATTTTGTGCCCGTGGGTCGCACATGGGACGAAGATTATAACCTCATCTGTATTTAACATATGTGTTTGTCTTGTGTTTGTGTCATTTTTCCGAACTCTAGCATTCTCCACATTAAAAAGTAAGATGCATTTAATATTGTTAGATAAAAAACTAAACGTTTTTCAAGGTATGAAAGCTACATATCATTTGAAAGCTACATATCATCTAACACAGCTTGTTTGTTTGATCTCTTAAAAAATGAATCCAAAATGAATCCATCTTTCTATAATAAACTGTTTATTTTAAATATGGATCTCCTACTTTTTTAAAAAATTACCTTTCAATTTCCCAGACGTTTTCGGCCTCCCTTGTCTGTAGGGAATAAAATCTACAGATCACTTTCCTTCTGTAGTGGATAGGGTGTAATCCCCTATTAAAACAGGAACCACCTGTTTGCCGTGGGTGGCGTCTCGTATGCTGGGAGAGGGGAACCTGATGATTGAGGAAAGCCCAGGGATCTCCAGCTTTTCAACACATCATTTTGGCCCTTATTTCAGATAGAAGAGCGGTCTGGGTTAGATCCGGCCTGGATCAATCGGCTCAGTCGTGCCAAGCTCTAGAAGCGCACAACTTGTTCTTAGCTTCTTTCTCTCTTTTATACGTACCTTGATGGTACAAACCGGGCTTATTTTTCTCACGTTCCTCTAACTTTAAGTGAGTTTCAATGGGCGGCGGCTGAAGGGTCAATTGGTGGGCTTGTATTGGGGCTTTGGCGGAAACCTCTGTGAGTGGAGGCTGTGGATAAGGGGGATGAACTCAACTGTTCATAAATTTTTCTATGGAAATTTAGATGAATAGGTGGGAAATCATCTAAGCATGAGGCCGAGCTGAAGACTCTGATCTTGACACCGAGTATAATAGCAATGTAGCCTTGACGTTAGAAATAGGAGATCCATTTCTGTTAAACGTCCCCTTGTAGGGCTCCATGGAGGGTGGGGCGCATAGCTATCGAATCAAAAATTTCATCACCATGGCATCTCGAAAACGATTTCTGGCGTTCGACTCTTCGGAGGACGACACGCAACCGACTACTTTTACTTTCAAAGCAAATGAGAACTTCGCTAAATTTTTAGTGATTTCGAGTAAGGAAGACAAACCAATTACTTCACTGTCTCCTTTCATCATAGAAAAGCAAATAGAATCTTTAATAGGCACTCCAAAAAATGTAAAAAAATTAAAAAATGGAACTCTTTTGGTCGAGACTAACAGAAAATCTCAAACTGATAATCTCTTGAAAATTACAAAATTCTTCAACATTAATGTCTCTGTCACGGAACATAAAACACTCAATAGTTGCAAAGGTATTATCCGTGACAGGATGCTAAAACATGAAACTGAAGAAAATATCACAGAATATCTTAACACACAAGGAGTAACAGCTTGCAAACGTTTTAAAATTAAAAAAGATGGAAACTTTATAGAAACAAATACACTTTTACTAACTTT
Source organism: Anodontia alba (assembly GCA_964016985.1). Lineage (NCBI taxonomy): Eukaryota > Metazoa > Mollusca > Bivalvia > Lucinida > Lucinidae > Anodontia > Anodontia alba. The sequence continues at coordinate 83,835,530 of OZ024824.1, forward strand.
CAACACCACAACTTTACCGAAATCACTAAAAATCTTTTACCGAATTATACCGGTTGAAGTCTACATTCCAAATCCTCTGCGGTGTTTCAACTGTCAGAGGTTTGGACATCATGAAAACGGCTGTCCTGAATTACCTGGATCAGTATGTGAAAAATGTGGTATGGGTGACTTTGATCACTCAACAAATGCTTGTAAAAATGAAGCCAAGTGTGTGAACTGTCACAAAAACCATCAATCAAAATCAAATCAGTGTGAAATTTGGAAAAAAGAGAAAGAAATAATGAAAATTAAAGTTACACAAAAAATCACTTATTTGGAAGCCAAAAAGATTCAAGAAAATCAACCTGAAATCACCTTTGCAAAAGTTGTTCAATCCCTAAACACTAAACCTGAAACCAAAGAAAGTTCTACCCAGTTTAACGAAAAAGATTCTGTCATCAAAGCAAATTCAAAAGTTATTACTCCTACTGTAAAACCTAAACCTAAACCCACATCTACTCATCAGTCTAGACCACCAACAAAATCTCAAAACAGTTCACAAACACAGCCGACTAAAACAAGTGGATCACAACAGAGATCCAGGTCCAGGACAGCTGACCAGAAAGGAAAAAATGGAAAAGAAAAAGATAAAGATAAAGCACCAAATCCATATAGTAAAGGGGCGTCGGCCGATCCGATCAAGTTGGTCAATCGGTTCGATTCCCTTGAGAACATGGAGTTAGAGACTGACTCCTCCATGTTCTTGCAGTCTCAGAGAAAACAAAAGGATTAAGTTCCTTATTTTCAAATCATCTCTCCATTCATCATGGATAAAAAATCAATTATTCAGTGGAACTGTCGAGGACTAAAAGCAAATTATAACGAAATTTTAATTTTAACAACACTACTTTCTCCGACTGTCTTTTGTCTCCAGGAAACCTTTTTAAAGAATACAGATAATATTAATTTTAAAAATTATAGTTTATATAATCATATCGCAACTGAAAATCAGAAAGCCTCAGGAGGCTCATCTATCCTTGTAAAATCAAATGTTCCTCATAGACAGATAGATATAAATAGTAATTTACAAGCTGTTGCTGTAAATGTCACTCTGTCTAAATCCATAACAATTTGTTCTCTATATCTCCCTCCACACTGTAAATTTTCTAAACACGATTTAGAAAATCTTATAAACCAGTTACCTCGTCCTTATTTATTATTAGGTGACTTTAATAGTCACAGCAAACTATGGGGTTGTCTGGATACAAATGACAAAGGAGAAATAATAGAAAATTTTATTGCAGAAAATGATCTATGTTTATTTAACGATAAACAACCAACTTATCTTCATTCTCCTACAAGAAATTATTTTGCTTTAGATTTGTCTATATGCTCTCCAAATATTTACTTAGATTTTGATTGGTCAGTTTTAGATGACCTTCATGGGAGCGATCATTTTCCAATTAAAATTGAAGAAATTGAATCGACAAATGAAGACCATCATTCCCGATGGAATTTGAATAAAGCAAACTGGGAGAATTTTATAGAGCTATGTAATGAAAAATTAAATCCTGAAATGTTTAAAACAGCAGATGATATACAAGCTTTTACTGATACATTAATTCATGTAGCCGAAAAATGTATTCCAAAGTCCTCGACACGTTCAAAAAGAAATAGACCTTGGTTTAATAAAGATGTTAAAAATTCAATAAATAAAAGAAAATCTGCCTTACGAAAGTTCAATAGGCAGCCAACAAAAGAAAATCTAATCCATGCCAAACAAATGCGAGCTAAAGCTCGCAAGACAATAAAAATGGCTAAAAGAACATCTTGGCAGCAATACGTCTCCAAACTTAATTCTAGAACTCCAGCAAAGAAAATATGGGACATGATTCGAAAAATTACTGGCAAAAATAAAAATAACAAACATGTCCATATTAAATCAAATGGAAATATATGCTCAACGACTAAAGATATTTCCAATGCACTAGGAGAGAATTTTCAGAAACTCTTCTAGTGCAAACTATTCCGAAACCTTTCAAAACATAAAACAGGAACGAGAGAAAGAGCATCTAAATTTTACGTCACTAAATCATGAAAAATATAATGTACCATTCACAGCTTCAGAATTATTAGATGCTCTTCATAAATCTCATGATACAGCTGCTGGTCCTGATGACATTCATTATCAAATTCTTAAACATTTACCCGATAACGCTTTAAAAACTTTATTAAATATTTTAAATGATATTTGGATCACTGGAAAATTTCCAAAAGACTGGAGTAAAGCAACGATTATACCTATACCAAAACCAAATAAAGATCATACTGAAGCTACTAACTACAGACCTATTGCTTTGACAAGTTGTTTATGTAAAACAATGGAGAGAATGATTAATGATAGGCTGGTTTGGTTCTTGGAATCAAACCAGCTTATAACAAAATATCAAGCTGGATTCAGAAAAAATAACTGTACAAACGATCATTTGATTCGTTTGGAATCCTTTATTTGTGATGCCTTTATTAAAAAAGAACATGTCGTAGCTGTATTTTTTGATCTTGAGAAAGCTTACGATACTACATGGAAACATGGCATCATGAAAGATTTACATAAATTAGGCCTTAAAGGCCGATTACCACTTTTTATTCAAAACTTTTTATCAGATCGAACATTTAATGTTCGAATAGGTAATACGTTATCGGACATATTTAAACAAGAACAAGGTGTACCACAGGGAAGCATTTTATCACCTACCTTATTTGGCATTAAAATTAACGATATTGTTAAATGTGTGAAAGACCTTGATTGTTCACTTTTTGTTGACGATTTTGGAATATTTATTAGATCGAAAAATATGGAAACCATTGAATTCAAACTACAACGATGTTTAAACAATATAGAAGATTGGGCAACAGAAAATGGTTTCAAATTTTCAAAAACAAAAACTCAATGCGTTCATTTTTGTCAGATACGTCAGCTACATTTAGATCCTCATCTTACCATATACGGTAGTCCAATTCCAGTCGTCAGTGAAGCAAAATTCCTGGGTCTTTTGTTCGATAACAAATTATCTTTTATACCACACATCAAAGCTTTAAAAGCTAAATGTTTAAAAGCTCTTGATATTCTTAAAGTTCTCTCCAGTTCCGACTGGGGAGGAGATCGTACTGTTCTTTTAAATCTCTATAGATCTTTAATTAGATCTAAATTGGATTATGGATCCATAGTTTATGGATCCGCAAGAAAATCTTATTTGAAATCTTTGGATACTATTCATCACCAAGGTTTACGTCTGGCTCTAGGGGCTTTTCGTACTTCCCCCGTCGAAAGTTTATACGCTGAATCAAATGAACCATCATTGTATATAAGAAGAGAGAAATTGTCTCTTCAATATGTTACTAAATTAGCCGCCAATCCACGTAATTCAGCTCATGATTGTGTTTTTAACCCTAAATATGAAAGATTTTACAATAACAAACCAACAGCTATTAAACCCCTTGGCCTGAGAATACAACCGTTACTTGAAGAGGCCAATATCAATATTAAAAATGTTCAGCATTTTTCTTTTCCATCAAAAGAGCCATGGACGTTAAACCCTCCAAAGATTATTTTAGACCTTCATAAAAATAAAAAAACAGAAGTCGAGTCGCATATTTTTAAGAATGAATTTTTAGAAATCAAATCAAATTATAAACATTACCTGTCAATTTATACAGATGGTTCGAAACAAGATGAGAAAGTTGCTTGTTCTGTTATTAGTCCAAATTTTACTGACAGTATCAGATTACCTGATAATAGCTCCATTTTTACCGCCGAAGCCAAGGCAATTGATATTGCACTTTACCATATCAGAGATCAGTCTGAAAAACAGTTTATCATTTATTCAGATTCTCTTTCTGTATTAAAATCTCTTAAAGATTTACACCATAGAAACCCATTAATTCAGCAAATTCTTAAAAAATATTATTATCTTTCCGCTTCAAAAGAAATTGTATTTTGTTGGCTTCCCAGCCACGTTAATATTCGTGGAAATGAATTAGCAGATTCAGAAGCCAAATCTGCATTATCCTTAGTAATAACCAATTTCAAAATTCCTCACTCCGACTTTAAATCAAACGTCTGTCAATACATCAACAACAAATGTCAGTCTGTTTGGCAAACACAAACTTATAATAAATTAAATGAAATCAAACCAAATTTTAACAGCAAATGCACATTTTCTAATCTCAGCAGAAAAGAACAAACAAAAATCACGAGATGTAGACTTGGACACACTAGAATTACTCATTCTTATATTTTAAACAATGAACAAGCTCCATTCTGCATTCCTTGTAACGAACCTTTTACGGTCAAACATTTTCTTGTCACTTGTGCTGAATTTAATTATATTCGCACAAAGTATTTTAATGTAAAAAATATAAAGGAACTTTTTAATATGCCAACTCAAAAAATACTCGATTTTCTGAAAGAGATCGGACTTTTTAATAAAATATGATCTGTATTTTAATAACATAAAATCATTGATACTTTATCTTTTTAAAATGAACTCATCAATCCTAGATATTTTTAATTTCTCATTAAATAAAATCATCATATAACATGCATCTTATTAGACGCTATATGCCCTTTTAGGGTTGAGCGTCTATAAACAAAATATCCATCCATCCATCCGTATGCTTGACTGTCTATTTTGTGAACTTAAAATTGTGTTACCGATTTTGATTTCAGGACAATACTATCGTAGTGTGGTTCTCTAACCGAGTTGGTACCGTAGACACATTCGCTGGTACTAGTGCTATCTCTTACGAAATTCTGTGCAATGACCTTCCCGTTTCAGGAATTGCTAGGACCGTAGCCAACTGGCTTACAGCAGAGTAAGTTTCCTTTATGATAAATATAAGATCTACGTCACTCATTTTCAGAACTCCTTGAAAGTTTTGTGACAGTTTGCGCTTTGTGACAGTTTCCTATTCATTCAATTCAACTGAGCACCATGGGCTTAAAAATTTTAATACTGCCCTCTTAATAGTTTGAAATTAATGTACATACCATAATAAATAGCTCCAGATAAGTCCTTTTTGTCAGTCGAATACTACTGATGTTTCTTATTATTTTTCTATAAAAGCGCACTGTAGCTATACAATACAAATGCCTTGGTGTACCATTGGAATATTCCTACCCCATCCTATCTGAAGCTAGGCATAATGCCTAATACTCCTGTGTCTAGGCAGACAAACGCTGACTAAATCGTTTCTTCATTAATCAGACTGGGGTTAACCGAGTCTTACTTGGTCAAAAGTATAGCTGTCCTAGAAAACTTGAAAGCAGAGATATTTTTATTCCTGTCCATTGCTCTCAAATGATATTTCTTTTAGAATTTTAATTACTTTAAAAATTAAATCGGAGCGGGTTTGCCTGTTAATTTCCATATGTCTAAATGGACTGCCCCAATTGTGGAACTGGCAGTGGTCCATTATATATATATGAGCTTAACTATACCTAATTTAGTGCCACAGAGGCCTTTCTATTATTTAAACTTCATCAGCTTTTAGCTGAACTTAAAGAACCATCATACAGAAACTCTCCAATTGTTTTTGTTACGTTACAAAACATCACTTAAATATACCTATACAATTTTGAGCCCCTTAAACCCACTTTTAATAATTAATAGTAAAACTGGAGTTTTCAGGGGTATACATTTTTCTTTCTGCTCAAAATCGTAGACAGTGGGTACTCGTATGACCCGCCACGCCGAACTGTTCTAACGAGTACACACAATCTATTTTTGAGCAGAAGTATGAAATATCAAGTTTTATCTGAGAACTCTTGTTTTCGGTGATATTTTCTATATATTTGAATACGCGTGTTTACTGAATAAAATTCGCATACCAAACAATTAGTCAAAACGCCAGATTCCGATGTTGATCTCTCGGTTTATGAAAGCACTTGAGGGTTCGGTTGTAAACCTTCGATTGGATATAAACTTGTTTTCATGCTTAACTCAGCTGAGCATGTTTTTCTCTGCTTAAATATCAAAACTGAAAATGTCAAAACTGAAAATGCCAATTCCATATTTATTACCAGATAAGGTTTTCATATGTCGAAAAGGATTGCCTTTGCAAACGACGAACACAGTCACGAAAATCGGAAACTCGGTTTTGAGTCTCTTCATATGCAACACTGTAGTTTGCCAGGCTGCAACCACCCCTAGCGCCGGCTTAAATGTTGTCCGATTTTCAAATTATCAGGATGGGCTCAATGATCCCAAAAGAAATAAAATATAACCTCCACTATGTTTCACAACTAATTTTCAAATTGTTAGTATTTTGAGATTTATTATTACCAAGTAAAATTCATGTTCAGCTCAGTTGAGCACGAAAACAGTTATAACCTCGCGTCCAGGTTGGTGGCACTCTATAGTTGTCCTCTCAGGGCGTCTCTTTCTGTCGCCTTTTAGCACGTGACTGATCTTTGGTTGACCCCGTTTGTCTATAGCTACCTCTGAGACGACTGACACGGTCACATGTAGGGCTTGTTTAACCCACTTTCAGTAAGTTAACATTTATATAGCTATGACAATCCAAGGCAACGTCCCAATGAAAATGACAATTTTAAAAGCGGGTTTTAAAGAGTAATCGTTTATTTATACTAAAAATTGCATTTTCTGCATTTTCTCCAAGCGGGCTGCACGAACCTTCTCCTCCTCGTGCAAGTTATGATTTAAATACATGGCGTTTATTCCGCCTTGAAATAAGGGCATCTTGAAAATCGTTAAACGGGTTCATTTAAAACAGGAACCTATTTCCTACACGTTGGTTAAACTATAGAATTTCACTGTATTTTGTACAGGAACATAATAGTGTACATTACAGCCCTGCAAACTTAATGAAATGTCCAGACATTAGCACCACAAGCAAATAAAATACTTTCAGATTTAGGAGCTTCTATCCATTTTAAGTTTTGACGTCATAAAATTTCACTAAGATTTAATTAAATGTTCAAAACTACGGGTCCCGTGCTGGTCCCGGGCTTAGAATAGGCCAGACGTACCCTCTGCGTGACGTACGAGCCGGCTAAAAGAGGCCGCCCGTGACCACCCGGGCCCTCGAAATAGGTGGCTGCCTTCCGCTTCTGTGGCAGTTGGGTAAAACCCCTAACATAACAGAGCAACCGTCCGTTCAACCGGTATAATTCCAGAATATAAAATTCATTTATTGAAATGCATCTTAAATTGGAAAAAAACAAATTTCGCGAGATCTATCCTTTTAAACCTTTCCTATCTCATGTTACTAACATGCTTCATTTGTTTGTGTATCATTCTGTGCCCGTGGGTCGCACATGGGACGAAGATTATAACCTCATCTGTATTTAACATATGTGTTTGTCTTGTGTTTGTCATTTTTCCGAACTCTAGCATTCTCCACATTAAAAAAATAAGATGCATTTAATATTGTTAGATAAAAAACTAAACGTTTTTCAAGGTATGAAAGCTACATATCATTTGAAAGCTACATATCATCTAACACATCTTGTTTGTTTGACTCTCTTTAAAAATGAATCCAAAACAAATCCTTCTTTCTTTAATAAACTGTTTATTTTAAATATGGATCTCCTAATTTATATTAAAAATAACCTTTCAATTTCCCAGACGTTTTCGGCCTCCCTTGTCTGTAGGGAATAAAATTTACAGATCACTTTCCTTCTGTAGTGGATGGGGTGTAATCCCCTATTAAAACAGGAACCACCTGTTTGCCGTGGGTGGCGTCTCGTATGCTGGGAGAGGGGAACCTGATGATTGAGGAAAGCCCAGGGATCTCCAGCTTTTCAACACATCATTTTGGCCCTTATTTCAGATAGAAGAGCGGTCTGGGTTAGATCCGGCCTGGATCAATCGGCTCAGTCGTGCCAAGCTCTAGAAGCGCACAACTTGTTCTTAGCTTCTTTCTCTCTTTCATACGTATCTTTATGGTACCAAACCGGGCTTATTTTTCTCATGTTCCTCTAACTTTAAGTGAGTTTCAATGGGCGGCGGCTGAAGGGTCAATTGGTGGGCTTGTATTGGGGCTTTGGCGGAAACCTCTGTGAGTGGAGGCTGTGGATAGGGGGATGAACTCAACTGTTCATAAATTTTTCTATGGAAATTTAGATGAATAGGTGGGAAATCATCTAAGCATGAGGCCGAGCTGAAGACTCTGATCTTGACACCGAGTATAATAGCAATGTAGCCTTGACGTTAGAAATAGGAGATCCATTTCTGTTAAACGTCCCCTTGTAGGGCTCCATGGAGGGTGGGGCGCATAGCTATCGAATCAAAAATTTCATCACCATGGCATCTCGAAAACGATTTCTGGCGTTCGACTCTTCGGAGGACGACACGCAACCGACTACTTTTACTTTCAAAGCAAATGAGAACTTCGCTAAATTTTTAGTGATTTCGAGTAAAGAGGACAAACCTATTACTTCACTGTCACCTTTCATTATAGAAAAGCAAATAGAATCAATTATAGGCACTCCAAAAAATGTAAAAAAATTAAAAAATGGAACTCTTTTGGTCGAAACAAACAGAAAATCTCAAACTGATAATCTCTTGAAAATTACAAAATTCTTTAACATTAATGTCTCTGTCACGGAACATAAAACTCTAAACAGTTGCAAAGGTATTATCCGTGACAGAATGCTAAAACATGAAACTGAAGAAAATATCACAGAATATCTTAACACACAAGGAGTAACAGCTTGCAAACGTTTTAAAATTAAAAAAGATGGAAACTTTATAGAAACAAATACACTTTTACTAACTTTCAACACCACAACTTTACCGAAATCACTAAAAATCTTTTACCGAATTATACCGGTTGAAGTCTACATACCAAATCCTCTGCGGTGTTTCAACTGTCAGAGGTTTGGACATCATGAAAACGGCTGTCCGGAAGCACCTGGATCAGTATGTGAAAAATGTGGTATGGGTGAATTTGATCACCCTACAAATGCTTGTAAAAATGAAGCCAAGTGTGTGAACTGTCACAAAAACCATCAATCAAAATCAAATCAGTGTGAAATTTGGAAAAAAGAGAAAGAAATCATGAAAATTAAAGTTACACAAAAAATCACTTATTTGGAAGCCAAAAAAATTCAAGAAAATCAACCTGAAATCACCTTTGCAAAAGTTGTTCAATCCCTAAACACTAAACCTGAAACCAAAGAAAGTTCTACCCAGTTTAACGAAAAAGATTCTGTCATCAAAGCAAATTCAAAAGTTATTACTCCTACTGTAAAACCTAAACCTAAACCCACATCTACTCATCAGTCTAGACCACCAACAAAATCTCAAAACAGTTCACAAACACAGCCGACTAAAACAAGTGGATCACAACAGAGATCCAGGTCCAGGACAGCTGACCAGAAAGAAAAAAATGGAAAAGAAAAAGATAAAGATAAAGCACCAAATCCATATAGTAAAGGGGCGTCGGCCGATCCGATCAAGTTGGTCAATCGGTTCGATTCCCTTGAGAACATGGAGTTAGAGACTGACTCCTCCATGTTCTTAGAAATAGGAGATCCATTTCTGTTAAACGTCCCCTTGTAGGGCTCCATGGAGGGTGGGGCGCATAGCTATCGAATCAAAAATTTCATCACCATGGCATCTCGAAAACGATTTCTGGCGTTCGACTCTTCGGAGGACGACACGCAACCGACTACATTTACATTCAAAGCTAATGAGAACTTCGCAAAATTTTTAGTGATTTCGAGTAAAGAGGACAAACCTATTACTTCACTGTCACCTTTCATTATAGAAAAGCAAATAGAATCAATTATAGGCACTCCAAAAAATGTTAAAAAATTAAAAAATGGAACTCTTTTGGTCGAAACTAACAGAAAATCTCAAACTGATAATCTCTTGAAAATTACAAAATTCTTTAACATTAATGTCTCTGTCACGGAACATAAAACTCTAAACAGTTGCAAAGGTATTATCCGTGACAGAATGCTAAAACATGAAACTGAAGAAAATATCACAGAATATCTTAACACACAAGGAGTAACAGCTTGCAAACGTTTTAAAATTAAAAAAGATGGAAACTTTATAGAAACAAATACACTTTTACTAACTTTCAACACCACAACTTTACCGAAATCACTAAAAATCTTTTACCGAATTATACCGGTTGAAGTCTACATTCCAAATCCTCTGCGGTGTTTCAACTGTCAGAGGTTTGGACATCATGAAAACGGCTGTCCGGAAGCACCTGGATCAGTATGTGAAAAATGTGGTATGGGTGAATTTGATCACCCTACAAATGCTTGTAAAAATGAAGCCAAGTGTGTGAACTGTCACAAAAACCATCAATCAAAATCAAATCAGTGTGAAATTTGGAAAAAAGAGAAAGAAATCATGAAAATTAAAGTTACACAAAAAATCACTTATTTGGAAGCCAAAAAGATTCAAGAAAATCAACCTGAAATCACCTTTGCAAAAGTTGTTCAATCCCTAAACACTAAACCTGAAACCAAAGAAAGTTCTACCCAGTTTAACGAAAAAGATTCTGTCATCAAAGCAAATTCAAAAGTTATTACCCCTACTGTAAAACCTAAACCTAAACCCACATCTACTCATCAGTCTAGACCACCAACAAAATCTCAAAACAGTTCACAAACACAGCCGACTAAAACAAGTGGATCACAACAGAGATCCAGGTCCAGGACAGCTGACCAGAAAGAAAAAAATGGAAAAGAAAAAGATAAAGATAAAGCACCAAATCCATATAGTAAAGGGGCGTCGGCCGATCCGATCAAGTTGGTCAATCGGTTCGATTCCCTTGAGAACATGGAGTTAGAGACTGACTCCTCCATGTTCTTGCAGTCTCAGAGAAAACAAAAGGATTAAGTTCCTTATTTTCAAATCATCTCTCCATTCATCATGGATAAAAAATCAATTATTCAGTGGAACTGTCGAGGACTAAAAGCAAATTATAACGAAATTTTAATTTTAACAACACTACTTTCTCCGACTGTCTTTTGTCTCCAGGAAACCTTTTTAAAGAATACAGATAATATTAATTTTAAAAATTATAGTTTATATAATCATATCGCAACTGAAAATCAGAAAGCCTCAGGAGGCTCATCTATCCTTGTAAAATCAAATGTTCCTCATAGACAGATAGATATAAATAGTAATTTACAAGCTGTTGCTGTAAATGTCACTCTGTCTAAATCCATAACAATTTGTTCTCTATATCTCCCTCCACACTGTAAATTTTCTAAACACGATTTAGAAAATCTTATAAACCAGTTACCTCGTCCTTATTTATTATTAGGTGACTTTAATAGTCACAGCAAACTATGGGGTTGTCTGGATACAAATGACAAAGGAGAAATAATAGAAAATTTTATTGCAGAAAATGATCTATGTTTATTTAACGATAAACAACCAACTTATCTTCATTCTCCTACAAGAAATTATTTTGCTTTAGATTTGTCTATATGCTCTCCAAATATTTACTTAGATTTTGATTGGTCAGTTTTAGATGACCTTCATGGGAGCGATCATTTTCCAATTAAAATTGAAGAAATTGAATCGACAAATGAAGACCATCATTCCCGATGGAATTTGAATAAAGCAAACTGGGAGAATTTTATAGAGCTATGTAATGAAAAATTAAATCCTGAAATGTTTAAAACAGCAGATGATATACAAGCTTTTACTGATACATTAATTCATGTAGCCGAAAAATGTATTCCAAAGTCCTCGACACGTTCAAAAAGAAATAGACCTTGGTTTAATAAAGATGTTAAAAATTCAATAAATAAAAGAAAATCTGCCTTACGAAAGTTCAATAGGCAGCCAACAAAAGAAAATCTAATCCATGCCAAACAAATGCGAGCTAAAGCTCGCAAGACAATAAAAACGGCTAAAAGAACATCTTGGCAGCAATACGTCTCCAAACTTAATTCTAGAACTCCAGCAAAGAAAATATGGGACATGATTCGAAAAATTACTGGCAAAAATAAAAATAACAAACATGTCCATATTAAATCAAATGGAAATATATGCTCAACGACTAAAGATATTTCCAATGCACTAGGAGAGAATTTTCAGAAAAACTCTTCTAGTGCAAACTATTCCGAAACCTTTCAAAACATAAAACAGGAACGAGAGAAAGAGCATCTAAATTTTACGTCACTAAATCATGAAAAATATAATGTACCATTCACAGCTTCCGAATTATTAGATGCTCTTCATAAATCTCACGATACAGCTGCTGGTCCTGATGACATTCATTATCAAATTCTTAAACATTTACCCGATAACGCTTTAAAAACTTTATTAAATATTTTAAATGATATTTGGATCACTGGAAAATTTCCAAAAGACTGGAGTAAAGCAACGATTATACCTATACCAAAACCAAATAAAGATCATACTGAAGCTACTAACTACAGACCTATTGCTTTGACAAGTTGTTTATGTAAAACAATGGAGAGAATGATTAATGATAGACTGGTTTGGTTCTTGGAATCAAACCAGCTAATAACAAAATATCAAGCTGGATTCAGAAAAAATAACTGTACAAACGATCATTTGATTCGTTTGGAATCCTTTATTCGTGATGCCTTTATTAAAAAAGAACATGTCGTAGCTGTATTTTTTGATCTTGAAAAAGCTTACGATACTACATGGAAACATGGCATCATGAAAGATTTACATAAATTAGGCCTTAAAGGCCGATTACCACTTTTTATTCAAAATTTTTTATCAGATCGAACATTTAATGTTCGAATAGGTAATACGTTATCGGACATATTTAAACAAGAACAAGGTGTACCACAGGGAAGCATTTTATCACCTACCTTGTTTGGCATTAAAATTAACGATATTGTTAAATGTGTGAAAGACCTTGATTGTTCACTTTTTGTTGACGATTTTGGAATATTTATTAGATCGAAAAATATGGAAACCATTGAATTCAAACTACAACGATGTTTAAACAATATAGAAGATTGGGCAACAGAAAATGGTTTCAAATTTTCAAAAACAAAAACTCAGTGCGTTCATTTTTGCCAGATACGTCAGCTACATTTAGATCCTCATCTCACCATATACGGTAGTCCAATTCCAGTCGTCAGTGAAGCAAAATTCCTGGGTCTTTTGTTCGATAACAAATTATCTTTTATACCACACATCAAAGCTTTAAAAGCTAAATGTCTTAAAGCACTTGATATTCTTAAAGTTCTCTCCAGTTCCGACTGGGGAGGAGATCGTACTGTTCTTTTAAATCTTTATAGATCTTTAATTCGATCTAAACTGGATTATGGATCCATAGTTTATGGATCTGCTAGAAAATCTTATTTGAAATCTTTGGATACTATTCATCACCAAGGTTTACGTCTGGCTCTAGGGGCTTTTCGTACTTCCCCCGTCGAAAGTTTATACGCTGAATCAAATGAACCATCATTGTATATAAGAAGAGAGAAATTGTCTCTTCAATATGTTACTAAATTAGCCGCCAATCCACGTAATTCAGCTCATGATTGTGTTTTTAACCCTAAATATGAAAGATTTTACAATAATAAACCAACAGCTATTAAACCCCTTGGCCTGAGAATACAACCGTTACTTGAAGAGGCCAATATCAATATTAAAAATGTTCAGCATTTTTCTTTTCCATCAAAAGAGCCATGGACGTTAAACCCTCCAAAGATTATTTTAGACCTTCATAAAAATAAAAAAACAGAAGTCGAGTCGCATATTTTTAAGAATGAATTTTTAGAAATCAAATCAAATTATAAACATTACTTGTCAATTTATACAGATGGTTCGAAACAAGATGAGAAAGTTGCTTGTTCTGTTATTAGTCCAAATTTTACTGACAGTATGAGATTACCTGATAATAGCTCCATTTTTACCGCCGAAGCCAAGGCAATTGATATTGCACTTTACCATATCAGAGATCAGTCTGAAAAACAGTTTATCATTTATTCAGATTCTCTTTCTGTATTAAAATCTCTTAAAGATTTACACCATAGAAACCCATTAATTCAGCAAATTCTTAAAAAATATTATTATCTTTCCGCTTCAAAAGAAATTGTATTTTGTTGGCTTCCCAGCCACGTTAATATTCGTGGAAATGAATTAGCAGATTCAGAAGCCAAATCTGCATTATCCTTAGTAATAACCAATTTTAAAATTCCTCACTCCGACTTTAAATCAAACGTCTGTCAATACATCAACAACAAATGTCAGTCTGTTTGGGAAACACAAACTTATAATAAATTAAATGAAATCAAACCAAATTTTAACAGCAAATGCACATTCTCTAATCTCAGCAGAAAAGAACAAACAAAAATCACGAGATGTAGACTTGGACACACTAGAATTACTCATTCTTATATTTTAAACAATGAACAAGCTCCATTCTGCATTCCTTGTAACGAACCTTTTACGGTCAAACATTTTCTTGTCACTTGTGCTGAATTTAATTATATTCGCACAAAGTATTTTAATGTAAAAAATATAAAGGAACTTTTTAATATGCCAACTCAAAAAATACTCGATTTTCTGAAAGAGATCGGACTTTTTAATAAAATATGATCTGTATTTTAATAACATAAAATCATTGATACTTTATCTTTCTTAAAATGAACTCATCAATCCTAGATATTTTTAATTTCTCATTAAATAAAATCATCATATAATATTCATCTTATTAGACGCTATATGCCCTTTTAGGGTTGAGCGTCTATAAACAAAATATCCATCCATCAAAACTACGGCGCCCATAAATACTAAAATATTACAATATCAAATGCTTATTTTTAACCCATTTTAAAGCGGTTTGCATCAATCCATACCATAGTTTGTCTGGATCTTACACTTCAGAAATTCAACAATGACGTCTACTATTAAACAATATTTATTAATCTATGCAATGTTGGAACTTTCAGTATTGAAGTCACCACTCAGGATTCCGTTACCCCATCCTTCACAATCTCATCTGCATTAAGAACTAGTAGCCAAACGGGCGCACCAACTTCTTCAGCAACTGTTGGCGACACTCTCTACTGGACAATCGACATTCCATGTAAGTAGCTACTTTACCAGTAATTCTTACAAGATTGTCTTCATTAAAAGTTAAATGCAGGAATATTAAATATTGATAATATCTACTTCGATGATAGGAATTTATCCTTCCGAGCTTCAATTAGATAAAGCAAATTCTTCCTTCCGAGCTTCAATTAGATAAAGCAAATTCTTCGAAGCTAAAGCTCCGTTTTCAGTTTTGCATTGGTTTGTTTTAGATGGGTTAATTTCATGCAAAATTGAGATTGTAAAATTTTTTTCCTTGAATGGGGATGTTCCTCGTCGAGCATCCTACGGTGTCTATGAGCATCCTATGGTGTCACATATCTCGCAACTTATTCGGTTCTCTAGAGTATAAAGTCATGTTTCTGACTTCTACACTCGAAATATAATATTAACTGCTAAACAATCAGTGTTATCGGTACCATAAACTCCGCAAAGCCTTTACTAACTTTTATAGACGTCATTTGAATTTAGTTAAAATTCAATGTTGGACTTGAATCTCTTCTTCAACAATGCCTATCGGAGATTGGAATTTTTTTTTCGTTGCACTCCCTGGATTTTCTCATACTTTTTTTAGTATATAAATTCAGAAATATATACTTGCAATGATTTTAGCATTCGATTTTGTAAAATCTTTTCGATATCTAAAGAATGGATTCAACAAATGTAATACGACAGAATGCATGCACGTTAGTTAACCCTATCACTGTTAATAACTTTGCTTTCCTCTTTGGTTACACGCCGGCGGGTCGGGCCTCAAGGTTCTATGATGGCTCCGGCATATAGACTTAAGTCGGTCGGTGCCTGATGCTCTGGCTCTGATCGGGCCCACCGGAGTTCTACTGTTGGTTTTCTTTTGCTTCAGCATTTCAGTTATTTCTTACTGTCGTGTCCTCATCGTTGTTCATCGTTGTTTTATCTCTGTATTCGTTTGATTTGTTTTCGGAAATGTTGCACTGAGTTAGGAAGCCTTCATGCGGATTGAACAAATGTCTTGTATATACCAGGACAGAACTAAGGGCGAGGGTTCTAGCCACGTAAAATCGATTTTAACCCTCTAGTGCCTAACCATAGAAAGCATTGTCCAAAAACTTTCATATTACCCAGTGACTAATTTTGGGAAGACTATTACAAAACTACATTTGAAATTTTTGGGAGGTCAAAGGTCAGGAGATACGTACCTATCATATGATACGAAGGGTGAATAACTCCAGTATTAAAAAATCTTAGGATTTATTTGTGCCTTCAAAATTGTTAAAAAATGCAGTAGGCAGGGCAATACATTTTGCAGTTTATTATATATGATTAATCCAACTTTTTTTTTTCTTTTGATGGCTGAAAGACATTTTAAATTAAACCATATTTTAAATTAAACCATAAAATAATAAACTTTATTACCTAAAATAAAATAAACTGTATTTACCTCACATCTTGACAACTTAATAGCATTTAATCTCAACAGATATATTGAATCTGGTCGTGGTACCAAATACGTCATGTCATATATGATAGCGGGGCACTAGAGGGTTAAGCAGTTATATTTTTACTGACCGTTTCAATGCGAAGCTTCTGTGGTTAACTATATCTGTCATTGTATGTCTTTGCATGTATGTCTTGGTGAATTTTTATTTTGAATAGCAGTTTGTCATTTTTGGGTATAAGCTGTCCGTTTGGCTTTCTGTTTGTGGTGTTTTGATTGTGGTGCCGTTACTTTAAGTATCTCCTTCCTTCCGTTTGGTGTCTTGGAGCGGAAGGTGTTAAGTAATTTTAGTGATTCCTGATCATTGCCTTCCTTTCTCTATTTTTTTGCTCCATAAAATATCCCCTGAAGTTAAGATTTACTTAATATTTTAACCCTTAAAGCACTTAGCAGATTTACAGTAGAAAACATTCCAATCTGTATTATCAAAGAATCCATATGCATCTCTACCTGCTAAAAGCGCGATTCAGGCGATCTGCGTTTTTTGATTGACAACACTTCTTTACAGTAAAATATAATGCATTTTGTGTACATCTATCCATACCAGTATCTTTTCGTCCTGACTATAGTGCTCGGAGGATAATTTGACAATGGCGTTGGCGTCACGGCAGCTACCATTCTATGTATGTAGAGCAGATTTAGCATGAATTCAGGAACGACGTTACTAATTTGTCGTATATACAATCTAAGAGCTTTTAAGTGTTCTTTCTTTAGAATGTTCCAATAACGCAGTTGATAGAGCAGAGCGCTCTCGACGAACAATTGATAATTGTTTAGCGCGAGATATTCTAGCACCACCACGGCTTTCTTTTTTGTTATTAAAAACCTTTACTTCGCTAACCGTAATAGATATTGTCACGTAATAGATATTGTCAGATATTATGGCGTTGTTGACATTTTTACACAAATCGCTTGCTTTCACCGTTTGTCTCCGTATGTTTTGCACGGACTGTCAGATTGCCAAGTTAACTGGACTTACTGGCAGTTATCTTTATGTAACTTTAAACTGGTTTTCTTTGTTACTTTAAAATGTTTCATAACTGATAAAAGCAAAAAATTTCTTTTACAATTAACTCTTAATGTATGAAATAAAAATGAAAAGCTAATATTCGAACCCATGTCCAGATTTAGTCTAGGAAAAACTTACACTGAGCTACTGCGGATTTACGGGTACCGCTGCTTATAATCATTATTGAACGTAGCTATTCAGATGGCATTTACATTTATAAAAATGCAATCTTGATCAGTGACGTCACTGTCAGCTTGTCCCCCAAGGATAGTAAACTTCAGTGTTTTCGACTTTGTCCTGAATATTTCGGATTCCGGGCCAAAGCAGACGGTTCAAACATACATCGGACTTACCTCGAGGACATTCTGATCAGAATAGGTAATCAGAATCAATAAGCGATTCAGAATAAACTAATCCTTTTATAGTCATTAGTTAAGAGTTTCTCTAAAAACTGGATTCCCAAAACATTTTATAGTGTTTATAAACTAGATCACTGTAAAAGTCTGTGGTTCCGTTGTAAGTCTTATTTTGCTGTTCAATGTAAGTGTAAACTATTACGGATCACTGCAAACGGTATGGACCCTAATAGTGTATAGTGCTAGTTTAAATAGATTATTCTCGGGCTTATCAGTCCGGATACTGAAGTTAACAGTGTAGCTTTTGAAAACAATTTTGTAAACGTGCATATTGCGAGTAGTGCTACACTTGCAGTTTAAAATCATTACGAAAACACACCTATTCAAATAGAGAATTTTACCTCGCAAAACTTAAAGGTTTTCAGATAAAAACTTTTTTTTTTTTTTTCATATTTTTTCATTTTTTTTTTTTTTTTTTTTTTTTTCATAGTTTTTCATATTTCTGATCAAGGCGGATTTCTGTTTAAGGCGGTTCTAACGAGTACCCACAATCTGTGTTTTTGTTCAGAAATAAGATAATTTATACCCGTTGTAAACCCCAGTTTTATAAAGGTTTTAGGTCAAATTATATAGGCATGATTTCGTGAGGAAAAGACCTTTTTTTAAGCAAATATCAAGTGTTGTATTAAGTTTTGCGTATTTATCACTACTCTAAAATGATTTCAGTTAGCTTTCGATGATTTCACTCATTAATTTCCAGATTATTTTCTTTTACAGCTGAATATACTGCCATTATGGATTGCACTGCCTATTCTGGCACTGCCAGCACCGGAACCCCATCTAAGTTTCTGGTGGATGATGGGTAAGTCAAATCCAGTGTCCGATATGTATACATGTCAAGAATCTGTTGCTTTTCTTAATTTGAAAAAAAGGGAACCAAGATCTGCAATACAGACGCAGACTACCAATAGCATTTTATTTGCGCCATTTCATTGCACGCACCAGTTTACAATTTGTACACAAGTAAAGCACTTGATTAACTGGTAATTGCCTGCTCCAAGGCACAACTGCCTGTTCCAAGGTGCATATCACCATAATAGTCAGTTATTTTAACCCTAGTCCTGCTGAACCCGGATATATGCCCTGCTTTTGCAAACGGTGTAGATCCAGATCAATTAAACTGATCTGAAACTGCACTATTTATCAAACTGATCTGAATCTGCATTATTTATCATTAAGTATGTGAATTTGGATCAAGTAATCCGATTGACTGAAAATTAGAAATGGGTGTGCCATCTGAATTTATTCAGCATGAGAAAGGTTAACTAAGATAAAAAGATATATATGTGATTGCAATGACTACCGTGCCACAACGTACCTTCTGATATGTGCCCATTGAAGACCCTAACCAGCCTGAGATATTACGAAAACACAAAACGCGCCTATTCAAATATATTAAATTTCACCACCAAAAACTGAAAGTTCAGATTCTTTTGTTTTTTCATTTCTGCTCAAAAACATAGATTGTGGGTACTTGTTAGAACCGCCTTCACCGGGCGGTTCTAACGAGTACCCACAATCTATGTTTTTGAGCAGAAATGAAAAAACGTATACCCCTGTAAACCCCAGTTTTACTATATAAAATGCAGTTTTAAGGGGTCAAGATCAAATAGGTATGTTTCGTGATGGAGTATGACTTGTATCCATTATCATGAAAGAACGCTTCATTCCTTGTTATCCAAAATGTGCCGTCCCGTGCTGGTCCCGGGCTTAGAATAGGCCAGACGTACCCTCTGCGTGACGTACGAGCCGGCTAAAAGAGGCCGCCCGTGACCACCCGGGCCCTCGAAATAGGTGGCTGCCTTCCGCTTCTGTGGCAGTTGGGTAAAACCCCTAACATAACAGAGCAACCGTCCGTTCAACCGGTATAATTCCAGAATATAAAATTCATTTATTGAAATGCATCTTAAATTAAAAAAAAAAACAAATTTCGCGAGATCTATCCTTTTAAACCTTTCCTATCTCATGTTACTAACATGCTTCATTTGTTTGTGTATCATTATGTGCCCGTGGGTCGCACATGGGACGAAGATTATAACCTCATCTGTATTTAACATATGTGTTTGTCTTGTGTTTGTGTCATTTTTCCGAACTCTAGCATTCTCCACATTAAAAAGTAAGATGCATTTTATATTGTTAGATAAAAAATTAAACGTTTTTCAAGGTATGAAAGCTACATATCATTTGAAAGCTACATATCATCTAACACAGCTTGTTTGTTTGATCTCTTAAAAAATGAATCCAAAATGAATCCTTCTTTCTATGATAAACTGTTTATTTTAAATATGGATCTCCTAATTTGTTAAAAATAACCTTTCAATTTCCCAGACGTTTTCGGCCTCCCTTGTCTGTAGGGAATAAAATCTACA
This sequence comes from Anodontia alba, assembly GCA_964016985.1. Lineage (NCBI taxonomy): Eukaryota > Metazoa > Mollusca > Bivalvia > Lucinida > Lucinidae > Anodontia > Anodontia alba. The sequence continues at coordinate 83,855,866 of OZ024824.1, forward strand.
GATCACTTTCCTTCTGTAGTGGATAGGGTGTAATCCCCTATTAAAACAGGAACCACCTGTTTGCCGTGGGTGGCGTCTCGTATGCTGGGAGAGGGGAACCTGATGATTGAGGAAAGCCCAGGGATCTCCAGCTTTTCAACACATCATTTTGGGCCTTATTTCAGATAGAAGAGCGGTCTGGGTTAGATCCGGCCTGGATCAATCGGCTCAGTCGTGCCAAGCTCTAGAAGCGCACAACTTGTTCTTAGCTTCTTTCTCTCTTTCATACGTATCTTTATGGTACCAAACCGGGCTTATTTTTCTCATGTTCCTCTAACTTTAAGTGAGTTTCAATGGGCGGCGGCTGAAGGGTCAATTGGTGGGCTTGTATTGGGGCTTTGGCGGAAACCTCTGTGAGTGGAGGCTGTGGATAGGGGGATGAACTCAACTGTTCATAAATTTTTCTATGGAAATTTAGATGAATAGGTGGGAAATCATCTAAGCATGAGGCCGAGCTGAAGACTCTGATCTTGACACCGAGTATAATAGCAATGTAGCCTTGACGTTAGAAATAGGAGATCCATTTCTGTTAAACGTCCCCTTGTAGGGCTCCATGGAGGGTGGGGCGCATAGCTATCGAATCAAAAATTTCATCACCATGGCATCTCGAAAACGATTTCTGGCGTTCGACTCTTCGGAGGACGACACGCAACCGACTACTTTTACTTTCAAAGCAAATGAGAACTTCGCTAAATTTTTAGTGATTTCGAGTAAGGAAGACAAACCAATTACTTCACTGTCTCCTTTCATCATAGAAAAGCAAATAGAATCTTTAATAGGCACTCCAAAAAATGTAAAAAAATTAAAAAATGGAACTCTTTTGGTCGAAACTAACAGAAAATCTCAAACTGATAATGTCTTGAAAATTACAAAATTCTTTAACATTAATGTCTCTGTCACGGAACATAAAACACTCAATAGTTGTAAAGGTATTATCCGTGACAGGATGCTAAAACATGAAACTGAAGAAAATATCACAGAATATCTTAATACACAAGGAGTAACAGCTTGCAAACGTTTTAAAATTAAAAAAGATGGAAACTTTATAGAAACAAATACACTTTTACTAACTTTCAACACCACAACTTTACCGAAATCACTAAAAATCTTTTACCGAATTATACCGGTTGAAGTCTACATTCCAAATCCTCTGCGGTGTTTCAACTGTCAGAGGTTTGGACATCATGAAAACGGCTGTCCTGAATTACCTGGATCAATATGTGAAAAATGTGGTATGGGTGACTTTGATCACTCTACAAATGCTTGTAAAAATGAAGCCAAGTGTGTGAACTGTCACAAAAACCATCAATCAAAATCAAATCAGTGTGAAATTTGGAAAAAAGAGAAAGAAATCATGAAAATTAAAGTTACACAAAAAATCACTTATTTGGAAGCCAAAAAAATACAAGAAAATCAACCTGAAATCACCTTTGCAAAAGTTGTTCAATCCCTAAACACTAAACCTGAAACCAAAGAAATTTCTACCCAGTTTAACGAAAAAGATTCTGTCATCAAAGCAAATTCAAAAGTTATTACTCCTACTGTAAAACCTAAACCTAAACCCACATCTACTCATCAGTCTAGACCACCAACAAAATCTCAAAACAGTTCACAAACACAGCCGACTAAAACAAGTGGATCACAACAGAGATCCAGGTCCAGGACAGCTGACCAGAAAGGAAAAAATGGAAAAGAAAAAGATAAAGATAAAGCACCAAATCCATATAGTAAAGGGGCGTCGGCCGATCCGATCAAGTTGGTCAATCGGTTCGATTCCCTTGAGACCATGGAGTTAGAGACTGACTCCTCCATGTTCTCGCAGTCTCAGAGAAAACAAAAGGATTAAGTTCCTTATCTTCAAATCATCTCTACATTTATCATGGATAAAAAATCAATTATTCAGTGGAACTGTCGAGGACTAAAAGCAAATTATAACGAAATTTTAATTTTAACAACACTACTTTCTCCGACTGTCTTTTGTCTCCAGGAAACCTTTTTAAAAACTACAGATAATATTAATTTTAAAAATTATAGTTTATATAATCATATCGCAACTGAAAATCAGAAAGCCTCAGGAGGTTCATCTATCCTTGTAAAATCAAATGTTCCTCATAGACAGATAGATATAAATAGTAATTTACAAGCTGTTGCTGTAAATGTCACTCTGTCTAAATCCATAACAATTTGTTCTCTATATCTTCCTCCACACTGTAAATTTTCTAAACACGATTTAGAAAATCTTATAAACCAGTTACCTCGTCCTTATTTATTATTAGGTGACTTTAATAGTCACAGCAAACTATGGGGTTGTCTGGATACAAATGACAAAGGAGAAATAATAGAAAATTTTATTGCAGAAAATGATTTATGTTTATTTAACGATAAACAACCAACTTATCTTCATTCTCCTACAAGAAATTATTTTGCTTTAGATTTGTCTATATGCTCTCCAAATATTTACTTAGATTTTGATTGGTCAGTTTTAGATGACCTTCATGGGAGCGGTCATTTTCCAATTAAAATTGAAGAAATTGAATCGACAAATGAAGACCATCATTCCCGATGGAATTTCAATAAAGCAAACTGGGAGAATTTTATGGAGCTATGTAATGAAAAATTAAATCCTGAAATGTTTAAAACAGCAGATGATATACAAGCTTTTACTGATACATTAATTCATGTAGCCGAAAAATGTATTCCAAAGTCCTCGACACGTTCAAAAAGAAATAGACCTTGGTTTAATAAAGATGTTAAAAATTCAATAAATAAAAGAAAATCTGCCTTACGAAAGTTCAATAGGCAGCCAACAAAAGAAAATCTAATCCATGCCAAACAAATGCGAGCAAAAGCTCGCAAGACAATAAAAACGGCTAAAAGAACATCTTGGCAGCAATACGTCTCCAAACTTAATTCTAGAACTCCAGCAAAGAAAATATGGGACATGATTAGAAAAATTACTGGCAAAAATAAAAATAACAAGCATGTCCATATTAAATCAAATGGAAATATATGCTCAACGACTAAAGATATTTCCAATGCACTAGGAGATAATTTTCAGAAGAACTCTTCTAGTGCAAATTATTCTGAAACCTTTCAAAACATAAAACAGGAACGAGAGAAAGAGCATCTAAATTTTACGTCACTAAATCATGAAAAATATAATGTACCATTCACAGCTTCAGAATTATTAGATGCTCTTCATAAATCTCATGATACAGCTGCTGGTCCTGATGACATTCATTATCAAATTCTTAAACATTTACCCGATAACGCTTTAAAAACTTTATTAAATATTTTAAATGATATTTGGATCACTGGAAAATTTCCAAAAGACTGGAGTAAAGCAACGATTATACCTATACCAAAACCAAATAAAGATCATACTGAAGCTACTAACTACAGACCTATTGCTTTGACAAGTTGTTTATGTAAAACAATGGAGAGAATGATTAATGATAGACTGGTTTGGTTCTTGGAATCAAACCAGCTAATAACAAAATATCAAGCAGGATTCAGAAAAAATAACTGTACAAACGATCATTTGATTCGTTTGGAATCCTTTATTCGTGATGCCTTTATTAAAAAAGAACATGTCGTAGCTGTATTTTTTGATCTTGAAAAAGCTTACGATACTACATGGAAACATGGCATCATGAAAGATTTACATAAATTAGGCCTTAAAGGCCGATTACCACTTTTTATTCAAAATTTTTTATCAGATCGAACATTTAATGTTCGAATAGGTAATACGTTATCGGACATATTTAAACAAGAACAAGGTGTACCACAGGGAAGCATTTTATCACCTACCTTGTTTGGCATTAAAATTAACGATATTGTTAAATGTGTGAAAGACCTTGATTGTTCACTTTTTGTTGACGATTTTGGAATATTTATTAGATCGAAAAATATGGAAACCATTGAATTCAAACTACAACGATGTTTAAACAATATAGAAGATTGGGCAACAGAAAATGGTTTCAAATTTTCAAAAACAAAAACTCAATGCGTTCATTTTTGTCAGATACGTCAGCTACATTTAGATCCTCATCTCACGATATACGGTAGTCCAATTCCAGTCGTCAGTGAAGCAAAATTCCTGGGTCTTTTGTTCGATAACAAATTATCTTTTATACCACACATCAAAGCTTTAAAAGCTAAATGTTTAAAAGCTCTTGATATTCTTAAAGTTCTCTCCAGTTCCGACTGGGGAGGAGATCGTACAGTTCTTTTAAATCTTTATAGATCTTTAATTCGATCTAAACTGGATTATGGATCCATAGTTTATGGATCCGCTAGAAAATCTTATTTGAAATCTTTGGATACTATTCATCACCAAGGTTTACGTCTGGCTCTAGGGGCTTTTCGTACTTCCCCTGTCGAAAGTTTATACGCTGAATCAAATGAACCATCATTGTATATAAGAAGAGAGAAATTGTCTCTTCAATATGTTACTAAATTAGCCGCCAATCCACGTAATTCAGCTCATGATTGTGTTTTTAACCCTAAATATGAAAGATTTTACAATAATAAACCAACAGCTATTAAACCCCTTGGCCTGAGAATACAACCGTTACTTGAAGAGGCCAATATCAATATTAAAAATGTTCAGCATTTTTCTTTTCCATCAAAAGAGCCATGGACGTTAAACCCTCCAAAGATTATTTTAGACCTTCATAAAAATAAAAAAACAGAAGTCGAGTCGCATATTTTTAAAAATGAATTTTTAGAAATCAAATCAAATTATAAACATTACCTGTCAATTTATACAGATGGTTCGAAACAAGATGAGAAAGTTGCTTGTTCTGTTATTAGTCCAAATTTTACTGACAGTATCAGATTACCTGATAATAGCTCCATTTTTACCGCCGAAGCCAAGGCAATTGATATTGCGCTTTACCATATCAGAGACCAGCCTGAAAAACAGTTCATCATTTATTCAGATTCTCTTTCTGTATTAAAATCCCTTAAAGATTTACACCATAGAAACCCATTAATTCAGCAAATTCTTAAAAAATATTATTATCTTTCCGCTTCAAAAGAAATTGTATTTTGTTGGCTTCCCAGCCACGTTAATATTCGTGGAAATGAATTAGCAGATTCAGAAGCCAAATCTGCATTATCCTTAGTAATAACCAATTTCAAAATTCCTCAATCCGACTTTAAATCAAACGTCTGTCAATACATCAACAACAAATGTCAGTCTGTTTGGGAAACACAAACTTATAATAAATTAAATGAAATCAAACCAAATTTTAACAGTAAATGCACATTCTCTAATCTCAGCAGAAAAGAACAAACAAAAATCACGAGATGTAGACTTGGACACACTAGAATTACTCATTCTTATATTTTAAACAATGAACAAGCTCCATTCTGCATTCCTTGTAATGAACCTTTCACAGTCAAACATTTTCTTATCACTTGTGCTGAATTTAATTATATTCGCACAAAGTATTTTAATGTAAAAAATATAAAGGAACTCTTTAATATGCCAACTCGGAAAATACTCGACTTTCTTAAAGAGATCGGACTTTTTAATAAAATATGATCAGTATTTTTAATCACTTAAAATCATTGATACTTTATCTCTTTAAAATAAACACATCAATTCTAGATATTTTTAAATTTCTCATTAAATAAAATCATCATATAACATAAAACTTATTAGACGCTATATGCCCTTTTAGGGTTGAGCGTCTATAAACAAAATATCCATCCATCTTCTAGTGCAAACTATTCCGAAACCTTTCAAAACATAAAACAGGAACGAGAGAAAGAGCATCTAAATTTTACGTCACTAAATCATGAAAAATATAATGTACCATTCACAGCTTCAGAATTATTAGATGCTCTTCATAAATCTCACGATACAGCTGCTGGTCCTGATGACATTCATTATCAAATTCTTAAACATTTACCCGATAACGCTTTAAAAACTTTATTAAATATTTTAAATGATATTTGGATCACTGGAAAATTTCCAAAAGACTGGAGTAAAGCAACGATTATACCTATACCAAAACCAAATAAAGATCATACTGAAGCTACTAACTACAGACCTATTGCTTTGACAAGTTGTTTATGTAAAACAATGGAGAGAATGATTAATGATAGACTGGTTTGGTTCTTGGAATCAAACCAGCTAATAACAAAATATCAAGCTGGATTCAGAAAAAATAACTGTACAAACGATCATTTGATTCGTTTGGAATCCTTTATTCGTGATGCCTTTATTAAAAAAGAACATGTCGTAGCTGTATTTTTTGATCTTGAAAAAGCTTACGATACTACATGGAAACAGGGCATCATGAAAGATTTACATAAATTAGGCCTTAAAGGCCGATTACCACTTTTTATTCAAAATTTTTTATCAGATCGAACATTTAATGTTCGAATAGGTAATACGTTATCGGACATATTTAAACAAGAACAAGGTGTACCACAGGGAAGCATTTTATCACCTACCTTGTTTGGCATTAAAATTAACGATATTGTTAAATGTGTGAAAGACCTTGATTGTTCACTTTTTGTTGACGATTTTGGAATATTTATCAGATCGAAAAATATGGAAACCATTGAATTCAAACTACAACGATGTTTAAACAATATAGAAGATTGGGCAACAGAAAATGGTTTCAAATTTTCAAAAACAAACTCAATGCGTTCATTTTTGTCAGATACGTCAGCTACATTTAGATCCTCATCTCACCATATACGGTAGTCCAATTCCAGTCGTCAGTGAAGCAAAATTCCTGGGTCTTTTGTTCGATAACAAATTATCTTTTATACCACACATCAAAGCTTTAAAAGCTAAATGTTTAAAAGCTCTTGATATTCTTAAAGTTCTCTCCAGTTCCGACTGGGGAGGAGATCGTACTGTCCTTTTAAATCTCTATAGATCTTTAATTAGATCTAAATTGGATTATGGATCCATAGTTTATGGATCCGCAAGAAAATCTTATTTGAAATCTTTGGATACTATTCATCACCAAGGTTTACGTCTGGCTCTAGGGGCTTTTCGTACTTCCCCCGTCGAAAGTTTATACGCTGAATCAAATGAACCATCATTGTATATAAGAAGAGAGAAATTGTCTCTTCAATATGTTACTAAATTAGCCGCCAATCCACGTAATTCAGCTCATGATTGTGTTTTTAACCCTAAATATGAAAGATTTTACAATAATAAACCAACAGCTATTAAACCCCTTGGCCTGAGAATACAACCGTTACTTGAAGAGGCCAATATCAATATTAAAAATGTTCAGCACTTTTCTTTTCCATCAAAAGAGCCATGGACGTTAAACCCTCCAAAGATTATTTTAGACCTTCATAAAAATAAAAAAACAGAAGTCGAGTCGCATTTTTTTAAGAATGAATTTTTAGAAATCAAATCAAATTATAAACATTACCTGTCAATTTATACAGATGGTTCGAAACAAGATGAGAAAGTTGCTTGTTCTGTTATTAGTCTAAATTTTACTGACATTATCAGATTACCTGATAATAGCTCCATTTTTACCGCCGAAGCCAAGGCAATTGATATTGCACTTTACCATATCAGAGATCAGTCTGAAAAACAGTTTATCATTTATTCAGATTCTCTTTCCGTATTAAAATCTCTTAAAGATTTACACCATAGAAACCCATTAATTCAGCAAATTCTTAAAAAATATTATTATCTTTCCGCTTCAAAAGAAATTGTATTTTGTTGGCTTCCCAGCCACGTTAATATTCGTGGAAATGAATTAGCAGATTCAGAAGCCAAATCTGCATTATCCTTAGTAATAACCAATTTCAAAATTCCTCACTCCGACTTTAAATCAAACGTCTGTCAATACATCAACAACAAATGTCAGTCTGTTTGGCAAACACAAACTTATAATAAATTAAATGAAATCAAACCAAATTTTAACAGCAAATGCACATTCTCTAATCTCAGCAGAAAAGAACAAACAAAAATCACGAGATGTAGACTTGGACACACTAGAATTACTCATTCTTATATTTTAAACAATGAACAAGCTCCATTCTGCATTCCTTGTAATGAACCTTTCACAGTCAAACATTTTCTTATCACTTGTGCTGAATTTAATCACATTCGCACAAAGTATTTTAATATAAAAACTATAAAGCAACTTTTTGATATGCCAACTCAGAAAATACTCGACTTTCTTAAAGAGATCGGACTTTTTAATGAAATATGATCAGTATTTTTAATAACTTAAAATCATTGATACTTTTATCTCTTTAAAATAAACACATCAATCCTAGATATTTTTAAATTTCTCATTAAATAAAATCATCATATAACATAAAACTTATTAGACGCTATATGCCCTTTTAGGGTTGAGCGTCTATAAACAAAATATCCATCCATCCGACTTTAAATCAAACGTCTGTCAATACATCAACAACAAATGTCAGTCTGTTTGGGAAACACAATCTTATAATAAATTAAATGAAATCAAACCAAATTTTAACAGCAAATGCACATTCTCTAATCTCAGCAGAAAAGAACAAACAAAAATCACGAGATGTAGACTTGGACACACTAGAATTACTCATTCTTACATATTAAAAAATGAACAAGCTCCATTCTGCATTCCTTGTAATGAACCTTTTACGGTCAAACATTTTCTTGTCACTTGTGCTGAATTTAATTATATTCGCACAAAGTATTTTAATATAAAAACTATAAAGGAACTTTTTAATGATATGCCAACCCAGAAAATACTCGACTTTCTAAAAGAGATCGGACTTTTTAATAAAATATGATCAGTATTTTTAATCACTTAAAATCATTGATACTTTATCTCTTTAAAATAAATACATCAATCCTAGATATTTTTAAATTTCTCATTAAATAAAATCATCATATAACATAAAACTTATTAGACGCTATATGCCCTTTTAGGGTTGAGCGTCTATAAACAAAATATCCATCCATCCATCCATCAAAAGAGCCATGTACGTTAAACCCTCCAAAGATTATTTTAGACCTTCATAAAAATAAAAAAACAGAAGTCGAGTCGCATATTTTTAAGAATGAATTTTTAGAAATCAAATCAAATTATAAACATTACCTGTCAATTTATACAGATGATTCGAAACAAGATGAGAAAGTTGCTTGTTCTGTTATTAGTCCAAATTTTACTGACAGTATCAGATTACCTGATAATAGCTCCATTTTTAACGCCGAAGCCAAGGCAATTGATATTGTACTTTACCATATCAGAGATCAGTCTGAAAAACAGTTTATCATTTATTCAGATTCTCTTTCTGTATTAAAATCTCTTAAAGATTTACACCATAGAAACCCATTAATTCAGCAAATTCTTAAAAAATATTATTATCTTTCCGCTTCAAAAGAAATTGTATTTTGTTGGCTTCCCAGCCACGTTAATATTCGTGGAAATGAATTAGCAGATTCAGAAGCCAAATCTGCATTATCCCTAGTAATAACCAATGTCAAAATTCCTCACTCCGACTTTAAATCAAACGTCTGTCAATACATCAACAACAAATGTCAGTCTGTTTGGGAAACACAAACTTATAATAAATTAAATGAAATCAAACCAAATTTTAACAGCAAATGCACATTCTCTAATCTCAGCAGAAAAGAACAAACAAAAATCACGAGATGTAGACTTGGACACACTAGAATTACTCATTCTTATATTTTAAACAATGAACAAGCTCCATTCTGCATTCCTTGTAACGAACCTTTTACGGTCAAACATTTTCTTGTCACTTGTGCTGAATTTAATTATATTCGCACAAAGTATTTTAATGTAAAAAATATAAAGGAACTTTTTAATATGCCAACTCAAAAAATACTCGATTTTCTGAAAGAGATCGGACTTTTTAATAAAATATGATCTGTAACATAAAATCATTGATACTTTATCTTTCTTAAAATGAACTCATCAATCCTAGATATTTTTAATTTCTCATTAAATAAAATCATCATATAATCATCTTATTAGACGCTATATGCCCTTTTAGGGTTCAGCGTCTATAAACAAAATATCCATCCATCCATCCCATTTTCGTTCGTTTGTATGTTCTTTTATTTTCAAAGGCAAACGTTTTTAACTTTATTTTAGAGAACTCCCTCGCACTAAATCTTCAACTAAATTCTAAATTTTATTTTCCTACACACACAATACATAGAAAACCGAACAAAGATAACTCGGAATGTTAGTATTTTACATTAAACGAAATTCTTTATTGAGTATATTATGCAGATTTTAGTCAGTTTGTTTTAACAAGATTACCGGTTTTTCGGTTTTCAAGCTAATTGGCGTCTTCGCAAGGCGCACACAAGTACGAAGATTTTTTTCAACATTCCGACTCATATCATTTTCTATTGCAGTTGTGAACAGGACAGCAACTTAATGGGCAGTGACTTTAACAACACAGATTCGAGCATTCCTGCTACCACCCGCTACTATGCTACCCTCTACGTTTTCAAGTTCTATAACAGTGACGATATTTTCTTCGCTTGTGATGTAACTGTCTGTCCGAGCGGCTCTACCAGCTGCGACATCGTAAGTACCTTAATTCCTCAACCGTAACATTCATTGATATTAGTTTGCAATTTAATCGCTTTTTGATACTTTTAGCCGGTCTTCCGATTCCTAACAGGAATATCCATTGCATTTCTAAGTTTTCAAATTACTCCGTATTATAACACAGGCCTTGAGCAAGCAATGAAGACCCAGGTCAGACACTTACAGAGTCTTATAAGTTCGGACCACTCGCCCAGCTGTTTTTAGACGTTATCAGTAGGTAGTCTAATTCACATATGAGCCAGTGCACTTGAATCTAATTCACCTATGAGCCAGTGCACTACAACCTACAATAGCATGTGCCACCAGTGAAACTTAGATCAGCCTGTATATCTGCGCATCGGTAGACGGTGATCTGTGTGAACTTTCCTCGTATAGCCAAGTTTCAATCTCCTGATGTCTATAAGCAAATATAACATTGCATTTGGACATAGTGTATTTGCAGTATTAACAAACGGACCCAAGCAAAGAATGGAGATGCAGTTTTGACGACGAATAACAGATCGGTCTACATTGTTCAAACTTTAGGATAAGTATAAGGAGTTAAAGTAATCAGAATACAGAGGGTAGTACGACGATAGATCGTTAATACTTGATATTCCCCGAAGTATTTGAGTTAAACGATATGTTAAGTCAACAAAAGAGATTTAGTAATACTTAAAACAAACATTATACTAGCAACTGGTATAATACAAATCTAAGCTGTCAGTTTTAACATTACTTCAGAGTTGCAGTAAGAAGAAAAGAAGCATTGGAACCAAGAAATTACCAGGTCCTGACGATAAGGTTTTCACTACCTCCAGCTTGATACATATATTACCGGACGCAAACGGTGCCACAAATACCCTAGGTATGTATATTCTTGTATTTATATACAGAAATTATAATTTCACGTTACATGGAAATAGAAATTACCTGCAATCCAATAACCTGCAATCCTTTTTTATTTTGCTTAATAAATGTGTTTTACACTTTTACACATTACATAATAAACTCTTTATAAAAGAATCAATTAGGACTAGGTTTCCCGCTGCTCTTTCTGCCTATGCCTATTTTACACAAAATTTAAACCGGAAAACACTCTCAGAGGAAACCAACTCTGACTGAATTATTTGCTTCATTTTAGAAAAGGGTTCTATACGAAGAGTTTGCTCCCGATGGCAGCGAATTATCCTCTTTTATAAGAGGAGACTCCTGACCTTACCAGAAGGTGAATGAAAGGGAAAGCTCTTATTAATCCTTTGCCGTATGGTGAAAGGGAAAGCTGCGGGCCCCCGTAGCCTAGTGGATAAGAGAGTTGACTCTTAATCCATTAGGTTTCTCACCGCTGTGGTTCGAGCCTAGCTCGGGTCATATGTGGGAAAGCCAAGTTCTGCTTACGGATGGTCAGGTGGTTTTTCTCCGGGTACTCCGGTTTTCGCCCACCTTCGATGAACGATCGGCTCGATATAAGTGAAATATTCTTGAAAGGGCCGTAAAACCCAAATCAAAAAAAAAAAAAAAAAAAAAAAAAAAAGAAAAGGGAAAGCTCTTATTAATCCTTTCCCGTATTTACCCTAATATTCGGACCCCTCAGATAACCGTACTTGTCCTAGAATTTGAACTAGGAACAAGGACACTTTACTACCCACTGATATATCTAAGAAATGTAGGATGAGTAGCAAACAGTGTAGACTATGATGACGCGCCGCAGAATGCGTCTACACTGTTTGCTGAAGTCTGTCTGTCGGGTATATACAGTAAATACGGTACTTCATCTTTTTACAGGAAACCTATGGCTGGCTGTTGCAACGGTACTGATTACTCTGTATAATAAAATGAACATTTGAATTGTCAATGATGTTAATAAAATTAAATCTAAAAGTTAAACCACTTGGTTTGTCTTGGTACTATGTTCTTATCTTAACAGAGCGGTATGACCTGAAAGTCAATACGAAAGTTTCTGACAAAACGGCATATGAACAGTGCAGAACCACATCGGACTGCCCCTAAAGGACTACACTGTTTGCCATTCCATTAATCAGTATAAGAAAGAATTGCATAAAAGGAAAATGTATGGCAGAAAATTATGTAAAGTGTTCGAAATTTACGGACATTTACCATAAATTTTCGCAGACTTCACTAACGACCAGGACTGACAATTCTCACCGAAAATACTACCCGCCTCGAAACGGGACTACCCTTTCAATGGGAGATGAGTCGCAACGTAAGAACGTACTTTCTGGCCCTTCCGTGCCCGTGACCACCCGGGCCCTCGAAATAGGTGGCTACCTTCCTCTTCTGCGGCAGTTGGGTAAAACCCCTAACAGAGCAACCGTCCGTTCAACCGGTATAATTCCAGACTATAAAATTAAATTTACTGAAATGCATCTTAAATTGGAAAAACAAATTTCGCGAGATCTATCCTTTTAAACCTTTCCTATCTCGTGTTACTAAGTTAAACATACTTCATTTGTTTGTGTATCATCCTGTGCCCGTGGGTCGCACATGGGACGAAGATTATAACCTCATCTGTATTCAACATATGTGTTTGTCTTGTGTTTGTGTCATTTTTCCGAACTCTAGCATTCTCCACATTAAAAAGTAAGATGCATTTAATATTGTTAGATAAAAAAACTAAACGTTTTTCAAGGTTTGAAAGCTACATATCATTTGAAAGCTACATATCATCTAACACAGCTTGTTTGTTTGACTCCTCTCTTAAAAATGAATCCAAAATGAATCATTCTTCTTTAATAAACTGTTTATTTTAAATATGGATCTCCTAATGTTAGAAATAACCTTTCAATTTCCCAAACGTTTTCGGCCTCCCTTGTCTGCAGGGAATAAAATCTACAGATCACTTTCCTTCTGTAGTGGATAGGGTGTAATCCCCTATTAAAACAGGAACCACCTGTTTGCCGTGGGTGGCGTTTCTTATGCTGGTAGAGGGGAACCTGATGATTGAGGAAAGCCCAGGGATCTCCAGCTTTTCAACACATCATTTTGGCCCTATCTTCAGATAGAAGAGCGATCTTGGTTAGATCCGGCCTGGATCAATCGGCTCAGTCGTGCCAAGCTCTAGAAGCGCACAACTTGTTCTTAGCTTCTTTCTCTCTTTCATACGTATCTTTATGGTACCAACCGGGCTTATTTTTCTCATCTTCCTCTAACTTTTAGTGAGTTTCAATGGGCGGCGGCTGAAGGGTCAATTGGTGGGCTTGTATTGGGGCTTTGGCGGAAACCTCTGTGAGTGGAGGCTGTGGATAGGGGGATGAACTCGACTGTTCATAAATTTTTCTATGGAAATTTAGATAAATAGGTGGGAAATCATCTAAGCATGAGGCCGAGCTGAAGACTCTGATCTTGACACCGAGTATAATAGCAATGTAGCCTTGACGTTAGAAATAGGAGATCCATTTCTGTTAAGTCCCGTGCTGGTCCCGGGCTTAGAATAGGCCAGACGTACCCTCTGCGTGACGTACGAGCCGGCTAAAAGAGGCCGCCCGTGACCACCCGGGCCCTCGAAATAGGTGGCTGCCTTCCGCTTCTGTGGCAGTTGGGTAAAACCCCTAACATAACAGAGCAACCGTCCGTTCAACCGGTATAATTCCAGAATATAAAATTCATTTATTGAAATGCATCTTAAATTGGAAAAAACAAATTTCGCGAGATCTATCCTTTTAAACCTTTCCTATCTCATGTTACTAACATGCTTCATTTGTTTGTGTATCATTCTGTGCCCGTGGGTCGCACATGGGACGAAGATTATAACCTCATCTGTATTTAACATATGTGTTTGTCTTGTGTTTGTGTCATTTTTCCGAACTCTAGCATATTTCACATTAAAAATAAGATGCATTTATTATTGTTAGATAAAAAAACTAAACGTTTTTCAAGGTATGAAAGCTACATATCATTTGAAAGCTACATATCATCTAACACAGCTTGTTTGTTTGACTCTCTTTAAAAATGAATCCAAAATGAATCCTTCTTTCTTTAATAAACTGTTTATTTTAAATATGGATCTCCTAATGTCAAATAACCTTTCAATTTCCCAGACGTTTTCGGCCTCCCTTGTCTGTAGGGAATAAAATCTACAGATCACTTTCCTTCTGTAGTGGATAGGGTGTAATCCCCTATTAAAACAGGAACCACCTGTTTGCCGTGGGTGGCGTCTCGTATGCTGGGAGAGGGGAACCTGATGATTGAGGAAAGCCCAGGGATCTCCAGCTTTTTAACACATCATTTTGGCCCTTATTTCAGATAGAAGAGCGGTCTGGGTTAGATCCGGCCTGGATCAATCGGCTCAGTCGTGCCAAGCTCTAGAAGCGCACAACTTGTTCTTAGCTTCTTTCTCTCTTTCATACGTATCTTTATGGTACCAAACCGGGCTTATTTTTCTCATGTTCCTCTAACTTTAAGTGAGTTTCAATGGGCGGCGGCTGAAGGGTCAATTGGTGGGCTTGTATTGGGGCTTTGGCGGAAACCTCTGTGAGTGGAGGCTGTGGATAGGGGGATGAACTCAACTGTTCATAAATTTTTCTATTGAAATTTAGATGAATAGGTGGGAAATCATCTAAGCATGAGGCCGAGCTGAAGACTCTGATCTTGACACCGAGTATAATAGCAATGTAGCCTTGACGTTAGAAATAGGAGATCCATTTCTGTTAAACGTCCCCTTGTAGGGCTCCATGGAGGGTGGGGCGCATAGCTATCGAATCAAAAATTTCATCATCATGGCCTCTCGAAAACGATTTCTGGCGTTCGACTCTTCGGAGGACGACACGCAACCGACTACTTTTACTTTCAAAGCAAATGAGAACTTCGCTAAATTTTTAGTGATTTCGAGTAAGGAAGACAAACCAATTACTTCACTGTCTCCTTTCATCATAGAAAAGCAAATAGAATCTTTAATAGGCACTCCAAAAAATGTAAAAAAATTAAATGGAACTCTTTTGGTTGAAACTAACAGAAAATCTCAAACTGATAATCTCTTGAAAATTACAAAATTCTTTAACATTAATGTCTCTGTCACGGAACATAAAACACTCAATAGTTGCAAAGGTATTATCCGTGACAGGATGCTAAAACATGAAACTGAAGAAAATATCACAGAATATCTTAACACACAAGGAGTAACAGCTTGCAAACGTTTTAAAATTAAAAAAGATGGAAACTTTATAGAAACAAATACACTTTTACTAACTTTCAACACCACAACTTTACCGAAATCACTAAAAATCTTTTACCGAATTATACCGGTTGAAGTCTACATTCCAAATCCTCTGCGGTGTTTCAACTGTCAGAGGTTTGGACATCATGAAAACGGCTGTCCTGAATTACCTGGATCAATATGTGAAAAATGTGGTATGGGTGACTTTGGTCACTCTACAAATGCTTGTAAAAATGAAGCCAAGTGTGTGAACTGTCACAAAAACCATCAATCAAAATCAAATCAGTGTGAAATTTGGAAAAAAGAGAAGAAATCATGAAAATTAAAGTTACACAAAAAATCACTTATTTGGAAGCCAAAAAAATACAAGAAAATCAACCTGAAATCACCTTTGCAAAAGTTGTTCAATCCCTAAACACTAAACCTGAAACCAAAGAAATTTCTACCCAGTTTAACGAAAAAGATTCTGTCATCAAAGCAAATTCAAAAGTTATTACTCCTACTGTAAAACCTAAACCTAAACCCACATCTACTCATCAGTCTAGACCACCAACAAAATCTCAAAACGGTTCACAAACACAGCCGACTAAAACAAGTGGATCACAACAGAGATCCAGGTCCAGGACAGCTGACCAGAAAGGAAAAAATGGAAAAGAAAAAGATAAAGAACCAAATCCATATAGTAAAGGGGCGTCGGCCGATCCGATCAAGTTGGTCAATCGGTTCGATTCCCTCGACAGCATGGAGTTAGAGATTGACTCCTCCATGCTGTCGCAGACCCGGAAAAAATAAAAGGATTAAGTTCCTTATTTTAAAATCATCTCTCCATTCATCATGGATAAAAAATCAATTATTCAGTGGAACTGTCGAGGACTAAAAGCAAATTATAACGAAATTTTAATTTTAACAACACTACTTTCTCCGACTGTCTTTTGTCTCCAGGAAACCTTTTTAAAGAATACAGATAATATTAATTTTAAAAATTATAGTTTATATAATCATATCGCAACTGAAAATCAGAAAGCCTCAGGAGGCTCATCTATCCTTGTAAAATCAAATGTTCCTCATAGACAGATAGATATAAATAGTAATTTACAAGCTGTTGCTGTAAATGTCACTCTGTCTAAATCCATAACAATTTGTTCTCTATATCTCCCTCCACACTGTAAATTTTCTAAACACGATTTAGAAAATCTTATAAACCAGTTACCTCGTCCTTATTTATTATTAGGTGACTTTAATAGTCACAGCAAACTATGGGGTTGTCTGGATACAAATGACAAAGGAGAAATAATAGAAAATTTTATTGCAGAAAATGATCTATGTTTATTTAACGATAAACAACCAACTTATCTTCATTCTCCTACAAGAAATTATTTTGCTTTAGATTTGTCTATATGCTCTCCAAATATTTACTTAGATTTTGATTGGTCAGTTTTAGATGACCTTCATGGGAGCGATCATTTTCCAATTAAAATTGAAGAAATTGAATCGACAAATGAAGACCATCATTCCCGATGGAATTTCAATAAAGCAAACTGGGAGAATTTTATAGAGCTATGTAATGAAAAATTAAATCCTGAAATGTTTAAAACAGCAGATGATATACAAGCTTTTACTGATACATTAATTCATGTAGCCGAAAAATGTATTCCAAAGTCCTCGACACGTTCAAAAAGAAATAGACCTTGGTTTAATAAAGATGTTAAAAATTCAATAAATAAAAGAAAATCTGCCTTACGAAAGTTCAATAGGCAGCCAACAAAAGAAAATCTAATCCATGCCAAACAAATGCGAGCAAAAGCTCGCAAGACAATAAAAACGGCTAAAAGAACATCTTGGCAGCAATACGTCTCCAAACTAAATTCTAGAACTCCAGCAAAGAAAATATGGGACATGATTCGAAAAATTACTGGCAAAAATAAAAATAACAAACATGTCCATATTAAATCAAATGGAAATATATGCTCAACGACTAAAGATATTTCCAATGCACTAGGAGAGAATTTTCAGAAAAACTCTTCTAGTGCAAACTATTCCGAAACCTTTCAAAACATAAAACAGGAACGAGAGAAAGAGCATCTAAATTTTACGTCACTAAATCATGAAAAATATAATGTACCATTCACAGCTTCAGAATTATTAGATGCTCTTCATAAATCTCACGATACAGCTGCTGGTCCTGATGACATTCATTATCAAATTCTTAAACATTTACCCGATAACACTTTAAAAACTTTATTAAATATTTTAAATGATATTTGGATCACTGGAAAATTTCCAAAAGACTGGAGTAAAGCAACGATTATACCTATACCAAAACCAAATAAAGATCATACTGAAGCTACTAACTATAGACCTATTGCTTTGACAAGTTGTTTGTGTAAAACAATGGAGAGAATGATTAATGATAGACTGGTTTGGTTCTTGGAATCAAACCAGCTTATAACAAAATACCAAGCTGGATTCAGAAAAAATAACTGTACAAACGATCATTTGATTCGTTTGGAATCCTTTATTCGTGATGCCTTTATTAAAAAAGAACATGTCGTAGCTGTATTTTTTGATCTTGAAAAAGCTTACGATACTACATGGAAACATGGCATCATGAAAGATTTACATAAATTAGGCCTTAAAGGCCGATTACCACTTTTTATTCAAAACTTTTTATCAGATCGAACATTTAATGTTCGAATAGGTAATACGTTATCGGACATATTTAAACAAGAACAAGGTGTACCACAGGGAAGCATTTTATCACCTACCTTGTTTGGCATTAAAATTAACGATATTGTTAAATGTGTGAAAGACCTTGATTGTTCACTTTTTGTTGACGATTTTGGAATATTTATTAGATCGAAAAATATGGAAACCATTGAATTCAAACTACAACGATGTTTAAACAATATAGAAGATTGGGCAACAGAAAATGGTTTCAAATTTTCAAAAACAAAAACTCAATGCGTTCATTTTTGTCAGATACGTCAGCTACATTTAGATCCTCATCTCACCATATACGGTAGTCCAATTCCAGTCGTCAGTGAAGCAAAATTCCTGGGTCTTTTGTTCGATAACAAATTATCTTTTATACCACACATCAAAGCTTTAAAAGCTAAATGTTTAAAAGCTCTTGATATTCTTAAAGTTCTCTCCAGTTCCGACTGGGGAGGAGATCGTACTGTTCTTTTAAATCTCTATAGATCTTTAATTAGATCTAAATTGGATTATGGATCCATAGTTTATGGATCCGCAAGAAAATCTTATTTGAAATCTTTGGATACTATTCATCACCAAGGTTTACGTCTGGCTCTAGGGGCTTTTCGTACTTCCCCCGTCGAAAGTTTATACGCTGAATCAAATGAACCATCATTGTATATAAGAAGAGAGAAATTGTCTCTTCAATATGTTACTAAATTAGCCGCCAATCCACGTAATTCAGCTCATGATTGTGTTTTTAACCCTAAATATGAAAGATTTTACAATAATAAACCAACAGCTATTAAACCCCTTGGCCTGAGAATACAACCGTTACTTGAAGAGGCCAATATCAATATTAAAAATGTTCAGCATTTTTCTTTTCCATCAAAAGAGCCATGGACGTTAAACCCTCCAAAGATTATTTTAGACCTTCATAAAAATAAAAAAACAGAAGTCGAGTCGCATATTTTTAAGAATGAATTTTTAGAAATCAAATCAAATTATAAACATTACCTGTCAATTTATACAGATGGTTCGAAACAAGATGAGAAAGTTGCTTGTTCTGTTATTAGTCCAAATTTTACTGACAGTATCAGATTACCTGATAATAGCTCCATTTTTACCGCCGAAGCCAAGGCAATAGATATTGCACTTTACCTTATCAGAGATCAGTCTGAAAAACAGTTTATCATTTATTCAGATTCTCTTTCTGTATTAAAATCTCTTAAAGATTTACACCATACAAACCCGTTAATTCAGCAAATTCTTAAAAAATATTATTATCTTTCCACTTCAAAAGAAATTGTATTTTGTTGGCTTCCCAGCCACGTTAATATTCATGGAAATGAATTAGCAGATTCAGAAGCCAAATCTGCATTATCCTTAGTAATAACCAATTTCAAAATTCCTCACTCCGACTTTAAATCAAACGTCTGTCAATACATCAACAACAAATGTCAGTCTGTTTGGGAAACACAAACTTATAATAAATTAAACGAAATCAAACCAAATTTTAACAGCAAATGCACATTCTCTAATCTCAGCAGAAAAGAACAAACAAAAATCACGAGATGTAGACTTGGACACACTAGAATTACTCATTCTTATATTTTAAACAATGAACAAGCTCCATTCTGCATTCCTTGTAATGAACCTTTCACAGTCAAACATTTTCTTATCACTTGTGCTGAATTTAATCACATTCGCACAAAGTATTTTAATATAAACACTATAAAGGAACTTTTTGATATGCCAACTCAGAAAATACTCGACTTTCTTAAAGAGATCGGACTTTTTAATAAAATATGATCAGTATTTTTAATCACTTAAAATCATTGATACTTTATCTCTTTAAAATAAACACATCAATCCTAGATATTTTTAAATTTCTCATTAAATAAAATCATCATATAACATAAAACTTATTAGACGCTATATGCCCTTTTAGGGTTGAGCGTCTATAAACAAAATATCCATCCATCCATCAAAAGAGCCATGGACGTTAAACCCTCCAAAGATTATTTTAGACCTTCATAAAAATAAAAAAACAGAAGTCGAGTCGCATATTTTTAAGAATGAAATTTTAGAAATCAAATCAAATTATAAACATTACCTGTCAATTTATACAGATGGTTCGAAACAAGATGAGAAAGTTGCTTGTTCTGTTATTAGTCCAAATTTTACTGACAGTATCAGATTACCTGATAATAGCTCCATTTTTACCGCCGAAGCCAAGGCAATTGATATTGCACTTTACCATATCAGAGATCAGTCTGAAAAACAGTTTATCATTTATTCAGATTCTCTTTCTGTATTAAAATCTCTTAAAGAGTTACACCATAGAAACCCATTAATTCAGCAAATTCTTAAAAAATATTATTATCTTTCCGCTTCAAAAGAAATTGTATTTTGTTGGCTTCCCAGCCACGTTAATATTCGTGGAAATGAATTAGCAGATTCAGAAGCCAAATCTGCATTATCCTTAGAAATAACCAATTTCAAAATTCCTCACTCCGACTTAAAATCAAACGTCTGTCAATACATCAACAACAAATGTCAGTCTGTTTGGGAAACACAAACTTATAATAAATTAAATGAAATCAAACCAAATTTTAACAGCAAATGCACATTCTCTAATCTCAGCAGAAAAGAACAAACAAAAATCACGAGATGTAGACTTGGACACACTAGAATTACTCATTCTTATATTTTAAACAATGAACAAGCTCCATTCTGCATTCCTTGTAACGAACCTTTTACGGTCAAACATTTTCTTGTCACTTGTGCTGAATTTAATTATATTCGCACAAAGTATTTTAATGTAAAAAATATAAAGGAACTTTTTAATATGCCAACTAAAAAAATACCCGATTTTCTGAAAGAGATCGGACTTTTTAATAAAATATGATCTGTATTTTAATAACATAAAATCATTGATACTTTATCTTTTTAAAATGAACTCATCAATCCTAGATATTTTTAATTTCTCATTAAATAAAATCATCATATAATATACATCTTATTAGACGCTATATGCCCTTTTAGGGTTGAGCGTCTATAAACAAAATATCCATCCATCCATCTGGCAATTACCTCGTCCGATGTATGCAACGCTTGGGGTGTGGCGGCCAAGACGTTTATTCTGGACCTTCTTTTCGCTCACTCCGCTCGATGTTTTGCCCTTCGCTGGTGTGCCCTGATTATAACATTAGTTGTGCCCTGTCATTCATTAATCCACATTGACTCTTTGGACAGTGTATGGATGTATTCTTGAAGATAGGTCGAAAAACATGCCTGTCTTACAATTCAGAGAAGCCTCTAAAAGCATAGCATAAAATACTCTCGCTATCTCGAACTCGCTTATCTCGAATAACCGCTTATCTCGAAGTGAAAATCTGGTCCCTGCCTAAACATGAAAAATCTAACAACAGGTAACAAAATATTGTGGAAAAGAGGAGAAATTGCTCCTAAGGAGCAATTTCTCCTCTTTTCCACAAAGAAAAAGATAAAGAACCAAGTCCATACAGTAAAGGGGGATCGGCCCATCCGATCAAGTTGATCAATCGGTTCGATTCCCTCGAGAGCATGGAGTTAGAGATTGACTCCTCCATGCTGTCGCAGACCCGGAAAAAATAAAAGGATTAAGTTCCTTATTTTGAAATCATCTCTCCATTCCTCATGGATAAAAAATCAATTATTCAGTGGAACTGTCGAGGACTCAAAGCAAATTATAACGAAATTTTAATTTTAACAACACTACTTTCTCCGACTGTCTTTTGTCTCCAGGAAACCTTTTTAAAAACTACAGATAATATTAATTTTAAAAATTATAGTTTATATAATCATATCGCAACTGAAAATCAGAAAGCCTCAGGAGGTTCATCTATCCTTGTAAAATCAAATGTTCCTCATAGACAGATAGATATAAATAGTAATTTACAAGCCGTTGCTGTAAATATCACTCTGTCTAAATCCATAACAATTTGTTCTCTATATCTTCCTCCACACTGTAAATTTTCTAAACACGATTTAGAAAATCTTATAAACCAGTTACCTCGTCCTTATTTATTATTAGGTGACTTTAATAGTCACAGCAAACTATGGGGTTGTCTGGATACAAATGACAAAGGAGAAATAATAGAAAATTTTATTGCAGAAAATGATCTATGTTTATTTAACGATAAACAACCAACTTATCTTCATTCTCCTACAAGAAACTATTTTGCTTTAGATTTGTCTATATGCTCTCCAATTATTTATTTAGATTTTGATTGGTCAGTTCTAGAT
The DNA here is from genome assembly GCA_964016985.1 of Anodontia alba. Classification (NCBI taxonomy): domain Eukaryota; kingdom Metazoa; phylum Mollusca; class Bivalvia; order Lucinida; family Lucinidae; genus Anodontia; species Anodontia alba. Next base: position 83,878,618 of record OZ024824.1, read on the forward strand.
GACCTTCATGGGAGCGATCACTTTCCAATTAAAATTGAAGAAATTGAATCGACAAATGAAGACCATCATTCCCGATGGAATCTGAATAAAGCAAATTGGGAGAATTTTATGGAGCTATGTAGTGAAAAATTAAATCCTGAAATGTTTAAAACAGCAGATGATATACAAGCTTTTACTGGTACATTAATTCACACAGCCGAAAAATGTATTCCGAAGTCCTCGACACGTTCAAAAAGAAATAGACCTTGGTTTAATAACGATGTTAAAAATTCAATAAATAAAAGAAAATCTGCCTTACGAAAGCTCAATAGGCAGCCAACAAAAGAAAATCTAATCCATGCCAAACAAATGCGAGCAAAAGATCGCAAGACAATAAAAACGGCTAAAAGAACATCTTGGCAGCAATACGTCTCCAAACTTAACTCTAGAACTCCAGCAAAGAAAATATGGGACATGGTTCGAAAAATTACTGGCAAAAATAAAAATAACAAGCATGTCCATATTAAATCAAATGGAAATATATGCTCAACGACTAAAGATATTTCCAATGCACTAGGAGAGAATTTTCAGAAAAACTCTTCTAGTGCAAATTATTCCGAAACCTTTCAAAACATAAAACAGGAACAAGAGAAAGAGCATCTAAATTTTACGTCACTAAATCATGAAAAATAAAAAGTACCGTTCACAGCTTCAGAAATATTAGATGCTCTTCATAAATCTCACGATACAGCTGCTGGTCCTGATGACATTCATTATCAAATTCTTAAACATTTACCCGATAACGCTTTAAAAACTTTATTAAATATTTTGAATGATATTTGGATCACTGGAAAATTTCCAAAAGACTGGAGTAAAGCAACGATTATACCTATACCAAAACCAAATAAAGATCATACTGAAGCTACTAACTACAGACCTATTGCTTTGACAAGTAATCTATGTAAAACAATGGAGAGAATGATTAATGATAGGCTGGTTCGGTTCTTGGAATCAAACCAGCTTATAACAAAATATCAAGCTGGATTCAGAAAAAATAACTGTACAAACGATCATTTGATTCGTTTGGAATCTTTTATTCGTGATGCCTTTGTTAAAAAAGAACATGTCGTAGCTGTATTTTTTTACCTTGAAAAGGCTTACGATACTACTTGGAAACATGGCATCATGAAAGATTTACATAAATTAGGCCTTAAAGGCCGATTACCACTTTTTATTCAAAACTTTTTATCAGATCGAACATTTAATGTTCGAATAGGTAATACGTTATCGGACATATTTAAACAAGAACAAGGTGTACCACAGGGAAGCATTTTATCACCTACCTTGTTTGGCATTAAAATTAACGATATTGTTAAATGTGTGAAAGACCTTGATTGTTCACTTTTTGTTGACGATTTTGGAATATTTATTAGATCGAAAAATATGGAAACCATTGAATTCAAACTACAACGATGTTTAAATAATATAGAAGATTGGGCAACAGAAAATGGTTTCAAATTTTCAAAAACGAAAACTCAGTGCGTTCATTTTTGTCAAATACGTCAGCTACATTTAGATCCTCATCTCACCATATACGGTAGTCCCATTCCAGTCGTCAGTGAAGCAAAATTCCTGGGTCTTTTGTTCGATAACAAATTATCTTTTATACCACACATCAAAGCTTTAAAAGCTAAATGTTTAAAAACGCTTGATATTCTTAAAGTTCTCTCCAGTTCCGACTGGGGAGGAGATCGTACTGTTCTTTTAAATCTTTATAGATCTTTAATTAGATCTAAATTGGATTATGGATCCATAGTTTATGGATCCGCAAGAAAATCTTATTTGAAATCTTTGGATACTATTCATCACCAAGGTTTATGTGTCCCGTGCTAGTCCCGGGCTTAGAATAGGCCAGACGTACCCTCTGCGTGACGTACGAGCCGGCTAAAAGAGGCCGCCCGTGACCACCCGGGCCCTCGAAATAGGTGGCTGCCTTCCGCTTCTGTGGCAGTTGGGTAAAACCCCTAACATAACAGAGCAACCGTCCGTTCAACCGGTATAATTCCAGAATATAAAATTCATTTATTGAAATGCATCTTAAATTGGAAAAAACAAATTTCGCGAGATCTATCCTTTTAAACCTTTCCTATCTCATGTTACTAACATGCTTCATTTGTTTGTGTATCATTCTGTGCCCGTGGGTCGCACATGGGACGAAGATTATAACCTCATCTGTATTTAACATATGTGTTTGTCTTGTGTTTGTGTCATTTTTCCGAACTCTAGCATTCTCCACATTAAAAAATAAGATGCATTTAATATTGTTAGATAAAAAAACTAAACGTTTTTCAAGGTATGAAAGCTACATATCATTTGAAAGCTACATATCATCTAACACAGCTTGTTTGTTTGACTCTCTTTAAAAATGAATCCAAAATGAATCCTTTCTTTAATAAACTGTTTATTTTAAATATGGATCTCCTAATTTGTTAAAAATAACCTTTCAATTTCCCAGACGTTTTCGGCCTCCCTTGTCTGTAGGGAATAAAATCTACAGATCACTTTCCTTCTGTAGTGGATAGGGTGTAATCCCCTATTAAAACAGGAACCACCTGTTTGCCGTGGGTGGCGTCTCGTATGCTGGGAGAGGGGAACCTGATGATTGAGGAAAGCCCAGGGATCTCCAGCTTTTCAACACATCATTTTGGCCCTTATTTCAGATAGAAGAGCGGTCTGGGTTAGATCCGGCCTGGATCAATCGGCTCAGTCGTGCCAAGCTCTAGAAGCGCACAACTTGTTCTTAGCTTCTTTCTCTCTTTTATACGTATCTTTATGGTACAAACCGGGCTTATTTTTCTCGTGTTCCTCTAACTTTAAGTGAGTATCAATGGGCGGCGGCTGAAGGGTCAATTGGTGGGCTTGTATTTGGGCTTTGGCGGAAACCTCTGTGAGTGGAGGCTGTGGATAGGGGGATGAACTCAACTGTTCATAAATTTTTCTATGGAAATTTAGATGAATAGGTGGGAAATCATCTAAGCATGAGGCCGAGCTGAAGACTCTGATCTTGACACCGAGTATAATAGCAATGTAGCCTTGACGTTAGAAATAGGAGATCCATTTCTGTTAAACGTCCCCTTGTAGGGCTCCATGGAGGGTGGGGCGCATAGCTATCGAATCAAAAATTTCATCACCATGGCATCTCGAAAACGATTTCTGGCGTTCGACTCTTCGGAGGACGACACGCAACCGACTACATTTACATTCAAAGCTAATGAGAACTTCGCTAAATTTTTAGTGATTTCGAGTAAAGATGACAAACCTTTTACTTCACTGTCACCTTTCATTATAGAAAAACAAATAGAATCAATTATAGGCACTCCAAAAAATGTAAAAAAATTAAAAAATGGAACTCTTTTGGTCGAAACTAACAGAAAATCTCAAACTGATAATCTCTTGAAAATTACAAAATTCTTTAACATTAATGTCTCTGTCACGGAACATAAAACTCTAAACAGTTGCAAAGGTATTATCCGTGACAGAATGCTAAAACATGAAACTGAAGAAAATATCACAGAATATCTTAACACACAAGGAGTAACAGCATGCAAACGTTTTAAAATTAAAAAAGATGGAAACTTTATAGAAACAAATACACTTTTACTAACTTTCAACACCACAACTTTACCGAAATCACTAAAAATCTTTTACCGAATTATACCGGTTGAAGTCTACATTCCAAATCCTCTGCGGTGTTTCAACTGTCAGAGGTTTGGACATCATGAAAACGGCTGTCCGGAAGCACCTGGATCAGTATGTGAAAAATGTGGTATGGGTGAATTTGATCACCCTACAAATGCTTGTAAAAATGAAGCCAAGTGTGTGAACTGTCACAAAAACCATCAATCAAAATCAAATCAGTGTGAAATTTGGAAAAAAGAGAAAGAAATCATGAAAATTAAAGTTACACAAAAAATCACTTATTTAGAAGCCAAAAAGATTCAAGAAAATCAACCTGAAATCACCTTTGCAAAAGTTGTTCAATCCCTAAACACTAAACCTGAAACCAAAGAAATTTCTACCCAGTTTAACGAAAAAGATTCTGTCATTAAAGCAAATTCAAAAGTTATTACTCCTACTGTAAAACCTAAACCTAAACCCACATCTACTCATCAGTCTAGACCACCAACAAAATCTCAAAACAGTTCACAAACACAGCCGACTAAAACAAGTGGATCACAACAGAGATCCAGGTCCAGGACAGCTGACCAGAAAGGAAAAAATGGAAAAGAAAAAGATAAAGATAAAGCACCAAATCCATATAGTAAAGGCGCGTCGGCCGATCCGATCAAGTTGGTCAATCGGTTCGATTCCCTTGAGACCATGGAGTTAGAGACTGACTCCTCCATGTTCTCGCAGTCTCAGAGAAAACAAAAGGATTAAGTTCCTTATCTTCAAATCATCTCTCCATTTATCATGGATAAAAAATCAATTATTCAGTGGAACTGTCGAGGACTAAAAGCAAATTATAACGAAATTTTAATTTTAACAACACTACTTTCTCCGACTGTCTTTTGTCTCCAGGAAACCTTTTTAAAAAATACAGATAATATTAATTTTAAAAATTATAGTTTATATAATCATATCGCAACTGAAAATCAGAAAGCCTCAGGAGGTTCATCTATCCTTGTAAAATCAAATTTTCCTCATAGACAGATAGATATAAATAGTAATTTACAAGCTGTTGCTGTAAATGTCACTCTGTCTAAATCCATAACAATTTGTTCTCTATATCTTCCTCCACACTGTAAATTTTCTAAACACGATTTAGAAAATCTTATAAACCAGTTACCTCGTCCTTATTTATTATTAGGTGATTTTAATAGTCACAGCAAACTATGGGGTTGTCTGGATACAAATGACAAAGGAGAAATAATAGAAAATTTTATTGCAGAAAATGATTTATGTTTATTTAACGATAAACAACCAACTTATCTTCATTCTCCTACAAGAAATTATTTTGCTTTAGATTTGTCTATATGCTCTCCAAATATTTACTTAGATTTTGATTGGTCAGTTTTAGATGACCTTCATGGGAGCGATCATTTTCCAATTAAAATTGAAGAAATTGAATCGACAAATGAAGACCATCATTCCCGATGGAATTTGAATAAAGCAAACTGGGAGAATTTTATGGAGCTATGTAATGAAAAATTAAATCCTGAAATGTTTAAAACAGCAGATGATATACAAGCTTTTACTGATACATTAATTCATGTAGCCGAAAAATGTATTCCAAAGTCCTCGACACGTTCAAAAAGAAATAGACCTTGGTTTAATAAAGATGTTAAAAATTTAATAAATAAAAGAAAATCTGCCTTACGAAAGTTCAATAGGCAGCCAACAAAAGAAAATCTAATCCATGCCAAACAAATACGAGCAAAAGCTCGCAAGACAATAAAAACGGCTAAAAGAACATCTTGGCAGCAATACGTCTCCAAACTTAATTCTAGAACTCCAGCAAAGAAAATATGGGACATGATTCGAAAAATTACTGGCAAAAATAAAAATAACAAGCATGTCCATATTAAATCAAATGGAAATATATGCTCAACGACTAAAGATATTTCCAATGCACTAGGAGAGAATTTTCAGAAAAACTCTTCTAGTGCAAACTATTCCGAAACCTTTCAAAACATAAAACAGGAACAAGAGAAAGAGCATCTAAATTTTACGTCACTAAATCATGAAAGATATAATGTACCATTCACAGCTTCAGAATTATCAGATGCTCTTAATAAATCTCACGATACAGCTGCTGGTCCTGATGACATCCATTATCAAATTCTTAAACATTTACCCGATAACGCTTTAAAAACTTTATTAAATATTTTAAATGATATTTGGATCACTGGAAAATTTCCAAAAGACTGGAGTAAAGCAACGATTATACCTATACCAAAACCAAATAAAGATCACACTGAAGCTACTAACTATAGACCTATTGCTTTGACAAGTTGTTTGTGTAAAACAATGGAGAGAATGATTAATGATAGACTGGTTTGGTTCTTAGAATCAAACCAGCTTATAACAAAATATCAAGCTGGATTCAGAAAAAATAACTGTACAAACGATCATTTGATTCGTTTGGAATCTTTTATTCGTGATGCCTTTGTTAAAAAAGAACATGTAGTAGCTGTATTTTTTGACTTAGAAAAAGCTTACGATACTACCTGGAAACATGGCATCATGAAAGATTTACATAAATTAGGCCTTAAAGGCCGATTACCACTTTTTATTCAAAATTTTTTATCAGATCGAACATTTAATGTTCGAATAGGTAATACGTTATCGGACATATTAAAACAAGAACAAGGTGTACCACAGGGAAGCATTTTATCACCTACCTTGTTTGGCATTAAAATTAACGATATTGTTAAATGTGTGAAAGACCTTGATTGTTCACTTTTTGTTGACGATTTTGGAATATTTATTAGATCGAAAAATATGGAAACCATTGAATTCAAACTACAACGATGTTTAAACAATATAGAAGATTGGGCAACAGAAAATGGTTTCAAATTTTCAAAAACAAAAACTCAATGCGTTCATTTTTGTCAGATACGTCAGCTACATTTAGATCCTCATCTCTCCATATACGGTAGTCCAATTCCAGTCGTCAGTGAAGCAAAATTCCTGGGTCTTTTGTTCGATAACAAATTATCTTTTATACCACACATCAAAGCTTTAAAAGCTAAATGTTTAAAAGCTCTTGATATTCTTAAAGTTCTCTCCAGTTCCGACTGGGGAGGAGATCGTACTGTTCTTTTAAATCTCTATAGATCTTTAATTAGATCTAAATTGGATTATGGATCCATAGTTTATGGATCCGCAAGAAAATCTTATTTGAAATCTTTGGATACTATTCATCACCAAGGTTTACGTCTGGCTCTAGGGGCTTTTCGTACTTCCCCCGTCGAAAGTTTATACGCTGAATCAAATGAACCATCATTGTATATAAGAAGAGAGAAATTGTCTCTTCAATATGTTACTAAATTAGCCGCCAATCCACGTAATTCAGCCTATGATTGTGTTTTTAATCCTAAATATGAAAGATTCTACAACAACAAACCAACGGCTATTAAACCCCTAGGCCTGAGAATACAACCGTTACTTGAAGAGGCCAATATCAATATTAAAAATGTTCAGCATTTTTCTTTTCCATCAAAAGAGCCATGGACGTTAAACCCTCCAAAGATTATTTTAGACCTTCATAAAAATAAAAAAACAGAAGTCGAGTCGCATATTTTTAAGAATGAATTTTTAGAAATCAAATCAAATTATAAACATTACCTGTCAATTTATACAGATGGTTCGAAACAAGATGAGAAAGTTGCTTGTTCTGTTATTAGTCCAAATTTTACTGACAGTATCAGATTACCTGATAATAGCTCCATTTTTACCGCCGAAGCCAAGGCAATTGATATTGCACTTTACCATATCAGAGATCAGTCTGAAAAACAGTTTATCATTTATTCAGATTCTCTTTCTGTATTAAAATCTCTTAAAGATTTACACCATAGAAACCCATTAATTCAGCAAATTCTTAAAAAATATTATCTTTCCGCTTCAAAAGAAATTGTATTTTGTTGGCTTCCCAGCCACGTTAATATTCGTGGAAATGAATTAGCAGATTCAGAAGCCAAATCTGCATTATCCTTAGTAATAACCAATTTTAAAATTCCTCACTCCGACTTTAAATCAAACGTCTGTCAATACATCAACAACAAATGTCAGTCTGTTTGGGAAACACAAACTTATAATAAATTAAATGAAATCAAACCAAATTTTAACAGCAAATGCACATTCTCTAATCTCAGCAGAAAAGAACAAACAAAAATCACGAGATGTAGACTTGGACACACTAGAATTACTCATTCTTATATTTTAAACAATGAACAAGCTCCATTCTGCATTCCTTGTAACGAACCTTTTACGGTCAAACATTTTCTTGTCACTTGTGCTGAATTTAATTATATTCGCACAAAGTATTTTAATGTAAAAAATATAAAGGAACTTTTTAATATGCCAACTCAAAAAATACTCGATTTTCTGAAAGAGATCGGACTTTTTAATAAAATATGATCTGTATTTTAATAACATAAAATCATTGATACTTTATCTTTCTTAAAATGAACTCATCAATCCTAGATATTTTTAATTTCTCATTAAATAAAATCATCATATAATCATCTTATTAGACGCTATATGCCCTTTTAGGGTTGAGCGTCTATAAACAAAATATCCATCCATCCATCCATTCTGCATTCCTTGTAATGAACCTTTCACAGTCAAACATTTTCTTATCACTTGTGCTGAATTTAATCACATTCGCACAAAGTATTTTAATATAAAAACTATAAAGGAACTTTTTGATATGCCAACTCAGAAAATACTCGACTTTCTTAAAGAGATCGGACTTTTTAATAAAATATGATCAGTATTTTTAATCACTTAAAATCATTGATACTTTATCTCTTTAAAATAAATACATCAATCCTAGATATTTTTAAATTTCTCATTAAATAAAATCATCATATAACATAAAACTTATTAGACGCTATATGCCCTTTTAGGGTTGAGCGTCTATAAACAAAATATCCATCCATCCATCCATCCATCCAAGGTTTACGTCTGGCTCTAGGGGCTTTTCGTACTTCCCCCGTCGAAAGTTTATACGCTGAATCAAATGAACCATCATTGTATATAAGAAGAGAGAAATTGTCTCTTCAATATGTTACTAAATTAGCCGCCAGTCTACGTAATTCAGCTTATGATTGTGTTTTTAACCCTAAATATGAAAGATTTTACAACAACTAACCAACGGCTATCAAACCCCTTGGCCTGAGAATACAACCGTTACTTGAAGAGGCCAATATTAATATTAAAAATGTTCAGCATTTTTCTTTTCCATCAAAAGAGCCATGGACGTTAAACCCTCCAAAGATTATATTAGACCGTCATACAAATAAAAAAACAGAAGTTGAGTCGCATATTTTTAAAAATGAATTTTTAGAAATCAAATCAAATTATAAACATTACTTGTCAATTTATACAGATGGTTCGAAACAAGATGAGAAAGTTGCTTGTTCTGTTATTAGTCCAAATTTTACTGACAGTATCAGATTACATGATAATAGCTCCATTTTTACCGCCGAAGCCAAGGCAATTGATATTGCACTTTACCATATCTGAGATCAGTCTGAAAAACAGTTCATCATTAATTCAGATTCTCTTTCTGTATTAAAATCTCTTAAAGATTTACACCATAGAAACCCATTAATTCAGCAAATTCTTAAAAAATATCATTACCTTACAGTTTCAAAAGAAATTGTATTTTGATGGCTTCCCAGCCACGTTAATATTCGTGGAAATGAATTAGCCGATTTAGAAGCCAAATCGGCACTATCCCTAGTGATAACAAATTTCAAAATTCCTCACTCCGACTTTAAATCAAACATCCGTCAATACATCAACAACAAATGTCAGTCTGTTTGGGAAACACAAACTCAAAATAAACTAAATGAAATAAAATCAAATTTTAACAGCAAATGCACATTCTCTAATCTCAGCAGAAAAGAACAAACAAAAATCACCAGATGTAGACTTGGACACACTAGAATTACTCATTCTTATATTTAAAAAAAATGAACAAGCCCCATTCTGCATTCCTTGCAACGAACTTTTTACAGTCAAACATTTTCTTATCACTTGTGCAGAATTTGATTATATTCGCACAAAGTATTTTAATGTAAAAACTATAAAGGAACTTTTTAATGATATACCATCTAAGAAAATGCTTGACTTTCTTAAAGAGATCGGACTTTTTAATAAAATATAATTAGTATTTTTAATAAATTAAAATAATTGATACTTTATCTTTTTAAAATGAACACATCAATCCTAGATATTTTTAATTTCTCATTAAATAAAATCATCATATAATATAAAAATTATTAGACACTATATGCCCTTTTAGGGTTGAGCGCCTATAAACAAAACATCCATCGATCTCCTCTTTTCCACAATATTTTCAATATATCTCTAACTTCAAGAGTTCAATAACATAATATTTGTTAAATGTGGTTGTTCGAATTATTTTTTCCTCAATTCTGTAACTCTGATATGTCGCAGTTCGGATATCTCGAAGTATTTCAGATAGTCCCTTGGAATTCGAGATAACGAGAGTCGACTGTAGTATCTAAATGTTGTTAGCAAACAACCTTGCTTCTCTTCTGTGGTCAAAATAAAATACTCGTAGAAGTCATCATCATCCTGTACACCTATAACATAGCGCCAGGTAAGCATAATATATTTTTCTTATTTCTCCATGAGAACATAAGTTTTGTGTACTCATTAGAAGCGCCTCAGTTAGGCGTTTCTAATGAGTACCCACAACATATATTTTTGGTAGAGAAATAATAAAAAAAATATCAATACAGTCGAACCGCAATGGCTCGAACATCTGGCGGATCATGGAAATTCGTTCGTGACACGGGTAGTTCGAGTCACTGAAAGTTAATCATGGCACCAGTTCAGGAAGCAAATAGCGATAATTTAGGGATTTTTTTTCGATTTCCTACACAATGATTGTATGTTGAGTGTACTCATTAGAGTAATTTCTCATTAATTTCTCATTAAATAATGTTGTGTGCACTCATTAGAATCGCCTCATCGAGGCGATTCTAATGAGTGCACACAACATACAATTCCATGATAAAATAAGAAAAAATCCCTAAATATTTGTTTTTTTTGAGCTATTGGAAGGATTTTGTAGGGACTGAAAAAAGAGTTCGAATCATCCACGGTAAACGAGCCATCCGGGTTCGAGCCATTGAGGTTATACTCACTTATTTGCTTTAAAAACTGCTCTGTCTTAGTTATGCGTATCGGGTTTTACGATAAGGATATAATTGTGGTTTATGCAGCCCATAGATTACATGACCCGATCAAAATTTAAAAAGCTACATGCCTATTACAAAATACTAAGTTGAAAAATGATAAAAAAAAAAAAAAAAAAAAACAGATAAAAAAATAATAACAGTGATATGATATTACGAACTTCCAGCTGCATGCTCTCAGACACATATCTGTATCTAATATTTCTAAAAAAATTGCGTAAAATTAGATTTTTTTAGTCAAATTTACAGCACGGAAAAGCTAAAACAATATGGGCGCCAGAAATGTATAGATTCCGAAAGAAAACCAGTATGTTGTTCGCGAACAGCCTCATTTGCGCCACGACATGAGAAAATGTGCTTTTCTGGATATGCTGACAGTGAAGGCACAGACCAGCCTGTGCAGATGCGCAGGCTGATCAGTGTCTTCGCTGTCCGCTTTCAGAATAATTAAGAAATTTAAAAAAAAAAAATATCAAGATACATTATTCAATGTGACTTCGCTGGGAGCTATGTTGTCAATTTATGAGAACAGAACAGAACATACATCACGAAAACATACCTATATAGTTTTGACCCCCTTAAGCCCCAATTTTATATAGTAAGTGGGGTTTACAGGGGTATACATTATTTTTTATATTTCTGCTCAAAACATAGATTGTGGGTACTCGTTAGAACCGCCTCGCCGAGGCGGTTCTAACGAGTACCCACAATATATGTTTTGAGCAGAAATGTGAAAAATATCAGATTTTTTTTATCTGAAAATTTTCATTTTTTTGGTGGTAAAATTTTCAATATATTTGAATAGGCGGGTTTTCGTAATGTACTTTATTTACTCAGGTCAGTTATGGCATGTGAGGATATAAACAAATAACTATAGGATTATCATTATCGTGAAATGTCTGAAATACTGAAAACGGAATATTAACACACCAAAACATCAAGTGATTGATTGTGTTGGGGTTTGACGACACGTGTCATCCATTGTAGGTCATTTTGTGTCGTCTCCCAGGGAAAGGGCGAAAAGAGATAGAAGAGATTGTAGAGGAGATAGAGAGGAACAGGGAAGAAAGAGGAACAGGAATGAAAGTGAAGTAACAGAAGATATAAAAATATTCCCCCTCTACCCTTACCTGCTGCAAGGGTAGCAAGCCTTGCCCAATGTAAGCCAATAAAACCCCACTTTTATATAGTAAAGGGGTATACATTATTTTTCTTATTTCTGATCAAAAACATAGATTGTGGGTACTCGTTAGAACCGCCTCGGCGAGGCGGTTCTAACGAGTACCCACAATGTTTTGAGCAGAAGTATGAAAAATATCAGTTTTTTTTTATCTGAAAATTCTGTTTTTGGAGGTGAATTTTTATATATATTTGAATAGGTATGTTTTCGTAATGAATCCCTGGTAAGGTATTTTGGACACTTGCTTGGCATATGGGCCTCTTCATGTGCTCCCGAGCATATGCAAAATGTGCAGACTGACGTCATCCGGGTATTTGATCTCCATTGAAATATTCTTTAGTATCCAATGATTCTATTTGCGGACAGCGAAGGCCCAGATCAGCCCGCGCAGATGCGCAGGCTGATCTGGGCCTTCGCTGTCCGCACATGCCCAAAGACACGTTTTCTCATGGCCCGGTCCATATTGTTTTACATTCCTGATTTTAGGAATTTTAGTGTATCACAAGTCAACAGTCTTTACAACGTGTGAACGATCTATACAGCTTCGATCTTCGCATTCCGTTTTACTGGAACAAATTTTGTCAGTTGCACAAACTGAATCAAGTAGGTAAGCAATGATCATTGTTTTCTTGTTGATATATCTCACACTGTTTGAATTGTCTGATGGAATAAATATCTGATAAAGACGGCTTCATTCTTATCATTATCTTGGTTCAGCGTGGTATCATTTAGATCAAATATCATTAATCATAAACAAAAACATCAACAAGTTGTTTTCGTTGAGATTCAGTAGTTCAGAATCCTGTAGCAATATAATTAAAGTTCCTCCCACGTCGGAGTCCTTAAAAAGAATGATTAAATATTCAATAGAGGTACAGTGAACCCTCGTTACAACAACAACATTTGTTCCCATAGATGTTGCCATTAAAATGAATTAGCCGTTGTAAAGAATCCTTAATGGACAGAATGATTTGTAAGAAAGACCTTGTTTTTATTCTTATTCCCTCATACAACATTATATTTCGGATATTTGTTAGAATCGCCTCATACAACATTATGCTTCGGATATTTGTTAGAATCGCCTCATTGAGGCGATTCTAACAAATCTCCAAAACATGTGTTGCTTGAAGTTTTAATGCAATATTCTTGCATAATTTCTCATTAACTGTCACCTCTTGAGCGAAGGTTTCGTGACATCCACAATTTCATTATAACGGATTTTGTCGTTTTATCGAGTGTCGGTATAAAGAGGGTTGTCTGTAACTGATACAAAATAAATTTGCCTCCCTTCTGAAAAGTCCCGTGCTGGTCCCGGGCTTAGAATAGGCCAGACGTACCCTCTGCGTGACGTACGAGCCGGCTAAAAGAGGCCGCCCGTGACCACCCGGGCCCTCGAAATAGGTGGCTGCCTTCCGCTTCTGTGGCAGTTGGGTAAAACCCCTAACATAACAGAGCAACCGTCCGTTCAACCGGTATAATTCCAGAATATAAAATTCATTTATTGAAATGCATCTTAAATTGGAAAAAACAAATTTCGCGAGATCTATCCTTTTAAACCTTTCCTATCTCATGTTACTAACATGCTTCATTTGTTTGTGTATCATTCTGTGCCCGTGGGTCGCACATGGGACGAAGAATATAACCTCATCTGTATTTAACATATGTGTTTGTCTTGTGTTTGTGTCATTTTTCCGAACTCTAGCATATTCCACATTAAAAATAAGATGCATTTAATATTGTTAGATAAAAAAACTAAACGTTTTTCAAGGTATGAAAGCTACATATCATTTGAAAGCTACATATCATCTAACACAGCTTATTTGTTTGACTCTCTTAAAAAATGAATCCAAAATGAATCCTTCTTTTAATAAACTATTTATTTTAAATATGGATCTCCTAATTTATATTAAAAATAACCTTTCAATTTCCCAGACGTTTTCGGCCTCCCTTGTCTGTAGGGAATAAAATCTACAGATCACTTTCCTTCTGTAGTGGATAGGGTGTAATCCCCTATTAAAACAGGAACCACCTGTTTGCCGTGGGTGGCGTCTCGTATGCTGGGAGAGGGGAACCTGATGATTGAGGAAAGCCCAGGGATCTCCAGCTTTTCAACACATCATTTTGGCCCTTATTTCAGATAGAAGAGCGGTCTGGGTTAGATCCGGCCTGGATCAATCGGCTCAGTCGTGCCAAGCTCTAGAAGCGCACAACTTGTTCTTAGCTTCTTTCTCTCTTTCATACGTATCTTTATGGTACCAAACCGGGCTTATTTTTCTCATGTTCCTCTAACTTTAAGTGAGTTTCAATGGGCGGCGGCTGAAGGGTCAATTGGTGGGCTTGTATTGGGGCTTTGGCGGAAACCTCTGTGAGTGGAGGCTGTGGATAGGGGGATGAACTCAACTGTTCATAAATTTTTCTATGGAAATTTAGATGAATAGGTGGGGAATCATCTAAGCATGAGGCCGAGCTGAAGACTCTGATCTTGACACCGAGTATAATAGCAATGTAGCCTTGACGTTAGAAATAGGAGATCCATTTCTGTTAAACGTCCCCTTGTAGGGCTCCATGGAGGGTGGGGCGCATAGCTATCGAATCAAAAATTTCATCACCATGGCATCTCGAAAACGATTTCTGGCGTTCGACTCTTCGGAGGACGACACGCAACCGACTACATTTACATTCAAAGCTAATGAGAACTTCGCTAAATTTTTAGTGATTTCGAGTAAAGAGGACAAACCTATTACTTCACTGTCACCTTTCATTATAGAAAAGCAAATAGAATCAATTATAGGCACTCCAAAAAATGTAAAAAAATTAAAAAATGGAACTCTTTTGGTCGAAACTAATAGAAAATCTCAAACTGATAATCTCTTGAAAATTACAAAATTCTTTAACATTAATGTCTCTGTCACGGAACATAAAACTCTAAACAGTTGCAAAGGTATTATCCGTGACAGAATGCTAAAACATGAAACTGAAGAAAATATCACAGAATATCTTAACACACAAGGAGTAACAGCTTGCAAACGTTTTAAAATTAAAAAAGATGGAAACTTTATAGAAACAAATACACTTTTACTAACTTTCAACACCACAACTTTACCGAAATCACTAAAAATCTTTTACCGAATTATACCGGTTGAAGTCTACATTCCAAATCCTCTGCGGTGTTTCAACTGTCAGAGGTTTGGACATCATGAAAACGGCTGTCCGGAAGCACCTGGATCAGTATGTGAAAAATGTGGTATGGGTGAATTTGATCACCCTACAAATGCTTGTAAAAATGAAGCCAAGTGTGTGAACTGTCACAAAAACCATCAATCAAAATCAAATCAGTGTGAAATTTGGAAAAAAGAGAAAGAAATCATGAAAATTAAAGTTACACAAAAAATCACTTATTTGGAAGCCAAAAAGATTCAAGAAAATCAACCTGAAATCACCTTTGCAAAAGTTGTTCAATCCCTAAACACTAAACCTGAAACCAAAGAAAGTTCTACCCAGTTTAACGAAAAAGATTCTGTCATCAAAGCAAATTCAAAAGTTATTACTCCTACTGTAAAACCTAAACCTAAACCCACATCTACTCATCAGTCTAGACCACCAACAAAATCTCAAAACAGTTCACAAACACAGCCGACTAAAACAAGTGGATCACAACAGAGATCCAGGTCCAGGACAGCTGACCAGAAAGAAAAAAATGGAAAAGAAAAAGATAAAGATAAAGCACCAAATCCATATAGTAAAGGGGCGTCGGCCGATCCGATCAAGTTGGTCAATCGGTTCGATTCCCTTGAGAACATGGAGTTAGAGACTGACTCCTCCATGTTCTTGCAGTCTCAGAGAAAACAAAAGGATTAAGTTCCTTATTTTCAAATCATCTCTCCATTCATCATGGATAAAAAATCAATTATTCAGTGGAACTGTCGAGGACTAAAAGCAAATTATAACGAAATTTTAATTTTAACAACACTACTTTCTCCGACTGTCTTTTGTCTCCAGGAAACCTTTTTAAAGAATACAGATAATATTAATTTTAAAAATTATAGTTTATATAATCATATCGCAACTGAAAATCAGAAAGCCTCAGGAGGCTCATCTATCCTTGTAAAATCAAATGTTCCTCATAGACAGATAGATATAAATAGTAATTTACAAGCTGTTGCTGTAAATGTCACTCTGTCTAAATCCATAACAATTTGTTCTCTATATCTCCCTCCACACTGTAAATTTTCTAAACACGATTTAGAAAATCTTATAAACCAGTTACCTCGTCCTTATTTATTATTAGGTGACTTTAAAGTCACAGCAAACTATGGGGTTGTCTGGATACAAATGACAAAGGAGAAATAATAGAAAATTTTATTGCAGAAAATGATCTATGTTTATTTAACGATAAACAACCAACTTATCTTCATTCTCCTACAAGAAATTATTTTGCTTTAGATTTGTCTATATGCTCTCCAAATATTTACTTAGATTTTGATTGGTCAGTTTTAGATGACCTTCATGGGAGCGATCATTTTCCAATTAAAATTGAAGAAATTGAATCGACAAATGAAGACCATCATTCCCGATGGAATTTGAATAAAGCAAACTGGGAGAATTTTATAGAGCTATGTAATGAAAAATTAAATCCTGAAATGTTTAAAACAGCAGATGATATACAAGCTTTTACTGATACATTAATTCATGTAGCCGAAAAATGTATTCCAAAGTCCTCGACACGTTCAAAAAGAAATAGACCTTGGTTTAATAAAGATGTTAAAAATTCAATAAATAAAAGAAAATCTGCCTTACGAAAGTTCAATAGGCAGCCAACAAAAGAAAATCTAATCCATGCCAAACAAATGCGAGCTAAAGCTCGCAAGACAATAAAAACGGCTAAAAGAACATCTTGGCAGCAATACGTCTCCAAACTTAATTCTAGAACTCCAGCAAAGAAAATATGGGACATGATTCGAAAAATTACTGGCAAAAATAAAAATAACAAACATGTCCATATTAAATCAAATGGAAATATATGCTCAACGACTAAAGATATTTCCAATGCACTAGGAGAGAATTTTCAGAAAAACTCTTCTAGTGCAAACTATTCCGAAACCTTTCAAAACATAAAACAGGAACGAGAGAAAGAGCATCTAAATTTTACGTCACTAAATCATGAAAAATATAATGTACCATTCACAGCTTCAGAATTATTAGATGCTCTTCATAAATCTCACGATACAGCTGCTGGTCCTGATGACATTCATTATCAAATTCTTAAACATTTACCCGATAACGCTTTAAAAACTTTATTAAATATTTTAAATGATATTTGGATCACTGGAAAATTTCCAAAAGACTGGAGTAAAGCAACGATTATACCTATACCAAAACCAAATAAAGATCATACTGAAGCTACTAACTACAGACCTATTGCTTTGACAAGTTGTTTATGTAAAACAATGGAGAGAATGATTAATGATAGACTGGTTTGGTTCTTGGAATCAAACCAGCTAATAACAAAATATCAAGCTGGATTCAGAAAAAATAACTGTACAAACGATCATTTGATTCGTTTAGAATCCTTTATTCGTGATGCCTTTATTAAAAAAGAACATGTCGTAGCTGTATTTTTTGATCTTGAAAAAGCTTACGATACTACATGGAAACAGGGCATCATGAAAGATTTACATAAATTAGGCCTTAAAGGCCGATTACCACTTTTTATTCAAAATTTTTTATCGGATCGAACATTTAATGTTCGAATAGGTAATACGTTATCGGACATATTTAAACAAGAACAAGGTGTACCACAGGGAAGCATTTTATCACCTACCTTGTTTGGCATTAAAATTAACGATATTGTTAAATGTGTGAAAGACCTTGATTGTTCACTTTTTGTTGACGATTTTGGAATATTTATTAGATCGAAAAATATGGAAACCATTGAATTCAAACTACAACGATGTTTAAACAATATAGAAGATTGGGCAACAGAAAATGGTTTCAAATTTTCAAAAACAAAAACTCAATGCGTTCATTTTTGTCAGATACGTCAGCTACATTTAGATCCTCATCTCACCATATACGGTAGTCCAATTCCAGTCGTCAGTGAAGCAAAATTCCTGGGTCTTTTGTTCGATAACAAATTATCTTTTATACCACACATCAAAGCTTTAAAAGCTAAATGTTTAAAAGCTCTTGATATTCTTAAAGTTCTCTCCAGTTCCGACTGGGGAGGAGATCGTACTGTCCTTTTAAATCTCTATAGATCTTTAATTAGATCTAAATTGGATTATGGATCCATAGTTTATGGATCCGCAAGAAAATCTTATTTGAAATCTTTGGATACTATTCATCACCAAGGTTTACGTCTGGCTCTAGGGGCTTTTCGTACTTCCCCCGTCGAAAGTTTATACGCTGAATCAAATGAACCATCATTGTATATAAGAAGAGAGAAATTGTCTCTTCAATATGTTACTAAATTAGCCGCCAATCCACGTAATTCAGCTCATGATTGTGTTTTTAACCCTAAATATGAAAGATTTTACAATAATAAACCAACAGCTATTAAACCCCTTGGCCTGAGAATACAACCGTTACTTGAAGAGGCCAATATCAATATTAAAAATGTTCAACATTTTTCTTTTCCATCAAAAGAGCCATGGACGTTAAACCCTCCAAAGATTATTTTAGACCTTCATAAAAATAAAAAAACAGAAGTCGAGTCGCATATTTTTAAGAATGAATTTTTAGAAATCAAATCAAATTATAAACATTACCTATCAATTTATACAGACGGTTCGAAACAAGATGAGAAAGTTGCTTGTTCTGTTATTAGTCCAAATTTTACTGACAGTATCAGATTACCTGATAATAGCTCCATTTTTACCGCCGAAGCCAAGGCAATTGATATTGCACTTTACCATATCAGAGATCAGTCTGAAAAACAGTTTATCATTTATTCAGATTCTCTTTCTGTATTAAAATCTCTTAAAGATTTACACCATAGAAACCCATTAATTCAGCAAATTCTTAAAAAATATTATTATCTTTCCGCTTCAAAAGAAATTGTATTTTGTTGGCTTCCCAGCCACGTTAATATTCGTGGAAATGAATTAGCAGATTCAGAAGCCAAATCTGCATTATCGTTAGTAATAACCAATTTCAAAATTCCTCACTCCGACTTTAAATCAAACGTCTGTCAATACATCAACAACAAATGTCAGTCTGTTTGGGAAACACAAACTTATAATAAATTAAATGAAATCAAACCAAATTTTAACAGCAAATGCACATTCTCTAATCTCAGCAGAAAAGAACAAACAAAAATCACGAGATGTAGACTTGGACACACTAGAATTACTCATTCTTATATTTTAAACAATGAACAAGCTCCATTCTGCATTCCTTGTAACGAACCTTTTACGGTCAAACATTTTCTTGTCACTTGTGCTGAATTTAATTATATTCGCACAAAGTATTTTAATGTAAAAAATATAAAGGAACTTTTTAATATGCCAACTCAAAAAATAATCGATTTTCTGAAAGAGATCGGACTTTTTAATAAAATATGATCTGTATTTTAATAACATAAAATCATTGATACTTTATCTTTCTTAAAATGAACTCATCAATCCTAGATATTTTTAATTTCTCATTAAATAAAATCCTCATATAACATAAAACTTATTAGACGCTATATGCCCTTTTAGGGTTGAGCGTCTATAAACAAAATATCCATCCATCCATCCATCCCTTCTGAAAAGGAGTAGACTCTTAAAGGAAAAGAATTTACTCCCCCTAGGGAACACATTCTCAACTTTTAGAGTAAAGATCATCTCAGAAGGGGACTGGTTTGCAGAAATGCAGCCAGGAAGCCACAAATGTTGCCTCACTTGTGTAAAAAGGCGGATAACCCGTCAACGATATGTAGTCCTTTCTCTGTTTTCATAGAATGACCTAAATTTCAAAAGGAAACCGAGAATGACCTAAATTTCAAAAGGAAACCAAGAATATGTTGTTATTGCACAGAACTTCATTGTTAGCCCTTCTCATGCTGAATAAATTAAGTTGCCACGCCCACTTCTAATTTCCAGCCAATCAGATTATTAGATTCGGGTTTTTGATAGAAATTCACATATTTAATGACAAACAGTGCAGATCCAGATCAGTTGGCTTCTTCAGAAGCCAACTGATCTGGATCTTCACTGTTTGCTAAAACAGGGCATGTCGTGTTCAGCAAGAGAAGGCTTAGCATATAAGAATCTTACAGAGCTTACAGAGCTGTTATATACTAAGTAAAGAAATGAAAAAATATTCACAAGTCAAAGCGTATATCCATATATTGAATAAAGAAAAGGAAACCGTGAAGTCACCTGAAAAGGCCATATTTCTGCCAGAGAATCAGTGTGGACTAATGAACGACAGTGAAAGACGGATTATATAATGTTCAGAGCACGACAATTCAGAACAGGTCCATGGACCTGTACATGGTATTTATTGACCTGACAACAGTGTTCGATAGGGTCCGAACCAGCCATGATCGCATTTCGGAAGATTTTGGCCAAGCCTGACTTCCCAAACAGGTCACTGCATGCTGTAACAAATCACCTATAACATTCGTGTTGTTAAATATGGAAATCCTACCAAGTCATAATTCATTTTCCTGGTGTATGTCTACTGGGAATATGTGAGAATCGACAAGTAATCGTTACAGTACAGCTAATCAAATTCTTCTAATTTTCGGTGATCAATATTTTTATCTGTCGTGTATTGATTTACCGCATCTGTGAAAAATTGATTGCTAAGTTATAAACAGAAATTAAAGAGAAAAGCAAAGATACGGTTAAGCATGAAGATATAAATTAGGATAAACATGCAAAATGTTATTGTGATTTTTTTTTTGTATCTAATCAGTGTCAGTTTCACAGTCCTAGTCAGCAACAATGGACGTGTCCATAATCAACGATGGCATATTCCACTAAAGGAAACATTTCATCACGAAAACATGCCTATATAATTTTGACCTCCTTAAACCCCACTTTTATATAGTAAAACTGGGGTTTACAGGGGTATACATTATTTTTCTTATTTCTGCCCGAAACATAGATTGTGGGTACTCGTTAGAACCGCCTCACCGAGGCGGTTCTAACGAGTACCCACAATCTATGTTTTGAACTGAAATATGAAAAATATTTTTATCTGAAAATTTTCAGATTTTGGAGGTGAAATTTTCTATATGTATTTGAATAGGCGTGTTTTCGTTATGGTAAAAGGTGATACATTTGTAAAAGGGCTAATCAAGTGTTGTAAACTGTAGGCTATAGTGAGATTATTTTTTTTTTTTTTTTTTTTTTTTTTTTTTGTTACTTTTTGAACGTTTAGTTCATTTTATGTATCTTTATTAAATTTTATTTGTCGTTTGTTTCTTGTTTGATGTGGCTACCCAGTGGGCACACAACGTTAAAATGACGTCGTATCAACGTCGATGCGACGTGATCACGTCGCATCGACGTTGGTACGACGTCATTTTGATGTTGTGTGCCTGCTGGGTATATTGTTAAAAATAGTACTGCGTGTTACGTAGTTCTATTTGCTTTATCTCGATTCATATTACTTCTTGTATCATCGCGTTCTAACGTGTTTTACTCATTTAAAGCCGGGGTACGGCATTTCCTACAAGAATTTTTATGCGCCCAGCGAAATTTTAGATCAGCCTGCGCATCCGCACAGTCTGATCAGTCTTCGCTGGGCACTCAGTGGGTATACAAGGATCCGGAGCGTCTTCAGGCGGATGTGCAGGCTGATCTGTGTCTTCGATGGGCGCACGTGCATTCTTGAAGGAACTAGTGTGCCTCGGCTCATATTTGATTGGAGAAAGTTTTGCTATAATTGATGCTACAAATATCACTCTACGGGTGTGTTGTTATCTATAGCGAAATGTTAGATCTCTCTACTGATTCTGTCAAGGGTGGTAATTTTAATTAACCTTCACTACACTCTAGGCAAATTTAGCAGGGGACAAACTGATGATATTTTCTTGTTTTTCGCAGATAATAAGCTTCGGTATTTCATGTAAACTGTCTCCTGCTAGACAGATTGCGTGAAATGTCAAAGCTTATTTTCTGCAAAATTATTTTATTATGTCGTCTGCTGAAGTGTTTACCCAGCGTACTAAGCGTTAATCCTTAAAATGCCAAGAAAACCTGCATCCGAAAATGTCGTCTGTTTATGTCATCTGCTGAATATTCTTGCAAACTTTTCAAACCTATTTTTGCATACAGGCAAACAGTGTGGACCCTGATCAGACTGCTCCTACAGGAGCAGTCTGATCTGGGTCCACACTGTTTGCAAAAATGACTTTTAAAATCACAAGCAGATTGCAAAGCAGGCGACAATTGTTGTGATTGGCAGTGTTTAAGGGTTAAAATCTACATAAAATCGAAAACGCTTACTGTGGCACATAAAGGCAAAGCTTGGCTTCTTGACAATTTCTTAAACAATATTACTAAATGGAATCATCTCGTGTCATCCTTTTCTTTTATAACTGAACATGAGAATTTTAGCCTGACTATATATTAAGAAACTTTCACTCTCTACAATACCTACCCTTAACTTTGAACAAGTCCGTATAACTACCTGTTGGAGTGTCTAAAATGCTGCTGGAAGAGTTGCAAACGGTGTAGACATTGATAATTAGACCATAATGAATGTTGCTTGCCTTTTAGAACTAAGTTTCGTATCTTGATTTGATCATATTTGAAATGGTTTCGTTTTTTTGATAGAACAGACTAAGACAGATACCTGGGCCCAGGTTTATAATCATTCCTTAGAAATAAGGTCTAGCTTATCTTAAGGTCCAAAAATTAAAGATATGAAGTAAGAAGTTTTAAGTCAACTAAAATGAATAGTTTTATGTGAGTTTAGTAGACGATATCTAACTGTACTTAGTAACACTATCGTTAAAATCAGCTGTCATGCGAAAGCGCAAAATGTGCGTTACAAATCTCGATCCTCAAAGTTAAGGTCCACCTCAACTTGAGGAACGATTGTGAACCTTGGCCCTGGTATTTATCTTCTTATAACGTCAACATGAGTAGAATTACAGATGGACCTCGACAAGTGAAAAAAAGCATTCGAACATGTGCAGAAATGTGCGGAGTCACATCATCCTGCAAATACTACTGCACATGCGCAAAGTCTCATCCGGGCATTTGCTCTCCATTGAAACATTCTGTAGTGTCCAATGATCTTTTTGCGGACAGCGAAGGCCCTGATCAGACTGAGCGAATGCGCATCTGATCTGGGCCTTCGCTGTCCACATGTACCCAAAGACATGTTTTGGCATGGCGCGTCCCAGATGTGGCGTTATTATAACAATGGAAAAAAGAGTAAGTTAAAACACATTATCGCATAAAAAGCAGTGTCGCACGTTATTAACAGCTGTGCATTAACCGGCGAAAAGCCGTGTATTAACAAGGCAATTCACGCGCTGTTAGTGCACGGCTACGTAACTTTCAATATGCTCGTACCGGGGCCACAGAATTGCTGCCGTCACGAGATATGTGTACTGCCCTGCCCTAGAACGAGCATAGTCCGTGGAAATAGCGTTCGCGCGACATCGGTGAACAGGCGAAACAAACTAGTGCAAGGAATAACGTGAAATGTAGCAAATGTTTTCAGTTTTTATGCAATAATAGCGATCGAACATGGTTTTTCAATGCATTAATATTCGCCAGGTCCCTTGGGAGGTGTTGAAAACCGCGGCCGTCGGCCTCGGTTTTCAACATCTCCCACGGGACCTGGCGAATGTTAATGCATGAAAAACCATGTTTGATCCCTATATTACCAGGTACTTTAGCTTTTAAATTAAAACGTTAATTGGCCATAAATGCCCATAATGAGTTTACTCGTATAACATGTCAAGATTACGTCTAAATCCTTTCATCCTGGGTTTCTGAAGTCGACTCTTCTGTATTTGGAATTTGGGCATGTCTACTGTTGCAAATTGAGGTCCCAGTTAGAAATCCAAAATATATCTTGGCAAACAGTGTAGATCCTGATGAGACGGCTCATATGAGCCGTCTCATCAGGATCTACACTATTTGTAAAGGTGTTTGTTTTGGTCTGCAAGGCTGAGAGAACATCAGTGTTAGGGGAAGGTTTCTATTGCTTTTGTTCCACTGACGTCAGAGTAATATGGCACACGGTCAAAATTTGTTGATTGTTTGAATGCCTTATCATAACAGAAAACGACGAGCCAAGATACAGACTGTTTGCTGAATCATAGGAAATGTCAAGATATTATTTATTCAGTTAGACAGTTGTTAATTAGTTAATAAGTATTTTTGTTTGGAAATGTATAAAAAGAAAACATACGATACAGTATAAGTGGAGGCTACCCTGACAAATTCATTTTGTGCGCTTCTGAAAGGAGGTCTGCTCGAAAAGGAAAGAATTTGTTCCCAATGGTAACAATTCTTTTCTTTTATAGTAGCCTCTTTCCATAAGGGGTTGTATGTGTAATAAAGCAAACTGAAAGACACAAAGGGTGGTTCCCTTGTATACAATGGAAGAAACTCTACAAGATGTATCCAGTTACGTTAAAACGCATTTACTATGCAAGACATACCTTTTGAACGGGCCCTAAGCATATCATTCTTGCATCATAAAAACACGCCTATGTAGT
Source organism: Anodontia alba (assembly GCA_964016985.1). Taxonomy (NCBI): domain Eukaryota; kingdom Metazoa; phylum Mollusca; class Bivalvia; order Lucinida; family Lucinidae; genus Anodontia; species Anodontia alba. The sequence continues at coordinate 83,903,411 of OZ024824.1, forward strand.
TTTGACCCCCTGAAATCCCCATTTTACACAATAAAATGGGGTTACAGGGGTATACGTTTTCTTATTTCTGCTCAAAAACATATATTATGGATACTCGTTAGAACCGCCTCGTCGAGGCAAAATATGAAGAATATCAGAATTTTTTATCTGAAAATTTTCATTTTTTGGTGGTAAAATTATCAGTATATTTGAATAGGCATGTTTTCGTAATGTTTGGTTCTGAATGCATTTGGAGCTGTACCATTCTGAAAGTTAGTATAGTACACAATTTTGAATGTGGTCCAAATTTATGAGCGATACGATGATGCAAATGCATGTCATTTCTGACAACCAAATGTAAATAAAGTCTCGTTCAGTGCGCGAACCTATTTTAACTGCGGTTAAACAAACTCATGAAACTGTTTGTCGGATTTTGTATAAAACCTCCTTTACATGTACATTAACCTGTAAATGCCAATTTGTGCTGCGGCGCCATGCGAAAATGTGTCTTTGGTCATTTGCATCCGCGCAGTCTCATCTGGACCTTCGCTTAGAATCATCGGATACTGTAAAATGTTTGAATGATGAGCAAATGCCCGGATGAGACTTTGCGCATGTGCAGGATTATGTGAATCGGCACATTTTGCGCACGCTAGAAGTCAGGTGGTCGTTGAAGCGGCCCATTGCCCATACAGTGGACCTTAGCAAACAGTGTAGACAAGTCATATACAGGAAACATCGCTGTTCAGGAATTGCAGTGTCAGTCATGACATTAGCAAATGAGGCTGTTTCCCAGTTAGCATTCTTTACAAATCTATCACGAAAGCATGGCTATATAATGTTTACTCCCTTAAACCCCACTTTTAGACAGTTAAACTGGGGTTTACAGGGGTTTACATTAATTTTCTTATTTCTGCTTAAAAATATAGATTGCGGGTACTCGTTAAAACCGCCTCGTCGAGGCGGTTCTAACGAGTACCCGCAATCTATGTTTTGAGCAGAAAAATGAAAATGTTAAAAATTTTTATCTGAAAATTTTCATTTCTTGGTGGTAAAATTTTCAGTATATTTGAATAGACGTTTTGTAATGTACAGCAAGCCGTTAACGGCCCGCTATAGATTTATGTAGAATGCTTACTGGGTTCTATGTTGCAGCTAAGTACCCCACATCTTGTTCTTGGCCTGCCCTGTTTCGTCATGGTACTGTGATATTAGCGATTTTATGTTGCGTGCCTATAAATTATATAACCTTATTTATTTTCTAAAGGGTCATTTTATACTTATTTATTCAGGAACAACAGTCTCTTTTATTGATACAAAAGCATAAATAAATGCTCAAACAGTTTGTGGAAAATAACCTTGTCTAATCCAGATTACGCCAAAACGCATCTATCTTAATTCATTATTGTATGTCTGGTTCAAGTACCCTGCAAAGTACTTCAAGATGTGCATGATTCTCAATAACAAACAGTTGTTCTATGCAACATTTCAGGAAGTGCGTACATCAAGATTATGCCTGTTCCATTCTCCTCCCGAAAGGGAATACTAGGAGTGTCCTATAAAAAAAAATATAGCCTTCCACTGAGCTGGCTGTCTCAAGAATTTTAATTATTGTCTTTAAAAGAAAGAAAATTTAGAAGTTTTTAAATAATATAAAATTTCAGAATCTAAAATATTTTGCAATACAAACAAAAAAAAAAGCTGTGGTTTGCAGAGCTGAAGAGGTTAACAACTGTCCCAAAGGAGCCATCATCCCTCAAGGTCAAACAATATAGTGTTACATTATGCTTTTGTAAGCTGTATTCAATGAATACTAAAAGTTTCATTCCACAAATTAAATTTCTTTGGTTTTGTAGACATATCTGTGCTGCTAGTCAGACTAAATTGTTAAAATTTCGTGAATATACACTCGTACAGACTACAGTGTATATGTGCCGCGTGTTATGTGGAAGATACGATGATGTCACATGGAAATTACTGCGGCTGTATTGACACACATATTACAAAGTTACAGTAAAATATCGTGAGGCACTCGCAGAGATTTAACCCTTTTAGCCCTGTAGACCAAGACAGATACTTTTGCAAACAGTGTAGATCCAGATGAGACGGCTCGCAAGGAGCCGTCTCATCTGGATCTACACCGTTTGCTATTCTATTCTTGGTTTATATCTGACACCCTTTTGGTAGCAATGGATGTGTCAAAATGCAGAGATGGAAGAGTCTATTTTGGAAACTCAGGATTGATAGGAATAACATCACAGGATGTGTTAGCAGTAATAAACGCGACGATTCCAATGATGCCGGTTTGGTATTTTACGTCCATTTCAACATTATTTAAGTCATATCGAGACGATCAAAGTATGATAATGAAATTCTCTGTGCAATGATGCGCCATGCAGTGATGGGCTGACTTCCGCCTACCGCAGGATTCGAACCTCGTGATCCGGTCGGGAGCGCTGACCATTTGGTCATCGGATCCTTCAAAGGATCTGATCCGTCTAGGGATAAAAGAGCTCATCAAAGTCCTTGGTGCCCATAAATGCTTACGCGTACGCCATTGTGTGGTCGTCACGTGAACACAGAAAATTGTAATTACCCATATTTACCTCACATATTTTGACACCTCCACCCCATACCATACTTACACTAAAATTTAAACAATTCCATATGGTTACAATGTATCTGTTGATGTATACAAAAACTGCTGGATGAGTGGCAAACAATTTAGACTCTGATCAGACGCCGCAGAATGCGGCGTCTGATCTGAGTCTACACTGTTTGCTTACACCACTTCAATATTTAGGGTCAATGCAGTATATGTTTAGAAGAGGCACGTGCTGACCTCAGACAGCGATGTTCACGCGAGAAGAATTGTTTTACATCAACTTGTTTCGTCTATCTTTTAAAAGCTCAAACAAGCATGCAATTAGTCATAAAGACAGACAGATGCATAAACAGTTTGTCAAACATAAAAGTGTCTTATTCGGTTTAAGTCAAAACAAGCGCACAATGGTATACTCTTCCTAATTCATAACTGTAAACCGCTTTCAAGCACTCTTACCACACGGATTGTAGAAGTGTTGGTGCTTCAAAATGTCAATGACTCCTTACCACATACAGATCGGCAACATTCGTACATACTCGTATGTTCCTGTTAATTATCTAAGGTGAACGGATGCACTTTCAGAGGAAACACCTAGTTCACAATTGTTTTGCATTCCTTCTGAAAACGGGTCAGCTCCAAAAAGATAAAATTTGCTCTCCTAGGGAGCATTTTTTATCCTTTAAGAGCTGACCTCTTTTCAGAAGAGAATGCATGCAGGAATGCAAACAGGAAGTCACAAAGGTGGCTTTCCTGATAAAAATGGCTAAGTGTATCCATTCGCTTTAAATTGATGTCAGTGTAAGAAAACGGCCCTTCAACCGTATACGTGCTACGAAGGTCCATACCAGCCGATGCATTCGCGAACGCGTAGTTTGATCGGGCATTCACCGTTCGCATACAAAATCAGACCTCGAGGTTATAACACTTTTTTTGCGCTCAATTCAGCCGGGCATGAAATTTTCTTTGCTAATAAATATGAAAATGCCAACAATAGTTGGCATTTTCATATTTATTAGCAGAGAAATTTTCAAGCTCAGCTATGTTAAGCAAAACAGAATTTGCAATTGTTAGTAATTTGAGATGTATTAGCAGGACAAATTTCATGCTCAGCTGAAAACAGTTTTATAGCATCGGGGCCTGGGCCCCTTCCCTGAAAACCATGGGAAATGAGCATATTAGGGATATTTTGATAATAGCATCTCAAGTCATTTATATGAAGGCGACTGGATACACTTGGTCGAATTTCCACCACTTTTTAACTGAGACAACGTTTGCGACCTCCTATTCGCTTTGCTGTACATCAGTCATCTTCTGAAAAGAGGTCTACTCTAAAAGTAAACAAAAATCTCCCAAGGGGAGCAAATTCTTTCCTTTTAAAGTGGCAAAATATATCACAGAATTGCTTCCCCAAATGAAAATGTATCTATTCTCTTAAGCAGCAAGAATCACAAAGGGGCCTTAACCTGTATACAATCAAAGCACTGACAGCACTGGTTGGTCGACTGTCTCTGAGTGTAGGCTAGGAAAATGGTTCTGAACGGGGACGTAACTTCATGTAATTTAAGCAAACAGTGCAGACCCTGATCAGACGCCGCGGACTGCGGCGTCTGATCTGGGTCTGCACTGTTTGCTAGTGTCCCAGTCCCGGTTTTACTGATAACCCTCTTTACATGGCAATCTGGTGTCACAGCGACAAGAATAGCGCGGCTTTAAATAACCGTCACATGGATTTTGTCTAAACGCGCGGTTTGATTTCATTGTGTAATGATAATCATGTGGACAACAACCTTAAGGAAATTTTGTATGTAAAATTTGGCTCGATTGTAAACAATCGATCCAAAAAGGGGCGTTAACCCCTATATAAAAAGCAATGGTCAGTCAGCCGATGTCTGAGTAGCCAAATCTGAGCAGCACCGGTATAATCTAGTCCTGGCGAACACCCAAAGCCCTGATCAGTCTTGGCGAATGCGTTTGCTGATAAAAGTCCTCGCTATTCGCGTAAACGCTAAGGAATTTTGAAATGATGCGGCTCTAGTGTAAAAAGGTGGGCTGTTAACAATAAAAGTTTTATTACGGTTAGGCAATTTAGGAACTCTTGAGCTCAATATTATTGTAACACTTAACCAACATCTTTTACTGGCATGAACTTTATTCCCATGCACTAAGTCAACATGATATACTACAGTCGAACTTCAATGGCTCGAACACCTTTGGGACTATGGAAAATTGTTCGAGCCATGGGTAGTTCGAGCCAATGAAGGTTAATCATGGCGCCAGGTCAGGAAGCTAATATCGCTAATTCTGGGAAATCTATCGATCTTCTACAAAATAATTGTATGTTGAGTGTACTCATTAGAAATAAGAAAGCTTCCTTAAATATTTGTTTTCTTGAGCTATCGGAAGAATTTCGTAGGGACTCAAAAACGAGTTCGAATTAGCCATGGTGAACGAGCCATTGGCGTTCGAGCTATTGAGATTCGACTGTACTTTAATATACTCCATAGATGCCCAACTGAGCCGGCACACGAAAAAACGGACATTATGGTTTTCGGCTTGTGGTTCTTCAACTGCACATGCACAGTCCCCTACTTGGGCTACAGACATGCTATTTTTGCATTAAGGTTTAGGAACCTTAATGCAAAAATAGCATGTCTGTAAGTCTCTACATGATCGCTATAGGTCTCTATATGTAGGTACATGTCTGCGAACAGCAAAGGTTCTGGCCAGACTGCTCTTATGTGCATGCTCGCCTGAGCCTTTGCTGGTCGCCTATGTGATAATTTCCCTTTTCTCATGTCCTGGCTCAATTATAGTCGTCTGGGCAGCAGATAACTGCTTATGATTTACCAAAGAGTATGTGTCATTTATTGTCCGATTGCAAAGATGCAGCAACTTGTCATGATTAGAATATAAAATGTTTCTGTATATACTTTCAGGTCCTTTAAAATCACTAGACCTCCATCACGAAAACATACCTGTATAATTTTGATCCCTTTCAACCCCACTTTTCTATAGTAAAACTGGGGTTTACAGGGGTATACATTATTTTTCTTATTTCTGATAAAAAAAACATAGATTGTGGGTCCTCGTTAGAACCGCCTCGCCGAGGCGGTTCTAACGAGTACTCGCAATCTATGTTTTGAGCAGAAATATGAAAAATATCAGAGTTTTAAATCTGAAAATTTTCAGTTTTTGAAAGTGAAATTTTCTATGTATTTGAATAGGCGTGTTTTCGTAATGCACAGTGAAGACGCTTGGTCCCATGTCAATCAAAATTGAGAATGCATTTCTGAGTCCATGTTTAGTAATACCTAATGGAGAATTTTTGTACAAATGTGTGACAAAACGGATCATATTGATTTTAAACTGTAAATGTTTCATTCTGGTTGGCGATGTCCCACGTGCTGCATCCTACGAGGTATGTATTTTCGCATTATTCGTTTTGCTATAGAGTACAGTTACACCAATGACTTTATAACAAAGCTATCGTTATGATTAACTTCCTATTTTAGCATTATTAAGTTTTAGTATCAAAATTCCAAATTAATTTAACCCTTTCACCCTGAGTATCTGAAACAGACTTTTCCATTTCCAGACTTTGGACACATCCATTGTTGAAAATAAGGGTTTCAGTGAAAAATCAATAACAGAATTGCAAACAGTGAGATCCTGATGAGACCTCTCATCCAGATCTGCACTGTTCGCAGAGGATCTGTATTGGTGTGCGGGGATCAAAGTATTAAACTACAACGTCGGCTTGAAACAACTTCTTCAGTTTTATGCAGACCCAATTTGCTCATTTACTCACGTTCAACCATTTTTTTTTTCAGGAATATAGGGTAATCTGGGCCCATTTGTTCAAAGCAGCTTAACGAGCTCGTTAATGGCAAACTCGCTAACTGTTGCAACTAAAGTATTTTCAGTTACATTGATATTTTTCCTGCAAAAATATGAGAAGCTTTTGTATTATGCAAAAGCTGCTCACAATTTGTTTTTGTTTTTTTTTTTCAAAAAAAATATCAATGCATTGGCCATATTTCAAGATTGAAATTTTAACGTCACGTTAGCTAACCACTCTGTTAAGTTTTGAACAACTGGGTCCTTATCTTTTGGCAACAATAAAACATATTTAGCCATAGACTGCACGCATTGTGATGACTCTTATCTATAATATGTTATAATGTGAACGCTATGTGGCAGATTGCACGCATGGTTGCCAACCCTAAGACGATTGACAACTTCGTTTCCCTTAATAGTTGCATCACGATGAACAGGACCTCAGACTGACTGACGGCTCCATCGTAAATGAGCCAGCGCACGACAAAACATGCAAAACGGTATGTGAATATGCATTGGAACAACGAATGTAATTTCAAACCTAATTTAAAACGTGTCTGTTTCGGGTTTTCTAAGTCTACCTCCTGCATCCGACTTAAGATATTAGATATAAACAGTCGCGCCCAGCGAAGACTCAGATCAGCCTGGGCATCCGCCCAGTCTGATCAGTCTTCGCTGTCCGCGTGAAGAAAGATTGGGCCCTTAGCTACCCATTAAACGCACATAGCGAAGACTCCGATCAGACTGGGCGGATGCCCAGGCTGTTCTGAGGCTTCGCTGGGCGCAGATTGTTAATATCTAATATCTTAAGTCGGATGCAGGAGGTAGACTTAGAAAACCCGAAACAGACACGTTTTAAATTAGGTTTGAAATTACATTCGTTGTTCCAAGGCATATTCATTATTATTTGATCCGCAACGTGAGAAAACTACCTTCTGACATATGCACCAAACGAAGACTCAAACCAGCTTGCGCATCCGCGCAGTCTGGTCAAAGTCTTCGCTGACCGCATAAAGATGCTTTGCATCGTTGGCTATCCAAAATGCGCCCAGTGAAGACTCTGATCAGACTGCGTGAATTAGACCGCGCAAACAGCCAAAGCATTACAGTTGCTGCAACTCCATTTAGAATACAAGTAAATTTGATAAGTTTATTAAATATATTATACAAGAGCTTAACCCTTATCCTGCTGCATTTTCTTCTTATCTGGCTATTCGAAAGAGTACCCTTACCTGAGCACCCATTATTGTCCTTGTTCTTTCACAGATTTTATTTGATTCTCACACGTGGTGCATCAATTGACAGTAGATCTGCTATAATCACACGATCATCACGTGATAGCCAGTCATGTGACAAACTAGTGCTTGTTAGAAAAAAGTAGAAAGAACATGAAGAGATTAAAGCACAATGGGGATATTGTCGGGATGAGCTTTGATTGACCGGCGCGCGAATCGCGCCGGTCTCTTAATATAGCTTTGGATTTTTACATATGGTAGACTATTCGATTAGCTCATTAAGGATTTTTTTTTATATTTGCCGGGATCGTCGGTGTGTGACGATCCCGGCAAATATAAAAAAATCTTATAACAAACTGTATTATAAACCGATTAAATGTCTATTTTATTTTCATTTTAATCAAGAAATTTCATAAAGCTTAATAAAAGCAAACATTTAAGAATCACATTGTTGTTCTTTTTTACCTGTTACATTGAAAATTTATTAAACTTTAGTATACCCTTGTCCCATATCTCTATGTAAACATGAACAAAATTTGCGCCGGTACTTAGACGTTTACGTCTAAATATTGTCTTGTTACTTATTTCTATGCATCACCATTTGTGCATTCATCATAGGGTTGTTTAGGTATAATCCGCGTTGTTAGCATATGAACCTATCCTATTTGATAAGATGAGATCATTTGAAACCCCGAAAATTCAGAAAATGGTGAAATTAAACTGTGATTTGGAAAATAATTTCACCGACTGACTTTGAATGCAGACAGACAAAAGTTTGAGTCAAAGAACATTCTCTCCCCTGTTAGAAAACATATAACAAAGGGATGATTGAATCGAAGAGCAGGATAAGCGTTAAATGAACAAATTATGAATGTATTTACATTTTAGCCGGTAGAAGATTGAGGTTCTTTAACCGTCTAGAAACCAACATTAAGCCTCAAAACGCTTTTCATGAAATGAGCAGATGGCAAATTTGAGATGTATTTCTTTTTTTTCTTCAAGAAAAACATGACTTGAAATGTTACATCAATCATCCTCGTAGAAATTTGAAGTCCACTATAGAGACAAGTCACATTAAACGCCAAGCCCTGTCCTGTTCGAAAATCAAAAGAAAGACGACTTCAGCTAATACACTAATACTTAGATTTATTGTTTTAAGGGTTAATTTAACATGTTAAATAGACATTTTAAGCAAATTGCTTCTTCAAACGGAATGTATGACAGACTCTGTAGGCTACGTAAAGCAAATAGGACTTTTCGAAAATATATAAAATGCATTGTACAAAATCACAAGCCCAGTATTTTTGCAGAATCTTCTTGATCAAGGACTGCAGTTTGAATACGCTCGATGACACCTTCTTGTCATACGTGGCACATACTTCTGAACAAAATGTACATCAGTTCATATAATCTTTTGTCCATCAATTCTATTCTTCTATTGTGATTATCAAATTTCAGCAGACAACAGTTTGAATATTCTGCAAATAGAGAATTTCGACCTGGTGCCAATGATCTCTTTGTGAGTGCCAAAACAACCAGGCCAAACATTGTAACGGATTACAAATTTGTTCCCGACGTACTGATTGTTTCTTTCTTTCTTTCTTCACACAAGGCAAAGTTCAGGACGAAAATGAAACGAACGTGTCTTGATAGTCCCAGTATGATACGTCATCCGCGCAGTAAGACCAGAGTCAGTAGCCTCCGCTGTAGAAAGCTTCCATATCAAGATACAAGAGAAACCGTCATAAACAGAAATCTCACTCTGCTGACAGACTGGAATTTTAAGGTGAATGGATACATTCATTGCCAAGGGAAATAACTCTGGCATGGATATATTTGCCTCTCTTTTCATAAAGGGGCTACTCTTAATGAAAAAAAATGCTCTCTTGGAGCAAATTCTTTCCATTAAGAGTAGTCCCCATTTTTGACACATCATAAAAACATCCCTTATAATTTTGACTCCCTTAAACCCAACTTTTATATAGTAAAACTGGGGTTTACAGGGGTATACATTATTTTCTTATTTCTGCTCAAAAACATAGATTGTAGGTATTCGTTAGAACCGCCTCGGCGAGGCGGTTTTATCGAGTACCATCATTCTGTTTTGAGCGGAAATAAGAAAAATATCAGATTTTTTTTTTTTTTTTTATCTGAAAATTTTCATTTTTTGTTTGGTGGTAAAATTTTCAGCGTATTTAAATGGGCATATTTTCGTAATGAAGTTTCAAATAACAGAGAAGCAACTTTCTGTCTGTATAAGTCTTCCAATGCAAACTCTTCCAGGCATCCATTCATCATTTTCAAGTATTATATCACCGTCATATAATGTTCCTACAAAGTTGAAGTTCGCGCCCGCCAGCTTCTTTCTAAGTTTTTCCAGGACTGTTGAATCTGCAGTTTAGCTGCGATCGCAGGATTTGACATAAACCGTGTGAGTTTTTCTCTTTTCTTATTTATAAGTCTAATCTCTCTACTCGTTGTCGTAAAAGCTTCAACAACCCCTGAGTTGCTCTCACTCGCTGACGTTTCAAAGAATAAAACTCCACCATACTCGGCGCACAACCGGGAAACGTCCGTATCTGAAATTTGTTTCCTATCTATAAGGTCACTTTTGTTTGCTAATAACGCGATCGTTAGATGCTCATTTCCTTTCGCTTGTTGAATATATTCCAGAATTGCTTTAACTAAGTCAAAACTCTTACTGTCGTTTATTGCGTAAACTAGAAAAACTCCATCTGCCCACAAAACTTGTTCTGTGCTGACGTCATCTTTAGAAACCTGCCAAGAAGAAAAACACGCTTGAGCATATTTTAGTTTACTTTTCTCCAGAAAATGCGGCTTTAAATTTCATGTGAACTCTATGCTTTGTCATCTGCGGATTTGCCTAGTACGTGCTCAATATTCTTTTTACACACAGTTTAGTCGAAGGATAGACTCTTTCCGCAAATGCTGAAGTGAACGTTTAGCTTGAGCGGCCTAATGAACCATACAATGTACGCGACAAGTATAGTCGACTCTCTTTATCTCGAACTCGCTTATCTCGAATAACCGCTTATCTCGAAGTGAAAATCTGGTCCCTGTTTTAACACAGAGATCTACCGACAGGCAACAAAATACTGTGGAAAAGAGGAGAAATTCCTCCTTAGGAATTTCTCCTCTTTTCCACAATATTTTCAATATATCTCTAACTTATAGGAGTCAAATTACATATTCATTCTGTTAAAGATGGTTGTTCGATTAATTGTTTTCCTCAGTTCCGCAAATCTGATATGTCTAAGTACGGATATCTCGAAGTTTTTAATAGAGTCCCTTGGATTTCGAGATAACGAGAGTCGATTGTATTTATCAACAGTTAAGGTGCTTTTCATTTCATGATGAATATAGAAATTACGTCTTGATAACGTATTCAACTCGCTATAAACTGATAAAGCCCAATAGTCAGAGTATTAACGTGTTTTATGTTATTTTAGTATATAGCCATTCAGATAATATATGATTACAAATTTCGCTCGTATGGTGCATCATATCTGGTTCAAAAGGGCTAAAGGAGTACTTAGTCACTTAATGAATCCCAATAACGCCGAAGATACTAAACGTACACGTAAAGGGTCTCTGACAGAAGCAATTTAAGTTTACCAATAATGTGACGAGATTATGAAGTTGTAAGTAAGATGTATTATTTTATTAGCGTAAATTTCAAATGACCCACCATTATTATTAACAAAACAATTATTCCACATGCAGTTTAATCTGATCCTTACTAGTAATTAAAGTACATATGCACATACAGTCGAAATTCAATAGCTCGAACACCGATGGCTCGTTTGCCATGGCTAATTCGAACTCATTGTTGAGTCCCTACGAAATTCTTCCGCTAGCTCAAGAAAACAAATATTTAGGGATTTTTTTCTTATTTCATCATGAAATTGTATGTTGTGTGTACTCATTAGAATCGGTTCTAATGAGTACACTCAACATACAATTATTGTGAAGGAAATAAAAAAAATCCCTAAATTATCGCTATTTGCTTCCTGACCTGGCACCATGATTAACCCTCAGTGGCTCGAACTACCCATGTCTCGAACAATTTTCTATGGTCCCAAAGATGTTCGAGCCATTGAAGTTCGACTGTATTGAAAAAACATGAAGAAATGGATATTTTGATATCCTATCTACGCCATGCCTAGGTTAATCCTACTGAAGGTATTTGTATAGAACTTTATTCAATCTATGTGAATGACGTACATGTATATTGTTTGTTATTTTACAGTGAAAGTAAAATGGGCTGTGATTTCATTAGATTTCGTATGTAGTTCTTAGGAGATTCCATTAAATCGTGTTTGGTGTTCTCTGTTTGTCTGCTAACGTTTTCGTAGCTTATGGTTGAGCGATATTATAAAAAGATGAAATAAATTATGAAACGAGGGACGATAAAAAAAAGTTTTTGGCCCCTGTACTTTAGGAATGACCAAGAGTAGAAATTGTGTCACTATTTCTCAATTTAACCTCCCTTTTCCTCGATGCACCTTTTCTAAAGCTGTTCCAGCCTTCTTTCTGGTATCCCAAGTACTCATCAAAAGCATTCATTGCTGTCAAAATTCCTTCTACGAAGGTCAGTTTTCAGATTCCCAATGGTTTTAATGAAGTCATCATGAACTTCCTTTGGGGACATGCCCTTTTGACATAAGTATTTTATGACTGCTCTTACTTCAACGGTCTATATTCTCAGTTTAACACACTCTTCCCATATTTTCAGTTATTTCCTACTGAAATCAATAGCTTTGAAGTTTTATTCTCTCTACCAAAGATGTTGAATAAGATAAAATTATCAACCGATTGGGATTTCATTTCAATTTACTCATTTTAAGTATATCGGGCCGAGAACTTCGTGATCGTATCTCGTAAATTTCTTATCAGATAAATATTTAATAATTTCTTGCCATGAATTTTGATACTTTGATATCCATTAGTTCAGTTTTTATTAACTTGTAAATGGCCGGATACCTGTCTGGTGGCAAGTTTGCTAAATTTACAAATCAGCATAATATCTGTTCAACAAACTTAAAACACTTACATTTATGCAATATATCCGAACAGTAAATGCCCCGGTCGCAGTGTGATCAGGGCATTATCTGTTCATTGTGATATACCATTACGAAAACACGCCTATTCAATTATATTGGAAATTTCACCACCCAAAACTGAAAGTTTTCAGATAAAAAATTCCGATATTTTTCTTATTTCTGCTCAAAACATAGGTTGTGGGTACTCGTTAGAACCACCTTGCCGAGGCGGTTCTAACAAGTAACCTCAATCTATGTTTTGAATAGAAATAAGAAAAATAATCTTTACCCCTGTAAACCCCAGTTTTACTATATAAAAGCGGGGTTTAAGGGGGTCAAAATTATATAGGCATGTTTTCATGATGCTACACTATCCATAGATTCTGTAAGTGGCCAACAAATGGCTGATCAGGCCATGCAAATCCATAAGTCGTTTAATCACGCTGTAGACCATGCTTATCTGCAAATATATTCATCAAGTGCTTGTCGGTGCAGACGGAGGCTGGGCGCCATCTTGCCATTTTCGCAAGTAAGTTGAATGATTAGACACGGGTAATGAACATAACTAAGATATCTAGAGATTTCTTCGTCGCAAGAAAATTGAATATATACAAATGAGCCAGCGCACGACAAAACCAACAAATTGGCATGTGCGTCTAGCGAAGACTCAGATCAGCCTTGCGCTCATTGTGTAACTAAGGGCACAAACTTTCTTCATGCGAAGAGCCTGATCTGAATCTTCACTTGGCGTACATGCAATTTTGTTGGTTTAGTCGAGCGCTGGCTCGAATTGAATGGAATCTTGCTTAAAAGGTTATTAGATTATGTTAAATGTGCACTCTGTAATCACCAGCCAGTACATCTACGGAGTCTAATGAGAATATGTGCATTTTACGTGAATAGTCTTTGGAATGTGAACTGTTAGATTTTTGTTAGACTAAGCAAATGTGTAAGTTAGTGTATACGCGTCAGTTTTCATTTTTTGATACACCTAGAAAATCTAGAAAAAATCAATTCCTGTTTGTAAATGGCTTACTCCTGGTTGAAAATTTTGCTTCTTTCTTTAATAGCAGGACGGAATCAGAATACATTGAGCCCTTTGCTTCTTTCATCATAGTGTTTCTGGTTTTATATATTTCTCTAAGATGTTTCACTGATTATATGGAGAACCCCTATCCAAACTGAACATATGTTTCTAATTTGGAGCTGCATCAGAATTAAGGGGGGAGGTTTCGCGCGAGAAAAACTGGTTTAAGCCCCCACCCCGCCCCTCTCCCCATCCCCTCCTTCGTTTTGTACTGACCCTTCCGGCGTCAGTGGTTTCTTGTGTGGTGTTTGTTTTGTCTGTTTGTTCCTCATCTCTCCTACTTTTGACACTCTTCGTGATAGTGACGTTTCCTGGTTATCATGGTACATGTAGTACTTGTATAAATCAAATTCAGGATATTTTACTACTGGAGAAATTTTTAAAAAAAAAACAAAAACAAAAAATGCTTTCGTGTGAATTTTTGTTCAGTTTAAAGGACGGAATGCGTCTGGTAGATTTTTCTGCTTTTATTGCATGGGAGATTCCTTTCCTGCACACCACTCTCCTGCTGAAAATAGATCTCTAAAGGGAAGATTTTGCTCCCAAAGGGAGATACAGTGAACCCTCGTTACAACAACAGCATTTGTTCCCAAATATGTTGCCATTAAAATGAATTTGCTGTTGTAAAGAATCCTTAAAGAATCCTTAATGGGCAGATTGTTATGTAAGGTAGACTTTGTTTTATTGTTATTTCCTCATAGAACATATGTTTTGGATATTTGTTAGAATCGCCTCAGTGAGGCGATTCTAACAAATATCCAAAACATATGTTGCTTGAAGTTTTAATGCAATATTCTTACATAATTTCTCATTAACTGTCACCTCATGAGCAAAGGTTTCGTGATATTCAAATTGTCATTATAACGAATTTTGTCGTTGTATCGAGTGTCGGTATAAAGAGGGTTGACTGTATTTCTCCTTTTAGATTAGACCTTTTTTCAAAAGAGCGTCAAAACGGTTTTCAGTTTTTCTATTGCAGTTCTTCTTTGTTGTGCATCTGAGGTTTCATATAAGGCATTTGTATTGTCTTTATTTGTTTCTCAGATCTCCTTTTTGTGGTGCCCCGGGAGGGCTGTGATTCGTAATTGTGGCATTTCCTGGGTATCTTCCTTTATATTTTTGAGAGATGCTCTTGTGAAAATATATCAGTTTCCTTACGCATACTGTTGACCTAATAAGGACCTGGTTTGGTCAAACCTTTATTAACTGATTTTTTGTGGTTTAAAAGGACTTGTACAAAGAGAACAACAAAGGTTGTTTTTTTTTCAATAACTGATTTAGCTTGATGGAAAATTAAAATGCTTTAGTAGTTTCCGTTTGAAATCATCTCCTCCCTCCCCACCCCCACCCCTCTCTCTCTCTCTCTCTCTCTCTCTCTCTCTCTCTCTCTCTCCCTCTCTCTCTCTCTCTCTCTCATTATTTTACTTACTACTCCCCGATCTTGCATTAAGTTTATATTTTATGGCTCCTTGACATCACTGTGCTCATTTAGATACATTTGAAAAGTGAATATTGTCGCTCACAAATGGGGCAGGAAGCGCGAGCATTCCTGCAAATATATTACTCTTCATGAACAGAATCAAGAAATAAAAAAAAGTAAAGACTATACCAAAGATGAGCCACAGTCACAGAAAAAAAAGCCTCCCAATGACATCAAGATGAAGAGTAAACGAACCACGGCGGACAACACATGTGTTACAAACAACGAAAAGCATTGCAACCAGTTCCGACCGAGTGTTCCAGACTGTCTTCGTTTATTTGATTTTTTTTCCCGAAAGGATCACCCTTTTCAGAACTAATAATGGCATCAACGTAATCTGCATGCTGCCACAGAAACTGTTATTGCAAATATGTTCATCACGAAAACATGCCTATATATTGTTGACCCCATTAAACCCCACTTTTATTTAGTAAAACTGGGGTTTACAGGGGAAGACATTATTTCTATCATTTCTGCTCAAAAACATAGATTGTTGTACTCATTAGAACCGCCTCGCCGAGGCGGTTCTAACGAGTACCCACAATCTATGTATTGAGCAGAAATATGAAAAATATCAAAATTTTTAACTGAAATTTTTCATTTTTTGGCTGTGAAATTTTCAGTATATTCGAATAAGCTTGTTTTTTTTAATGAAAACCCAAAACTCCCATACAAAAGTGATTAAACATATAAATATGTTTTCTGTTCTTTGCTACGTGCTGTTTCGTAACCGATGCATATGAAATAAATAAATAAACATGTGACGTCATTAGCATGTTATCGGCTGCATAATTATTAAAATTCCAGGCGCTGTACTTTTCATTGATCTCAGATTTCAAGAAAAAGTTATCCTACCTGTAGGGGATCATGCAGCAATGATCCTCAGGGCATATATCTGCGAATGGTAAAACATTTAGTGCCATCATCAGTTTTGCATTATTAGATGCATTTAACCTACTACTATACACGTAATTAACTTAAATTTTGAACAAGATAATTGCACTACATCAAAATGCGTTTAATACGTCGAAGACTACAGTGCAGACGGAATGGCCACTGTGGGACAGTCAAATAGTGTAGACCCTGATCCAACTGCTCATTAGGAGTAGTTTGATCAGGGTCTTAACTATATGATCTTGTGGAGCAATTTGATCGGCGTCTACAATGTTTGATCAATGCCCCTCTGTCCGAATAAATAAATAATGCACTTCAGTAAACAGGTTTGTTTTGGTACCAGTAGAATCGATTTAAACCCACGGGAGTTGTTCTACTGACCGTTCTGAGGCCGTGGTTCAGGTGTTGCATCACGAAAATACGCCATAATGTTGACCCCCTTAAACCCCACTTTTATATAGTAAAACTGGGGTTTACAGGGGTATACATTATTTTACTTATTTCTGCTCAAAACATAGATCGTGTGTACTCGTTAGAACTGCCTAGGCGAGGCGGTTCTAACGAGTACCCACAATCTATGATTTCGAGCAGAAATTTGAAAAATATCAGAATTTTTATTTAAAAATTTTCATTTTTTGGAGGGACCTGGTTGCTTTGCTTTCTTTGGTTTGTGTCTTGTGTATTAATGTCTGTCATGGTTTGTTCGCGCTTCCTCTTAGTATCATTGGTGGGCTGGCTATTCCTGGACATTATCTAGACTATTTTCATTATTCACTGCTGCGCAGGTTGACCTTGGCTTTCTATGTTAGTATATACGTTAATGACCTTTCTGTCCAATGCGACTCAAGTAGTTTCGTGGGCGTATTTTTATAGAGACGAAGCAGCTATGTCGTAAGTATTTTAAACATTTGGACTTTGAAACTCGTTTCTATGCTTATCCTAAGAACTTAACACGTTAAAAAAGTTAAGCTGACCACCTAATAATGTTTCAAAACGAGTAGTTATATGAATATCAAACAGTGCAGACCCTTATCAAACTGGTGGAGCAGTTTGATCTAGGTCTACACTGTTTGCTACAGGGTTTTTTTTTTGTCTGAATATGTAATAACAGTAAATAAAATAAAAAAAATATATAATCAATATTACTCCTCCTGAGCAGTTTGGCATGAGTCTACACTTTGCTGAGGAAAGATCAGGTTGATCTGGGGCTACACGTTTTGCTAAGAAAAGTATGCCCTGGGCCCAGTTGTTCAAAGCGTCGTTAGCTTAACGAGCTCGTTAAGGGTCATTTTATTAACTGTTTTAGCGGATTCAGTATACAATATTCTGATATTTTTTGCTGAAAAATGTGAGTAGCTTTTGCAGTGCAAAAGCTACTCACATTTTTTCAGCAAAACATTTCAGCATATTTGTGTATCACTCGATGTAAATGTTAACGAATCGTTAACTAACGACATCGTTAGCTTTGAACAACTGAGCCGTGATATTTAGAATAGTTACGGTAGGTTAAGTAATAGAATGAAGCAATATTTGCCAATGAGTTTTATGCTTACTTAAGAATGATGTAATGTGATGTTAAGCTTTTGTAGAACGATTATCACTGTGTGCCAAATGGAACTGATTAGTTCAAGCCAAGATACAAACACATTTAAGTAATAACAACTTTTTATGTATTCCGGTACTGACAGTGTATTAATCCTTCATGCAGACCAAAGCAGACAGCTTTGCAAAAAGTGTAGATCCGGATGAGACAGACAGTCCTACAGGCAAAAAAATACTTTTGCAAACAGTGTATATCCTGATGAGACAGCTCGTAAGGGGTCGTCTCAGCAAGATCTACATTATTTGCTATTTTATTGTTGATATTTGACTGATAGTAATATAGGGTGCCACGTCCACAGTGGCACGTACCCTATACTACTACTGATACATCTAGTTACTGCAGTGGAAGCATCCAAATTCAAAAATGGAAATAATCACTTCAGAAATTCAGGGTTGAAAGGGTCTTTTGTTCGGGCCCTCAGTGGTTCATCTACGGTTTTATTTAGCCCTAGCTGTCGGTGCCTGTGGTATTTCTTTCACTGAAGGATTGAGAGAGCCTCTGTACGAGCCGAACAATCATTATACCGTATTCGACCTAATTACCGCACTGTGCGCTCAGGTTTTTTCAAAATTACTGGGAACACTCAGTCGTGGTAAAGTGGTAAAGTATGTATCTACCTACTAAGGATACACTATAAGAAAGATCAGATAAGGACTTATTTGATGATGATTATGCAATTTTTTTCTGATTTTCTTTATAAAGGCATATATTGTGGGTACTCATTTGAATTGCATCGACAATCAATGCAAATCAAATGAGATCCCACAACGTATGCCTTTATAAAGAAGTAAAGAAAAAGTACACCAGCTGTAATCTGAAGACTACGGAATTTCTTGACTGTGCGCTTATAGGGATATGTGCGGTAATAAGATCAAATACGGTATAGTGTTTACAACATTTGAGCCTAGAATGAATTAATATAAGTGAAGATACCAAGGAAATGCCACAATCACGAAGCACAGCCCTCCCAATGCACCAAAAGAAGGAGAGATGAGGAACAAATAAGGACAACACAAACGCCACATGTGAAACCCACAGACACACAAATAAAAAAGAACTGCAACAGAGGAACCGCCTTGGAACGCTCAGTAGATAAACTACTTAATATTACGAAAACACGCCTATTCAAATATATTGAAAATTTCACCATCAAAAATTCTAAAGTTTTCTGATAAAAAATTCTGAAATTTTTCATATTTCTGTTCAAAACATAGTTTGTGGGTACTCGTTAGAACCGCCTCACCGAGGCGGTTCTAACGAGTACCCACAATCTATGTTTTTGAGCAGAAAGAAGAAAAGTAATGTATATCCCAGTAAACCCCAGTTTTACTATATAAAAATGGGATTTAAGGGGTCAAAATTATATAGGTATGTTTTCCTGATAAACCAGTTTTTCTCTCACGAAATCTCACCCTTAATCCTAATGCAGCTCCAGATTACACATATATGTTTGGTCCGCATAAGGGTCCTCTACCTCATCTGTGAAATATCACAGTAAAAAAAGATATAAAATTCAAAACATTGATGAAGCAAAGCAAAAGGCTCAATGGCGACCTGAAGCCAGAACACAAGAAAGCCGCAAACAGGACCACGATGGGACCGACCACAGACATTGATAGTCAGGCACCGAAAATCTTAAATTGATTGCTTAGGAGCAGTTTGATCAGGATCTACACTGTTTGATCTTTAGGAGCAGTTTGAACTTAGGATGCAGATATGGCACCAGTAGTTGATTAAAGCCCCACGGTAGTTGTTTACTAAATTAACTTAAAGTCTGACATGATCATTGCAATGCCTTACATGTACTCTTAGAATGCGTTCAATATGTCCAAACCTAAAAAGTACAGACGGAATGTCAAACAGTGTAGACTGTTAGGAACAGTTTGATCAGGATCTACACTGTTTGATCTTTAGGAGCAGTTTGATCTGCGTCTACAATGCTTGATAAATGCCCCCCACCCAAACCCTCACCCTGTTCGAAAAAATAAATGTTGCACTTCAGTAA
The DNA here is from genome assembly GCA_964016985.1 of Anodontia alba. Taxonomy (NCBI): domain Eukaryota; kingdom Metazoa; phylum Mollusca; class Bivalvia; order Lucinida; family Lucinidae; genus Anodontia; species Anodontia alba. The sequence continues at coordinate 83,923,199 of OZ024824.1, forward strand.
ACAGGTTTGAGTTGGTACGAGTAAAATCGATCTTAAGCCTAATAGTTTTTACTACAGACTGGTCTAAGGCGATGGTTCCAGTGCCGTTTGTGACCTTGTGACTGCTCGTTGCTTTCTTTCATGTTTTGTTGGTTGATTGACCATGTTTAGCATTGTGATCTCTTCGTAGGGGGAAGAGCGAGCTGGATTTTCCATCGTCTCTACAAGGGAGTCGACTTTTGTGACTTCCTGTTTGTGTTTAACGTGCACACCAGTCCCCTTCTGTAAACAAGAGCAGCTGCTTATCCATTTAGAACATACTCTCTTTGGAAGGGAGACACACCCAGCTAGCATTCTACTGAAATCTATATCGGACCATTATCGGCCCGACAGGATTCCTGTCGGGCAGATAACAGTCCGATATATATTTTAATACAATGCTAGCTGGGACAACCATTACGAAAACACGCCCATACCAAAATATATTGAAAATTTTACAACCAAAAAAGGAAAAGAATTCGGATAAAAAATTCTGATATTTTTAATATTTCTGCTCAAAACATAGATTGTGGGTACTCGTTAGAACCGCCTCGGCGAGGCGGTTCTAACGAATACCCACAATCAATATTTTTTAGCAGAAATAAGAAAAATAATGTTCATCGCTGTAAACCCCAGTTTTGCTATATAAAAGTGGGATTTAAGGGTGCCAAAATTATATAGGCTTGTTTTCATGATACAATTTTGACAGCTGGCTTCCCGAAAGTGTATCCATTCCTTTGTTTGTATAAATCTATGTTCTTGCACTGAAGAATGTAGACATTTGGCTTATCACGGTGTTTTGACACTTAACGGAGAACAGAAAACTTTTATGACATTGTTTTGCTTTATGTGTAGTACAAATCTCGTGTTCAAATCATTAAGTTGTCTATATTTTCTGTTCGTTATGTCAGTCGGATTCACGTTTCTTTGTGGTAATGGGCTGACCTCTTTCACCTCACCTTCCAACCGAGTACCTGCTTCACTCAGTATCAGGCATGATATGTAAAAAAGTAGCGCTGAAGACCGAAACGACCTGCATACAACAGTTTAGCAACTGGTCTGAGTATTTAAGTCCTAAATACAGCATTATCCTAAATATTAGGTCGTCTTAATTCATTACGAAAACACGCCTATTCAAATATACTGAAAAGTTTACCACCAAAAACTGAAAGTTTTCAGATGAAAAATTCTGATATTTTTCATATTTCTGCTCAAAACATAGATTGTGAGTGCTCGTTAGAACCGTCTCACCGAAGCGGTTCTAACGAGTACACACAATCTATGTTTTTGAGCAGAAATAAGAAAAATAGTGTATACCCCTGTAAACCCCAGTTTTACAATATAAAAGTGGGGTTTAAGGGGGTGGGGGATCATAATTATATAGGTATGTTTTCGTGATGTACATTCGGGTACGTATAAAATAGGAGATCTGAGGGGTAGGGGTCAGAGTTTTGAGAGACATACGGTATCTAAAAGAGTGGATATTTAAGGTAAAATTGTCCGAATAAGTTGTTCCATCACGAAAACATATAGTATATAATTTTGACCCCCTTAAACCCCACTTTTATATAGTAAAAGTAGGTATACAGGGGTATACATTATTTTTCTTATTTCTGCTCAAAAACATAGATTGTGGGTACTCGTTAGAACCGCCTCGTCGAGGCGGTTCTAACGATTACCACAATCTATTGTGATGCGGTTCTAACGAGTACCCATAATCTATGTTTTTAGTTCTAACGAGTACACACAATCTACGGCGAGGCGGTTCTAACGAGTACCCACAATCTATGTTTTTGAGCAGAAATATGAAAAAAATGTAAGATTTTTTATCTGAAAACTTTCAGTTTTTGGTGGTAAAATTTTCAATATATTTGAAGAGGCGTGTTTTCTTAATGGAACACACTATGAGAAAATCGTTTATCTTTTTTTGGTAATGTTCTAGATTTCTATTCTCTCACCTGTCCGACCGTATCCAGAATGTGCAATGTCACGTGTTTGCCGTCTAGCGTTGTTGCGTGGCTGTAAAGCATTTCTGAAATGAGATTAAATGTATTCTCACTTTCATGTAATACATGTACTTGGTTTTTCACTTATTCACCCGATATTTAAGATGAATACGATATTACCAAAGTGAAGATGTTGACCGTATACGTCTCTACACAAGGTAAGGCATGACTACGTAATAGAGCAGAATGATTTTCAGGTCTATCAGAGAACTGTTTAACGCTTAGCATGCTAGTTAAACATTTCAGCAGACATTTTGAAATATGTCTCGATCTTACCTATTCCTAGAAAATAAGTTTTGACAACTTGCATGAAATATCAAAGCATACTCTGAGAAAAATAAGAAAAATGTCATCTATTTGTCGCCTGCTGAATTTGCCCAGGGCATGGTAGAGGTTAAAAAGAGAAAGTCAACAAATTTTGCAGATGGCGCCAGTTGTAATGTTGTAGTCAGACTTGATCACACCATCTGTAATTTTCTATTAGTTACATCATTTGCATTGTGTACTAACGCAAATTAAATGCTTTTAAATCATTACTTTGCTTTAAACCTTAATATCAGCAGGCGACAAATAGGTACTTTCCCTTTCTTAATGTTTTAAAAGAAAACGATCATTTCAGCAAAAATAATAGCCTATTTCCTTAAGTTAGTACATGGATCCCATCAAAGGAAATGTTTTGCTCCTTTAAAAGCAGCCCGTTTGATGTGACGTCAACAAGTCTATTTAATATGCAAACCCGCTCCCACACACATATTCCTCCACAGGGAAATGCTTGGGTATACATCATCACGAAAATATGCCTATATAATTTTGACTCCTTAAACCCCATTTTTATACAGTAAAACTGGGGTTTACAGGGGTATACATTATTTTTCTTATTTCGCTAAAAAAACATAGATTGTGGGCACTCATGAGAACCGTCTCGCCGATGCGGTTATAACGAGTACCCACAATCTTGTTTTGAGCAGAAATATGAAAAATATCAGAATTTTTTATCTGAAAGTTTTCTTTTTTGGTTGTAAAATTTTCAATATATTTGAAAAGGCGTGTTCTCGTAACATCATTAGGCGAATTTTCAAGATGTTTTCTGTTTTTAAAAGCTTTATTCAATTTGTTTATTTCTATTAGTCTTTTGCACGGAATAAATCTATATTACAGAGTTCGTAATAACCTTCCTTTTCCACTCTTTTTTATATATGGTGCAAAGTAATGGGAAAAAAACACAAAAAATAATTAATATAACTCAGCCAGCGCACGACAAAAACTACATGCAGATATGTGCGACCAGTGCAGTCCAATTAGAGTCTTCGCTGATCGCATGTGCCTTCCACAGCTTCCAGGCTATCCAAAGAGGGATAAACTAGTACTCTTGCCATACTGGGTAGATTTACAAGCTGATCTGAGTCTTTGCTGGTCACACAGGTCTTATTGTAGGTTTTGTAGAGCGCTGGCTCAATTATTGGGAGTCAAGGATTTTCTGGTCAGATCTTTCCCTTGTAGGTGTATCCATTCATCATTCCGTACGTTACTTCAAATAAATTAAGCCCCACCCCCTAACGCCCATGTTTTTTTGACAAATCATGACAGCTTGAACAAACTTGGTAGAGGGTAACAAAGGAAAAATCCTGCCAAGTTATATTGAAATCGGTTCAGTGGTTTCTGACAAGAAGAGTTTTAAAGTTTTCTATTTAGATATATATTTAGATAGGGAAAATAAGCCCCACCCCTAGCAACCATGTTTTTTGACGAATCATGATTGCTTGAACAATCTTGGTAGAGAGTCACCAAAGCAACATTCCTGCCAAGTAATATTGAAATCAGTGGGGTGGTTTCTGACAAGAAGAATTTTAAAGTTTTCTATACAGATATATAAGGAAAATAAGCCCCGCCCTCTGACGGCCATGTTTTTAACGTATCATGAGGGCGCAATCTTGGTAGAAGGTCGCCAAAGCAACATTCCTGTCAAGTTACATTGAACTCAATCCAACGGTTTCTTACGGTTTATTTTTAAAGATATTGTTGCGTGACTGAGGGTTCACGGGTCCGCAGGCCTTCCGCACACCGCAAGATTTACTAGCGGATGAGAGCTCAAGCTGATTTACAACAAAAGTCCCAGCCGCTTGATAGCTGCGCTAAACTCTGAGAATTTAGGCCTCTTGGAGAGGGGATTTTAGGTGAACTCCAGATGAAATGATTGCATGTAAATAAAGATGGTTGGGTTCTGTTCTGTTCAGTACTTCATATATTCTGTTCTATTCTGTATTCATTCTACTATATTCTATTCAATAGTAGGGGATTCAGAACCTTATAGCAGGGATTGAACACAAGAAAGAAGACGCTGTACCACTAAAATAACTTTATCTGTTAACGATGTAAATAAAATGTATTACAAACAAAATGAGATCTTTGTTGTTTTTCTTTCTTTTGACTAGGCTTAGTGACTACATGACATTATTTACTGTGAATGGACGGTTGGAGATGAAAGTAAAATGACACGACCGATTTACTCTCAACGGCAGTAATCACAAACTAGTCAGGGCTGAAAATTGAACAATAATGTTATTTTATGCAATGACAGATAATGAAAATGTAGCAGAATTGATGCTAAAAAAACAACACCCAAGACAAGTTTCAGAAAAATCTTATTGAGCCACAGATGTGGAGTCTACCATCACAAATTTATTAATTAAATATATAAAAAAAACAACTTAATTTCAAAGTTTCAATTCCTAGCTAAAACTGACCCCTCTCCAAAGAAATAAAATATTTTTTCCTAAAGTTGCTGCTTAAAAGAGAAATAATTAAGAATTTGTTTCAGAAACAAATCATAATTCGCAGCCAAAAAAAAAAACACATCTGTTCCTAACCAAAGCTAAATCTGAAGTTGACGGGATTCCAGGGAAGGCTGCTTATATACTTCCCAGGTTCCCGTCTCCCAAAACCCGTAAGTTTACGTTCAGGCATCCCAGATCCCAAACATAAAATGACCGGGCCCTGGATGTATTCTCCAGGGAATCACGTGATCCCGCGGAAAACACCGCCGGGAGGATGACTCAGGAAAGAAAATAGCGAAATCCGCCATCTTGGATTTGCCATAAACAAGTTGGGTATGCCACTTTGAGCAGCGAAAATTTGACATTCTTAAATGAAAGATAGATAATGATTACTCCCAATATGACGAGAAATGAATATACTAAATGACCGCAATGATAAGAAAATTTTTCCATGTACCGATTACTGGGTATGAAGGGTAAATTTTAGCCTGACAGCTTGTGACACTCGTCGTTGTTTTGACAGTTTCGCATGAGCGTTTACACACAGTCCCACAATGCACTTCTCTCACAGCTGACAAATACGGAAGACCGTGACTACAACCACACTTCGATCTGCTCGTTTTTATGATAAAACAATCTACTACACTTATAAATTTGGATTAAACTGACCTCAAAATACAGGTAACCACCTCGTTCAAACATGCCTTTAGTGTCAGGTTGAAAACTTGAGAAACATTTGAGCATTAATTACGAACAACACAAAACTGACAAACAGCTGATTTGTACACATGGTAAAATTGAGTTTATCGGGAGCCGGGTCGCCACAATATATAGGGAAAATATGCCCCACCCCCTAGCGGCCATGTTTTTTGACGAATCATGATGGCTTGAACAATCGTGGTAGAGGGTCACCAAAGAAACATTCCTGCCAAGTTATATTGAAGTCGGTCCATTGGTTTCTGACAAGAAGATTTTTAAACTTTTCTATATAGATATATTGGGAAAATAAGCCCCTCCCCCTAGCGGCGATGTTTTTGACGAATCATGATAACTTGAACAATCTTGGTAGAGGGTCAAGAAGGAAAGATTTCTACCAAGTTATAATGAAATCGGCCCAGTGGTTTCTGACAAGAAGATTTTCAAATTTTTCTATATAGATATATAGGGAAAATAAGCCCCACCCCCTAGCGGCCATGTTTTTTGACGAATCATGACGGCTTGAACAATCTTGGTAGAGGGTCACCAAAGCAACATTCCTGTCAAGTAATATTGAACACGAGCCAACACTCTTACGAGAAGATTTTTAAAGTTTTCTATATAGATATATAGGGAAAATATGCCCCGTCCCCTAGCGGCCATGTTTTTTTTTTTTTTTGACAAATCACGACGGCTTGAACAATCTTAGTAGAGGGTCACCAAAGCAACATTCCTGCCAAGTTATATTGAATTTGGTTCATTGGTTTCTGACAAGAAGATTTTTAAACTTTTCTATACAGATAATATAGGGAAAATAATCGCCCCGCCCCCGCCCCCACCCCCCCCCCCACCCCCTTGGCGGCCATGTTTTTTTATTGTTTCTTTTGACGAATCATGATAACTTGAACAATCTTGGTAGAGGGTCAACAAGGAAAGATTTCTGCCAAGTATTAATGAAATCGATCCAGTTGTTTCTGACAAGAAGATTTTTAAAGTTTTCTATATAGATATATAGGGAAAATAAGCCCCGCAACTTAGCAGCCATGTTTTTTGACAAATCATGACGGCTTGAACAATCTTGGTAGAGGATCACCAAGGAAACATTTTTGCCTATTTACATAGAAATCGGTCCAGTGCTTTCTGACATGAAGATTTTTAAAGTTTTCTATATAGATATAAAGAGGAAAAAAGCCCCACCCCCTGGATGCCATGGTTTTTGACGAATCATGACGGCTTGAACAATCTTGGTAGAAGGTTACAAAAGAAACATTCCTGCCGTGTTATATTGAAATCCGTCCAGTGGTTTCTGACAAGAAGATTTTTAAACTTTTCTATATAGATATACAGTTTTATATCAGCAGCGTGTTGACCTAAAACGTCTTCCCGTACCCGTACATACATTGAATGTCGCTATTGTCCCCGTCCTTCTCGAAGAAAAGCGAGGGGACATAGTATTCGGCTTTCCGTAGTGCGCGGTGCGTGGTGCGTGATTCGTGGTGGGAGGTGCGTGGTTCCGAGTTTATAGTAGGTACCTTGTGTGCGCAACTCCTCCTACAATTTTTAACCAATCCTTCTGAAATTTTACAGGTGTCATCATGGTCTGAAGATGTGCATGTGCTTTTTACAGAATCCTTAAATTATTTTTTTTTTTCACTTTTTTTCACATTTTTAACTTAGACATTTTTTGCATGGTTCCAAGTCAGTAGTAGGTACCATGTGAGCGCAACTCCTCGTACAGTTTTATACCGATCCTTTCGAAACTTTACAGGTGTTTTAATCATGGTTTGAAGATATGCATGTGCTTTTTACAGAATCTTAAAATCATTTTTTTTTTTTTTTCATCACTTTTTACACATTTTTAACTTAGACATTTTTTGCATGATTCGAGTCAAAAGCAAGTACCTTGTGAGCACAAAGTTCTCCTCCTACAGTTTTATACTGATCCTTCTGAAACTTCACAGGTGTCTTAATCATGGTCTGAAGATGTGCATGTGCTTTTTACAGAATCTTGAAATAACTTTTATCCTTTTTTCACATTTTTAACTTAAACCTTTTCATTCTTCAATACTATGAAAGTGTATATAAAGTAGGTACCTTGTAAGAGCAACTCCTCCAACAGTTTTAAACCGATCTTTCTGAAATTTTACATGTGATTTTATTATGATCCAGAGATATGCACATGCTTTTAACAGAACCCTTCAATTATTTTTTTTTCACTTTTTCACATTTTTAATTTAGACTTGTTAGCTTCAGTTTTCTTCCTGCTTCAATACTTAGGAAAGTGATACAGGACCAATGGTCCTCTGGTTAACTTACTCATTTTTAACAGCTCAAATTAAAATAAGGCGTGGTGGTGGTGGGGGCGGAGGTGAGGGGACATAAATTCCCTATGGAATTTGCTTCTTATTTCTGCGGTCAGCAATTGCACTTTACAATTTCTGGACAGCTTCTATTATACTATTTTTGTTTAGTTTGTATTACTTCTTACAGACCTTTTAACGACATAAATCTTTTAATGTGCTAAAATATCAAAGTCGTCCTCATTTCCAGTATTATATGGTGAAAATACCATTGCTTGCACAGTTCTAAATAAGAGGGTAGCAAGATTATATTTTTCTCATTTCTCCGCAAAAAAACAAAACAAAAAAAAAAAAAAAAAAAAAAAAAAAAAAAAAAAAAACAGTTGTTGTGGATTCTCATTACAAGCGCCTCGCAAAGAGGTGTTTCTAATGAGTATTTACAACATCTGTTTTCGCAGAGAAATAAGAAAAATATCGATAATTTTGTTTATAAAATAGACTTTTCTAGAGTTATTACGGAGACGTATACATTTGGGCCGCGCCTAGCGAAAATGTGTCTTCGAGCATGCGCAAAATACATAGAGTCAGATTTATCTTGCGCATGCGAAAAGTCTCATCCGGGTAGCTACTCTTCATTTATACTTTCTATAGTGTCAAATGGTTCTGTTAACGGACAGCGAAAGCCCTGATCAGACTGCGCGGATGCGCAGGCTGATCTGGGCCTTCGCTGTCCGTAAAAACCCGAAGACACATTTTCGCTTGGCGAGGCTCATTTTACATAAATGTATAAATGGGTATGTTTTGATTCATACGTGCGGCAGCTCTTGGTTATTTACGTTATGATGATGTTTTTCGACTATTAGTAGCACCATTAACCTTGATGGGAACATTGCACATGTTTTGTATTTATTAAAATGCACTGTGACGCTTCGTGGCATACAGCATGGACAATCTGTACAATCGCTTGCAATGCTGCGCAAGCATAAACACACGTATCACCGGCGGAAACACAATGAACCCCGCTGTACGGGTATGTTCCACAGCCACCCTGCACGTTTCTGAAAGATAATGCTGATTCGAGATGACATCGTTTAGGAAGTCTATGACGCAAACTATGGCATCAAGCATTATAGATATGCCTACCAAAGAACTAACAATTGTACTTTCTACTGATAATTACATGCAATATGATTAAGATGAAGGGGTACAAAAAGTACCGACATTTTGCGAAGGGAGAGAATTTCTGCAGATATGAAAATGCCTCACTAGTATTTGAAACCTTTCAAGATGGGGGCTACCTTTAAAGGTGAAGAATTTGCTCCCTGTGGGAGCAAATTCTTACCTTTAAGAGTAGTCCTCACTGAGCAGTGAGGCAAAAAATTGGTGAGTACTTTTATTCTCATAAACAATGAGACTGGTTGCAGAATTTTCATATGCGCATGATACAGACTCCTCATCAACAGATCAATCAATCTCTTTCATGCGAATATAAAAATTCTGCAACCAGTCTCATCAGGCAGGTAGTAAAATGGACTCAATAATCCTAAGTATTGAGATGGACAGGCCTGTGTAATCAGTGTAGATCCAGATCAGGCGCCGCGTTCTACAACGTCTGATCCGGGTAAACACCGCTTCTACTCATGAAAAAAAACATTTTCAGATACAAAAAAATAATGCGATTTTTTCCCATTTCCGCACACTATACAGATCGCAGGTGCTCGCTGAAACCTCCCCACTGAAGCGACTCTAACAAGCGCCAACAATCCCCATCCAGAGCAGCAATAAGGAAAATGATGAATGCCGCCCCACCCCCCCCCCCCCTCCCCCAGCTAACCCAACCTTTGCAATGCAAAGTAGGTGCTAGCGGGGACTTCATAGCAGAATATAGACCTGCAAATGCGATGTATTTTTACAAAACATGTGCTCGTATGTCTAATGTGTCACGAACAGACAATGCAGTTCCATGTGGAACATGTCTAATTTGAAAACAGTAAAACTATGGATTCGGCAAGTTGTTTGTAGCACTAGTTGTCAACTAATTCGATGTACTGGGTTTGTTAAGCAAAATCTCTATACCGTATGATTGAAGATGAGAGATATTGGAGATGTGTACTTTGTTGCCATCATTGTCTAGTATATTTACAGTTCCGCTGTAAACCCAAGTTTTTTTTTTTTTTTTTTTTTTTTTTTTTTTTTTTTTGTTTTGTTTTGTTGTTGTTGTTTTTTTTTGTTTTTTTTTTTTTAATTTTGTTGGCACGTTTAAGTTGTCTGCACCGGAAGGCGAGTGTCTTTCGTGTTTGCGTAAGATCCTCGTTAATGTACAGTTTCTCTTGATTTTTTGCGTAGTTTAGCACGACTCTTTAGAAGAGCTAATCGTGCTTTCGGATCCCTAAATTTAACGATGATCTCCTTTGGTTTGGAATCGTCTCCTTCGTCGGCATCGTCCATATGGTCGTCGTCGGAAGACCTTCTGCGACTGGGACCCACTCGATGGCTGACTTCTATGTCGCTCTCCTGAACGTTAATGTTAAGACGAGCAGCCAGTTCCAAGACCATTAAGTCTATATCCTCGTCCTCTTGCTCTGACATACTTCGAAAAAAATGACTTTGATTTTGTGGAAAATGATTAATAAAATGTCTCTGGTCATGTGAAAAAAAAAAACAGAAGACCGCCTGCCATTATGCTCCAAGTCGTCAACCCTTGTAGAAAGCTTGATCTTCAGCTCAACGATACTGTCTGCAAGCTTCTTGTTGTCAACCTGTAAGGTAGGATCGGTATTTCGCTATTTCGCAACTCAGCCGTTTTTAGCTCAACCCTTCCTTTCACAAGTCTATTGATTTCATCCGTCAACATCTACTTCACAAGTGTTGCGATGCGAATAACATCAGTTTCCGAAAGTCCAGGGCCCAGTTGTTCAAAGCTAACGATGTCGTTAGTTAACGATTCGTTAAAGTTTACATCGAGTGATACGCAAATATTCTGAAATTTTTTGCTGAAAAAATGTGTGTAGCTTTTGCAGTGCAAAAGCTACTCACATTTTTTCAGCAAAAAATATCAGAATATTGTATATTGAATCCGCTAAAACAGTTAACGAAATGACCCTTAACGAGCTCGTTAAGCTAACGACGCTTTGAACAACTGGGCCCAGGCTGAGGAAACGGCATTTGTGACACAGCTGGCATCTGTGGCACCTGTGGCATCTGTGGAAATTGTGACATTTGGAACCATTACGAAAACACGCCTATGCAAATATGTAGAAAATGTCACCTCCAAAAACTGAAAATTTTCAGATAAAAACCTCTGATATTTTTTCATATTTCTGCTCAAAACATAGATTGTAGGTACTCGTTAGAACCGCCTCGGCGAGGCGGTTCTAACGAGTACCCACAATCTATGTTTTGAGCAGAAATAAGAAAAATAATGTATACCCCTGTAAACCCCAGTTTTACTGTATAAAAGTGGGGTTTAAGGGGGTCAAAATTATATAGGCATCTTCTCGTGATGATAGGGGTTGGCGTGCTTGTGAACTGAGGTACTTGTGGAGGTAAATGGTGGTCCTGTTGGGTTTAAGATGAAAGCGTGATTTCGTCCATAGTTCCTGTATCCATTGTAGTGGTGTTTAATGAACTAGCATTAACTAGGCCAAGTTGTGAACTATGAGAATTCAATGAACACTGTGTTTCTTCCTCATCCAAATAGTCCTCGGCATCCACAAACGGATCAGCGTCGGAATGTTCTGACTGTTCTGAGTACTCAGGTATCACGGACAGGATTTCAACAGTGTGGTGTTCACGCAATCGATTTAGCGACGGACCAGGGTCCTTGTATTTTTATCATTATTTCTAAAAAAAAATACAGTTCTGGTTATGCTAGAAAAAATAGTCTGGCTTAAGCTTTGTGAAAAGAAAATAAATAAAAATTAAACGGTCCTTGGTCATTGATTAAAAAATCATTTGTGCTTGCAAAACTTAGTTTTAAGTCTTTACAGTGTCAAAAATGCTTTGGCCCAGACCCACCATTATGCAGTAAGAAATGTATTTAAATATATCTTCATCTTAGATGCCTATTATTTACTTGCATATGCATTTGTTTACATAAATCTCAAGGCCCCTGCTTTGGGGGTGCAGAGATGAGTGATATCTCTTAATTTCTTGATTTCAAGTCTTTACACCATTGGAAAATTGGAACTTGCTTTGGTCTCTGGGGTTCGGGCTGGGGCTTGAGGTGGGCTTTGCCACCAAGACCCTCAAAAACCACAGATATCTGAAAGCGCCCCTTACTCGCTTCTGTGCATTTGTAGTATTTCTGTATCAGTTACTGCTGGTATGCTTGGTATATGAAAGCCAGATGCACGATATGATTTGTAACTAAAATTCTTAATTAATACCTAATATCCCTTGAAAACAGCCAATATGTTTAATTGTTTTGATAAAATTAGTAATAGTTTGGGCTTGAAAGCCAGCTAGTTTGATCTAATAGTTGTTTGAAACTTCGAAAAAAATGACTTCGATTTTGTTGAAAATGGTTAATAAATTGTCTCTGGCCCTGTGAAAAAAAAAATAAATTGTTTTCCTTAGTGGGAGAAAAATAAATTCTGGCATTACAAAATATGTACGATATAATGCCATGGACTGCCAGGATGTTCTAGCTGGGTCTTCATTGTAGTAACTGAAAGATGTAGTCCTTGAAGAACATTTCCTTTTGTCGTGCACTTTACTTATTGAGAATTACATACCAGGAAATTAAACAAGTCTAATACCGTATATATCCTCAGTATTGCGACTCCTTACTATACTTGTCCTAAAATTTGAAAAAAAAAAATCTATGCAACTGTTTGTTGATGTGTTTAAACTATAGCTGGATGAGTGGCAAGCAGTGTAGACCCTGATCAGACGCCGCATTCTGCGGCGTCTGATCTTGGTCTGCACTGTTTGCTCTGGTCGGTCTGTCCCAATACTTAGGGTTATTACGGTGGGTTTGGCGGAAAATCAAAATAAATGTGAGGGAAGTTTGTTAGTCTCAATCAATGTTCTTGTTTTATGACAAACATGGCAATAAATGTAAGGGTGTAACTCCAAAGTCTTGAGAAAATAACGCTTTAATAATTTTGTGTTTGTACTTCTGCAGTAAAGTACCTGCATACCATAACATGTAGGCCGACGAGTGCAGGGATATTTCAGCGCCACAGGAAATAAAACAGAGTACTTGGTCCGACGCTTATGAATTGCTGTAGCAAGCTGATCTTGTCCATGCAGTAGGGGCACCGAATATATAGTAAAATGAGTAATAATATACTCACCGACTTCTGAATCATAGTCGCCTATAAATCTCTTGGTAAGGTATCTAACTGTTAATGCTGTAATAAAAGGAAGAAATAATGTGAATTATATACATGCATCAATAATTACCCAGCTGAGGGACGGAATTTACAAATAAATTCCGTTTTACTTGTCGACGAAAACATGTAGCGGTGTACGCATTCGATTGTCTCGGCGCTGTTTTCGTAGAAGAGCCAGAAAAATGTAAACACTTATTTGTAAGGGTAATACTAGTTAAAAGGTCCCATGTTATGGTTTTCAGTCTATTGTTTTAAGGGGAATTCGGTCAAAGTCGGTCAAATTGTTTTGCTTCCCTTCTGATAATGGGTCTGCTCTAAAAGTGACGGGAGCAAATTCTTTCCTTTTATGGTAGACCCAACCCTTATTTCGTAATTTCTGTTTTTCAAAATAAATTGTTTATTTAGGTATCATATTATTATCCCCCATTTCCTTAGTCGTCAAAATAAGTTGTGTTTAAGTGCCATATTCCTTACATAATTTCTTAAAAGCATGCATGACGCAGATTTAGTAAGACTTCCGCGTCCTGTCATTTTTGAGTACCATAAATCGTATAGCCATGAAAATATGCCTATTCAAATGTACTGAAAATTTTACCACCAAAAAATGAAAATTTTGAGATAAAAATTCTAATATTTTTCATATTTCTGCTCAAAACATATATTGTTGATACTCGTTAGAACCACCTCGATGATGCGGTTCTAACGATTACCATAAACTATGTTTTTGAACAGAAATGAAAAAAATATGTATACCCCTGTAAACCCCAATTTTACTATATAAAAGTAGGGTTTAAGGGGGTCAAAACTATATAAGCGTGTTTTCGTAATGTGATACACTTTTTCTGTCATTGACGCTAAGGGAACACTGCAGGCTTATAAATTCGAAATTAATATTTATCGCACTCTAGGCTAAATCAGCAGACGACAACTTGATGACATTTTTTTCTATTTTGTTTTAGCAAAAAAAGGATTTGACATTTCATGCAAATTTTCTCCTCCTCGGGAGACAATTTGCATGAAATGTCAAAACCTGTTTCAACATGTCGTCTACTGAAAAGTTTACCCAGAGCGCTGAGCGCTATGACGATGCACTTAGAAAATATTGTATTCGAGATTGCGCGACCCGCAGTGGTCATTTGAAGGAAGTCCTCTATTAGCACTATGTCCGTTCATAATCAGTTCGTGAAAATCGCTATAACTTTTAAACCTCTTTGAATATTTTTGAGATTTTGGCACGCAGATATATACTGAGACAGGACCTAACTAATGAAATTGTCAGTTTTTAAAAATAGCCTCGCCGAGGCATGTTTGTGAAAATCACTTAAACCGCTTGGAATATTTTGATTATTTTTTGGCATGCAGACATATATTGACAAAGTCTAACCAGTGAGATTGTCAAATGCCAGATTTCTTTATAAATATCATCGCCGAGGCATGTCCGTCCGTCAGTAATCAATTTGTGAAAATCGCTATCTTTTAAACCACTTGGAATATTTTGATAATTTGTAGCATGCAGATACATATTGAAAAGACCTAACCAATGAATTTGTCAAATGCCAGATTTCTTTTTAAATAGTTATAAACAGCATCGCCGAGGCAAAAACAAATGTGAAAATAATATTATAGTCATAACGCTCAAACCGTTGGGAATATTTTGGTAATATTTGACATTTTATTACATTACCCGCAATAAAGACATCCGATAGGAGGACTTACGAGCAGTGCCCAATAATCACCATCACGTCTGTCCATCTGTACTCAGTTTGTGAAAATCGCTATAACTTTTTTAACTGCTCAAAACAGTTTGATAACTTTTGGCATGCAGATTCATATTGACAAGACCTAATCAACGAAATTTTCAAATGCCAGATTTCTTTATAAATAACCTACCCGAGCATGTCTGCCCGTCCGAAATCAGTTTGTGAAAATAACTTTAACTTTTAAACCGCTTGGAATATTTAAAAAAAAATGCATGCAGATACATATTGACAAGATCTAACCAATGAAATTGTCAAATGCCAGTTTCTTTATAAATAGCATCGCCTAGGCGTGTCCGTCCGTAGTCAGTTTGTGAAAATCGCTATATCTTTTAAACCGCTTGGAATATTTTGATAAAGTTTGGTTTGCAGATACACATTGACAAGACCTAACCAATGAAAATGTCAAATGCCAGATTTTTCTCTAAATAGCCTTGCCGAGACATGTCTGTCCATCTGTGATCAGTTTGTAAAAGTCGCTTTAACTTTTAAACCATTTGGAAAAATTTTGGCATGCAGATACATATTGACAAGGTCTAACCAATGAAATTGTCAGATGCCAGATCTTTTTATAAATAGCCTCACCGATGCGTGCCCGTGAAAATCGCTATAACTTTAAAACAGCTTGGAATAGTTTAATAATTTTGGCATGCAGATACTTATTGACAAGACTTAACCAGTGAAATTGTCAAATGCTAGACTTCTTTATAAATAGTTATAAATAGCCTCGCCGAGGCAAAAACAAAAACAAAAAACAAAAGATAAATGCAATAACGCCCAAATGGTTAGGAATAATTTGGTAATATTTGACATATTGATAGATAGTGAAAAGACCCATCACGAAAACATACCTATATAATTTTGACCCCCCTTAAACCCCACTTTTATATAGTAAAACTAGGGTTTACAGGGTATACATTATTTTTCTTATTTCTTCTCAAAAACATAGATTGTTGTACTCTTTAGAACCGCCTCGCCGAGGCGGTTCTAAAGAGTACCCACAATCTATGTTTTGAGCAGAATATGAAAAAAAAAATGAATTTTTGATCTGAAAATTGTTATTTTCTGGTAGTTAAATTGTCAGTATATTTGAATAGGCGTGTTTTCGTAATGTAAAATATAAAACTGCTCGGAATATTTATGCGTTTTTGCGGGTCCTTCACCTTAACGTGAGATCATTTCTAATGGAACTGCCATTCTGACATGGTCACACTAAATTTCATTTAAACGTGTGTGATTGACCGGCGCGGGAATCGCGCCGGTCTCTTAATATAGCTTTGGGTTTTTTTTACATATGTGAGCGTGTTCGATTAGCTCTCAAAGGATTTGTAAAACCGCATCGTAAATATTGATAAGTACCTTAATTTTGTAACATAAACTTATGGCGCAATGGTAAGCATCTTCGGCTCTCACGCGGACGGGGTGAGTTCAAATCACGCAGTGACCGATTTTTTTTTTTTTTTTTTTTTTCCAAATTTAGTACGTCTCTTCATGGTGACATCTACAACCAGTATTTTTCATTTATAAGATGTGCATTATTATTGCACATTTTACCTGTATTATGTTTAAAAAGGCATGCAAAGCTACAAATGGGATATATGGAGTGCAACGTTACAAATGTGATAAACATGTCTATCCTACCCATGTTATATTTAATTTTCTCAACATAGGCATAATAATCACCTTTCGTTAGGTTAACAAGCCTATGAAATGAAGATTCCATCAAAACCCAGTTTTATAAAGTAAAACTGGCTTTATAAGTTGCATGTTTGTTATTTCTGTTCAATAGCTCGCACGGTACGTGTACGTGCGCGTCACACTGCGATAAAGGTTTTTAAATGTCCATATCTCAACAGTCACGTAACAGAAAGCATTCATATTGCAGCATGGGTACGTAGGAGGGTCTTCTGCGATTCTATAAGAATGGGAATGGACCCTGGGTTCAAGCCTCGGGGTGGGGCAAGAGGTCAAAATCTGGGACAGTTCTGTAAAGTGCTCTTATGCTGCGGTTAAGTTTTTAAATACTTATATCTCGATAGTCAGTCGTCAAAAAAGCACTCATATTTAGAACATATGTATGTACATGCCATCTTCATTCAGGTGCATGGTCACCTATGTTTTATAAATAAACTGAAAGGTTTCTTCAGGTGCAAGGTCCACCTTTGTTGTTGCCATGATAATTTTACACAGTGCTATGCCCATTCGTGTTCACATTTGCATAGCTTTTTTCATTAACCGGTCGGTTTTTCTGTCAGTTTGAGTTTGACACGTTGCAGGCATTAATTGCAAGAATCATACATTAAACATATTATAATACATTTCAACAACATGAATCATCTTCAGATTAAAAACAAATACAGTACAGTTATTTTGCACGCTCATGTGGTTTGCACGCTCACGTGTTTTTCTTTATGTTTTTTTTTTTTTTTTTTTTTTTTTTTGTTGTTGTTGTTGTTGTTGTTGTTTTTTTGTTTTTTTTCACGAGAAATTTCTCGGCATTATATAACTGATAGAAATACAATGCAGCCCACAGAGGTCTTTTTTTTTTTTCACGCCCGCGCTTTTTAGTGTTTCTACGTGAAATGGTTGGGCTTTATATACCTGTCAGATTAATGTCTAAATTATTCTCATTTCATTCAAGAAATTTAATAAACCGTAATAAAAGCAAACATTAAAGAATCACATTGTTGTTCTTTTTTTACCTGTTTGATTGAAAATTTATTTAACTTTAGTATACCCTTGTCCCATATCTCAAAGTAAACATGAACAAAATTTGCGCTGGTACTTAGACGTTTACGTCTAAATATTTCGTCTTGTTTCTTTTTGAATAGCCCTCGTACATATAACCAGGTGAAAAGAACATGTCTGGATCGCGACTGACCTACATGCATTTTATTTTGGTATAGACTTGAAATAAAACAACACTTTATTATTCATTAGAAACCAGCGCTAGTAATCTAATTTCAAAATTAGCATGCGGGAGCATGAACAGCTTGGGAGGTCATAACATACTCACTAGAAAATGGCTTTTAACCGTTATCATTCTCTGAGCACAAACTGATGATATTGTTTCCTTATTTTCCCAGAAATTGACTGTGACATTGCATGCAAATTGTCTCCTAAAGAGACAATTTGCATGCAATGTCAAAGTTTATTTTCTCGGAAATAATAAGAAAAATATTTCAAAATATCGTCTGCTGAAATTTTTACCCAGAATGCTGAGCGTTAATTCCGGCGTTCATGTGTGACGTAAGAAAAGGGTCCTTATTACATATTCAAGCAGTGAAGGACAAGTTCAACCTGCGCGTTGGCAGTTTTTATCAAGGCCTCCTCTTCTGCCCTCTTACATGTACATTATTCAATGGCAACTGTAGAAAATACATAATCGAACAGAGAAGGGTGCGATTAGAATGAAGGTGCGCAGGCATTTCCAGTTTCTATATGGCTTAAGGCTCATTTTCTCATGTTGTTCATCAACCCTTTTCGTATTTACAGTAAAACATTGGGACACTTTAACTCCTTACTATAATTGTCCTGAAATGTTGAGGTGTCTAAAACCGCTGGATTAGTGGCAAAGAGCGTAAACCCTGATCAGACGCCACGTTCTATGGCGTCTGATCTGGGTCTATACGCATTATTCCGGCCTGTCTACCGGAATACTTGCGGTATATATGGTATAAACACAGACGACCAAACACATCATGCGGAGCCACACAGTCTGATCAGAGCCTTCGACTTTATATTGAATCATTGCTTAACAAAAAAAAATACAACCGCGAACAGCGAAAGCCCTGATCAGCCTGCGCAGATGCGCAGGCTGATCTGGGCTTTCGCTGTTCGCATAAGAAATATAAATCTCTTTTCCTGTGTCTCGGCTCAAGCATTAATTACGTATACACCTGTACAAACAGGTAAACAGCAAACCATACATCTTCCTTGACCGCTTTGAAGTCAAATTCGTAAATTCTTACCCTCGGATCAAGTCAAGTCTAATTGGCAATGAATGCTTACAAGCTGATTTACTATGTCTTACAAATATATATGCATGTAAGTGTAGAAGCATCAAAGACAGGCTTTTCATTGCTTATCGTAGCTGGTGGTTAAAAATATACATTAATCCTTTCAACCTTGCAGACCAAAAATAACTTTGCAAATATTGTAGATCCTGATGAGACGGCTCATAATGAGCCGTCTCATCAGGATCTACACTGTTTGCCAAGATATATTCGATTTATAACTGGGACCCCGATTTGCAGCAATGGACATGCCCAAATCCAAATACGGAAGAGCTGACTTCAGAAACTCGGGGCTGAAAGGGTGAATGAATGATCCCAGTGCTTTTTCTTGGTTTGGAAAGCAATCCGAAAGTATAAAACAATAGAAATAATAATAGTATAGTCAATTTGAGTGAGATCATAAATGAGAGCTTGTATAAAAAGTTCAACCCTCTCAAACCACATCTCCCACCTCCTACTGGCAATTCTATTTTCACATTTAATGTATGAGCTCATAAGGTCCAATGATCAAAAAAGGAAACATGTCTGCACTTTATCGAAGACAGTTATTGCGCAAGACTTTCTATATTTTTGTTTCTTGTTTGATAGAAAAAATACAGGAGCAACAAAATAATATATTCGCATTCTCGTGCCATACTTTATGATGTTTAATAGCTTTAATAGCTGTCCTCCTTTTGAAAAAAAATGGCGAAATTTTTTCTTTGGGCATTTGCGAAAAGCGACGATCCAGATCAGCCTGTACATACGCGCAGTCTGTGTCCACATACAGAATTCTTGACTATTGTAGCTTGTATCATAAGACCCATGGCTTGATGTGCGCATGCCCAGGAAGATCTGAATCTGCGCATTTTTCATCTATTTGTTTTGGCGTGCCCCTTATTAATAACAGATGTACGCACCTTAATGCTAATGGGCAAATTGCTAATTAATGCTTATTTTGTATATTGCATCTAGATCTGTTTACTCTTCTAAGAGATGGAACATGGTGGTTAATGCTAACTTATCATATTAATCCTTAAGTGCCAATCACAACTGCAGCAGACAAATGCAACATGTTGATTTGTTTTGGATTGTTTCCCGAGAAAATAAGGCTTGATATTGCATGTGAATCATCTGCCTAGCAGACGATTCACATGCAATGCCAAGTCTCATTTTCTCTGAAAAATAATAAAGAAACACAGAATGCTTGTAACATCTGCTACAGTTTCGCTTTAACCATTGTCATGCTGAATAAATTAAGATGCCACGCCCACTTCTAATTTCCAGCCAATCAAATTATTTGATCCGAGTTTTTGATAGAAATTCACATAATAAATGACAAACAGTGCAGATTCAGATCAGTTGGCTTCTTCAGAAGCCAACTGATCTGGATCTACACTGTTTGCTAAGACAGGGCATGTCGTGCTCAGCAAGAGAAGGGTTAAGGGTGGAGTGCTGTGATGCAAGCGCAGTGTTAAAGCGTCGGATTCAAGATGGTTAGTTAGCCAGTTGGCGGACTCGACCCCAGCGAGCACCAAGTATTGTACCCATGAGCAATGCACTTTATTCACATTGCTTAGCACTGGTTTATACCCAGGAAGACCTGCGCGTAGTATATCAGGAAATGAGGGTGTCGCAGTATATATAGAAAGGGTTATAACAAGGCCGAAATACACTGAAGTCAAGGAGAACATTTTATTCTATGACGATACAAAGAATGTCTCACGTAAGTGAACAATATGAATGCACTTACTGGTGAGGGTACCGAGGCACAAGGATGGAGTTGTGGAGTTGGGGGGCAGGGGGGGGGGGTCGATGTTTACATATGCAGTGTATCTACTTCCTCAAGTTCACTGATATAAGAACGGCGGGAAATGACAAGATAATTGCATTTGAAATGTTTGTTTCAAGCTGTGCTCATCCAAATTACCCAATTAAGTTCAATCATTTCCACAATCATCTTCTCAAGACCTAGACAACTTGGGCGAAACAATGATGGATCCTGAAACCTATGGGAGCTTGTATGTGCCGTATTCAACCTAAACATTTAGACATATAGGCCCGAGAAAACAATGTAGACCCAGATTAGACGCCGCAGACGGCGTCTAATTAGGGTCTACATGTTTGCCACTTACATGTATCATCACGAAAACATGCCTATATAATTTTGACCCCCATAAACTCCACTTTTATATAGTAAAACTGGGGTTTACAGGGGTATACATTAACTTTCTTGTTTCTGCTCAAAACATAGATTGTGGGTACTGGTTAGAACCACCTCGCAGAGGCGGTTCTAACGAATATCCTCAATCTATGTTTTGAGCAGAAATATGAAAAATATGAGATTTTTTATCTGAAAATTTTCAGTTTTTTGGAGGTGAAATTTTCAATATATTTGAATAGGCGTGTTTTCGTAAAGTCCGGCAGTTTTTAGACACATCACTGGGTAGTTGAGTGCACGGACTTGT
Source organism: Anodontia alba (assembly GCA_964016985.1). Lineage (NCBI taxonomy): Eukaryota > Metazoa > Mollusca > Bivalvia > Lucinida > Lucinidae > Anodontia > Anodontia alba. The sequence goes on from OZ024824.1 coordinate 83,944,552, forward strand.
TCAGTATTTTAGGACAAGTATGGTAAGGAGTTTAGATATCCAAATATTAGGGTAAATATGGTAAAACGTTTTGCGTCGCGCCCTGTGAAAACGTATATTATCTAAGTCTTGTCTAGCGAAACTGAATATCAGATCATCCTGCACAATAGCACAGTCTTACAAAGCCACAAATAATAATCAAAGCACTAACAGCACTGGTTGGTCGATTGTCTCTGGGTGTAGGCTGGGGAACGGGACTTGAGACTGTGTAATTTAACCTTTTACTTCCTGTTCTAAAGGAAACAGTGCAGACCCTGATCAGACGCCACGTTCTGTGGCGTCTGATCTGGGTCTGAACTGTTTGCCAATGTCCCAAATATCCCTGGTCAGGTTTTACAAATAACCCTGTATTAACAGCACTCTGACGTCACAGCGATAAGAATAGCGCGGCTATAAATAACCGTTACCTGGATTTTGTCTCACGCGCGGATTGATTACATTGGTCAATGATAATCACGTGGACAACTACCTCAAGAAAATTTTGGCGTCCGTATATTATGGCTACATTGTTAAAAAAAAAATCGACCCAAAAATGTGGGGGTACCCAGGAAAGGCCACAGCCCTCTCAAGATACCAAATATGGTTACAATTATGCAAACTACATTACAGAAAAGCACTCTAACATTAAGTCTCATCAGAGCATCTGTCGTCCGTTGATGTATCCTATCAAGACTTCATTGAAGCGAAGCGTGATGAGTCCGACAGACTGTGCGTGTGTGCAGGTTGATGTGGCTCTTCGCTGTCCGTATGTACGCAAGAACACATTTTTTGTATGGCTATGTTCATACAGCCAGGACATTACTTTTAACTCTAGTCAATCTGATGTACGCTTTTCTCATTCTATGTGACGTCATTTAAGAGTATGGATACACTGACATAAAATTAATTGTTTCCTTTTTTTTTTTCATTAGGGGATACTCTTTAACTCTTTCGGTGCCAAATTTCAGACGACTTTCTTTTTTAACAACGTATCGCTTGAAAAGAAGTTTATAAATAAAGTTGAAATCTCTAAATGTCATATAACGTAGATCCAGATCTCATCTGGATCTATGCTGTTTGCAAAAGCCTATTATTATCGCATGTGGCAGTGAAAGAGTTAAGGAAAGAATTTGCTCTCCCCTCTCGGAGCAAATTCTTTCTTTTAAGAGTAGTGCCCTTTTTAGGGAGGTTTCTTAAAGGTTTTTTTTTAGAAGGTATTCATCATCAGAACATCTGATGCTAGTACCGTGTGGGGGACGTAAAACGTCTCCCTGTACTTCACTATGTACTCGTATAGTGTAGTTTATACTTTCTGGTCATATGTGATTATTTGGCACATTCCGGGATTTTCGAAAATTGATATCGAGGGTAGAGCGCAAGACTAGTATAACTCAAACATATTTTTGAAACCCTTGTTTAAGGGCAACTTTGACCCCTTTGTAACCAATGCAAATTTAGGTGCAAACGATGCAAATTTAGGTGACATTGCTCATACGAGCAATGGCACCTACATTTTCATTGTTTACAGAAAGAAATGTTGTAATCTTCATAACGCCTTCATGGTGAGGGGATTACGTTTGGGTAAAAACAACCATCTGACTTACTACAGCCTTGCGCTCAACCCTCGATATGAGGATCACTGATGAGGTCTAATTTGCCGAAACTAGCTAGTCTTGTCCGGATAACTTGACACTTCAGCTGTTTTTTCAGTTTTATGAGTGTGTTCAGGTCAGGGTCATTTGTGAGCGTGCTGTGAAAGGTCATTCCTTTTTGGAATTTATTCTAAAGCTAGGTAGGCAACTTACTTGCCTGCAAAAGTTCTCTCTCTTGGCATAATGGCAGCCAAATCTTTCTGGCATATTCATTCACCTTAAATGCTATTTGATTCACGCAGAATTTTATTTGGTGATGTCATAATTGTTTAAATCGCACCATTCTATTTTGAAATATTTTTATTATCTTTAAAACGTTTGTAAGAAAGAGTCTCTTATCTGATTAAAATATTAATATCAATAAAATCGCAAAATTTCCTAGTCAAATTTCAGATTTGAGTCAGAGATATTGCGGATGAAAACTGTATGAAAATAGATAACAAAATATCTGTCCTTCGTACTCACACACATGGAGCTCTTCAAATTGGGAAAACATAAATGAGCCGAGGCATAATATTTCCAACATGGTTGTGTGTGCGCCCACCGCAGACTCAGCTCAGCCTGCACATCCGTACAGTCTGATCAGAGTCTTTGAAGAACTATCTGTGGATACCGAAAGGCCCAACACAACTTCAGGCAAACGGCAAAGACTCTATTCAGACTGTGCAGATGCGCATGCTGATCTTAGTCTTCTTGGGCGCACATGTCATCTTTTAGGAAATGATGTGCCCCGTCTCAAACGCAAGCGTCTCAGATAAAGAAAGTAAGGTACTGTTTTGCGTCTGAAAGCTCAAAAGAAATAATATTCTGTGAACCTGTGAACCTGGGCAAATACAGATTCAATTCTATTGTTTGTTTGTTTGTGTTGAGGTTTTACGGCCCAGTCAACCCAATGGGGTCATGTCGAGCGCGGTCAGTTTACCTAACCACACGTTTACTGGGCAGGCTTTGTCCTCTAAGCGGTTAACCAGTATTGTGCACATTCTTTCGCCAGAAACTGACAACTGCCCTTCTTGAATCAGCGGAAGGGAGAGAATGACCGTAGAAAATATTTCATGATCAATCTCCACGAAATCAATTCTATTGGAAAGGAAGCAAAACATGCAATAACGAAAAAGACTAAAGGACGAAACAAAAGAACTACTCATATTGCAATTACATTACATGCACTCGTAACATCTGATTATTTGCTACACTACATTAGTGCAACCTGGGCCCAGTTGTTCAAAGCGTCGTTTGCCTAACGAGCTCGTTAAGGTCCATTTAATTAACTATTTTAGCGGATTCAATACAAAATATTCTGATATTTTTTGCTGAAAAAATGTGAGTAGCTTTTGCACTCACATTTTTTCAGCAAACAATTTCAACATATTTGCGTACCACTCGATGTAAATTTTAACGAATCGTTAACTAACGATGTCGTTAGCTTTGAACAACTGGGCCCTGATCTTTGACCTCCTTTAAAATGATAATCTGATGATTTAAAGGGCCACAGAACGAGAAAATGACCATTGTATTCTCACAGAATCGCTCAAATCAATTAAATCATTGTCTGCTTACATTATTCCCGATATAGGTAGAGGGAGAGGCTACGAGAACATGCCTATATTCAAATATATTGAAAATTTTACTACCAAAAAAATGAAAGTTTTCAGATAAAATTTTTTAATTTTTTTCATATTTCTGCTCAAAACATAGATTGTGGGTACTCGTTAGAACCGCCTCGACGAGGCGGTTCTAACGAGTACCCACAATCTATGTTTTGAGCAGAAATAAGAAAAATAATGTATACCCCTGCAAACCCCAGTTTTACTATATAAAAGTGGGGTTTAAGGGGGTCAAAATTATATAGGCATGTTTTCGTGATGCAAGCATGTATTTTTCCAATTAACATGCAGTCTAAATACTGTTACAGACAGTCAGATACATTGCGAAAATGAAATGTGGAGGCAAATTGTTTCAGTAATAAAAGCATTGTTTAAAAAGTTAATCCTTTAGTATCGTGTTGAATTTAAGTACGAATAAATGCCAATTGAGAACATGGTTTGTATTTTCCCTGAAAAGAAAAGTTTGCTAATCATCTCCTGCGCGCATGTTCTAGGCTAAAATAAGATAATCATTCATTTACTTTTTGTAGGGTAATTGATTATACTTGATAGACGTTCTGTCATTTTTTTTTACACATCTAATCCCTTCTGGACAGGGGTCTGTTCTAAAATGGAACCATTTTCAGAAAAGAAGACAAAGCAACAATTTCGACAAAGTCTCCTCTCTTCAACGGGTATTTGCTTACTTTCAACAGTACTTCGGTATCTGAGGACTTGTTAAGGAGGAATATTTGGTGATAATTCCGGGTAAATTTTCTCCAGTTCTCCATAAAAAAACTATGTTGTGGCTATTTGTCGAGGCACTTCTAATGAGTACCCACAACATATGTTTTTAAGGAGAAAAGAAAATCTCTCAGAATAATCACCAAATCTTCACTCTTAACAAGTCTTCTGATGTATACTGTGGGTTACCTCTTCCACTCCTAAGTTTCTGAAATGGACTCTTCTATCATTTAACTTGGGTATGTCTAGTTTTGCAATTAAGGATATCAATCAACCATCAACAACAGAATAGCAAAAAAGTGTACATCCTGATGGGATGTGTCACTTTGATCCATCTCGTCTGGATCTACACTATTTGCAAAGGTATCTATTTTGATCTGTAGGGCTGAAAGGGTTAGGTTCCAATTTTAGGAAAGAATTAAGCGTTTGGACTCTTTGAAATACAAGTAGTAGAATGATTGCAAAGGAGAACGGACTGTGCTTGCTCAATGTATGATCTTACGTATTCATTTCGAAAATAGCATTGTTCTGGGATGTATTATAGTCAGGCTAGAGTTGACACCGGGTTCGTGTTGCCGACCCACAGACAGAAAACATTGAAAGTTTTGATTCGCATGACTTTGAAATATGCGGATACCCCATCACCATGATTATCTTGAAAAGAGATGTACCAAGAGAGGAGTTTTTTTTACAGTATTCTATGGGCAGTCCAGCAGTCAACACACTGGTGAAATTTTTCTTATTCCCCGCCCCCAACACCACCCCACCCCTACCCACAAACACCACTACCAAAATAGCTTTGACATTTCAGGCGAATTGTCTCCTTAAGAGACAATTTGCCTGAAATGTCAAAGCCTTTTTTACGGGTAAAATAGGAAAAACATTTCAAAATGTCAACTGCTGAAAGTTTTACTCAGCATTTTAAGATCTGGAATCAGTCTGTCCTTCTTTTATGTGGGATAATAGCCTCTGCCCCGCAACGTAGACTTGCTCCATTCCCCGTTGATTAAATCTATATTTTTATATGTACATAATTATCTTTGATATAGACACTGAAATAAGACCAAGCCAATATCAATACGTTAAGATTATGAAGCATCGATGCTTCAGAATCCTTGAGATTAATATAGATATATTCTTGGCCTTATTTTAGTGATTCTATCAATGAGAACATTATTATAATCGTATCAATAAATTATATCACCACAGGGACTGGAGCCAGTCTACCCCCAAACGAAAATCTTGAGCTACTTATATTATACCGGGTACCAAATTACATTTAAATGCTTATGAAGGGCCTTGATAAATATTTATACTTTTTGTAGACCATAAATTAAATACAGTATTTAACCTTTATCACTCTATCGCCAAATTCAGCAGATGACAAATTGACGATATTTTTCTTATTTCTCAGAAAATAGGCTTTGTCATTTCATGCAAATTGTCTTATTAGGAGACAATTTGCATGAAATGTCAAAGCCTATTTTCTGAAAAAAAAAGGAACAATAGTTCTAAACGTCTGCTGAAATTTTTACCCAGCATGCTAAAAGTTAATATTGGTTATTAATTTCTTATAATAAGCTTATATAAGCTTTTGATCTGTAAAGAGTTCTAATCAAACTCGTGCAGTAAAAACAAGGATCGCTTTATAGTTATGAGAATTACCAGATCCCCTTACTCAGAAATCCTGATAGCTTTGCCGTGTCATGTGAAAAGGGGTATTCGGGGGCTGGGGAGAAATTCGGATAGCAAAAATCCAGAATAAGCCGCGCATTTGGACATCGACATTAATGTTTTTGTTGTCAGCTTGCAGTTTTCAGATTCAGTCGACACCACAGAATATGTATCTCTATATAAAGCGAAGATCCTTATAAGACTGTACGGGTAGGCTGATTTTCAGGCTTCACTATTCGCAGATATGCCCTGAAAACACATTTTCACAAGAAGAAAACATTTTATGATAAATTTTGGAATCCTCCAGGTGGTTAATCTGATTCTGAAACGCATTTTTAATCAGAAGAGTAGACTCTAGAGGGCAATCGTTTTGGACGTGAAGCAAAAAGTGGGAGACGGGACCATAACGCATATGGGAACAGCAAAGAGAAAATATCAGTCTACATATCCATACTCTCTGATCAGGGCCTTGCTATTTGACTTTTTGTTTTATCGAGTCCCTTATACACTCTTTATTTGTTTCTGCAGGTGAACACTTTAAGCAATAGGTGGTACGGGAATAGCGAAAACCACATCAGAATACGAAAGCCAGAGAGGAATACGCATCCGCATTATAGCGAAAACCAGATAGGGATACGCATCCACACTATAGAGAAAGTCAGATGGGAATACACATCTGCAAAAACTAGATCGGAATACGCATCCGCACTATGGCGAAAACCAGACAGGGATACGAATCCACACTATAGAGAAAGTCAGATGGGAATACACATCTGCAAAAACTAGATAGGAATACGCATCCGCATTGTGCATTCGTATCTGGTTTTCGCTATCTCGTGCCGAAAAGCTTGTTGTTAACACTTTCAATCCTGAATAAATACATTTTCAAACAGTGTAATCATTCTATCAGGATCTTCACCGTTTGCCATTCTGTTTGCGAGTCTGCAATGATACCTCTATTTGCAATAATGTACACGCCAAACATTCAAAGAGGGAAGTGCCATTTCAGAATCTCCAGGATAAAAGAATTTAGATCCTTTTTAGTTTGACAAGGAAAATATCATGTTTGCTGGTAATTGAAGGTTAATGTCTAGTTCTAACACACGTTTTAAACTCTTTAACATCCTCATGAAATAAAAGATTGCAATCTACAGGCTTACCGTCTTTTCAGAAAAAAAAAATAATCAGGTGCTTAAAAGATTATTTCTGGCCAACACTGACTCATACTGACCTTCGAAACGAATATAGACTGGCCAAAATATCTTACCTTCCATTAGCTTCACTAGCTTAACAAGGAGTTTACCTCAGTTTAGTATAACATAGAATTTCATGATAAAATAAGAAAAATTCCCCCAAAATTTTTCTTGAGCTATCGCAAGAATTTCATAGAGCCTCAAAAACGAGTTCGAATCATCCAAGGTAAACGAGCCATCGGTGTTCGAATCATCGAGGTTTTACTGTATCATGAAATGAGCAACACAAAGCGAAAATATGTCTTCGACCCATATATGAACAGTGAAAGTCCAGGCCCCGAGGTTATAAAACTTTTTTCATGCTCAACTCAGCTGAGCATGAAATTTGTTTTGTTTATAAATCTTAAAATACTGAAAATTTTTAAAACTTCTTTCATGCTCAACTGAGTTGAGCATGAAAAAGTTTTAAATTTTTTGGTATTTTTATTTTTATGACCAAGTGAAATTTCATGCTCACTTGAGCATGAAAAAATGTTTTATAACTTCGGGGCCAGGTCATCTAAAGAAGTCCCTCAAACTGACTTTTCTGTGTATCGATATCCAGTGATCTTGTAAACGACAACAAAGGCCCTCCCAGCTAGCATTCTACGTAAATCTACATCGGGCCATCATCGGCCCGTCAGCTACCCTGACGGGCCGATGACGGCCCGATATAGATTTACGTAGAATGCTGACTGGGCTATTACATTACTCAGAGTGACAAAGGATATGAATGGAGCAGACAGCTGGACAGATCACAGACTGGTTAATAGCAACTTTAACTTGCATATTCAACCTGCAAGGCATCCGCAAGGCAAGAAAGTACCAAAGAAACGGGATGTCTCTAAGTTAATCCTTGTCCTGCTGAACCCGGATATACTCTGTTTTGCAAACAGTGTAGATCCAGATCAGTTGGCTTTCGAAGAAGCCAACTGATCTGGATCTGCCCTGTTTGCTATCAAGTATGCAAATTTATAGCAACAATCTGGATCAAGTAACCTGATTGACTGGAAATTAAAAGTGGACGTGGCATCTTAATTTCTTCAGCAGGACAAGGGTTATAACAAGACAACAAGAGACAAACATTTATCAGTTACATCTGCACCCTTTTAGATAATGCAACCCAGTTCAGAAAATCAAGAAGAGAACTAAACAGTCTTTCGAAATGCAGTATTCTTCAGCAATAGATATCTTGGGACCCCTGGGGCTCCTTGATGAAGGAACAACATTTACACAAAACCTTTCGTGATTACACTAGCTCAGTATCTAAGAAGGTAGTTTACAACAACATCTGTCAGACAGTCCAATGTAGTTTAGCAGATATGCATTATTTCTGACTGATTGGTACAGCTGATGAAATCCAGTTCTTTAGTTTAGGGATGCACTAAAGACAATGCAAGACCCACGTAGCTCAGGAGCCATCCACTTCTCAGTGCTGATAGAATGGGAGTAAACTTCTTTCAGACAAAGAAGCTATCTTGAAAAGAAGGGCTGAACACTTCGATAGTGTTCTCAATCGTCCACCCCATATCAATGAGGATGCCATCAGCAGATTTCCACCTTTGGATTGCAAAACACAGCTTGACGAATTCCCAACAGTCAATGAAACAATGAAAGCAGTTAGGCAAGGTCCAGGATCAGCTTCAATATCTGCAGAAATCTACAAAGCTGGAGTCACCCGGTGGCAGAAAACACATACAGAGTTGTTTCACTGTATGTGGAGAAAGGAGATAATCTCACATGTATTAAGGATGCATGAATACTCAACTTCTACAAATGGAAAGGAAATCCACATGAATGGGATATTTTTGCTGCCAATTGCTGGGAAAATATTTGCAAGAATCCTGTTGAATCGCCTGAATATACATCATTAGCAGAATGTGGACCAGGCATTCGACAGGCAGTCGTGATGATCTTTGAAAATTTGTGACAATGTTTGGCTGTCCACCAAAGTTCATAGTAATGGTACGACAACTTCACCTTGGCGTGCGTTTAAGGATACAAAATGTTGGAAAGTTCTCCGAACCGTGTGTTGGCTCTAACCCTGTTCAGCTATTGTTCTCTCTATTTTCTTATTGTGATTATGGTATCCCAATCAAATACCGCTTTGACGGCAAGCTATTCAACCTGAGAAGGCTGCGAGCTAAACCCAAGGTGCAGCGAGAAACGTTCGATGATTTTTTATATGCTGATGGCATGTCAATAATGCCTCAACAGAAAGGAAAATGCAAGAAAGAATGGATCGAGTTTCACAAGGTTATGATAATTATGAGCTCAGAATCAGCACCGAGAAGACTGAGGTTGTGTATCACCCTGCATCTGGAAATTCATAAAATGAGCCTGCCATCAAAGTGAAAGGACAAAAACTGCAAGTTGTTGACAAATTCACATATTTAGCAAGCACTCTATCAAGAGCTGTACACATTGATGATGAAGTAAACAACAGGATTGCTAACGGCAGTGCAGCATTTGGCAAGCTACTTTGAAATGTCTGTGATAGAAATGGAATCCGGCTGGATACAAAGCTGAGTCTATAAAGCTGCAGTACTGCCAACACTCTTAACCCATTGTTTACTGAATAGACTCTCCCACACTATATATTGGAAGAGTCCAATTTCAATTTTAGGTACGTCCGGCTATGAGATTTACATATTCCTAGAGAAAAAATGGCTAAACTATTTGCAAACAGTGGAGACCCTGATCAGACGCCGCGTTCTGCGGCGTCTGATCAGGGTCTCCACTGTTTGCCAATTACCCTTTTACGGGTCTCCCGACTACAACGGGTTAAATGTCACTAGACCAGTGCTTCATAATCTTAGCATGTTAATATTGTCTTAATTTAATTTTGGTGTATGTTTTACATTACATAGAGAATTATAATATATGATAACAAATTTCCCAGCAAACACACAACGTCGTATCAACGTCGTTACAACGTCGCTGCAACGTCGTGACGTTGCAGCGACGTTGTAACGACGTGAGAACCACGTTGTGTGCTTGCTGGGTTACTCACTAGGGACTGGAGGCAGTGAAAACAACGGGTAACAAGACCGTTCCATTTTCATTGTAATTGCACAATTTGTAAAATGACACTGACGCTGAGTTGGAAAAGCTGCATTTGAGGGCAAGTGGAAGAAAGATTTACATCTCAAGCCATGAAACAAACATAGATGGTGAACTGATTTGGGAAATATTGAAAGACATATGGAAAAAGACACAGTCGTCCTACACTTTAATGTTATCATGCATTTTGCAAGCTGTCAGTGAAAATGATAGGATTGTTACTTGTAGGGCAAGTCAAACGAAGAGAACTTGTTCTCTCCTGTCCTTCTTCATCATTACGAAAACACGCCTATTCAAATATATAGAAAATTTCACCTCCAAAAACTGAAATTTTTCAGATAAAAACTCTTATATTTTTCATATTTCTGCTCAAAACATAGATTGTGGGTACTCGTTAGAACCACCTCGGCGAGGCGGTTCTAACGAGTACCCACAACCTATGTGTTTGAGCAGAAATAAGACAAATAATGTATACCCCTGTAAACCCCAGTTTTTCTATATAAAAGTGGGGTTTAAAGGGGTCAAAATTATATAGGTATGTTTTCGTGATGTAATAGAGCATAAGCTCCTTTACTCTGACACTCTTTTAATATCCATGCTCAAAATATGCTCCATTGGTGTTAGTTTAGCGGTACGCAACATGCTCTCCTTCAAAATCTCAGTTTAACCCATTTATGCCGAGTGGGCTCTTCTGCAATAACGCTTTGGACTGGTCCATTTCCAACAGAAAGGTGTCTGGTTTTTATAATTATTGTCATGTTTTGTAGAAATTCCTGTATTTAATACAATATGTGTAGACCTGATCTGGGTCTGCCCTGTTTGCCAATTACCCTTTTGGGGGTTTCCAGACTAAAATGGGTTAAACATGCTCAGATTAATCGGTAGTATATGTGTGCAATCAATTAGTGTGATTTTCCAACTTGGACTGAATTTGAGTGTAAAATGCAGTTTTAAACCCAATTCCTTTAACAATAAAAAAAAATGACTTTTTAAGGCTTCTAACACTATTGTTCCGAAAATTCGAGACAGTAAAAAATAATAAAAGTAAATAATGTTAAACAAAGAAAAACAATAAATTAATGAGTGTTATAAGTTGCATTTGTACTGTTCAGTAAATCAATATTTAGATTTTAACCGGTCGACCAAATTCCTTTACCAAAAGAGTTTTGCCAAGTTCTTACTTGCACGTTCATTTTCTTTTAGCTTTGGTTTCAAACGTTTTCTGTGTTCTCCATATGGTAATAAAAGTAAAGTATTTTAGTCTTTTACAGGAGGATTAACTGCGAGGCTGTGTTTTTTTTCCAGTTCGTTGTCTTATTGCTGTACAGTGAACCCTCGTTATAACGACAGCATTTGTTCCCAAAGACGTTGCCGTTAAAATGCCGTTAAAATGAATTTGCTATTGTACAGAATACTTAATGAGCACATTGATATATAAGAAAGATTTTGTTTTGTTCTTATTTCCTCATAGAACATATGTTTTGGATATTAAATATCCAAAACATATGTTTCTTTAAAGTATTAAATACAATATTCTTGCATAATTTGTGAGTAATTGTTACCGCTTAAGCGAAGGTTTCGTGACAGTCAAATTGCCATTATCACGAATTTTGTCGTTGTATCGAGTGTCGGTATAAAGAAAGTTGTCTGGTTGTATTTGGTGCGTTCTGTCTAGCATTGCGATCACCTTGTTAGAGGAGAGAGAGCTGGTCGTTTTGCTTCTCTTTCGTTTGTGGCTTTTGTACCATCTGTCTTTGTATGTTTGCTCTTCCTCGTGGTGGCATTGGTAGGCGTCGCTCTACCTGGACATCTTCTATACTAGTTTTCGTTATTTTCTCCTTATTCCAAACGGCTTGTGTGTATTGTCTAGTTTAACTCTTACAACCCTGTACACCCGTACAGATACCTATGCAAACAGTGTAGATCCAGATAAGACGGCTCATAAATGAGCTGTCTTATCAGGATCCACACTGTTTGCAATTTGATTTCTGACTGAGACCAATATTTGGAACAATGGTTCTGACCAGAATCAAGGATGGAACAGTCGACTTCAGAAACTCAGGGATGAATGGGTTTAGCATATTAATAGAGAAAAACACTCGCAAAGCTTATATGTAACTTTTTATCAGGTGTGTACAGATGTATCCGGGTATAAAAATAAGGAAGAAACTGAAGAGTCCCAGGTAAACATTGTTTGTTTGTGTTGGGGTCATGTCGAGCACGGTCAGTTTACCTAACCACACGTTTACTGGGCAGGCTAAGTCTCAGGTCAACATACCAAAATCGTACTTCTAAAAATCATGAATTCGATAGACACAAATGCAAAATTAGGAATGTTCAGACAGACAGGCATGGACCCAACTAAATGGGGTGTAATCAGGCATCCATGGAAAGTAAACATTACTTGGTTAGCACGCTTCGGCAACCATGTCTAACAGCCTGAACAGAGATTTAGGAAAATACGGGAATTAATGCCAAGTGTTTAGAATCATTTTAAAGAGCATACCTGTTTTTCCAGTCCCATGCATACCCAGAACCAGAATATTGATCTCTTTACCAGTGTGGTGACCATGCCTTTGTTCTATTGTGGCTTTTGGGTTCTTTTGTCCGTTTGTCCTTACGCCATCAAGTAGATCAAAAGACATTATGCTGTTTTTATCTTTAACTGTTTCCCATTATTTAACTACCGTAGTAAAATTTCCTGTTTGATCATTCCTTCCATACAAATCTACTTCTTCTACTTCTAAAACAAGCTGCTGATTATTACTGGGAGGTGTAATTTTTAACTGTTTTAAATGCCATTCCTTCCATTAAGCTCCTTGATTGTTTTTGTTTTCTATACGTTTATCTTATTATACAAGGTTTTTATTATAATTCCATTTCTGGCACATTCCTCGTTTCACTATGAAATATGTTTCCAAGAAGAATAAATAACACAATCCTATATTTGTCGCATCACCTTTATTGAACATCACCATTTTTTAAGAGAAATGGATACACATCCAGGGGAGATAATTCTGCCTTAATTGACTTTGTACCCTTCTGTAAAGTGGTCTACTCTTAAAGAGAAGAATTTGCTCCCTTTGGGAGCAAATTCTTTCCTTTTAGAGCAGACCCCTTTTTCAAGAGGGGACTGATGTATAGGAACGCAAGCTGGAAATCATGAAAGTTATCTCCCTTGTAAAATGGCAGAAAAACCTACCAAGTGTATCAAGCCCCCTTAATTCTTATTCTACCATATCTGAACTGTCCATGCAGTGTAGCAGGTTCAATTGAAAGCTTTGTATGAGTATACTTTTGTTTATGGCTATTGGTGCTAAAATTATTATTATGGTAAAAATCGTTCTGTTATAATGCTAGTAAAATTCACTGTTGTATTCCTTTTTTTTTTTTTTTTTTTTTTTTTTCTTTTTTTTTTTTTCACCCTTTGTTATCACATCGCTTTTATTACTTTAACGCATTACAATCCACCAGTATATGTTTGTTAACGCTTGCATCCAGGGTAAAATATTCAGCAGACGAAAATTTGAAATAGTTTTCTTACTTTTTTTCCAGACAATAAGCTTTCATATGTCATGCTAGTTGTCTAAGGAGACACTTTTCATGAAACGTTAAAGCATGTTTTCTGGGAAAAAATAAGAAACACATCATCAATTTGTCGTCTGCTGAATTTGCCAAGATTATTCTGCCTCTAACTGACCCCGCAGGGTAACAGATTTACGTCAAAGCGCTACACACATCCGTAGTTTCATTTGCTGTATTTACTTTCAAGCCTTATTTTCTGGAAGAAATAAAAGAAGACATTCTGAAATGTCATCTGATGAATTTTTTACGGACATATATCATTTGCTTTAACATCTGAAATAATCCGCTCCGCACAGACGAAAAGATTAATTCCCTACTACATATCCGATACTTAGAAATGTTCTATCCTCAAAACATGCTCTACATGTATACATATATATAGGCAAACTCAGCAGACGACAAATAAGTAATGCTTCCTTATTTCTCTTCAAAAATAGGTCCTGGTATTTACTTCGGAAACAATTTGCATGAGTGTCAATGCCTATTTCTGAAGATTAAGCAAAAAGTTTTAAATATCATCTGCTGCTCTTTAGACTGGCACTCATATTTGAAACCTATTGCAATTACAGCCATGTAACTCTTTCTTTCTAATTGATAAAGTGCAGGGAAACAGACTTGTAAAAGGGGAATAGATACACTTTCAGGGGAGCTAACTCTGTCAAATTTGTTTTGTCCCCTTCTGAGAAGGGGTCTACTCTATAGAAAAGACTTCGCTCCCCTCTGGGAGCGAAGTCTTTTCTATAGAGTAGACCCCATTTCAGAAGGGGCTGATATACAGGAAAGCAAACAGAAAATCACAAAAAGTTGTCTCCCTTGTGAAAAACGGTGACTAAATTTCCAGGCGCAGGCGCATCAATTCACCTTAAAGTATTATCCATCGTTAGAATAATTTCCTTATAGAGCTGACCCCTTTTCAGAAAGGACTGGTGTACAGGAAAGCAAAGAAAATCACAAAAAAAAAAAAAAAAAAAATGTCTCCCTTGTGAAAAATGGCGTCTAAATCCCCAGATGTATCCATTCACCAAAGATCTATTTTGAAAATTACTTAATATCCATAACATTGTAAGAAGAAAATCCTTATAGAGTAGACCCTTTTCCAGAAAGGGATTAGTGTAGAGGATAGCAAACAGAAGATCACAAAAGTTGTCTCCAGGTGGTTAAATCTATATGTGTATCCATATACCAAAGATATATTTTGGAAATTCGTTTCATATCTGTAACATTCTAAGATTTAATTTTCGAAACTACATTCTCCCTCAGTTATACCCGCGATGTAGTCATTTAACCATTATATTAACTTTTACCACTCTCTAGGCTAATTCAGCAGACGACAAACTGATTTAGTGTTGTTGGTTTTCTATTTTACCCCAGAAAATAGGCTGTGACATTTCATGTAAATTATCTCTTTAGGAGACATTTTGCATAAAATGTCAAAGTCTTATTTTCTAAAACAAAATAAAAACATTATTTTAAAATGTCTGCTGAATTCTTTACCCAGCATGCTCAGCGTTAATGAGTTCCAATAATAACCCACCGTCAGTGTTCCCATGATACGTCTGATATCTCATGGATGAATTCTTTGTGATGCTGAAGAATAGTTTGGAGAGTTGGGATCAGACCACGAGAAAAGAGCACTACTGTATCCGCGAAAATCAGAGATCTTACGCGCGTAAACAGACCAGCGCTTAACTCCGGCCTCGGTAGCTCAGATGGATGTGCGTCCGACTGGAGCCTGCCCAGTAAACGTGTGGTTAGGTTAACTGACTGAACTGACTGCGCACGACATGACTTCACTGGGTTGACTGAGCCGTAAATCCTGAACACAAACAAACAGTTTCAAACAAACAAACCAGCGGTAAACTCTGTGATTCTGAAGAAGAATTTGGACCAGACCGTGAGAAAAGAGCATTGTAGCAACCACAAAAATTAGATATCCTGCGCATGTATATATATATATATCAGCGCTAAACTGTTCTCTTCTGTATGAATATTTGGTCATTTTACCTCCAGTCAACAATATATCAGTCATTTCGGGACGATGGTACATTTAGGTGGATAAGCCCTATTTTATATAACACTAAGACCATTATAATTCATCTGTCGCTTGCTAAATTTCCCAGCGAAACTGCTTGACATTATGACTTAAAGTGTCAAATGAATTGAGCTAGCCCAGTTCTTAGGAAAATAAAGCAAAAAAACAAAAGAAAGAAAGTAAGGAGGTTGTCGCCCGGGGGGTGTCGCTTAATTAATTGTCGACAAGTACTGTAGGCAAACTGATTAACCCGGATACACACATCTCGATGTCTCCGCCGTTGCTTTGACCTTGTGGTTTTGCTTGGAAGACATTTTACTGTAGAACAGTCAACCAGCCGGTCCAGACTGTACGACTTACTTTCCTCCACAACTTGCTGTAGGGCTTGTTATATTTACTGTTCTTGTGCTATGAAATTATGATGTTCTATTAACACACTACTGCCAATTCCCATCAATACAACACTATGGCATATCATATACCATGTTTGCCCCAACTGTTCGGACAGACATTCCTGATCAAACAGTGTAGACCCAGATCAGACGCCGCAGAACGCGGCGTCTGATCAGGGTCTACACTATTTGCTATGCAGCCACGAGTTTTCAGACTAATTAACCGATACATGTAGGGCTTTGATAAAATTTCAGGATAGGTGTGGTAATGGGTTAAGGTGTCTGAAAACTTATGGTATAGACGGTAATAATACAAGTTTTTATAGAAAAATCGAAGATCGGGAGGCCCGGATCAGCCTGGGCATCTGCACACTCTGATAAAGGCATTCTGTATCTGCGCACGGATTCAATGGATACTATAGAGTATATAGAGGAAAAGCGGAGACCGTGGTCAGACTGCGTAGACACTAAGACTTATCAGGGCCTTCGTTCTTCGTAATTATCCTTTTCTGATATCCCGGCTCATATACTGACCCAGAAAAGAAGTGCAACACTTCTGAACTGCAAAGAAAAGTAAGATTTATACCTGTTTTCTGTTGCAAAAATATATATCCGTGTTGGTCCATATTTTCTTCCATGTGCACTTTATACTGAGGATTTGTTTGAAACAATTCAAATATACCCTCAATTGTTGATTAAATTGCACGTTTTACCGACTAGATCAGTTTTACAATCATAATTTGGTAGTCTTCATTTCTTTTGTCATTTAGTATTGTTGCGTTTCGTTTTTGGGTCAGTATATATTGGCATTCCCTGTTCGAGTACGTGTATCTTATAAGATCCCTTTTCACTAGTGTGGCCCAATTATATAGCTAAAATAACAGAACGTTTATGTACCTATCTATCATAAAACATGTCAAAACAGACTCCTGGGGTTCGGAAGTTGATATGCTGCATTGAACCTTGAAGTTCCACTACCAAAAATACTAATACGGGTGGCAGGGGTCAGCGAAAGGTCCTTAGACTGACTGAAAGGTGGAATTAAAGGGAACTCTGTCAAATTGTTTGCCTCCATTCTGAAAAGGAGTCTACTCTAAAAGGACAGAATTTGCTCTCCCTCGGGAGCTATTCTTTCCTTTTAATGTAAAACCCTTTTCAGAAGGGGCTTCACATTTAGGAAAGCAAACAGGAAGTCGCAAAATTTGTCTCCCTTGCAAAAAATGGTTAAACATCTACCTAGTGTATCCAGCCCCCTTAACAAAATTAGGTACTTTGTATAGTATGCACACGCACGAAATGTGCCCTTCTTCCATATGCAAGCAACGAATTCCTAGATTCGCGCAGTCTGATCAGGATGTTCATCACCCGCTTACAGAATCAGTGCGTAAAGTAGAACGTATTGATGAGCAGAGAAGACCCTGATCAGACTGCTGTTCACATATGGTGTACTCATTACGAAAACAAGCCTATTCAAATATACTGAAAATTTTACCGCCAAAAATGAAAATTTTCAGATAAAAAATTCTGATATTTTTCAATTTTCTGCTCAAAACATAGAAAGTGGGTACTCGTTAGAACCGCCTTGGCGAGGCGGTTCTAACGAGTACCCACAATCTATGTGTTTGAGCAGAAATAAGAAAAATAGTGTATACCACTGTAAACCCCAGTTTTACTATATAAATGTGGGGTTTAAGGGGTCAAAATTATATAGGCATATTTATGTGTTGTATAGAACTTTGCACATTGTTATCACGTGGTTGTTTATTAAAGGTTGATACCTAAGCTACTTTTGTCATAACCTTACTTTTTGTTGCCTGAAAACACTATTCGAGCCGCAATGGCAGGAAACGAACACGTGCACCCAGCGAGGATTCAAATCAGCCTGCACGTTAGTACAGTCTGATCAGAATCTCCACTGGGCGTATTTTGGATAGCCAAGGATGCAAAGTTTCTTCATACGGACAACGAAGATTCTGCTCAGACTGCGCGGATGTGCAGGCTGGTTCATGTCTTTGTTGGGCGCACATGTCAGAAGGTACGTTTTCTCACGTTGCGGCTCATTTCCAAATGAAATTCAATTACTTTTACATGTAGTTTGCCATAAAATGCTTCTGAAGACTTGATAATAAAATACCATGGGATACATATTGTCTCAGTGGGTAGTTTGCTAACTAGGCTACATAGCCAAGTTAAGTCTAGACAAACGTTATCAATTAATAGTGATTATAATCCAAAGGCTTTAAAAGCTTTGTGGCTTAAAAAGTTTTATGGAAAATTGGTATTTATGATAAGCATGTATATTTCTTTCACAATATGTGTGCAAATTCTTCAGAACCCCATCGAGCGCATGCATCAGTCAGAACACTTATTCTCATTAATATTACGGTGAATAAAATTATCAAAAGATCGGTCCGCGAAAAAATCAATTTATGACAAAAGTGACGCTCCTGTAAATTTTGTTACGTCTTAATTACCTTTAATACTGGCATGTGTTATTTCTTCTTTAGACTGGCTCCAGCCTCCGATGACTAAATATTTATTCTTACAATCCTGTTTGATCCACTTAAATAAAACCTAAATAATATCATGACTATAAAGGTTGGTCACTAGAGTGACCAGCCTTTACAGTCATGATACTATTTTGGTTCTATTTTAGTTTTTAGTGCACTATCATGTCAAATAGAATTATAAGAATAAATAATTAGTCACTGGAGACTGGAGCCAGTCTATTTATTCGTGTTCCTTATCTTGAAAAGGATCGGTATGTTTAATCTTCATCCGCCATAACGCTTTGGACAATTTTACAAGCTAACGATTCGTGCAATGCCTGTGCACTGAACGCTTCCAAAGATTAAGTTTGTGCACAAAGAAAGCGATTGCTACCTGAACTATTCACAGACACGAAATCTTGTGCCTACTTAATATAAGGAGTTTTTTAAATAGAAGAAAAAATTGCTGCTTCCTGTCTGTAGACAGGAAAGTGTGATGAAATAAATATATTGGTAAAGGGCCAATGAGTATGGTGGTGTGTGCGTGCGTGTGCGCGCGCTAGTGTGGTGGGGTGCTTTTTTGGGTGACCCAGCTTAAGCTAAACTTGAACTATGAGAATTTCGATAATATTGTCTGGAACAAGAGTTTGTTCTCGAGAATCATGTGCATTTTGAAGAACTTTGCAATCGGTGTGGTAATGGGTACTTGAACCAGACATACAATAACGAATTAAGATAGCTTCATCATTATGAAGTTGTTTTGACGTAACCCGGATTAGATAAGTGTACGTTCCACAAATTGTTTATGTCCTTGTCTGTCTTTGTGATATATCTTATGTTCCATGTATCAAATGAGACTGCCTTTCTGAATAAACTGTTGTCCGATTAAGAGCCGTAATTCACATAGACCAGGTACTTTATAAACATTTTGAAAATATAAATTATTGTTTGTTTGTTTGTTTGTTTTTTTGTTGTTGTTCTTTTTTTTTTTTTTTTTTTTTTTTTTTTTTTTTTGCTTTTTGTTGTTGTTTTGTTTTGTTTGTTTTTTTCTATACAGTGAACCCTCAATACAGTGACAGCATTTGTTCCCAAAGACGTTGCCATTATAATGAATTTACTGTTGTACAGAATACTTAATGAGCAGATTGCTATGTAAGAAATGTCTTGTTTTGTTCTTATTTCCTCATGGAACTTGTTTTGGATATTTGTTAGGATCGCCTCACTGAGCCGATTCTAACAAATATCCAAAATATATGTATCATTAAAGTATTAAATACAATATTCTTCCATAATTTGTGACTAATTGTTACCTCTTAAGCGAAGGGTTCGTGACAGTCAAATTGTCATTATAACGAATTTTGTCGTTGTATCGAATGTTGGAATAGGGTTGTCTGTGTTATCAATCTGTATTTCGCATGCGTCGTCTGATCTTGTTCTAAAAGTTTTGTTCAGGCGGCCTGTCTGTCCGAATACTTAGGTTAAATATAACAGGCGTAACAAGGCTATGTCGTGAAAGAAAAAAATGTTTTAGGATGTATAGTTGCACATTCCCAGATCAACTTGATTACATCAGGCGGCCTGTCTGTCCGAATACTTAGGGTAAATATAGTAGGCGTAACAAGGCTATGTCGTGAAAGAAAAAATGTTTTAGGATGTATAGTTGCACATTCTCAGATCAACTTGATTACATCATATTATAGAGTCCGTTCATGGCTTTTGCAGTTCACAGTGTACATTTAGAAAAGAGATCTTGCCATGCCAGGACTGCATACCTGAACTTCTTGTACGCAGGCCAAGTGTGCGTGCTGCGAATTGCACATGCCCAGAGCAGACAACGCACATGCGGTCTGGTATGCGCATGAGCAGTTCGCATATGCTTTAATCTGTTTATTTCTCCTGATGTAGCAGACAGAGCGAATTACGCATGCCCTGAACATGTGCACAGTCTGGTCTGCGCATGCGCATTTCGCTTAAACCCAAAACTTTCCCATTTTCTCAAGGGACGGCGGAAATGCAGTGAACAGCTCCCATCAGCAATATTAATTAACCTGTAATAATTAAAACAGAGGTAGAGTTGGTGTGTTCTTTCTTTCGATATATTGAAATAACACGAAAATATGAACAAAACAAATACCAATAAGATATAATAAGTATAGTTTTGCAAGGGAAGCTCATTTAAAACAGATCAGGAACTCAAAGCATCGCTATTTGATAGGTTAACGAATTGTATGGGTATTAATGCAATATTTATTGTTAGGAGTATACGTATATGACATGTCCCGCATATTTCAATTGTAAGCAAGTAAAACATAAAGCCTTTAACATTTTCACTGCCACAGGCGATAATAATAGGCTTTTGCAAACAGCATAGATCCAGATGAGACGGCTCAATTGATCCGTCTAATCTGGATCTACACTGTTTGACATTCACTTTCAATTTTACGTATAAACCTTTTCAAGAATTAGTTTGTTAAAAAAGAAAAAGCAGACGACAAATGTAGTCTGAATTTTGGCACCGAAAGAGTTAAAAATCCTAATGCACACTTAATGGTTAATCAGAATACTGGTATACTCAGGTGGGTAGGTCAAGGATATATTGAAATTGAAATGAAGATCTGTTCGTAATTGGTAGAGGTCAATACAAAAAAAAATAAAAAAAAAAAAAAAATATATATATATATATATATATATATATATATATATATATATATATATATATATATATATATATATATATATATATATATATATATATATATATATCCTTGATTCTGACAATCAAAACAATCCACTTTACCCATTTCTCATATGTTAACTATCCCCCGGCAAGGAACTATTATTATACGATGGATAAATGGTGCAAAAGACGAGAAAATGACCTTTCTCTAGAATGTGAACAATGAATGCGCAGGCTGACTGACCTTCCTTGATCGCATATGCCCCAAAGTCCTTTTTCATGCGTTAAACTACATTAGCCTGATATACCAAGACGCAGTGACCTTCTGCTAAATATTAGGTCTCAGTGAGCCGCAAAGACAGACCACGTACCCTCTGACATGTGCGCCAAGCGAAGATTCAGATCAGCCTGCGCATCTGCGCAGGCTGATCAGAATCTTCACTGGGCGCATTCGGGATAGCCAAGGCTGCAAAGTTTCTTCATGCGGACAACGAAGACTCTGATCAGACTGCGCTAATGTGCAGTCTGATCTGAATCTTCGCCGGGCACCCATGTGAGAAGGTACGTTTTCTGACGTTTCGGCTCATTTAGATGATGCATTGATGTACCGTTACATATAGGAGTCGTGTCTAACGAAAAAGTGCCTTCGATTATGTGCAAAAAGTGCGGATTCACATCATCCTGCACGTGCAACGTCTCATCCGGGCATTTGCTATACATTGAAACATTCTGTTGTATCCAATGATCATGTCTACGGACAGTGAAGGTCCTGATCAGACTGCGCGGATGCACAGGTGATCTTGGCCTTCGCTATCCGCATGTCCCCGGAGACACGTTTTCGCCTGGCGCGGCCTTTATATTTAGACATTTCTTTCAAGCGGACTCATTAACATTATATTTATAAATAGAGGTAAGGAATAAAATCTTAGATGTATTCTGTTTGATGCGAATCCCTTTTATAGTATATACAAATGTTCTAAAAGCAATCCCTCCGTATCTTGTTTATTAGATAACAAACTTGTACCATAATTGCTCTAAGTAGTCGGAGAGACAGCCTGATCAAACAGTGTAGACCTCGATTAGACGCCGCAGAATGCGGCGTCTGATCAGGGTCTACACTATTTGCCACTCGTCCAGCAGTTTTAGACTGATCAACAGGTAAGAAAATGGACTTGTTCAAATTTTTGGAGAAGTATGGTAAAGAATTATCGTGTTAGACAATTTACGGATTATATGGTACCGTTAGATTCGAACATTCAATCATTTTGCAGCAACACGAAAAAAAAAAAAAAAATAGCTCAGCGTGTATAGGAGCAACGAAGGTCCCGATCAGCCTGTGCATATCTGCGCAATCTGACCGCGGACTGACCCTTCGCCGTTTCGATATTGGAGAATCATCTTCTCACGAAAATTGACGATGACGATCAGACTGGAGAATGAGCAGGCTGATCTGTGCCTGTTAAGAGCTCTTTTTACATAACTCAGGTAAATTTAATTATTATTTTTCCCAGCAGGTAATCATTAAAAGATGATGAAAAAAATTAATTCATCGGCACGCCACTGAGTTGCTCACAGAGAACAAGCAATTAGTGTTTTTACCGTACGTGCCCTCAGACACCTTAATTCCTTACCTTATTTGTCCGAAAATGAGGGTCACTGATGAGGCCTTAACCCTTGTCATGCTGAATAAATTAAGATGCAACGCCCAGTTCTAATTTCCAGCCAATCAGATTACTTGATCCGAGTTTTTGATAGAAATTCACATATTTAATGACAAACAGTGCTGATCCAGATCAATTGGCTTCTTCAGAAGGCAACTGATCTGGATCTACACTGTTTGCTAAGACAGGGCATGTCGTGTTTACCAAGAGAAGGGTTAATGGCCTAACCAAACTAGTCTAGCCGAGAAAACTTCGACACTTCATTTGCAGCATTTACATTCGTGTGCACCTGTGTGCGTGCATGCGCGTGTGCGCGCGCATACGATTGTGCGTGCGTGTATGTGTGTGCTCATTGCTCTCAAGGGTCATTCCTTTAAGAACCTATTTCTAACATGTGCGTCTAACGAAGATTGAGATCAGCTTATGTATCCAGATTTAACAGATTTTGTTAGGTCTTTAGCAATTTTGACAAGTGTGACAGCTTTGGTGCTCCTGCACAGCAATCCCTTTCTGGAAAGGGGTCTTCTCTAAAAGTCAAGAATGCGTTCGCTCCCCTGTGGAGCGAATTCTTTCCTCTTAGACAAGCCCCTTTACAGAAGGGGGTAAAATTAATTTAGACAGAGTTATCTTCCCTTGAAAGTGTATCCAGTCTCTAAATCTTCGCTGGCCGCACAAAGGTACATCTTATCATGTTGTTGCCAATGTGAGAAAATGTTGGTTTTCCCAGCAGACATGAATCATGCTTGAAGATTTTTTTTCCACCTTGGAATTATAAATGCCAGGATTTTAGTAGCTTTTTTATGTTCATATTATCAAGTGAGGAGCAGACAAAATGCATGCGTGTAACCACTAGCTTGCATAATAGGCAGATTTAGATAAAAATATGGGCCGCTTCAAGCGAGAAAGTACCTTTGAACATGCGCAAAATGTGCCAACTCAGATCACCCTGCGTATGCGCAAACATCACCCTGGCCATTGTTCTTCATTCGTACATTCTGTAGTTTCCAACGGTTCTATTATCGGACAGTGAAGGCCCTGATCAGCCTGCGCGGATGCGCAGGCTGATCTGGGCCTTCGCTGTCCGCATATGCCCGAAGACACGTTTTTTGCATGGCGCGGCCAATATAATGCTATCAAAAACTGCCAAGAGTAAACTTACTGAAGTGCCACAGGCAGGTTGCCGTCAGATAATGTCCCATGGGGCCGGTGAGGGGTATTCAAAAAGTTATTATACATTTTTTTCTAATGTTGATCAAACATACCATTGTATTCCTTATGGAATATATTATACTGTTCTATTAGATCTGTGTCTGCATGCATGTGTTGTAGTTTAAGATCGTTTACAATATTTTAATAATATTAAGGAAACTGGTAACTCTTTCTACATTTTTTCACCATTTTGTACAAGGGAGACATTTTTGTGACCTCGTTTGCATTCCTAGCGCTGCCTGCCTCTCTGCGCATCTCCGCTAAATTATCCTGTCCCGAATACAATCGTTTTTTTTTTTTTTTTTTTGTTTTGTTTTTTGTTGTTTTTTTTTTTTTGTTTTTATTTTCAAGAATCGCTGATCCTACTACGATTGGTGGCAAGCGAAAAGGAATTCGGTATTTTTCTTAAGATGGGGGTTAATCTATCTTGTCTCCATGCTTCCTGAACAAGATTAATGAGTTAGGGCTAATAACATGGTACTTTTTTACATACGACATGCGCATTCTCAGTCTATAGCCTATTGCAGCATTTAACTCACCGTGGATTTCAGAATGATGCGTATTTCGTGAAAGTGACCACTCATCACGAAAACATACCTATATAATTTTGACCCCCTTAAACCCCACTTTTATATAGTAAAACTGGGGTTTACAGGGGTATACATTATTTTTCTTATTTCTGCTCAAAAACATAGATTGTGGGTACTCGTTAGAACCGCCTCGCCGAGGCAGTTCTAACGGGTACCCACAATCTATGTTTTGTGCAGAATTATGAAAAAAAAAATAATTTTTTATCTAAAAATTTTCAGTTTTTGGAGGTGAAATTTTCTATATATTTGAATAGGCGTGTTTTCGTAATGTGTGCCATACGGCATCTGTTTGTACATCCACACTGACTGATCTGTGCCTTCCCTGTGTATTCTAGGGTATCCACTCCATTCTGTAAGCAGACAGCGCATGCTCTGATCAGGTTGTTCTGTTCCTATATTTACATTAACACACATCACGAAAACATACGTATATAATTTTGATCCCCTTAAACCCCACTTTTATATAGTAAAACTGGGGTTTACAGGGGTATACATTATTTTTCTTATTTCTGCTCAAAAACATAGATTGTGGGTACTCGTTAGAACCGCCTCGCCGAGGCGGTTCTAACGCGTACCCACAATCTATGTTCTGTGCAAAAATATGAAAAAAATATCACTTTTTTTATCTAAAAAAATTCAGTTTTTGGAGGTGAAATTTTCTATATATTTGAATAGGCGTGTTTTCGTAATGTGTGCCATACGGCATCTGTTTGTACATCCACACTGACTGATCTGTGCCTTCCCTGTGTATTCTAGGGTATCCACTGCATTCTGTAAGCAGACAGCGCATACTCTGATCAGGTTGTGTTGTTCCTATATTTACATTAACACACATCACGATAACATACGTATATAATTTTGACCCCCTTAAACCCTACTTTTATATAGTAAAACTGGGGTTTACAGGGGTATACATTATTTTTCTTATTTCTGCTCAAAAACATAGATTGTGGGTACTCGTTAGAACCGCCTCGGCGAGGCGGTTCTAACGCGTTCCCACAATCTATGTTTTGAGCAGAAATATGAAAAATATCAGAATTCTTTATCTGAAAATTTTCATTTTTTGGTGGTGAAATTTTCAATATATTTGAATAGGCGTGTTTTCGTAATGTGTATGTAAATGTATACGTCTAAGCCATAGCTCTAGATAAAGTCAAAGTTTTTGACAAATTTAGCCAGCGCACGACAAAATCTACAATAAAACCTGTGTGACCCGCAAAGACTCGGATAAGCATGTACCTCATCTGAATCTGTACATCATCTGAGCTATTGGAGGTTTTCATTACGAAAACAAGCCTATTCAAATATACTAAAATTTTTACCAGCAAAATAAAATGAAAATTTTCAGATAAAATTTCAGATATTTTTCATATTTCTGCTCAAAACATAGATTGAGGGTACTCGTTAGAACCGCCTCGACGAGGCGGTTCTAACGAGTACCCACAATCTATTGTTTAGAGCAGAAATAAGAACAATAATGTATACACCCCAGTTTTACTATATAAAAGTGGGGTTTAAGGGGGTTAACATTATATAGGTATGTTTTCGTGATGTGTTGTGCGCTGGCTCAAATATATATATATATATATATATATATATATATATATATATATATATATATATATATATATATATATATATATATATATATATATATATATATTCACATTTTTTCACTAATGTTGGTACTCATGGGAAGCACCAGATAATGAGTACCCACAGCATATATGTTTTTTATCAAGAAATAGGAAAAACATTATCATATGACGTCGCTATTATTTAGTGGACAACGTCATTTATTTTATTGCAAGCGGTGAAATCTATGTATATCTGAAATGAATGAAATAATATTTTGTTACAAGGGAAAAAATATCGACTGTGTTATTTTCACTACTCGTTTCGTAATACTTCGGTAGTCTTCATTGTTACCCTAACAGATGGAAATGGCCACTTCGTTTGTTTGAACGCCTGTAAAGCCTCTGTTTCTGAAAAAAAAAAAAAAAAAAAAAAAAAAAAAAACTATCAAGTGTGGGGAACAGTTTAGTATCAAAATTATTTTCTATACCGAAATTTGGTATTGTCTGTACAGTGTTTCATGTGGTAGGTACTGAACGTCGATGTCATAACGTTTGTGTTTTGTTTGGCGACGCCAATTGTGACGCCAGGAACATTTTATCATGGAAACAATAAAATTAAAGGAAAATTTACGCTTTTATAGTAAATACCATAAGTATTTTCATCTCGTGTAATAAAAACATTCAAATTTTCACTCGTGCTTCGCACTCGTGAAAATACTGATGTTTTCATTACACTCGATGAAAATATTTCTGGTATTCACTTCAAAAGAGTGAATATCCTTTCGGTCATAAAAACTCTTATTAGTCAGGGCAAATTAAACAGACGATAAATTGACGATATGGTTTTTCTTTTTTTTTTTTTTTGTTTTTTTTTTTTTTTTTTTGTTTTTTTTTTTTTTTTTTTTTTGTTGTTTGTTTTTTTGTTGTTGTTTTTTTTTGTTTGTTTTTTTGTTGTTGTTGTTTTTTTTGTTTGTTTTTTTTGTTTTTTTTTTACCTTATTTTTCATAGAAAATACATTTAATGCAATTTCCCCTGAGACAATGTGCATGAAACATCTTTTTTTTTTTTTTTGTCTAGAGAAATAAAACATATTACAAAATGTCGTCTGCTGAAACTACTGTTTACTGGCTGTCCGAATACATACATGTACGGTAAACAGGGCGGCGGTTTTGAAACGCGGCGTCTCATAAGGGTCTACACAGTTAGCCACTCATCCAGCACTTTTTTTGACACTGCATTGAGCCCTCTTTTCAGGTAGTAAATTATACTTGTTCAAATTTTAGAAAAAAGTATGAGGTGTCCGAATATTTAGGATAAATACGGTATTACTCGTCATGCCAGGCGTTAACCATCTTCAACTGATCGCTTGCACATAACGTAATGCCAGCTGATAAAAGCATATAAAAAGGTCAAAGATGAGATTATGGATGATAGACTGCAACATCATTAGGCAAATAATGGTAATAAAAAGCATGAAGACGTCTGCTTTAGACTCAATAATGCCAAAATTACTTGTTATCGCTAATACTTATCAAGGCATGCGCAAAGTGGCACAACGGGTTTTGTTTTCATTTTTGAACGTATTGAAAAAAAAAAAAAAAAAAAATCCATCTCATCATATGAAATATTTATTGAAGCGGTGGCATGGAGGGCGGGAGTTAAAAAAAAAAAAAAAAAAAAGAAAACAAACAGACAACAATATTTTCATTGCTGCAATAGCTAGTTCAGCCAGCGCAGCCTGTTTAATGCTTTTGAAGTTCGTCGCTGTATTTTTAGATATCTAGGAACTATCAGACTGGGTGGATGTACCTGTTTGTTAGTGTTTTAGTTCACAGATGTTAAGCCCTTGATACGACTGAAGAAAAAAAAAGAGTTTGGGTAGACTAGCATTTATATTTATGCTACGTTGAATTTTATTAGTGAGACTGCGCGTTAGTGTTTGAAAATTATTTATTTATTTATTTATTTAAGTCTATATAAGAATTGATTTTTTTGTCATTCGTTTCATCGAGCCATGAATGAAAACAAATGAAGAACGCTTTGCATGATGCGCTACGCGCATTCATGCATAACAAGGTTCATTCATTGCTCGAGGAATGAAAAAAAATCAAGTATCAATTCTTATAATTAATTTTCTGTTTGAAATTTTCATAAATTCGCTTCGGAAATGGTAAAAACATCGTATTTTTCCTTCAGCTGGGAGTACTGTCTTTTTGGGCTGTATAATTAACCTTACCTTGCAATTTGGCTTGCCAATTTGATAAACAGGAAGAATTCCAAACAGTCACGAAGAGCTCACCTTGTTTAGTAGTACATTAATTAGCATTTGATATATTCAGATAAAGATACAAACAAAAGTACAATATTACTGAAACTGTATTGATCTTTCAGCACAATAATAGCGGCGTGGCATGCGAATCCCTTTTTAAAAGGTCCTGTCATTTTCGCAAAAGAAGCAAAAACAGCCTCCTTTGAGAAGGGAGGTAAATAGTATTCTAGCTGGAGTTTTAGCAACGTTTACTGCTCGGTCGTATCTAGAAACTGGGAAGCTCTGTTGAACCGTAAATTTCACACTTCGTAAATTTCACGCCGTGAAGAATTGGTACCAAATCATCACAGCGCGTGAAGAATTGGTACCAATACGTCACGGATTTCATACCAATATTTCTCACGTGTGAGAGAAATACGCACGTAGTTAAATTTCATGTAGCAATCATGCATATTCCTCACATCGATAAAATACCCACCAAAGCTGCTGCATTTTGCATTCGATTCCAATTCTTCACACGCATACCATAATTTTATAAATGTGGAAGGAAATTCCAATGTTTAACTGTTACTGTAATTTCTGACGTGTGAAGAACTGGTGCGACTTTTTCTCGGGTGTGAAGAATTGGTACCAATTCCTCACACATGTGAAGAATTGGTATCCATTCCTCAGGGTTTCCAAACACGCGTATCATTGAGACTGGTCATTAAGTTTTTAGCTCAAGTTAGCCGCAGACTCACCAAGTGAGTTTATAGTATACCTATGCTCCGGCATCTGTCGTCGTCCGTTCACATTCTTCAAACATTTCCTCTGAAACCGACTGGCCAATCAAAGCCAAAATTTGTGTTGAGCCTCTATGAGTAGGGGGAACGATAGTTTGTTCGCGTCACATGACCAAGATGGCTATCACGCCCATATATGGTAAAACCATTAAAAATTTTCTCTAGAACCAGTGGACTGATTTTCAAGAAACTTGGTATGTAGCATCTAGGACTCCAGCCCATCATAATTTGTTCAAATGATGACCCTAGGTTTACCCTAACTTATTTCTAGACAAGGTCAAATTTTGTAACTTAGCCTTTTCTATAGGAAAAAGTGAAATAGTTAATTTTTCAGAAACTATTGCAGAAAATTTGGTAGATGCAGGCAACTAATTGCGATTCTTCACATGTGTGAGGATTTGGTACCGATTCCTCACATGTGTGAAGTATTGGTACCAATTCTTCTCATGTAAGAGGATGTGGTACCAATTCGTCTCATGTTTGAGGAATTTGTACCAATTCTTCACATGTAAGAGGAATTGGTACCAATTCTTCACATGTAAGAGGAATTGGTACCAATTTTTCACTTGTAAGAGGAATTGGTACCAATTCTTCACACATGTAAGAGTAATTGGTACCAATTCTTCACACCCCAAAAAAACACAGGTCACAGGTGTGACGAATACTTACCAATTCTTTACACGTCAGAAATTATCAACGAATTCTTCACATGTGTGAGGAATTGGTACCAATTCTTCACATGTGTTAGGAACTGGTTCACCCTAGAAAAAGTTCTTCCAATACTTACCAGTTCTTCACATGTCAGAAATTATCAACATGAGAAATTTGAGCACAAATTTTAGACCCCAAAATTTATCGAAATTGACCATACGTAAATTTCACATTTGGCAAATGTGACGTATTGGTACCAATTCTTCTTATGGGTGTGAAATTTACGAAATGAGGAATTTACGGTTCAACAAAGCTCAAAACATACCTGTATTCTTTTGATGATGAAAATCGCTGTCTCTTTGTCTTCCTGATTTGATAATGCCTTAAGTGGAATGGACACACTTTCAGGTTAGGCAACTGTCAAATTATTCCCTCTTCTGAAAAGGGGTCTACTATAAAAGAAAAGAATTTGCTCCCGAAGGGAGCAAATTCTTTTTTTTTTTTTTTTTTTTTTTTTTTTTGAATAGACCCCTTTTTAGAAGGGTTTTAGAACAGATCCCTTTTTAGAATGGGTTTAGTTTAGGAGCAAATTCTTTCTTTTTAGAATAGACCGCTTTTAAGAAGGGGTTTAGTTTGGGAGCAAATTCTTTCTTTTAGAGAGTCTGTTTAAGAAGGGGTTTACTTTGTGAGCAAATTCTTTCTTTTCAGAATAGACTCCTTTTTAGAAGGGGTTTAGTTTTGGAAAAATTCTTTCTTTTTATAATAGATCCCTTTTTAGAAGGGGTTTAGTTTGGGAGCAAATTCTCCCTTTTTAGAATAGACCCCTTTTAGAAGGTGTTTAATTTGGGAGCAAATTCTTTCTTTGTAGAAAGACCCTTTTTCAAATGGGTTTAGTTTTGGAGCAAATTCTTTCTTTTTAGAATTGACCCTTTTTCAGAAGGAGCTTGGTGTACAGGAAAGCTAACAGAAAGTCAGACACGATATTCCCCTTTTTCAAAGTGTGAAAATTCTACAAAGTGTATCAAGTCCCTTTGGCTGCTACCATGCGGAGAGCCCAAGCAATCCAAATGCCACAAATATTGTCCAGTCAGAGATTACACTTAGTGGCTTTCCTAGAGAAGAAATATCCACCCTTTGCTATAAGTTGTCTGAAACATATCATATTCAAAACACATATAATGTTTAGTTTGGATAATTTCACTATATGTATGTAATGATTATAGAAATTTACATGAATCGAGGAAATTTTCAACGGTTCACATTGATGATAACAGACTGTCATATTTATAAGATAAGAACAATGACTGACCGGTAAGGAGACATTAGGTATATCAGGACTCAAAGTAAGATCTTTATACCACCAAACGTATTTTTTCTTATTTCTCCACGATACTGTATCCAGTTCAACGTATTTTGTGACAGTTCATTAGTGTTCGTAAGCTGAACCTAAAGATGTCTAACGACAGCTCAAATGACGCACAACGCACGAAAACGGGCCCTTATGCGAATTGCGGACAACGCAGGCCCAGATCAGCCTGCGCATAAGCACAGGCTGATCAGGGCCTTCATTGTCCGCTTACAGAATCAATGGATATTGTAGTATATGTCGACGAACAGAGAATGTCCAGATCAGACAACACGGATGCGCACGCTCATCTGGACCTTCGCTGTTTGCATATGGCATAATGGCTTTTTTCTCAAGTTAGGCATCAAATTATCTAAACGCACCTATTTAAAATGTATTCATCTAAGCCAAGGCTGTAGATAAGCATGAGCCTGTTCCAGAAGGTTGGATGAAGGCCTCAACTTGATTCAGAAGGTTGGTGCCAGACTACTGCTGTCTGGTCGGGTCCATCGTCGTTCAACTTGCTCTAGCTTCAGACTGCATTAAGCCCTCTACTTGGTTTCATTGCGGTTTTGTGATTATTTGTGTTTTAGTGTGATGTTTCAAAGATGAGATAGAGGTCCTACACGGACCAAATACATATTAGATTTTGTAATTTTGAATACAAATTTGTAATTTTGAACTGAATAACATGAATAATAATTAACCCATTTGTAGTCGGGAGACCTCTGAAAGGATAATTGGCAAACAGTGCAGACCCAGATCAGACGCCGCAGAACGCAGAAAGTTTAACCATTTTCTCTAGGAATATCTGAATCTCATAGCCTGACCTACCTAAAATTGAAATGGGACTATTTCAATATATAGTGTGGGTGAGTTCATTCAGTCTACAATGGGTTTAGAAAAACTAAATTCATCCCTCGTTAGTAGTTTACCTTTCCAAGGCGGTTCCTTCGTTGCAGTGCTTCTTTGTTATTGCAACTGTGACGTTGCGTCTTGTCATTGTTGTTTCCTCATTCCTTTTTCTTTCAGATCTTTGGGAAAGCCGAGCCTCGTGACGAGTAATTTCATTAATACTGTTTACTATCGCCCGATCCTTATTCTGTGCCTCCCTTTCTTTGTTCTTCTGTTTGGGAAACGGCTCAATAGAATCTAATTAATGACTGCGCTGAGCCGGAAGAAAGCTTTTACGATGAATTTTGAAACCGCAGTGTGACTTAAGTTGCCTATCTAACTTTCATTTATTCAGAAAAAGCCATTCTATAAGTCCGTGTACTTTGGAATAAGTGGGGTTCTTGTGCAGATCAAACAGTAAAACAGTAAAACATTTAACATCACGAAAACATACCTATATAATTTTGACCCCCTTAAACCCAACTTTTATATGGTAAAACTGGGGTTTACAGGGGTATATATTATTTTTGCTTCTTTCTGCTCAAAAGCATAGATTGTGAATACTCGTTAGAACCGCCTCAGCGAGGCGGTTCTAACGAGTACCCACAATCTATGTTTTGAACAGAAATATGAAACATATCAGAATTTTTATCTGAAAACATTCAGTTTCTGGTGGTGAAATTTTCAATATATTTGAATAGGCGTGTTTTCGAAATGATATGACAGTTTTGTAATATAACAAGGTACATGAAACCTAACATATCCGTTGGTGCCCTTGTCCCTCTTATATATATATATATATATATATATATATATATATATATATATATATATATATATATATATATATATATATATATATATATATATAAGAGAGAGAGAGAGATAGAGAGAAAGAGCGAGAGATAGACAGACAGACAGAGCATCCTACTTACATTTTGAGACTATTTCTTGTGTTGTAACCTTATACTATTTATTTCGTAGAATTGATAATCGTGAATAAATTGAGTCATTCCAACCTGTTAGGACACCCTTAAATATTGTTAAAGAGATTTTGTTATTATGAAACAATTAGTATATCTGGGTTGCGTTCAGTAAAGCAAATCATTCGCGAGAGTTTTTTTCAAAAACTTCTGAAAGTTATTGTACACTCGTCTGACCTCAGATTAGAGGGTAGCCGTTATTCTCGTTGACGCGACCTGATATTAAAGCTGAGTCTTCGCTCGTCGCAAATCGATTTGTTAGTTTAGTCAGGAGGTGACTAAAATATCATGTGCAGTTAAGTCATACTGTATTTGAAATGAATATTAGTAGTCACATTCTCTCCGCATGTGACCTATGTGGTTTAATGCCTAAATGGGAAATGTGCAGAAAAAATGCCTGTCATATTTGTATGAATATTCCATATAGTGCTGGTCTATGTTCGGAAATAAACTTATCCTTAGAATTTTATAAAGGCTCGAATGTATTATATAAACCCAGTAAACATTTCCATGCTTTTGTTACGAACAAGCATGCAAATATTTCAGTTGCATAGGCCGCCGTTTTGGTTGTGCCAAAAGACAGCATGGGATTAGTTTGCGAATATTCACTACTCTCCACCGAAAACAGTCACAACTGAACGGAAAGTTTGCTTTTTTTGCGAGTGACCGCGAATATCTCGGGTAACTGAACGCAGTCCTGGTTTGAGAGTTTGTTTAATAAGTCGTTCTGTACTGCTGTATTACAGATGCTACTCTCCTTGTTGAGTCTGATGGTGACCGGAATTCTTCATGTAGAATGTAAGTCACAAACACAATATTTCTAAGCTGATGCCATTTATTTCATTACCGTTTGCAAAGATGTACATGTACTTATGGAATACAATATAAACTATTTTATTTCTTTAACGATTTACGAAAACATCTGCACTCATCGTGTCTATTACATTTTGAAACCCTTTTTTTTTCAGTTGTTACTACAGTCGACTCTCGTTATCTGGAATTCCAAGGGACTCTCTGAAACACTTCGAGATATCCGTACCTCGAAATATCAGAGTTGCAGAAGTAAGGAAAACAATAAATCGAACAACCACATTTAACAAATGAATATGTAATTTGACTCCTGAAGTTAGAGACATATTGAAAATATTGTGGAAAAGAGGAGAAATTCAGGAGCAATTTCTCCTCTTTTCCACAATATTTTTTACCTGTTGTTAGATTTTCATTTTTTAGGCAGGGACCAGATTTTCACTTCGAGATAAGCGGTTATACGAGATAAGCGAGGTCGAGAAAACGAGAGTCAACTGTATATCAAAACATTTACATTCATGTTTACATACGAACATGTTTAAATTATTTCCTACAGCTGTAGTTTTGTGGTCATGGAGACACGAAACCAGCCCAAGAAACATCGAAGATTTACTGAAGCAGAAATTTGACGTCATAAACACTCAAGGCCATTTTGGTGTCGGTGCAAATGACTCGCTGTCATTGGCGGAAGACCCGCAACACCCGGGACAGTATGTCATGAAAGTTTTCTACAAGAAGGGTAAATTGTTTATTGACATAACAAACAAAAATACATCGAACTTTTAAGGTCAAATAAAGACGAAAATTGTCGGACATTTTGAGTCACAGTCAGAAAGCATGAACTCTCTTACTCGTATAATCTCCTCCAAAAATGCAATAAAATTAGGGGATAACTGCATTCAAATTTGTCATTTGGGGAGGTAAATCAGCGGTTTTACGGTCGGAAATTTCGTTTTACGGCGACAAATTTGAATGCAGTTATCCCTATTCTAATGCATTTATTCATTTTTTTTCTGTTGAAAAATGTACTATTTGCAGAAAGCGACAAGTGCTGTGAATGCCAGCCAATGAGAAGCGACGTTACGTGATGACGTCGGATTTCCGACAGTATATCACAGAATATACCGTCGCAAATTTTGACGTTATCCAATCAGGCGTCGCGTTACATACGCAAGTGCATTAGAATGATAATTGATTGATTGAGTTGGGGTTTAACGACACGTCAACCCGCGTGGGTCATTTTGTGTTGTCTCCCGGAGAAATGGAGAAGAGAGATAGTAGAAATAGTAGAGGAGATGAAAGAGGGGCAGGAAAGAAAAGAAAATGAATGACAGTGAAGAAACAGAAGAAATAAAAACATTCCCCCTCTACTTTTACTTGCTGCAAGGATAGCAGGCCTTACCCAACTGTAAGCCAATATCAGTTGGACGCCCCGTTGACGTAAGATATACGACACCTTTGCCTCACCCAACCACCCATGCGATAAAATGATAAATGAAATAATTAAAAGCGTCATATATTTCTTTACAAAATGTCGATTGTATTTCCTGTTATATTATGAAAGAAAGATATACTTGCGGCTCCATTGCGCAGTCGGTAGGGCGCCTGACTGCTGATCCAAAGGTCACAAGTTCATTTCTATGGTCATTATCCCCCTTTCGCTGATTTAAGAAGGGCAGTTGCAGTTACTGGCGAAAGTATGTGTACAAGTAGAATCTACTGGTCAGCCACTTAGAGGACTGCCTCCCAGGAAAAATGTGTTTTTTTAACTGACCAACTCAACATGACTTTAGCGGTGTTGTTTAGGCCGTAAAACTCCATTTCAAACAATGATACCAAAATGCGTTCAGAAAGGAAAACATATTTGTGTTACCCAATTCCATTGATTATTGCATTTGTTCTGAATACACACGGGGCCATTTTATTTCTAACATTTATAAAATGTACACGTCTTAGCCATAGCTAGGTTTAAACAGTGGTTGCTAAACATATTGATACTTTTCTGATTTCTGCATAAAAAATTATTGTGGTTACTCATTAATTAGAAGCTCCTTCCTATGAACACCTACAGAATAGACCTATGTGGAGAAGCGCTTCTAATGAGTGCCCTTAGCGTATGTTTTAGTGTAGAAATCAGAAAAATATTTATATTGATAAGCTTTTTATCAACAGCTAGGAACTTCCATTGGATTTTCGCAATATGATATAGGAAAATGGAAATATTTTGGTAATTAAGCAAACTATGGTTTATGTAGTAAAAAGCATGCTGGGAGTAAAAAGAAAACTCGTTGAAAAGGTGATTCAAAATTCTCAAAACTTAACCCATTTATGCCTAGCGTCCCACAAATAAAATAGGGACATTGGCAAACAGTATAGGGCCAGATCAAACTCCGCAGAATGCAGCGTTTGATCAGGATC
The DNA here is from genome assembly GCA_964016985.1 of Anodontia alba. Classification (NCBI taxonomy): domain Eukaryota; kingdom Metazoa; phylum Mollusca; class Bivalvia; order Lucinida; family Lucinidae; genus Anodontia; species Anodontia alba. The sequence goes on from OZ024824.1 coordinate 83,980,882, forward strand.
TTCACTGTTTGCATTTAAAACAGGGGTCGCTTTAAAATATGGTAATGATACCATGTAGCCAGACACCCCGTCTGTTGCAAATAAACCGATTCAAAGAGTTATGGTAGAATAGTCCACTCGACATAAATAGGCTAACAACATAGACCCTTGTATATACATCTGTTTTTACAATATATTTTGGGAGGAAATGGTGTACGCATTACATAGACTTGTACGCATTATATAGACTTGGGCCCATTGTGGTACGTTTGAAAATGGAGTTCTGCTCATGTATACGCAAGAGGGCGTAAGCAGTGTTGCAAACTTCATTACTGCTTATGAAGAGTCTCAATAAAACCGAGACTCCCATTTTCTAATCTGTACTGTGTTCTTTGTTTCCAAAGACAATCTTTTTGACGTTTATTTTACTACACTGCGGTGGCGGTAGAACGTCTCTCCATACTTCACCATAGTACAGATTATATTTCATTTCCTTTGGGAGCATTGGGCCCATTGTGGTATATTTGAAAATGGAGTTCTGCTCATGTATACACAAGAGGGTGTAAGCAGTGTTGTAAACTTCATTATTGCTTATGAAGAGTCTCAATAAAACCGAGACTCGCATTTCTAATCTGCGGTGTGTTCTTTGTTTCTAAAGGCACTCTTTTTGCTGTTTATTGTAAATATAACGTAATGCAGTCTGAGTCCGAAGTTGCACAGACGTCATGGGATCAACAAGGATATAACTGTATCGACGGGTCGGATATTTCCGGGTTTATCCTCTTCCATATATCTACAGTAAACAATGTACTTGTTTGATCAGGTGCTACATTACTTGACTTTCAGTGAGCATTTCATTACGAAAACACGCCTATTCAAATATATAGAAAATTTCACCCCCAAAAACTGAAAATTTTCAGATAAAAAACTCTGATATTTTTTCATATTTCCGCTCAAAACATAGATTGTGGGTACTCGTTAGAACCACCTCGGCGAGGCGGTTCTAACGAGTATCCACAATCTATGTTTTTGAGCAGAAATAAGAAAATAATGTATACCCCGTAAACCCCAGTTTTACTATAAAAAAAAGTGGGGTTTAAGAGGGTCAAAATTATATAGGCATTATTTTCGTGATGTTATGAGACGCATAAAGTAGTTAAGCAATATATATAACAAAACATATCTTGGTCCCAGCATACGTATTCTTTATTACAGGAACATACACAAACCACAATTCGCAAGGCATTCCTTGCAGTCGTGGAAAAAATTGCCAGACAGGTGTCCAGTTCTACATCCAACCAAAGGTTTGCTCACGTCTTCACAACAATTACCTTGGAGTATGAGGTAAAACTGTTCCATTCGAGTAATATCCTATTTTATATTCCTGTTTTATATTCGCTACACTTTGCATATGTGCCCGATCAGAACCAGTTTGTAGGAAACCTGAGAGCCGGAATTTGATTTTTACGTTAACCCATTGTGGACTGAATGAACTCTTCCACATTATATATTGGAAGAGTTCAGTTTCGATTTTAGGTATGTCAGGTTATGTGATGTAGATATTCCTAAAGAAAAATGGTTGAACTATTTGCAAACAGTGGAGAAGCCATTGTTTCTTAATCTTCAAGTTCTTCGTTCGGTTTTCCATGAGGTGCCGTTAACTCTTTTGTGCTGTCATTTCAAGCCATTTACTTTAGAAATGAACCGCAAGGATAGAATTCGTGCCACAGACATGTGCGTCTAACGAAGATTAAGATCAGCCTTCAAATTCGCATAGTCATATCAGAATTTTCACTGGGCGCATTTTTGATAGCCAGGGACGCAACACCTCTTCATGCGGGCAGCGAAGACTCTGATCAGACTGCGCAGATGCACAGTCTGATTTAAGTCATCGTTGGGCGCACATGTCCGAGGGTAAGTATTCTCACTTCGCGGATCAAATATATAAAACTCGTCTCTGTCATGAATAAAAGTATTTTATGTACAGGTCTTACAGTCCTGTGTGTTATGGGGTCCCATGACAGGAACACTTGTTGACAATAATGGAGCGACTGGTGATAAATCCATATGGACGCTGGCGAAACACTTCTCAAGTACCGTTATTGTGTTTATAATATATGTTGGTTAATTCCTTCAGTGATACATCTGTTGATCCCTAATTTTTTCAGGTGTATTTTGATCGAACGTTTCTCTGGCAAAAAGGAGGCAAGCTGCCAGGCTTATGGGGTGGATCGAGAAATTGCACTGGCGCTAAAACGAGTGACACATGTTTTTCTTTCCGTTTAATGTGGCGCAAAGATGGTGATGGCGAAGTTTTTACCTACATGACACATGACCAGATGCCATCTTGGACTGAATGGTGCCAAGAGCTGGCAGATGTAGACCTCTACAGACGAGTACACTGTACGGGTTATGCCGCGATACAAATCGGGACAAAAAGTTTTAGGTTTCGTCACGAGAAATGGCACAAAGTTCGCATGACAGTCCATCTGAATTCTCAAAGAGGTCAACCTGGATATATAAGTTTATGGCTTGACGACCATGCTGAAGTACATGCGACAGATGTTGTCATGCGAAGTCGTTTTGACTTTGGTATAGATGGTATATTATTTTCTACTTTCTATGGTGGAAGTGATCCGACCTGGGCTTGTCCTGCTGACACGTACACCTATTTCAGGAATATGAAACTTTCCACGAATGTAGAACTGCCACGTATAGATGAGCTTTTGGGTTAAATATTACATTTTCCATCTATTAAGTGTCTATCGCGTTGACGTCTATACACATGTTTAGTAAATATATATAATTATATCCTGCTTTGCATCAATCGGGTTGCCTGTATTGTCAGTAAATCTTTCCGTACAACAATGACTGTTGCCCCTCTACGGTGTGCATTTATTTGCCTTATTGAAATAACAGTTATTTCAATGTGTTATTGGCTAATATTATGAAATGTACATACAGAGCGCTTGTTTTCACAATCAAATTTACTACTTTACCATCCTCCCCAAAAAGCGCAGGCACGCATTTTATTGTCACTCATCTACTCTCAGCAACTGAGAACAACAATTCTCTTAATTACCAAGTTATTTATTATTCAAATATCAAAATTGATGCAAATATGAGAATACTTCCTGTTTGCTTTCCTGCACTCCAAATCCTTGCTGAAAAAGGATCTATTCTGTCAAGAAAGGATCTACTCAAAAGGAAAGACATTGCTCCCTGAAAGCAATGTCTTTCCTTTTAGAGTAGATCCTTTTTCAGAAGCAGTAAAAAATGAGTACTTGTGAGTTCTCTTCAGAACGGCTTTAAAAGAGGACTATTGATACAATACCAATGTATAAATGAAGAACGATGATTTCATTATCATTACGAAAACACGCCTATTCAAATATATTGAAAATTCTGACATTTTTCATATTTCTGCCCAAAACATAGATTATGGGTACTCGTTAGAACCGCCTCGCCGAGGCGGTTCTAACGAGTACCCACAATCTATGATTTTGAGCAGAAATAAGAAAAATAATGTATACCCCTGTAAACCCCAGTTTTACTGTATAAAAGTGGGGTTTAAGGGGGTCACAATTATATAGGTATGTTTTCGTGATGGAAAGCGTTAAAAAATTTATATATCTAAATACAACTTATAGCTGGAACGGTGAAAGAATACTTAGATCACAGAAACTTCAGAAACTACGTGATATTTTGTTTATTTTCTTCCCTAGTAAGAAGTGTCAATTCTTTATCTGACAGGGAATCGTTTTCCTTCTTCTTATGTTTGCTGCAAAGATCAAAAAGAGGATAATACACATTCCATCAAATATGATAATATTATTTCTCTAAAATCATCTATTTGAAAGGCAAACTGAAAATTAAAGTTAAAACAAATTGAAATATATATATATATATATATATATATATATATATATATATATATATATATATATATATATATATATATATATATATATATACATATATATATATACTAGGCCTCTAGTATATATCATATGTGTACGCTACATTACTTGTATTCATATGTTATCTGAACGTCATAGGTCCAGGTAAAAGGGCATATTCATCAGACGGTGTTCTGTTATTTTTGTGCCAAAACATATTTTGTGGATATTCATTGGAATTGCCTAACTGACGATTACATTAAATATCTGCAAGATATGTTTCGGTGCAACAATTACCAAAAATATCCTAAAATAAAACCTGAATAACCTAAAATTATAACATTGAAAACATTCATCATATTAATTTACCAGTATATATCATTACATAGATGTAAACAATCACACTTTACCCTGATTCATAACGCTGTATTTGTATTATTTTATTGGGTCGATTGTTTACAATCGAGTCATATTATAAAAACCCAAAATCTCTAAAGGTAGTTGTCCATGTGATTATTATTGACCAATGTTATCAAACCGTGCGATAGATAAAATCCAGGTAACAGTTATTTATAGCCGTGCTATTCTTGTTATCTGTAAAAACTGGACATTGGCAAACAGTGCAGACGCAGATCAGATGCCGCAATATGCGCCGTCTGATCAGGGTCTGCACTGTTTGCTTAAATGACAGGAAGTTAAGGATTAAATGAAACAATCTTACGTCCCCGTTCAGGACCATTTATTCAGCCTACACTCAGAGACAATCGACCAACCAGTGCTTTCATTACTTTGATTTAATTTAGGAACTACAAGTAATAAGAAGCGAAATCCTCCAGTGGTGAGGTAATACTAGCATATAAGAAAGTAAATCAAACAATTATAATAAAAAAAAATCATAATTAATACCGTCCTAGCAATTTAGCCTCTTCGATCGTATTTGGAAGGTCTTCATATCTGGTTTATGGCAGAAACATGGCTAAAATGCCCTCTGCTACAGCTCCGCCCCAAAATATTAGAAGAGGTAATGCCGTACCAAAGTTCCCACCTACAATTGTTCCCTGAAAACATAGCCATTAAAAGCCAGGACATTTCCAACATGTCCACACATTTACCAGTTATTACCTACGTCCCAAGAATAGGACACTTGTAGAACGCAGCCCGTCTGATCAGGGTTTACAATGTTTGTATTAAACTTAGGCATTCATGTAGAAGAAATAATAAAACTAAACTAAAGCAGACTCTCCTGAACTGAATATGGACATGTGCAAAGAATGAAGTAGACGCGCCCACGGAGAATTAATGGGTTCGTGTTACAAGTGAAATATTATATGTAATGGGCCTTGACCGGTATGCAAATAGGATAGACCAATCCAATACATATAGTCTGATCACAACCTTAGATACCGTTGAATATAAGAACACCGCAGACTACGTGAGCATAATCGTTGCCTGTAAGGTCTTTTATGCATGAAGTTGCCTATAGGGTAGGGTTCCCACAAGATACATTTTGGATGCCGAAACGTCCATGTAGCCGAGTGATAGTGCTACCGACTTCGGATCAGTTGGTCCCGCCATCGAATCCTGCCGAAGGCGAAATACAGCTTATGACTATGCCGTATTCATAATAGTCTTTTATTTTCACCCTTCTGACGTTTCAATTAAAATCCAATTAAATAAAACATAAAACACAAATCACCATCATGTATGGCAGTAATTGTATTAAGTGTCGCCGTTGACATTTTGAGTACTTTATTTTTATTCCCACAGAGGGGTTTCCTTGGACCGTGATATCTTTGTTATTTCTCCAGCAATATATATACGCAGTGTCATTACACCATATTAGATTCTTTTTTGCTGTATTATTAATGATTTCCACATATTCATGGAGAAACCAGTAAGCAAAGTCATCCGGCACTGTGTTTTATCTGGCGCCTTGTTACTCTTCACTGGGCGCATTTTGGATAACCAAAGATGCATATTTTTTCCGACAACGAAGAGACTAATCAGACAGCGCGGATGAGCAGGCTATCTGAGTCTTCGTTGGGCGCACGTTTGACTGATATCAGGATTCTTCTTCGTCTGTTGATTACGAGACAGCTGCAGATATGAGAATTTCATATTACACTGAATTTAAATTGAGACGAAGCTTAAGCTTTTCCACTATCTAGGCTAATTTACCAGACGACAAATTGATGAAAGTTCTCCTAAAGAATTTCCATTTTCCATGAAAGTAAGCTTCGACATTTCATGCAAATTGTCTCCTTAGAAGACAATTTGCATGAAACGCCAAAGCCTATTTTCTGGAAGAAAAAGAAACATATTGCAAAATGTCATCTGTTGAATTTTTCCCAGCATGCTTTGTGTTAAACAGAGACGAAGCCTGACTTTTGACTATGCATATATTATATCTTACCAGTTCAGCAATATACGGTGCGAGCATAGCTCCAACCCTCGCCCAGAGAGAGCTACCACCTGTTATAGTGTTTCTGAACAAAGTGGGGAATAGTTCAGGCGTGTATACGTAAATACAGGCGAATGCGCACGTAGAACCCAAACGTCCAATCATGTTCAAGGTTATTATCAACCACTGCAAAGCTAAAAAAAGAAGGAAATACGTATATCAGACCCATTTCTAATATGCGATACCTAGCGCTGCGCAGATGAGTTGTTGCTTAAAGGATACCTAGACCAGTATGCATAGCACGGCATCACACATAGAGCAATCAACTCACGCCAGAGTGCTGTTAGGTGATAATTAAGGATATGTTCGTTATTCCACATCAAAATGTGTGTAGTAGTATTCATAAGAAAGGTGGACAAGCATCAGATTCAAGTGAGCACTGGTCATATAATTTTCTGAAAAAATTATAAGTTTCTGAATACTACCCGTATCTAAAGCCTTGCTTTAACGTCAAATAGATTTAAAATTCCAAAACAAAAAGAACAAATATAAAAGCATTACTTAATATATGAACATTAATTATTCTGTATAATGATACCAAGACACCACGTTCTCCGCTATCACACTGAAAACCTGGCGGATGCGGGCTTTGAGGGAGCTGGTTGCTTTTCCGTTCTTTGTGCTATGAGTCAGGCGTTATGAGAAAGAAATTAAAGAGAAATCAGCAACAAGCTTTCACTTATTCAATATTTATTCACAAAAAAATAAGACAATATTCAAAACAAAAGAATGTAAGTAAACAATACCTTTCAAGTTTATGTCACAAAGTCCCTCAGATATAATCCACAAGAGTTTATAAAACAAATCCTTTGAATAACAGTTTCTGATCCCACAATGTGAAAGTCCCTGAACTCAGAATTTAAGTCCAGCATGAATAAAATGTTAAAGTAATCCAGTATAGAATAATTTCAGATGAAAGTGTACAAAGATGCCCATATGAAAATCTTTTCTCCTTGTATAATATCAAAGACCATTCTAGAAAAAGATTTTACTAGAGGCATCACTCATTTTCCAGTTTTAGTCAAGAACATTCTAAATGTTCTAGGACATGCTTAAAATAGCTCAGTCCAGAATCAAGAACATAAACAACATATTATTGTAAACATGTTTTTCCAGAAAGTTATTTATAGAAACATGAAAATAATGATAATTAAGATAATCAAAACACCCTATATATAACATTTCATTTGTGCCTTGTGTACTGTCTGCCTTGGTTTGTTTGATATTCCTCTTTGTGTAATTGGTAGGCTATGTTCTTGACTCTGGTTGTTCCTGGACATTCTTCTATACTTTTATATCATATATTATTAGATGATTTCACAGTTCCTATGATGTTAAACTTAATTTAAAGCTGTTTCCCTACGAGCATTGGCATAATAATTATCTAATTTAGAGGATTTGATAATAATGTTTTCCATATGTTCCCATTTTTATAGAATGCAAAAGTTCTTCTTTTGACGAGCATATTTCACATACCGGCTACACCGGCATTGTATGTTAATGTTATGTGCCCAAGAAATGATAAAATTATTAAACACATACATCTCAGTATCGCAAGAAGAAGGAAAGGAGGTGAAAAATTACGCGCAAAAGACGCACACATACCACAATCTCACAAGCAGAAAAGTAAAACGACGCCTGCACACAAACACAGAAGGAAACAAAATGGCGTCAATGAATAACCATAAAACATCAATACAAGCATGCATGGGTACCACTTTGTAACGGTCACGCTTGATGAATATCTGGGCCGCGCAAAGCGAAAAGGTGTCTTTAAGCTTACGTGATCAGCAAAGACTGGTCGGATCAGGACATTCGCTCTACGCTTACTAGGTCATTGGATACTATAGAATGGGTCAGTAGAGAGCACAGACCCTCGTGACATTTTGATACGGCACAGGATGATTTGAATCTGCGCATAATCCAGCTGTTTCAAGACCCTTTTCGCTTAATATATTTCGTACGACTTACAGTCTTTTCCGAAGATTGCCGGAAACAATGTCAGTATACAAGCTATGCCGCCAACCACCATAGAGGTGCAGTGGAATGCCCTCCTGTTTATTCTGAGGATGGCCACTAAACAAATCGTGTAGGCCGCGAATTCCACAAGACAACTAATCGAGTAATTCAGATACAAGTCACCACCAAGATTTCTCAGATTCAGAGCAAGACCATAAAATACCATAGATATCACCATCCTAACAGATACATATGTAAAGATTTTGAAATGTTTATATTGCTGTAATCTTGAAATAATGTTTGACAATGTTTGACAAAGAATAGACATAGAACGGATATTCTGTCTTGGCTACATAGCGCTTCTTAATTAGTTATTTTTCCATATTTGTTTTTTTCTGAAAACATGTTGAGGCTTCCTCGATACATATAACATACTTACATAACACGAACGGCTTTATATCGTTTTTATCCCGAGGGCAGCAAATTCTCTCCATTAAGAATTCTTTCCACATAGATAAAGAATTCATATGGTTGGAAATCGTATTCTTTTCTGCTAGATTATCTGCCTTGAGAACGAAGACACAAGCTTTGAAATTAAAGTGGTCTGTCTTTGAGATGTTTCTGTTCGCCTCAGATTAAATTACCATTTTACTATCTCGGTCTTTTGCAGTGAACAAACATAAATCTACATGTATCAATGTAATATAAACAAAAAAAATATTTTCCTTGCAATACACCCAGGTGGGTTAAAAATAACAGTCTAAAACGTCCCTGTTATAGTAATTAATTCCAGAAAGTAGTTTCGACACGTAGTGCTTTTTTGTTTAATCTATCGCGTTGAGCACATTTTTAATTACGTGATGTGTGTTTTATCTGACTGCTACCCCAAGTAATTTTAAGTCATTTCTTACTGAATTTACAATATACACTTTGGCTGATACGGTCTTGTTTAATTAACTAAAGCATATCTCAACTACGAGACGAGACAAGTAACAAAGTGGCTCTGAAAGAGTGTGACATAGATATTTTAAGGCTGCAAACATCCAAGGTATGGGAATAAAAATGCTAATACTGTTTTAAAACAAAACAAAAAAAAAAAAAAAAAAGACATTACCAATTTGCAAATACTATCAACATGCGTATACACATTTGACTGTCTGTGACGAGCTCTCTCACGCTTTCCTGCGATATTTGTTTTGTTTCTGTTGAAGGCTCTGAACTGTTCAGATTTATGTCTCGTCTATTAAACCTTGCTATTCGTTTCAGTATGCTTTCTGCTTGGGTTATACGCCCTTTTGATATCAGCCATCTAGGTGACTCTAAGGGCCCTGAGGGCCCTGAAATTACCAAACAAGACGAAATATTTAGACGTAAACGTCTAAGTACCGGCACAAATTTTGTTCATGTTTACTTAGAGATATGGGACAAATGTATACTAAAGTCTAATAAATTTTCAATGTAACAGGTAAAAAGGAACAACAATGTGATTCTTTAATGTATGCTTTATCAAGGTTTATCAAATTTTTGAATGACATGAGAATAAATTAGACGATAATCTGACAAGTATATAAAGCTAAACCATTTCACGTGGTACCACTAAAAAACGCCTGCGTGTAAAAGAAAAGACCTGTGTGGGCTGTACTATATTTTTATCAGGTATATAATGCCGAGAAATTTCTCGTGAAAAAAAAAAAGAAAGAAAAAAAAAAAAAAAAAACACACTCACACACACGAGAGCATGCAAAGCACATGAGCGTGCAATATAAAGAACATACGGGGACTGTACTGTATTTTGTTTTTCATCTGGAGATGATTCATGTTGTTAGAAATGTATTATAATATGCTCAATGTATGGTTCTTGCAATTATTGCCTGCAACATGTCAAACTCAAACTGCTAGAAAAACCGAACGGTCAATGAAAACAGCTACGCAAATGTGAACACACTGGGCATAGCACTATGTAAAATTATCATGGCAACAACAAAGGTGGACCTTGCACCTGAAGAAACCTTTTAGTTTATTTATAAAACATAGGTGACCATGCACCTGAATAAAGATTGCATGTACATACACATGTTCTAAATATAAGTGTTTTTTTGACGACTGACTATCGAGATATAAGCATTTGAAAACTTAACTGCAGCATAAGAGCACTTTACAGAAGTGTCCCAGATTTTGACCTCTAGCCCCATCCCGAGTCTTGAACTCGGGGTCCATTCTTATAGAATCGCAGAAGCCCCTCCTATGTACACATGCTCCAAATATGAATGCTTTCTGTTGCGCGACTGTTGAGATATGGAAATTAAAAAAGAAATTATCGCAGTGTGACGCTCACGAACACGTACCGTACAAGCTTTAGAATAGAAATAACAAAATTGATAAATGCAACTAATAAAGCAAGTTTTACTTTATAAAAGTGGTTTGATGGAATCTTCATTGCTTGTAAACCTGATGAAAGGTGATTATTATGCCTATGTTGAGAAAAGTATATATAATAGGAGTAGGATAAACATCTTTATCATACATTTACTAGAAAATATCTTCATTTTGCATATGTGATACTAACATGGCTTTCAAACACATATCACTCTTTGGACCGCAAACGGTGTGATAATGGGTCACGTGGGTGATACGGCTTTTTTGCCCTGGCAAAAAAAAAACATATCACCAGGTCACGTGGGTGATACGGCTTTTTTGCCCAGGCAAAAACCCCACATTACCACATTCGGAGCATTCGTCGGTCTTGCCTTTGACTCCGCATACGATATCAAATGGGCACTCTTGTTAGAGAGAAAAGTGTATGGTATTTGATTGGCAGTTGTCATATCATACCCCGTATCAACCCTAAACCCATATCAGCCCGAGGGCTGATATGAGTGTCTCGGGTTGATATGGGGTATGATATGAAAATAGCCATATAATAATCTCTATTTATCACATTTGTAACTTTGCACTCCATATATCCCATTTGTAGCTTTGCATGCCATTTTACACATAATACAGATAACATGTGCAATGGTCATGCACATCTAAAGAAATGAAACATACTGGTTGTAGACCAACCTAAAAAATGTCACGTAAATGTGAGACGTACTGAATTTGAAGAAAACGTGCTTCTAACTCACGCCCGTCCGCGTGATAGCCGAAGATGCTAACCATTACGCCATAAATCCGATCTAACTTGATGTTGCAAAATTAAGGTACTTATCAATATTTACGATGCGGTTTTAAAAATCCTTTGAGAGCTAATCAAACACACTCCCATATGTACTCCCATATGCAAAGACTAATATCAGCGTGTGCGTCTATGCAGTCCAATCAGTCTTCGCTAGGTGCTCTTCTGGATAATCAAATATTCAATTTTTCTATAAGTGGACAGCCAAGACTGGTAAGGCATTTGTGATTTTACCAGTAGTGAAATATTTTGGGACAATCTTTCTAGTTTGATTTGGGCTTTGTTAAAAAAATCGATTGCCCAGTAGTGAAATATTTTGGGACAATCTTTGTAGTTTGATTTGAGTTTTGTTAAAAAGTCGATTTCTTAGTTTTGAACTATTTTAGGACAATTTTGTAGTTTGATTTGGGCTGTGTTAAAACAATCGATTGCCTGAACGAAATTATCAATATATGGTAAATAAGTCCAATCTAGAGTAATAGAATGTAAAAAGGAACAAGAGTACTGACTAGATTTGACTCAATAGTCGTGTACGTTTCCTCTTTACCTCTTCCCTCTTTCACTGTACGACGGTGGGTTGAAATAAATTATGGTTCCCTCCTCAATCTGTTTGAGATGGTTGGCGCACGACTGTCAATGTCTGTGGTCGAATTCGTCGTGGTCCTGTTAATAATGTTCTTTTGTTCTTGTTTTAGATCACCATTGAGCCATTTGCTTACTTTCATCACATTTTTGTGATTACATGTGTTTCACTGCGATGTTTCACAGATGAGGTAGAGACATCACGTAAACAAGACTATATAATTTTGACCCCCTTAAACCCCATTTTTATATAGTGTAAAACTGGGGTTTATAGGGGTATACATTATTTTTCCTTATTTCTGCTCAAAAACAGAGAGTATTGTGGATAGTTTTGAGAAGAAATGTGAAGAATATCAGAATTTTTAACTGAAAATTTTCCTTTTTCGGTTGTAAAATGTTCAATATATTTGACTAGGCGTGTTATTGTAATGACCCTTATGCGGACCAAATATACGTTTGTAAATTGGAGCTGCTTCGGATTAAAAATGAGATTTCGCGGAAGATAAATTGATTTAAGCCCCCTCCCTGAGTAGTTTTTCTACTGACCGTTTCCAGCCGTTTTCACTGATGCAGTTTTACTTTATTTCTACGTCGGTGGTTTAAGTGATTTAACCCCCCTCCCCCACCCTATCAACAATAGTTGGCATTTTCATATTTATTAGCAGAGAAATTTTCATGCTCAGCTATGTTTAGCAAGAAAGAATTTGCAGTTGTTAATAATTTGTTATTTATTAGCAGGACAAATTTCATGCTCAGCCGAGTTGAGCATGAAAACAAGTTTTATAACCTCGGCGCCCGATATCTACATATATTTGACAATTACCATATGTAGAGGGTACAAGCGACTACAGGAAATGAAATAGCCATCTGAATGCTCCTCCAACTGCGAAGCCCGTACACAATGCCAGCCAAAAGGGTTACACCAGAGGCCCAGAAGTACTCTACAGCAAAGCCCAGTATCGCCCTATCCGCTGAACCCACCATCTCGATATCTGAAATATATAACCGTATTTATCCTAAGTAATCGTGGGATACTTAAATTCTTACCATACTTGTTCATGATTTGAACATATCTGTCCCAATACCTGTTGGCGTGTCTAAACTTTGCTGTATATATCGATAACTGTATCTAATCTGCCCCAACAGTATTTAGCCTTAGTACAGTCGACTCTCGTTATCTTCTTTTATCTCGAATAACCGCTTATCTCGAAGTGAAAAATTTGGTCCCTATTTTAACATGGAAATCGAGCAACAAGTAACAAAATATTGTGGAAAGAGGCGAAATTAGTTTTTCCTCTGTTCTACAATATTTTCAATATATCTCAAACCAGGAGTTTGATTACATATTTATATGTGAAATATGGTTCGATTTATATTTTCCTCAATTGTGCAAATCTGATAAATCGAGGTACGCATATCTCGAAGTATTTCAGAGAGTCTCTTGTTCTTCGAGATAACGAGGGTCGACTGTACTGGGACAAACAGGTCTGATCAAACAATGTAGTTCCTGATAACACGCGTTTTGCGATGTTTAATCTGGGTCTACGCCATTTGCTAAGGCCTGTCTGTACAAGTACTTTGGATAAATATGATAGGCAGAAAGATAAGGAAAGGTTTTACGTATGTACATTCTTGTAAACTTTATATTCAACACAAAATTTATTTGCATGAAACTTCAGAAAAGATTAAACCTCCAATTTCTTTATTTTAAACTGCAAATTAGTTGTCTGTATACATTTGCTCTTCCTTTGAAGTGAATCATTTTATATTTAAGGCCTTGCTTACACGGGCAAAGTTTCCCGGTAGAGGGAAACATGTACCGTTTTATTTGTCTTGTTTTATGGTAAAGTTTATTGGAGCTAGAAATTTGCTCATATGTTTGTATTGAACAACGTGATACTCGTGGCGGAAATTATATTTTCTTTGATAAAGATCGGATAAGGTGTAAGCCGCAAAGATTTGCTACAGCGTCTTAAAATTTGTTGTTGTTTTTTTATGTGGCAAAGATTATTTGCTCATGTGAACAAGACCTTAGCAAAAGCGTTTAATAAACATTCAATACATACATGCTACTTTTACATTCATTTTATGTCTACAAAGACTGCACATGAATAAACGATTTTTAAGTGCATGCCGAAACGTATTTTTTACTAACACACATGCAATGCTTGGTTCACACATTCCACCTGTGTAATACTGGTATCGTGTTCTCAAAGGCTTCTATACTTCCGGTTAAATTTGAAACCATTCGTCATAGAAGCATTATCGCTGTTTTATCTGAAGTGAAAAGCTTTCTCAAGCACTGTTACTAACAAATCAAATATTCTACAAAAGTGGAATCAAATTGATTTTAACCCTTTCACCACTGAGTTTCTGAAGTGCTTTTCCGCCCTCATCAAGAAAACACGCCTATATAATTTTGAACCCCTTTAACCCCACTTTTATATTGTAAAACTGGGGTTTACAGGGGTATACAATATTTTTCTCCTTTCTGCTCAAAGATATAGATTGTGAGTACTCGTTAGAACCGCCTCGTCGAGTTCTAACGAGTACCCGCAATCTATATTTTGAGCAGAAATATGAAAAATAACAGAATTTTTATCTGAAACTTTTCCTTTTTTGGTTGTAAAATTTTCAATATATTTGAATAGGCGTGTTTTGGTAATGTTGAATTTTGACATGTCCATTGACGCAATTAGGGCTTTTAGTCTAAAATGAAAAAAAAAATCAGAATGGCAAACACTGTAGATCCTGATGAGACGGCTCGTTATGAGCCGTCTCTTCTGGATCTACACTGTTTGCAAAGGTATATGTTTCGGAGTACAGGGTGAAAGATTTTTGCTTACTTACTGAGAACAAAAAAGCAAACAAAAGTTCCACCCTCTCCAAACCCTGTTAGTGCCCGAAGTATCATAAGAGCGGTGAAGTTAGGGGCCCAGGCCTGGGCTACACCAGTCACTGCAAGTATGGCCATCCAGCTAAAGAAACTTGTCTTTCTACCTATCCTACAAAGAACAACATTGATTACAGATTTTAGAGAAAACTATTCTCAATATATGTTATCACTGAGAGAGAGAGAGAGAGAGAGAGAGAGACAGACAGACAGACAGACAGAAAGAATGTTATTGATACAAATATTGATTCACATATATTCTGCATAGAATGAATATTATATATTCCATTGGTCTTGCGGGACGAAATACGGTTTAACCCATTTCAAAGCCAACATGTAGATAATTTAACATAAATTATAAATTGATCGTGACGCTGAACTTTTTTCCGACTTTTCGTCTACCCGTAATTCATTATTGTTCATTTACGAGGGATGTTCGAAATGAATTGCTTATTTCTATCTTGAGACTTCAAATTTCAAGTTAGCCCAATAGTACTCATTTCATGCCCTGGAAGGACTCCCCGTGGCTAGAAATGCAAAGTTTCAGCCGATGTATCCACTTCTTGAAGGCGTCACGGTACGCTGATTTGGGCACAGTAATAAGGTACTGATGAATGGCAGATCCAAGTTCCTGTCGGGACTGGTATTTCCGCCCAGCAAGGAATGCTTTCAATTTCGGAAACAAAAAGAAATCACATGGGGCTAGGTCTGGGGAAAACGGGCGGGGGGGGGTGAGGCAAAACAGTTACTTTTTCTTTCTTCAAAAACGCCGTAACTATTGCGGAGCTATGAGCTGGGGCATGGTCATGTAGAAGACGGACATGTTTAAAACCAGTGGCAGGGCGTCGTTTCTGATAATACTTTTTCAGTTTCTTCAGTACTACGTCTTTGTAGTACTTTCCGGTGATGCTTTTGCCCTTTTTCACTGGCACTTTTATTGCGACTCCTTCACCAGAGAAGATGATTGCATACGAAACCTTCTTTGTACTCAAAGAACGTTTGGCAATTATTTGGCGTTTGCTGTGTTTAGTGGCCCAGATCTTATTGCTAACCTTTCTGACGGGCTCAAAATAATTGACCCAGGTTTCATCACCTGTGACGACATTGGCAAACTGCTTTTTGTCATATTTTGGAAATATTTGAAGCAGCTTTTTGGCCACTTTAACCCGTTGCCTCTTTTGCTCGTCAGTCAACAGATGTGGCACCCATCTAGCAGCAATCCTTCTGACTTTCAAATGCTTCTTCAAAATAAGGTGAACCGTTGATAGTGATATGCCTACCTTTCGTGCAATATCACGAACTGTAAATCTGGCATCTCCTTCAATGATTTCCTTTATTTTGGAAACGATTTCTTTACGAGGTGCAGATTTTGGCCTACCTGATTTCGGTGCATTTTTGATGGACTCTATACCAGACTCAAATTTCTTTTTCCACCGCCGAACTGTGTCATAAGACACACAAGAAGGTCCAAAAGCAGTAGAAATTTCAGTCATCAGCTTCTTCAAAGAACAACCAAGTTTTGAGCGAGCTTTGATGTAAGCCCGTATTTCATCTTTTTTGTCGATGCTTCTACCAACCATTTTTACTGCAGTGGTCAATGACTGCGTGTATTCAAATGGTAAATTTTATGTCTTACACTTAGTCTAACATGTACATTTATACACCATTGTGTAGATATTGAATAACCCTATACAGGTATGTATTGGGTTTTGTCGTGCCCCACGTGGATATCGAGCTAGAGGACAATAAGCAATTCATTTCGAACATCCCTCGTATACTAAATATTGAGTCGATTTTGAATAATTCCAATACACAATATTTCCCTGTCGGTTCTATTTCAAGTTATACAAGACAAAATATTTAGACGTAAACGTCTAAGTACCGGTGCAAATTTTGTTCAAGTTTACTAAGAGATATGGGACAAGGGTATACCTTGGACCCAATATACACGGTATTATTAGGTCCGAGGATATACTAAAGTTAAATAAATTTTCAATGTAACAGCTGTATATTGGGTCTAAGGAAGCAGGTAAAAAAGAACAACAATGTGATATTTTAATGTATTCTAATATTAAGCTTTATGAAATTCCTTGATTGAAATGAAAATAAAATAGACATTAATCTGTTTATAATACAGTTTGTTATAAGAGTTTTTATATTTGCCGGGATCGTCACATACCGACGATCCAAGCAAATATAACAAATCCTTTGTGAGTTAATCGAACACTCTACCATATAATAAAAATCCAAAGCTATATTAAGAGACCGGCGCGATTCAGTTACTGTTCACTCAGCAAACCAAGGTGCACTCAGCACTCTCGATGAGAGTGTTATAAAATGGTTTTACCCAGTGTAAGACAAGATATGATGTTAGGTACCCAGAAAGAAAGATTTGATAAACGTGTGTGTGTGTGTGTGTGTGTGTGTGTGTGTGTGTGTGTGTGTGTGTGTGTGTGTGTGTGTGTGTGTGTGTGTGTGTGTTTTCGATTATAAGATTCATGCCATTTTCTTTTTTTTTTTTTGTCCGCAGGCTTTTTCATTTTCAAAATGTTTTACCCAGTGTAAGACAAGATATGATGTTAGGTACCCAGAAAGAAAGATTTGATAAACGTGTGTGTGTGTGTGTGTGTGTGTGTGTGTGTGTGTGTGTGTGTGTGTGTGTGTGTTTTCGATTATAAGATTCATGCCATTTTCTTTCTTTTTTTTTGTCCGCAGGCTTTTTCATTTTCAAAATGTCAACTTATTGTTTCTCAGTCACAATGGCTGTAACTTAAAATACGCATTCAGTTTAAGAATGGTTATTTCCAGCTTTTGATGGCTGTTTTTCAGCTATGTTTCTCTATCACTAAGGCTTTAAAAGCATAAAAATCTGATGAGTCTGGGTCATTAGCCTTATCTCTCATAAGGGACAGGGTGTTATAAAGCCTAGTATTCTGTCAATGAAAGATAAACAGGTAGAGGCTCCATAGGGGGAATATAATATTGGGGACTTTGGTACTAACTTATTTATCTCTTCCTTAGGTAATATCAGAGGAGCAGGCGCACAGCAATTGCCCTGCAAAATTACTTGTGGGCTGAGTGATGAGTCACACCAGTCTGCACATCTGATCAGGAGACTTAGCAGACTGGATGTGCAGACTGGTCGAGTTTTAACTAGGCACACATGTTTTGTAGTGTGTGCTCTGCATTATTACCCTTCATTATTAAACATGAAACTCGAGCTGTCCAGTGGACATTTTAGAATTTTAATAATAATGCTATGAAGATATTTATCACTTTCCTTATAATTTTATAATCCTCTGTGGAATAAATTCAAACTGGAATGCGCACAATTCCATTTATTGAAACATTATTTGCACTAATGAATAACATAAAACCTGGAGCACAGCAATTTCTGCAAATGGCATGCGCACCCAGTGATGATTCAGATCAGCCTAAAGAACCTGTGCGGGCTGACTTTTGTCTTCAATGAGCATGTATATGAATAAATACATAGAAACAAGTAAACAAACAATATTTAATAAATAAACAAAAACAAAAATAATGAAATACTTTAAAGAAAGAAGAAATAAACTTATACAAATTAAATTAATACAAATTAAATATAGAATTCCAATCTACCCTCCAAATATTTTGTTTTGTTTTGTTTAATTGCAAAATATTTGGTATCCCTAAAATATTCTTTTAAAAGGCCACTAGAGACATAAATGAAACCACAAAAATAAACAAATATTCTTACTTTAAAAAAAATCAGTTTTCTTTTTTTTTTTTTTTTTTTTTAAATATTTTTTTTATAACACTTTTCTGAATACATGAAAAAAAATACATTTGAACAATGAAAGAAATAAATGTATAAATAAAAAAAATTCCAATCTACTCTCCAAATTAATCAATTTTCCAAACTATGTTTTATTCTTTTAAAATACATATTACCCTTCAGAAAGTTCTTAAATAAACAACAGCAAAAAATTTAAAAATCTATAAATAAAAAATCAATACATGAAATAAATTGTTAGTATGAAAGAAAAAAATAGCAAATAAACAAACCCTTCAACTCTGCTCTCCAAATAAGTCAACTATCTGATATCCCCTCAAAATATTGATTACCCTTTAGGAGGCCTCTTTACTACCCCTTGCTGGTAATTCATAATCACCTCTTTAGGACATGTTGATCTTGCTTGCTTAGCCCCTAAGTACGGGCAATAAAATCATTAGAGAGTGGTACCACTTTTGGCTTCATTTTGCCTAGGTCTTTAACTTTTAATATGCATCAATCTGAGAATGGTTATTTGAAAGTTTTATTGGCTGTTTTCGAGGTAGTGGTCAATAGATATTTACGACCCCCCCCCCCCCACACACACACACCCAACCTCACCCCCCTCCCCCCGCCACACACACACACACCCACACACACACCACACCCCCAAAAAAGAAGAAACACTTTGTCTTTGTGATGTTAGTCCTTAGCTCTCACAAAAGAGGTAAACTTAGCTGCACCATCCTCTGCACCGTCAGCTAAATAAAATATCGAATCTGGAAGGGTATTCCAATCTTTAATGGTCCGAGGAAAGAGGGGTCCTTCCAGTTATCAATTCTTGCAATAGGGGTCTGAGAAACATGTGAATAATGATTTCTGCAGTGCTCAGTTGGGGTAATAAGGTCGTGTGTTGCAATGCTAGCTGCACCCTTTAGACGTTTGTACAGTAGTATACTCTACTATTTCTCCTCCTTTTCTTGAGTGATTAAATCTTAATTTTTCTAGTATTCTTATCAAACTCAAGTTTCAAAACAGCAATTGCTAGTTACAAATTTAGCAGCTCTATTCTGAACTTTTCCAATTTCTTCTTCACGGACTACTCCGTGGCACAACTTCCATATTCAAAGATTTGGCAAACAGGTCCTTTATATGCTGCCCCTCTTATATCTTGAGGACACTGATTAAGATTTCGCCTCAGGAAACCAAGTGTTCATATGTTGCTATTTAATTCCATCTCAGGTCATGTGTAATTGTGACGCAAATGTATATAATGAAATCCACATTGTCGAGGACCCTTTAAGTGTAAGAAGCCTCAATTTTATTGGTTCTTCTGCTAGTTATCTGCATAATACTGTACTTAACGGGTTGAAATCTTATATCCCATTTCCTTGCCCAACATCCTAGTCTATCGATATCTTTCTAAAGTTTCAATGAGTCCTCTGCATCTCTAATTTCACGGTAGCAAACATGCGAACAGTCTCATTTCTGAGCCATTGTTAACCAGTACAGTGCACATTCTTACGCCAGAAACTGACAACTGCCTTTCTTGAATCAGCTGAAGGGAGAGAATGACTGTAAAAAAAGATTTCATGACACACATATTACAGATTCTTTTTCTTGTATACCTTAAATAATTCTAGAACGTAGATTTAAATGGAGTCACTTTGATTGCTGATGTCCGCCATATTGTGATGAAATTATCGTGGCGTTTAGTGATGTCCTGTTACATGCAATATGTTAACGACAGCGTACATGACGTCATATACAACAAGTGTACATCAAACACCTCAGAGTCAAACACGTGAGAGTTTTTTTTTTTTTTTTTTTTTTTTTTACTTTTATTCAATCCCTTTGCAGGATAACCTGGGTAGGATAAAAGTTTCTATCCCAGGGTCAAAAGTAAGATTTCCTCATATGGAGTGCCAGAACTAGTAAAAGGGGCGAAAGAAAAATTCCTTCAATAAAATGTGCGTGTCCAGGAAAGACTTGAATCCGCGCACTCAGGCCAAGATCATTGGTTCCCGTTTTGATATAATGAATAAGTCTTTAGTTGCTCGCAGAATGTAAAACTATGCGGCTACACAAAGACTCTTCAGTCACTACTGTACTGACATACAGTCGAACCTCAATAGCTCGAACACCGATGGCTCGTTTACCATTGCTAATTCGAACTCATTTTTAAGTCCCTGCGAAACTCTTCCACTAGCTCAAGAAAACAAATATTTAGGGAAAATTTCTCATTTTATCATGAAATTGTATGCTGTGTGTGTACTCATTAGAATCGCCTCATCGAGGCGATTCTAATGAGTACACTCAACATACAATTATTGTAAAGGAAATAACCCCACCCCCACACCCACTCCCCCCAACCCCCCCCCCCCCCCCCCACTCCCCTCGTAAATTATCGCTCTTTGCTTCCTGACCTTGCACCATGATAAACCCTCAGTGGATCGAACTACCCATGCCTCGAACAATTTTCTATGGTCCCAAAGATGTTCGAGCCATTGAAGTTCGACTGTATTATTTTGCAGATTCTTGTGATTGCATTGTGAGACCAAATAGTGTCTCAATGAAGTTGTGTTTCCACAGTTAGTAGATCTGCCTGGGGGTAGGCTACCAACATGTGCTCTTTTGAAATGTCGCTCTGACCTTTGCTCGTGACAGCTGAAATAATAAACTATTTGTTAAAACGGGGATACTAAACCAAATGTACATTTGTATAGTTTACATGTACATGTACATTGGCAGGTTATTTTGTATGCCGCATGCAAACTTTATGGGTCAGAGCGATTGTTCATTGTGTGTCTGATGTTGTCTACATGTCATAAACTATATGCTCTGGCACTCAGCATCACGAAATGTCAGCGAATATATCTTACAACCCAAAACACTTTCTTATTTCGGAATGGCAAGCGCATCAGTTGATGTTGCAATTTTACAACTTAAGGGGCAGATATGTGCCGGTCTTCTCGGCTAATTCTTGAAAACTGGCGCTTGTAATTGAAAAAAAAAGGTCCAAATTTCGGGTTTCCATATCCGTGTTTGTTGTACCATCTGTTCGTGTTTAGTATACCCACACATAACACATGATCCGTTGATATAGCCTTAAAACGGCTTTTGCCTATTGTAGCCTAATTTGTAGCTTTGCTTTTCCTTCTCTGACCGTGTCATAACTTAAAATTTGGACAAAACAACAAAAACACAACCTCTTGTAATCCCATAACCATCAGAAAACGAAACTCGTGATATTTCCGTCAAAATAAAGGAAACATTGAACTTACACTTTTTTCCCGTCAACGAAATTTCAGTTGCGTTTGTTGTTATCAGTCGCGTTCGTTGTACCGGGGTAACCGGTGTGGTGATATTATGTACAGTCTACCAATGTAAACAACACCATTTACTTGGTATAGAAGTTTGACACAGTGATGTATCTGAAGCTGAAGCATGTCCTGACAGCTTTTTTATATATGTTGCCAAACTGTTGCCATTGTGCGTAAATAATTGTTCTTAACTATGACATCAAATATTTATGAGGGTATTTAAAAAGCTGGTGACAACACATAAGTGAGTTATCTGTATACTTATTTTAGGTTCTAAGTATATTTTCGAACCCAGTATGCTACAAATAGTTACTTACATTACTCTGACAATCATGATGGATTATGGGAAACTAATACACTTTCAATAGAAAAAAAATATCAAAAATGTTTTGTTCCTTTGGAAAAGGGATCTACTCTAAAACGAAAACATTTGTTTTAGCTCCCTTTGAGAGCAAATGCTTTCCTTTTAGGGTAAACCCCTTTACAGAAGGGGATTGGTGTAACGGAAAGTAAAAACATTCTGTAGGAAGCCATAAAAGTTGTCTACCTTTTCAGCCATGGTGGAAAATATACCAGCTGTATCCATTCACTTAAAACAGTATTACCTGTCAGTAGAGATACCGCTACTGAAGGTGCCAAAAAGATGACCAACCATATATATCATTGACGCATGTGCTCTGTACATTTTCTGTTCGCAAACTAGGTTCATCTTTAAAACAAAAAGCAAGAAAGATAAACTAATGATTTTATTGTAAGCAGTGAAATCAGTGTATATCTGGTGAAAATAAAAGTTGTATCAATCTCTTGTGAAATGATATCGTATCATTTCACTGGTGACTGATACGATTTATATTTTCACTCCCCGATTTGGATGACTTCGGTTTCCTACATTGTTTCAAAAGCAGATGTTACCCACACTTCAGATTTTTTGAACACCTCTGACTTCTTTGTTTCTGAACTAAACTGCTTAGTTAGAGTGTAAGGAACATTTTGGTATCAAATTTATTTTGATTTGCCGAAATATTTGTTTTTATCTCTGTTTGTGATACGCATTCAATGTCGACGTCATAAAGTTTCTGTTTTGAATAGGACGTCAATTATGACGTCGGAGAAACTAAAGCATAGAAATAAAATAAAACAAATAAAATAAAAAAAAAAATAAAGAAAATATGCTTTTTTCCGTAAATACCATAAATATTTTCATCCCGTGTAAAGAATACATTCAGATTTTCACTCGTGCTTCGCACTTGTGAAAATACTGGTGATTTTATTACACTCGATGAAATATTAATTGTAATCACTCCAAAACAGCAAATATCCTCTATATATTAAAGAAGTTTCTCTCTTGTCATGACATCTATTCTATAACCAATTGATTGTTTGCATGCAAATAGTTAGGTTTTCAAGGTATTTGGTAGATTATGTCTACCGCGCCTTTTATTGAAAGTGGGTAAAAAAGATTGGAAACAAAATGACATAAATTGGCTTTCACTAGCATAACAATTCCATCGTATGAATAATTAATGCCTTTATGTTTAATTACAATGGAAGATGTAAATGCAAGCGACTGTAAATATCAAATATACGTTAAAATATCTATTGACAGTCATAGTTACAGTCCACTGCATGTCAATTGCTATTTCGACGTAAATTCGCAAATTACAGAGTCTGTCACCAGTGGGTTTTCTATGAATGCGCTATTTACAGTCGAAATGTTTCTTTGAATGCGCTATTCACAGTCGAAATGCATCTCCGAAAGCCAGTGGAGACTTCAAACAATAACGATCTAAACCTGTACGTACCACTGTAACGGATCCCTTTTGAAATTCCTATTTAAGTGGCTAAACACAAAACAGCCAAAAATACCACTGTCAGTCAGTAACTGCGCAAGATGTGATTATTGCTCATACACTGAAAGAAGGATGGAGAATCAACATAATGCATATAAATTATATGATATGTTCTGAAAAAAAAAAAAAAAAAAAAAAAAAAACTAGAAAACAATTTTTAAGCATTTATTATAACGTCCCTTTGACAGGTGTTATTGAAGAAATAGATCAGCTCTAGCAGTGATTTGTTGAATAATAAATCACTGTTTGGAGGTCAGTTGTAAAGTAGATCAAATCACGAGCGGGGAGCGCGAGTGATTTATCTTCTTACAACTGACCAACAAACTGATTTATTACTCAACAAATCACGCACAAGAGCTGATCGAATTCGATTCTAACAGATAGAAAACGACATTAAAGTAATTGTACAGTATCCTTCAGATCCTTCCAACTTTCCGCCATCTAATAAAGAAATCCCGCCAACAGTTTTGACTGTACCTCAGACGTTTACATGCTTTTCTACCGTTGCTGACGTAAGAACAATGACGTTACACCGTCTAACGCCGTGGAAACGAAGATTCACGTCAGCAAAGTATCACAATTATGTCGAAACGGCGCCAGATAGCTTCGCGCGCTCCCGCCAGTGATTTGTTGCAGAATAAATCATTTAACCATTGGCTATACAGGCGAGGAGTGTTAGAATAACCATTTAAGCCCTGCAGACCAAACCAGATACCTATGTTAATTGTGTAGATCATAACGAGGAGTCTCATCAGGATCTAAACTGCTTGACATTCTGTTTTAGTGCTAATTGACATCATTATCAGCAACAATGAATGAGTCCAAATTCAACGATAGAAAAGTCCTATTCAAATATGGGGAAAACAAAAAGGCAACTTGTTTACCACGCCTAGAATTTTAGTTACTTTTTTCTCATATGCGAAAGCAACAGTTCCAGCGCAAGCATGTCTATGTCTTTTTTATCGATGTATAAATTATAGGTTTGAATATTCGATAAAATAACGAAGCAGCGAAAGCAATACGTTTTCACCATTTCTATTTGGGAAGTTAGCGGTCTTTATTTTCATTATACCTGTGCCACTGCTGTAGATTCAAACACAGACTTATCGTACACCCACTTCGAGCACTGTACCACAGAAGGCGTGGCATTGCCAGTTGCCATGGTTTCAAAGGATGAGTTGAGATGGGTACTGTCGTAAATGAAACATGAAGAGTAGGTAGGTTCTCCGTCCACAATGTCTATGGGTATAGTTTTATTTATAGCACTCTTGTGTGCATAGCTCTGTACCTCAAATGTGTCGTTTGGCCATCCAGGTATAGCACATCTGCAATACGTTGAAATATAATGTATTTACTTTAATGCTTAACATTCTGGGAAAATTTTCAGCAGGGCTATTTTGATTTTTCCCCATTTTTTTTAGAAATAGGCTTTGACATTTCATGCAAATTGAGACAATTTGCATGAAATATTTTCTGAAAAAAAAAAAAAATATATATATATATATATATATATATATATATATATATATATATATATATATATATATATATATATATATATATATATATATATATATATGTGTGTGTGTGTGTGTGTGTGTGTGTGTGTGTGTGTGTGTGTGTGTGTGTGTTTCGTCTGCTGATTTAGCCCAGGGAGTGGTAAAGGAAATCCTTCCGATAGCTCAAGAAAACGAATATTTAGGACTATTTCATTTTTTTTTTTTTTTTTTTTTTTTTTTTTGGTCTGATTTTATCATGAAAATGTATGTTGTGTGTACTCATTAGAATCGTCTTATCGAGGTGATTCTAATGAGTATACTCAACATACCATTATTTTATTGATCGAAATTACATGCCTAGGGTATCCTTATTTACCTCCAGACCTGGCGCCATTATTAATTCTCAGTGGCTCGAACTACCTATGTCTCGGAATAAATTTCCATGTCCCAAATATGTTCGAGTCATTGACGTTTAACTGTATTTTAGTTGAAAATTATCATATCTAAGTCATGACAGGCATATGCACAAATAGATATGATTTATATAGTGAATTATCATCACGAAAACATGCCTATATAATTTTGACCCCCTTTAACCCCGCTTTATATATAAAAAATTGGGGTTTACAGGGGTATACATTATTTTTTAAAACATAGATTGTGGGAACTCGTTAGAACCGCCTCGGCGAGGCGGTTCTAACGAGTACCCCAATCTATGTTTTGAGCAGAAATATGAAAAATATAAGAGTTTTTTATCTGAAAATTTTCAGTTTTTGGAGGTGAAATTTTCTATATATTTGAATAGGCGTGTTTTCGTAATATTACAGCGGCTGAAAGCTATTGTGTAATAAAAATGAAAACATTTGGCTGCTTCTGGAGGTTTGTTTGATTGTTTGATGTATTATTATTATTAGTATTATTATTATTTACCACTAACATAATAATTTAAGATATGCATTTCATAAGAAATTTACATAAAATTGTCATGGTGTTACATTTTTGAACTTATAATTGAAATCAGAAAGTGAACAGCCGTCTAATCATTTATGCGCACATATTCTTCTTGTCGCACAAGCTCTTATTGAAAATTGCGACTTTACGTTAAAATCGCTTCTTATAGTCGTCTGTCACAAGCAAAAACCATGTTCAAATCGCTATTTATAGTCGTGTCTCACATCTTTTGTATATATAGGCCAAGCATATCATATTCAAAACGCAGTTATGAGGTAATCTGATCTATAAATAATTGGTAGGGCATTACAATGATAAAATTAGCATTTGGTTTAAACGCTTTTTAAATGATGCATATTATACAACATTTACATAAATACAGTAAGTATAAGCACAATTATACAAATGAGATTCAGAAGGAAGTCTAAATAGATTCTAAAAGGAATAGATTTTAAACACTTGTGTTAATTTTCACCCTTTTTCTACAACAATAAATTCTTTTTAAAATGTGTAATTGTGTTATTTGTACCAGGTTTAAAATACAGAAGGTATTTTTCGATTGAATTGCAAATCCGATCAACAAACTAGTTTGTCTACAAGATTTGCAAGTCTTTGGGAAAACATTCCCTTACATTAAAGTAAGTGTGTATCAACTTATATATCACATATCATAAAATGACTTTTTTTTTCTTAAAATTATTCTGTTTTGTCGATTTCAGATGACTTCAGTAAGTGTTGCGATGTAACACTATCTTCAGTCATTACACGGTGTATAGCATCCTTGTACTAGCAGCTATGGTTACATGTTTCTTCCAAACAATTATGAGTTCTATTTTCGCAGAAATTGCTAAAATAGCTTCAGATATGCAATATATAATTATTTGCCCTGAAAGGGGCTCTATTCTGAAAGAAAAGAATTTGCTCCCAAGGGAAGTAATTTCATCCCTTTTAGGGTAAAGCCCTCTTCAGAAGCGACTTAATGTGCAAGAAAGCAAACAGGAGGTCACAAAAGGTTGTCTTTTTTGTATAAAATTGCGGAAAATATATCAGGTCCCGATAATGTAATTATTCTCACCTGTGTTGGGGAAGGCCCAGGGTAAAGATCTGGCTCATTACTTGCATGCATGTGAAAAGTATTGGAAATCCCGAAAGAGCAACAAATAGTATGTGGAATCTTCCGAACTTAAGTATGGAATCCAACTGCAAGGCGTCCGCCATGTTGTTAAGTGAATGAAATACTCGGCTTTTCTACAACAATTAAAGGAACTGTATCAAACAAAGCTTTACTTAAGGTCCGTAATAGCCCTAAATATTCGAATCACTTACAAACTTAACAGAAAGCCATCGGGTCTTTATTCAGTTTGTGAGTGACTCCCAGGCGTTTATGCCTCAATAAAATCCCCCGAAACCGTTCTTACAGTAAATATATTGATGAATATTATAATACACCAAAGTGCTACAATTATCTAGTATCTGAGCTTTAGATAATGACTTTTGTATGAGACTGTCCAGAACAAAGTATACAATAGTTGAACAAAGTATACAATAGTTAAGAATAGGAATTAACTTTAAAGAGAGCGGCTTGGACACATATGAAACATCAGTCAATGAAAATCATTTAGCAATCATTTTTCTTGAGAGAATCAGGATACCTTCTTTCAGCATGTAAAGGAAGCAACAAGATTAATATAGATGGACATTAGCCCGCCCTTCTAGACTGGGTCGAGTCTCAGAGTATATGAAAGTGCCGGCCTAAACCTTTTTATTAGAATGCTGATGCCCGATGTCATGTCTTCGGACCCTCTGTGGTTCAACTAGTCGTTTGCTTTAGCTCTGGTGTCTTTCTGTGATGTTACTGTAAAGTCGATTTAAACCCCCGATAGCTTTGACTACTGACCGTTCTAAGGCGGTGGTACTTGGTTGATCCTTTTCCTTTTTTTTTTTTTTTTTTTTTTTTTTGTAAGGTTATGTGGACTCTAATTGCATGCTAAGTCATATTTATATTCTAGCGTTTTGATCATCGCTATATAACTGCCCACTTCGCTCTCTGTTTTGTTTTCTTGCATCATGTTTTCTTGTCCTGATGCTAGACTGGCTCCAGTTTCCAGTGACTAAATTTTTTTCTTATAAGCCTGTCTAATAACCACTAAAATGAAACCTAAATAATATCATGACTACAAAGGTTTATAGTCATGATACATTTTAGTTGTATTATAGTGGACTATCAAACAGGATTATAATTAAAATAATAGTCACTTGAGACTGGAGCCAGTCTATCCGGTTTGCTTGTGTTTTGTTTGCCTCTGTTTTGAGTCTGACGTTTATTATTATTATTATTATTATTATTATTATTATTACTGCTGTCATTGTTATCGTTATTCTTATTACGGTAATTGCTCTAAAATTTCGAACACTTTATTCCATACTTTCTGCTTTTTATGCTGCTGTTTCTTAAATACTTAATGGAATGGCATACAGTGTAGACCCCGATCAGATTGCTCCTGAAGGAGCAGTCTGATCTGGGTCTGCACCGCCATTTTGTCAGAAGCTTTAATGTACGAATTTTAGGACATTTATGGTATTATTAAAATATTTGAACCTATGATGACGATCTGGTAGCAGTAAAATCGATTTAAACTCCACGGTAGTCTTTCCTACTGACCGTTCTGAGGCAGTAGTGCTGGTGTTGGTTGTTCTTTGTGTGGCCCTGTGGGTACTCGTTGCGGGTTTTTTTTTCGTATTTTGATAAATTTGTATACATCTGTAAAGTGTCTCGGAGAAGTTCGATTTTGGACAGAAATAATCAAATTCTTCAAATGCTAAAAACATGACTATATGAACTATATAACACACCAGAAGCAGCATATATTAAGCCGTTATCTTCAAGTACAAGGGCTATCCAATACACTTGCCAAGTGCCACTTTTCTTTGACCAAGACAACGGCGAAGCAAACAAATGTGAAAATATGGAAATCGTCGTAGGTTTTCAACCATGTGGTATTTTGATAAAATTGTGTATACATATTACTATTGACAAAATCCAGACAAAGGAATTGCATAATACCATGTTTTCCTTCCTTGAGGCAATGTCGAGGCCAAAAAGTGACAGTTTGCGAAAACACTGTGGAATACTTTGATAACCTTTTCGCACACAGATTGATATTTTATCCATAACATCTCCAATACATCGTATGTTATCAACGCTTAAAGACGTAGCTAAAATAAGACCAAAAGTGATAACATTCACATAATTTTATTGCCCCTATTTAGGCGTATCACAGGTAGGAAGTGGTAAAGAGGTCGTCTTAGGGGTAATAAATATTTGCAGGAAATATTACCTATGGGTCAGATAAATAAGCCAGTATAAATTCCCCAAAATGGCCCTCTCCCTGTCTATCATTTATTGTCTGTGCATAGGTTCAAATATTTTAATAATACTATAAATGTCCTAAAATTCGTACATTAAAGCTTCTGACAAAATGGCGGTGCAGACCCAGATCAGACTGCTCCTTCAGGAGCAATCTGATCGGGGTCTACACTGTATGCATGGTGATATTGTACTCTGTCTTTTATCAGTGATAAGACAAATGACTGAGACATATCATATCTTTATGTCTTTAAATATTGAAAATCAAAGCACGAAGAGGTTGCCTGACATTCTATATGCCTCTACAACTGTTGGGATTTACACTGAAATTTATAAAAGCCTTTTCGGGTACCCGATAGCCTCTTTTCGGTCCTATTCAGTGTTTCGTAGGACCGCGGCTCGGGTTAAACTTTTTACCCAACGCTGTAGATTTGGCGCGTCTACTGAAGATTCATTATTAGCCGCCGGTCTTATACCTCGAGGGGGTGAGGGGTCACTTCCTTAATAGAACAGTTCAGAGATGTGTCGCTGGAATATGTGTACTTTTCATACCTGAGATCATATGATATCAATTTTATCACACAATCATATAAATAGCCCCAGTTTCTAATGAAGCATTATATCATTAGCCCACTAATTTGCAATTTTGGCAGAAAAATTAGCTTTAGTCTAACTAGTATTTACTAATGATCTTCTATTATATGAATATGGTATCTTTTTACATGCAAATTATATGAACAAGTATGTTTTGTCAGTCTGGAAATTATATGAATAGGGGGTGTCTTCAAAGTTCCAGCGGCATCCCCCGCTCCGAGTTACCACCCCCTCCCCCTCCCCCACCCGATTCTTGTACTCAATATGATTAAACTATTATTTCTTCAAAAGTTTGAAGTTTTCTTTGGTTGTTTTATCTATTTGCTATTTATGAGCATACGAGTGTACAAGGCTAATTTGTTTGAATGCAGAATTTAGCGTTATCAACGTTAGCAGGAATCTATTTGTTAGGTAGATATTAGATTGGCAGTAACAGGAAAACGGATAGTTTTGAATTGTGGTATGTTAAATCCTGTGGCAGTTGGAAACCACCCCTAATGACTGTTTGAAGCTGTCAACAGAGGCCACAATTTTAGCAATCTATAGAATCTTCGGCAGGTTCGAGACTTTACCTGATACATCTCGAGTTGACCGCAAAGACGCTACTTTATTCCAGTAATCTGGTTCAAACTTGCAGAGATTGTATATAGTCAAGTCAACTTAAGATTCTTTTCAAGACGGCAACAGTATAATATAAAAATTAAACTCTGCTGAGCTTTTGAACCATGTTTCCATAAGGTTTCAAACAATAAAGACTGGGGTGGATTTGATCAATCTCATGTTGTACTGCAATTGAATGTTGAACAACTGAGTTTCTCTTGTTAATTTAATGAATGGTAGCCACTGTTACTGGAAGTTCACGGGACTTCATTAGAGTGCCTATCTCTTTAAAGTGTCGGTTGCGATCAAAACTGTGTCATGGATTAATTCATATTCAGGTCATGGGGTCAAAATGCAAAAGTGGAAAAAAAAAACTTGTTAACACCAAAACGTGTCATTTGTCAAAGACACCCAAATTAGTTAAATGGAATTGATACACTCTCAAGGAGAGAACGCTGTCAATGGTTTGTCCCTTTTAAAAGGGGTTTATTCTGAACGGAAAGAATGTGTTCCACTTGGCATTACGAAAACATGCCTATTCAAATATACTGAAAAGTTAATCACCGAAAAATTGAAAATTTTCAGACAAAAAAATCAAATATTTTTCATATTTCTGCTCAAAACATAGATTGTGTGTACTCGTTAGAACCGCCTCACCGAGGCGGTTCTAACGAGTACCCACAATCTATGTTTTTAAGCAGAAATAAGTAACATAATGTATACCCCTGTAAACCCCAGTTTTACTATATAAAAGTGGAGTTTAAGGGGGTCAAAATTATATAGGCATGTTTTCGTGATGGGTGCAAATCATTTCCTTTAAAAGTAGACCCCTTTTCAGAAGTATCTTCAGTTATATTTTTGATGTGCAGAAAAGCAAACAGGAAGTTACAACAGTTGGCTACAATGTAAATAATGGCGAAGAGAAACGTGTGCATCAAGTTCTTTTAACCCTTGTCATGCTTAATAAGTTAAGATGCCACACCCACTTCTAATTTTCAGCCAATCAGAATACTTGATCCGAATAATCGCTATACATTCACATTCTTGATGGCAAACAATGCAGATCCAGATCAGTTGGATTCTGGAGAAGTCAACTGATCTGGATCTGCACTGTTTGCAAAGTATTCATCAGAAGCATTTCATAGAGGTACTTCTAATGAGTACCCACAACATATGTTTTCTTCGAGAAATAAGAAAAATGTCAATTTTCGGGCAAGTAAATCTTGATTGGACAAGTGGACTTTGATATTTACTTGTCCGTGGGCAAGTTATAAAATTTGATCATTCCCACAACCATGACAACCTGTTGTCTAGACATTTTACAGTTTTAACTATAAAATGGCTTCCAAGAAGAGAAGTGCAGCTTATTATTACTTCTTGGTACACAAACACAAGTTTTATATTCTGGTTAAATGTCTGGCTTAACAGTGACCATTGATAAGAGATTTTATTATATAAGTTGTAAGTAGGTTGATTTTCATTGGCTCGGAGCCGCCTTCAACCCAGTCCATAGATCATGATATACACTGGCTTGCGCGCGCCTTCCAGTGTATATTAGTTTCTAAAATTAGATATCAACTTTTAGTGAAGTCGCCAGTGATGACGCCGAGGTCTGTGCGCGCTTATTATATATTAATGGGTTTTAGTGTTGACTGTTATTGCCACAGTTACCAAGAGAAAAGACAAGTTATAAAATAAAACAAGTGTAGACTATCTCAATAGTCAATGATTATATAATAACTGTGAGAAAAGTGATGTTCTGCTGGACCGCAATGGCCAATCCTTTGAAGTTAGAGATGATCCCTATGGAGGTCAATGTTTTGAACACTTCATAAATTTAAACGAGCAAATCACGCTGTAGATAGTTTTGTTTCCCCAAGAATTATACTTGTCATTCCATGCTAATCTTATGAAACGATTCGTATAAATGCCGAGTCTTATGTGCTTGGAATATAACAAAAATAGTAATCATTTTTTTTTTTTTTTTTTTTTTTCAAATTTTCTCATTAGCGTAATAAGGATTAAAACTTATTATTTTTATGCTGCTGCAGAAGCTTATTTAAGGAATATTAACTATAACAACTTTATCAGACCCTAGGGACAAGGGAGTTTTGTAGGACTGGAAAATATAGTTGTGTTCTTGTCCTTAACAAAATACACAAGAAAGGGAAACAGAAAGTTTTGACAGTTTTCTTGTGTTCCATTTTTTTTTTTTTGTATGTGAGCTGTTTCAATGTTGTTGTTTTGTCTTGTTTTTATATGTTTTCGTCGTTTCTTCTTTCGGTGCCTCGTTCAGGCTATGCTTCCTGATCGTGACCTTTCCTGTGTATTTTCATTACAGTGTTAATACTTCTTGATTTTAATAAAACATTTGGTAAAGTTACACATGGAAAAATGCTACATCCCAGTAAGCATTCTATATAAATCTATAGCGGGCCGTTATCAGCCCATCACAGCACCTGACGGGCCGATAACGGCCCGCTGTAGATTTATAAAGAATGCTAATTGGGATAAACAACATCACTTTGGTATAAGCGTGGGAACTATATTTTTTTTTCGATAACAGGTTCCTATAAATTCCAGGTCCTTTCAATCACAAGACAAAAAAATCTATTCAAACACATATCTTATGCATTGTATTCAACTTGAGTGTGTATGTTATTTGAAATGCTTTGTGGCAATTTTAAATTGTTTATCTTGAAGTGCGCACATTAACAAACTTCAAAAGGCAAACCAGACGCAAGAGTTTTGAAAAAGAAATATTAAAATCCGTAACAAGGACTTAAAGGGAATAGATATACTTTCAGGGGCGCTAACTGTCAAACAGTTTTGCCTCCCTTCTGAAAACGGGTCTACTTATAAAAAGAAGTAAATCCCCTTTGATACGCCTGGTAAACTATCACAGGTACCTCCACGGAGGTACCAATTAAATGGTTTTGACAGATATCCGGAGCTACCTTTGATGGTCAAAACCTAGACAAAAAACGATAGGTGTTCGTCTTTTTTGATAAAATACACAATAACCAGAGAGTTTACTGAAAATCAAAAAGTGCCATTCGACCCTTATAGGCATAAAGTTTTGTCACACGTCATATCCCCCAGAACTTTACATATTTACCAAAGATACGACCTTTGAAGTGGCTTCGAAGTCAGTCCGAAGTACTCGAAACAGAAAAAGACCGATCGTTTTGGGTTCTAAATGCGGATATCTTGCATACAAATCTGTTTATTTTGGTACACTGATGTAAAGTAAACCTGTTTGCCTGAATATAGATATGGATAAACAAATGAGGCTGGATTCTTCAAAAAAAAAAAAAAAAAAAAAAAAAAAAAACAGCTGGAGGTGCCTGTGACGTCGTGGAGGTGTCTGTGATGTAAAGAAATATAGTGAAAATCCGAAGAGTTATTTCAGCTGCAAATATTGATATAATTCTTCTCTAGATCACTGCTTGGAAAGAATCATTCATTCAGCGTCGCTAAAAGCTCTCATAATGTGTACGTCATGAATTTCTATGTTAAAGTTATAAAACATAATCTCAAAGAATTATTGGTGCTTTTGAGTTAGATTGTCATAGAATACTCACTAAAGTAAGACTTTTTTTTCTAGAATGGTGGTGACTGTAATCGGGAGGTGCTGCCTGTTTGTCATTCCAATTCGTAGAAAATTGTCTTTGCTAAATATATCACACGCCATGCCAGCTACACATATGGTGTACCAAAAGTATAAAATGCCGATGCCTGTCACCGTAAATTATGACGCAGTTTAAGCATTACCGGAACATCTAAAATAACCTACGTTGTT
This sequence comes from Anodontia alba, assembly GCA_964016985.1. Lineage (NCBI taxonomy): Eukaryota > Metazoa > Mollusca > Bivalvia > Lucinida > Lucinidae > Anodontia > Anodontia alba. The sequence goes on from OZ024824.1 coordinate 84,015,570, forward strand.
GACCCTTTTGGTAACTCGTATGCGTATCGCTCGCATATGTCGTATGACGCTTGCTGTATGTGTTGTTATAGTTTTGTTGCTTTGTTTCTTTACGTCCTCTGTAAATAACTCATGACGGGACTATCAGTTAACCTTACCACACTATTTCTGGTCAGGCTTAGACCTCCTAAGGGGTTAACCGGTAATAAGTGAACATACTTTCGTCAGAAACTGACAACTGCCCTTCTTGAATCAGCGGAAGGAGACAGAAAAGTAAGCGGGGACTTCTGGCTTTTGAGTTAGACGCTCTACCGACTGCGCTACGCGGCCTGGCTCGCCGTTTATGTTAACTTTGTGGTGAGTGAACTCGAAGGTGTTGCAAGTGATTCACTCTTACTGTTTTATATTGTCAGCGCTAGAATTCAAACACACCCGTTAGACCTAGGTGTTACATCATCAACACATGACATAATCTCGACATTACATCTTTTAATATAGTGAAATGATCGGAATCTTACTGTAAATCGTGTTAAATTCAGTCACCAAATAACCACTATGAAAATATTTTGTCGAAGCGTTTACAAAATCAACAATATGTCGGAAAATTGCTCTTTTGTCAGCATATTTGATGCACCTAGTGGCCATTTGGAGACCGAATTTCAGATGATTTACAGTAAAATTCCGATCACGAGTTACCAAAAGGGTCAACAACGTAGGTTGTTTAAGGTGTTCCAGTAATGCTTAAACTGCGTCATAATTTACGGCGACAGGCATCGGCATTTTTTTATACTTTTGGTACACCATATGTGTAGATGGCATGGCGTGTGATATATTGAACAAAGACAATTTTCTACGAGTTTGAATGACGAACAGGTAGCACCTCCCGATTACAGTCATCACCATTCAAGACAAAAATCTTACTTCAGTGAGCATTCTATGACAATCTAACTCAAAAGCACCAATAATTCTTTAAGATTATGTTTTATAACTTCAACATGGAAATTCATGACATAGCATTATGACAGCTTATTGCGACGCTGAATGAATGATTCTTTCCAGGCAGTAATCTAGAGAAGAATTATATCAATATTTGCAGCTGCAATAACTCTTCAGATTTTCACTATATTTCTTTACATCATAGGCACCTCCACAACTCACAGGCACCTCCAGCTGTTTTTTGAAGAATCCAGCCTTACTTGGAGTTTATCGATATCTGTATTCAGGCAAACAGGTGAACTTTATATCAGTGTACCAAGATAAACAGATTTGTATGCAAGATATCCGCATTTAGAACCCAAAACGATCGGTCTTTTTCTGTTTCGAGTACTTCGGGCTGACTTCGAAGCCACTTCAAAGGTCGTATCTTTGGTAAATATGTAAAGTTCTGGGGGATATGACGTGTGACAAAACTTTATGCCTATAAGAGTCGAATAGCACTCTTTGATTTTCCGTAAACTCTCTGGTTATTGTGTATTTTATCAAAAAAGACGAACACCTATCTTTTAATGTCTAGTTTTTGACCATCACAGGTAGCTCCGGATATCTGTCACAACCATTTAATCGGTACCTCCGCGGAGGTACCTGTGATAGTTTACCAGGCGTGTTTGAGAGCATCTTTCCTTTTAGAGTTGACATTTTTTCAAAAGGGGCTTGGAGTGTAGGAAAGCAAACAGGACGGTTACAAAAGTTGTCTTCCTTGTAAATAATGGCGGAATATCTACTAAGTATAGCAAATACCCTTAAAGTTAATGCTTACTGCTTAAAACACTGCATGGTCCAGTCACAGTTGGAGAAGCTTCGCGACAGTGTTGGTCACCGCACACAGGTAAAGATTTTCATACACTACAATGTCCAGTGGAGAGAAGCTCGTTGGTTCCCTGCGTGCATCACGAAAACATGCCTGTATAATTTTGACACCCTTAAATCCCACTTTTATATAATAAAACTGGGGTTTAGAGGGGTATACATTATTTTTCTTATTTCTGCTCAAAAACATAGCTTGTGGGTACTCGTTAGAACCACCTCGCCGAGGCGATTCTAACGAGTACCCACAATCTATGTTTTGAGCAGAAACATGAAAAATATCAGAATTTTTGTCTGAAATTTTTTTCAGTTTTTGGTGGTGAAATTTTCAGTATATTTGAATAGGCGTGTTTTCGTAATGACTACCGGTATACAAACAAGCGTAACTGCAATGTTCAAGGGCGTAGTCACATTCGTCTGATTCTAACGTATAATGTCACATATGGCCGTGTAGCATACCCAGTAATAAAGTACTAAAGATGAACTGTACCTTTGGTGGAATTTCCGCCATTGTTGACCCAGAAGTAAAACTTTTGTGACCTCCTATCTACTTTCCTGTTTATCGGTTCCCTTTTGAAAAGGGGTCTACCCTAAAAAGAATTTTCTCCTTTTCAGAGTAGATCCTTTTTCAGAAAGGGGCAAAACGATTTTGATAGAGCTGTCTACCTTGGAAGTGCATCAGTTCCATCCAAACACCAAACAGGCCAAGCACAATCATGTCTTAGCTGCACCAACACTTAGAGACTATAAAAGCTACACATTTCCCCCGGACAAGTTAGCCACTGGAATATCCTTTTTTCTTTTTTTTTTTTTTGTTATCTATGTCATAGCGTTGTACAGTTATGCTGTATGAGAGAGAGAGAGAGAGAGAGAGAGAGAGAGAGAGAGAGAGAGATTAGTGACAATCCCGGGGTGACAACAGTCGTATCTGCCTATCTCTATAGAGAACTTCAGGCGGGGTTCTTATATTCGGCATAAGTTGGTGGGAGTTGGTAGAATAAAAGATGTGTAAAGTCAAGTATAAGCTTTTATGAAAGCTATTACTTATATCGATAATCAACGTTATAATTTATGACACCCGTTCCGGATAAAATTGGGTAGCTTTATTTACATTAACACCGTGAAAGGGGTCAATCGAAAGTGAAGGAGGAGAAAATAATGTATGAAAGGTAAAAGCGTTAAAAAGTAAGTTTGTTTTAAATAATTTTAATTAAAAAATAGCAAATACATTTTGTTAACAGTTCGTTGATTATAATAAGTTGGATTTAGTGTGTTGTCTTTTAATGATGAATAAAAAAAAACATTACCATAAATTACATCATTCAGAGGAAGTGGGTGGGGTACGTAACTTGATTTGCACATTTCCCCTGTGATCAGATAGGTAAGGAAATCGTAATTATCATGAAACAACAAAAAAGTCATAGAAGACACCATACAGTATGAAATTTGTCAGTCAACATTCAGGCCATTGTTTCAAGCCTTTTGACAGTTTTTTCTATACCAAGCCATACATGACATAAGCTGTGGGCTAAAATCTGCCAGTGTGAGATAAGGCAAAATTTTAAGAGAGATTTGACAAAATTCTGTGAGATTTTCTTAAACGTCACTAAAGCTCCCCCAATATAGTCTAGAATCTTTTTTTTTTATGTAAGAAACTTGTGAAAACCCACTACACTGTGTGATTTATGTTTATTTCTTCATAAAATCTGTTGTAAAATGGTCTGAAAATTCTGTGAGATCTGAATTTTTATGGGAATCGTCTTCCAGATGGGCCAAATTCTGTGAGATTTTATTTCACAGTGTGAGATATGGCATGTATGCCAAGCTATGTAGCTGGTTAGGGTACATTAATACAAGAACACACCGGAACACGCAGGTAATTGCTGGAACATACTTTCATTTGTTATCTTTTGATTATTACTGTTTGCTTTTATGACTTATGTGCTGTTTGTTTGTGTGTAGTATGTTGTTAATAACAAATGCTATGTTATTATACAATTTTACAATTAATATACTGTATTCGATCTAAGGCCAAAAAGAATAAATGTTCTGGTTTCCGATTTCATCACCTATTTGCCAAAGGGTCAGTAGGTTGGCAACTTTTTTCTTTCTCCTTTTTTTCCAAGTCAAATTACGGTTGGTGAATCGTATTTTTTTTTTAATTGAATCTTAACATATTTTGATGACTCTTACCCAAAATTTGACCGTCTTTGAATACCGATGATAAAGGGGCGTTGTGTTAAACAGCTTTTATTTTATTTTGGGCTGAGATGTGGCTGTACACTTTGAAATAAACAACTAATTTGCTCCGTTTGGCTAAGTGTGCAGTCATATTGGAAATAAATAAATGAGCGATGAAGCCCGACCGCATTCAAAAATTGATATGGACAAATTATGTAACAAATGTATATAAAAACCGGGATTGTCTGGGGTCGGTCGCAGATTAATTTTTTCTTCATGTGCCAAAAAAAAAATAATAGTCAGCTCATTTTTTGACAGTCGGTCGGGAAATTGGTAAGTTTGAAATATAACGTTTTTTAGGCCTAATTACCGCATCAAGTGCTTAAGTTTTTCAAAATTACTGAAAAACCAGTAGTAAAATATCTTCCCAATAAGGGCACACCTTGAAGTAATATTAGCAGAGGACTTCTTGGGGTGCATATTTAATGATGCTTCTATGTTCGTAAAAGAAGCATATATTGTGGGTACCCATTTGAATTACCACAAAAGCGTATGTTGTGGGTACTCATTTGAATTGCCTTGACTTGACTTGTCGAGGCTGTTCAAAAGAGTACCCACAACAAATGCTTTTATAAAAGAACCAGATAAAATTATAGTGGTTTTAATCTGAAGAGCTAGAAAGTGCTTGTCAAGTTGACAGTGTGCTTATAGGAGTGTGTGTGGTTATTAGGGCGAATACGGTAATATAATTCAGCTGACGGCCAAGTGATGTACTAAGCTCAAATTTGTTATTAAATTTTATATTTTTCCAACAAAAAAAGATTGGTATTTCCCATGCAAATTGTCTCCACTGAAGAAGATAAACATGAAATGTCAAAACCATTATTCAGGGAAAATATTTCAAAATGTCATCTGCTGAAATGTTTACCCAGAGTGCTAAGGGTTAATATCAGTGTAGTGACTCATAAAATTCTCTGAAACTGATCAGACTAAATGCATAGTGTGGAAAGTCACTGCACTGATATCAACAATTAATTCTTAAAAGCAAACATCAATGATACAAAAAAAATATATAATAGTGTGTTCCATTAATTTTCCGTGTGTTTTGGTGTGTTCAGGTATTTCTATGAACCGACTGGTAAGTGGGACATACAAAGCTTTTTAAAAATGTATTACCGGTATATCTGATCTATAATGAAAAAAAAAAAACAACAACAAACAAACATTGTTACAATTTACAAATTGTCTCAAAACAAAAGTGTGACGGTCCGACTTGTTGACCAGAAACCATCCCCGTAAGTACACAACATGGCGCATATGATGACCACTTTGCTGTTGGCATTAAAATATAATGCCTGCCAACAACTCAAGATGCCACAAAGTCTTTCTGATACCATGCAACATGGCTAAACAATAAACAAAGTTTTTATACTACAACAGCCCAGTCCTGAAAAGGGCTTTGACATGAAATCTAAATGTCAAATTTCAAATTACCAGAGGCTGATATGAAGGTGTTTGAGTCATTTGCTTCTGCAGGATTCCATACTCAGATGATCTAAGGCTATGTCAGTGAAAATGGATGTCTGCATCTCTTCATTGAAACATTTATAGAAATTCATATTCAAATTTGAATATTTAACATGTTTAAATTGAGTTAGAAGTCTCAGCCTTGTAAATGATTTATAAGCCACTAACGTTGTATTGAAAATTCTGATCAAGCAAAGATCTGATATTTAATGGGTGAATGTCTTCCAATCTGACAATCTTCATTTACCGTTCCCTGGTCAGTAAACAGGCTTAGATCATGTACTTCAGAAAGAGATAAAAAAAAAAAAAAAGAGGAAATTTATGAAAATTTATATTCCCGTTCATATTTGTATTTGGGTCTATTTTTTTCATTTTGGAATATAGAGACTTCCCCTTACTGTATATGAATAGGCAAATCAATATTTAATTTCGCAAGGCATATGTCTCTTTTGGCCAATTGATGAACAACTGTAAAACAAAAAATTAATCTGTCAGTAACCTTCAAACATTGCCTTTTTATGCCATTTTCCTTAGAAGCTGATACATTCAAAACTAGAAGCTGATGCGTTTGTCGTGAAGCCTGTCCGTTTATATTGACCACAGTGAAAAGCTGTTTTGTTATTTATGCACCAAAACATATCTTATGGGTATTCAGTGGAACTACCTCATTACACCAAATCTACTGGGTGCCACAAGGTAGGATTTGGTGCAAATTTAATAAAAAATTATAATATTAATTACCTAACACATTATCTGGAAATATGTGCAGAATTTCAAAACGTTTGTTTTCCTGTCATTTTATCCAGAGCTAAGCATAGAATTACAAACCACACTGCGCTTAGGTTTTCAAAATTACTGGAAAAACGCATTAAAATATCCACCTTATAAGGGCATCTTTTAAAGAAAGATCAGCAGAGGACTTCATGATGCTTATGCAATGTTATTTTCTGATTTTCGTTATTAAAAAAAAACATTTGTTGTGAGCACTCATTTGAATTGCCTCAACAAGTTAGTTGAGGCAATTCAAATGAGTACCCACAACATATGTATTTTATAAAGAAGTAGATAAAAGTACACTGGTTATAATTGAAAGACTACCTAATTGCTTGACTGTGCATGTATAGGAGCATGTGCTGTAATAAGGTCGAATGCAGTATTAATAATTTTTGTCAAATTTAAATCTGCTATCAAATGTATAGTTGGAATAAAAATCAGTTTATTTTAATTGCTTGATACACAGGCTTAAAGCTTGACCTTGACATGATATTTGATAATTAAACAGGTAAACAGGAAGTATAAATTAGTTTTAAATTGTAAGCCTCTGGGCATGTCTGACAGAATGAATCAGATTGACCATGATAATTTTATTTGGAAAATTATTCTTAGTATTAATCATTTGTGTTTAATGGGTAATACATATATTACTGTATGCCGAAAAATGTTGTGTACAAAAACATAGCTCCAGATAGGGGGGTGGGGGGAGGGGTGGGTATCTACATAATATTTTTCTTATTTCTGTATTAAAACATATGTTGTGGGTTCTCATTAGAAGCACCTCACTGCAGTGCTTCTAATGAGTACCACAACATATGTTTTCAAGGGAAAATAAGAAAAATATCCACATTTTGACAGGTTGAAGCGCCTTATCTGGAGCTATGCAGTTGAAAAACTGTTACTTAGCCCTCAAAGTGCCAGTTACAACTGCAGAAGACAAAATTTTAAGTAATAAATCGTTCTTTTCAGGGAAAATAAGTCTTCACATTTCATGTGAATCATCTGCCTAGCTGATGATTCACATGAAATGTGAAATCTTATTTTTCTCTGAAAAGAATTTTTTAAATAGATTTTCATAGGCTACAATTTTGCTCGACACTTTAAGGTTAGTAGAAAAAAAAAACAATGGCTGCTCAGCTTAGCGAAAATTCCAATGAGTATCCACAGGTTATGTTTTGTTGCAAAAATTACAAATATTCATCTTGTATTTTTTCACTTCCATCATCATCTTATCTGGAGCTCTGAGAAATTCTATTGAAACTATTTAATGCTTAGCACGCGGAGTAAAACTAATAGCAGAATGACTTTTTGGATTTGTTTAATTTCCTAGGAAAAATTGGCTTTAACATTTCTGGTGCAAATAGTCTCGGAAGCAGACAATTTGCATGAAATGTTGAACATTATTTTCTGGAAAACAAAACAAAACAAGAAAAGATATCATCATTTAATTTGTTGTCTGCTGAATTTTTCCCAGTCCACTATTTCAGAATTTACCTTTGGACTGTTCATTACATCATTTAGCAGATGAAGAATGAGTGCAATTTTCCTCAAACTTAAAGCTTAGGAATTCCTTTGCATAACCTCTGAGACAATTTAAATGAAATTTCAAGCCTGTTTTCAGCATGAAATAAGAAAAATATTCACAAAAACCTATGTTGTGGGTACTTATCAGAAGCACATAGGGGCTTATGAAGAAATAAGAAAATTTTTATGTGACTACCATTCTTATCTGGAGCAATGATGATGATGATGGTTTAGTGTTGTACATTCCTTTCAACATTATTTAACCTTTACCACTCTCTGGGCATTTTCAGCAGACGACAAAATGATGTTATTTTTCTTATTTTTCCCAGAAAACAGGATTTGACATTTCATGCAAATTGTCTCCTTAGGAGACAATTTGCATGAAATGTCAAATCCTGTTTTCTGGGAAAAATAAGAAAAATATTTCAAAATGTCGTCTGCTGAAAATTTTACCCAGAGTGCTAAGCGTTAAGTCATATCAAGATGATGGAAGGATGATAATGAAAGGCTCTGTGCAATGAAGCACTGTACAGTCAGGAGCTGAATTCCGCCTCTAGCAGGATTTGAACCCGGGACCTAGTGATCTGAAGTCAGGAGTGCTAACCACTTGGACACCCGGACACTTTATCTGTAGTTATGAGTAGGCTGAACAGTAGTATAAAGAAAGTACAAATGGTTTGTCACACTGAAAGGGTGCTTATAGCTTCAGTTGAGATATATTTTTTCACAGGGCTGTGAAGCTACCATGTCTGATTTGTCCAGCTTGCCCCATTTCCCTGAGAACAAGTAAAAAATTTTAATTTATATGGTCTGGGACAAGGACTTCATAGCTCTAGCTAAGAAGAGTGTCCAAATTATTAGATATAATTTTCTTATTTTTTTTTGAAGAAAACTTATGTTGTGGTACTCACTGAGGCACTTCTAATGAGTAACCACAACACATTTTCTCCCCGAAATAAGAAAAATGTCAATTTTTGGACAAGTAAATCTTGATTGAACAAGTAGAATTTGACCATTTATTTGTTTATCCGTGGACAAGTGATAAAATTTGATACTTCCACCACCCTGTTTTTTAGCCAAAAAAGTATAGTTTTTGTTTTTTTTATATGCGTATTTCCACTAAATGTTTAGTGACTAAACATATGTTGTGGGTACCCATTAGAAGTGCCTCATAAAGGCACTTCTTATGAGTACCTACAATATAGGTTTTTGCAGAAAAGTTTATGTTTATTTGAATATCTATATACTCCTCTTTTCTGGAGCTCTGATGCTTACCACATAATAGGAACTTAAGCTGTGACACTCCAAAACTAACTTTTGTACCTATTTATATTTATTAAAAGGGAGTTTTACAAAAAATGGCTGTTTTATTGACAAGAAGTATAAGTCCTGATCAGACAGAAGACACTCTCTGCTACATCTGCTTGTGATACATGTATCTGCTTGGTTTACACTAAATGCAAGCGGTCATTTTGTGGAGCATCAAGCGCAATTGGGTTAGGCTCCAGATAAAGTAGTATTCAGAAATTCTTTTTTTTTTTTTATGCTCCTGCCATTGTAAGAACGGTGGAAAGGACATATAGTGGTACCTCTGTCCCTCAGTCCCATCGCGTCTGGCATTTGCAAATTCGCATTTAATTTTTTCAGGCGGGGCATCCGTGTCATGTGAACACATTTCTAGTTTTTCATTATTTTTGCACCAAAATATATCTTCTGTTCTCATTAGAATTGACTTTGTAGTGTTTTGATTGGAATCATCCCGGTAAGGCAACTCCAGTGAGCACCAACAAGATACTTTGATGCTAAACTAACAACAACAAAGAAAGATGATCCTTAACTTTTTCCCCGCTAGTGGCGACTTTTGTCATCTGCTGATAACCTTTGCAAACAGTTTGGACCAAGATCAGGCCCGACAAAGCGTCGGGTCTGATCTGGATTCAAACTGTTTGACACTCTGATGGTATTCCTGAAAGATCTTTTTTTGAAAAAGTCAATTTTTAAAAAAAAAAATCCACAGACAACAAAAAAGGATGCAAAATTACCCAACATGCAAAGAGTTAATTAATTTGTCTGAAGCCATGTTATGCGACCAGATATTATTCATAGCTCCAGAGAAAGGGGTATCAGATAAATATTTCCTTACTTCTCCATAGAAACATATGTTGTGGGTACCGGTACTTTTTGAGAAGTTCCTCAGTGAGTATGGTACTTCTGATAAGTACCCACAATATACAAAATGTATGTTTTAGGGGAAAACTAAGAACAATATCAATACCTTTTGGTTGAAAATAAAATCTTTATCTGGAGCTGAGTGTTATTGATATAAATATGGACCCAGTTGTTCAAAGCTAACGATGTCGTTAGTTAACGATTCGTTAAAATTTATATCGGGTCATACGCAAATATGCTGAAATTTTTTGCTGAAAAAATGTGAGTAGCTTTTGCAGTGCAAAAGCTACTCACATTTTTTCAGCAAAAAATATCAGAATATTGCATATTGAATCTGCTAAAACAGTTAACGAAATGACCCTTAACGAGCTCGTTAAGCTAACGACGCTTTGAACAACCGGGCCATGGTCATTCATATGAAAATATTTTTCCAGATATAAGAAGTTTGGTTGAGATCTGGTAGTGATGTTAGAGGGTCTAGCAGCATGGGTACTCAATACTTATGTGGGAGAGTATGTTGAGAATCTGAACACAGACCAGCTCTCAATAGCACTCTTGCAAGGTGAGTAAAATACAGGGCCCAGTTGTTCAAAGCATCACTAGCTTTAAAACAAGCTTGTTAATGACAAACTTGTTAACTGTTCTAACTAAGATATATGTACCTATTTTCAAATACATTGATAAATTTTACTGCAAAAATTCAAAAGCTACTCACATTTTTTTTTTCAGCAAAAATATCAACGTATTAGCCATATTTCAAGATAGAAATTTTTTGTGATGTCTTGATAGCAAACAACTTGTTAAATTTTGAATAACTGGGCCCTGCTTTGTATGAAAATAAGATGCAGATTCTAGCTGTTTTTGGATTTATACATTAAAAAGTGCATTTGGTTCAAATAATCAGTCAGCAAGAATGGGGTGTGGAGGGGTGGGGGCAGGGACGGGGCATAAATGGCATAACATGGAACAATTAGGCATAGCTCTAGACGAAATATTGTTGTTGTTTTTTTCAACAAGAGGGTGCTGATATTTTTTCCTGTTTCTCCACAAAAGCATGTTGTGGTACACATTAGAAACACCTGCGCAAGATACATTTGTACTTCTAAAGAGTACCACAACGTGTTTAAGCCTGTTATCTGGAGCTATGCTGCTGTGATTCCATTTGTTGCATTATGAAAAGCTACAGACTCTGAGCTGTTAATGCGGTTATTATACACCCGGCATATGAAGTATGCAATGGGGGTATATAGTTTTTTGTTTTTTCTGTGTGTCTGTCAGTCTGTTACCATTTATTTTGTATCAAAGATATCTCAGGAACTACTCTACCTAGAAACTTGAAATTTTGTACACATGACAAGTATAGTTGTATTCTGGGAAAGAAAATAAGGGCCATGGGGCCAGGTTCCTTAGAGTTATTTCCCTTTGTTGTTCTGGCTATACTGATGGCCATGGCCGGGGGTATTAGTGAGCATATGCTCACTTCATGGTCTTGTTTACAAATGTACATGTATGATGCAAAAATTTCAGAAGAAAGCTCTTATTACACTTGCAGTATACAAAGGCCCAGACCAGTCAGTATATTCAAACAGTCTGATTGGGGCCTTTGCTGTCCTCTTACAGAATGTATCACAGAATAGAGAAGGCCCTGAGCAAATTACTTGAATGTGCAGGCTGCCCTGGGCCTAGGTTGCTGTCTGAATATGGTATAAGGGTCCTTTTCTTGCATTACATAGCATATCAATACTTGCTTCCCTTGTTTTAGTTTTTATAGGTTTTTACTTTCTTTTCACACTTGTCCTGCTGAACCTGGATATGCCCTGCCTTTGCAAACAGTGTATATCCAGATCAATTGGCTTCTTCAGAAGCCAACTGATCTGGATCTGCACTGTTTGTCATTCAGTATTTGAATTTGTATCAACAATCTTGATAAAGTAATCTGATTGGCTGACAGTTAGAAATGGGAGTAGTGTCTTTATTTATTCAGCATGACAAGGGTTAACAGTTTAACTTTGCCTTTTCAGCTAATTTGACTAATTAGTCTAGATAAGTTGCTTTTGTTTTTTTTTCAACCCAAAACCAATTGATATTTTTTTCCTATGTCTCTATGAAAACATGTTTAGCCCACAAGTTGAGGGTGCTCATTAGGAGCCCCTTAGTAAGAAGCTTCTTATAAGTACCCTCATTGTATATTTTTGTGGCCAAATAATAAAATACCTATCTGGATACCCCTCTTATCTAGAACTGTGTGTTTATTTTCTTCAGGTGCTGTAGAGTTGGATAATCTCCCCTTGAAGAAGGATGCACTGAAAAGTCTTGGTCTGCCACTAGAAGTAAAGTCAGGTAAGGAAATCTCTCTGTTACACAAAGCTCCAGACGAATGAAGCATAGTTGCAGATATCATGTTTGTTGTAACCAACAAGTAGTGACATGTTATTCAATGGTAACTTCATGTCATAAAAATCGTATGACCACACATTTCATAACACTGTAGCAGAAACAAGTAATGTCATGACAACGTCCATGTCAGTGGTACATTATCTGTTAAACAATTGTCAAATTTAAAGGCGATAAAATCCAATTTAAAATGGTCATATGATAAACAGAATCTTACACAAGTGGTCATTTCATATGAAATTTATGAAACTCGCCAAAGGCGAGTTTCATAAATTTCATATGAAATGACCACTCTTTTTAAGATCCTCTATTTTTTCCTCAGCAATATATGTTATGACTGATTGCTCTTTATGAGGCAATTCTAATGAGTATCTACAGCATGTGTTTTTGTGGAAAAATAAAAATATTCTTACCTGGGTATGTATCTTGTCTGCACTGTGAAAGGACTGCTCAGAAGCATTACTTCACTATGCATTACGAAAACACCCCTATTCAAACATATTGAAAATTTTACATCCAAAAAAGGAAAAGTTTCAGATAAAAAAATTCTGTTATTTTTCATATTTCTGCTCAAAACATAGATTGTGGGTACTTGTTAGAACCATCTCAGTGATGCAGTTTTTGGGATGATATTTTGCAGGAAAGATAATAGATGGGCAGTCCTGATGATCACTCAGATATTTTGTTTTGACTATGAAATCAGAAAAAAATATAAGTACATCTTGTCTTAGGCACTAGTTATGTAATATGCTAGTTATTTTTAAAGCTGTTTACTAGTGAGGCATTTCTAATTAATACCCACAGCATATGTTTTCCTAGAGAAATAAGAAAAATATATATGTATTATATGGATAATTCACTTACCTGGAGCCATAATACTATAAGTACTGATATATAACCTGACATGCCCAGACAGATTGAAACCTCTTTCGGTGGATTTATTTCTTATTTATTTTCAGTTTTGATCAGAACTATGATCTTGGCAAATAAATTTATGCTTTATATTTTCAGGGTTTATTGGTAAAATCACATTACAGATCCCACTGAGCCGTCTACACAGTGAACCATGGGTTATTTCTATGGAGAGGCTGTACCTTGTTGCTGGACCACTCAAAGATACACAGGTACACTAACTCTAACTTCTAGATATTGTGATTTTTTTCTGTATATTCTTTACATTTTACAAATGTGTAGATTATATAGAAAAATGATCATTTATGGTCATTTTTCTATATAATCTTTACATTTTTGATTGCATACAACATGCTTGATTAGCTAATATGGTTTTTATTTTGAATCTCGGCAGTAGTATTAACCCATGTCATGCTGAACCCAGATATACCCTGCTTTTGCAAACAGTGTAGATCCAGATCAGTTGGCTTCTTCAGAAGCCAACTGATCTGGATCTGCACTGTTTTCCATTTATAGCAACAATTTGGATCAAACAATCAGACTGGCTGAAAATTAGAAGTGGGTGTGGCATCTTAATTTAATCAGCATGACAAGGGTTAAAAGAGGATGTGGTGTTTTCATCTCTGGTTAAGTAATCATTTTTCTAACCAGTGATACAAACACCACAACCTTTTTTAACACTATTGCTGAGATCAAAAATAAAAACCATGTTAGCTAGAGCATGCTGTATATAAACTAAAATATAAAGATTATATGGAAAAATGTCCATAAAAGGTAATTTTTCTGTATAATCTGTACATTTTTGTTTGGATAACATTTTTGGGCTATGTGGTACTTCTTCTCATTTGATTCCCCATTGCACCAAGGCATAGAAAGCTACTGTCATCCTGAAATGACAGTCATATCGATGGGATGTCTAAAACCACCAAATAGTTGTCATCGTTTGACCATCATTCATCTGACGAAAGACCTTACAAGTATGAAAACTAAAGTGAAAGCTCAGATCAGCCTGCATGTCTGCATATCTGATGGGGGACTTGGCTCTTGAAGTAAATACTGCTGTAAATCCACCATGTTTATAGTTCAACAGAGAAGACCCTGACCAGATCATCATTGGTGACCAGGATGTGATGCATTATGAAAATGCTTCATTCATTGCTGAATGTAGGAATGAACTGCACTGCACTGGGTTGCCAAGGATATGAACAGATATGCATTTGTGCAACTACCATGTTAGCACTTCATATCAGTCGCCAGTCATTTGTTTGACATGATTTATTTTTGATTGTAGTATGATGAAGCTAAAGAGAAAGCAGCAGAGACGGCTAGAAAGGCCAAGCTACTGGAAGCTCTGGAAGCAAAATATCAGGTGAGGTAGACTTAGATGGTAATCTTAATTGATTTGTTTCATATTCCTCTACAAAAATATGTTATTGGTACTAACTAGAATCAGCTCACAGAAACACTTTAGATGAGTATTAACGAATCTATTTTTGTAAAGAAATAAGAAAGAATATTTATTTGCATACCCCTCTTAAATAGATAGAACTTTTTTTCATCCTAATTATCAAAAGGATATATTTGGCAAATATGGTGTAGTTTATAAAAAAAAAAAACAACAAAAACCCCCCCCCCAAAAACCCCTATATGTGATTAAGCATATCTCCAGATAAAGATATGTTTTCACGGAGAAATAAGAATACTATCCATATTTGTTGGATGGAAAAATATCTTCTATTGAGTAGCGGCAAGAAAAGTATTATCTGGATCTCCTCCCCCTCCCTTATTTGGAGCTGTGGTGGTAATGATGTCAGTTTCCAATTTGATTGATATTACATGAATATTACTATAATAACCCTATCTATTGGGGCACCCTATCTACTTACCATACTTGGTCTAAAATTTGAAATAGTCCATTGTTCCACCTCTTGGTGTGTCTAAAATATTGCTGTATGTATGGCAAACAGTGTAGACCCTGATCAGATACCACATTCTGCGGCATCTGATCTGGGCTACACTGTTTGCAAAGACCTATATGTCCCAATATTTAGGGTTATTGTATTGTCAATTTTTTTAAATACCATGATGATTATCTTTATGTTAACTAGGCCACTGTTGAGGTAATAGATATTCCTGCCAGAAATGTTATAAGATCCTTGACCTTTACCAGTGTGGACAATTTTAGAGTGTTGTTTTGAGTATTGTTATTCATTTGCGGTGTTATCTGGTTCACATAGCTCCAGATAAGGCATTTTCTTTCAGTTGAAAAGTGTTGATTTGATTTCTTATTTCTTCATGAAGATGTGTTGTTAAACTCATTAGAAGTTTCTCACGGAAGTTCTTCCCATAACAAATACTTTCGTGAAGAAATACGAAAAATGTTTATCCGGATGCCCCTTTTATCTAGAGCTTTGGTTCGAAAGTTTATAGTATGATGCACAACACATGAAAAGGGTCCGTATGCAATTATCAGACAATGTAGGTCCAGATCAGCATGCCCATCTTTGCTGTCTAATCTGGGCATTTTCTGTTCATCGACATATACTACAGTATCCACTGATTCTGTCAGCGGACAATGCATGTCCAGATCAGCCTGCGCTTATGTGCAGGTTGATCTGGGCCTGCATTGTCCACTAATTTCATAAGGGCCCTTTGCATGTGTTGCACATCATAAATCGTGAGTACTCAGTGGAATCATCTCCATGAGACAATTCGAATGAGTACCATATTTATCCTAAATTTCTAATGCCTTGATTTCTTACCATATTTATTCAGAAGTTTGAATAAGCCCACTTTGCTGCCTGTTGATATGTCTGCAAACCACTGGATGAGAGACTGTCAGTGTAAACACTGATCAGATGTCTCATTCTGCTGTGTCTGATGTTGGTTTTCACTGTTTGCTCAGGTATGTCTGGCTGAATACTAAGGTTAAATATGATATGATGAATCCTGGTCCTGCTGAACTGAGATATACCCTGCCTTTGCAAACAGTGTAGATCCAGATCAGTTGGCTTCTTCAGAAGCCAACTGATCTGGATCTACACTGTTTGCCATTCAGTATGTGAATTTATATCAACAATCTCGATCAAGTAATCTGATTGGCTGGAAAATTGGAGTGGGCGTGGCATCTTAGTTTATTCAGCATGGCAAAGGTTAGTATGGTCAAGGTGCAGTATATATTGATTCTATCAGCAGACAGTGAAGGTCTTGGCCAGACACAAATATGCAGGGTGATCTAGGCTTTTATGATCTGTATGCAGTTTTTTGTGTTTTTTGATATGTTTAATATTATTTCCTCTAATTATTTTAGATTCAACAGAAAGATAAAGGCGAGACATCATCCTGGTTTTCCTATGGCACATCAGTTCTCACAAACATCTTGGAGAACTTACAGGTAACTACTAAGACATTTGTTGAGAAAAAAAAGGACTTGTTTTCTGGGAAAAATAAGAAAAAATTCACCAGTTTGTCATCTGCTGAATTAGACCAGAAAGTAGTAAGGGGTAAGTTGACTTGCTGGTGATATGTCTACAAAGTTCTGGCTTAATGGCAAATGGTGTAGCACTCAATCAAACCTAATGTTGGTCTACACTGTTTGCTCAGGCATAACAAAGGGTAGATACAGAAAATTAGATAAGAATAGACTATCAGCACTCTCCTTTTGCAAACTTAATGATAGTTTGAAAATTCTGTTTTAGGGTAATGGACACATTTTCAAGGGAGGCATGATCTCCGCATCTCTGTCAAAGTTGTTTTTGTGACATTTCTGAAATGGGTTCTACTCTAAAAGGAAGTATTTGCTTCCTTTTTAGAGTAGAACCCATTTCAGAAAGGCTTTAGTGTGCAAGAAAGCAATGAAGAAAACACACAAGATTTCCTACACAAGAGATTTCCTTGTATGAAACTGTGGAAAAATTACCAAGTAATAACCCTAAGTATTGGGACAGATAGGCCTTTGCAAACTGTGTAGACCCAGAGCAGACACTGCAGAATGCAGCATCTGATCAGTCTACACTGTTTGCCATACTTACAGTAATTTTTAGACACATCAAGAGGTAGTAGAATGGACTATTCCAAATTTTAGGACAACTATGTTAAGTAGATAATGTGTCCCACTACTTAGGGTAAATATGGTATGTTTTGTCTCTCATGCTGTCTAAAGAATACAAAATTCAAGAAGCAAAGTAAGTAATTAATTTAATCACAGACACGCATTTTGTACATGCATTAGATATAAATGAACTAAAACAAACCAGGCACAGATCAATATGGAATTTAGTATTATTTCTTATTATAAGATACAACCTACATTTTCATTGCATAGCTGCTCTTCACCCCATTATGCATTTCTTATTGATGTAATCTATGTCTATCAAATAGAGTAAGAAATGTTTTTTTGTTTCTTTTTGTTTTCCACGGCTGCAGTTCATTCTGTAGGTCTTACATTATTGTTCATATTAAGGTGACAGGATATGCTTGGTAGATTATCTGCCTTTTTTTAACAGGGTACACAACTTTTGTGACCTCTTATTTAATCTCCTGGACAACAAGCCCCTTCTTAAAAGGGGTCAAGCCTAAAAGGAAAGAATTTGCTCCCATAGGAAGCAAATTCTTTCCTTTTAGAGTAGACCCCATTCAGAAGGGAGGTAAAACTGATTTAACAGAGTTACCTCTCCTGAAAGTGTATCAGTTCATCTTAAGTCAACTTTTGTCAAAAGCATTTCATTCTTTCACTTTAAATTGATTTTATGATATAAGGGAAACAGATGGTACAAAGTAAAACCTAGATAAAATAGATTATTGACCTTAAAGCTTTACCACTCTCTGGGCAAATGCAGCAGATGGCAGATTGAGGATATTTTTCTTATTTTTGTTTTTTCCAGAAAATAGGCTTTGACATTTCATACAGATTGTCTCCTAAGGAGGCAATTTGCTTCAAATGTCAGTCTATATTCGCGAAAAAGTAATAAAAAAAAAATATTGCATATTGCAAAATGTTGTCTGCTGAAATTTTTGCCCAGCATACTCAGTGTTAACACTTAGCACTCTGGGTAATATTTTGAGCAGATGACATTTTGAAATATTTTTTCTTATTTTTTTCCCAGAAAATAGGATTTGACATTCCATGCAAATTGTCTCCTAAGGAGACAATTTGCATGAAATGTCAAATCCTGTTTTCTGGGAAAAAAATCATCAATTTGTCAGCTGCTGAAAATGCCCAGAGAGTGGTAACGGTTAAGATAGCTTGAGTGAAGGCTCCAGATGAGGGCATAATCAAAAGCTCTGTTTGTTATTCTTGCACCAAAACATACCTTTAATTGGTATTCACTGGAATTGCCTCACAAAAGGAATTCCAATGGTTGGTCCCTTAAAATATCTTTTGGTCCAAAAATTAAAAAAAAAAAAGATATCCTGTTTTTACCTCCGTTACCACTTCATAGCTCCAGAGAAGTGGTGGTATCCATGTGATATATGATATATCTTTCTTATTTCTCCACAAAACCATATGTTGTGGGTACTCATTAGAAGCGCCTGGCTGAGCGGCTTCTAATGATTACCCAAAACATATGTTTTTGTGGAAAAATAAAATGCCAGAGAATGTGGCATCTGATCAGGATCTACTTTGGCTACCGCTCATCCAGCAGTTTTGAGACACTTAATAGACATTACCATAATAACCCTAAGTCTTGGGTCAGATAGGCCTTTGCAAACAGTGTAGACCCTAATCAGATGCTGCAGTATGCGGCATATGATCAGGGTCTACACTGTTTGCCATACAGAAATATTTTAGACACATCAACAGGTAGTAGAATGGACTATTTCAAATTTTAGGACAAGTATGGTAAGTAGATAAGGTGTCCAAATATTTAGTGTACATTTGGTAAAACACTTTTTTTTTTCAAATTTTAGTACAGATATGGTAAGAAGTTATGCTGTCCCATTATTTAGGGTAACTACATGTATAGGATCCTAAAGACTCAGACTCAAAAATCCTTACTGCATAGCTCCAGATAAGAGGAGTATCTGCACAAGTATTTTTCTTATTTCTCCAGGGCCCGGTTGTTCAAAGCATCGTTAGCTTAACGAGCTCGTTAAGGGTCATTTCGTTAACTGTTTTAGCGGATTCAATACACAATATTCTGATATTTTTTGCTGGAAAAATGTGAGTAGCTTTTGCAATGCAAAAGCTACTCACATTTTTTCAGCAAAATATTTCAGAATATTTGCGTATCACTCGATGTAAATTTTAACGAATCGTTAACTAACGACGTCGTTAGCTTTGAACAACTGGGCCCAGGAAAACATATGTTGTGGATACTGATTAGAAGCAACTCATTATGGTGTGTCTAATGAGTACCCACAATGTACATTTTCATGAAGAAATGAGAAAACCATCAATCATTTTTAATTGAAAACTAGATTGCGCAGTCGATGGTTTGTCATTGAAAAATACCTACACTCGGTGCTAATGTTGCTGATAGTGTGATGGAAGGACAGCCGGACACACTTAAACTCGCACACCCTTGCCACAAGGGGAAGTCATGCAGCAAGTATGGTTAAATTCTGCACAGTGGTTTATGAGGAGATAGCATGATGGATAGATGGACAGATAGGCATTGACATTTTGACCCCACCCTAAGGTCACATGAGGCAGAGTGAAAATAATGTTGCTCTTGCACACCCTTACCATGTGGGGAAGTCGTGTAGCAAGTTTGGTTAAATTCTGTCCAGTGGTTAAGGAGGAGATAGTGTGATGGACAGATGGACAGACGGAGGCAATTACAATATCATCGCTAAAGTGTGGGGATAAAAAAGTGCCTGTTTAGATACCTGAAAACTTGAACTGCTGGCTGAATGGCATAACGAACATTTTGATCTGTATCAACACTATTTGCTGAGGCCTGTCTATCCAAGTTATGAGGGTAAATGAACATTTGAACTGTGGTACACAAAAGGCCACTAGAATATTATGTTGACCCATTGTAGTCTGGAGACCCCTAAAAGGGTAACTGGCAAACAGTGCAGACCCAGATCAGTTGCTGCAGAATGTGGCATCTGATCAGGGTCTTCACTGTTTGCAAATAGTTCAACCATTTTTCTCTAGGAATATCTAAATCACATAGCCTGACATGCCTAAAATCGGAATAAAATCTTCCAGTATATAGTGTGGGAGAGTTAATTCAGTCTACAATGGGTGAACAGCAAAGGTCAAGTTCTGTTTGTGTATTTGTCCAGGCTTTTAAGGGGACTGGGTACACATGATAGATTTTCTGGCATTTTCACAAGAGAGACTCTTTAGAGTCTTCCTGTTTGCTTCCCAGAAGACCAGTTCCCTTCTGAAAATGGTGCTACTCTAAAAAAGAAATGATCCTCCCCACCCTCAACCTCCCCACCTCCACATCCCTGGGAGCAAATTCTTTCTTTTTTGAGTAGACTCTTTCTAGAAAGGAAACAAAATAGTTTTGAAAGTGACTCCATTCCCCAAATAGGCCATTGTTGCCATTGTATAATACAGAAACTATCAAAAATGAGAAAAGGGCTCTGATTATACTGTGCTAATGTGCAGGCTGATTTTTGTCTTGACTTAAAAATGCCCGGAAGAGTGCTTTTCCCAATGTGTATCTCATTTGTTTTTCAGCTGAAGATAAAAGATGTTCATGTACGCTATGAGGATGGTGTACTTAATCCTGCCTGCCCTTTTGCATTTGGTGTTGTCATCAAAGAACTGAGTGCACAAAGTACAGATGGTGCTTGGGTAGGTAACATTTTATTCTTTTCCTTTCTTACAGTCTTTTTTCATATAAAACCTTTTTCATGCTCATCTCAGCTGAGCATGAAATTTTCGCTGCTAATAGATATAAAAATTCAAACAATAGTTGGCATTTTCATAATTATTTATTAGCACAGAAATTTTCATGCTCAGCTATGTTTAGCAAGAAAGAATCTGCAATTGTTAGTTATTTGAGATTTATTAGCGGGACAAATTTCATGCTCTGCTGAGTTGAGCATGAATTTTTTTTTAATTTTGGGCCTAGAGTGCTTGCTTTTGTGGGAATCACTTCTCAGATAGTGTTACGATCGAGCGTTCCTGCCATCGATTATCTGCCTTGGCAGATTACACATAGTTTGTAGGTATATATTCAGTCTCTGACAACTGCGTCAGGGAGTCGATTCTTTGGCTCAGTGGTTAGAGCATTGGATTTTTATCCGGGAGGACCGGGTTCGATTCCGACGATAGGCGGGAAATTTTTTTCAGTTATGCTTCATTCCTTTATTATGACTTTCATGTCGTAAGATGCACTGGATTTTTATCCGGGAGGACCAGGTTCGAATCCCACGATCAGCGGGAAACTTTTTCAGCTATGCTTCATTCCTTTGTTACGACTTTCATGTCGTAAGATGGGGGCTTGTCCGAGATTTGACTTTACTTCACCGAAAATGGCTTCGAGTCATCATAATGATAACTTACAATGTACTTGAAAAGGGGGAGTGTTACGATTGAGCATTCCTGCCTTCGATTATCTGCCTTTGTAGATTACGCATAGCTTGTAGGTATATATTCAGTCTCTGAAACTGCTTCAGGGAGTCGATTCATTGGCTAAGTGGTTAGAGCATTGGATTATTATACGGGAGGTTCGAATCCCACGATCGGCGGGAAATTTTTTCAGCTATGCTTCATTCCTTTGTTACGACTTTCATGTCGTAAGAATAGGAATAAACAATGAAGTCAGCATAACTATAGATAAGAAGGATATCAAGACAAATATTTTTCTTATATCTTTATAAGAACAGATATTATGGGTACTCATTAGAAGCGCCTCAGTGTGCCATTGTAATAAATCACATCTTGCTCCTTGTTCCTTCCATCAAAGCTCTCCAGGAATAACTGTAATACTGCTGGTATTTCTATACCTATAACATGTTGCTGTTCTGTACAATTTCAACTAATTCCTTCACATATTTTAGGTTCCAAAATTTGTGAGCCGGGCCAACTGTGAACAGATGCACAAGCTTGTAGATTTAAAGAACTTTGCCATCTATTTTGACACAAACACAACCCTGGTTGGTGATCTCAAGAAAACTGACATGCAGGTGAGGAACATGACTATTCTACATATGCTAAATATTTGGGCCCAGTTGTTCAAAGCATCGTTAGCTTAACTTGCTCGTTAAGGATCATTTCGTTAACTGTTTTAGCAGGTTCAAATATACAATATTCTGATATTTTTTGCTGAAAAAATGTGAGTAGCTTTTGCACTGCAAAAGCTACTCACATTTTTTTAGTAAAAAATTTTAGCATATTTGCGAATCACTCCATGTACATTTTAACGAATCGTTAACTAACAATGTCGTTAGCTTTGAACAACTGAGCCTTGGTTGTAAATATCTGTGCAAACATTGTAGACCCAGATCAAACTGTTTAAACAGTAGTTTGATTAGGGTCTGTTCTTTAAAGGAGTAATTTAATCTGTGTCTATACGTTTGTCATTCCGCCAGTATGATAAGAAATTGTCTGAATATTTAGTATATACAGCTGACTCACCTTATCTTGAACTCGCTTATCTCGAAGGGAAAATCTTATCCCTGCCTAAACATGAAAATCGAACAACAAGTAAAAATATTGTGGAAAAGAGGAGAAATTGCTCCTAAGGAGGAGCAATTTCTCCTCTTCCCCAATATTTTTCGATATAGCTCTATCTTCAAGAGTCCAATTACATCTAAATTTGTTAAATGTGGTAGTTTGAATTATTTTTTCCTCAGTTCTAAAATTCTGATATGTCGAGGTACGGATATCTCGAAGTGTTTCAGAGAGTCCCTTGGAATTCGAGATAACGAGAGTTGACTGTATATGGTAATATTTGACTTTCATTCATTTGAGGCAAAATAAGCAGGTATATTTTATAATGTTAGGTCCTCAAATCTGTGGATACCTGATAGTAATCGCTGTTTTCTGTCTGTCCACAAAAACATTATTTATTGCCATATCTCCTTTACTGTATGGCATAGGCTGATTAAATTTGGCATGGAAGTACATCTGGTGAATGCAATGTATTATATGCCATGAATAGTTCACTGCAGCCTATCTATTTACTTTGAATTATCTCTAATACAGTCGACTCTCATTATCTCAACCTTGCTTATCTCGAATAACCGCTTATCTCGAAGTGAAAATCTGGTCCCTATTTAAACATGAAAATCTAACAACAGGTAACAAAATATTGTGGAAAAGAGGAGAAATTGCTCCAAAGGAGCAATCTCTCCTCTTTTCAACCATATTTTCAATATATCTCTAACTTCAGGAGTCAAATTACATATACATTTGTGAAATGTGGTTGTTCGATTTATTTTCCCTCAATTCTACAAATCTGATATGTTGAGGTACGGATATCTGGAAGTATTTCAGAGAATCCCTATGAATTTGATATGACGAGAGTCAACTGTATTCTTCAATTCAATGATAAGCCCAGGGAGTTATTTCTTTATACAGTACTTTGTATCAAGGTTACTGTACCTGTCAACACCATATAGGATAGCCCCTTTATAATGCTACTGAATATAACCTGGATTCGGATATAACATGGTCATATCTTGGCTCCTAAAGTTTTGGAATTTTGCAAAGAAACTATAGGAAGCTGACCATTTCATGGTCATTTTCCTAAAGTTCCTTTGTAAAATTGTCCCTATATAACACAGTTCACTTATAACATGGTCCATTCCTTTGGACCCGAAATATAGCTTTATAAAGGGACTGCACTGTACTTGACTGTATGAATCAAGTGTTGGGCATAAGTTTTTTTTTTACAAATGGTTTCACGTTGGACGACCGTGTGTCTGTTGTCTGTCCGTCCGTATTTCGTTTCTGGATGATAACTTTATTAAACATCAATGGATTTTCACCAAAGTTGGTATGTGCATGGATATTGTAGAGATCTGGTTTGGACTTGATGATGGGCAAATTTTGTCCATGTTTTATTGGGTTATCTGCTCGAGACACGCCCATATTTTTGTTCCGAAAGATAAATGGAGTAAATGTGAAAGGATTTTAACCAAACTTGGTACATACATTGATATTTAGGAGATCTGGTCTGCAAATGCTAATGGGCAAATTTCCACAATTTTTGACAGAGTTATCTGCCCGCGGCACAATAATGGTGGGGTATTATCGTTTTACGTTTTTATCTTGCTTTGATGAGTCAAAGTCTCTTCTGAAAAGCAGTTTACTCTAAAAGGAATATTACTGTTTACATACACCCTCAAGACACATTTTCTCATCATGCAGCTTATATTTTACAGAAAAAAAGGTATTGTGACATTAAAACCATCTCAGAAATGCTTTGATTAAAACGGCATGACATATGCAGTTTAGGTGTAAGAAAAAACAAAATTATTTTTTGTCCAAATTAGTGCCTTACCTCCTAACTACCTGTAGTTTTTATTTTTAGGATTCACTTCAGAGAGAGATGTATATATCAAGTATAACTGGGCAGTTTAAGGTAGGTCAACAAAGATGCCTTACCATAAAAAATGAACATTTGGGGCATATGTGACCAACAAAGCCCAGGTCTGCCTGCACACCAAGAATCTTGGGTATTTGTTAGAATACCATAACTCCAGATAAGATATTTTTTACCACTGAAAAGTATTGATATTTTTCTTATTTGTCCATGAAAACATATACAGTTGACTCTCGTTATCTCAAATTCCAAGGGACTCACTGAAACACTTCGAGATATCCATACCTCAGCATATCAGAGTTGAGAGAGTGAGGAAAATAATAAATTGAACATTTAACAAACAAATATGTAATTTGACTCCTGAAGTTAGAAATATATATAAAATAATGTGGAAAAGAGGAGAAATTGCTCTTCTCCTCTTTTCCACATTATTTTGTTACCTGTTGTCATAGTTTCATGTTAAAACAGGGACCAGATTTTCATTTCGAGATAAGCGGTAATTCGAAATAAGAGAGTTTGAGATAACGAGGTTCGACTGTATTGTGGATACTCAGTAGAAGCACCACGTTGGCGGCACATACTGTCTCTCTCTGCTATGTCATATTATGCTCTTTTGCAGTGTCGAAGGCTGAACCCTATACACGTGTATGATATTGCAGATATAAGCTTGCAATTTGACCCCTGGATAGTGCTTTTATAATAATCACCTGATATGGCTAAATATAAGAATGATATTGGTATTTCAAAGGAAAAATTGATGTTGGCTTTTCTATCAATCCAAATGACATCAGTCATTGAAATTGCAGTTTAGTGCCAATTTTAATGGCGATTTCAGTGGTGATATTGTTGATATATAATAGTTTTATTCTCTGGACATAATAAATAACAAAAGTTTCGTGTCAGTTAATCTGGAATTTTGGCCGTAAATATGGAAAATGGCACCAGTACCAGAGTGACATACCGGAAATTCCATAGGTGAGGATGCTGAGGTCAGATATTGGTGAAAAATGGCTTGAATAGGCACAGATACACCAAACATAATTGAAAGTTAGCACAGAATATAGTAGAAGTATGATTTAGTAATACATGTATTAAATTTAATACTTTTTCTGGATGCCTAATAATTAATTTAAAAAAAAACAAAACACAAGACCAATAAACACAGGAGTGCAATTTTTTTATTTTTTTATATTTTTTTTTTACATTTATTTAAATTACAGTACTTGTTTAAATTTACTTAAAATTTATTTAAGTTTACCTTAAAAAGCATAGCTACAGATAAGAGGGGGCATCCACATAATATTTTTCTCATTTCTTGACGAAAACATATGTTGTGGGTACTCATTAGAAGTGCCTCGCTGAGGCGCTTCTAATGAGTACCCACAACATATGTTTTTGTTGAGAAACAAGAAAGATATCAGCATTTTCCGAATAAAACAAGTGCCTTATCTGTTGCTATGAAAAAAGTATGTTATCAAGAAACAGCAGACACTAACAAAGAATTTTATACAGGTTTCCTTTGCATAAAAATCAAATTTACTGCTAATTAAATTTTTTTTATCTGCTGTTGGGTATGTCAAAAATATCCTGAAAAAAAAATCCAACACCAAATGCACCTAGTAGTCCAGGGCCCAGTTGTTCAAAGCATCGTTAGCTTAATGAGCTCATTAAGGGTCATTTCGTTAACTGTCTTAGCAGATTCAATATACAATATTCTGATATTTTTTGCTGAAAAGCAAAAGCTACTCATATTTTTTCAGCAAAAAATTTCAGCATATTTGCATATCACTTGATTTTAACGAATCGTTAACTAACAACATCGTTAGCTTTGAACAACTGGGCCCAGTCTTTCACAGCAGGACAAGGGTTTAGTTGCATGTATCTACTTACAATTGTAGGTGACACATAACCTTTTATCTTTTATAGGAGCATGAGTATATTCTGTCACCAGTTACCTCAACAGCAAAGATGAAACGCTTTACCACAGAACTGCCACTGCGCTCACAGGCTGTACCTAGGAACACCATAGACCTCACCACAGAGAAAATGGCTTTCAACTTAAGTGAGGACCAATACAGAAACCTGGCTCTAATGCTGAAAGAGTTTGACAGATTTGAAAGAAGGAAGAAATTTAGAAAGTCTAGGCCAAGTTGCTCTGTGAAAGAAAGGTAAGTCTGACAGCAAGATTTAGTTCCAGTCTACATGTTTACATATAGAAAATAACATTCTTATCTCGAAAGCACTAGTACAATGCTTTCAAGATAATGTTATTTTCTGTATCTAATATATACTAGTCAAAAGTTCTAACCGGCCGCCATTTGGGTTAAATCTCTATAAACGGTAGTTACGTTTTCTGTTAAAAAAAAGTAGCTGATAAACTTTTAAGATTTTTCACTGAATAAATCATCAGGATAGCAATAGTCAGAAGAGCAGGCTGGAAATGGAATGGCTGAATTGTTCTTGCGTTACGGACTGACTAAGTTTCCATTTAGGTGAACGGAAAATTACAAAATTAAAAATTTTGAAACATCATTCTCACTTTCTTGCTTTGCACTTCAACATAGTTGCATTTTTAGCTCACCTGAGCTCTGCTCAGGATGAGCTATTGTGATCACTTTTCGTCCGTCCGTGCGTCCGTCCGTCCGTTAACATTTTCAAACGACTTCTCCTCTGAAGCCGCTGAGCCAATTTTGCTCAAATTTCATATGGAGCCTCCTTAGGGTGGGGGAACGAAAGATTGCTAAAATGGCCGCGGTCCGTCGACTAAGATGGCCGCCATGCCCATATATGGTAAAAACCTTTAAAAATCTTCTTCTCCATAACCGAGGATGCCTTGGGGCTGATCTTTGCATGAATCATTGGGGACGAGAGGTCAACCAAAGTTGCTAAAAGAATTGTCGTACGTTGATGTTTGACCTTTTTACGGCAAGGTCAAGTTCGCTTCCCTATGCATTTATATGAGCTCTATACATTTGAATGGGAAAATTGTTAAGAGTTTCAAACGACTTCTCCTCTGAAGCCTCTGAGCTAATTTTGTTCAAATTTCATATGGAGCCACCTTAGGGTGGGGAAACAAAAGATTGCTAAAATTGTGGTCCGTTGACCAAAATGGCCGCCATGCCCATATATGGTAAAAACCTTTAAAAATCTTCTTCTCCATAACCGAGGATGCCTTGGGGCTGAATCTTTGCATGAATCATCGGGGACAAGAGGTCAACCAAAGTTGCTAAAAGAATTATCGTACGTTGACGTTTGACCTTTTTACGGCAAGGTCAAGTTAGCTTCCCTATGCATTTATATGAGCTCTATACATTTGAATGGGAAAATTGTTCAAACGACTTCTCCTCTGAAGCCTCTGAGCTAATTTTGTTCAAATTTCATAAGGAGCCACCTTAGGGTGGGGAAACAAAAGATTGCTAAAATTGTCATGGTCCGTTGACCAAGATGGCCGCCATGCCCATATATGGTAAAATCCTTTAAAAATCTTCTTCTCCATAACCGAGGATGCCTTGGGGCTGATTCTTTGCATGAATCATCGGGGACGAGAGGTCAACCAAAGGTGCTAAAAGAATTGTCGTACGTTGACGTTTGACCTTTTTACGGCAAGGTCAAGTTCGCTTCCCTATGCATTTGTATGAGCTCTATACATTTGAATGGGAAAATTGTTAAGAGTTTCAAACGACTTATCCTCTGAAGCCTCTGAGCTAATTTTGTTCAAATTTCATATGGAACCAGCTTAGGGTGGGGAAACAAAAGATTGCTAAAATTGTGGTCCGTTGACCAAGATGGCAGCCATGCCCATATATGGTAAAAACCTTTAAAAATCTTCTTCTCCAGAAACGAGAATGCCTTGGGGCTGAATCTTTGCACAAATCATCGGGAAGGAGAGGTCTACCAAAGTTGCCAAAAGAATTGTCGTACGTTGACATTTGACGTTTTTACGGCAGGATCAAGTTTGCTTCCCTATGCATTTGTATGAGCCCCATACATTTGAATAGGAAAATTGTTGAGAATTTTAAATTTCTTCTTCTCTGAAGCCACTGAGCCAAATTTGCTCAAATTTCATATTGTGCCTTCTTAAGTCAGGGGAACGAAAGATTGCTAAAATGGTCGCGGTAGGTCGACCAAGATGGCCACCATGCCCATATATGGTAAGACCCTTTAAAAATCTTCTTCTTCAGAACTGAGGATGCCTTGGGGCTAAATCTGTGCACAAATCATCAGGGACAGGAGATCTACCAAAATTGCTGAAAAGATTATCGTACGTTGACATTTGACCTTTTTACGGCAAGGTCAAGTTTGCTTCCCTATGCATTTGTATGAGCCCCATAACATTTATATGGGAAAATTGTTGAGAATTTGACGACTTCTCTGAAGCCACGGAGCCAAATTTGCTCAGATTTTTAGCTCACCTGAGCATGAAGTGCGCATGGTGAGCTATGTGGTCAGTCAATGTCCGTCGTCCATCATGGGTCATGCGGCGTGAACAATTGCTTTAAAGGCCTACTCTTCCTACACCTCAGGGCCAATTGACTTGATACTTGGTAGGAAGCATCAGGGTGAAATGTAGATAAAAAAATAGCTAAAATCGTTCTGATCGGAAATCCAAGATGGCCGCCATGGCCGCCATCTTGAAAATCTTTTTCGCTTCTTCTCCTGAACCTAAAGGCCAATTGACTCCAAACTTGCTAGGAAGCATCAGGGTGACTTGTAGATCAAATATAGCTAAAATCGTGTCGGTCCAAATTCCAAGATGGCCACCATGGCAGCCATCTTGAAAATCTATTTTTCGCTTCTACTCCGAAACCCAAAAGCCAGTTGACTCCAAACTGGTTAGGAAGCATTGGGGTGACTTATAAATCAAAAATAGCTAAAATTGTGCTGATTAGAAATCCAAGATGGCCACCATGGCAGCCATCTTGAAAAGCTATTTTTCGCTTCTTCTCCTGAACTGAAAGGCCAATTGACTCCAAACTTGCTAGGAAGCATCGGGATGACTTGTACATAAATAGCTCAAATCGTGCCAATTGGAAATCCAAGATGGCCTCCATGACAGCCATCTTGAAAATCTATTTTTCGCTTCTTCTCTTAAACCTAAAAGTCAATTGACTTGAAACTTAGTAGGAAGCATCAGGGTGACTTGTAGATCAGAAAATAGCTATAATCATTCCGATCGGAAATCCAAGATTGCAGCCATCTTGAAAATCTATTTTTATCGCACCTGCTTGTAGCAGGGTGCGATATAGGCGTCCGATTTTCTGTCCGTCCGTCCGTCCGTCAGTCCGTCCGTCCGTCCGTCCGTCTGTCAACATTTATGTCGACGTTCGACATTTATGTCAAAGTTAGTATTCTAATCAACTACAAGACTAAACAACCATCAAACCTTGCATGAAACATCTCCCTGACCTCCTGACTTTGCAACATAGGTGTCCGCTTTTCTGTATGTCTGTCCATTCGTCCGTCCGTCTGTCAACATTTATGTCGAAGTTCGACATTTATGTCAAAGTTAGTATTTTAATCAACTACAAGACTAAACAACCATCAAACCTTGCATGAAACATCTCCCTGACCTCCCGACTTTGCGACATAGGTGCCCACTTTTCCATTCGTCTGTCTGTTTGTCTGTCTGTCTGTCCGTCTCTTAACAGTTCGGTTATGTCGAAGTTTGACATTTATGTCAAAGTTAGTATTCTAATCAACTACAAGACTAAACAACCATCAAACCTTGTATGAAATATCTCCCTGACCTCCTGACTTTGTGACATAGGTGCCCGCTTTTCCATTCGTCTGTCCGTTCATCCGTCCGTCTGTCTCTTAACAGTTCTGTTATGTCGAAGTTCGACATTTACGTCAAAGTTAGTATTCTAATCAACTACAATTCTACAACAACCATCATTCCTTGCATGACACATCCCCCTGACCTCCTGACTTGGCAGATATGTTGACCCAGTGACCTTGACCTATATTTTGCGCTCCATTGACTTTGACACAATTTACGTAGACGTTCCAGATCTTCTCAACTATAAGGCGTACAACTACCAAACCTTGCATAGTGCTTCTTCTAGATGTACAGAGTTGGCAGGTACCTTGACCCGGTGACCTTGACCTATATTTTGCGCTCCAGTGACTTTGACATATTTTGCATCGACGTTTGATATCTCCTCAACTATAAGGCCTACAACCATCAAACCTTGCAAAGTGCTTCTCCTCAATGTACTGACTTAGCAGATACCTTGACCTGGTGACCTTGACCTATATTTTGGCTGCAGTGACTTTGACATAATTTACATCAACGTTCCAGATCTCCTCAAGTGTAAGACCTCTAGCCACCAAACCTTGCATAGTCCTTCTCCTATATGTACTGACTTGGCAGGTATCTTGACCCGGTGACCTTGACCTATATTTTGCGCTCCAGTGCCTTTTACACATTTTACGTCAACGTTCAATAGCTCCTCATCTATAAGGCCTACAACCATCAAACCTTGCATAGTGCTTCTCCTCAATGTACGGACTCTGCAGGTACCTTGACTGGGTGACCTTGACCTATATTTCACGCTCCATTGACTTTTACACCTTTTACATCACCCTTCCATATGTCCTCAACTGTAAGGCCTTCAACCACCAAACCTTATATAGCACTTCTTTTCGATGTACTGACTCGACAGGTACCTTGACCTGGTGACCATGACCTATATTGTGCACTCCAGTGACTTTGACACATTTTATATTGATGTTTGGTATCTCCTCAAATATAAGACCTACAACCACTAAACCTTGCATAGTGCTTCACCTCATTGCCCTGGCTTGGCAGGTACCTTGACCCAGTGACCTTGACCTATATTTGACACATTTTACATTGATGTTTGATAACTCCTCAACTATAAGGCCTACAACCACCATACCTTGCATTGTGCTTCTCCTTGATTTACTGAATTAGCAGGTACCTTGACCCGTGACCTTGACCTATATTTCATGCTCCAGTGACTTTTACACATTTTACGTCAACATTCCATTATCATTGGGCTGTATAATACGAAAAGTCAGTGCTGAAGATATAGCCATTAGAGGGAATGGCACTGGCCAAGAATATATGTGCCCCATTAGGCACTTTGTCTGCATTTTTTTCAACCCAGTTTTCCAAGTAAGCACTGCTAAGAATGAAATAAACTTATTTAATAACCACATTCTGATTGTGGCTCCTGTGACTTTTGCGCCAGCAGGTGCGATGACGCCTTCCGCGGAATTCTTGTTTGCTTCTTCTACTGCACCGAAATGCCAGTTGACTCAAAAGTTGGTAGGAGGCATTGGGGGTGACTTATTTTACTTGTAATGTTTTGAAAATTTCAGCATTTTAAACTTGTAAGCAAGATATTTCAAAAACTGTTTAAGCCATTGCCTTGTCATAAGAGTATTGGAAAAATGTTGCATGCCATCTGCATATCTGCAGTGGCGGTTTCACTCAGGTGAGCGAGTTGTGGCCCGTGGGCCTCTTGTTTTTTAATGTTTTAGTGTGAGTGATTAAGTTTCAATTGTGGCTGTTTACTTTTAGGAATTGAAATTTATAGATTAAAGATTGCACATGCCCATTTAATGTTTTAAATTTTGCTAGAAAACTGCATTTTATTCTCAAAATTGCCTTAATCTTTGCCAGCTAATGGTATTAGAACATCTAGAAAATTATTTTAGACCAAGAATATTTCCATCCATTCACATTTAATAGGATTTACCAAGAAAACAAAAGTGGCCTCTTAGATTATTTGGCCAGAATATCTAATAATTCTCAAAAGCTGACCAGATAGCTTACCTGAAATTATCTTATGTGCTGTACCAAGTGAAAAACTCTCTTTAGGCAGAGAAGTCACAGATCAACTCTTCTATACAGTTCTTCACTGCCTGCTAGTGTTGCCACTGATGATCGATTATAATTGATCATCAGTCACTTTTGCCTCTTGTGACTGATGATCAGAAGGATTCTTTATAGTCGACTGATTGGAAAATCCTATATTTAGAAACATATTTCTCTCACATTGTATTTTTATAGGCGATTTTTAAAGAAATGAAATTCAAAGCTGTCTATTTGGGTCATTCTAGATTTGTGGTAAATAAAAGTGAAAAAAATTGATATGATAGCCTTAAATGAGTCAACCTAAAAGTTCTGATATTTTTCTTATTTCTCCACATGTTCTGGGTACTCTTTAGAAGTGCCTCACTGAGGTGCTTCTAATGAGTACCCATAACATATGTTGTGATGGAGAAATAAGAAAAAATATTATCTGGAGCAATGAAAAAGTACCTAGAAGAGGGCTAAATTAAAACAGAACATATTTTCTGCAAGTCGATTATGAAGCGATGGTCAGTCGGTTTTACAAAACCAATGATCGAGTATGAAATTTTGGGCTCAGTTGTTAGCTGAACAAGCTCATTAGTGGTAAAATTATTACCTGTTCTAGTAAGACAATATCTAATTCACAGGTATTTTTTTACTGAAAAAATGTGAGTAGCTTTTCATATCATAATCGGATTTTTGATTAACATGCAGGTACAGGGGCAACATCCACATCAGTGGGCCCCCTTCCAGATAGCTGGCTTGCTGCACGCATGGCAGATCTCTCACCAGATCTCCAGATACGTCTATCATGAGGGTTGATAGCCGAGAGCTTCCACTCTCTGCAATCCCTCTCTGTCAGCTGCTTCCATGCCATTTTGGGCCTCCCAGGCCCACGCTTTCCATCAACCTGTATGTCAAAGGCTGTCTTGACTGCACCATTGGAGCATTCCACATGTCCATACCATCGGAGTCTTCTCTTCTTCAGAATGAGGTCCAGATCCTCAATGTCAAGCCGCACAAGTAGCTCATTGGACCTGGTGGTGACAATGTCTTGTGGCCTGACATTGCAGATCTGTCTGATCATTGCCCTGTCATTTCACTGCAGACGCTGGAGGTTTGGCTTTGTCAATGGCCAAGTCTCGCTGGCATTCAGCATTGCGCTCCACATACAAGAGCTGTACATGTGGCCATACGTTTTGAAAGAGAGATGGCGTGAAGAGAGAACTGGTAGCAGATCCTTGAACTTCTTCCAGACTGTTTTCACACGTGTTGTGGTTGTGAGTTCACAGCCACCTGCTGCTGAGAGCATGTCTCCTAGGTAGCAAAAGGAAGCTACCACCTCAAGCTTGTCAGGTCCGACCTGGATTTCCTTCTGTGGTCTGCCATCCAAGGACGTGCAGTTCCCTGGCACCGTGTACATCTGTAGTCAGGGTCATTTTTCAAGCACTTGAGCCCACTGCATTTCTTGTGTACCCAGTGCTTGCAGCCATTGCAGAAGATGCTGTTGCTGTCCACTCCAGTGCAACAGACGGCGCATGGAAACTTGCCTGAACTCTGCAGGAGGTCCAATCCCATACCGCAGATCATGATCTTTGTCTTTCCTGCATGTATTTTTGCAAATGCAAAAGCTACTCACATTTTTTTCAGCAAAATTATTAGCAGATATGCCATATTTAATGATCAAAGTTTTAACGATACGTTAATTAACAACATCGTCAGTTTTGAACAACTGGGACCTGGCAGATTCCCAACACTACTGCCTGCTGTACTGTCTGCTAACAGAATTATTGGATACTGTAGAATGTTGCAACAGACAGCACTGGCTCTGGAGACAGTTCATGTGAATTTGCTGTTGACATATGCCGTGATAAAATGGCTTTAGCCAATTGTAGTCGGGAGACCCCTAAAAAGGGTAATTGGCAAACAGTGCAGGCCCAGATCAGACACCGCAGAATGCCATGTCTGATCAGGGTCTTCACTGTTTGCAAATATTTCAGCAATTTTTTTTCTAGGAATATCTAATTCTCATAGCCTCACCTACCTAAAATTGAAACTGGACTCTTCAAGTATATAGTGTGGGTGATTTCATTCAGTCTACAATTGGTTAGATAAGCACAGAATTACATTACATGTGCATAACCTCCCCATGTCTTTAATGCACCAAGCAGTTGTTTTATTTTTCAGAGGAAATAATGCGTAACCCTTGTCCTACTGAATAAATTAAGATGCCATGCCCACTTCGAATTTTCAGCCAATCAGATTACTTGATCCAGATTGTTGATATAAATTCACATACTGAATTGCAAACAGTGCAGATCCAGATCAGTTGGCTTCTTAGAAGCCAACTGATCTGGATCTACACTGTTTGCAAAGGCAGGATATATCCGGGTTCAGCAGGACAAGGGTTAATATTTTTTTGTGAATGGTGTTTGCTGCTTGCACATGCTGCATTGCTGGCTTTTCCATTGCTCATTTCATTTAATTTCCATTGCAGCCCTCACTTATGGTGGAAATTTGCAATCTCAATTCACCTGACAAATATTCAGGAGAGAAATAGACGACTCACAAAGAACTACCTCATAACGAGAGCCCAGGATGTGGTGAAATATACAAAGACATATGCGGCAGAATTACAGAAACAGTCGGTTGATGCCGCAGCTAAGGTGAGATACTGCAGGAGTTAAGAACTCCAGATCCATTCTTATTTTACTAAAACAGTTCTGATATTACTGTAGTTGGAGGGGCATATTGCTTTTGTGTAGTTTGGCCGTCCATTCATCATTCTTATCTTCTCAGCAAGATATCTAAAAAAGTATTTGAGCTAGAGCTTTGAAATTTGGTGAACTTATTGGGGATAATGTGTAGATTACCTGATTAAAAATTGTGGGAGTTATGGACAAGCATTTACTTGTAGGCATAGCATTTTACAAACACATATTTCTAGTAAACTCTAAATACTCAGACACTGTAACTCCTTATTATACTTGTCTATGAATTTGAGCAAGTCCATTTGCTTAGCTGTAGATTTGTCTGAAAATTACTGAATGAGTGACCTGGTCAGATAGTGCCTTCTGCAGCATTTCTCAGGTCTATCGGTCCAATTACTACAGGTAAATAAGATATTTCTGCATAAAAATACCAGGGAGGAAGACTTTATATTCCAGACAGTTTTATTATACTTAAGTAGTGGAGGTCCATTTCACCTGAACACCTGTATTCTTCACTTCAAATACACATGGTAGGCATCAAGCAAAAAGTTGTCTTCGAATATGAGCAAAATGGGCAGATTCCGATTCATCCTGCACATGCTCAAAGTTTCATGAGGGTATTTGCTCTCCATCGATACATTCTGTTGTGTCCAACAACTCTATTAGTGGACATCAAAGGCCCTGATCAGACTGCATGGATGCACAGGCTGATCTGGGCCTTCGCTGTACGCATATGCCCAAAGACACATTTTTGTATGGCGCTGCCCATATCAACCATGCATGAGCAAATAGTTAAGATCCAGGTTAATCTGCCTTTGGTTTCATCAACTGTAATATTTGCCATTATACATTAGTTGATGGCCTCGGTGGCTCATTTGGATGCCCCGTCCGACTGGAGACCAGGAGGTCGCGGGTTCAACCCCCGCCGAGGTCGGCAACATTTTTTCGTGGAGATTGATCATGAAATATTTTCTACGGTCATTCTCTCCCTTCCGCTGATTCAAGAAGGGCAGTTGTCAGTTTCTGGCGAAAGAATGTGCACAGTACTGGTTAACGGCTTAGAGGACTAAGCCTGCCCAGTAAACGTGTGGTTAGGTAAACTGACCGTGCCAGACATGACCCCATTGGGTTGACTGGGCCGTAAAACCTCAACACAAACATTAGTTGATAGTCAGGATCCAGTTGTTCAAAGCATCGTTAGCTTAACAAGCTAATTTATGACAAACTTGTTAACTGTTGTAGCTAAGTTATTTTTGAAGTACATTGATATTTTTGTTGCAAAAATGTGAGTAGCTTTTGCATTGCAAAAGCTACTCACATTTTTTCAGCAAAAAATAACAATATATTTGCTATATTTCAATTAGCCAACAACTTCATTAAGTTTTGAGGGACGTAAAAACTCAACACAAACATTAAGTTTTGAACAACTGGGCCCAGATGTTCAAGGCTTAGGACAAGGATGGTAAGTGATTAAAGTGTCTGAATATTTAGGATAAACTGTTTAGGATTTCACCATTTGGAATCAGTGAAGTCAGTTAACTAAATGGGGTGAACAGTTAAACCCTTACTGGACTGCACGAGTATTTTTTCATGATGTGTTTCATGTTATCTTGGCCCAGTTGTTCAAAGCATCGTTAGCTTAACGAGCACGTTAAGGGTCATTTCGTTAACTGTTTTAGTGGATTCAATATACAATATTCTGATATTTTTTGCTGAAAAAATGTGAGTAGCTTTTGCACTGCAAAAGCTACTCACATTTTTTCAGCAAAAAATTTCAGCATATTTGCATATCACTTGATGTAAATTTTAACAAATCGTTAACTAACGACATTGTTAGCTTTGAACAACTGGGCCCTTGAATTTAATTTTGGATTTTCAACAAAACAGCATGGTTGTTCCCTTCAAGTTCAGTTGTACCTAAACGTGAATGGATTCAGTGCCATTTCCAGTATAATAGTTAGTTGCCATCTTTATCTTTTTCTTCTTTTTGCCTTTTACCTTTGCCAAAAAACAGAAGATATAAAACAAGTGGTATCGTTTTTCCTTTTTTGTCATGAATGGCTAGTAATTTTCATTCAGTCTGACTGGAATCTTTGGCCATATTTTTAGGGATAATATCTACAGATAAGATGGGGTATCCACATAATATTTTTCTTATTTCTCGACAAAAACATATGTTGTGGGTACTCATTAGAAGCGCCTTGCCAAGGCGCTTCTAATGAGTACACACAACATATGTTTTTGTCAAGAAATAAGAAAGCTATCAGCATTTTTCAGATGAAAAAAGCACCTTATCTGTTGCTATGCAGATATAAGAGAAAAATTGTAATTTGAGCCAGTGCACAGCTAAACCTACAATAAGACTTGTGCGACCAGCGAAGACTCAGATCAGCCTGTGCATTCGTGCAGTCTGATCAGAGTCTTTGCTGATTGCATGTGCCTTCTACAACCTCCGGGCTATCCAAAGAGGGATTAATGAGAACCCTTGCCATACTGGCTGGATGTTCAGGCTGATCTGAGTCTTTGCTGGTCATACAGGTCTTGTAGGTTTTGTCATGTGCTGGCTCATTTATAATGTCAGTAGTTGTTATTTTATTGTGACATACTAAAGGTTAGTAGCCACCTTCTTGTTTATTTTCCTATTAGAAACACAAAGCAACAATGGAGGAGGAGTGCAGTTTTGATGAATTGAAGATTCTACGAGAAATTGTGTATAGGAAAAGTAAAAAAGAAGGAACTGTCATAAAGGTAGGTAAAATGTTGTCTCAATACATATATATTGAAACGAGGGCTGTTCTGAAAGTCAGAATGTAAGGTGAGCAGACGGAATATATTTTGATCAGTATTTGCACTATTTTTGTTACATGTGCATTCCTCGGATCCTTTACTTTTGTGTTGGAATAGGCACAAAGCTTAGTATTGTATGATTGAACATTGTAACTTCTTACACATGTCCTAAAAGATTTTAAACCACTCCATATGCTTACCAGGAATGTGTCTTAACCCTTGTCCTGCTGAACCAGGATATACCCTGCCTTTGCAAACAATGTAGATCCAGATCAGTTGGCTTCTGAAGAAGCCAACTGATCAGGATCTGCACTGTTTGCCATTCAGTATTTGAATTTGTATCAAATACCTGGATCAAATAAAATGATTAGCTGAAAATTAGAAGTGGGCGTGTCATCTTAATTTATTCAGCATGACAGGGGTTAAAGTGACTGGATACACTTGGTAGATTTTCCACCATTTTTTACAAGGAAGACAGCTTGTGATTTCCTGTTTGCATTCCTACACACCAAATCCCTTCTGAAACGTCTAGTCTAAAAGGAAAGAATTTGCTCCCATGAGAAGTAAATTTTTCCTTTTACAAGAGGGTGGTTGGGTGTGGCGAAGGTATCATGTATCTTATGTCACAAGCGCATCCCAACTGATATTGGCTTACAGTTGGGCAAGGCCTGCTATCCTTGTAGTAGGTAAGGGTAGAGGGGGAATGTTTTATTTCTTCTGTTTCTTCACTTTCATTCCTGTTCCTCTTTCTTCCCTGTCCCTCACTTTCATCTCCTGTACTATCTCTTTTCTCCCTTTCTCTTGGAGACAACACAAAATGACCCACAAGGGTTGATGTGTCTTTAAACTCCAACAATTTCCTCTTACAATAGACCACTTTTAAGACGGGAGACAGAAACAGTTTTGGCAGAGTTGTCTAAACTGAAAATGTATCTGTACCTCTTAACCCAATGGATACTGGAGACCCCTAAACCGGTAACTGGTAAACAGTGCAGACCCAGGTCAGATGCCGCAGAATGCAGCATCTGATCAGGATCTGCACTGTTTGCAAATAGTTCAACCATTTTTCTTTAGGAATATCTACATCAGGTAACCTTACATACCTAAAATAAAAAATGAACTCTTCCAATATATAGTTTGGGAGAGTTTATTTAGTCTTTAATGGGTTAAAAGTGCTTGTTGAATGGAAAGTATAGACCTAATTAAATTACTGCTTAGGCAGACAAAATGTGATAAAAGTCACATTGATGTTATAACTCCATTAAACTGACAGTGCATTGAATGAATAGACCCTGGCCTCATCAGTTGTATTGTCCAATCATCGTGTATCTAAAGTAATGCTTAGCATGCTGGGTAAAAATTTCAGCAGACATTTTGAAATGTTTTTTTTTTTTTTTTTTTTTTTTTTGTTTATTTACCATAGAAAATAGTCATTGACTCGGGAGACAATTTGCATGAAATGTCAAAGTCTGTTTTCTATAACCATCAGTTTGTCATCTGCTAAATTTGGCCATAAAGTGGTAAAGTTTAAGAAAGGTTGGGTTGTGTAGTAACTCAGTAAACTGCCTTTTTAGAGGTAAAATACACAAAATACAGATTCTTTGTTTTTTTTTCCTTAAAGTATGCCAGTGAACATTTAACCTTTACTACACTCTGGGCAAATTCAACAGACAACAGATTGATAACATTCCTCTTATTTTTTTCCAGAAAATAGGCTTTGACCTTTCATGAAAAAGGACACAATATGAAAGGTCTAAGTCCATTTGCTTGGAACAATAAGAGAAATATTTCAAAATACTGTCTGCTGAAATTTAATTGAAACAATGTGTTTCAAGTTGTGCTTGATATACAATGTACATATAATCATTTTTCTTGTAGCAGCCAAGCCCAGAGCCAGCTGTTGCCAAGGCAACAATTTCTACAGGAGAAGATAAAGGTTTACTTCAGCGCTGGTTCCCAGGCTGGGGTGGATGGTATGGTTATCAGCCTGTGGACACAGTTGGGGAACCACCACCAGCAAAGATGTCCAAGTCAGACGACACAGTTGGGCAACCTTTGACACCAAAGATATCTAAATCAGAGTTAGGTTAGTTTCCGTTTTAAATTGTTGACAAGTAATTCGAATACAGTTGACTCTATCTTGAGATAACGAGAGTCAACTGTAATTTAAAAATATATTTATAAAGCAACTTAAGACATATGTTTAACAGTTAAAGGCTCCATATTCCTCAAAAATAGACATTTTTTTATCCAATAAAGGTTTAATAAATTTATACATGGTATAAATCATAAAATGTGGCATCTAACAGCCTGTAAAATTTCAGTTTGTCTCGTTTTTGAATTAGATTAAAAATGAAATGATTTTTTATTGTATGTCTGAATTAATTTTGGCAACATTTGGCAACATTAATTCAGAGATACAATAAAAAATCATTCCATTGGGTTGACTGGGCCGTAAAATCTCAACACAAACAAACCAGCAAAGACTCAGATCAACCTGTACATCCACCGGCCTCGGTGGCTCAGTTGGATGCGCCGTCCGACTGGAGACCAGGCGGTCGCGGGTTCAACCCCCACCGAGGTCGACAACATTCTTTCGTGGAGATTGATCATGAAATATTTTCTACGGTCATTCTCTCCCTTCAGCTGAAGGGCAGTTGTCAGTTTCTGGCGAAAAAATGTGCACAATACTGGTAAAACACTTAGAGGACTAAGCCTGCCCAGTAAACTTGTGGTTGGGTAAACTGACCGCGCTCGACATGACCTCATTGGGTTGACTGGGCCGTAAAACCTCAACACAAACAAACAAACCTGTACATCCAAACAGTATGGCAAGGGTTCTCATACATTCATCTTTTGATAGGCTGTAGAAGGCACATGCAATCAGTGAAGACTCTGATCAGACTGCAGAGATATGGAGGCAGATCTGAGTCTTTTATGGTCGCACAAGTCTTATTGTACCATCACGAAAACATATCTATATAATTTTGACCCCTTAAACCCCACTTTTATATAGTAAAACTAGGGTTTACAGGGGTATACATTATTTTTCTTATTTCTGCTAAAAACATAGATTGTGGGTACTCATTGAACTGCCTCAATGAGGCAGTTCTAACGAGTACCCACAATCTATGTTTTGAGCAGAAACATAAAAAAAATATCAGAAATTTTATCTGAAAACTTTCAGTTTTTGGTGGTGAAATTTTCCATATATTTAAATAGGAGTGTTTTCCTGATGATTTTTTCCTGTGCTGGTTCATTTTCTGTTCCCTGACTTACATCACTTATTTTGTTTCTTACACAGAGCAAGAGTTGTCAGAAGTGATTGAGGAAGTGACACGAGATGCCGAGGACGACAAGTCAACATTGAAGAAGGATGCTGTGTTTGCTAAATTAAACTTTACCCTTGACTCGGGCTCCTTCAAGCTGTTGGGGGTTAAAACAGAACAACAAACAGGTGTATACCCAATGTCATTTTACCAGGGATGGGAAAACATCTTTGTCCTATATGTAAACAGCAAAGACCAAGGCCAGCTTTCCTTTATGCAGACTGGTTGGGTCTTTATTGTTCACTGGATGAATTCTAGTGGTCCAAATATTGTGTTAAAAGAGAATGAAGATACAGCGTGAGTGTGTTGACCAACCTGGGTTTTTCTGTTTATTGCACTTGTT
The DNA here is from genome assembly GCA_964016985.1 of Anodontia alba. Lineage (NCBI taxonomy): Eukaryota > Metazoa > Mollusca > Bivalvia > Lucinida > Lucinidae > Anodontia > Anodontia alba. The sequence continues at coordinate 84,057,284 of OZ024824.1, forward strand.
GTAGGCTAATATGTGGTTTCTGAATTATTATACAACCCTGACTGCTTCCCCATGTACTGGTTTTTCTACCTTCAGTTGTCAAGACTTGTTAATACTAATGGAATAAGATTCTTGCAACTGAAACCTTTCTTATACTTAGATATATGATTTGGTAACAACTGTTTGTTTATAGAATATAAAATGTTCAGCTTTCTGCTATTAATTAAAGACATTATGAACCAAGAATGTCTCATCTCTGATAACCAGAATTCGATGATGAATTGCTTTTTATTATTATTATCCCTATGCTTTTTTTTAAAAAAGCAATGGAAAGCGATTGGGATATTGTAAATGCCTCCGTCCATCCATCTGTGCTTCCATCTGTCCATCACGATATCTCCTTCTAAACCACTGGCAGAATTTAACCAAACTTGCTACATGACGTCCCCTCATGGTAAAGGTGTGTGAGAGTAACAGTATCATTATTTTGCCTGGGATCAATTTTTTTAATCCAGTAAGATGCTGCAGATAACGGGTTGCAGAGACATTTGTTTTCCTATTTTCCCTTCCCAGACACGTTTAGCTGTCTGTATGCAAGATAAGCAGTAAAAATTTTGTTCGCTATTTTTTCATGCAGCTGGCTTATTTTAAATAACACAATATTTGCACAGGTGACAGAGTTCCATACAGTATACTAGAGCTGGAATGTACAGGGATTTCAATGTTGTTTGAATCACGACCAAGAACCAGTGGAATGAAATTTGGAATCAGTGTTGGTGGCTTGCTACTGCTAGATAAACTTACTGAAGATACAATCTTCCCTTGTCTTGTTGGTTCTCAGAATAAGGTAGTTGGACCATTTTCTGTATAACTCTGTAGTATGATATCCTTTGATTTGTCAAAATTAAATATCAGCAGACAATGTTTTAAAATACTTCTTCTTTAACAAATGACTTGGGCCCAGTTGTTCAAAACTAACAACGTAGTTAGTTAATGTATCATTAAATCTTTGATCATTAAACCTGGCATATATGCTGATATTTTTGCTGAAAAAATGTGAGCATTTGCAAAAAGCTACTCACTTTTTTACAGCAAAAATACCTGCGAATTAGATATCATACGTTCTATAACAGTTAACATTTTGACCACTAACAAACTTGTTAAGCTAATGATGCTTTAAACAACTGGGCCCAGTCTGCTAATTGTATGTTAACTTGGCTAAAGAGTATTCTTTGAGTCACATCCTGAGAAAATTCTGTTTTCGGTATACAGTCAAAGTGCACATGCGTGGACCAGTCTGTATAGACTGATCAGGGCATAAAGTGTTCTTTTTTAAACATCAGAGCTCAGTTGTTCAAAGCTAACGACGTCGTTAGTTAACGATTCGTTAAAATTTACATCGAGTGATACGCAAATATGCTGAAATTTTTTGCTGAAAAAATGTGAGTAGCTTTTGCAATGCAAAAGCTACTCACATTTTTTCAGCAAAAAATATCAGAATATTGTATATTGATTCTGCTAAAACAGTTAACGAAATGACCCTTAACGAGCTCGTTAAGCTAACGACACTTTGAACAACTGGGCCCAGTAAAGACCATATATTGTTTGGATAGACTGTATACTCTCACCAGACTGTTCATGTGTGAAGTCTGGTCTTGGTATCAGTCCAAACCCAGTAAGCATTCTACATAAATCTATAGCGGGCAGTTATCGGCCCTTCAGCTACCATGACGGGCCGATAACGGCCCGCTATAGATTTATGTAGAATGCTGGCTGGGAATATATTTTTAATGTGTGTCTTATTTCTGATGTCTGTATTTCTGTACATGTCTTCTGATGCAGGTGAAACAGCACTTGCCAGCTAATCATGGCTTTGGATATTTTGTATATTTTGGCTTTTTTTTTTTTTTTTTTTTTTTGTTTTAGATAGAATACTATTTTGCATATTTCTAAACATAAAGATAAGTTTTAAGATTTCATTGTCAGTTTTTTCTCAAATATAGGTAGTTAAACTGTGTGCATTTGAGTTGTGCACACATCCTACCTGGCTGAGACAAATTGACAAGGTGGTGCTAAAGTTACACCTAGAATGTATAGCTTTCCTATACTGCAAAGAAATTTCCAGGAATAGTAAACCTGAAGTAGATGGCTGAAATGTCCAGGTCCAAGTATTTTAAATTAGGATATCAAGATTTTGAATGCAACAGTATATAGTTTGGTGCACAAATAATAAAAATTGTCTTGTGACTCTTCTCTTAACCTGGAGCTGTGTACATTTTCTTTTGTTCAGGAGAGGTTCAGTTCTTTAAGACAAACAGGGACCCCTGGATACCAGAAATCTGCCAGGATTGCAACTTTGGTAGAAGATTCCACTGATGACACTTTGTTTGAACTGATGTACGAGAAAAATCCTTCAGGCTATACGGCAAACCGCAAGTAAGAACTAACATTCCAGTATTATGTTGACCTGCTTTTTGTCACATCTGCTTTAGCAAGCAGGAGTGACATAGGGATCATTTTCCCCTGGCAACATTGGCATCATTGTGCCGGCCTCCGTGGCTCAGTTGGATGCGCCGTCCGACTGGAGACCAGGAGATCGCGGGTTCAACCCCCGCCAAGGTTGGCAACATTCTTTCGTGGAGATTGATAATGAAATATTTTCTACGGTCATTCTCTCCCTTCCGCTGATTCAAGAAGGGCAGTTGTCAGTTTCTGACAAAAGAATGTGCATAATACTGGTTAACCGCTTAGAGGACTAAGCCTGCCCAGTAAACGTGTGGTTAGGTAAACTGACCGCGCTCGACATGACCCCATTGGGTTGACTGGGCCGTAAAACCTCAACACAAACAAGTGGCATCATTGTTGGCTTCAAAACTGTGTGTTTAGCTCCATTTCTCAAACAAAAAGGCTTCTAGGCTTATGAAACTGCATACACACTGTCGCATCTGCCATGTTGCACCCTGCTCACTGCCATTGACTGTTACTGACCTTGACTTACTTTTTACATTTGGCTGAAAATTGTTTAGTCTGTGTGTTTATCTCTGTTTCTTGAACACCACCAGTAGTCATGACATATAGCCATTAGGCAAAGTTCTTGTTTGTATCAGATACCCATCTTTCTATCAATGCCTATATACTCTTGTCACAAACTATTCTAAAGTATTATATCTCTTATCAGGGTGTTGCAATGAGGGCTTAGCAAGTTAGACATGTAGGAAAGAAAGTTTCTAGACTTGCAACTGCTATAGCCCTAGATTATCTAAGTTCTCAAATCCAGCACAGATGCTGTACATATAAGCTACAACATAAGAAACTATGATTACCGTATTCGATCTAATTACCGCACATATCCCTATAAGCGCACACTCATGAATTTCCGTAGTCTTCAGATTACAGCCAGTGTACAGATTACAGCCATTGTACTTTTTATTTATTTTTTTATAAAGGCATATGTTGTGGGTTCTCATTTGAATTGCATCGACTTGTCGATGCAATTCAAATGAGTACCCACAACATATGCCTTTATAAAGGATATCAAAAAAAAAAAAAAAATCGCACAAACATCATCAAATAAGTCCTTTTCTGATCTTTTTATAGTGTATCCGTAATAGGTATAGGTACATATTTTATCACATCTGAGTGTTCCCAGTAATTTTGAAAAACTTAAGCGCACAGTGCGGTAATTAGGTCGAATACGGTATATGATGGGCAATACACAAAAAGGGCCCTTATGCAATTTGCAGACAGTGTAGGTCCAGATCAGCGTGCATATCTGTGCAGTCTAATCTAGGCATTTTCTATTCATCTACATATGCTACAGTTTCCATTGATTCTGTAAGTGGACAATGAAGGCCCTGATCGGCCTGCGCAAATGCGCAGGCTGATCATGGCCTGCATTGTCCACAAATTGCATAAGGACCCTTTTTGTGCTTTGCACATCGTAATACTAGTCCATCAAGCAAACACTAAGCCCAGCTTGTGATGAGTGCTCTGTGGATAGCTAGGGATTCCAGGTTTATATTGGCAGACATTGAGGACAGATCAGTCAAGTCGTGATGGCTGAGCTGAGTGTAACCTAGCCGCATACATAAGAAAGTTGTTTTTTATCTGGAGAGGCGTACATACTTGTGTATGATTAAACAAAGGAAATTTAATTTGCAGCATTAATGTATTATTGTAATTTAAGTAAAACAGTTTATGACTTTCTGAAATAATTTCTCCAAGCAGACCAACCTTTTGTTTCTGATAAGCTCCAAGTCTAAGCCATTTGCTGAATAGGCAAGCTGTCCGCTAGATCTTCTTACCTTCTACTATGTCACTAGCCACATTTATCACCTTAAGTTGTTTATGTAGAGTCTGAATGGGCCGATATGATAAAAGAAACATTTCCATTAATGAAGGTTTTTTGTTTTGTTTTTTTTTAATTTTCTATAAGGGTAGAAATTCCATTTTGTTTGACATTTCATACAGATTATCTTAGGAAAAGATTCTAATGGAATGTTGGTTCTTATTCATCTGTTATTTTTGCCTACTGCAGGCTGAAGGTTAATTTTATGTTTGTTGTGTTTTATACAGATTTAGCGTGAAAACTAAGCCATTAGATATTGTGTATAACAAGGCAGCTTTCACCAAAGTGCAAGAGATCTTCTCCCGAAAGACCTTGTATGCTTCCAGAAAGACTGAACTGAACATAGCAGGTCAGTACATGATACTACTACAAAAATATTCAGATATATCCACAGATATTGTTTGCTACACTATTTCATTTCTGTCCCAGGGCCCATTTGTTAAAAGCATCCTTTGCTTAATGAGCTCGTTAATGACAAACTTTTTAATTGTTGTGCTAAGGTATTTTTTCAAATACATTGATATTTTTATTTTTCCAAGATAGAAATTTGAATTAATGTCACATTAGCTAACAACTTCATTAAGTTTTGAACAACTGGGCTCATATTGTTTATGGGTTATCCATTGTCCGCAAGGAGAATATATACTTCTCAAAGAGAGAGATCTTAAGCAGAAAATCCTTGCTTTTCATTTCAAATAGAGACTGCTCCAGCAGAAGAGAATTTACTTCCCTGATATATGAACCCAACACAAAGGGAGCTACACTAAATTGGTAGACCCTTTGAAAAGGGAAGCAAATACTGTCAGATCAGAGTGATCTTCTTTGAAGGTATAAATACTTGTTGAAAACAATTTTATTGGCTCCCTTTAGACCAGAAGCCCCTGAGCAGGACCTTTGTGTTTTGCCAGTTGGTATGCCATCACGAAAACATATTTTTATAATTTTGACCTCCTTAAACCCCTTTTTTTATATAGTAAAACTGGTTTTTACAGGGGTATACATTATTTTTCTTATTTCTGCTCAAAAACATAGATTGTGGGTACTCATTAGAACTGTCTCAGTGGATGTTTCTAACAAGTACCCACAATCTATGTTTTGAACAGAAATATGAAAAATATCAGAATTTTTATCTGAAAACTTGCAGTTTTGGGTGGTGAAATTTTCAATGTATTTAAATAGGCATGTCTTCGTAATGCAAGTACTCTGTAGGATAAAAGAGAAGGTCCTAACACTAATCAGACTGCACATATGCACCAGCTGATTGTTTCATGTTAATTTAATTTGTTCTTATGTGCATTAAGGAGAGGTAATACACTTTTCAGTGGCGGCAAATCTGTCAAATTTTTTTTATTTTCTGCTTTTCTGAAAATGGATCTACTCTAAATGAGAGGTAAAATTCTTTCCTTTTAGAGTAGACCCTTTTTCAGAAGGGACTTGGTGTGCAGAAAAGCAAACAGTTAGAAAAGTTGTCTCTCTTTGTAAAAATGGCAGAAAATCTACCAAGTGTATTAAATCCCCTTAAAGCTCTTTTTGTTGCATGATGTAGATCATGAATACATTAACTCCAAGCGTTTTTATCACCAGATATATTAACTCTTAGCATTATTATGGCAAAGTATATTAACTCTTAGCATTCGTATCTCAGAATTAGCAGAATAAATCATCATTGATTGTCAAGCCCTTTACATGTATTTTTGAGCTGACCTCGGTGGCTCAGTTGGATGCGCCGTCCGACTGGAGACCAGGAGGTGGCAGGTTCAACCCCCGCCGAGGTCGGCAACATTCTTTCGTGGAGATTGATCATGAAATATTTTCTACGGTCAATCTCTCCCTTCCGCTGATTCAAGAAGAGCAGTTGTCAGTTTCTGGTGAAAGAATGTGCACAATACTGGTTAACCGCTTAGAGGACTAAGCCTGCCCAGTAAACTTGTGGTTAGGTAAACTGACCATGCTCGACATGACCCCATTGGGTTGCCTAGGCCGTAAAACCTCAACACAAACAAACATGTATTTTTGAAAAACAAGAAAATATTTTAAAATGTGATCTATTCACCAAGTATTTACATTTAGGGCTTTATGTCTTATATGCCCAGACACAGAATTTCAGCAAAGGAGCTGGGGATGCATCTTGGAAAAAATGGGTGCATTTGGGAGACCAAAACTACAGTTGCAAAATAAACTTTTAGTAAAAAACTGCTTGGTTTGTAATATTTTGTCTGAAAAGGAGAGTGTGTTTGCACTCATCATACCCATCCCTTTAGTGTCATCATACCCATCCTCTTAGTGTACAGACCCGGGTTTACATTAATAACATTTTTTATACATTCACCAAACTGTGTTTGTGAGTGGGGTGGAGTAGGAAAGGCGGGGAAGCAGGTATAATGTTTTATGTTGAACGTCCATCTGTTACATTTTGGTCTTTGCAGGGGGTATTTGATAAGCACCTCTTGTTGTCCATTATTGTTTTGTATTATATTTATTACAGCATCTGCAAGACGACAGTATGAGTTGTTGAAAAAACAGACAAAGCAGGAATTAAAACACACTTTGGATACTTTACTGGAAGGTACAGAAGGGGTAAGTTTGTCAGAAAATTATTTTTAGTTGGGTCTTAGTAAAGGTTCCTTTGTCTATGATCCAGTCTGATCCATCACAAAAACGTACCTGTATAATTTTGACCTCCTTAAACCCCACTTTAGTATAGTGAAACTGGGATTTACAGGGGTATACATTATTTATCTTATTTCTGCTCAGAAACATAGATATTGGGTACTCATTAGAACTGCCTCAGTGAGGCAGTTCTAATGAGTACCCACAATCTATGTTTTGAGCAGAAATGTGAAAAATTATATAATTTTTATCTGAAAACTTTGCGTTTTGGGTGGTGAAATTTTCAATATATATTTGAAGAGGCATGTTTTCATAATGAGTGTCTTCTCAGGGCACTTTGTGGGTAGCCAAGGATCCAAAGTGCCTTCAGGTGGACAGCAAAGACTCTGATTAGACCACACTGATGCACAAATTTTATGTGGGGCTTCCTTAGGTTGGGGGAACGAAAGATTGCTAAAATGGTTGCCGTCCATTGACCAAGATGGCTGCCATGCCAATTTATGGTAAAAACCTTTAAAAATCTTCTTCTCCAGAACCAAATAAGCCCTGGGGCCTTATCTTTGCACAAATCCTCGGGGACAGGAGAGCTACTAAAATTGCTAAAATGATGGTCCTACGTTGACGTTTGACCGTTTTGCGGCAATGTCAAATTTGCTTCCCCATGCATCTGTATGGGCACTATAAATTTATATGGGAAAAATGTTGAGAATCCATATTTTGGACATCTCCTCTATAATCCATTTGAATGGAAACTTGATGATGAGCATTAAAGTGCTTATGAGACACAAAATAGCTAAATGAGCCGATAGAAAATCCAAGTTGGCCACCACAGCTGCCATCTTGAAAATCAATTTTTGACGTCTCTTCTCAAACCTTAGATGGCTTTGAGCCGAAACTTGCTCTTTAGCAACATGATGACTTCTAGATCAAAACAAGCTAAAATTATGTTGATTGAAAATCCAAGATGGCTGCAATTGTTCTGCTCCATTGAACAAGATGGTAGCCAGAGCTTAAAAATAGAAAATCTTCAAACGGCATTTTGCCCTTGGCTAATGGCCTGATTTCAAAATATTTGCACAGAAGTATTCCACCAATGGCCCTCAACCAAAATTACTAAAATGGCTCCACTTGGCTGAACAAAATGGTGGCCAGAGCTAAAAATAGAAAAACCTTTAAAAGGCATCTCCGCAGCAGAGATAGTGTCCTGATTTCAAAGTAATCTCACAGAAGTAATCTCTTATGGCCCTTTACCAAAATTGCTAAAAAAGTTCTGCTCAGCTGAACAAAATGGCCACCAGAGCTAAAAATAGAAAAAAAAAACCTTTAAACATATCCTCCTTGGCCAGTGGCCTGGTTTCAAAATGCTTTTACAGAAATGTTCCTCTTATCCCCCTTTACCAAAATTGCCAAAATGGTTCTGCTCTGCTGAACAAAATGATCATCAGAGCTAAAAATAGAAAAATCATTAAACAACATCTCCGTGGCCAGTGGAAGGATTTCAAAATAATTTCACATCAATGTTCCTCTTATGCCCCTTTGCCAAAATTGCTAAAATGGTTCTGCTCTGCTGAACAAAATGGTTGCCAGAGCTAAAAATAGAAAAAAGAAACTTTAAAGGACAGGATAAGTAGATGAACCAGATGACTTATGAAAAATATCTGAACTTTTTTTTACTTATGCCATTTTGAAAATTTCAGCATTTTAACCTTGTAAGTAAGATATCTCAAAAACTGTTTAAACCATTGCCTTGTCATAAGTTTCAATATTTGACAGTATTGGAAAAATGTTGCATGCCATCTGCATATCTGCAGTGGCGCTTTCACTCATATACCACATACCATATACCATATTTACCCTATGTATTGGTACACCACATCTCCTTACCATACTTGTACTAAAATTTGAAACAGTGTGGTCTGTAGGCCTCTTGTTCTTTTAGGGGTCTCCAGACTACAATGGGATAAGAGAATTATCCGGATAAAGATGTGTATTTTTCTTATTTCTCCAGAAAATAAAATTTGTGGGTACTCATTAGAAATACCTGGCCAATGCCTTTCTAATGTTTCATCTATTTCTCTCATTTAATTTTCAGGCACAGGTGAAGACATGGTGGGTTCAGTTAGATATCTCTGCCCCTCAGATTGTTATTCCAGAGAGTTTTCAAGATCCGGGTACGAGTATGGTGATGGTAGATCTGGGTCATTTGAAATTCAACAATATATCTACAGACAAAACTGCTGATAGCCAGACAAATACAGAAGGTAAGAAAATTGACATTGTTTCTTATATCGTTGGATGGAATTTCAATGAAAAGACTAATACTAAGGCTGGCTTGTCAGAGCTGAAAAGGTAATCGATTATCAGTCCTGCCATTGTGAGCGATAATCAATTAGTAATCACTGAAGATTTGGTCATAATTTTACCTGTCTGTCTGAGCATGACTCTTACCATATGTTAAACTTTACTTTATGTATTTGGTCAGACAGGTGTGAGCAAACAGTGTAGACCCAGATGAGATGCCGCAGTTGCAGCATCTCATCTGGGTCTACACTGTTTGCCACTCTTTCAGCTATTTTCGGAACAATATTGGGTAGTAAATTGTACTGTTCAAATTTCAGATAAAGTATGATAAGGAGTTGAGGTGTCTGAATACTAAGGGTAAATATGGTAAAGTAACAGACACAGAAATCAAATGAGCAGTTATTAGCAAATTTGTAATGATAATCATTCTTGTGGAATTTATTGATCAATTAATCCATTATACGATTAATTGTGCCAACCTTAACTAATACAGCACATTTTATAGTTCCCACAGCAAGGTATAATGTCATGTCTGTAGATAGACCTTGTTGAAAGGATTTGACAGATGGCAAAGTTCCCCACAGTGATAGAAGCATCCATTTGACCAAATGATGAGCAAGGATTTAACATATGGCAAAGTTCCCCATAGTGATAGAAGCATCCATTTGACCAAATGATGAGCAAGGATTTAACATATGGCAAAGTTCCCCATAGTGATAGAAGCATCCATTTGACCAAATGATGAGCAAGGATTTAACATATGGCAAAGTTCCCCATAGTGATAGAAGCATCCATTGACCAAATGATGAGCAAGGATTTAACATATGGCAAAGTTCCCCACAGTGATAGAAGCATCCATTTGACCAAATGATGAGCAAGGATTTAACATATGGCAAAGTTCCCCATAGTGATAGAAGCATCCATTTGACCAAATGATGAGCAAGGATTTAACATATGGCAAAGTTCCCCATAGTGATAGAAGCATCCATTTGACCAAATGATGAGCATTCACAACTGAGGATCATCAGATCCTAGGTTTGAATCCCAATGGTGGTGGAGTTCGCTCAGGACTGTAAGGTGCTTTATTGAAAAAAAAATAATAATGCTTTTTGGTAATCAGAGTCTATGCTATTTGCTAATAGAATCTTTAAAGACCATACATTTTATTTTAGTGACCTGGTAGACCCCGATCACACTGCATGGATTTGCAGGCTGATCTGGGTCTCAGCTGGTGACATATGTGGGCCACATCAAGTGAAAAAGTGCCTTTGAGCATGTGCACAGTGTGCAGATTCAGATCATCCTGCACATGCTCGAGATCACATCTGGGCCTTTGCTCTCCATTCATACATTTTGTAGTATTCAGTGCTTCTATTAGTGGACAGTGAAGGCCCTGATCAGCCTGTGCAAATGTGCCAGCTGATCAAGGCCTTTGCTGTCCTTAAATAGCCTAAAGACATGCTATTGCATGGTGCAACCCGTGTCATAAGATTGATTTTTATATGGAGTGGCTCATATATTTTCAGATGACTTCCACACCCCGATGTCTACACCACCCAGTGAGATCATGGATGAAGACACAGGTGAACAGACAATGAATATTACTGATCTGACCCAGCTTGATCTTACAGAGTCACAGTTTTATAACAAATTGTATGATAGGTAAGTTTACTAGATATTCAGATAACTTCCATATCCCAATGTCTACACTATCCAGTGACATCACGAAAACATACCTATATAATTTTGACCTCTTAAACCCCACTTCTATAGAGTAAAACTGAGGTTTACAGGGGTATATATCATTATTATTTTTCCTGGAAAGCATAGATTGTGGGTACTCATTAGAGCCACCTTGCTGAGGCGGTTCTTACGAGTACCCACAATCTGTGTTTTGAGCAGAAATATGAAAAATATCAGTTTTTTTTTTCTGAAAATTTTCAGTTTTTGGAGGTGAACTTTTCTATATATTTGAATAGGCGTATTTTCGTGATGGAGACTACGGATGAAGACACAGGTGAACAGAAATTGAATATTACTGAACTATCTCAGCTTGACCTTATAGAGTCTCACTTTTTTATAACAAGTTTTATGATATCTAAGTTTAACCTTTACCACTCTCTGGGCGAATTCAGCAAATTGATGATATTTTATTTTTCCTGGAAAATAGGATTTGACATTTCAAGACAATTTGCATGAAATATCAAAACCCGTTTTTTCTGGGGAAAATATTTCACTTTTACCCAAAGTGCTGAACGTCAAATATTCAGACACTTTAACTTAATCATACTCATCATAGAATTTGAACAGGAATGTGCATAAGTACTGGTTAATGGCTTAGAGGACTAAGCCTGCCCAGGAAAAAGTGCCTCACAGTCTCTTCAGAGCCTTTATTACCCATCAATACATTGTACAGTAGTCAAGGATTCTGTCAGTGGATAGTGAAGATACAGATCAGATTGTGTGGATGTGCAGGCCAATCTGGATCTTATCTGTCCATGTCTACCTTGAAAACACCTTTTTGCTTAACCTTTACCTTTTCTGTGCAAATTTACCAGACAACAAATTAATGATATTTTTCCCAGAAAACAGGATTTGGAGACAATTTGTATGAAATGTCAAAACCTGTTTTCTGGGGAGAAAAAATATTTCAATGTCATCTGCTGGAAGTTCTACCCAGAATGCTAAGCATTAATGTGGCTCAAATAACTGTTCTATTTCAGATACAGTCTTGATCTCACTGATCTTCAAGTGGTTGTAGGTAAGGTGAAAGATAATTGGAGACATATCCACCACAGAGGTTCAACAAAACTTCATCTTATTGATAAATTCAGCATCACTTTACAGCTGGAAAGGTCAGTAAACTTTTCAATGGTCCTATAGTTCTGCTTATGTTAAATGGGAGTGGTTAGTCAATTAGCATTTGCATTCAGTAAAAATGGACCTTGCAAATTGTAGTCCCAAATCAGATCCACAGAATGCGTGGTCTGATCAGGGTCAGCACAGTTTGTCACTAGATTAGCAATTTGCAAAGAAACATGTGCAGTTAACTCTCAAGTGCCAATCACAAGTGCAGCAAATGACATTCTGGGCCGAGTTGTTCAAAACTAACGATGTCATTAGTTAACATATCGTTAAAAACTTTGGTCATTAAATAAGAATTATACGCTAATATTTTTGCTGGAAATATGTGAGTAGCTTTTGCATTTACTAAAGCTACTCACATTTTTTCAGCAAAAATATCTGTGAATTATATATTGTACTTACTAGGACAGGTAACATATTGATCACTAAAGAGCTTGTTAAGCTAACGATGCTTTGAATAACTGGGCCCTGATTTGTTTTTTTTTTCAAAGAAAATAAGCCTTGCTATCTCATGTGAATTGTCTGCCAAGCAGACGGTCCTTATGAAATGTCAAGAATTATTTTCTCTTAAAAAAAAATCAATATGTTGTCTGCTACAGAATTGCTTGGTGCTTAAATTATTACACACGTAGTAGAGGAATCAGAGGCTACTGCCTTTTGGATACAAAGGCTACAGATCAAATTGGCAGAATTGAACAGGGTATTAACATTTGTTGATTTTTTCACCAGGTATTACATTGGTCTCAGGGTTTCACATTAATCTATCAGAAGAAACCAGCCATTCACAATTTTATTTACAAGGATCAGAATATGAAACATTCAAGGCTGTAAAATTTATTTTCCACTTCAGTAGTGCAATCCAGCAAGGAAAACTCATTATTTTGTATGAATATATAGTTTGATACTAAGACAGTTTACTTTCTTCATTTGTTTCCTGCCGCTAGGGAAATGTTGAACATTGGCAATAGTAGGGCTCTGTTAGTCTGTCTCTGGAATATTTTAACTTCATAATACATTAACCTATAGATAATGTGCTATTCTGTTCTGTTTTCACACCTTCCACAGAAAAAACGACCTTTCAGTCGTTAATTAAAGTCTTAAACCAGAAGGTCCCTTAGGCAGTTACCTGTGTGACGTAACTCTTCCCGCTCAATTGACCACGTGTCAGTTTCTTTTCTGTGGACAAAGAAATTCAACAAGGATTATTTACCTGTGATAGAAATTTGGATTATTTCTTTCCTCACGGATAAATTTATGTATCCTTGTGTTTCTTTTGTTTATTTATCACTCCTTTCACTTTCTGTGTTATTATTTAAAATTTTCAATTTTCGATTTCATGTATTTTTGACTGGTCTTTTTCCACATGCGTTTTCGCGACTCTCGCTATTCGGCATAACGCTCGTGCGCGATCGGTTCGATAGTCGTGTTTATATATGCAGAATATTTTTGTTCTTTTCGTTCCAGGTTATTCAGCAATTACGATATGTTTTTCCTGGACTTTTGTTTGCAGAGATCTTCAGTTGGCTAAAGATTCTCATGGTGGAGAAGCTGATTGTAAAGAACTTGTCAACCCTTGATGGGTTATAAGACAATTCTTTACTGATGGGAGCCCCACCCCATATGGCTATACTGCCGGGGTAAGACCCATCAAGGTGGCATCTTTGGGTACTTAGTATCCGATAAAGTCTAAGTCCACCAGTCACCAGTCATCCAGTCACCAGTCACCAGTCAACCAGGCACCAGTCAATCAGCTTCACCAGTCACCAGTCAATCAGGTGCCAGTCAACCAGGCACCAGTCACCAGTCATCCAGGTGCCAGTCAACCAGTCACCCAGTCACCAGTCACCCAGTCACCAGTCACCGATCAACCAGGCACCAGTCAACTAGTCTCCAGTCAATAATTTAATTATTTTCTGGAAAGACTTAGTTTTTGACATATTTCACCGGACAAAATAGTCACGTATACTAACTTCCGGTCATTATGTCTAATTATTAAAAATTTTTTTCACTGGGCAAAGTATCAGTAATATTTCTGATACTTATACCCGGTCATATTATTATATTATTTCTGATTTTTCACCAGGCAAACTTTTACAGAAAGTGTCTGGTCAATTTTTGCCTAATAATTAATTATCTTCGGGAAAAAGTTTCGAATACTTGTGCCCACTCACTTTTCATATATAATCTCCCTTTTTCATCGGACTAGAGTTACGAATACTACTATCCGATCAATTTGTCAAATTACTTGTAACTTTACCGGGCAACAGTTACGAATACTAGTGTTCGGTCATTGTGTCGGGTAACTAGTGTCAAAATAATGATCACTAATTCCCGAACAATCTATTATCGTTCATAGAGCTCCATTCACGTTTAAGTCAATGGATATAGGTTATTAAGTGAAATACATAATATTTTTTTATACAAAAAATTCTGTACAGTCTTTCCCAAATCAGACTAGAATCTTTAATATTCCATTGACTTATTATAGGTGTGTAATTCCATTAATATTTTAAATTAACTTATGTTTTATCTCTTTTATCCGCTAGAAAGAGTTAAACTTCCGACTATAACAAAATTCTTACTGGGCAGCAGTTCGTAGACTAGTGCCAGGTCATTCAAATGATGTTTTATCTCTTTAATTCGCTAGAAAGCGGTTAAATTCCGGCTCTAACGAAAATTTCATCGGGAGGCACTTCGTAGAGTAGTGCCAGGTCATTCTAACGAAATTCCACCGGGCAGTAGTTTCGTAGACTTTGTGTCGGATTACTAGTGTCCGAGTAGTAGTCACTAGTACTCGCTCAACATATATTTATTTAATAACCACTATAGACATGTATAGTCTTGGATTATAGGTTATTGAATGACAGCGATGGGTTCTAATACCTAGTAGCCATTTATATTGTTGAATTCTGTCCAGTCACTTTTGAACTTGACTTAAATTCTATATATATATTTATTATTGAAAATGAATTAAGAATTATCGGTTACGATCAAATTCGCAATTCATTCACTAAGTGTAGAAGATACTTCCAGCTATAATTATATCTCTTTTATTCGCTACAAAGAGATTAACTGCTTACATATTCACCTTATTCGGCTCTAGGGCAAAGGTGAACTATAAAACTATCGTTATTTATAAGAAGAAAAATATACACGAAATCTAAAAAATTTTCTTCTTTCCTCCCCTGTTTTTCTTCTACATGCTCCGATATGTAATCAGCATGTAATCTAAGGAGTAAATTGACAAGAAAGTAGCAATCGATCTTTTCTACTTTCTATTAATTTTTCATTCTTAAGGTATCGGAAATTTACACCAGCCAGATAAATAAATTAACAGTTTATTTATTTATTCGCTACCTCTCTAGATTACTACGATTTAAAATTCTAGTTGAGGTACATATTTTCCTTTTGCCTTTTCTACATGGAAAATAGTTGATCCGATAAGCTATTATTCTATTTTATACTATCTTTTGATTGATTATATAAGAGTCTAGGTCAGTCGTGCTCTGTCTAAACTCTGCTATAAAATAATAGATAAGAAAAAAATCTTATATTTAGGCATAGATATAATTCGATACATTCTTTACTTTGCCTGTTTTATTTTTTCTTCTGGATCATTTAAGACTACGATAGCAATATACCAGATATTTTTGCCTCAGTAAGAATCTATTACGCCGAAGATTCTTCATATTGGAATAATAATTTTATTATGATTATAATTTCTAGACCCAATTAATCCTCGTATATTATAGGTCTACTTTATCTTATTGAGGAATAGTTTTGCTTCGACTAGCTCTATACCTCTAATATTTTATTTATAACTAGAGTCCATGTCAGTCAAAATTTTCTTGCACTTTGGTATTGACAATGGATACATATTTAGTAAAGGCATTTATTATTCAGTACGTGACAGATTATTATTGCCTAAATTAGATATTATATACAATACTTTCCTTTTGATATTTTGTTTTATTGACTTTGTAACTATTCAGAAACTGCCAAAGTCAATCATTTCCTTCCTCTAAACTTACCAAAGCTCTAGATTATGTTGATATATATTTTTGATATATGCTTAGAGGTTAATTAACGAGAGTTTACCTCATAATAGCAGATATTATTATATTTATATTAATCAATCTATAGTCTAGGCTTAGACAAAAGGGAAAACATCCTTAATTACGAGCTGGTAAAGAATTAAGACACTCTTAATTATCTCTTTACTCCTCCTTTATGTTTACATTCGTTAAAGGGATCATAGTAATTCTCGCTAAGAGTTCAAGTTCAGTTTGCAAATAATGCAAAGATTAATATCTTGATTTCCAGTCCGCATCAAAAATGGTCTATATATATAGATAAATATCTTTTCCGAAACTGGATATTTATTTATTTTTCCACACTATAAGTCATTTCAAAATGTCGATGATTTTGAAATGCACTGCTTCAATTTATAATATAAAATATGTTTATATTAACTTCACAACTTAGTAAGTGCTGCACCTACGTTCCTGGTCAGATCTTACTTTTGTGATATGTTTTGAACATACTGAAAGTTTTCTCCGATTATACATTCGGTAAATAAACTTTCGAGTAGTATTTATGCTTTTAAACATTCAGATTATTTGATAATTGTTGAAGATAATATATTATTCCGATATTTATATATCTATCTTCATTATTTATCTTTCTCATCTTACTTTTAAATTAGATTGACCTTCTCGCTACGTTCCAGGTTTAAATCTAGCTAACATTGTGGAACAGTCACTTTTTTATTTCCTAAACAATATTTTAACATTTTTCTCAGTATTCAGAGCATAACGACTTCATGAATACTTGGAAATAATTCAATTCTACGCTTGTTAAACTAAGCCTAAAACAAGCCCTAGTTTTTTAGAATGGATAGTATCCTTCGATTCAGTTCATGGAGATACATCCTTTTAGATCCCATTATCTCTATTTCAATCATACAAAATTCTAATGACTAAGTACTCCTTTTCTACGTACGAATACAGAATATCGAGTCACTGTTGCTGCATATTGGTTAAAGATTAAACAAATTTTATCTTAAACCTATATGACGTTAAATTAATTATTATCTCTTTCATATACATGTTTTTACCCTTCCGTCAGGGATCGCGGTAATAATATTATTACTCTCTATGGTTTACACATAGATCTCGAGAGTATATATATGTATTTTCTTCCTGAACTCATTTGCGAGTACGTAATTTGATATTTCAGGAATTACCAATTATGCAGACATAGATTTTATTCTATTAATATTCAATTCTAAAAATTTGATTGAATGTTTATCTATATAATTTCCGGGCAGTAATTTTATAGAGAGTTATATGTTTAATAATTCCTTGCTTAATAAATAGTTATGCTTAACCTATTATTTATAGCGGGAATTTTGTTCAGTAGTATAATTTTTATTTAGTATTAATATATTTCTTACTATTCTTAAATATGCGTATAGAATAGTAATACTATCTCTTAACTTATAAATTAAGTGTTTTTTGAGATTATTAATCAGTATTATTGTATAATCTTTCTTCAGAGATTATCACACTATTACTTTTTCTCTGAGTCCTTCTCTTTTTATGAACATTTTGATTCGTATCAAAGTGGATTTTTTAACATTTCTTGATTTCCATGATTATTTACTCAGGAGTACTTTTCATGGCAATCTTCTGGTATAGAAAGATTCTATCCAGCTTATTTATTATTGCTTAATCTTATCAATACGGTAAGATTTAGCCAAACTATGACCGTCATACAGTTTGCTGCGATCAACCTTATTCTTATCTCTCTTATTCTCTGTCAAACTCTTAAGTTATGATGTTGACAGTTTATTCTTTATTTTTTTGTCAGGACATCAAACGCTTTTATATGTCTATGACAAAACTAATTATCAATGGTTTAGGTTGTTTTTTTTTTTTCTTCCCAGCAGTTATATGCAAACTCTGTATTATTTTATTGCTTGACTAAAAATTCGTAATACAATTAGTCTAGCAATAGTTTTAACCATTATGTTTGTCTATACCTTTTTTCTTCTGATGGATAACTTAGTTATAGTTAAGTTAACTCCATCTACTTTTATTATCTCCCCTTCTTTAATTTGATCAAAGGGAAATAATTACATATTATGGTTATTTTAAGTCTGTGTCTGTTCATCGGAAACTGTCCTGTCGCTCCAATTAACAGAATCTAATTAGTTTATAATTCTAATAGCTTAGACCATTACAATTAAATAGCTTCACATATCTAGAATTTTATCCAAAATATCTACATATGTCAGTTATCTATAGGAAACTCCACCGAGTAGACTTTTCCTTATTTATTCAAGACCCTACATAGACTACTTACAGTGTATGGTCTTGGCTTTTTGTTTTACAAATTTTGTTTTGAAAATATTTCTATATTCCTAGCTTACTTTGCGATGGAATATTTATGTTATGTCTCAATGACTCCCTTTTCTTTTTGAAGCCAATTGTTGTTTCCCAAAAAGAAAAAAAAGAGGGGGGTGGGGGGGGGGGGCAATGTTAGGTCTCTGAGACTTAAGAACTGGCTTCCTCTAGAGTCTACTAATATATAAGGTTGTTAGATCATAACACCTTATAGATATGCTATTTTGTGAATCTAGATCATTCTTTCTATTAAATATAGAATTAGAATGTATCTGATTCCTTTGAGTTTCCTGAGTCTTAACCAGAAGTGGTGAGATATTGTTGGTGTTAGAATTAGGAGAGCACCTCCCTCCTATTCTGCAAATTCTAGCACATTATCTATAGGTTGATGTATTATGAAGTTAAAATGAAGTTTTTTAAAAGTAAAACATATTTTAACGAGTAATACTTAACCTATAGATAATCAATTATCTCCCTCCGCCCACCCTCGCTTATCTCTCCTAATTGTGTCTATTGTTTTACACATAAAAGAAACTGACACGTGGTCAATTGAGCGGGAAGAGTTACGTCACACAGGTAACTGCCTAAGGGACCTTCTGGTTTAAGACTTTAATTAACGACTGAAAGGTCGTTTTTTCTGTGGAAGGTGTGAAAACAGAAGAGAATAGCACATTATCTATAGGTTAAGTATTACTCGTTAAAATATGTTTTACTTTTAAAAAACTTCATTTTCATAAAATTTCACACACATACTAAGCTTGATGAGATTATGTGTAGCTATCAAGAAAGATGACTTTTACCCACTTGATTCTTGAGTTATCTGCCCTTGCCACATGTGGCAGGGGAATTTGAACACTTTGTGGCAATCTCTTGTTTTAGAGGATGCTCATTTAAAACCAATTACTGTATATGACTTAATTACCGCACATACCCCTATAAGTGTACAGTCAAGCAATTCTGTAGTCTTCAGATTACAACCTGTGTTCTTTTTGTCTACTTTTTCATTAAGGCATATGTTGTTGGTACCCTGTTGAATGGCATCGACTTGTCGATGCATTTCAAATGAGTACCCACAATATATGCTTTTAGAAAGAATATCTGAAAAAAAAAATACACACACACAAAAAAAAAACATTGCATAAGCACCATTAAATAAGTCATTTGCTGATCTGGTTTTACTTTTAATAGGTGGATACATATTTCACTATAAGTTTTCCCAGTAATTTTGAAAAACCCAAGCCCATGGTGCAGTAATTAGGTCGAATACGGTAGTTTGGCTAATTTTGGAATTTGAATGTCCCAGTGACAAATTCTACTTTCATTTACAGTTATACAATGTACAGGTTTGTCTCAATACTTTGGGTTTTTACAGAATGCTGTATTTTCAGGCGACGGATATACACCACAGATCCACAGTGGCCCAGTATCACAGTGTCTGGTACACTACCTCAGTTAACTGTTCACGTCAATGAACATAAGGTAAAGATTATTTTTCTTTTCTTTTTTTTTTATTTCTACAGTGTAGAATCATGAAACAAGTTTAAATGTTACAAAAGGACTAAAAGATAACATAATGAAATACAGTTATGGTCTCAGAAGCAAGAGTAACAAACTAAGGCACTTAAAGGGCCTGGAGATATCTGGCCCCGAGGTTATAAAACTTTTTCCATGCTCAACTCAACTGAGCATGAAAATTTTCCCTGCTAATAAATCTCAGATTACTAACAATGCCAAATTCTTTTTTGCTAAACATAGCTGAGCATGAAAATTTCTCTGCTAATAAATATGAAAATGCCAACTATTGTTGGCATTTTCATATTTATTAGCAGAGAAAATTTCATGCTCAGCTGAGTTGAGCATGAAAAAAGTTTTATAACCTCGGGGCCTGGTAGATTTTCTTCACTTTGGTACAAGGGAGATATCTTTTTGCACTTCCTGTTTGTTTCCTGCACATCAAGGCTCCTCTGAAAAGGGGTCTACTCTAAAAGGAAATAATTTGTTCCCAAATGGGAGCAAATTCTTTCGATTTAGTGAAGACCCTATTTCAAAAGGAAAGTAAAACAATTTGACAGAGTTGCCTCCCCATGAAAATGTATCCCTTCTACTAAAATCTAACCATTCTGCTTGTGGTAGCAGCTCAATTTTTCTGCAGAATGAAGCTTCTAACAAGATTTTGAACATAATTTAACATACCTGTCTTGTTTCTACAGGTACAGACTATAAACAACTGTTTACAGACAATTTCACAAAGATCACCAACCACCCAGTACCCCAACACTTCCCCAGTTTCATTGTCACTGGCAGAGTCCTCTGGTGGGCTAGAGGAGCTAAGGGAAGTAACTCTGACTGAGAGTGAAGAGGAGGCACAAGTGGGGGAAGAGAGGATGTTACAAGAAAATATAGAGGATTCACTGTTATTGTTGATGCAGTTCTCCATTAACCAGTTGTCTTTGGAAATACACAGCAGAGGTGATAGAAAATATTATTTAAACCATGTCATCCGAAAAGAATCCATCTCATCTTAAAATAACCAGATCAGGCTGCAGGTCCTCCCAGTCTGGCCATGACTTTCATTATTTGCTAACGTCATTGGATACTATTGAGGGAGAATAATGATGGTCTAGATTAGACTGTTCCAAATGTGCGAGCCGGTATGGTCCTTCACTGTTCACATATGACACAGTCGTCATGTTGTAGCTTATTTAGTTAATCAATTTAGGGAAAGGAGACAACCATAGAATAAGGAGAAAACAATACTGTGAGAGGAAACAAGTTTGGCACAATGGTTAGGGGACAAAACTTAATGCTGCCAGTGTGATTTTTAACTGTTTTTTGAGTTCCTAATTACACTACAGCCCCTTTATAACACGGTTCATTATAACTCGGTTTTGGATATAACACAGTTCAAAGATTGATCCCAAAAATGTGTAGATTATATTGAAAAATGACCATAAATGGTCATTTTTCAATATAATCTATACATTTTTGTTTGGATATAACACTGTTGTTTAACTATCACGGTTTATGCTATGGACCCCTACAATAGTGTTATAAAGCAGTTGTGGTGTAGTCAAAAAACAACAGTAGATGTTAGTAGAAATTACTATAGAAGCTGAATTTCTGCTAACATCTGTCATTTCTTGACTGATTATGAATGTTATAGACATTATAGAATATAGATTTTAGTAGAAATTCAACTTCTGTTGTAATTTCTAACAAAATAGAAGTAAAGTAGATAACATCTGGCTGCAATAGCTGTCAGATACATTAAAGCACTGATTGAATCTGACACTGATACTGTTGAATGCTAGAAGTGTTTATTTGTTCTGTCACTTCTTCTTCAGAGCGTGCAGTTGCTGAGCTTCAGGTGTCTGGTGTTAGAACAAACTTAACAAAACGACCCTATGACACATCAGTAACCTTGACTGTACATAGCTTGTTGGTGGTGGATGCCCTACAGACATATGGACCAGACTTTGAGCTTCTGGTTGCCTCACACAGAAATATCACGTAAGTACCATATTAATCTATTTGGATGGGTACACATGAAAGATTGTGTCATGTTTTTGCAGAGGGAGACAGTTTTTGCTGGCAGAAAGTTCTTCAGTCTTTCAGAATTTGCCTTCCTTGTTATCAGGAACTACTCTTTAAGAGTAGTTCCTGATGACAAGGGAGGCAAATATCTTCATATCAGAATTATTTCCCTTGGAGATATATACAATCCCCTTCAGTATTCAGACAAACAATGCAGATCCAGGTCAAACTAAAGGAGCAATTTGATCATGATATGCGCTGTTTGCCATTTAGCTAGCACAGTTTAGACTCATTCACAGATAGACCAATAATAGACTTGCTATACCTCACCACACGATAGTTGTGGGGTATTATGGTTTCTCATTTGACATCTGTGTGTCCTTCAATCCATCTGTCCATCCATATTTTTGTTTCTGGATAATAACTTAAGTGAATGTTACTGGATTTTCACCAAACTTGTTACGTGCATTGTTATGTGGAGATTGGTTTGGGACTACTAATGGACAAATTTCATCAATTTTTGACAGTTATCTGCCCGCCAACAATAATTTGAGTAAATATCTGTAAATATCTATGGCTTTACACCAAACTTGGGTATGTTCATTGAGATTGTGGAGATCTGGTTTGGGATTGCTGGTAGGCATTTTTTTTTTTTCTTTTTTCATTATTTTTCACAAAGTTATCTGCCCACAATAGTGGCAGGGTAGTTCACATTTTTATGTAATGATCATGGACACAGAAAGACTTTTGCTGAACAGCAATCTCAAACAGCCAGTCACATTTAAATCTGTTTTTGTTTTTTGCAATTTACTGTATTTACCAGAAGTATTGGGACACCTTAACTCCTTACCATACTTGTTCTAAAAATTGAACAAGTACAATGTATGACCTATTTTTGTGTCTATAAATTGCTGGATGACTGGCAAACAGTGTAGACCCTGATGAGATGCTGCATTCTGCAGCATCTCATCTGGGTCTGCACTGTTTGCTCAGGCCCGTCTGTCTGAATAGGGTATTAGGCAGATTCTGTAAAGTTAAAATGTGATCTACTGGTATGTGACTATACAAGACAGTGACCAGTCTGTATTTATATCTTCAGGATAGATAGCACAAGTGGAAGTTTACTTGACTCTGGCCCCACCTCACCTATGATACCTGGGAGTCCTGGCTCTCCTGTAGAACAATTACCAACCCCTACAGTATCTGGTAGTCTTCAGGCTGTACAGGATGCGGTTTCTAGAGCTTTTCAAGCACTTGTCACAAAAGGTATTAAAAAAAGCTTAGCTTTTATCACTACATTCACAGACAACAAATTTGTGAGATTTCTTTTTATTTATTTGTTTGGTTATTTATCTATTTATTTATTTCAGAAAACTGGATTTGACATTTAATGTGAATTGTCTCCATTAAGAAATAGTTCCTATGAAATTTCAAGACCTATTTTCTAAAAAAAAATAAGAATAAATATTGAATGGGACCAGATAACTTTGAAGGGAGATAACTTTTGTCTCTTTCTGTTTGCTTTCCTAGACAACAAGCCCCTTCTGAAAGGGGTTTACTGCAAAGGGAAAGAATGTGCTTCCTGTGGGAGCAGATTTTTTTCTTTTAGAGTAGACTTTTTCCAGAAGGGGACAAAAAATCTTGACAGAGTTGCCTCCCCAGAAAGCATATCAGTTCTCCTTAAAATATTGTCTGCTAATATATAAATTTAATGCTTTATGGGTTAGAAAATATAGCATTTCCCATTTCTATGATTTTTTTGTGCATATCTCCATATAAGTTCATAACTGAACTTTTTTATTGTTATTTTTGCAGCAAAATATCATTGGAACAGCCTTGCAGAGGCAATTTAGAGGAATACTTACAAGATATATTTTGCTACAATAATAAAACATATCGCTTGATAGCTATCTTTATCTGAGTCTTCACAGTTTACAAGGACATAGCTTTTTGAATATTTAAGATGAGTATGGTCCTGCTTTTTTATGCTCCCACCATTTTCAATGGGGTGGGGGTTGGGGTGGGGGGAGCATAAAGTATCACTGCTGTCCCATCCTTATTTCCAGTCCTGTCCGTCAATATGAAAAATTGTTTTTGTTCGATACCTTTTGAAAAGATTAGTGGATTGGATTCATATTTCATACACAGGTATATAATCATAAAATATAGGTCAAGTTCTGTTAAGGGTAAAATCCACCAATTATTATGGGAGTTACGGCCCTTTTTCAGTTTCATCATCCAGTTCATGTGTAAGAAAAATGTTTCCCTTAGATATCTTTTGAAAAGATAAGTGTATTAGATTCATATTTTATACACAGGTATATTATCATAAAATATAGATCATTCAATTTAGAGTAAAATCCACCAATTATTGTGGGAGTTATGTCCCTTTTTCAACTTCATTTTTTACAAAATGCTAGTTTCCTGGTGAGGTTGGCCCCTTTGCAGGGGGCATCTGTGTTGTATTGACACATTTCTAGTTTTTGTTGCTACTGTAATTGCAGGAACAGGGTCACCAGTATCATCACCTCGTGAAGGTAAAGGGCGGGACTCAGCAGTCTCACCGACAATGGACAGTGAAGCTCTGATACTGATTGAACTTGAAATGATCAGTTCCAAGTCACCCAGCAACACCAACAATGAGGGACCGCTAACTATTGCCAGTTTTCAATTCAATAACCTTGATATTATAGGTATGGTAAAATTAACTTAAACTGCAGTTAATGAAAGCATCTTGTATACATTGATGTACAAATAAATCAGATTTAACATATTTTACCAATATATACACTACTTTATTTGGAGACCATTTACAAATATATCCATGTATTCCTAAGAATATTATTATTACCCATAGTATTGGATACATACCTGAGCAAATAATGCAGACCCAAATCAAACTGATGCCAAGCTTGATCATACCAGCAGTTTATGCTGCCAGCATATTTAAAACAACTGACCAATCAAATGGGCTTATTCAAACTTAGGTACGATAAAGTGTTAAGGTGTCCAAATATTCATGATACTGATGGTAATGGGTGTATACATTTCACAAACTTAATATTTAGATGTTATGCAGTCTGTATAGCAAACAACAAACATTATGATAAGACTGCAGGCGTAATGATGATCTAGGTTTAGACTGTTTGCATATGCAGTAAACTACCATATTGTTTCTCATGACAACCTTTCAGTACCACATTTATCATCCTTCCTGGATTTCTGTTTTTCCAAGATACCTTATTTACCCTGAAGATTCTAAAACCATGACTTCTTAACTTACTTTTTTTTAAATTTGAACAAACCCATTTAAAGTCTATTTCACTAATAGTTCTTGTCCAGAAAATACCAACTTTGAAACTTGTGCACCTAGGATGTTGAAACTTCATGCATTTCCTGGCCTTTCCACAATTAAGAAATGCTGAAAATTTGAACTTGAAATCTCAAGTAGTTCTGGAGTTATGGATATCCAAAATGTACACAAAACATATAATAAAATGCTGTCACTGTAGTACCTAGATGGTTACAAATGAGCAATTTTCTCATACCTTATTGTACTGGGTTGCTGTATAAAATAATGCTTAAAATAATTGTTTTTAATCCAAATGATTTGATATTTGGCAGACTTGTGTCTGGATAGTAGGGATGTAATAATATGTTGTCAGATTTGCAAGTTTGGTTTGATTAAGGAAATATAAACATTTTTCTCTAAAATGACCATATATTGGAAATGCCAGATTTTTAAACAGCCCTATCTTTCAAATGCAGTTGAATATTGAATTCTAATTTTCAGACTTTTCTAGTCTTATCAGTTGCTATCATGTGATATAAACTTCACTTTTAGGAGCACTTTGATCTGGGACTACACTGTTTGCTAAGAATGGCTGTCCAAATATTTAATGTAACTATTTTAAGAAATGATATAAATCATTTTGCATTTGATTTTTATTTATGCATGCTTTAAAGGTTTCTGTCTGTACTGACAGTATATACTTTCTTTCAGCCAACCAAGAGACTGTTGTGGAGATTTTAAGTTTTCTGAAGCAGGTAGTACCCAAGTCGTCTAAACGTTCCCTACAGACAATGTCTGATAAGAAAGAACTGTCCAAATCTACAGCAGACCTATTTGCTTTCCATTCAGAAGAAAAGGTATGTATGAGACGTCATTGTTTGTAGTGTTATTACACGATTCAGTATATTATTTATTCCATGACTGGAATGATACAGATGTTCTGATTATGTCAGAAGGTGAATATTATTTTGATTGAGTTGATTGAGGTTTTACAGCCCAGTCAGCCCATTAGGGTCATGTCGAGCCAGTCAGTTTACCTGATCAAACTTTTCCTGGGCATGCTTAGTCCTTTAACAGGTTAACCAGTATTGGTGCATATTCATTCACCAGAAACTGTCAACTGCTCTTCTTGAAGCAGTGAAAGGGAGAGAATGACCGTAGAAAATATTTCATGATCAATCTCCACGAAAGAATGTTGCCAAACCCAGCAGGGATCGAACCCTTGACCTCCTGATCACCAGTCACATGTGCAGACAGTGAAATTATGTCATAAACAACTGCTGCTTGGCCAATCATAAAATAAGTAGAGTATAACAGTTCTGTTACTTTCCCATATTTACCCAAAGTATTCAGATATAAATGCCTGAGGTAACAGTACAGACAAGGATAGATGCCACAGAATGTGGTATCTGATCAGGGTCTCCTTTCTTTGCCACTCATCCAGGGCCCAGTTGTTCAAAGCATCATTAGCTTAACGAGCTCATTAAGGATCATTTTGTTAACTGTTTTAGCGGATTCAATATACAATATTCTGATATTTTTTGCTGAAAAAATGTGAGTAGCTTTTGCACTGTAAAAGCTACTCACATTTTTTCAGCAAAAAATTTTAGCATATTTGTGCGTCACTCGATGTAAATTTTAACAAATCGTTAACTAACGACATCGTTAGCTTTGAGCAACTGGGCCCAGCAGTTTTTAGACACATTAGCAGGTAGTAAAATGGAGTTGTTCAAAGTTAAAGACATGTATGTTAAGAAGTTGAGGCATCTGAATATTTAGGGTAAACCATATCCTGCTGGTCCCAGATATGCCTGCATTTGCAAACAGTGTAGATCCAGATCAGTTGGCTTCTTCAGAATCCAACTGATCTGGATCTGCATTGTTTGTCATTCAGTATATGAACTTGTATCAATAGCCTTGATCAAGTAATCTGATTTGCTGACAGTTAAAAGTGATGTAGCATCTTAATTTATTTGGCATGACAAGAGTTAATGCAAGTAGTATGCATTTTACTTAATTTGGTCATTATTATGTCCCTCCACCAGCCATGAGAGGGACATAATGTTTTCGGTGCTGATCCCTTTTGGTATCTTGTCTTGTCTGATTAATAGCGAGCATAGCTCGCGACGCGCAAAGCGGGTCGCAAACGAAGTGAGCTCTACGGTAGAGAATATGATCAAGGAAAAGTAACATACAACGATATATACTTTCAGTAGAAATCGCTCTGACCAATTTTCTTCCCGTTTTCTTCCCGGAAGTTGTCACCGGAAGTTGACAGGACTGGAGCGAACTTGATACTAATAAGCATCATGAAGTGACAAGAAACGATTGTCAATAAGTGTCACAAATATATATTGCTAATTATTTTTATTATTTATTATGGATTCTCATATATTTTTTATATACTGATAGTCATTCTTTAATGATGCTGTGAAGGACTTTTGAAGAGACTACAGCTAGGGTCTGTGCTGTGCTCACATTTAGGCTAAGCCTATTTTCATATTATTTCTTGAACAAATGTGTAGATTCTTTCTGAATCTATCTGAATATGTTATTAAAACATTTCTAAATGCTGATTAAGTTTTGATGACTGTGACCTCATTTCAAGGTCAGCATGGGTGTGTGCCTGAATATATAATAAGAAACCTTTCCGCTCATCACAGCCCAATTTCTTTTTCAGGAAAACAAGCCAAAATTTGAAGTGACGGCTGATTTTAATCGCCTCAGCCTTATGTTTATGAGGCTTGATGAAGCGTCAGGGGTAAAAACAGCCAGAAAAGTGGCAACTGCAACCATGTCCTGTGCCAGGGTGCAAGCATCTATAGGTAACACATATTGCTTAATCTCCTTCAGATAAAAGGGACATGGCATATACAAATCTAGCAATTTTTAGATATGTCAACAGTAGTAAAATGGATATGTTCAAATTTTAGGACAAATATGGTGAGGAATAAAGATGTATAAATACTATAGGGATCAAACTTGATTTTTCTTGCTTTAACATTCGCCAGGTCCGGTGGGAGGTGTTGAAAACGGAGGCCAAAGGCTGCGGTTTTCAACACCTCCCAAGGGACCTGGCAAATGTTAATGCATTGAAAAACCATGTTTGATTGCTATTATTGCATAAAAACTGAAAACCTTTACTACATTTCGCGTTATTTCTTGCTCTATTTTGTTTCGCCTTTTCACAGATGTCTCGCGAACGTAATTTCCACGGACTATGCTCGTTCTAGGCAGTACACATCTTGTAACGGCAATAAATCTGTGGCCCCGGTACGATCATATTGAAAGTTACGTAGCTGTGCATTAACAGCTCGTGAATTGCCTTGTTAATACATGGCTTTTCACCAGTTAATGCACCCCTGTTAATAATGTGCGGCACTGCTTTTTATGCAATAATAAGGGTAAATATGGTATAGTAGAATCTACTGCTCAGTTGCAAATGCAGCAATGGTACTGTATGGATGTGCAGGCAACCTTGACCTTAGCTAATAACCTTGTATATATACACTAAATATTAAGATTAACAAACCCGAGCAAACAGTTTATGTAGTTTCCTTTATTCTTAATGAAAAGAACAACTTCTGTAGTAATCAAGAAAGGCACTTATTCAGCAGAATATGTTATTTTGGCTTCAGAGCAGATAGCATTGAATTATTATTGCATATAGCTTTAGATATGTCCCTTTTTTATGCCCCTGCCATATGGGGAGCGGGGCATATAGTATCACTGCTGTCCGTATGTCTGTGCATATAAATATGGTTCTTGTTTGATATCTTTTGAAAAGATTAGTGTATTGGATTCATATTTTATACCCAGGTATATAATCATAAAATATAGGTCAAGTTCTATTTAGGGTAAAATCCACAAATTATTATGGGAGTTATGGCCGTTTATTAACTTCATCATCCCATCTGTATGTATGAAAAATGGTTTCGGTTTGATATCTTTTGAAAAGCTAAATGTATTGGATTCATACTTCATTTCCTAAGGAGACAATTTACATGAAGTGTGAAAGCCTATTTTTGGAAAAAATAAGAAAAATATTTCAAAATATAGTCTGCTGAAATTCTTATCAGAGTGCAAAGTATTGAAAACCATTCTACATGTTTCAGATAGCGAACTGACAATGCATGGGTCACTTGGAGGATTTCATGTGTTTGATATCAGTCCAGATGTCCAGCGACACCAACGCGTCTTCAGTGTAGGTCAAGATCTTCCTGAAACAAATATCCCTCGGCATGTCTACAGTGCAAGTGACATGTATAAAACTGCCCAGGAGTCTGTTCTACTAGATGAACTAGACAGTGAAACAAAAGCATTTGAATTTAGCCTTAGTAAGCCTCTAAAATCCTTTACTGATCAATATGATTTATCATACTTAAATGAAACACTAGGGGAGGATAAGAATTGTATAAAAGTTTCTTTGAAAGTGGCTTCCCTTATCTATACACACTCACCACGTGTTCTGTTCGAAATGTCACAGTGCTTGACTGAGTTTAAGGATTATACAGTGACTGTTGCAAATTCTTTGAAGAAGGCAGCTTCAGAAGTTGCTAAGGGAATGGTTGCTAAGCGATCAGATATGGGGTTTAATTCTATGTATGGAAGTTCCTCTAGTTTGGATGCAATTTCTGTAAATAAACTGAAAATTAACCAGTCATTATGTAGAACTGAGATGGAATACTTAGAGGGAATTTCTGTCCTTGATTACGAGGAACCAGTCAAATCCAAGATTGTTCTTGATGCTTCTCTAGAGACTCCCGTCATAGTGATTCCTAAAAGTGCAACCAGCTCTGAAGTGTTTGTAGCTCATCTTGGTCAGATATCTGTATCAAACTCGACAGTTCAAGGTCAAGGAAATGATGCAGAAGACAGCACTGATGAAGAAAAGAAACATGACAGAGTTTTCATGGAGATGCGCAATATGAATCTGTATTCTGTGAACTTGGATAAAGACACCAATCCTAATATAAGTGCAATACACACAGATGGTAGCTTGTTTAATGACGTATATATTGATCAGAAAGGTACTCCAATAAT
Source organism: Anodontia alba (assembly GCA_964016985.1). Taxonomy (NCBI): domain Eukaryota; kingdom Metazoa; phylum Mollusca; class Bivalvia; order Lucinida; family Lucinidae; genus Anodontia; species Anodontia alba. The sequence continues at coordinate 84,087,663 of OZ024824.1, forward strand.
ATATAATACAACAGTTCAAGTGACAGTAGATCATATTACTCCTGACATAGGAGTGATCAATCCTGAAACACAAAGTATGGACTTCTCATTGAACAGGGAGATAAATGACTCTTTCTCTCTGCAGGACATTCAACCTAAGTTGGAGTTTAATGCAACTATTAAAACACCTGTCAAACTAGTTCTCTCAAAGAATGTTTATGAACAAATTTTACAGACAGTAGATAATATATCGTACGTTGAAGATGTTGCTGCCTGTAATAAGAATACTAATGCAGATGTGAGCCAAGGTGAGGTATCAGAATCTGGGACTAGTTCAAGCAGCTTCTATTCAATGACTAAAGGAGAGAAAATTTCACTAAATATTTCAGCCTCAAGCTTCAATGGTTCACAGAAAACACCTGTGTTTATATCAAAACATTTGAAATTTGAGGTCCCACTGTTCAGTGTTGAATTACGAGGTGATTTTGGAGAAGGGGAGCAGGGATTGGTTAATTTGAAATTGAACAGATTTTTCTTGGATTACTCCAAGGACAACCCTGTCACAACCCATATGCAGTTATCCTTGAAATCCTTAGTAATGGATGACCTTCTTGAACCACCGAGGTCTAAACATAGACAGATAATGGTATCCAAGGCACCGAAACCTCAAGATTTATCGGAGATGAAACCACATCTATTTCTTTCTCAGTCATGTCCAGATAATGCCATTGTTGCACCAGTACCCATGATGCCGCCCTCATTGCCCAGCAGTTTCCATGATGATCTGTCAAAGGCTGGGGTCAGTCCAGTACAAATAACTACAGATATAGGATTTTTACCAATTTCTTCCAAAGGAAAGAACCAAGTCCCAAAAAGGTAAGGTGTTTATTACCATTGTGTTTGAATATGATTTTCAGCATAAGATATTTTACTGAGTAAATACATTTGATGTGTGTGTTCATGTATAAGAAAGATATTTGGGAGTGGAGATGTAGCATTTTTTGTGCCAGCTGCATGAAATGCCAAAGCCTGTTTTCTGGGAAAAGCAAAAAATATTTCAAAATGATGTTTGCTGAAAATATTACCGAACATGCTAAGCAGGGCTCAAGAAATTGAAAATTGCCAATTGGTCCAGTCATTTTTGGCCACATTTCCAGATTTTGCCAAGTCATTTTCAGTCACATTTATGGAGTTTGCCGATCAGAGATCTCAGTTTTTTTCTGTAACCATTGTTAAAGGATTTCCGTATTGAAATGCTGCTTTTTTTTTCTTTACATAACCAATGACATACCAACATTGCTTACATGTGCTGAACTTACATGCACATAAGTATCACAATTATAAACAGCAATATAGCTCAGTATTATCAGACATGCACGATTTAATGTACTTTCACTTTCACAACAACCAAGCATTCAGTCAGTGAAGAGCACAAAAGGGAAACAACCAGAATCTCTTCACTCATGGCAAGTTACGTTTATATATATATAAACATGACAGGTAGGTTTTCCTATGTGCTGGTTCATTTGTTTTTTTTTTTTGATTTGTTCATTTGCCATTAGAGGTGCATTTACAACTATGACAGGATAGAATGACAACAAAGAACTTAGGAATCTTAGAGGATATATGTTTCAATAGAAAAAAAAGATAATTATATGGGTTTTGTCAAGCAAAAAAATGTCTTTGAGCATATGCAAAATGCACAGATTCAGATTCATCCAACACATGCCGGCCTCGATGGCTCAGTTGGATGCGCCGTCCGACTGGAGACCAGGAGGTCGCGGGTTCAACCCCCGCCGAGGTCGGCAACATTCTTTCGTGGAGATTGATCATGAAATATTTTCTACGGTCATTCTCTCCCTTCCGCTGATTCAAGAAGGGCGGTTGTCAGTTTCTGGCGAAAGAATGTGCACAATACTGGTTAACCGCTTAGAGGACTTAGCCTGCCCAGTAAACGTGTGGTTAGGTAAACTGACCGCGCTCGACATGACCCCATTGGGTTGACTGGGCCGTAAAACCTCAACACAAACAAACATCCAACACATGTGTAAAGTCTCATCCAGGCATTTGCTCTTCATTGATGTATTCTGTAGTGTCCAATGATTCTGTTAGTCAACTGCGAAGGTCCTGATCAAACTGCATGGATGCACAGGTTGATCTGGGCCTTTGCTGTCCGCATATTCCCAAAGATCCATTTTTGCATGGTGCAGTCCTTATTGTAACATGAATAGATACATCAGTAGATTTTTTTTTGCTGCATTTTTTTTTTTCGTTGGGAGACAACTTCTGCAAAAGGGTTAATTTTCCTACTATATGTATTTGAAACATTTTACAGTGTAAAGGGTGACAGATTTTTCCATGTATAGTTATTTCTGTTTAAGTTGTATCCCTTTCCCTGAATATTTTTACATGAAGAAAAATATAAGCAATATACACGTTTATTATATAACCTAAAAGTAGACTGTCTTTCATTGGCCGAGAGGTGTTTTCAGCCCAGGGAATATATCTGATGTTCACCACCAGTGAATCACCGGCTTTCTCGCCTTCCAGTGAATATAAGTTTCTAAAATTAGATATCAATGTTTAGTGACATCACCAGTAGTGACACCAACATCTACTCACGCTTTTAATATTAATGGGGTCTGATGTTGACCGTTATTGCCACAGTTATCAAGAGAAAAGACAAACTATATAATAAAACAATTATTGACTACTGAGGTATTAGATATGACGTTGATATCCAGCACTGAATACCAGTATTGACCTTGGCTATCCCCTCAGCAGGGTTCGCACTAGGATTTCTTTTTCTTTTGCCACCATTTTCGCCAATTTGATTTTTTTTGTGCCATTTTCTTTAACTTTGAGCCAGATTTTGGCCATTTTTCGCCAAAGAATTATCTTGTCAGAAAAAAGGTTTTCATTTACTGATTCCTTTAATTGCAGCAATAGATTCAAGAGTCAGTATAATGTGAAATGTGTGGGGGACTTGAAATTAATTCTTCCACTGATTTTTAAAACTTCTGCTGTAATTAATTAATTACAATGTCATGAATTAATAACAAGTCTTTGTTTTGCATATCGAATGTTGGACACAAAAATGGAACACTTTACATGGAAACGAAAGTTCTGAAAAGTGCTGTATAAGCCAATAAATATAATGTTATTAATGTATTATACTGTAAGAGAATAACGTAACAATATTCATTTGTACCCTGATAAATGCGGGGTAAGTTTCTAACACAGCAGGTTTTACTGTTTTAAGGGAGCTAACTGCAACTGACTTAAAAGGGAGTTTACTGCAATTGCTTTACGAGTCTGGTCTATGAGAAATGGAATGGGGAACAGCATTTTTTTATGAATCGCGCCAATAAAAAAGAGGGGGCATGCTCATACAATAAGCGGTTAACCAGTACATTGAACACCCTTCCGCAAGAAACTTGTAACTGCCAGTCTTGAAGCAGTGGAAGGAGCGAATGACCGTAGCAAATTTATGTGTTTCATAATAAATCGCTACAGTCTGTGGGGATCGAATGCCATCTGGACCATTGGAGACTAATGTGTCCGCCTCCGAGGCATTATTCGTGTTTTTTTTGTGTTTTTTTTTTCGGGTTGACGTTCGTTGATTGCCAAATAAAATTAAGGCTCATATGAAGGTACCGAAACATACTTAATTAAAGTCGGCACTGTCAAAGTGTACTTACCGCTTTAATAAGCCAAACCGATTAATGACAATAATTATTTCTCGTGTAATCAATTTGTTTTCCATCTTTGTGTTTGACATAGGGTTCCACGTGATTACATTCTGGGTAAATTTCCGTGACGTAGGCGATGCGACTCTGACATTAATTCCTGATTGGTAGTTTCGGCAGAGCGTCATGAATATTTAGGACGAAAGGCGTGAAAAGTGGGTGGTGCTACTGTCAAACTGCGCATCACGGCATGTGACCTTATATCGCTTTCATCAAATTCAGGTTAATTTGACCAGCTACCGTTTTCTGATCGATAATTGAGTTAACTGGCGAATTATACAATCAAGGAAGGTGTGATAGACACGCACGACAATTATATGACTCAGTAGCGGGTAATTCAGGTGATATTTTTTTCACCACTTGTTTTCGCCAAATTATGATTTTTTTGTGCCAAATTTTATTTTTCTGCGCAAATGGCAACAATGGCGATCGGTAACGCGAACCCTGCCCTCAGTCAATTTTGGTACTTTCAGAATGGTGGATAACATGTCATCTCCAATACCTCAATAGTCAAGATTTTTTCTGCAAATATCACATTTTATATGGCCTTACTACAACTGTATTTATACAATATGTAAAACAATGAAAATGTCGCAGAGTAAAATATTATATAATAGTGAAGATGTACTTACAAGCTTAGATTTTCAAGGAATACACCACACCAAGGCCCTTTTAATACTATTGCTGGGATCCAAACCAAAGGCCATGTTAGCGAAACAACCATGTATCCAAACAAAAATGGTTATTTTTTTGTATAATCTATGCATTTTTGTTTGTATACATCCAAATAAAAAATGTATAGATTATAGAGAAAAATGACCATATTTTTTCTGTATAATCTTTACATTTTTATTTGGCTACAACACTGTTTTGGGTCCACCTTTAAATAGTCTTATAATGAACTGTTTTCATAACTACAGATAAGAGAGGGTATCCACATAATTTTTGTCTGAATTTTAGTAAAAGTAAAGAATACCCATGTGCCCCACCACCCACCCCGCGGTCTACGAGAAGCAGACATGATGGACAGGAGGAGGACAATCTTGTACACATATCAGTGTTACTAGTGGATAAAAACTCACCAGAATATGTGGAGAAATATAATGAGGTAAGAATACCATATTTACCCTAAGTATTTTGACACCTAAATTCTTACCGTGCTTATTCTAAAATTTGAACAAGTCCATTTTACAATGTGTTCTTGTGTCTGAAACATTGCTAGGTTAGTGGCAAACATTGTAGACCCTCTGCTATAGACTAAGGTAGAATATAATGATGAACAATACAGTTCTTAATCAGACTGTACAGATCTGCAGGGTTATCTTGGCTTCAGTTTTAGCTGGCCCTGTATAAGTAGAAAAGGTTGCAATCACTCTGATGTCAGCATCCAAAAGTTAAAATAATTTGTTAAAGTTTCTTGTCTAAAGTCTGTCATATTTATTCTGTTGATACTTAGACAAATGCAGATACTGGTCCTAAAGTTTATCCCAACCCCAATTACTGACCTTGAGGTTAAAGCAAAATCTTAAAAAAAAAAAAGTTTAGAGATTTTAAAATTCTGTAATTCCTGATGGCTGGATGGATTTTACAATAGTTGATCAATGTTTCATAGTGGTATCTGATCAGCTCCAGATAAGATGATAATAGAGGTGATACTATCAGATATTTTGTTATTTTTGCATCAATACATATATTGTGGGTATTCACTGGAATCATCTCTCTGAGGCAATTTCAGTGTGTACAAACTAGGTATAAATGTACTGTATTTGTTCTAATACATGCCCGGGGCCACTGCAGTTCACACACCCTAGAAGCATGCTCCTGAGACAAAATGTTTGCAAATATTCACATGTTTTTATGTCTCCCACCATAGGGGAGGGGGACATATTGATTTTGGTTCAGATCCCATTGGCATCCCCATCACACTTTCTTGTCTGCACAATATCATAGATTTTGACCTAATTTTCAAGGTCACAGTAGTGGCGAAAAAAATGAAAATTTGCTGTGGGGTGGGGGGGGGGGGGTGTAGGGGGGCACTTTTTTTTTCTGGAAACACTGTTACTGGCTGTGTTCTAAATCCATAAAAATGAGTGGGGGCATGTATCAGAGAGGGTGCATTTATTTTGATAAATTTGGTAAGTTTAGGTGCAAAATAACAGATTAATATTTCTGAATAATCTCTTTATCTGGAGCTATGTGATTGCCTCGAAAGTTCACCACTGTTTTTGTTTTACTGACATAATGTTTCATTCCTTTTCAGACAAAGCGATTCATAGATGTAGATTTCAACTGCCTTGACACTAAGATAAACCTGCAGACCTGGGTCATCTTGTTAGATTTTCTCGGTCTGGGTGCCAAAGTGCATGACATGGAGACAATGCAGGATCCAACAGCTAAACCAGCAGAACCACAGAAATCTCAGTCTGGTAAAAAATACAGTCGACTCTCGTTATCTCGATCTCGCTTATCTCGAATAACCGCTTATCTCGAAGTGAAAATCTGGTCCCTGTTCTAATATGGAAATCTAACAATAGATCTCAAAATATTGTGGAAAAGAGGAGAAATTGCTCCTAAGGAGCAATTTCTCGTCTTTTCCACAATATTTTCAATATATCTCTTAACTTCAGGAGTCAAATTACATATTCATTTATCAAATGTGGTTGTTCGATTTATTGTTTTCCTCAATTCCGCAAATCTGATATGTCTAGGTATGCATATCTCGAACTATTCTAGAGAGTCCCTTGGACTTCGAGATAATAAGAGTCGACTGTACTTCAGATGTTGAATACATTGAGGCATAGCTCTAGACAAGATATTTTTATGACCAAATAATATATATATTTTTCTTATTTCTTCATAAAAACATATTTTATGGTACTCATCAGAAGCGCCTCACTGAGGAGCTTCTGATGAGTAATGACATAATATGTTTTCATAGAGAAATAAGAAAAATGTTTACCAAGAAATAAGAAAAATGTTTACCTAATAACCTTTCTTATCTGGAGCTTTTCACTGGGTCCTAGTTGCTGATAGCATTGTTAATTGAATTAAGTCATTAAATTAATTTGATGTTGAATTTTAACATAAAAACTTCAGTAACTCTGATATTTTAGCTTACTTGAGACAAATACTCAGAATGATCTAGTGATTGGACAGTTTAAATCCATCTGGCCATCCATATTTTCAAATGGTGTCTCTTCTAAGCCATTAGGGCAGATTTTAAATCAAATTTTGCATGGAACCTTTTTGGTCAGGGGAATGACAGATTGCTAAAATGGTTGTTGGCTGGCATAAAGACCTTTAATTATATCACTTAAAAATTAAAAAAGCTTTTAACCCTTGTCCTGGTGAATAAATTAAGATGCCACGCCTACTTCAAATTTCCAGCCAATCAGACCACTTGATCCAGATAGTTGATATAAATTCACATACTTAATAGCAAACAGTACAGATCCAGATCTTGATCTACACTGTTTGTAAAGGCAGGGTATAATTTTTGCATAAAGTATCAGGGATGAAAGGTCTACCAAACTGGCTAAAACAGTGGTTCTAGTACCCGAGTGAAAAGTGTATGGGAAAATCAAAATTCTTGGGAAGACTATATGGGCTGCACCATGTGAAAAGGCATCTCTGGACATGTGCAGACAGCAAAGGCCCAGATCAGCCCATGCATTTGGGCAGTCTTATCAGGGCCTTCCCCATCTATGAACAGAATGATTGGATACCACAGAATATACGAATGGGAAACAAAGGCCTGGGCCCAGTTGTTTGAAGCGTCGTTAGCTTAACGAGCTCATTAAGGGTCATTTTGTTAACTGTTTTAGCGGATTCAATATACAATATTCTGATATTTTTTGCTGAAAAAATGTGAGTAGCTTTTGCACTGCAAAAGCTACTCACATTTTTTCAGCAAAAAATTTCAGCATATTTGCGTATCACTCGATGTAAATTTTAACGAATCGTTAAGTAATGACATCGTTAGCTTTGAACAACTGGGCCCTGGATAATATTTTGCACATACACAGAATGATGTGAATCTGCATATTTTGCACATGTTTGAAGGCATATTTTCACTTAACATGGTCTATATATATCCAGGCTGGCCTGAGTCTTTGCTGTTTGCATATGGGAAAACAGGAAAACAAATTATTTTCCACACCAAGCCTCATTTGATTACTGTTTAAATTTTTCCAGTATGCAGTAATGTCATAGTTAAAGATAAGGTGCTGTTTTTTCAGCTAAAAAGTACATTTTTTTTGTTTTTCACAAAAACATATTGTGGGTACTCATTAGAAGCCCCTTGCCAAGGCAATTCTGTTGAGTACTCACAACGCATATTGTCATAGCAAAACAAGATAACATTTCTCTGTATTCGTCTCTTATCAGGAGCTATGTAAAAATCCATGTAAAACATAAGCAAAACATAACATTTTACTACATTTTACTATTTCAGACACATGTATCAGTTCCTTCTACACTATACTGATAGTATATTGTATTTCCCTGCCAGCAGTCCATGTGTCAATCTGTCCAGCTGGAATATGCGTATACATCTACATCTACCCATAATGCATTGTCGTGTGATAACTGTTGTGTTAACCCTTTAAATGCCAAGAAAACCTGCATCTGAAAATGTCGTCTGTTTATGTCATCTGCTGAATATTCTTACGAACTTTTCAAACCTATTTTTGCATACAGACAAATGGTGTGGACCCTGATCAGACTGCTCCTAGAGGAGCAGTCTGATCTGGGTCCACAATGTTGCAAAAATGACTTTTAAAATCACAAGCAGATGACAAAGCAGATGACAATTGTTGTGATTGGCAGTTTAAGGGTTAAATGGATTTGAATGTAACTTTACATATGTATAGATGCTGGTTTGGGATTGTTAACTGACATATATAGACAACTTTCTGTAGACGTTGTGGGCCTTTTTTTTTTATATCAAAAAACGGTTTTTGAGAGTTTTTAGTTCAGGTTCTGTCTTATCTTAAGCCGGCCTCGGTGGCTCAGTTGGATGCGCCATCCGACTGGAGACCAGGAGGTCGCGGGTTCAACCTCCGTCGAGGTCGGTAACATTCTTTTGTGAAGATTGATCATGAAATATTTTCCATGGTCATTCTCTCCCTTCCGCTGATTCAACAAGGGAAGTTGTCAGTTTCTGGCGAAAGAATGTGCACAATATTGGTTAACCGCTTAGAGGACTAAGCCTGCCCAGTAAATGTGTGATTAGGTAAACTGATCGCGCTCGACATGACCCCATTGGGTTGACTGGGCCGTAAACCTCAACACAAACAAACAACAAATCTGTCTTATCTTACAGATGAATATGTTCAGCCTGTTGTAAACTCTGAAGTAACATTGAAGGTGGAAAATCTGACAATCATACTGAACAAACCAGACTATGAGCTGGCTCACGCCAGTATCTCCAAACTGTCGACACATATTTCATTACGAGATGGTAACTTTGATGCCAAGGGCCAGCTCGGAAAATTGCTACTGGTGGACAGATCACCACATGGGTCATTGTACAGAGAGAAATTTCTTACAGTGGGAGAACAGGCTGTGGAATTTGACTTCTTCAAGTAAGATAATCATTTTTGGATTTTTTTTTTTTTTTAAATTCTTCTTTTAAAATAACCATGTATAGACGGACAGGCATTGAGTGGGCAGTTGGGTGTTGGGCATCGTCCAAGGTTTACCTTTTGGTTAACCTTTTTAAAAAACCTGTCCATAATACAGTTAGTCATTTTTCTTGTTACCTTATGTATTTGGATAGACATGATGTAGCAAACAGTGTAGACCCAGATCAAACTGCTCCTAAAGGAGCAGTTTGATGTGGTCTGCACTATGTGCTTTTCAGCTAGCATCTTTTATACCCATCACTATATAGTTATATTGACTTGGTTAAATATTTAATAGAATAAGAATGGCTGGTAAGGAGTTATGGTGTGCAATGGGTAATCAATGGTGCACCAAGAAGGGGCCATAGTAATATTTGTCTGCCGAAAGTCATTGATGGCTCTTTCAGCATAAAATATGAGGGTCCATGTGACCCTCCATTATAAAGTCACTTTGTATTTATTTCATATCTGAAATCCCTTTAGAATATGAAACAGCCCTTTGAAAAAATGTCATAAGGACCAGTGGTGCCCTTCAAGCTTTTGGGCCTAGGCACAATTCTGAGTAATTACAGTATGATAACTGCCTTGTGAGAAAATATGCCTTATACATGTATATGACCATCCGAGGCTAAGATCAGAGTGCACTTAAACACAGTCTGGTCAGGATTTTTGTTGTTCATGTGCACATTGACCAGACTTTGCAGAATCTGAATTGTAAACTGGAGATACCAGCCAGATAGTTCTACACTGTTTGCTCGAGCAGTTTGTCCAAATATTTGTGGTAAAATTGGTGAATATATATGTATATATTAGAGTATAAAAGATAATTGTTTGTAATAGTCATTTTCAAACATTTCTTGGTTTAATGTATCTATATTTGTATTGCAGGTATGGCATTCCAGATCCCTGGTTAAAGCGTGACTATGACATGAAGTTGAAGATGACAATGGCGTCTGTACGGTACACCCATACCAATAGGTTCCATGCTGAACTTTTGGGATTTATACAACACTTCTTGCAGTTACAAGAAGTCCTTGGGAGAATGAGAGCTTCATCTGCTGGCAAAAATGTAAATCTACAGTAAAACCTGTGTAAGACAGCCACCTTTGAAATTGACGTGGTTGATGTGGAAAGGTGGTTGTCTTATAAAGGTACATGTCATGTAATTTTGCTAGCAAAATTACATGACATGTACCTTTATAAGACAGACAACTTTTTCCACATCTACCGCTATTTAAAGTCAGTCTCGAAGGTGGCTCTCTTACACAGGTTTTACTGTACATGTTTTGTGTTGTTTTTTTAACAAAAATATATTAATTTTGGTATCATTACAAAATTAGTAAACTGATGACAAAGATCTGATAAATACAAGCTTTTGTTACCCAGTTAAAATGCTTTAGTCAAAAATACAGTCGAGCCTCAATAGCTTGAACATGGATGGCTCATTTATCATGGCTAATTCAAACTCATTTTTGAGTCGCTATGAAATTCCTCCGATAGCTCAAGAAAACAAAGAATTTTAAGAAATTTTCTTATTTTATCATGAAATTGTATGTTGTGTGTACTCATTAGAGGCAATTCTAATGAGTACATTCAACATACAATTATTGTGTAGAAATTGAAAATATTTCCCTAAATTATCGCCATTTGCTGCCTGACCTGGTGCCATGATTAACCCTCAGTGGCTCAAACTACCCATGTCTCAAATAAATTTCCATGGTCCCAAAGATGTTCGAGCCAGTGAGGTTTTACTGTACTCATTTGATTGTGCTGGAATTTTTCCTGCTATGAATGAAGGAGTGGTGAAATCTGAGCTGCATTGTCAAAAAAAGAGGGTTTTACACAAAGTGAATGTCAGAGCTCCGGTTTTATGCCCCAACAATAGCATCATATGGAGATCTATAGGACGCTGTCTAAATATGATCTGTTTAGAGAAATTTTAAAGACTCCTAAAAGAATGTGAGCATTTGTTGCAAATGGACAGGCATATCTGGGCCTTTAGTTTTTGCTTATGCTGCTAAAAGATGGGACTTCAGTTTCTTGATAAAGAATGGTCAAAGTAGGCTTCCATATATGTACTATATAGCAATAGACTTCTTTCACCTCCAGATTAATGGTAGTGTTCCTGATTGGACTGTGTGAATTCACAGATAAATCTGGGCTTCACTGTTTGTCACATACATATCATGTGCATTTTAACACGACACAGCTTAAGGGGAATGAATACTCTTTCAGGGCGGGTAACTCTGTGAAACGGGAGGGTAACCCTGTGAAACTATTTTGTCTCCCTTTTGAACAAAGATTCCACTCTAAAAGGAAAGAATTTGCTCCAATAGGGAGCCTTTTAGAGTTGACCCCTTTTCAGAAGGGCATGAAGTGCAGTCATGCGGACTTGGTATGCAGTCATGCAAGCATGAAGTCACAAAAGTTATCTCCCTTGTAAAAAATGTTGAAAAAATCTGGCAATGTTAGCCAGTCTCCTTTAAATATATTTTCAAGCTGAAAAACACACAAGAAAAAAGTCACTATATCATCCATAAAAAGCAAAGGCCGTGATCAACCTACACAGCCATGTGGTTTAATGACAGTCTTTGCTTTTTGTCAGTACATTCTGCTATGCTTTCGACATCCTTCAGAAAGATGTTTTTTATTCAGGGTTTTATACAGATTTGTGATTGACAAAATCTTATCAGAAACGACTTGTCGTTTCTGTTCCTGTTCTTTGTTTTCAAATATTTACCCTCAAAATTAATTTATGGCCAAAAATGTGTCAGACCTATGCAATTTCTATAGTATACTGGATTTTTGGAAAAAAAAATTATTAAAAACTTTCCTTTCAACATCTTTCTGAAAGATGTTGGAAGGAAAGTACATAATTCAGTAAATCTGTAAGTGGACATTGATAACCCTGATTTTGGTCTTCGATATCCTTATGTAATCAGGTTCATTTTCTCTTAACTTGGCTTGATTTTTCTTTGCAGATAAATGAGGCAGCATTTCACATGGCTCGGATACTGCTAGATATTGAAGCTGGTTCTCCGATCATTCTCATCCCCCACAGTTCCCAGACCACAGATGTACTGGTAGCAGATCTTGGTACCCTGTGTGTAAAAAACTGCTTTAAATTTGATGGTGATTCAGGAACTTTCAGTGAGATTGCAAAAAGCAAAACTGAAGCTCCAGAATTCAAATCTCAGTCATCTGAGAATGGTTTTACAAAAACAAATCTATCTCGTACAAACTCACAGCAGTCACAAAAGTCACAAAAGTCAGATGGTGTGGCCTCACGGTCATCATCACAGACTCATCTAGGTATAAAATCAAGGACTACCTCAACAGACCCTTTGTTACCATCATCTCCGTTACCCCACCCACTAACACAGAGCATATTTGATGAACTCCAGCCACCTAGGGCCAATGTGGATTTAATGACAGAAAGTATTTATGGAAGTCTTGAGCATGATTTGAGAAATGAAATAAAATGTGAACAGTTAAGTGCTGAGAGTGTTGGTGAAATTTATGATCCCACTGATAGGAACGGACCACTCGTTTCTTCTGATGGTACCAGTGTTGACCCTTCCTCACCAAGGTCACTAAGACAGAACTTGCTGTTGGACACAAGTTATGACAGAAACACTGCAAAAATGCTGCATCCACCTGCTAGTCCCGTCCTTTTTAGATCCAGTTCATCTTCCAGCGATACCACAGTTAAGGAGAATAGAAATGTTTTTGCAAATAATAAGGAATCACCAACAGAGCCAGACACAGTTTCCGTGGATACCAACCAACACAGGTGTCTGTTGGATATCCTTGAAGTTAAAATGTCAGAAATGGACCTGTTTTCAGCAGAAAGAGTGGAAAAGAATGATTACAAGAGAAATAATCTCCAACAAGATTTAGAATTTCCTTCCTGTGTCATTCAGAGGCGGGTATGTGGTTTAAAATTTTCAAGTTTGATATTGTCCTGCTATCATGTTTTAACCTCTATGTGCAAATTCAGCAGATTGAAGATATTTTTTTCTTATTTTTCCCAGAAAATAGGCTTTCACCTTTCATGCAAATTGTCTCCAAAGTTTAAAGTCTAATCTCTGGGAAAAATAGAAATGTTTCATAATGTCTGCTACAAATTTATGAGATATATATTTTTATTATTTCTTAAAGAAAACATGTTGTGGGTCCTCACTAGAAGTGCCTCACAGAGTCACTTTAATGAGTACCCACAACTTATGCTTTCTTAGAAAAATAAAAAAAATAGTCAGTTTTTGGTCTTGTAAATCTTGGTGGGACAAATGGATTTTGACCCTTTACTTGTACATGGACAAGTAATAAAATTTGATAATTCCATTATCCTGGATGTGTATTCCCTTTTAGTAGGCAGTATTTCGTAATTAAACCTTAATATTTTTTATTTTTGGGGTTGGAAAAATGATTGAGTTGATCTGTTTAACCCTAGACACCAACACACATACCTTTGCAAACAGTGTAGATCCAGATGAGATGGCTCGTAACGAGCCATCTCATTGGGATCATAATTGCTTGCCAATCTGTTATTGATTTTTGACTGAAATCCCTATTTACAACAATGGATTATGTCCAATTTTTTAGATAGAAGAGTCCATTTCAGAAACTCAGGAATGAAAGGGTTAAATCTTTATTTTATGTGTGCTTTCAGGGTGGAAAACTTCTAAACGAAAAATGTATGTTAAACTTGAACATAGAGAGAAACTTGGAAGGTGATATCAGCCATTCTGTCCCAGACTGGTGTGTCAAGGGTGCACTCTCCTCAGTTCACTGCTGTCTTGATATAGATCAATACAAATTAATACGAGGCTTGCTTGAGCACAATCTTGGAGAGAAGATTGAAATATGGAAATTCAAAAAGGAATTAATGAGTCACATGGCTGATCCACATATACAGGTAAATATTTATCCGAGGTCAGCTGTGACACGTGTAACACTTTCTCATATGTGAACAGTGAATATTTCTGTACATAGCTTTTTAACCCTTGTCCTGCTGAACCCGGATATACCCTGCCTGTGCAAACAGTGCAGATCCAGATCAGTTGGCTTCGTCTGAAGAAGCCAACTGATCTGGATCTGCACTGTTTGTCATTAAGTAAGTGAATTTGTGTCAACAACCTAAATCAAGTAATCTGATTGGCTAGAAATTCAGCATGACAAGAGTTAACATAAGGGCTGGAAACTGCTTTTCCTGGTAGAATCTACACAGAGTACAGCAAAGACTGGCCTGCCTGAGCAATTTACAGTAAGGCTGGCATAATTAATCTGATAATCGATTAATTGATTGATAAATTCCACAAAAATGATTATCGTTACAGATTTGCTAATAATCGATCATTCAGTTTCTGTCTCTTACTTTACAATATTTACTCTTAGTATTCAGACATCTCAACTCCTTACCATACTTAATCTAAAATTTGAACCAAGTACAACTTACAACCCAATGTTGTGTCTAAAATAGCTGGATGAGTGGCAAATAGTGTAGACCCTGATGAGATGCTGCATTTGTGGCATCTCATCTGGGTCTTCACTGTTTGCTCAAGCCTGTCAGATCAAATACATACAGTAAATTATAACATATGATAAGAGTCCTGCTCAGACAGACAGGTAAAATTATGACCAAATTTTCAGTGATTACTAATCGATTATCAGTCGCAATGGCCGGACCGATAATCGATTATCTTTTCAGCTCTGATTAGCCAGCCTTAGTTTACAGCCAGTCTGTGTCTTTGCTTTTAACACATGAGAAAATCTTTGATATCTGTCCAATATTTACCTTAAGTTTTGAGACAGACAGGCCAGAGCAAACATTGTAGATCCAAATAACTTAAGATGCCATCCAAATAACTTAAGATGCCACAGAATATGGCATCTTATCTTGGTCTGTAATGTTTGTCACTCTTCCTGCAGTTATTAGACACATCGACAAGTAGTAAAATAAACCTGGCTCCAAGGTTATACATGTAAAACTTGTTTCATGCTCAACTCAACTGAACATGAAATTTTCTCTGTTAATAAATATGAAAATGCCAACAGTAGTTGGTAATTTCAAATTTATTAGCAGAGAAATTTTCATGCTCAGCTATATCTAGCAACAAAGAATTTGCAGTTGTTAGTAATTTGAGATTTATTAACAGAGCAAATTTCATGCTCAGCTGTGTTGAGCATGAAAAGGTTTTATAACCTCGGGCCTCTTTAAGTTTTTTGACAAGTATGGTAAAGAGTTAAGGTGTCCAAATATTTAGGGCAGATACAGTAATTACCCTAAATAGCGTGACAAGTCCTTACCATATAATATTGTGTCCTAAATTTAACACATTGTAGACTGAATAAACACCACCCCCCCTCCATACTTTATATTGAAGGAGTCTAATTTTGGTTTAAGGTATGTCGGGCTATGTGATTTAGATATTCCCAGAGAAAAGTAGTTGAGCTTTTTGCAAATGATGGAGACCCTGATCAGATGCTGCATTCTGCAGCATCTGATCTGGGTCTGCACTGTTTGCCAAATACCCTTTTAGACGTCACCATACTACTATGGGTTAAACAAATCCTGGTGATGAGTCTAAAAATGCTTGCTGAATGGCAAACAGAGTATGTTTAAAGAAGTTTTATCAGGTTCATTGTCCTCTTTCTCCCCTGTCCCTCTCTTTCATCTCCTCTGCTATCTCTTCTGTCTTTCTTCTCCCTTTCTCTGAGAGACAACATAAAATGACCCACAAGGGTTGACGTGTCGTTAAACCCAAACACAATCAATTTATCAGGGTCTACACATTTTTCTGAAGTCTGTGCATCCAGATAATTAGGGTAATTAGATTGCTCATATGTTTCTGAAAAGTTGTAGATTTTAATAATTATCAGAGGGATATGAGATATTCATTTTTTATGGTATTTAAAGACAGTGCAGCTTGCTTTTTGCTTTTGCTGCTTACCTTACTGTGCTTTCGACATCTTTCAGAAAGTCGTTTTTTGCTTGGCGCTTTAAACAGAAGAAGTAAATTTGTAAACCTTTGTCATGATTTAATGCAAAACCATTTGTCGTAACTACCTATGTGCAAAAAGTTTTATTCTAGTCAGTGGTTTTTAAAAAATTCAATATTTTCACTTTTTCCCATAGTAAAAATGAATGAAAATTATGCAGAAATTTGTAGGGTAGGTAACTTGGAGGCAGATTTTCAACAAGTTTCACTTGTTCAATTTTTCTGAAATTTTCACAATATTGTTGTGAAACATCAATAATTCAAATTCAGCAAAGAAAAATAAAAATTTTTTACTGAGACAAAAATTCAAAAAAATCACTTTACTATAGAAATTGCATAGGTCAGACCAAGTGCTGGCGATAAATTTAGTTTTAGGGTACATATTTGAGAACAAAACACAGAAACAGAAAAGACAAATGGTTTCTGATAAGATATAGTCAATCAGAACAAAATATTTTCATTTAAGATAAAACGCCAAGCAAAAATCGTCTTTCCGAGAGATGTCGAAAGGACAGTAGGTTTTATACTAGCAGCTAAAGTTACCTTCTTGACATGTATCTTAACTCTTCTCATGCTGAATAAATTAAGATGCCACCCTCACTTCTAATTTCCAGGCAATCAGATTACTTGATCGGGTTTTTGATAGAAATTCACATATTTAATGGCAAACAGTGCAGATCCTTCTAAGAAGCCAACTGATCTGGATCTCCACTGTTTGCTAAGACAGGGCATGTCGTGTTCAGCAAGAGAAGGGTTAACTGTTTTCTTATAGTTCTGTTCTGTGCTAGTTTTGCGTGATCTTTTATTTCATTAATTTCTTGCTCTGAGCTTTATACTGTATTTACCCTAAGTATTGGGACACCTTACCATAATTGTTGTAAAATTTGAAAAAAAAAGTCTATTTTACTGTCTATTGATGTGTCTAAAATAGTGCTAGATGTGTGGCAAACAGTGTAGATCCTGATCAGATTCTGTTGCATCTGATCTAGGTCTAAACTGTTTCATGAGGCCTGTTTGTCCCAGTATTTAGGGTTAATACGGTAATATGGTCCTTTAGTTGGTCTGTTTTGCTTCATTAATATCTGTTTTGTGGCTTCTCTTTTTTCTAATAGCCTAGTTTTCTAATTGATAATTGTCTAGTACGATTTTGTGTTATTTGTGATAAGTTAAAATACTGATATAGTTTTCAGTCGTTTGTACATTATACTTGAATACTAAGAGACATGTCAGGAAATGTATATGCATCCAAACAATGAAGCATTATGGTTGCTATTGTTTGTTTTTTCATCAGAAAATGATTTGTGTTGCTGTGACAAAACACTTCTAAATTAGTAGAGAAGAGATCCTGCCTTTCCTACCTGGGCCCAGTTGTTCAAAACTAACAATGTCATTAGTTAATGTATCGTTAAAACTTTGATCATTAAATATGGCTTATACACACATATTTTTGCTGAAAAAATGTGAGTAGCTTTTGCAAATTCAAAAGCTACTCACATTTTTTCAGCAAAAATACCTGTGAATACTTACTAGAACAGTTAATATTATGACCACTAATGAGCTTGTTAAGCTAACGATGCTTTGAACTACTGGGCCTTGGTTTTCTTGCAAGACCTAGCAAATAAAATGTCTTCTGTGATAAAATCAGTGCAGGTTAGATATTGGTAGAAATAAATAAATATTAATATTTTACTTATTATATGCCCTGCAAACTGTGTTTGTCTGGGGTGTACTGTTTTCATGTCTGTCTGTCCATCCATATGTCAGTCAGACTGTCCATTACATTTTGATCCTAGCTTGGTGTATCTAATAAACACTGCTTATTGACAATTTCTTGTTTGTTCATGAAAATATATGTTATGCGTACTCATTAAAAGCATTTCAGCAGAGAACTTCTAATAAAAACTATCTGGGCATAGAGCTTCTAATGAGTATCCAAAAGATATTTTTTCAGTAGGAAGTAGGAAATATTTATCTGAATACCTCTCTTATCTAGACCTGTGATGAACCTCTTTCTTTCAGCTTGCATGGAAGTCTTGCTTCAATTTCTAAGCTATAGCTGTTTAATTTTTCTAGGTTGAAGAATTATTCTTTCAGTCTTTGGTAATTGTTTCTGATTATAACCTTCTTACCATAATTAAGCTTAATTCATGTACTGTAGTAGGCAGCAGCAGTTGGGTAATTTATTGCTAAGATCATATGCTTGACACATACTGTGCAACCCCCCTACAACAGCTTTCCTTGAAAGAGGCAAAACTGGTTGTTGTTGAGAGGTGGCTGTGTAAATTAACCCTTAAAGTGCCAAGCAGAGTTTGTAACAGACAACATTTTGAATTTTTTATTTATTGCTGTTTATTTTTCAGAGAAAATAAGTCTTGAGATTTCATGTGAATCATCTGCTTGGCAGATGATTCACAGGAACTGTCAAGACTTTATTCTGTGGAAAAAAAAAAAAAGTAAAAATTGTTTTCTGCTGCTGTTGTGATTAGCGCTTTAAGGGTTAACATAGCTTCAAATAAGAGGGGGTATCCTAATAACATTTTCATTATTTCTCCACGTAGGCATATGTTTTGGGCGATGAGTTGCTTCCAGTGAGTACCGTAATATATTTTTTGTGGAGAAATTAGAAAAAATTGAAAAAAAAAACGCCTTATCTGGAGCTATGAAATATATAGTAAAACAGCACTTTGGGAAGTCAGAAAAATGGCTGTTATAGGTGGTGGTTGATATTGAGAGGTGTCCATTCATGGAGGTTCCACTGTAGTTTCAGATAAGATATTATATTGCTGAGGTTTTGTCTAATCTTGGCATTTGGAGAGGGTTACCTGAACACCCAGTATTTCCATTTTATGCCAGTTTTTTCTCAGACTCTGACATGCGTTGTATTGATAAACGAGTTTCCATATTAGCAGAACTAAGTTTTCATATAAGCAGAACTAAGTGGCCGTATTAGCAGAACTGCCATGATCTTGTAACTATATCATGATAACAGTCATATGATAAACCATTGTTCTCTGTAGTCACTTTAAAAAAAAAAGTACTTCAAGAGATAAGTGCAGAATGTGGGCATTCCAGCAGGATTTGATTACTGATGTTGATTTATCTTGCACACATTAATTATTGGAAGTTGTTTAGATAGATCCCTCATGGCTTGCACAAGTTCCTGTCAGATCAGACAAAATGAGACCAAACACCAAATAAAAAATAATAAAAAGAAATGATAGAAAACTTAAGGGTGAATGAAATCTGTCATATTGTAGAAAAAAAAAAAAAAAAAAAAAAAAAAAAAATCACTAATTGATCTTTAATGCACATGAATCAGAGCATGTATATGTACACAAACAGCAGGATAGGGGTTATTAGAGTTGATGATTTAAAATAAATTTTTGCACACCACCCCCACTTCCCTCTGTTCCCATCCAGAAAAAAAACAAAAACAAAAAAAAACATATTTTGTGGGCACTCATTGTGATAATTTGCTGCAGTTCCACAGAGTAATCACAAGAATTGTTTTGATGGATGATATACTGTTTACCAGTATTTTAGTTTTCACATCTGAAAACCCAAAACAGGCTGCATATGAGTAGGCTGGCCAGTGTCTTCACTTTCCATGCAGTACAGGGGTCAAGCTGGCTTAGAAATTTAGGGAGAAGTGACTTCTCCCTCCAGACAAAACAGGGAGAAGTTTTATAGGATGAGGGAGAAGTCAAAACTTGGTTAACCTTACTAAAACCATGACACTTAAGGACACTCGACTCGCTTTACCACACTGTCTTGGGAATTAATAAAAAAGGAAACAATTTTTTACTGAAGACCTGTTCATTTTTTTACTTCGAAACAAATTAAATGATTCACAGAAACACAGACATGAGTAGGGCAAATGCATCATATCTGGACCCATATCTTTTTTGGAAATTGATCTTCTCAAAACATCAAGATCTGTGGCTTGATAAGCTATAAACATAATGATAAAAAGAAATTTGTTAACTAAAATGTCTGTCAGCTTTTAAACTTGGTTTTCAGCATTTTTAATGCTGTTTCTGACCCATTTGCAGCTTGTAAATGGTTCATTTATTAAAAAACGGACACCCACGAAAACTAATGACATTGACGAAAACGATCTTTTGGTCACTTAGTAAACAAACAGTTTTCCTCCAAAACTTGTTAAACCATATCAGACTTTTATTCTGTGGCATTTTTGATACATCTAACAACCTTTTTCAAAGGAAATTTACCTTTGTATGTTTGCTCAATTTTTACTGGATTTATCAAAACAAAAAGTTCGTTTTGCACAAGTACTAGCTTTTTCAAAAGTTGCAAAAATCGAGGGCGAAGTTTTTGTCGCTCTCAGGGCTTCCCAGGGCGACTAAGAACCCTCAGGGGCGACTATTTCGCCCCAGTCACCCTGTAGCCTGACCCCTGCAGTAAACATAAGTAACTGTAAATCAGCAGGTTTTATTCTCTAAAAGGTACAGGAGAACTTAAATAATTTTTTTCTAAGGGCTGTTACTTTGGTATCTTATTGTACCTTAAGGAAAACATGTCCATACATATGAAAATGATCTGTATGACAAAGGATTCTGTTTAGGATTACATAGCTCTTGATAAGGCGCTTTTTTCAACCAGAAAGTATCTAAATTTTTCTTATTTCTCAACAAAAACATATGTTGTGGGTACTCATTAGAAGCGCCTTGGTGAGGCACTTCTAATGAGTACCCACAACATATGTTTTTGTTGAGAAATAAGAAAACTATTTACCTGATACCCACTCTTATCTAGACCTGTGGGATTATCTTAAAGAAATGTAGCTGTCATTTGTTTGAGCCCAGTTGGTGAAGGTTCTTATGTAGTGTAATTAGGGTTGCTTCATCATCTTCCTCAGCCCCTCATTGCTTCATTATCATCTTCCTCACCCATCCAATTCTGTTTTATCAGCCTGATCATAACTGAAATATCACTGAAATGTGATAAAACCCCAGACATCCATTTTTATGCCCCCAACTTTGCTTTGTTCATTCTTTTGTAAACTGTTCATCACATATTATCTCTAGTAAAGGTATCTCAGAAAGTATTTGAACTAGTGTTTTGATATATAGCAGAATCACTGGAGCTGAGGAATAATAATCTGATTAACTTTTGAAAAAACATCAGATTTATTATATGAGTTTAACAAATTCAGCAGGCTACAAACTGATGCTGTTTTCTTTATTTTTCCTAGAAAATAAGATTTTACACTTCATGAAAATTGTCTCTTAATACTATTTCTCTTAGTTTTCCTAGAAAATAGGATCTGACATGTCATGCAAATTGTCTCCTTAGCATGAAGTGTCAAATCCTATTTTCTAGGAAAAATAAGAAAATATTTTAAAATGTTGTCTGCTGAAATTTTTACCCAGCATGCAAAGTATTCATGTGTAGTGTGCTTTAACTTTGAAACAGATGGATCTGTTTCTTAACTGCTCTAATCAATCTCTGGAAAATCTGTTTCTTAACCCTTAAAGCGCCAAGAAAAACTGCATCTGAAAATGTTGTTTGTTTATGTCGTCTGCTGAATATTCTTGCAGACTTTTCAAACCTATTTTTGCATACAGGCAAACAGTGTGGACCCTGATCAGACTGCTCCAAAAAGAGCAGTCTGATCTGGGACCACACTGTTTGCAAAAATGACTTTTAAAATCACAAGCAGATGACAAAGCAGACGACAATAGTTGTGACTGGCGCTTTAAGGGTTAACTGCTCTAATCTGGGAAAATCGGCTGATGGTAAACTGATAATATTTTTTCTCTTTTTTTTTTTCCTTTCAAGAATATGGGTTTATTTATCATATAGTTTGTCTCCTAAAGCTACAATTAGCATGAGATGTCAAACCCTATTCTCTGGAGAAAAATAAAGAAAACATTTCAAAAATGTTGTCTGCTGAAACTGTTACCAAGCATAAAGTACATTAAACATGAAAACTATATAAAATGATATACATACATGTATATACAATGTATATACCATGTTCTTCACTGACTCCCACTGCCTCTTTAGGATTTTTTTCTGAATAATCTAGCAACTAAACTTCAGCACTTTGGCAGCTTGAGATCATACCCTTCGAAGTTCTCAATTTTTTCTCAGATAATGTAACTCAATTGCACTACAGTCAAACTTCAATGACTCGAACATCTTTGGGACATAGAAAATTGTTTGAGACATGGGTAGTTCGAGCCACTGAGGGTTAGTCATGGTGCCAGGTCAGGAAGCAAATAGCGATAATTTAGGGGTTTTTTTTATTTCCTTCATAATAATTGTATGTTGAGTGTACTCATTAGAATTGCCTCAATGAGGCAGTTCTAATGAGTACACACAACATACAATTTCAGTCATGGTGCCAGGTCAGGAAGCAAATAGCGATAATTTAGGGGTTTTTTTTATTTCCTTCACAATAATTGTATGTTGAGTGTACTCATTAGAATTGCCTCATTGAGGCAATTCTAATGAGTACACACAACATACAATTTCATGATAAAATAAGAAAATTTCCCTAAATATTTGTTTTCTTGAGATAGTGGAAGACATTTGTAGGGACTCAAAAATGAGTTTGAATTAGCCATGGTAAACGAGCCATTGGTGTTCGACTGTATTTTATCCCATGCATCTGCACACCACATCCTTGACCCAACCCCACGTTCCTAGGTAAAGATTTCTCTATAATCAGGAGAGCTTCGGTTCCTCTGGGGATTGTTCTGTTATGCTACAGGTAAGCTCAGACTAGATGGCTAGAATATATTTGATTGGTGAACTCTTGCAGTTACAACAGGAGAATTAAAAAAAAATATGGGTCAAAACAAGTATCTTATTTGGATGAATAAAAGTAATTATGTTCTATTTTCAGATGGAGTTTAAGTTAGTATCACAACATTAATTTAACACATACCACGCTATTGGCAGATTCAGCTGATGACAAATTGATGTTCTTTTTTTTCTTATTTTTCCCAGAAAATAGGATTTGACATTTTGTGCAAATTATCTCCTTAGGAGACAATTTGCATGAAATGTCAAATTCTATTTTCTTGGAAAACTAATAAAAATACATATGTATTTCAAAATGTCATTTGCTGATGTCTGGCAAATGAATACAGATTATAATATATAGAGTCACATGACATAGCTTACTTAATATGATGGGTAAGGCAGGTGGTTTGGAGCTAATATTAGGCTAACCGGTATGTAAATTCCTTGCTGGCTTACCTTTAGTCTGCTACAGGTGCAAATTAGCAGATTCTTTTTTCTCTCTTTGAAAATAAGGCTTTCATTTTTAACTTAGTTTTGAAAAAAAAAAAGAATATGTTTTGAATTTTTTTCTGGCAATTTTGCCAGAATCAGGATAATACTGATACTGTTTAAATTTACCAGATACAATTAATATTAATAAAGATTAGACTTCAGTAATCTTGTACAAGTTTATTTTTTTAGAAATAATTCAGTATTTAAATCTCATCTCTCAAGAACATTTGAAATAAGTTTACACTGTGCTTAACCCATTATTGTTGAATGTCCCAAAATTGGACCTTTGTAAAAAGTCTAGACCCAGCTTAGACCACATGAAGTGTTTGATAAGAATGAGCAGAAGTTTGTCTTTGGGGCAAACAGTAAAGGTCCAAATCAGCCAGTGAACCCACTGTCCAAAAAGGACATTTCCTTATCATCAATGTGGAATGTCCAGTGATTCATTCTATAAGCAAATGGCAAAGGCTCTGATCGGACTATACCAACACATAGACTGATGTGCCCTTTCACTGTCTGCATATCAAGAGGGGGCCTGTTCCATTAACCCTTGTCTTGCTGAATCCGGATATACCCTGCCTTTGCAAACAGTGTAGATCCAGATCGGTTGGCTTCTGAAGAAGCCAACTGATCTGGATCTGCACTGTTTGCCATTAAGAATATGAATTTATAGCAACAATCCGAATCAAGTAATCTGATTGGCTGAAAATTAGAAGTGGGCATGGCATCTTAATTTATTCAGCAGGACAAGGGTTAATCAGTATAGTGCAGACATGCCGTTGGAATAGCCAAGGTTTTTTTATCTTCTAGATATATCAGTAGGTAAGGTTTTCATGTTCTTTGTTTGTGGTTAGGTCTGTTTTCTCCCGGTTATGTATATGAATAGTCTTATCTGTTTTTCAGCTGGTAACAAAAAATCAATTGCCAAGGCAGCACTGACTCTTGAGATTACTGCAGATAATTCTTTGTTTTAACACCAAGAACAGATTGATAAGCCACTTGCATTAAATGATCTGATCCCCTGACCTCACCACACACAGAGGAATCTAAAGCAAGATCTAAAGTAAAAGAACATGAAATATATGAATTGTCTTGAACTCCTCATAGTAGAACACTACAACCTCATAAATGGTCATTTTTCAATATAATCTATATATTTTTGTTTGGATATAACACGGTTGTTTAACTAACACGGTTTATGCGATGGACCCCAACAATAATGTTATAAAGGGGTTGTGGTGTACATGAAAAATGGTGTTTTTTTTTAAAACAAATAAATGAATAGGCAGTCTTCTCATTAAGTTTTGAAGGTGGAGGCTAAAATCTGAAAGTAGAGGGCAGATGGTATAGAGACCATTTAGAAAGGCTTAAAAGTAGAAGGCTAGGAGAGTTAAAGGCAATTTAGTCTCCTGCCTCCTCTTGATGAAAAGGTTGAATAAGTATATATTTTGATATTTGCAGAATATATGAATAGGTAGAGTCATAAAAATTCCTGCCACACGTCTTTATCATATTGAAGGTAAAATTGAATTTGTTATGTACAGTAGATACCTATACTTCCAATAATGAAGAAGTATATCTATATTTTTTATTTAACCCTTGTCCTGCTGAACCTGGATATACCCTGCCTTTGAAAACAGTGTAGATCCAGATCAGTTGGCTTCTGAAGAAGCCAACTGATCTGGATCTGCACTGTTTGCCATTAAGTATGTGAATTTACAGCAACAATCAGGATCAAGTAACCTGACCTGATTGGCTGAAAATTAGAAGTGGGTGTGGCATCTTAATTTATTCAGCAGGACAAGGGTTAATACATAAATACCTAGTCTAGCAAACATGAGAAAACAGCACTTAAGAATTTTTCCCAGAAAGTAAGGATTGAAATTTCATGCAAGATGTTAGCATTAGAGACAGTTTGCATGAAATGTCAAGCCCTATTTTCTCAGAAAAATATCTGCTGATATTTTTATTTTATTTATCAAAAAGTTAATGAACATCTTTCATGTACTAATTTACACTGTATTTTTTCAGACTGTGTTAAGTGGTGATGTTTACTGTGTGATATCCATGTCTGTTGAGCTGACCAATGTTACCTTGGAACTACTGACATCTCATGAGCAAGGTCCTGAGTGTCCACAAGTATCTCTAGCTAAACTGGATTTCATTCACTCGCGACTATCATATGACAGTAATTCTGATCAATCAAAGGAAACAGATTTGGTTTCACATGAGATTCTTGCAAGTGACACAAGATTCAGAGGTATATAGCTTCATTATTCTTACCATATTTAACCTAAATGTTCAGGGCCCAGTTGTTCAAAGCTAACAATGTCGTTAGTTAACGATTTGTTAAAAGTTACATCGAGTGATATGCAAATATGCTGAAATTTTTTGCTGAAAAAATGTGAGTAGCTTTTGCAGTGCAAAACCTACTCACATTTTTTCAGCAAAAAATATCAGAATATTGTATATTGAATCCGCTAAAACATTTAACGAAATGACTCTTAACAAACTCGTTAAGCTAACGATGCTTTGAACAACTGGGCCCAGGTATCTTTACTACTTAACATGGTTGTCCGGCTTTACTACCTTTTGGTGGGTCTAAAAACTACTGGAAGAATATTAACCCTTAAAGCGCCAAGAAAAACTGCACCTGAAAATGTCGTCTGTTTATGTCGTCTGCTGAATATTCTTGCAGACTTTCCAAACCTATTTTTGCATACAGGCAAACAGTGTGGACCCTGATCAGACTGCTCCTAAAGGAGCAGTCTGATCTGTGTCCACACTGTTTGCAAAAATGACTTTTAAAATCACAAGCAGATGACAAAGCAGACGACAATAGTTGTGACTGGCGCTTTAAGGGTTAAGTACTGTACTGATGCTGTATTCTGTGGTGTCTGTTCTTGGTCTTAGGGTATTTACTGTATACAGGAGGCTGATATTAGAGAAGCACAGGTATGATCTATGCACTGAAGTATTCACATAGTTGTTTGCACTAACCTTTTTTAAAAGTTGGCATATCAGAATGGGAAGACCTCATAGCCCTACTATTATTTTCTGATTGTTCTGCATATAATTTATTATCCAGGTAATGGTTATTTATAGCCGTCAGATTGCTGTTGACAGAGTGTCAGCTGTTTAACCTAGACTGGGACATTTGGGACATTGGCAAACAGTGCAGACCCAGATCAGATGCCACAAAAGTGGCATCTGATCAGGGTCAGCTTTGTTTGCTTCAGTTATAGGAAGTTAAGGGTTGAATGAATTAATATTAAGTCCCCATTTAGGACCATTTTCCCAGCCTACACTCAGAGACATTGGACCCACCAGTGCTGTCAGTGTTTTGGTAAATACTCGGTGTGTGAAAACTGCAGAAATGAACCATAGCCTGAGAAGATATAGCTTCTGACATATATTTTTAATGGTGACTCAAATCTACATGTACATGCACATTTGCATAGTCAGAGCATCCTTGGCTATCAAAATTGTGCCCAGTGAATATTCTGAATTTTCGCTTGGCACATGTCCGAAAGTACATTTTCTGACATTGCAGCTCAAATTTTGTACAAGTGCAATTTGTTGAAAATATGCCTCTAAAGAAAATTAGAATATTGAGGACTGTTGATAATTCATTATTCTTGACAGTTAAAAATATCAATACTTCTGTTTTTACAGATGTTGCTGTGAACCTCAGACCTAGTGTGTTTGAGCGAATCCTGGAACCGAGCGACAATGCCAGTTCTCACAGCCTTCAGTTGGAACTACATTTTAGGGCAACGCAAGGTGGAACTACATTCATGATCATTCTCAACAATATGAAACTCATGTGCAGTTTTGATTGGTTAATTACAGTTCATGAGTTTATCATGACAAAGGCAGAAAATCCTTTTATGACAGGTATACTGTAAATTATATCAAGGTAAATGGATACACATTCAAGTCAGATCACTCTGGCCAAAAAGTATTTTCTTCCTTTCTCAAAAGGGACAACTCTAAAAGGAAAGAATTTGCTCTCAATGCTCCCATTGGGAGCAATTTCTTTGATCCTATTGTGGGCAAATTCTTTGCTTTAAGATTAGTCCCAATGAGATTGGATTCATATACAAGGGAAGCAGATTCTCTTCAGCTGGAGTGATTTCCCTTTGAAATGGGAGGCAGAAACTTTCAGCTTAGGCTATTGTCTCTCCAAAGAGTATCCATTCACTTTAACCCTTGTCCTGCTAAAGAAATTAAAATGCCACACCCACTTCTAATTTTCAGCCAGTCGGATTACTTGATCTTGATTTTTGCTATATATTCACATAGTAAATGGCAAACAATGCAGATCCAGATCAGTTGGCTTCCTCAGACACCAACTGATCTGGATCTACACTGTTTGCAAAAGCAGGGTATATCCAGGTTCAGCAGGACAAGGGTAAACTTGTAGACAGCAAAACTGTTGGGACACCTGAGACATTTATCTAACTTTATCAGTGTAAGAAAAGGCATTGACCAGTTTTGCATGATTTTTTGCCACCCTTTGCAGGCTGGTGTCTTCCTTTTTCTGCATAAGTAAAGCTAGGCAACTAGCTCATAGTGCTGTTTGTCTGAGCTTTCATTGATTTTCCCATATCTGGGCTGCATCATTAAAAAAAAGCTGCTTTATGCCCCACATCTGAACAGCTGGGCCCAGATGTTCAAAACTAACAATGTCCTTAGTTAACGTATCAGTAAAACTTTGATCAATAACTATGGCATATACGCTAATATTTTTGCTGAAAAAATGTGAATGCTTTGCAAAAGCCACCCACATTTTTTTCAGCAAAAGAATCTATGAATTAGATATTGTACTTACTGGAATAGTTAACATTTTGACCACTAGCGGGCTCGTTAAGCTAAAGATGTTTTGAACAATTGGGCACTGATGTCGAGACCAGCCTGTCCAGATTTTAATTTACAATTCATGTACTTAAACTGACAATTATGAAGAGCATAATATACATTGTAGCTCCAGATAATGGGAGTAGGGTATTCGGTAGATTTTTGTGCACCAAAGCAATTTATTGGAATCACTGAGATGATTCCAGTGAGTACCTACAAGATGTTTTTGCACTAAACATACATTGTGGTACTTGTTTGAATTTCGGCGTAGCACCTATGTGACTCAGTTGCCTGGCTACGTTAAAAATCTGACTGATTGATCACTGGAATTTACTCAGTGGGGCAGTTCCAGTGACCACCTGCAAGATAATGTTTCACTTCAAAACTAACAGAAATTGTCCAGAACTGTCATATGATATGCAAACAGCAAAAGTCCAGATCAGTTCATGCGGTCTGATCTGAACCTTCAATCTTCGTATATGTACTAAGAGCATTTAAGGTATGAAGTGGTTCATATATACTGATGAGTTTCAGTCTGTAACATGATGATTTCCTCCAGATCTTCATAAAAAATGTACACCACAACCTCTTTATAATACTATTGTTGGGGTTCATAGCATAAACCATGTTAGTTAAACAACTGTTATATCCAAACAAAAATGTATAGATTATATTGAAAAATGACCATTTATGGTCATTTTTCAATATAATCTATACATTTTTTGGGAGCATCTTTGAAACGTGTTATTTCCAAAACAGTGTTATAACGAACCGTGTTATAAAGAGGTTGAAGTGTATGTTGTATGTATGTTGTTACGGAGAAATAAGAAAATTTTCTCCTGGAATTATCATGAAAACTTCTATCATTATTAACCCTGGTCCAGCTGAACCTGGATCTTCAGAAGCTAACGAATGTCTGCACTTTTTGTCATTAAGTATGTGAATTTGTAAATTTGTATCAACAACCTGGATTAAGTAATCTGATTGGATGACAGTTAGAAGTGGGCATGCCATCTTAATTTATTCAGCATGACATGGGTTAATTGTATTTGTGTATGTACAGTATTCTGAAAGGCACATTTTTTTCTGATTTATTTACTAAACATATGTTGTGGGTACTCATCATTATAACTTTGATTAGGCAATTCTAATGAGTACACAGTTTGTGGATTGATTAACCTTTACCAATAACTGGGCAAATTCAGCAGACAAGAAATTGATGATATTTTCCCAGGAAACAGGATTTGACATTTCATGCAAATTGTCTCCATTGGAGACAATTTGCATGAAATGTGAAATCTCGTTTCCTGGGAAAAATAAGAAAAATATTTTAAGATGTCTGCTGAAAATTTTACCCAGAGTGCTAAGCGTTAATGAACTCCATGTTTATAGATATGGAAAGTCAGCAAGAAGAACTGTCAGCCAATGTTTCAGAATCAGAAGTGTCTTCCAGCAGTAGTGGCATCCGTACCGCCAGCCCTCTGAGCACTTCAGGAGGAATAATCACAAAGAGAGGACCGCAAGTGGACCAGTCCGAGGTGCCCTTTGAGTTCAAGCTAAATGTAACAGACACACAGTTTGTTGTTGTTGAGAACCTGGCGTCATGGGATACAAATGCTGTCATATTAAAGGTATGTCTTTTTGTTCACTATCTGTGCTGAAACTGACACTTTGAAAGAATCAATATTTTCCCATTGTATATACATGCAGTCTGACCAACGTCATTTCCATTTTGTTGTTTATCTATATTATATAAGGGTCTTATTCATAGCTCCAGACAAGGTGAAGTATGTTTGTGGGTATTCAGTAGAAATGCCTTAGTACCCAAAGCAAGTTTTTTTGGAGAAATAAGTAATATATTCATAGGTCCAGATAAGAGTGGGTATCAAGTAAATATTTTTCTTATTTCTCCACAAAAACATATGTTGTGGGTACGCATTAGAAGCACCTAGCCAATGTGCTTCTAATTAGTACCCACATTATATGTTTTGGTGGCAAAATAAGAAAAAATACCATTAATTGTGGATCAGAAAAAAGCATCTTATCAAGAGCTATGTATATTTATATGAATACCTGTCTTATGTAGAGCTCTGATATTGAATGTATATACCAAATAACGAAGATCTTCGTAAGCCTGCACCTATCTGTTTTACCCTAGTCCTGCTGAACCTGGATATGCCCTGCCTTTGCAAACAGTGTAGATCCAGATCAGTTGGCTTCTGAAGAAGCCAACTGATCTAGATCTGCACAGTTTGTTATTAAGTATGTGTTCTGCGTTTAAGTTTTTAAAAGTGTTTGTAACTGCTGAAGTATTCAAGATACGGCTTTAATATTTGGCTCACACCAACATTAGGGTAAGATCTTTCAATAGCACAGACTTTTCCTCAGTTTGACCTTCTGCCAAGGTCAAGGTCAGGTTATACTTTGTCATTTAAACCCATGTTTGAGTTTTGCGTTTAAGTTTTGAAAAGTGTTCATAACTGCTAAAGTATTCAAGATGCTGCTTTAATGTTTGGCCTACACCTACCTTAGGGTAAGACCTTTCAATAGTACACACCCCTTCCTCAGTTTGACCTTCTGCCTAGGTCAAGATCAGGTCATACTTTGTCATTTATACCTGTGT
The DNA here is from genome assembly GCA_964016985.1 of Anodontia alba. Taxonomy (NCBI): domain Eukaryota; kingdom Metazoa; phylum Mollusca; class Bivalvia; order Lucinida; family Lucinidae; genus Anodontia; species Anodontia alba. The sequence continues at coordinate 84,118,765 of OZ024824.1, forward strand.
TTAAGTTTTGAAAAGTGTACATGGCTGCTGCAGTATGTAAGATATAGCTCTCATGTTTCATCCACACCAGCCTAAGGGAAGATGTTTCAGTGGCATATACCCCATCCCTCAGTTTGACATTCTTCTGACATCAAAGTCAGGTCATACTCTGTCATTTAATCTTTAATATTTAAAGATTGTTTTTTTATCCGATCCGCCCTTTCCGGCGAGCTGCGTTGTCTTCTGACAACTCGTTTTTTTTTTAGATTCATGTTCCCATAAATATGCAACACTAAGTACCCACAATATCTGTTTTCATGTAGTAAGCCTTCATATTTTAGACAATGAATAAAAAAAAAAACAACAAAAAAAACAAAAGGCTTATGTAACTGTTGTCTGTTTGGAAAAAACACAGGTTGCTTTTATGAGTAATATGATGTAGATGGGTCTTAAAGTGAAGACTGAACGATTGTCAATAGACCATAAACTTGTATGAAGCTTTTACAGTTAATTCTGAACAAGATTTACACCATTTACACCAAGATTTACACCACAACCTCTTTATAACACTATTGTCAGGGTCCATAGCATAAACAGTGTTAGTTAAACAACCGTGTTATATCCAAACAAAAATATATAGATTATATTGAAAAATGATCATTTATGATCATTTTTCAATATAATCTATGCATTTTTGGGATCCATCTTTGAACAGTGTTATATCCAAAACCGTGTTATAACAAACCATGTTATAAAGAGGTTGAAGTGTATTTTTCAAAAATATTAAAATCTTCTAGTGACTGAAAATGCTATAAAGTCCTCCAAAATACCTAGTATACATTATTGTTGTACAAACTTTATGAATTAAAAGAAAACTATACAATAACAGCTACACCCCAACCCCATTACATGACACAAATAGTTAGGGTCATGTCCATTTATTGAAGCCTTCGGGGCCAGTTTCCACCTTAAGTGGCTTCTTCTTTGTGATCTTAAAGTCTGAAGTGACCAGTATAATAGTATAATACATATGGCTTCATTAAACTGCATGGTAGGCTGGTCTTTTCCCATTGACATGTGGGACATTATTGTTGACTTTTTTGTGGATTATTTCATTTAGTTGTTCTGTTTTTCAGAGCACAGCTGTCCTGTCATTCCGTCCAAAAGCTCAGGACAAACTTCTGGCCTGTAATCTAGAGAGATTAGAGGTGTTCTCCTGTTCTCTCCAAGCAGAAGAAGACACAGCTATGTCTATAGTTGATCCTATGACTATCAATATAGATTTGAATGCTAATCCACTACCAGATTTAAAGACAGATGTATCTGCAGGCTTGTTGGAGGCTAAGGAAGTGGAACAGAGAGAGCTGTTATTGGAAATCAGCTTCAGTACAATGAATGTTAGACTCTCCTATCTGGACTTGAGGATGTTCCTGGCCATAATGAATTCTCTACCAAAACAAGCATTACAGGCACGACAGCAAAAATCGGCCACTAGAATAGTGGAAGTGCCTTACTCTGGTTGGTATCCATTTATCTTTGTATTCTTCTGAGCACATTATGCTTAAGATGAGCTATTCTGATAGACCTGTTGTCTGTCGTCCTTCACCATCTGTTAATACTCGACATCAATTCCTAAACCACTGATCCAATTTTGACCAAATTTCACAGGAATTGTCTTTGGGTGGTACTGATTAACATTTTTTCAGAGATATAGAATCCAAGAAGAATTCTTATTTGCCATGGCAACCAAATGGAAAATCTTAAAAATCTTCTTGTCCAAAAAGATTGGACAATTTCTGACATGATTTGGCAGAAATGCTCTAAAATAATCCTCTATAAAATTTATACATGACATGTTGATTTGTTAGAGCTGCCAGGGAATGGTGCCAGTTTTCCCTATATAGAGAAACTTTTTTGAAAATCTTGTCAACAACCAGCAGTTAAATTTTGATATGACTTGGAAGATTTTTTTTTCTAGATTTTGAAGGGTCTGTAGATGCAGGGCATATCTAAATTTTTTACCTTTTGTCTTTAACAGGTAGAACATAAAACCATTATGTCTAGATATGATCACCATAATCTTTCATGCATATATCCATTGCAAGCATCACTGTTGTTGTTGTGAAACATTTCCTTGCTTAGAGTTTAAAAGCTTTAAATTCTCATCTCTGATTTCTTATTGTTTTAATAGGGTGTTTCCCATTTGTCAAGGCACTTATGTATCACTTTACATATAACATCCTTTTTTTTCAGCTAAAGCATTGATAATTTTCTTAATCCTAGTCCTCCTGAACCCTGATATGCCCTGCCTCTGCAAACAGTGTAGATCCAGATCAGTTGGCTTATGAAGAAGCCAACTGGTCTGGATCTGTACTGTTTGTCATTAAGTATGTGAGTGTATATCAACAAACTGGATCAAACAGGATCAATTAATCTGCTTGGCTGAAAATTAGAAGTGGGAGTGGCAATTTATTCAGTATGGCAAGGGTTAAGACAAGTTTCTTACAGTCCAAAAAAGATCAATTGAGAGCCTCAGTTTTTCCCAATCCATAGCACACACATTTGGTCATAAAATATTTTCTACAGTCATTCTCTTTCTTCCACCCAATCAAGAAGGGCAGTTGTCAGTTTCTGGTGAAAGAATGTGCCCAATACTGGTTAACTGCTTAGAGGACTAAGCCTGCCCAGTAAAAGTGTGGTTAGGTAAACTGACTGTGCTTGACATGACCCCATTGGGTTGACTGCGCCGTAAAACCTCAACACAAACAAACACTCTCAAATGAGGCTTGTTTATGTTGACATCATGGTTTTGAAGTGAGTGTGTAATGTTTCCATGCCTTCAGCTGCTCCATGGCCATTAAAACACCATTCAAATTGTAACAAATGACACTTATTTGTTTTCATTTTTATAACCCCGCTTTGAAAAAGTGGGGCTATACAGGATTTGCCATGTCCTTCTGTGATTCCTTCATTCCGTGACTGCAAAATTAAAATACATTTGCTTAATAACTTTTCTGTATGTGGTGCTACTTCAATGAAACTTATACTACACTTGGTCTCGGTGTAGTAGCAGAATAGTGCCCAAGGGCCCATATCTCTTGGATTTTTGTCCCTTGGTAGGTTTTCAAAATTTAAAATGCATTTTGCTTAATAACTTTATGTTTGTGGTCCTACTTTAATGAAACAAATACCACACTTGGTCTCTGAGGTAAGGAAGATGTAATGGCTGAATGGTGGCCAAGGACCCATTACTCTTGGAGTTCTGTCCCTTGATAGGTTTTCAGATTTTGCCATTCTTGAAATTTTTTGTAACAGATTTCTCAGGAACTATGAAAGCTAGAAAGCTGAAAGCTCGTACAAACATTGACAATGACTGGATGTATAGTGGAATAGGGGCCAAGGGTCCATAACTCTTTGACTTATGTCCCTCAGTTGATTTTCAAAAAATTAAAATGCATTTTGCTCAGTAACTTTTATGTTTGTGGTCCTACTTCGATGAAACTTTTACCACACTTGGTGTAATGGCAGAATGGTGGCTGAGGGCCCATAACTCTTGGAGTTATATCCCTTCATAGGTTTTCAAATTTAGCCAATCTTTGTAACAGATTTCTCAGGAACTGTGAAAGCTAGAAAGCTGAAAGTTCGTATAAACATGGACAATGACCTGGATGTATTATGTATACCGCAATAGGGGCCAAGGGTCTATAACTCTTGGAATTACATCCTTTTGTAGGTTTTCAATAACATGTTTGTGGTCCTACTTCAATGAAACTTATACCACACTTGGTCTCTAAGGTAAGGAAGGTGTAGTGGCAGAATGGTAGCCAAGGGCCCATATATAGCTCCTGGAGTTAAGTCCATAGGTTTCAAATTTTGCCATTCTTAAAAATTTTTGTAACAGATTTCTAAGGAACTATGAAAGCTAGAAAGCTGAAAGCTCGTATCAATATGGACAATGACTGGATGTATCGTGTATACCGGAATAGGGGACAAGGGTCCATAACTCTTGGAGTTCTATCCCTTGGTAGGTTTTCAAAATATTAAAATGCATTTTGCTCAATAACTTTTATGTTTATGGTCCTACTTTGATGAAACTTATACCACACTTGAGGGCTGTGAAAAAGTGGTATATGCAGGGACAGTGGGTTGATGTATCATGTATTCAGGAACAAGGCCAAGGGCCCATACCTCATGGATTAAAATCCCTTGATAGGTTTTAGGATGCCATGTTACCATGTCCTACAGTGGTGTTACCTGGTAAGGATGAATTCAAAATATTTCAGCACTATATGTATTTCTCCTCCGATAGAGCTGCAGTGGGGCTATAGTCAGATCCTCTGACAGCTCTAGCTTTTTTTTTTGGAAAAAGTAAGGCTTGATATTTCATGTGAATCATCTGCTTAATATGCAGACAGTTCATATGAAGTGAAAACCATATTACATTGTAAAATATAATAGAACATCATCTGCAGCTTTTGTGTCTGGGCCCAGTTGTTCAAAGCGTCGTTAGCTTAACAAGCTCGTTAAGGGTCATTTCGTTAACTGTTTTAGCGGATTCAATATACAATATTCTGATATTTTTTGCTGAAAAAATGTGAGTAGCTTTTGCACTGCAAAAGCTACTCACATTTCTTCAGCAAAAAATTTCAGCATATTTGCGTATCACTTGATGTAAATTTTAACGAATCGTTAACTAACTACATCGTTAGCTTTGAACAACTGGGCCCTGGTGTTTAAAGGGTTAATATCCAGGGTATATTATATATAATAAACACACCATTACTACAGTAACATGATGACAATAGTGTGTATGTATTATGTTTCAGAATCTCAAATTTCCCAGCTAGAAGAGCTAGGATTTAGTACTAAGGACTGTCAGACTGCCCTCGAGGTGACGGTTGGAGACACGGAAGCTGCAGCTGTATGGCTCACAGAAAATGCTAAAATTATCACTCCCAAGAAAGATGAGCTCAAAGTAACCAAGGTGGAGGTAAGACGAAATTACCGTAAGAACCCTAAATATTTGGACAGGCATGGCTTAGGTAAGAGGAAATTACCGTAAGAACCCTAAATATTTGGACAGGCATGGCTGAGTAAATTGTAGACCAAGATCAGACTCCATGACTGTCTACTCTGTTTGCTACTGTTCAACGAGTGTCTTATCGATGCATCAAACAGACTTGCTCAGGTTTTTAACCCATTGTAGACTGAATAAACTCCCCCGCACTGTATATTGGAAGATTCTTATGTCGATTTATGCTATGTGATTTAGATATTCCAAGAGAAAAATGGTCGAACTATTTGCAAACAGTGGACACCCTTATCAGATGCTGCATTCTGCAGCATCTGATCTGGGTCAGCACTGTTTGCCAGTTACCCTTTTAGGGGCCTCCAGACTACAATGGGTTAAGATAAAGAATTAAGGAGTTGGGGTGTATGACTGTTTATGGTAATTACAATATCACATAAGATGGTCTGTTACACCTGAAAGATTTTGCGACAGTTTTGAAAAGGGAGACAACTTTTGTGGATAGAAAGTTGTCTCCTTAATATTTGAAACCATTAAAAAGTGCTACTGTTATAGGAAAGATTTTGCTCCCAGATGAGGCATATTCTTTCCTGTGCAATTAGACTTCATTGAGAAGGGAGGTAAACATTTCCACATTGGAGTTATTTCCCTTGGAGTATATGCATTCTTGTTAAAATGAGCATGTCAGAAGAAAAAAAAGCAGTATGCAGTTGCTAGCAACAAAGACTCATACCAGTTTGCACACCCATGCAGTCAGGAGTGTTGATTGATTTGGAGTTTAATTTGCCCAGTCAACACAATTAAGGTCATGTTGAGCTATTCAGTTAACCTAACCGTGCTTTTCCTGGGCAGGCTTAGTCCCCTAAGCGGTTAAATGGGACTTGTGCACATTCTTTCACCAGAAACTGACAACTGCCCTTCTTGAATCAGCAGAAGGGAGAGAATGAACTGAGGAGTGTTCTTTCCTTATTTTTTCATTCTGCAGTATACAGTACCCAGCTGGCACATGACGTTAATACAATGTCGCCTCAGCGTCGATGCAAGGTCATGACGTTGCATCGACGTTGAGCCGACGTTGTATAAACGTCATGTGCCTGCTGGGTATTTACTTAGCCTTTATCATTCTCTGGGAAAATTCAGCAGACAGAAAATTGATAATTTTACTTATTTTCCCCAGAAAGTAGGCTTTGACAAGCATTAACCCTTGTCCTGCTGAATAAATTAAGATGCCACGCCCACTTCTTATTTTCAGCCAATCAGATTACTTGATCCAGATTATTGCTATAAATCCAACAAACTTAATGGCAAACAGTGCAGATCCAGATCAATTGGCTTCTTTAGAAGCCAACTGATCTGGATCTTCACTGTTTGCAAAGGTAGGGTATATCCGGGTTCAGCAGGACAAGGGTTAAGAATGTCTTCCAAATATTTAGAATAAATGTGGTGCACATATCCAATAAGTAGAAAGCAATCAGCATTACTTTAAGTAAGGCGCTTTTTTACACCATGACACATAATTCTGGTGGGGTATTATGGTGTAACCTCTGGTGTTGATTCATCAGTCTATCCGCCAGCACTTTGTTTCTGGATAACTTCTACAGTTTTCATCGTATCACGTTGAAATTTAATGGACAGTTAGACCATGAGGTGATACGTTGCATATTGTTTTGAAGTTATGTATGTTACACCAAATTTTGATAGTTATTACACTTTTTAAAGAGTTTTCAGACTTGTTTTCCGAATAAATCCTACAGTTTTCATCTGATCAGGTTGAAACATGGTGTACAGTTAGACTATGAGGTGGTACAGGAAATATTGTTTCAAGATTATGGTACACCAAATTTTGTTAAGTTCCACATCAAAATCATCCATCTTCTCTACATGTTTTGTAACCCTGCAGTGGCAGGGTATCATACAGTGTCTGCAATGCTTTTATTTAACCAAAAAATATAGATTATATTCCTGTATGAAAACTCACATTGTGGGAACTCATTAGAAGTTGACTTACTTAAAAGCTATGGGTCAGATGGTGGCTGCTCTAATTATCTGGGCCTTTGCAGCTCTCATCTGGCATTAAATCTTTTTCTCATGGTGCTATGCATGATAGAGTCCTTATCTTTAATATTACATCAATATTACTGTTCTCGGTGTATCAGTATATGTGATGTCATGAGCTGACAGTACAGCATAGTTTCTTTCTTTACCTGACTGGATTTAATTAGCAGATAAGATTTTGAAATAATTTTTCCAGAAAATAGTGTTTCACATTCCATGTGAGTTGTCACATGAAATGTCAGACACTGTTTTCTGGAAATACAAACAGTATCACCAGTTTCTAATTTGCTGATTTTGCCAACAAAGTGCTAATGGTTAACCCATTGTAAACTGAATGAACTCCCCCACACTACATACTGGAAGATTCTAATTTCGATTTTAGGTATGTCAGACTTTGTGATTGAGATATTCTGAGAGAAAAATAGTTCAACAATTTGCAAACAGTGGAGACCCTGATCAGATGACGCGTTCTGCGGAATCTAATCTGGGTCTGCACTGTTTGTCAGTTACCCTTTTAGGGGTTTCAAGACTACAATGGGTTAAACAATAATTGCTTTTCAGCTTAAAGCTACTGGTGTGTTTGTGTGCCTGATTGATGACTGTCAGGATGCAGATGTGCCACTGATTGAGCTAGGCTTTAATGGTGTGAACTTTAACCTCAGGATGGATCCCAGCATAGAAGGGAAGGCCTCATTTCAGATAGCAGCTGATTATTACAACAGAGCTCTGTCTGGCTGGGAGTCACTCATTGAGCAATGGAGGTAAAGAAAGATGAACTGTGACATTTAACCCTAGTCCTGCTGAACCTGGATATACTTGCCTTTGCAAACAGTGTAGATCCAGATCAGTTGGCTTCTGAAGAAGCCAACTGATCTGGATCTGCACTGTTTGCCATTAAGTATGTAAATTTTTACCAACAATCTAGATCAAGCAATCTGATTGGCTGAAAATTAGGAGCGAGCATGGCATCTTAGTATATTGAGCATGACAAGGGTTAAAATGTACCTTACCATGTATTTCTGTAAATATTCAGGCTGATGTGCCTAAGTAAATAGTGTAGAAAAGGATCAAATGCCTCATTTTACTATTTACACGACACTTTCCAGACAGGTCATCAGGTAATCGTAGATCCAGATAAAGCACCTTTTACATCAAAAAAGATATTGATATTTTTCTTATTTCTCAACAAAACATGTTATGGGTATTCATTAGCAGTGCCTCTCTGAGGCACTTCTAATGAGTATTCACATGTTCTAGAGGTGCTTTAAGTGAGTACCCATAACATAAGTTTTTGTGGCGAAATAAGAAAAGTTTACCCGATACCCCTTTCTTTTCTGGAACATTGTCAAAGTTTAGAGAAATATTGTAAAGAGTTCAGGTGTATGAATATTTGGATTAATTACAGTGCCTTATCCATATGCAAACAACTAAATGTGCAGGTGCATATTTAGACAATGCTAATACACAGACTGATTTATATCTTCACAATTCACTTATACAGTAGTACAGATGTGGAAATTAACAGGTGTCCTGTCACCCATAACTTATAGCTTTGGGTCAGGGCCCCTAGATTTTTTAAGGAAATGCCCACTACAAACATGGCAATCTAGACAATATGAGGGTCATGCAAAAAGTTCTGTCACTAATAGGTTTCCTTGGTTTTATCCCAGGTATATTTTAAAATGCTTCACTGCACTTGAATGGTGTGTTGAATAGCTAACAATACCCGTTTATTTCGTGCAAATTGCTTTCCAACTGACCGAGTTATTTCAAATTGAAATAGATGCAGTCATATACACTGACCAATTTACTTGTTACAATAAGAAACGACCAAGCAAAGGCTGGTCAGGAATCCACCTTTTACATGACAATGCCTCCTCTCATAAGTGTGAGGTTGTTAAGTCTTTTTTGGCTTCTTAAAAGGTGAAAGTTTTAAACCATCCACCTTATTCACCTGACCTGAGTCCCTGTGACCTCTTTTTATTTCCAAGGCTTAAGAAAATGCTTTCTGGAAATAAGTATACGTCTAGAAGTTCTCATTGCAGCGCTATTTATCAGTGTCTCCAACAGATACCAAAAGAAGACTATCTGCTTTTCTAGACTGGGTAAAAAGGTTACACACACACACACACGCACACACACACACACACACACACACACACACACACACACACACACACACACACACACACACACTTGCCTGGTCACTTTTTGCTCAAAGAAGCTAATATATTGTATGTTCTTAACTAAAAACATGTTAAAACCTTCAGGTGTCACACACACACACACACACACACACACACACACACACACACACACACACACTTATCACTTATACACGCACACATACACACACTTGCCTTGTCACTTTTTGCTCGAGGAAGCTAATATATTGTAAGTTTTTAATGAAAAGCATGTTAAAACCTCCAGGTGTCACACAGATTGGAAACACTACAGTGATGGTAAAGAGAAGAAATTTGCTATTCAGATCACAGCTCAGGATGTGTTGAATGTTAACATGACACAGACGCTGATTGACCTGTACAACTCCACCAGGGTGAAATGGACAGAGGATTATTACAAGGAACAGGAGGATAGGTACACAAACCTTTATATTGAGGGGAATTGATGCACTTCCAGGGGAGGCAACTGTCAGAATTAATTAAAGTGCCTTTCTGAAACAGGGTTTAAAGGGAAAGAATTTTCTCCCTCAGGGTCTCCTCTAAAAGAAAAGAATTTGCTCCCATGGGATCAAATTCTTTTCTTTTAGAGTAGACCTACAGGGAGCAAATTCTTTTCTTTTAGAGTAGACCCCTTTACAGAAAGGACAGGGTACAGAAAAGCAAGAGGAAGTCACAAAAGTTGCATCATACAAAATGGTGAAAAAATCTACCAGACTATATCCAGTATCCTTAATTAATATTATAAGTTAATTTATTTATATCATCTTAAGATTTTAATGGAATTGTCTGGCATATACATATAGCAGGTTGTGGCTTCCCCTAATATGATCTGTTTGGTTCAGTTGTCCATTATCTGGAGCTATGTTACACTGACCTAGGCTTATTCATATAAATAAGAAAGCATCTACTTGTTAACCTGCTTTGCGATCACCCCCTGCACTGGAAGATAGATTTGGTAATAATGCATTTACTATCTTCTTTATCAATTGTACACAAAGGAGATAACAAAATTCACAGAAGTACATAAATGATATTAGTCTTCTGTTACATACAGGGCCCAGTTGTTCAAAGCGTTGTTAGCTTAACGAGCTCATTAAGGGTCATTTCGTTAACTGTTTTAGTGGGTTCAATACACAGTATATTGATATTTTTTGTTGAAAAAATGTGAGTAGCTGTTGCACTGCAAAAGCTATTCAAATTTTTTCAGTAAAAAAATTCAGCATATTTGCATATCACTCAATGTAAATTTTAACGAATCTTTAACTAATGACATAGTTAGCTTTGAACAACTAGGCCCAGGTGTTTTGTTATTGTCCTTACATATCAAATAACTGAGTAATGGGTTTTGTTAATACAGCTTCATATGACCAGTATTCATTATGCCCCCATCTTAGAAAAGGTTGAAGGGTCTTATTGCTTTTTCTTTGTTTGTCCTGTCCGTTCATTCATTTGTTCATTACTTTGTTTGTCCCTCTCTGCTTTGTATAAGGATATCTCAAAAAGCGTTTGAATTAGTGCTTTGATATTTGGCATACTAATTGACTTAAGGAGTAGATTACCTGATTAATTTTGATAAAAAAAAAAATTAGAATAATTTTATGAGAGTTAGGCCCCTTTTCAAATTTTGCATTTTGTAGAGACATGAATATAGTTGGGGGCATGGTGTCTTACTAACACATTTTTACTTCTATTTATTGCAGCCCACAGAAAGAAAGTGTGCTAACAAGTGCTGTTCGCAGAATACAGATGTTCACACCATTTAAAATCCGTAATAATACTGGGTCACCACTCTGGTTTCTTACTGTGACAATGAGTCCTTCTAGTGTAAGCTCTGACTCCTTTCATGGACAGAAGATGGATGATGCATATATCCAGGCAACAGATTGGAAGATGGTCCCACCAAATGAAGAGGTGTCTTTTGCTTTCTGCAGAAGAGAAAAGATTAGACATAAGGTATGTTTTGTTCAGAACGACATCTGTTTTTTGGAGTCATGATAAGGAGAATTAATACACTACCAGGAGGTAACTCTGTAAACATTGTTATTGCCTCCCTTCTGAAAAAAGGCCTACTTTAAAAGGAAAGAATTTGCTTCGATGGGGAACAAAATTTAATTCTTTTCCTTTTAAACCCTTTTTATACCCCGCCACATGTTAGTGGCGAAGTATTATGGTATCACATTGGCTGTCCGTATGTCCGTCTGTCTGTCATACATCCATTCATCCATCCATCTGTCCGTATTTCATTGTCGGATGATAACTTGAGTAAATGTCAATGGATTTTCACCAAACTTGGTTATATGCATTTGATATTGTGGAGAACTGGTTTAGGATTGCTAATGGGCAAATTTTGTGAATTTTTGAATGAGTTATCAGCCTGCAACATGTCCATATTTTTGTTTCTGGATTATAATTTGAGTAAAAACCAATGGATTTTCACCAATCATGGTTTGCGCATTGATAATGTGGGGATCTGGTCTGGGATTGCTAATGGGCAAATTTCATCAATTTTCGACAGAGTTTTCTGCCTGCGACACGTTAGGACTTTTGTTTCCTGATGATAACTTCAGTAAATAGCAATGGATTTCCACCAGACTTGCTATGTGCATTGATTTTGTAGAGGTCTGCTTTAGGAAATCTAATGGGCAAATTTTGTCAACTTTTGACAGAGTTATCCACCCTGGATATGTTAGTGGCAGGGTATTATCATTTCATGTTTTTTATTCAAAAGGGGATTGCAAACAGGAAGTCACAAAAGTTGTATTCCTGGGCCCAGTTGTTCAAAGCTAACGACGTCGTTAGTTAACGATTCGTTAAAATTTACATCGAGTGATATGCAAATATGCTGAAATTTTTTGCTGAAAAAATGTGAGTAGCTTTTGCAGTGCAAAAGCTACTCACATTTTTTCAGCAAAAAATATCATAATATTGTATATTGAATCCGCTAAAACAGTTAACGAAATGACCCTTAACGAGCTCGTTAAGCTAACGACGCTTTGAACAACTGGGCCCTGAAGGGGATTGCAAACAGGAAGTCACAAAAGTTGTATTCCTGGTAAAACTGGTGGAAAATCGATTAGACATGTCCTATCCCCTTAATTGTTTAAATGATTATATTTCAAAATACTCTACTGTAGGAGATAGAAAACAATTTTTATGAAATGGCAAACTATATTTTCTGTGAATAATAAGAAAAATATCAGTGATTTGTCAGCTGCTATTTATTTAGCCAGTAGAATGTTAAAGATTTATATAAAACATCTGATTAGTGTGAAATTTGCCTAGTTCAAGATAAAACCTGCACTGATTTTTTTTCTAATTTTTTTTTTTTCAAATACAAATTATTTATATTTTTCTTATTTTTTCTTGAAACCATGTGTTGTATTTATTCATTAGAATTGCCCCACCTAAACAGTTTTAATGAGAAACCACAACATAATGTTTGTGTAGGGAAATAAGGAAAATAATGTTTATCTGGCTACTCCTTTTCTTTAGGGTTATGATTTGAATTGCAGCTGATGCAGAATCTGATTGGACTGTTTTGATGCATAGATGATCTGGGTGAATGCTGTTTAATTATGTTGAAAGGTCATGTTTTACATGACATGGCAGATTATCAGATGATATGCAATGTGAAAAAAAACCTTTATGATACCATATTACAACAATAAAGGTCCAGATGACCGTGCGCATCCGTGTAGTCTGATCTGGACATTCTCTTTTCGTCGACATATACTAAAATAGCCATTGATTCTGTAAGCGGGCAACGAAGGCCCTGATCAGCCTGCACAAATGCGCAGGCTGATCAGGGACTGCGTTGCCTGCAAATTGCATAAGGGCCCTTTTCCTGCATTGCACATTAAATGTCAGTTTCATTGTTTCAGAAAACCCATTATTTGAGGGTAAATCAACTGGTTGTAAAGATTGATGGATGGCAGCGACTTAGTCCTGTGTCTGTAGACAAAGTTGGTGTTTATTTCCGAGACACATTGCCTGACATCTCAAAGCATTCCATAATCAAAGTGGTAAGAATCATGTACATATTTTCTGAAATTTCTACAACTTTTAGAATAGCTGGGTAATGTGTTAGCCTTTGGATTGTGAGGTTGTGGGTTTGATCACCAGACAGGTCATACACAGACTCTAAAGTTGGTACTAACTGCTCTTGTACTTGGTGTTCAGCATTAGAAAGATGAGCCAAGATTAGTTGCACTTGTGTCAGTATAATATAACTACCGTATTCTGGAATATTTTCATGTCGCCAAAGTTTTGCTGATTTGCCTCATAAACATGGTAATTTTTTTTGGTTTTTAATTTCCGCGGTTGCTTGTACCCTCAGAAATAAAAATTACAATTGCCCCGTTAAAATTTGACAACACTGAAACTTTAAGTCAACACATGTAAAGATGGAATGTAAACTAATTTTAATGTGGACAAATTTATTAAAACAAATAAACTGGTAAAATAATCCGAGACCTTTAATGAATTGTTGTTAGTGAAAGTCTTTTCAATGGTAATTACCGATAACATAATAGAAGCCTTGCCGCAGGTTATACCCTTATTCCTTTGATGTTTTTTGCCTTATTTGAAGATAAATAACTACTGCAACACATCGTTGGATACTTGGTTAATGTCTCTGCTACTTTGGACAAAGTTGAAAAATATTTTGCAGATTTTAATTTTCGCAGATCAAGACTGACCGCAAAATTCTGCGAATATTGGGCGGCACAGAAATTTTCCAGACTACGGTAGTGGTAGTATCATGTCAGGGTGTCAGGGTCATGATACTACAGTAAGGGGCACTTTAAAAGGGCGTCAGTTCCAACTATCATAATTATCCAGACATTGTAATGGCATGACTTTAAGATTGTTCGCAGTAACATTAAACACCAATGAAAACAAACAAAATCTTTAAACTTTTATTCTGCCCTGGCAGCAGTGAGTTGGTGAATAGTAGATTTTGTTTTCTTCTTTTTCTCCATAAAAACGGGTTTGACATTTGAACTGCACCAAGGGAAAATGTACCTTTGGGCTTGTGCAGATAGAAAAAAACCCAGTTCATTAGAAACACCTTGCTGAGGCCCTTCTAATGAGTACCCACAACATATGTTTTCTTAGAGAATAAGAAAAATTTCAATACTTGATGATTAAAAAGTACCTTGTCTAGAGCTTTAATCCAGGGCCCAGTTATTCAAAGCATCATTAGCTTAATGAGCTTGTTAGTGATCAAAATGTTAACTGTTCTAGTAAGTACAATATCTAATTCACAGGTATTTTTGCTGAAAAAATGTGAGTAGCTTTTGCAAATGCAAAAGCTACTCACATTTTTTCAGCAAAAATATAAGCATATACATATCCTTTATATAATGATCAAAGATTTAACGATACGTTAACTACGACATCATTAGTTTTGAACAACTGGGCCCTGGAGGTTATGGGTTCCAATGTTAACTCTGGTCATATCTTAACCAATGGTATTTAAAAAATAGGAAAAGTGCACATACTTTGATGAGGTCATGCTTTTTCACACTTTGAACTGAGCATGGGCAGTTTGACCAAAGCCATCATTGTCATGACCTGGCTTGACATTGATATGATTGTAACTGCAATCCCCAATATAGCTGAAATACTGTTGAGAGGGCTATAAAACTTCAGAACATTGTCACTCAATATAGAAGTTACCATTATTTACCAAATGAGTAATTGAAATCAATGTTAACTAAATGTACATCATTTCAGAATGAAGGTCAGCCAGCTAGGGTAGTGTTTGATGTCAGTCAGCAGGGTAGTGCCCTAAAGGTCATAACTCTGAGGTCAGCCCTTATTGTCAATAATCAGCTGGATGGACCCATTGATCTGAGAATGGAAAATCCTATCATACCAGGTAAGCTTTTTTGCATTTGGCCGATGTCGGACTAAATTGGAAAGAGGCTGTGGGATGGGGGAGCATAAAGCAAATGTGAAAACCAAAAGACTACATACAGCCTAGACTTTTTTTACTGTTTTATTTTAGCAACAACTTAATTGTAGCAAATTAAGGGTAGAAAATTTGCTTTGGTTATTATAGGTTTATTGTCACTTGTCATATTTTTTATACTGAATGATTTCAAAGATGAATCTAATGATGTAACCTGTTTACAATAGATGTTTGGACAGTTTCTAGCGTACTTGTCTTAAAAATTCAACAAGTCCATTTGGCTACATGGTAAAGTAAAGGACAAAAGATGGTGGTTGAATTGCAAAGAGTGTAGGCTCTGATCAGATACAAGGATCTATCATTGGTGTGAGGAGTAGATAGAAAAATCCATCCCGAGGATCACTGTCTGGCATCACTCGGCTTGCCCAGTGATGCCAGATTGTGATCGTGAGGCACGGATTTATCTGTCTACCCCTCACACTCATAATAGATTCTTTTTCTTGCACACCTTTCATTTCTGAATGTACATTTTTTGATAATACAGTCACTTCGATTGCTGACATCCGCCATATTGTGATGACATTACTGTGGCATTTAATGACGTCATTACATTCAGGGACGTAAACCTTAACAATGGTGTATGTGACGTCCATTACAACCAGTGCATATCAAACACGTGAGAATATTCGATTTTTATCTTACCCTGGGTAGGTTAACCTGGGTAGGAATTTCTATCCCAGGATTAAAATCCAGGATTTCCTTATCTGGTGTGCAAAAAGCCATATTCTGTGGCATCTGATCTGGGTCTACCCTGTTTGCTGAGTCTGAATAGTAACCTTATACGGTAATTTGAAAAAAAAAAATTAAATTGATGTGTAAAGTCACATAAAAAAAAAGTACAAAATAGTATTAGAAATGTATATCTATTCAACAGGACGGTATGAATATATGACAGTACAAAATGACCAGCAGAAGCCAATCCCCATGACCTTTGTGAACTCTAAACTCTGGGTGAAGCCATCTGATTGGCCAGTAGGTTTCTGTAAAGAGCCAGTTGAATGGCAGCATGTAAGAAGAGCAGGGGAGATAAGCAATAATGTGAGAACCTGTGAAATGTCAGGAATGGCTGGATGCTACAGGTAACCACTATATCACATGATACGTGACCCTAGATAAGGAAAGTATAGCTCCAGGTGACCAGCTCAGTTAGCGTTCTGCTTAAATATATGTCTACCCTCTCAGAATCCTGTTAGGCTGATAATGGTTCAATATAGATTTAAGCAGAATGCGATCTGGGAGAGGATTCAGAATGCACTTTTTGTTGTGTTGGTACCAAAACACACTTTTGACTACACTTTGCTGGTGCAAAACAAGAGGAAAAAGCCTGGTCCCAGTTGTTCAAAACTAATGATATTGTTAGTTAACATATCGTTAAATCTTTGATCATTAAATACGGCATATATGCTTATATTTTTGCTGAAAAAAATGTGAGTAGCTTTTGCATTTGCAAAAGCTACTCACATTTTTTCAGCAAAAATTGCTGTGAATTAGATACATGTATTTCACTTTTACTGGAACAGTTAACATTTTGACCACTAACGAGCTCGTTAAGCTAATGATGCTTTGAACAACTGGGCCTTGAATAATATTACCTGAGGTTTCTCCTTATCTGGAACTATATTGATCATAGATGTAGATAAGAGGGGTATCAGGTAAAATTTTTTCTCTTCTGTCTCCATGAAAACATATTTTGTTACTGCTCATTAGAAGCACCTAGGTGAGAAACCAAAAACATATCTTTTCTTGGAGATATAAGAAAAAAATACACCACAACCTTTTTACAATACTATTGTTGGGGTCCAAAGCATAAACCGTGTTGGCTATCCAAACCGTGTTATATCCAAACAAAAATGTATAGATTATATAGAAAATGTCCATTTATGGTCATTTTTCTATATAATCTATACATTTTTTGGGCGCATTCTTTGAACCATGTTATATACAAAAACGTATTATAAATAATAAAGAGATTGTGCTGTATCAATTATTTTTGGTTGAAAAAAAAAAAAATTACTAGAACTGTGATATTGACAGAGAATTTGGATAACTATTTCCCATCAACTAAGAAATCATAGCTTCTGTAGAACAACTCGTTAGAAATGCCTCACATTTAAGATCCAAAAAACATGTAAATTTTCTGGTTTTAAAGGGGATCTTATTCCACATACAAACAAAGCTAGGATCCAGGATAATTAGATAAAAGAACTACCTGGATATTGATCTTTCATATAGTTTATAGGTTCCTTAATATGATTACTTATGTGAGGCTTCTTTAAGTTGGTGTTTCAAGTATTTGAGGTATTTGATTATTGTTAAAAATGATTTAAGTTTAAAATAAAAAATCT
This sequence comes from Anodontia alba, assembly GCA_964016985.1. Taxonomy (NCBI): domain Eukaryota; kingdom Metazoa; phylum Mollusca; class Bivalvia; order Lucinida; family Lucinidae; genus Anodontia; species Anodontia alba. The sequence goes on from OZ024824.1 coordinate 84,136,330, forward strand.
GATCCCCCCACCCCTTCACACACACACACACACACACACACACACACACACACACACACACACACACACACACACACACACACACACATGCGTGCGCGCACACACACACACACACGCACACACGCACACCTGCCTAAAAAAAAAAACAACAAAAAAAAAAAACAGTGTAACAATGATAATCCAGAAATCTGCATGGTCTGGATTGTACACCACTTTTGAAGTAAAAAAGATCCCTTATGGTGTGGCACTTGTGGATAAAATTGATGTGTTTTCCTTGTTTCATTTTCAGGTACTGTGTGACCATACGTCGAGAACTGTATCCTCAAGACATTGTGCACCCCAACATGCATCCACTGCCAGGCCATACATTGTTAATAATGCCCACAGTTACCATGGTGAACCTTCTGCCAATCGAGATGAACTACTATTTCAAGGGTACAGAAATTTCGGGAACAGTCAAAGCTGGACAAGAAGCTCAGTTGCATGCTGTAAGTTCCTATTAACCCTTAAAATGCCAAGAAAACCTGCATCTGAAAATGTCGTCTGCTAAATATTCTTGTAAACTTTTCAAACCTATTTTTGCATACAGGCAAACAGTATGGACCCTGATCAGACTGCTCCTAGAGGAGCAGTCTGATCTGGGTCCACACTGTTTGCAAAAATGACTTTTAAAATTACTAGCAGATGATAAAGCAGACGACAATTGTTGTGATTGGTAGTTTAAGGGTTAACGTTTAGTTTTCTCTGGGCTGGTAGTTTAAGGGTTAATGTTTAACTTTCTCTGGGCAAATTCAGCAGATAATTGATAGATAATACTTTTATTATCTTTATTTGCCTTGACATTTTATGAGAATTACAAGGATAAAGTAGTCTTTTAGCATAATGTGGCTTATTCATGTCATGGTAGTATTATTCTTTCAGGCTGATTTTGACTCCAGCTTTGATCTTGGAATTCACTTGGAAAACTTCCCTAAATGCCGTGAACTACACATACCAAGAGGAACGGTGAACTACAAAGTGAAATTACGACTATATGATAATAAAGAAAGACTGCTAGAACTGAATGTGAGGATTTTAGCAAGATATGGAGCTGCTTTAAGGGTAAGTTGAATTGCCCCTGTCAGGGTTGTGGAATTATCAAATTTTAATACTTGCCCACGGACAAGTAAATGGTCAAAATCCACTTGTCCAACCAAGATTTACTTGTCCGAAGATTAACATTTTTTTATTTCTTGAAGGAAACATATTTTGTGAGTACTCATTAGAAGTGCCTCACAGAGGCACTTCTAATGAATACCCACGACATATGTTTTCTTTGAGAAATATGAAAAATATATATCTCATAATCTGGATATTCTTCTTAGCTGGAGCTATAAAGCCCTTGTCCTAGGACAAGTAAATTGAAATTTCTTACTTGTCCTCAGGGAAATGGGATAAGCTGGGCAAGTTGGGCATGTTATTTGCACAGCCCTGGCCCCAGTTTCCCATCCTTTTTTCAGGTGCCAGCTGTACTTGCAGCAGGTTAGGGAGGGGGCATTTTTCTTTTATTTCTGCACTGGCATTCCATTTTCTTTCATCTGCTATTTCTCTCTTTTCTCTTCTAGCTCTTCTGTCCATTATGTCTCTTTCTCTAGAAATTGCATAGGGCAGATCATGTTATGGCTATAAATTTAGTTTAGGACAACTATTTGAGGACAAACACAGAAAAAGAAAAGAAAACTGTTTTTTTTGAAAAGTTATTGTCGATCACAACTAAATATTTTGCATTTGGATTAAAATACTATTAAGCAGAAAAGATCTTTAAAAAAAAGTGATGTCAAAAGGGCAGTAATAATAGAGCATGTATATAATTACTTTCAGTTAAGTATATCAGCCCCACACTGGTTGGTGAACAAGTCAGGTCTACCCCTGGTATTTCGACAGGATAACTGCAGTCATGAGAGTGCTGGACAATTTGAAGAACACGAACTTGCCCGCAGTGTCACACCACTTCTGTTCAGCTTCACTGAGAAGGAGTTACCTTATCTGTATGTATTATGGAACAAGCAGTTTTTGGTGTCAGCAGACAGGGCCCAGTTGTTCAAAACTTAACAGAGTTGTTTGCTAACGTGATGTTTAAATTTCAGTCTTGAAATATGGCAAATACATTGGTATTTTTTGATGAAAAAATGTAAGTAGCTTTTCCAATGCAAAAGCTACTGACATTTTTGCAGCAAACAAAAATATCAATGTATTTGAAAATACCTTAGCTACAACAGTTACTGAAGTTGTCATTAACAAGATTGTTAAGCTAATGATGCTTTGAACAACTGGGCCCAGGAATTTGAAAATTCTTTCTTATTTGATTTTTCATGCAATTCTCTCCCAAAAGTTAGAAAAAGTATTACCTATTTGTATCTTATGTGTCTATTCATAGACTGCCTTATTCCTACCTATACCTGATATTGCTCAGGGCCCAATTGTTCAAAGCATCATTAGGTTAACAAGCTAGTTAGTGGTCAAAATGTTAACTGTTCTAGTAAGGTCAATATCAAATTCACAGTTATTTTTGCTAAAAATATGTGAGGAGCTTTTGCAAATGCAAAAGCTACTCACATTTTTTTAATAAAAATATTAGCGAATATGCTTTATTTAATGATCAAGGTTTTAACGATACATTAACTAATGACATCATTTGTTTCTAAAAACTTGGCCCTAGAGTTCTAGATAAGATGGTTTTTATGCCCCCGCCATTTTCAATGGGGGGCATATAGTAGCACCGCTGTCCGTACATACATCCATCCCGTCCTGTCCGTCAGATACGTACACAAATGGATTCCGTTCAATCTTTTGGAAAGACTAGTGTATTGGATTCAAATTTTATACACCGGTATATAATCATAAAATGTAGGTCAAGTTCGATTTAGGGTAAAGTCCAACAATTATTATGGGAGCTTTGGCCCTTTTTCAACTTTGAAAAATGGTTTCCGTTTGATATCTTTTGAAAAGATTAATATATTGGATTCAAATTTTATACATAGGTATATAATCATAAAATGTAGGTCAAGTTCGATTTAGGGTAAAATCCACCAGTTATTATTGGAGTTATGGCCCTTTTTCAGGGTAAAATCCACCAATTATTTAGGGAGTTACGGCCCTTTTTGAACATTGAAAAGTAGTTTCTGTTTGATATCTGTTGAAAACATTAGTGTATTGGATTCATATTTAATACACAGGTATATAATCATAAAGTAGAGGTCAAGTTCGATTAAGGGTAAAATCCACCCATTATTATGGGAGTTATGGCCCTTTTTCATCTTCGAAAAATGTTTTCCTTTCGATATTTTTTTAAAAAGATTGGTCTGTTGGATTCATATTTTATACACAGGTATATAAACATAAAATATAGGTCAAGTTCGATTTAGGGTAAAATCCGCCAATTATTATGAGAGTTATGGCCCTTTTTTCAACTTCATTCTTTGTATCTGAAGTTTTGAAAAGAGTAAGCAATTTTTGTAAATAAGATACTTGCTCATCTTAACATATGTTTGTGTAACTGTCACAGTCATTGCCAAACAATGAAATCAAGTTGCCACAAAAAACTTGCAGATACATAACACAAAATGTTTTGACAGGACTTTGCAAAACTGAATAAATGCACGAGTCTGATTTTAAGAAAACAAAATAATTTCTAGCTATGAAATGTTTAGTCTTTTGTTCTTTTTTTGTTCTTTTATCTAAACAGGTGTAGTAATGATGATCATGTCTATAGGAAAGCAGTTCATAGGTCTAGATAAGAGTGGGTATGAGGTAAGTAGTTTTCTTATTTCTTGATGAAAACATATGTTGTGGGTACTCATTAGAAGTGCCTCACCGAGGCACTTCTAATGAGTACCCACAACATATGTTTTCATCAAGAAATAAGAAAAAATATAGATATTTATGATGAAAAAAGGGCCTTATCAAGAGCTATGGCAGTTGTATTGTGTTTGCAAACAGTGAAGGTGCTATCTGATCAGGAGTTTTACTGTCCTCTCGCAGAACTTTTGGATATTGTAGACTGCACCAGTTGACGAACAGCAAACAATTATCGTCAGTGTCAAGTTGTTCAAAACTATCAATGTCATTTGTTAACGTATTGTTAAAAGTTTAATCATTTAATATGGCATATACGCTAATATATTTGCTAAAAAAATGTGAGTAGCTTTTGCATTTGCAAAAGCTACTCACATTTTTTTCAGCCAAAATACCTGTGAATTAGATATTGCATTTACTAGAACAGTTAACATTTTGACCATTAACGAGCTTGTTAAGCTAATATTTTTGCTGAAAAAATTGTGAGTAGCTTTTGCATTTGCAAAAGTTACTCACATTTTTTTAGCAAAACTACCTGTGAATTAGATATTGTTCTTACTAGAACAGTTAACATTTTGACCATTAACGAGCTTATTAAGCCAACGATGCTTTGAGCAACTGGGCCCAGATTTGTTTTATATAGGTATATGTATAGTGATAGCACACTAATAGTATATTTTCATCCACATGTAGGTGTATGATGCGACTGGGAAAGTCAGTCCATGGAAGATATGGTTTGCCACAGTGGTAAGTCTTTTTTGCTTACTTACATATATACTCTCATATCCTTGCTTTTGTTGATTTTCTTTGTGCACTTGCAATTGTCCTCTGTCTTAGACAGTTTACAAGTTTACCATTACAGTACATTATGTAGGCCATATTTATATGCTGATCTGGGTTTGTAGCTGCTGATGCACTTCTAATGAGTACCCATAATATATGTTTTTATGGAGAAATAAGAAAAAATATCTTAGAATTATCACCAAATACTTCGTAACAAGGGCTCAGTTACATACATGTAGGAGGATTTGATAATGGGAGTATTCGATCATAATTCCTTGAGAGTTTTCTTATTATACCCTGCCTCTTGACAGTAATGGGTGATTATGTTTTCTCCATAAAATATATATATTGTGGATCGTTCACAGAATTACCATAGTGAGCAAACAGATGATTATGCACAATATGTATTTTTAGGGAGAATTAGAGAAAATTATCCTGAACATCGTCACCAGATACTTTACAAGTCTTCTGCCTCATGTGTTTTGCAGGTGCAGCAGTTTTTCCCTGGATAGTGGTACCGGTGTACGTCAACTTCAAGTAGCCCCAATAGAAGGGAACAGACCAGACTGGTTAGTAAATTTACGGTTTGCTGTCAGAAAGAAACTGTTGTTGTTACGAACCAAGCTGTAAGTTTTTTCCAGGGTTACCTAAATGCCTTGGGAGAGGATAGCAACAATGCACCAGATAAAGGAGTTTTCAGAAATCTGGGCCCAGTTGTTCAAAACTAACAATATCGTTAGTTAACGTGTTGTTAAAACTTTGATTATTAAATTTGGCACACACGCTAATATTTTTGCTTAAAAAATGAGAAAAGCTACTCACATTTTTTTTTCAACAAAAATACCTGTGAATTAGATATTGTACTTACTAGAACAGTTAACATTTTGACCACTAACAAGCTTGTTAAGCTAACGATGCTTTGAACAACTGGGCCCTGTTTTGTTACTTTTTGCACCAAACCTATGTTGTGAGTACTCCTAAGAATTATTTTTTTTATTTTTTCACTTTGAGCCATGAATTAGCCATGAATGAAAAATGAAAAGAATGAAGGATACTGTGCATAATGTGCATTATGCATTTTTGCACAATAGCATACTTCTTTTTTTTTTGTCATTCATTGCTTGATGAAGTGAAAAAATCAAAAGTCAGTTCTTATGATTAACTTTCTGTTTGAAATTTTCATAAAGTTGCTGTGGGAAATAATAAAAGCACTGTATTTTGCCTTTAAAGTGGCAGATCAGTGCACACAAGAATATTTAATTTGATTTGGGGTTTACCTACCAGAAGAAGCCATTATAATAGTGACAGACGATACAATGTGTTCTTGACAACCTTTCAGAGTTGCATATAGCAGGAGATTAAGGTAATAGTGGGAGAATTAAAAACAAAAAACATTCAAGATATATGTCATTTTTATTTTAGATACAAAAGAAAAGCCCAAGAAATAATTATTTTCTTAGTTTAAATCTGAAAGGGATTATCAGCAAATTGTCATACCTCTGGTGTTGTGTTTTGCTGCAAGTAGTGTACCATCAGTTGTTTAAGTTTCATCGGGAAATAAATAATACTTTTCCAACAATCAGAAAGCAGGAAAATACATAAGAGTAAATAAAATTTAATTATATAAGAAAAACCTCACTTTAATAGGCAATTAGAATGAATACTCACAACATATGCACATGTTATTTTGCAAAAATGACAAAATAGATATCACCTTATCTGGAGTTGTGGTTAGTATAGATGACGCATGTTTTTTATACATACCTCTAGATAAGACATTTTTTTTTTTTTTTTTTTCAACCAAAAAGTACAGTCAACTCCCGCATTCTCCACTTTGCTTATCTCAAATAACGTTTATCTCGAAGTGAAATACATGGAAACATGGAAATCTAACAAAAGGTAACAAAATATTATGGAAAAGAGGAGAAATTGCTCCAAGGAGCAATTTTTCCTCTTTTCCATATTATTTTCAATATATCTCTTAACTCATGAGTCAAATTATATATTCATTTGTGAAATGTGGTTGTTCGATTTATTGATTCCTCAATTCTCAATTCGGCAAATCTGATATGTCAAGGTACGAATATCTCGAAGTATTACAGAAAGTCCCTTGAACTTCGAGATAACGGGAATTGACTGTATTGATATTTTGCTTATTTCTCAACAAAAAAACATATGTTGTGGCTACTCATAAAAAATGCCTAACTGTTACACTTCTAACAAGTACCACAATGTATGTTTTCATGGAGAAGTAGGAAAAAAAATCAACTCATCTTGATACCCTCTTATTTAGAGCTATTTTTCTATAGATTGGCCCTCCTCAGTGGTCAAGGAGGACTAGCATGGGAAAATCTACTTTCAGCTTACAAGCTGTGCGCTGCAAAAGGAGTCTTTGTGTTAGGTGTATTTGGTGTTTACAGTCTAGAAGTTGCAAAACTTGTCTAAATAATGTAAAAATTGAAGGCTCTGACCAAGCTGCACAAATACAGTAATCTGATCTTTCCTAGCTTCTTAGCCTTTATCACCCTCTCGGCAAATTCAGTAGATGGCAAACTGATGATATTTTTCTTACTTTTCCCAGAAAATAGGCTTTGACAATTCATGCAAATTGTCTCCTAAAGAGACAATTTGCATTAATTGTCAAAGCCTATTTTCTGGGAAAGGCGAAGAAAATAACTCAAAATGCCATCTGCTGAAACGCTAGGAGTTAATCATAATGTAGTGTTTCCCATGTTGTGCCACCGACCATGTAGAAGCCTGCAGTCTTAATACATTATAGTTTGAAATTATCTAGGATTTTCCAAGCAAAATTATTTCTTAGTGTTTTATTAGCTTCACATATGAGTGAGCATGTTTGTGAGAGAACCTGCTTTAACCTTTATCAGTTGCTGGACAAAATAGGCTTTGACATTTCATGCAAATTGTCTCCTAATGAGATAATTTGCATAAAATGTCAGTGCCTATTTTCTGGGGAAAATAAGAAAACCCTATATGGACAGCAATGGCCAAGACCAGCTTGGCACACATGCAAGCAGTCCTTTCTGAGCTATCCTGTTTGCACACAGCATTTGACCTTTGCAGAAATATAGAACACTGAAGTACCCATAACTTGCATATACAGATACATGCGTTAGTAACTTTTTTTTCAGCAAAAGGTATCAATATTTTCTGATTTCTCCATGAAAACATATATTGTGGTACTCATTAGAAGTACCTTGATAATGTGAAGAAATCAGGGCCCAGTTGTTCAAAGTGTCATTAGCTTAACGGGCTCGTTAAGGCTCATTCCGTTAACTGTTTTAGCGGATTCAATAGACAGTATTCTGATATTTTTTGCTGAAAAAATGTGAGTAGCTTTTGCAATGCAAAAGCTACTCACATTTTTTCAGCAAAAAATTTCAGCAAATTTGCGTATCACTTAATGTAAATTTTAACATGTCGTTAACTAACGATGTCGTTAGCTTTGAACAACTGGACCCAAAAGAATATTTGTCTATTTACCTATCTTATCTAGAGATAGGTTTAAGGCAGGATTTTGTGAGGATGAGGTTTATATCAGTTAGTACATTCTTGGTTGGGCTCTTCTGTTTCCATTCTGTATGTTGATTTTTGCTTTCTACTTTTACATATACTGGTGTATAGAAACACCTGTAAATGTTATAGGCTAACAACAAATGCCTATTTGACCCTTGGCTAAGCAAAATTATAGCAGATGACATTCTAAATTTGTTTTCAGAGAAAATAAATGTGGCACTTCATGTGAACCCTCATCTTATTTTCTCTGAAAAATACAAAAAAAAAAGAAAATCAAAATGTAATCTGCTGCAGTTTTGATTGGACTTTTAAGGGCTAAACATTCACACAGACTAGTCAGGACCTTTGCTGTTTGCACATCCTAGACTTTGCAGAATTTTTGATAGCATGAAGTTTTTGTATAGTTTGCTGAATAGATTATTTTCATATTTTTTTCTGATATATATATATTTTTTTTTACAGGGAATCAATATACTTTCAAGGGAGATAACTTTGTCAAAATTGTTTTGTCCCCTTCTGAAAGGGGTCTACTCTATAAAAAAAAAAATTTGCTCTCAGAGAGAGCAAATTCTTTTCTTATAGAGTAACCCATTTTCAGAATGGTATTTGCGCACAATGAAGCAAACAGGCAGTCACAGAAGTTGTCTCCTTTGGCAGAAATGATGAAAAATCTATCAAATGAGCAGCACCATGCAAAAACATGTCTTCAGGCATATACGGACAGCCAAAGCCCAGAACGGCCTGTTTATCCACGCAATCTGATGAGGGCCTTCATTGCCTGCTTACAGAATCAATGATGACTATATGAGGGTCCTGCAAAAAGTTTTGTCACTGGGTTTGGATTACTTCAGTGCTATGTTTTATCAAACATATTTTTATTACAAACCTTCAAAGTATTCCCCAATTACTGAAACACATTTTTGTAACCTTTTTACCCAGTCATGAAAAGCAGATAAATAGTCTTCTTTTGGTATCTGTTGGAGACACTGATAAATAGCGCTGCCAAGAGAACTTCTAGACGTATACTTATTTCCAGAAAGCATTTCCTTAAGCCTTTGAAATAAAAAGAAGTCACAGGGACTCAGGTCTGTTGAATAAGGTGGTTGGTTTAAAACTTTCACCTTTTTCAGAAGCCAAAAAGACTTAACAACCTCACACTTATGAGAGGAGGTGTTGTCATGTAAAAGGTGGACTCCTGACCATCCTTTGCTTGGTTGTTTCTTATTGTAACTCTTTCACTTTCTTCAGTACAGAATTCTTGTAGAATCGGTCAGTGACTGTATGACCAGATGGACAAGGGACTTGAACGACTGGCCCTCTTGAATTAAAGAAAATTGCATACAACATCTTTTTCGAACTTATGATTCTCTTGGCAATACAGGTGTTTTTGATCTTTTCGCTTCCATTGCTTATTATCAGCCCTTCTTCGTGGCTCAAACATGTGCACCCAGGTTTCATCACCTGTTAGAAATAACCTGACTATTACAGCCTTTGTATGTTTTCAAAAGTTCTCGGGCACATTTAAGGCATTGTGTCTTTTGCTCCTCAGTGAGCAAGTGAGGTACCCACCTAGTGCAAACCTTTCTCAGGTCCAAACGCTTTTTCAGAATTGTTTGCACACTGCCTTCTGATATGCCAGTACAACTAGCTATATCTTTGACAGACAATCGTGCATCCTGTTCGACCACAATCTTTACAACAGCGATGTTAGCCTTGGTAACAGAGGTTTTAGGCCTTCCAGGATGGGTATCATCTTCAACAGAAAATTTCCCAGCTTTAAAAGCTTTAACCCACCTAAAAACTGTGCGCATTGAAATGGTCTGAGGTCCATATATACCACACAATTCATTAAATATCTGCTTTGAATCTATATTAAGCCTAATGCGGCATATAATATAGCTACGAATTTCAGTCTTCTGGTCCATGTTCCAATGTAACAAGTAAATTGGTCAGTGTATATGACTGCATCTGTTTCAATTTGAAATAACTCGGTCAGTTGGAGAGCAATTTGCACGAAATAAACAGGTATCGTTAGCTATTCAACACACCATTCAAGTGCAGTGAAGCATTTTAAAATATACCTGGGATAAAACAAAGGAAGCCTATTAGTGACAGAACTTTTTGCACGACCCTTGTAGAATGTATCGATGAAGAGCAAATGCCTGGATGAGACTTTGCATGGGATGAATCTGAATCTGTGCATTTTGGGTATGCTGAAGACACCGTTTGCTTGGCATGGCCCAAATGTATCCATTCCCCTTAATATGCAAACTGCTTTGTAAGGGGAGGGAATTTATTGCTAGGCAGATGTTTTACATGAAATGTCTAGCCTCATTTTCTCTGGAAAATTACAAAAATATATTTCAAAGTGTCATCTTACATGCATGTAGTTGTGATTGGCACTTTTAGGGTTGATATTGTGCTTCAGAACTGTCAGAACAAATTCAGATGTATTTAAGTGCAGGTAACCTGATCATAATTGAAAAAGTGGTTTATAATTCTATTCTCTCATGATATTGCCATGTAGGGCTGAGATGCAAGTAATTGCTGTGATAGGACTCAAATGAAGTTGCATTGTAAAATTCCATGGTTTTGTGTGGAATATCTGCTCTTAACAGTAATAACTGCATGTATGCATGCAAATCTATTCTGTAAAATAAGATATAAATAATTGTCTCACCAGGGTGTTCTAACAATAGTCTGGAAACTATGTCATACAAGTCATGTTATTGTCCATTATGAAAGGCCTTGATCATACTATGCAGCTGTGCAGACTGTTCAGAGTTTTCACTGTTGACATAGGTCCTGAAGATACATTTTTTTTCTCATAACATGGCTGACTTGGTGATATTAATTGATTTATGAGGACTTTCTGAACATATTTTATGGCTGCTGGAGTGACCTTCTCTGAATCATTTCCGTAGAAACTATTGCAGTAGTATGAGCAAAAATTGTCTTCCATATTTGCAGCAAGAAAAAAAAAGTAAAGTAGAAACTTCACTAGCTCATTTTTCTTAACCTTTGCCATGCTGAATAAATTAAGATGCCATGCCCACTTCTAACTTTCAGCCAATTAGATTACTTGATTCAAACGATTGATATAAATTTACGTACTTAATGGCAAACAGTGCAGATCCAGATCAGTTGGCTTCTTCATAAGCCAACTGATCTGGATCTTAACTGTTTGCAAAGGCAGGGTATATCTGAGTTCAGCAGAAACAGGGTTAACCTATGGTCACCCCACCTACAGTGATAAGATTTGTCCTTTTCTCAGTTTTGCTGAATTCAGTACAATTTCTGTTACAGTCACATAAGTTTAACAGCCATCTCTTTTAAACAGTCACACTTAGACTTATAACTTTGATTTCCGTAATTTACCTCTGTTGAGTGGCTACCTCCATTTGGCAGCCAAACTTTCATTTAGAATCCATTAAACAGCCAGAACATGACATTTTTCAAGCTCAATGTGAAAACTTGAAACTATAAACATTTTTGTATGTCAGTTATAGTATAACAGAGGTCAGCATACAAGTCTGAAAGGAGAAATGAATGTATGTTTCCCATTCTTTCATGAATTTAATTGCCCTTTGTTAATGTTATGAGATAAGAGCAATAACTCCCCAAACATCTGTCTTCTTGGTAAAATAGGTGGTAATTCAGATATATGTAATCACTTCTTTAAAGTGATTTATCACTTGCATATATCACCAAGTCAGATAGATTAGAGTATGTATTAAATATCTTTAAGAATGTTCACAAAACTAGAAGTACTGTATTACATCTGAGTACTGGAACAGACAGGCCTGAGCAAACAGTGTAGACCCAGATCAGATTCTGCAGAATGCAGCATCTGATCAGGATTTACAGTGTTTGCCACTCATCCAGTAGTTTTTCAGACTTGTCAGCAGGTAGTAAAATAGACTTTTTCAAATTTGAGGACAGGTTTGGTTAGGTGTTAAGGTACCTACACCATTGGAGGCGTAAACCTCGGAATGCCCAAGTATTTTTACACAGTGTGCATAAACTTGTAACAGACTTGTCTGAGTTTAGATATTTTGATGTATGTGATGAGTTATCTTTTAACCCTTGCCTTGCTGAATAAATTAAGATGCCATGCCCACTTCTAATTTCCAGCCAATTAGATTACTTGATCCGTGGTTTTGATAGAAATTCACATATTTAATGACAAACAGTGCAGATCCAGATCAGTTGGCTTCTTCAGAAGTCATCTGATCTGGATCTACACTGTTTGCTAAGACAGGGCATGTTGTGTTCAGCAAGGGAAGGGTTAATATGTTGCAGCATATTATTTAGTTAACACAGCCATTATTTCACAATTTCTGATACTTGGCATGCTGGGTAAAAATTTCAGCAGACACCATTTTTTTTTCTTTCCCCTAAAAATAGGGTTAGATATTTCATGCAAGTTGTCTCCTAAGGAGACAATTTGCATGAATATCAAATCCCTTTTTGTGGAAAAACAAATAAGAAAAACAAATGTCAGCTAAATTTGCACACAGGGTGCTAAAGATTAAAGTTACAGGCAAGGTTTCTTTTAAGAGGTTGGTAAAATATAAATGTCCACCAATGAAACCTATTTAGTTTAGTTGCTGCATGGAAATAAGAAATAACTTGATTATTTTCAGGGTGTACAATATTGGAATAGAGGTTAAACAGGGCAAAGGTCAGTTTAGGAACACAAATATTGTCACATTTGCTCCAAGATATGAGATAGACAATCAGTCAGGACACAAGCTGGCAATTGCGCAAAGGCATTTTACAAATAAGGAGGTAAGTATTTCTGCTTTTGGTTTTTATGAATTTAATGGTGAGAAATAAAAAATGCAATAATTAAAAGAAAAAAAAAATCCTTGAATTCAAAATTGTGGTGCAAGCAAAGTAGAAGGACTTCTGGAAAAATATATTTTTTGCCTGTTTCAGTTTGTTTTTAATCTCATATAATTTTTGTGAGCTTCTCTTCTACAAAGATTTGCACTACAAAATTATAAAAAAAAAATAAATAAATACAAAAATGTACATTAAATTTAACAGTGACATCGCAAAGTGATAAATACTTTTGTCACATGACTTTATGTCATATTTATTTTTGTTTCTTTTTAGGCAATTCGCAACCCAGATGGCCATCTTACAGCACTTCCCAAATGTAAGCTGCCCTTTCATTGGCCAAGACAGGACCTAGATCAGTTGCTATGTGTAAAAATGTTGGATGTTGCTGAGTGTAACTGGTCAGGTGGTTTTAAGATTGATAAGATCAACTCTTTCCACATCAACATGAGGCGAGTATTACTAAAATTTTATTTACCCAAATATTTGGACAGACCTGCCAGAGCAAATAGTGCAGACTGTGATCAAACTGCTCCTAAGGAGGTTTGATCAGGGTCTACATTATTTGCCATTCCCTCAGTACTTTGTAGACAAAATACCAGGTAGTCCAGTGGACATGTTCAAATTCTAGGATAGATATAGTATAAGGAGATAAAGTGTCCAAATATTTAGAGTAAATACATGTACAGTATATTATATGAGTTGCATTTCGAGAAAACGCTCTTTGGACTTTCTGTCAAATCTGTCTTTAAGTGAGCATGCCAGCCCGTTAGCAAGGCCATATGTCTGGTTCTTTGGCCTACCTCTTACCTGAGTGAACAGCATAGGTTCTGGTGAGTGGCTCAGTTGGATGCCCATCCAGCTGGTGATCAGGTCACAGTCGATCCTTGCCAGGTCCGTCAACATTCTTTCGTGGAGATGATCATGAAATATTTTCTAGTCATTCTCTCCCTTTCACTGATTCAAGAAGGTAAGTGATCAGTTTCTGGCTAAAGAATGTGCTCAAGTAATCCTTAATTGTTTAGAGGACTAAGCCTGCCCAGGTAAAGTGTGGTTTGGTAAATTGACAGGCTTGACATGACCTTAACAGTGTTGACTGGGCCCTTCAACTCCTACCCATCCCATCATGAAAACCTGAGCCCATGGTTATAAAAACATTTTTTTTTTTTTTTTTTTCACTCAGCTGAGCTAAAGTTTTCTCTGCTAATAAACATAAAAATGACAACAATAATTGGCATTTTCATATTTATTAACAGAAAAATTTTCACACTCTTTAGCAAGAAACAAATTTGGAATTGTTAGTAATTTGAGATTTATTAGCACAATAAATTCCATGCTCAGCTGAGATGAGCATGACAAAAAGTTTTATAACCTCGGGGCAGGTAGGCCAAGAGGTTAGCGCTTCCAACTTTGAATCAGATAGTCCCGGGTTCAGACCCCACTCTCCCCCCCCCCCCCCCCCCCCCACCCCTTCTGGAGGCAGAATTCATTTCAAGTCTATACAACACACACTCCAATGCACAACAGAGCCTTGTATTGTCACAATTCCATTGTCTCAATATGATTTAAATAATGCTTAAAGGGACATAAAAGACTAGATCATCACCAGTCCTAAAGCTCTGATACATAGTTGGTGCTAATATTATTGATTTATTTACAGAGATGATAGGCGTAACTCTCAGCTTCTGAAAGTAGACATATTGCTCCAAGGGCCTACATATCACATCATATTTACTGACAGCCAGGAAGTCCCGCCACCTTTTATGATTGACAATCATTCTGAAGTGCCAATTGTTTATTTCCAAACAAAGACACATGAAGAAAGGCTGAGAACTACAATTAAACCTCATACCTCATGTAAGTAGCACTATATTTGTCACATTAAAATTTGAACCCAACTTTTAATATACTTGGGACAGAATCAAGATTTGTCCAGAAAATAGTTCTTGACATTTCATGTGGATCATCTCCTGCAAATACCTAGTGCACACAGCAGATCTGTTACTGGAAAGTTTTACACACAGGAGTAATATTGCACAACAGTATTTATGTGACTAGCAGGTCAAGCAATTGTCCCACCTTCCATGTTCATCCGACCTAAGACTCTGTGATTTTTTCTCTTTCCTTTGCTGAAAAAAAAAAATTCAAGCTGGGCATCACTACAATTCCAGAAGTGCCCTTGGTAGCGTGGTGTATCAGTGCCTGCATAGTATACCAAGGGGAGATTACTCTGTACTCTGTGGCTTTCAGAGCATGGCTAGCCCAGCTGGAAAAGTTTGTTTCTGTTAAGGGTGAATATTTTAAGGGACTGGTGTAAGAAATGTGCTTAAATACAGGTTTTCCTTAATTTTATATGGACAGTCTCAAAATTTTCTGAATTTTCCTCGTAGTAATATAAGTTTTATTTGTTCTTTTTAAACAAAATTAAAAACTGCATAAAGTATATAATATAATTGTGAGATCCTATTTTCATTCCCTGACAACATTTATTTCAGTATCCTATGCATGGGATGAGCCTACACTTGACCCTTACATGACCTTGTCAGTATCCAGTGGAACAACATCTACATACAGCCTCAATATACTGGGAGAGGCTGAACAACTGACCTATCAGAATTTCATCTATATATTAGCCACATCCACTTTCCAAAGGTATGTGTCCATATTTAACTTAAATATTTGGATAGACATGCCTGAGAAAACAGTGTAGAGCCAGATCAAACTGCTCCTTTATGTAGATCTAGATCTGGGTCAGCATAGTTTTTGATTCTGTCGGCACCTTCTAATCACATCACGAGGGCCCAGTTGTTCAAAACTAACAATGTTAGTTAATGTATCGTTAAAACTATAATCATTAAATATAGTATATACACTAATATTTTTGCTGAAAAAATGTGAGTAGCTTTTGCATTTGCAAAAGCTACTCACATTTTTTCAGCAAAAATACCTGTGAATTAGATATTGTACTATTAGAACAGTTAAAATTTTGACGACTAACGAGCTTGTTAAGCTAAGGATCCTTTGAACAACTGGGCCTAGGTAGTCAAATGGACTTGTCCAAAGTTTGTGCTACTTTTATTTATCCTAGTTAGTAAAATAAACAAGCCTGAGCAAATAGTATAGACCCAGATCAAACTGCTCCTAAAGGATCAATTTCATCAGGGTCTACACTCTGCTCATAGACCTAGAAAATAGAAAAAACTGCTCCAAGAGGAGCAATTTGATCAGGGTAGGGTCTGCCCTGTTGGATAATCAGGGCCCAGTTGTTGAAAGCATTGTTAGCTTAACAAGCTTGTTAATGGTCAAAATGTTAACTATTCTAGTTAGTACAATATCTAATTCACAGGTATTTTTTCTGAAAAATGTGAGTAGCTTTTGCAAATGCAAAAGCAAATGCAAAAGCTACTCACATTTTTTCAGCAAAAAATATTAGCATATAGGCCATATTTAATGATCAAAGTTTAACGATATGTTAACTAATGACATTGTTAGTTTTGAACAACTGGGCCCAGGCTTTTTAGTCACATAACCATGCAGTCAAATGGATGCTTTCAGATTTTACAAGTGCAGTAAAACCTCAGTGAACCGAAAATCGATGACTTGTTTACTGTGGCTTATTCAAGCTTGATTTTTGAGTCCCTAGGAAATTCTTCTGACAGCCCAAGAAAACAAATATTTAGGGATGTTTTAGAAATTTTTCGTATTTTATCATGAAAATGTATGTTGTGTGTACTCATTAGAATCACCTCATTGATGTGATTCTAATGAGTACACTCAACATACTATTATTTTATTGAAGATCGAAAAGACATCCATACATTATTCCCATTTGTCTCCTAACCTGGCACTATGATTAACCCTTAAAGCCCCAGTCACAACAATAGTCGTCTGCCTTGTTATCTGCTTGTGATTTTAAAAGTCATTTTTGCAAACAGTGTGGACCCAGATCAGACTGCTCCTTTTTAGGAGCTGTCTGATCAGGGTCCAAACTGTTTGCCTGTACGCAAAAATAGGTTTGAAAAGTTTGCAAGAATATTTAGCAGACAACATAAACAGACAACATTTTCAGATGCAGACTTTCTTGGCATTTTAAGGGTTAATCCTGATCAGTGCCTTGAACTACCCATGTCTAGAACTTGGGCCTCCGTTTTTTTTTGTTTTTTTTTTCATACTCCATAATTTACATTCAGATGTCAAATGCATAACTTGGGCCTCTCCAAATAGATAACAATCTTATGAATTATGCAATCAGCATAGTTAAGCCTTTGCACACTGTCTGATTAGTGTCTACACTGAACACTAATACAGTATCTGGACTTTAAACATGCCTTTACTAAACAGTATAGACCCTGATCAGACTGTGCAGATACACAAGCTGACCTGGGACTATGCTTATCACCTATTATTTCAATGTTCTATTTGACAAGGCTACTTATTGAACATCATGAGAGATGTTTTTTATAATTTTAGACCTGGTGAGCCCTACTCACAGTTACAGGCTAAAGAGCTTGTATTGGATTGTGAACATGAAAACCATGTGGTGTTCAAGAAAAAGGTGAGCCAGTTCAATCCAGGGGCTGCAAGTTGAGAAAAGGGATCTTATCAGTTAGAGAACAAGTCCAGACCAGTCTGCATGTTCAATCTGATCAAAGTCTTCTTTGTACACTTAACCTTTGTCATGCTGAATAAATTAAGATACCATGCCCACTTCTAATTTTCTGCCAATCCGATTACTTGATCCAAGTTGTTGATACAAATTCAAATACTGAATGGCAAACAGTGCAGATCCAGAGAAGCATATCCAGGTTCAGAAGGACAAGGGTTTAGAATTATTGAATACTGTACAGTATATGGACTAACTGAAAAGACCTTCTGACTGCAGATTGCATACGCTGAAAGGGTTTTTGTTGTCCACATATGACAATAAAGGTTCCTGACTTATATGAAAAATAAAAAGTAAAAATATAGCTTTTGGTTCTTTTGGCCCCGATCCCTTGTGAGTGTGGGCAATATGTTTTACTTTGCATCCAAGTAGCCTTTTCCAGGCCATATGCTCTAAACTGACTAAATGAGTATGAATGTCCGCAATTTATTTATTTTACATCTTATGATGATGATATGTAAAAACTATTGAATTAGTTGACTCAATACTTCCAGAGTTATGGCCTTTGATACAAAATCTATGTTTGATCATATCAGCTAAATAACTGAAGGAGCAGAACTAAATTTGGTGAGATTGTACATATTAGGATGATGATATGTAAAAACTATTGAATTAGTTGACTCAATACTTCCAGAGTTATGGCCTTTGATACAAAATCTATGTTTGATCATATCAGCTAAATAACTGAAGGAGCAGAACTAAATTTGGTGAGATTGTACATATTTGTACATGTTTGATCATATCAGCTAAATAAGTGAAGGAGCAGAACTAAATTTGGTGAGATTGTACATATTTGTACATGTTTGATCATATCAGCTAAATAACTGAAGGAGCAGGACTAAATTTGGTGAGATTGTACATATTAGCTAAATAAGTGAAGGAGCAGGACTAAATTTGGTGAGATTGTACATATTAGCTAAATAAGTGAAGGAGCAGGACTAAATTTGGTGAGATTGTACATATTAGCTAAATAAGTGAAGGAGCAGGACTAAATTTGGTGAGATTGTACATATTAGCTAAATAAGTGAAGGAGCAGGACTAAATTTGGTGAGATTGTACATATTAGCTAAATAAGTGAAGGAGCAGGACTAAATTTGGTGAGATTGTACATATTAGCTAAATAAGTGAAGGAGCAGGACTAAATTTGGTGAGATTGTACATATTAGCTAAATAACTGAAGGAGCAGGACTAAATTTGGTGAGATTGTACATATCAGCTAAATAACTGAAGGAGCAGGACTAAATTTGGTGAGATTGTACATATTAGCTAAATAACTGAAGGAGCAGAACTAAATCTGGTGAGATTGTACATATTAGCTAAATAACTGAAGGAGCAGGACTAAATTTGGTGAGATTGTACATATCAGCTAAATAACTGAAGGAGCAGGACTAAATTTGGTGAGATTGTACATATTAGCTAAATAACTGAAGGAGCATGACTAAATTTGGTGAGATTGTACATATCAGCTAAATAACTGAAGGAGCAGGACTAAATTTGGTGAGATTGTACATATTAGGATGATGATATGGCATGTAAGAAATAAAACATGATGCAGTCCTGGTACGGTTTAAGGCCCTTGGTACAAATCTATGTCAAGGCCATATCTTATACATTGATTAAAGATGCATTACCAAATGCTACTGGATTATACATTTTAGGATCATGGTATGAAGTATGTCAAAAATTGGATCACATGGTGCAATATTTACAAAGTTATGACCCTTGGTTCAGAAAATTTCTATTTGCATCAGTCTGACTTAATAGTTTTTTTTAGCTTGCTTAGTGTTGGTTCCCTGTTTCTCAAAAAACAAGAGAAGAAAATGCATCATGTAGGATGTATGATCTTGTTGAAATAGAGTTGGCACTGAAATTGCATTATGTACCAGAGATGATCTTCATATAAAATGAATTCAAAATGTTATGGATTTCCTATTTAAAGAATTGCTGCATTGGTGACTACTCTAAATTTATTTGTTTGTTTACCCATTCTTTGTTCTTACAGGAAGCTGGTAAAAGATCTCAACTTTGGCGTATGACCCCTAGTGGGATGTTAGAACATGAAGGACATGCTCCACCCATGGATCCCCGTAAAATGTCTTCGTCTGGATCCCGGCATAGACTGGTTCTAGACATAGCAGATATAGCACTGCAACCAGGCAAACCCATTCCCCTAGCCTTGAAGAAAACAGATGAACGTAGAGTTGCTAAACAGACATGGAAGTTTAAGGTAGGTACCTTAATTACTTGATGTATTGGGACAGGATGCATTAAGTAAACAGTGTAGACCCAGATCAGACTGCTCCTATGAGCAGTCTGATATGGTTCTATACTGTTTGCCATTCAGGCAGTAATTTAATGACATCTAAATTTAGTCAAATCAGCAGGGTTTACTACTCTTTGGTCAGATTCAGCAGACGATAAATTGATGATATTTTTTTTCTTATTTTCCCACAAAATAGGCTCAGACATTTCATGCAAATTGTTTTCTGAGGAGACAGTTGCATGCCATGTCAAAGCCTGTTTGCTGGGAAAAAATAAGACCAATATTTCAAATTGACATCTGCTTAACTTTTTACCCAGCATGCTAAGCGTTAAAAGTATTCAGAGAAGCTATGGTAGGGGGGGATGCGTCCTATTAGTAAATTATTATGGTAGTAACATGTGGGCCA
This sequence comes from Anodontia alba, assembly GCA_964016985.1. NCBI lineage: Eukaryota > Metazoa > Mollusca > Bivalvia > Lucinida > Lucinidae > Anodontia > Anodontia alba. The sequence continues at coordinate 84,156,658 of OZ024824.1, forward strand.
TGCCAAGTGAAAAGGTGACTTCACCATGTGCCTGAACAATGAAGGTATAAATGAGCATATCATCACAAAAACATGCCTATATAATTTTGCCCCCCACCCCCCTTAATCCCCACTTTTATATAGTAAAACTGGGGTTTACAGGGGTATACATTATTTTTCCGATTTCTATTCAAAAACATAGATTGTGGGTACTTGTTAGAACTGCCTTATCAAGGTGATTCTAATGAGTACCCACAATCTATGTTTTGAGTGGAAATATGAAAAATATCAGAATTTTTTATCTGAAAATTTTCATTTTTTGGTGGTAAAATTTTCAGTATATTTGAATAGGCCTGTTTTCATAATGTGCAAAACCATTAGCTATTGCAGAACCAACCAATAACAAGCAACTGATCAGGCTAATATGGGCTTTTCTTTTGTGCTTTTCAATGAAATATAGAGATTTCTCAGTGAAATCAAATTCAATATTTTCACTGTTTCAAACAGGGAAAATACAATTTTCGAATATTCTCTGTTTGGGACTACTGCTTTTGTCTTGAAGTCGAATACCTCATGAATTCCGGGTCAAAAGCATTTCCAAAAGGTTTAAAATGTAGTGTAAAGTGGTTAACATTCCGCGTAAGAACAGCTGATGGCATTTATTGCTCTGAAGTAACTCTTTTTCTGCACACGACGTCAGGCAGACTGTCAGCTACTGTGATATTTTCTTTGTGTTGATTTCTTGAGTTGTATTGCTTTTATTTGGCCTCATTTTCTAGGTACCAAAACTATATTTTTTACCCAATATTATGCTCCTGAACATGCTAAACAAGACGGAATTTACGTGAAATGGCTAGGAAAAAAGTTAATTTCCCGATGTAAATGTTGAAGAGTAGTTTTGAAACAGTTTTTTACATTCATTCAAAGTGTTTTCAAAATTTATCTTTCTTTTCATTGTATATAAATAACATTTTACATTTCATTCAGATTGTCTGGAGACAATTTGAATGATGTGTGAAAAAAAATCACTAATTTGTCCTGCTGATTTAGCCAACAGAATGCTGCTAAAGATTAAAACTAATTTATTATGATGAAATTGAGGATTACATTATTTGTTCCAGTGAAAAGAAATTGCATCAGTGTGAATGGATACACATCAAGGGAGGTCACTCTGGCTAACATACATTTACCTCCCTTTTCTACTTTCTACACAAATTAAATTCATTTACTGGAAAGAAAATATAGAAAAAAATCATTACAATGCATCTTTTAAGGTGAAAGGATACACCCAAAATATTTTGCTAACTTTTTGAAAAGGGTGACTACTTTTGCAGACAGGCCAAATGTTGCCTGCCCAGTACACAAAACCTTCCAAAAATGAGGGCTGCTCTTAAAGGAAAGAATTTGCTCCTATAGGAAGCAAATTCTTTAAGAGTAGCTGCCAAAGAGATAGGAGGCAAATATGTCCATGCCAGAGTTATTTCCCTTGGTGGTGTATCTGTCCCCCTTGAAATCATGTATGGTTGTATATGATGAATCATAGTCAATGGGATGTTTTTGTTTTGTTTCTCAGAATGGCATGTTGTGTAATTCTACTGGTAATTTCTGTGTACAGGCCCTGAATGGCATTGAAGGATTTCAAGATGGTAGGTAGAACAGAACTGTTGAAAATGTAAGATAAGAGGGGTGGGGGTGGTGGGGGGGGGGTGGTGGGTGTTGTGGGGAAGGAATGCTTATAACTTGAAAGTGACTAAATTTTGGCTTTATCAGTTTAAAGAAGGATTTTATAAAGAGAATGGCTGTTTAAAGTTATAACAGTTAAGACACAGAAAGGAAGAAGTGTAAGAGTAGGAAAACAATGTTAACCTTAATAATCAGACAAAAGTACCTGAGCAAACAGTGTAGACTCAGATCCAACCTCCTGAGAACAGGGTCATCTGGATATACAATGCTTGCTATTTTGCCATTCCACTGATTAAACACATATCAGGTATATTCTTCCAATATTTGGATTAATATTAAGATATAAGCAGTCTAGGATAGCTATAGTACATGAGACAGAAATGTGTTTTTAAAAACACAGATGTGCTGATAAATTTTTATGTGCACAGATTTGCATGCCCAGGAAAATTGGGACATTTTAACTTTTTAGAATACTTATCCTAAATTTGAACAAGTAAATTTCACTATCTGGGCCCAGTTGTTTAAAGCATTGTTAGCTTAACAAGCTCATTTGTGGTCATAATGTTAACTGTGTTCTAGTAAGTACAATATCGAATTCACAGGTATTTTTGCTAAAAAAATTTGAGTAGCTTTTGCAAATGCAAAAGCCATTCACATTTTCACATTTTTTCAACAAAAATATTAGCGTATATGCCATATTTAATGATTAAAGTTTTGACAATACGTTAACTAACAACATCGTTAGTTTCGAACAATTGGGCCCTGTTTGTCATCCTAAAATCTGCTGGCTGAATGGCAAACAGAACAGACCCTGATCAAACTTTTGTTCTGTGTCTACTCTGTTTGCTCAGGCTTATCTGTCCAAATATTTAGAAATATTTAATATAGTATTGTTTCATTCTGCAAAGTGGAGAAAGCAAAATAAGGTTGAACCTCAGTAACTCGAAACTCTTTGGGACCATGTAAATTTGTTTGAGGTATGGTTAGTTCGAGCCACTGAGGGTTAGTCATAGCACCAGGTCAGGAGGCAAATGGTGATAATTTAGGGATGTTTTTTATATTTTTGAGCTAGAAAATAATTGTATGTTGAGTGTACTCATTAGAATTGCCCCAAAGAGGCAATTCTAATGAGTACACAAAACATATAATATCATGATAAAATACGAAAAGTTCCCTAAATATTTGTTTTCCTGAGCTATTGGAAGAATTTCATAGAGACTAAAAAAGGAGTTCCAATTAACCATGGTAAATGAGCCATCAGTGTGAGCTATTGAGATTCAACTGTATACAAAAAAGCAATTTTCAATGGAAATGAGAAGAGTCAGTCCAGATTGCAAACTCACATGGTATGCTTAAGGGTATCCATGTTTACACATATCTCCTGACAATGTGATATTTTTGGTGATAATTTAATGTATTTTGTTATTTTTGCACTAAACCTTAGACATAGAAAATGAAAGGACATTGAAAAACAATGAATTATAAATCCATCCCAGAAAATCCGATTTTTAGACCCAAATGAAACAAAAATGCAGTATATAAAGATACTGTTATTAAAAGCTATACATAAATGTCTTTTGAAATCATGCTTACACAACATGTATGACTTCAAATATTTCAGGTGCTTTTGCTATGCTAGGTCCAGGGCCAGCTGATCAATCAGATACAAGCTCTATACCCTTACATATGCTCACTTCTAGTCAGAAGCTCCACCCAGGTTCTGGTTGTTTGACAGTCAGAGTCCAGATGGATGGCCCAGTCAGAGTGCTACAGATTGCTGATATTAAACATAGGGTATGAAGTCCTAGCTCTTGATAAGATGTTGTTTTTTTTTTTTTTTTTTTTGTTTTTGTTGTTTTTTTTTTCAGTCAGAAGTTTTTGAATCCTGCTGGCAGTAGAATTCTGCACATGACTTACTGCTATTTTATTGCATAGAACCTTTCATTATCACACTTGCATTGTTTCGGTATGACTTAATTAATGCTTAAAGGGATGTAAGACAACAAATCATCGTCAGTCAAAAGTTTGACATTTTTTCTATTTTCTCTACAAAATATGGACTCATTGAGAGACTTATTATGAGACCCGACAACATAGGTTGTCAAGGTTTAAGAAAAAAATTATCTCGATACCCATCTTATATGGAGATATTGGTGGAGCCTTTATACTTAAGGAGTACGGGTACACTTTCATGAGGGAGTCAACTGACAAATAGTTTTTGTCTCCCTTCTGAAAAGGGGTCTGCTCTAAAAGAAAAGAATTTGCTCCCCTTGGGAGCAAATTCTTTCCTTTTAGAGTAGACCTCATTTCATAGAGGCATAGTATGCTAGAGAGCAAACAGGAAGTGCCAAAAGTTACCTCCCTTGGAGAAAATGGCTGAAAAAAAATACCAAGTGTACTCATTCACCTTAACTTGCTCAAACCGAACTGTTTTGATTACTTTTTTGATTACTTTTATTTGACAAACATCATTTTGACAGAACATTTAGAATGTCATCTCTTTACTTCCCATTATTATTTGACTTTCACCTCCCAGAATAGGTCCTTAACTCATACATAAGCATCAATGGTCCAGAATAGCTTGTTCATACTGACGGTCTTATCAAAATGTTTGCTACAATATCCATAACTATTTGGACACCTTAACACCTTACTATACTATACTTGTCCTAATATTTGAGTAAGTCCATTTTATTACCTGTTGATGTGTCTAAAGCTACAGGATGAGTGGCAAACAGTGTAGACCCTGATCAGATGTCACAGAATGGATCTACATTGTTTGCAAGGGCCTGTTTGTCTCAATAGGGTTATTATGCTAATTTAGCCTTTGTGGTTTGCCCATGAATCCCCCCACACCCAACACATACACACACACACCTTCTTCTTGATGAACTCATTTAACCCATTAAGTGCCAAAATTATGTAATAGCAGAAAATAATTAAAAATGGTGGTCTTAGTTTTTCAAGAAAATAGGCATGGAATTTCATGCATATACAGTCGACTCTCCTTATCTCGAATTCCAAGGGACTCTCTGAAATATTTCGAGATATCTGTACTTCAACATATCAGATTTGCAGAATTGAGGAAAAACTAATTTGATTAACCACATTTAACAAATATATGTGTAATTGGACTCTTGAAGTTAGAGATATATTGAAAATATTGTGGAAAAGAGGAGAAATTGCTCCTCTTTTCCACAATATTTTTACATGTTGTTAGATTTTCATGTTTAGACAGGGACCAGATTTTTACTTCGAGATAAGCTGTTATTCGAGATAAGCGAGGTCGAGATAGCGAGAGTCAACTGTAGTTTTCTTCCTTTATTATTTTTTAAGAAAAAATAGACTTGCCATTTCATGTAAGTCATCACTCTTAGATTATATTTTAATGCCTAACGCTCAGGGTAAAAGTTTCTGCAGATGACATATTGAAATATTTGTATTATTTTTCCTAGAAAATAGGATTTGAAATTTTATGCAAATTGTCTTCATTGGAGACAGTTTTTATGAAATGTCAAAGCCTGTTTTCTTGGAAAAATAAGAAAAATATTACCAAATTGTCATCTGCTGAATTAGCCCAGAGAGTGGTAAAGGTTCAAATGGTGTCTGCTAATATTTAAATATTTGGTGCTCCTTGTTTTAATCTTACAGAAAGTGGTAAAGATTTCAAACCAGGACTTTGAAGACTGGGAAATCTATGAAGAATCACTGAACCAAAAAAGGAAACAGAAAAGAAGGATACCAGCCACCAAGAACATGGAGGTATAAGAAATGATAAATACCATATACGATCTAATTACCGCACTGTGTGCTTAGGTTTTTAGCTCACCTGAGCATAAGCTCAGGGTGAGCTATTGTCATCACCCTATGTCCGTCGTCCGTCGTCGTCCGTTGTCCGTCGTCAACAATTAGTTTGTTAACACTCTAGAGGTCACAGTTTTGACCCAATCTTGATGAAACTTGGTCAGAATGTTTGCCTCTATGAAATCTAGGTCAAGTTCGATACTGGATTACTTGGGGTCAAAAACTAGGTCACCAGGTCAAATCAAAGGAAAAACTTGTTAACACTCTACAGGTCATAATTTTGACCCAATCTTGATGAAACTTGCTCAAAATGTTTGCCTCTATTAAATCTAGGTCAAGTTCGAAACTGGGTCACGTGGGGTCAAAAACTAGGTCACCGGGCCAGATCAGCAGAAAACCTTGTTAACACTCTAGCGGTCACATTTTTGAAGCAATCATCATGAATCTTGCTCAATATATTTGTCTTGATGATTTCTAGGTCAAGATCGAAACTGGGTCACCTGGGGTCAAAAACTAGGTCACCTGGCCAGATCAGCAGAAAACCTTGTTAACACTCTAGCAGTCACATTTTTGAAGCAATCATCATGAATCTTGCTCAATATGTTTGTCCTGATGATTTCTAGGTCAAGTTCGAAACTGGGTCACTTGGGGTCAAAAACTAGGTCACCGGGCCAGACCAGCAGAAAACCTTGTTAACATTCTGGCGGTCACATTTTTGAAGCAATCATCATGAATCTTGCTCATTATGTTTGTCTTGATGAATTCTAGGTCAAGTTCGAAACTGGGTCACCTGGGGTCAAAAACTAGGTCACCTGGCCAGATCAGCAGAAAACCTTGTTAACACTCTAGCAGTCACATTTTTGAAGCAATCATCATGAATCTTGCTCAATATGTTTGTCTTGATGATTTCTAGGTCAAGTTCGAAACTGGGTCACTTGGGGTCAAAAACTAGGTCACCGGGCCAGATCAGCAGAAAACCTTGTTAACACTCTAGCGGTCACATTTTTGAAGCAATCATCATGAATCTTGCTCAATATATTTGTCTTGATGACTTCTAGGTCAAATCTGAAACTGGGTCACCTGGGGTCAAAAACTAGGTCACCTGGCCAGATCAGCAGAAAACCTTGTTAACACTCTAGCAGTCACATTTTTGAAGTAATCATCATGAATCTTGCTCAATATGTTTGTCTTGATGATTTCTAGGTCAAGTTCGAAACTGGGTCACTTGGGGTCAAAAACTAGGTCACTGGGCCAGATCAGTAGAAAACCTTGTTAACACTCTAGCGGTCACATTTTTTAAGCAATCATCATGAATCTTGCTCAATATGTTTGTCTTGATGATTTCTAGGTCAAGTTCGAAACTGGGTCACTTGGGGTCAAAAACTAGGTCACCTGGCCAGATCAGCAGAAAACCTTTTTAACACTCTAGCAGTCACATTTTTGAAGCAATCATCATGAATCTTGCTCAAAATGTTTGTCTTGATGATTTATAGGTCGAGGTCGAAACTGGGTCACTTGGAGTCAAAAACTAGGTCACCAGGCCAAATCAGCAGAAAACCTTGTTAACACTCTAGCGGTCACATTTTTGAAGCAATAATCATGAATCTTGCTCAAAATGTTTGTCTTGATGATTTCTAGGTCAGGTTCGAAACTGGGTCACGTGGTGTCAAAAACTAGGTCACCAGGCCAAACCTGCAGAAAACCTTGTTAACACTCTAGCGGTCACATTTTTGAAGCAATTATCATGAATCTTGCTCAAAATGTTTGTCTTGATGAGTTCTACGATATGTTTGAAACTGGGTCACTTGGGATCAAAAACTAGGTCACCGGGCCAAATCAGCAGAAAACCTTGTTAACACTCTAGCGGTCACATTTTTGAAACAATCATCATGAATCTGGCTCAAAATGTTCTAGGTCAAGTTCAAAACTGGAACACCTGGGGTCAAAAACTAGGTCACCTGGCCAAATAAGCGTAAAATCTTGTTATCACTAGCGGTCACATTTTTCAAGCAATCATCATGAATCTTGCACAAAATGTTTGTCTTGATGAGTTCTAGGTCAAGTTCGAAACTGGGTCGCTTGGTATCAAAAACTAGGTCACCGGGCCATTTCAGCAGAAAACTTTGTTATAATCATTTTGAACTTTGATCAGAATGTTTGCCTTGATCAGTTCTAGATCAGGCTCTCAAAGTGCTATGTTGCTCAGGTGAGCGTTACAGGGCCATCATGGCCCTCTTGTTTCAAAAATACTTGTACTCAGAAAACTTGTAAAATATTGTCCTAGCCATACTAAGGGTACACTTTAAATAACAAAAAAAGATCAGTGAAGGACAGTGGTGCTTATGTGATGTTTTTGTGTGTGTGTGTGTGTGTGTGTGTGTGTGTGTGTGTGTGTGTGTGTGTGTGTGTGTGTGTGTGTGTGTGTGTGTGTGTGTGTGTGTTTTTTGCTGATTTCTTTGTAAAAGCATATGTTATGGGTACTTATTTGAATTGGGTCGACAAGCTGATGCAATTCAAATGGGTACCCACAACATATGCCTTTATAAAGAAGTAGACAAACAGTATATGGCTGTAATCTAGGACTACAGAATTGCTTGACTGTGCACTTATAGGGGTATTTGTGGTAATTAGGGTGAATACTGTATAAATGTTCTAGGTCATACATGTAACAGAATCTACAAAATATCATCTGGGCCACTGGAAGTGAAAAAGTGCCTTTGAAGATCCACAAAATGCACAGATTCAGATAATCCTGCACATGTGCAAAGTAGCATCCAGGCCTTTGCTGTCCATACAGGCATTATGTAGTATCCAGTGATTCTGTTAGCGGACAGGGAAGGGTCTGATCAGACTGCGCCGAAGAGCAGGCTGATGTGGGACTTCACTGTCTGCATGTGCTTGAAGACACATTTTTGCATGGTGCAGCCCATTTGCAGAATGCAAAAAGCCTGTACTAGCTTCCCCACCAACCATGCAGTCTGATCATAACCTTTACTGTTCATACTTTGGTTTCAGCAGAGTCCAGATATTGTTTGTACAGGCAATGCCTTGCCCTCTCTGGACTACAAGGATCTGCTGATAGACAGCACCTCTAGACATATTTAAACAATTACAAAAATAAAAAAAAAGTGAGATTTGTGGAAACATAATATGAGAGATTTCAGTTTTTCTTGTAAATACTATTTTATAAAAATAAATAATAAAATGATAAAAATATTTAAGAGATTGGTTGAATAGCTTGATTTTGAAATTAAAGGAGTGTTAACATTTTGCCTTGCACAACTAAATAAACAGTCAAGTGTTGCAGTGCTTAAATTGGAATTCTCTGAGTCTGCAAGAGACCGATGAAAGATATGTAGCAGATTTTTAGAGTACTTATTTTAAATCCTTTGTTGTTGATTTCGTCTTTAACAAACAGATGGAAAATTAAGCAGTTTGTATGGTTTTTATTGTTAATATAACAGATGTAATGTCTTTTTACATGTTATGTATCAGGGCCCAGTTGTTCAAAGTGTCGTTAGCTTAACAAGCTCGTTAGTGGTCAAAATGTTAACTGTTCCCGTAAGTACAATATCTAATTCACAGGTATTTTTGTCAAAAAAAATGTGAGTATGTATATGCCATATTCAATGATTAAAGTTTTAATGATACGTTGAATAATGACATTGTTAGTTTTGAACAACTTGGCCCAGGATGTGAAACATATTCTGTTTTATAGTCAGTTTACTTAAAAATTTATAAAAGTAAGCAAAGCCCAAGATAAGGCACTTTTTCAACCAAAATATATTGATATTTTTCTTATTTCTCCACAAAAATCAGTGAGGTGCTTCTAATGAGTACCATCAACATAGGTTTCATGAAGAAACCCTTGTCCTGCTGAACCAGGATATACCCTGCCTTTGCACTGTTTGCCATTAAATATATGAACTTATAGCAATAGTCGGGATCAAGCAATCAGATTGGCTGAAAATTAGATGTGGGCATGGCATCTTAATTTATTCAGCATGACAAGGGTTAAAAGTATTGGTACTTCTTGGTTGAAAAAAAAAAAAGTTGCCTTATCTGGAAGTATGCATTGCATCCCCCTGTTTAAGATGCATGAAAAAAGAGAAAGTAGGAAGAGAGATCATTTTGAACATTTGCTGGTCTGACAAAGGTCTAAACTTCTCACCAGTTGTATACATTACCCAAAGATTCTGTAAGAAAACTGCAAATGCACTGATCTTGCTGCAAGTATTTGCAAGATGATCTAGGACCTCAGTGTTTGGATATGCTTGACATTTTTCAGATGGTCTACTGAGTTGTGTTAAATGGCTTAAAATTTCAAACACTAACTTCACATTTTTTTTTGTGTGTGCTAAAATACCTATTTTTATACCCCCCACCCCCTCGCCTGCAGACTGTGTTTATAGGAGGGTATACTGTTTTCATTTTGTCCCTCTGTCTGGCCATAACACTGCTTTTTTTAGGGGGAGGGGGGAGGGAGTGGGGTCTAGGGGGAATCTAATAAGCCAAACTGCCATACTTTTTGACACTTTTTTTTTCTTTTTCTTGTTTCTATGCATTTTTCACATTTGGAAAGGCAAACAGTGTAGATACTACTCAGACTGCTCCTTCAGATGCAGTCTTGAAGGAGCAGTCTGATCAAGGTATGCACTGTTTGCTTATGGCATTTTGTCAGTAATGGTGGTGTATGAAATTAGGGATGATTACCATAGTAACGATGTTTTCCAGCTGTCTCTGAATCTGAAAGGTGGTTTGGGTATCTCCCTGGTGAACCAGATACCAGAAGAAATTCTATATGTCTCCTTAAAGAACATCACATTATTCTACCTTGCTGGCAAAAGAGGTATCACTATGGAGATGAGTGTTGCTCACATACAGGTAAGAGATCAAATGAAGAAATGAAATACCGTGTAATTAGGTCCAACACGGTATTGTTTGTTTGTGTTGAGGTTTTACGGCCCAGTCAACCCGACATGACCCCATTGGGTTGACTGGGCCGTAAAACCTCAACACAAACAAACAATACCGTGTTGGACCTAATTACTGCACTGTGCACTTAGGTTTTTTTAAAAATACTCGGAAAACTTGAGTGAAATATGTACCTGCCTATACTAAGGGTACACTTTAAAAGAAGATCAGCAAATGACTTTTTGTATTGACTTTTAAAGAAGATCAGCGAAGGACTTTTTGTGTTTGATTTCTTTTTTTCTGATTTTCTTTATAAAAACATATGTTGTGGGTACTCATTTGAATTGCATCGACAAGTCGATGCAATTCAAATGGGTACCCACAACATATACCTTAATAAGAATCAAACAAAAAGTACAGGAGCTGTAATCTGAAGATCAAGGAATTGCTTGACTGTGCGCTTGTAGGGGTATGTGCTGTGATTAGGTTGAATATGGTGATATATTCATTCTGAGTTTTGGATACCTTAACTTCCTACTAAACCTGTCCTTAAATTTGAACAAGTCCATTTTACTACCTGATGATGTGTATAAAAACTACTAGATGAGTGGCAAACATTGTAGTGCTGGATCAGGTGCAGCATTTTAGCAGTTTTTGATCTTTGTCTACACTGGATTATGTATGGACAACCAAGGATCCCAGTCTTGTAAGGCAGACAGTAAACCGGGATACACAGGACAATCTGACATTTTGCAGGGGGCACATCTCAAAAGTATATTTTCTTGTGCTGATGCTCTGATTACTCATTTTTCATCTAGTCATATTTGTCATCTAAGGAAATAAAAAATTAAGCAAATAAAAACAGTGTTGAACTGATATCATTAAACTGTTTTGCTCATAGTTTTAAGTATGGTAAATGTTTAGAAATTTTGAACAGTAAAATCTTAATTTCAGATCAGAAAAGCGTAAATAATTCTTTGAAGGAAGTTAACAGTTTTGCAAAGGGAGGCAGTTTAATTGCAAAATTAGCAACTTCCCTCTTTTAATTGCCTCCCTTTGCAGAACTGTGACTTCCCTCCATTGCAAAGAGTAATAACTGTAGGTCTAATTATTATTATTATAGCCCCGCTTTAAAAAAGTGGGGCTATATTGGATTTGCCATGTCCTTCCGTGATTCCATGACTCCGTGAATCCATGACTGCAAAATTAAAATTCATTTTGCTTAATAACTTTTATGTTTGTGATCCTACTTCAATGAAACTTATACTACACTTGAGCTCTGAGGTAAGTAAGATGTAGTCGCAGAATAGTGGTCAAGGGCCCATAACTCTTGGAGTTATGTCCCTTGTTAGGTTTTCAAAATTTAAAATGCATTTTGCTTAATAACTTTTATGTTTGTGGTCCTACTTCAATGAAACTAATACCACGCTTGGTCTCTGAAGTAAGGAAGGTATAATGGCAGAATGGTGGCCAAGGGCCCATACTTCTTGGAGTTCTGTCCCTTGATAGTTTTCAAATTTTGCCATTCTTGAAAATTTTCGTAACAGATTTCTCAGGAACTATGAAAGCTAGAAAGCTGAAAGTTTGTATAAACATGGACAATGACGGATGTATTGTGTATACCCGAATAGGGACCAAGGATCCATAACTCTTGGAGTTATGTCCCTTTTTAAGTTTTCAGTAACTTATGTTTGTGGTGCTACTTCAATGAAACTTATACCACACTTGGTCTCTAAGGTAAGGAAGATGTAGTGGCAGAATGGTGGCCAAGGGCCCATAACTCTTGGAGTTATGTCCCTTCATAGGTTTTCAAATTTTGCCATTCTTGAAAATTTCATAACAGATTTCTAAGGAACTATGAAAGCTAGAAAGCTGAAAGCTCGTATCAACATGAACAATATCTGGATGTATTGTATACAGGAATAGGGGCCAAGGGTTCATAGTTCTTGGAGTTATATCCCTTGGTATGTTTTCAGAAAATTAAAATGCATTTTGCTGAATAACTTTTATGTTTGTGGTCCTACTTCGATAGAACTTATACCACACTTGGGGGCTTTGAAAAAGTGGTACATGCATGGACAGTGGGTTGATGTATCATGTATACAGGAATCTGGGCCAAGGGCCCATAACTCATGGATTAAATTCCCTTGATAGGTTTTCGGATGCCATGTTACCATGTCCTACAGTGGTGATACCTTGTAAGGATGAATTCAAAATATTTCAACACTATATGTATTTCTCCTCCGATAGAGATGCAGTGGGGCTATAGTCAGATTCTCTGACAGCTCTAGTTTTTTCTGTTCTAATTGTTTTAACATTTATTGTACAAATAAACTTGTATGAGTAACATTGTCTACAATGTCATTATGCCATTCCATATATCGTCATTGCAGAGTCAAATAGTCGTATTTAAGATCCTTAACTTTTCAGAAGAAAGAAAAAAACTTTTGCTAGATATGACCAATATTGACGAAATTTGGACAGAATTGTATTTAGTGACATCCACATTCACTGCTATAGCTATTCTAATCTTACTGATGAGAATTCATACCATCTCTTGACTAAATCACTTGAGTTATAACATTTTGATACATTTTTCTCTGGACTTACGACATTTAAATGCTTAGAATGCATCAAGACTTCGTATCTCGGAAGAGAGACTATGCAAACTATACAAAAATATTGTCTGAATGCTCGTAACTCAAGGTCTAAGGGGGTTCTAATTGGCCTAGAGGTACAAGAATTTAAGAGAAGGCGTGCTGAATATCAGATATTCCCACATTGCCAAAATGTCGTTTTGGCAAAAAATGGAGTTATGAGGTTTTGACTCTGCAACGACGATATACTGCTGTGACACATTTTTGGTTAGTAACATGACCATAACATCATAGCATTTCCAATAAACATTTTTAAGCAGCATTTGCTATAAAATCACTCTTAAAATGTTCCATATCATATTGTTGGTTTGATTTGTATATCTGTGAACCCTGAAAGTACCTTCCAAAGCTGAGGGAGACAAATTCTAAAATACATTTATATTATTTTTCCATGAAAATAAGGCTTGATGTTTCATGTGAATTGTCTGCTGAGCAGACAATTTACATGAAACATAAAGCATTATTTTCTTAGAAATGGCAGATGATTCACACAAAAATCAAGCCTTATTTGTTTGGAAAAACAACCCAAAAATATTAGAATGTCATTTTCCGTTGTTATGGCTGGTGCTTGAAGGGTTATATCTAGTGCATATCTATGTCTCTTATAGGCTGATAATCAGTTGTTTGGTACTCAGAGACCTATCATGCTATATGTGACACCAACATCAAAGCGAGATGTTCCTGATAACACTCCTGCTCTTCACATAGCAGCTCATAAAGTCCCCAATGCTAACTGGAATGCTGAAATATTCAAGGTTTGTCCATTACTTATTTTCCTACTATAGTGAATTCTTGTTCCTTGTTATGACGACAGCATTTTTTGCTAAAGATGTTGCCATTTAAATGAATTTGCTGTTGTACAGAATACTTAATGAGCAGATTGATATGTAAGAAAGGTCTTATTTTGTTACTGAGGCAATTCCAACAAATATCCAAAATACATGTTCCTTTAAAGTATTAGATACAATATTCTCGCATAATTTGTGACTAATTGTTACCTCTAAAGCGAAGATTTCCTGACAGTCAAATTGTCATTATAGAATGACTCTTAATCCATTAGGTTTCTCACCGCTGTGATTCGAGCCTTGCTCGGGTCGCATGTGGGAAAGCCAAGTTCTGCTTACGGATGGTCAGGTGGTTTTTCCCCAGGTTCTCCGGTTTTTGCCAACCTTTGATGAATGATCGGCTCAATATAAGTGAAAGGGCTGTAAAACCCAAAATCAAAAAAAAAAAAAAATCATTATAAGGAATTTTGTTGTTGTATCGTGTGTCGGTATTAAGAGGGTTGTCTGTAGTAATATTTGAAAATTTTACTTCATTTTATTTAATTGCAGCATGGAATAATTAAAAGGAGTGATTTTCTGTGATGTTCTTGACAGATTGGTTCCATAGCGCATCACAGTCTGTGTTATTATGTCTCCCCCCTTTAGGGTTGGGAGACATATTGTTCCCCACCCCCCCGGTGTCTGTCTGTCTGTCACTCGTGTCCACTCTATAACTTGAAAACCGTTCAAGCTGTCTTCATGAAACTTCATATAAATATCAGTCAACATTGGACAATGTGCATAGCACAAGAACCATAACTCTTGCATTTATACTTTTTGAGTTATTTCCCTTGGACTCTGTCACAAAATCATGTCCGCTCTCTAACTTGAAAACCGTTCAAGCTATCTTCACAAAACTTCATATATATCAGTCAACATTAGACGACATGCAGAGTGCAAGAATCATAACTCTTGCATTTATACTTTTTGAGTTGTTTCCCTTGGATTCTGTCACAAAATAGTGTCCGCTCTATAACTTGAAAACCGTTCAAGCTATCTTCACGAAACTTCATATAAATATCAGTCAACATTAGACGACATGCAGAGTGCAAGAATCATAACTCTTGCATTTATACTTTTTAATTTATTTCCCTTGGACTCAGTCACAAAATCCTGTCCGCTCTATAACTTGAAAACCGTTCAAGCTAACTTCACGAAACTTCATATAAATATCAATCAGTTAGACAATGTGCAGAGGGCAAGAACCATAACTCTTGCATTTATACTTTTTTGCGTTATTTCCCTTGAACTCTTTCACAAAATCATGTCCGCTTTATAACTTGAAAACCATTCACGCTGTCTTCCATCTTATCATATAATTATCAATCAACAATAGGCGACATGCAAAGCGCAAGAACCATAACTCTTGCTTTTATACTTTTGTAGTTATTTCCCTTGGACTCTGTCTTAAAATCGTGTCCACTCTATAACTTGAAAACTGTTCAAGCTATCTTCAAGAAAATTCATATAAATATCAATCAACATTAGATGACATGCAGAGCACAAGAACCATAACTCTTGCTTTTATACTTTTTGAGTTATTTCCCTTGGACTCTGTCATAAAATCATGTCAGCTCTATAACTTGAAAACCGTTCAGGCTAGCTTCACAAAACTTCATATAAATATCAATCAACATGAGACGACATGCGGAATCCAAGAACCACAACTCTTGCATTTATATTATTTCCCTTGAAACTTTTTCCATCATAAAAAAAATGTGTTTGCTCTATAACTTGAAAACTGTTCAAGAAATCTTCACAAAATTTTATATGAATATCAATGAACATTAGATGATGTGCAAAGCGCAAGAACCATAACACTTTCATTTTTAATTTTTTTAGTTATTTCCCTTGGAATCTCATTAGTTAATATAAATGTTCGCTGAATGTACAATACAATATGACACTAAAAAGGGGGGAGACATCTATGTTTTTATAGAAAAACAAATTCTAGTTACACTACTGGGATACTTGTCTGGATGTAATGATTTTGTTTGCCATAATTGTGATTCTGCTGGTCATGAACTGTTTGATGGCTGGATTCTACCATCTATGTTGTGCAGAGTAAATGGTCAGAAGTTACTTTCCTTTGAGGTTTGAATGTTTTTATGATGTTACACCATCCCTGTAGAAAGAAAATCTCCATTCTGTCAATAAATTGTCCCGATGTAAATACAAATCACAGTATTTTCCCTTTTTAGGAGCATTTTCCTTTCTACATTTCCAGCTTTCATGACATCCTGATCTTGATCACCAGACAAAATCTGTTACAGGGTCATGATTGTAGATTTAACCCTTAAAGGGCCATTCAAAATTATAGCAGATATCCTAAAGTTTTCTGTATTTTTCTGAGAAAATAAGGCTTGACATTTCATGAATCATCTGCCTATCATCTGCTATGCAGACGATTCCCATTAAAGGCCAAGTCTTTTATTTCTGAAAATTCAAAAGAAAAGGTTATTTGCTACTGTTGTGACTGACATTTTAAGGGTTAACATGATTTTCAAACAAAGGAGGCCCTTTTTCTGATTGGTTTGTTGAATTATTTTAGCATCTTGTGATATCAATGAAGAAGCTGACAGTGCAGCTAGAGGAGAAGTTGCTATGGAAACTCATACAGTTCAGAGGTTACAGCCAATCAGATCCAAGTATACAGAAGATGGAAGATAACAGCAGTGACTTGCAGAAGTAAGCGCAGTAACATATTAATGGGAATAGATACTATCTCAGGGAATGTCAGTCTGTCAGAATGTTTGCCTCCTGTCTGATAAAACCAGACTTCCTGCATGAAAGTCAAGGTCAAAGGTAAATTTTGTACAAACTGCCTGTATAACTGTGGGAGTAGTGCATCTCCAGCTTATAACTTTTTTGGTTTGATGGCATTCTGAAATAATTTAGCAGATATGTACCTCCACAACAAAGTCGTCATTGGCATATACATAAAATGTAGTCCTTACCTTGAATATCAAGGTCTCATTATGTTGCACCCATGTCTGGCTCGTAACTTTATCAACTGTATAAATGTATTTTGAAATAACTGAACACAAAAACACGGGACCTAACCAGGGGTAAGAGAAAAAAAACCAACACTTCGAGGAATTTGATACTTCCACTTACAGCTCTTGTTTTATATATGGAGTATGTGTTTCCCTTCCGTGAGCCACATCTTGCATAAAGGCGGCCCATGGTGAATGGAGAAAGTTCTAAGTTGAAAGTTTCAGCTTCTTTTTTCATAAGGAGAACTGATTTAATGGAAAAGTATTTGCTAATGGTTCTCAAAGATGGCTACCATAATAACCCTAAGTATTGAGCCTATCTGCCTTTGCAAACAGTTTAGACCCAGATCAGATGCCACAGAATACGGCATCTGATCAGGGTCCCCACTGTTTGCCATATATACAGCAATATTTTAGACACATCAAGAGGTAGTAGAATGGACTGTATCAAATTTTAGGACAAGTATGATAAGGAGTTAAAGTGTCCCAATCCTTAGGGTAAATATGAGACTCTAAAAAGGAAGCTGGGTAAAAATTCTTTCCCTTAACAGTAGTCCCTGTTAGAAGTGAGGCAAATACTTTCCAGTCAGGGTGATCACCCTTGAAAGTGTTTCCATTTATTTTAAAGCATATTCAAACAGCAAAGGCCCAGATCAACATGCACATCTAAGCAATCTGACCATGCTTTTGCCATTCACTGATTGAACCTATGGATTTTATGGCATCTTCTGGCAAATAGCAATGACCCTGATGAGACTGCATAAATGCGCAGGTTGCTCTTTGTTACTTGCTTATACACCAAGCCCCGAGGTAACAAAACTATTTTCATGCTCAACTTAGCTGAGCATGAAATTTGTCCTGCTAATAAGTCTCAAATTCCTAACAATTCCAAATCTCTCTTGCTAAACATAGCTGAGCAGGAAAATTTCTCTGCTAATAAATATGAAACTGTCAACTGTTGTTGGCATTTTCATATTTATTAGCAGAGAAAATTTTATGCTCAGCTGTTGAGAATGAAAAAAGTATTATAACCTCGGGGCCTGGTAGATTTTCTATCATTATTTACAAGGCAGACAAATTGTGACTTCCTGTTTGCTTTCCTGCACAACATGCCCCTTCTGGAAAGTCTATCCATTACCCTTTAGCATGCTTGGTTGACAGGTCTAATATTCTGTAATAACCCTAAGTATTAGGACAGACAGGCCTGAGCAAATAGTGTAGACCTAGGTGAGACATCACAGAATGCAGCTTCTGATCAGGCTTGAACCTATTTGCCACTCATCCAGCAGTTTTTAAACAAGTCAATAGGTTGTCAAATGAACTTGTTTAAAATTTAGGACAAGTATGGTAAAGAGTTAAGTTGTACAAAAAGTATATATATTTTATTATTTCTGCATGAAAATGTATATTGTGTGTTCTCATTAGAAGGCCTCACAGAGTTACTTCTGATGAGTGCCCACAACATATGTTTTCATGCTGAAATAAGATTTTTATCTGATATTCCCTCTTATCTGGAGCTGTGGTCCCACTATTTAGCCTTTACCATTCTCTGGGCTAATTCAGCAGACAACAAATTGATTAAAGTTTTCTTATTTCTCCCATTCTCCAATTTGGGCTAATTTAGTAGATGACAGATTGATTATATTTTTCTTATTTCTCCCAGAAAATGGGATTTGACATTTCATGCAAATTGTCTCCAATGGAGAAAATTTGCATGAAATGTAAAACTTTTTTTTTTGTGAGAAAAATAAGAAAAAAATTCAATATGTCATCTGCTGAAATTGAACCCAGCATGCTAATCACAGGCAAGAAAAAGAAAAGGTCACAAATTATAAATAACATCTATTGAAAAAACCGACTACATTTTGTTTTCTGAAAAAAAAAATAAGAAAAATAATTCAATATGTCATCTGCTGAAATTTAAACCAGCATGCTAAGCATTAGAATAATTATACACTACAACCTATTTATAACACAGTTCCTTATAACACGGTTTGGGATATAACACAGTTCAAAGGTGGATCCCAAAAATGTATAGATTATATTGAAAAATGACCATAAATGACCCAAAAAAATTTATAGATTATATTGAAAAATGACCATAAATGACCCCAAAAATGTATAGATTATATTGAAAAATGACCATAAATGGTCATTTTTCAATACAATCTATACATTTTTGTTTGGATATAACACGGTTGTTTAACTAACACAGTCTATGCTATGGACCCCAGCAATAGTGTTATAAAGAGGTTGTGGTGTAATAACACTTGTATCGGATTTCAGAACACTAGCTGCAGCTACATCAGTGAAGTCAAAGAGATATTATTTTGGACAGCTGAAAATCAACAGTTCCCTTATTACCCTGAGTATGATCACAACAGCTCAGTTATCACCAGAACTCCGACAGCTGAAGAAAACCATGTCCATACCACTGATCAGATTTGAGGATGCAAAGGTGGATCTAGGTGAGAAAATATTTGAATTGAACTGATCATGATAAACAGAAATAGACTACTGCCTTAATTAACCCTTATCTTGCCTTTCGCGACAATAGTCGCGCTGGGGGGGTCTGTCAACTCAAAAGCCTGTCATACTTACAATATACCACATGCAACCATTCAGAGCAAGTGTTCCTATACAGGAGTGAACCTACTTTCATACAAACACGCCACTTTTCATTAGATAGTCAGGTGCTGGATTTTACCCACACTAAAAAAGACCGAGAATACCAAATTTCAAGCTGCCATTAATTTCAGCACTCACTTCAACAAATTGATCAGGCTTTTCTGGAAAAAAAGCCCATAACACCTGAATCATTTCCAGTGAGGAAGAAGTAGGAATAACAGTAGAACCTATGTATGTCACTCGTTTCATTCGCAATAGTACACAGTAGGCGCTGGGCTCTTGTAATTTTTTTTTTTTTTTTTTTTTTTTTTTTTAAGTGTCTTAAACGGTTCCCGGTTTACACATGACTGTCACGTGACTTTCTAGTCACGTGACCATCCTTTCTCCGGTAAAATGGCCACCTAGGATCGGCAAATTATACGTGAAAATTTCATGAAAATCGAGGTAAAATTCAGGGGGTAATGACTTCTCAAGTAGAGGTACCCCCTCTTACAGGCCTGATTCATTTTATTTCCGGCAAGAGAAGGGTTAATGTTTGGCATTTAATTTGAATCAACTTCAGATAAGATCATCTGAATACAATGCCCAGCCCTACTTTAATTCAAAATCATATGAGCCAAACTGCATAGAAATCGATCTTATGACATATTCATTCATTGTAGACTCATATCAGTCTAAACATTAGTGCAGTCTGATCAAGATCTACACTGGTTACTAACATATTATTATGTTTGAACTTTAGTGAACAGCATAGACCCTGATCAGACTACAGATTTTTTTTTCACACCCAGATCTGGGTTTGCATGTACATGCAGTTCTAACAAAAACCCACAATCTATGTTTTGAGCAGAAATATGAAAACCACCAGAATTTTTCATCCGAAAGTTTTCATTTTTGGTGGTAAAATTCTCAATCTATTTAAATAGGCATGTTTTCGTAATGTGAATAGGAGTGAATTTAATGACTGCATTTCTTTACAGATCCATTTAGCAGGCAGCATTTGTTTGATACTAGTACCTTCCTCGTAGAAGAAATAACAACACATTATAAAGAGGTATGAGTTTTTCTTGTTTTCTCGTTTGAACATATATCTGCATGTGCTCACAGCATTGACCCATACTTGCCTGCACACCTACATAATGCAAACAATTATTGGAATTGGACTTTGAAGATAGCTGAATAATCATCACTTAAATATTGATAAAAATACATTTTGAATATAAAACTTCATCAATGTTCAAAGCTCCAAACTTCTTCCCATTTCTTTTCAGTTTGTCAGGATAGGAATTAATGAATTTGTGGCACCTTTGTTACATTTTTGTGATTTATTGTGTATTTTGTTAGAGGTTTATATCAGCAAAAGTAAATTTCATGTAAAGAAAACCTGCAATAACAACAAAAAAAAAAAACAAAAAAAACCAACAAGAATCGAAAAAAACTTTTGTTTTCTGTTGTAAATGAAGTTCACTTCATGAAGCTTAAATAGTGCTTGATTGTTTTTCAGGAATTGAAGAGCCAGGCAGCTAAGATTCTTGGATCTGTTGATTTCCTTGGTAACCCACTTGGTCTGTTCAATGATGTCACAGAAGGGGTCAAAGGTCTTATTGAGGAAGGAAATGTTGGTGGACTGGTGAAGAATGTAGCACATGGAGTTTCAAATTCAACAGCCAAGGTATTCATTTGGTAGCATTTGATGTGCAGTGGTAAAAGCAGCATAATTACATTAATTACAGTCGACTCATTATCTCCAAGTCCAAGGGACTTTCTGAAATACTTTGATGATATCTGTACCTGGACATATCAGATTTGTAGAATTGAGAGAAAAATAAATGGAACAACCCCATTTAACAAATATATGCGTAATTTGACTCCTGAAGTTAGAGATATAATGAAAATATTGTGGAAAAGAGGAGATAGCTCTTTAGGAGCAGTTCTCCTCTTTTTCACAATATTTTGTTACTTTTTATTAAATTTCCATGCCAAAACAGGGACCAGATTTTCACTAGGAGATAAGTGGTTATTCGAGGGCAGTTGCTTCCACAGACAGAATCCTGGGTTACTGTAGAATGTATCAGTGGACTGAGTACAAAGACCCTACAGTTGAGACTATGCAGATCACACAGGATGATATGAACCTGTGCTTTTCGCTGTAATATGCTAAAAGATTTGGCTTATTTGTGAAGAGCTAAAGCCCAGATCAAGTTATATACCGTATTCGACCTAATTACCGCACTGTGCGCTTAGGTTTTTCAAAATTACTGGGAACACTCATATGTGATAAAATATGTACCTATACCTATTACGGATACACTATAAAAAGATCAGAAAAGGCCTTATTTGATGATGTTATGCGATTTTTTTTCTGATTTTCTTTATGAAGGCATAATTTGTGGGTACTCATTTGAATTGCATCGACAAGTCGATGCAGTCCAAATGAGAACCCACAACATATGCCTTTATAAAAAAGTAAATAAAAAGTACACTGGCTGTAATAAGACTACTGAATTTCATGAGTGTGCGCTTATAGGGGTATGTGCGGTAATTAGATAGAATACGGTATCCATTCTGTCTCAACAGCGACTTTACTATTTTCTGCTTTATGATGGACAGTGCAAGAAAAGATCCCTTATGCTATATATATATGGTTATGTGGGCAGCAAAGATCAAGCCTGCTCAGTCTTATTAGGGTCTACTGAGTTTGTAGAAGCTCTGCATATTGTAGTCTGTACATGAATAGTGGTGGCCTACTGTGCTTTCAACAGCTTAGAAAGTCGTTCTTTGCTTGACACTTTACACAGAAGCAGTAAATTTGCAAATTTTTGTCATGATTGAACGCAAAACCATTTATCGTAACTACCTATGTATAAAAGGTTTTCTTTGAGTGATTGGGTTTAAAAAAAAATCAAACATTTTCACTTTTTCCAATAGTAAAAATGAAGCCAAATCGTGGAGAAATCTGTAGGGTAGGTCTCTTGGAAGCAGATTTTCAACAAGTTCCATTTGTTCAATTTTTCTGAAATTTTCACATATTGTTGTGAAACATAATGATTTAAATTCAGCAAAGAAAAGTAGAAAATTTTTTGTTAGACAAAACTTCCAAAAAATCACTTTACTATAGAAATTGCATAGGTCAGACCAATTTTTGGCTGTAAATTTAATATTAGTGTAAATATTTGAGAACAAAACACAGAAACAGAAAAGTAGTCTGATAAGATATGGTCAATCAGAACAAAATATTTTGATTTAGAATAAAATGCCAAGCAAAAAACCTCTTTCCAAGAGATGTCGAAAGGACAGTAATTGGTTTTTGTGTTTTCACTTTTTACATATGCCCAAAGAGGTAAGTTTTAAGACTGGTCACATTCTACATTCTGGATCTGCTACAGCCACTCCATAATAATCAGTATCAGACAGGGATAACTTTGGTTTCTGTCTGGAGATAGAGCAACTGAAGAAAGGTATATTATACAGGAAAAATGGAATTTGGGAGATCAAAAGTTTGGCTGTTATATAGAGCTATGGCTGTTATTAGGACCTGGCCATAACTTGAGATTACACTGTTTGTTGGTTAACTACATGGACCCTGACAATACGGGAGATATGAAACCTCCTATGGTCTTTATTGTGTATGTCTATTTCTTTATTTGAATTGGTATGCTTTCAGGGAAGCAACTCTATGTCTCCCTTCTGAAAAGACATCTACTCTACATGGAAAGAATTTGCTCCTAAGAGGAGCAAATTCTTTCCTTTTAGAGTAGATGTCTTTTTATAAGGGGCTTGGTATGCAGAAAAGTTGACTGCATTGTAGAAAATGTCAGAAAATCTACCAGCTATATCCAAGCCTATTAACATTGATCATTGTTATTTCCAGGTTGTAGGATCCCTGTCAGATGGTATTGGTAAGGTTCACTTGGATACCAAACACAACACAAAGAGGGAACAGATCCGTTCCACCACTCATGATAGCGGAAGTGGTCAGTTTGTGTCAGGGATGAAAGGACTTGGTCATGGTATGCTGGGAGGATTTAAAAGTGTTCTTAAACCTTTTGAGGGGGCTAGGAAAGGTGGTGCGGAGGTGTGTATTTTCTGGGATACTAACTTCTAACACCAGTGTATATTACATACATGTATGAACAAACAGAATGTGAAACATAAACATGTATATATGTTCACAAAATGTTACATATACGTGGTTGAAGCTGTCAGTGTTTGTAATTTTGTAACAGTCTTTGAAATACTAAAAAGTCAGTATTTTATTGCTGTAATTTTATGTGTTGTATATTAAAATTTTTTGATGACATTGCTGATATCAGTGGAGTGGGTTTTATTTGTTTAGTGTGTGTCGTTACACTAATTATAATATTTCTTTTCTTTTTTTAAATGAAAAAAAAGGGCAAAATTGTACCATTAGAGTCTTGCTTAGAAGGGCATCTGTTTGTAGTCACTCTCTTTTTCCATCCATCTATCTAGTCATCTGCCTGTCCATTCATATTTTATTTCTTCAAATAATTCAAGATCTCTGTATTTACAGTAAATATATCTCAGAATCTAATAGTTTTGTGGTATTCTGTTCAGAAAGACTCGCCAATGATAGCAATAATCGAGATGTATTGATACACCTCCAAGGGAGATCACTGACCAGAAAGCATTTGCCTCCCTTCTCAAAGAAGGTCTTTAAAGGAAAGAATTTGTTCCCAGAGACTCTGAAAGGAAATAATTTGCTGTCAGTGAAGGCTACTCTTAAAGGAAAGAATTTGCTCCCTCTGGGAGCAATTTTTTTCCTTGAATAATAGACCCTATGAGAACTGATCCATGTATCAGGGAAGCAAACTCTTGTGCTGGAGTGGTCTCCCTTTGGAAAAAGGAGACAGGAGAAAAAAACCTGCAGCTTAGAGTGCTTTCTTTTAGAGATGTATCTATTTACTTAAGCTTGTTTATGAATTTCAAAAAGAAGAACTAAATTTATGATTTGCTTTTTCAGGGTTTTGTTGTTGGTTTATATGAGGGTGTCACAGGGATGGTGACCAAGCCAGTTGTAGGAATACTCGACTTCGCCTCAGGCACGGCCAATGCTATAAGGGATACTAGTCGTAGAAGTTCACACATGCAGCCAGCTCGAGTTAGAGAGCCGAGATGTTGTCATGGTCCTGGAGGATTACTACCAGTCTATTCAGAGAAACAAGCTGGGGCCCAGTCTATTTTGTATATGCTGAATGACCAGAGATACGAAGAAGAATTGTAAGTACTATATTTTCCCAAAATATTTGGACAGATATGTCCATATTTGGCTCATAAAATAGATTGGCTATCAGATGCCTCTGCAACAGAGAAATTAGTAATTTTAGACAGGACTTGAGTAAAACATTCTGTGAAAAGGAAGAAAATTATCACTTATTTAGGAAAACTTAAACCCTTATCATCTGCTTCTTCATCCCCTGATCAGCTACTCCTTCATCCTTCAGTTGCAGTCTGGGCCCAGTTGTTCAAAAGTAACGATGTTGTCAGTTAATGTATCGTGAAAACTTTGATCATTAAATATGGCATATACGCTAATATTTTTGCTGAAAAAATGTGCATAGCTTTTGCATTTGCAAAAGCTACTCTCATTTTTTCAGCAAAAATAGTTGTGAATTAGATATTGTACTAGGACAGTTAACATTTTGACCACGAACAAGCTCGTTAAGCTAACAACGCTTTGAACAACTGGGCCCAGATCTTTTCTGCAGTATTAGTATATGCCATTTTGTCAAACCGTTTGTTCACAAAATGTTCGGACAGTTGCTGTACTTTGATCCTTTAAACACTTTTCGTCATTTTTACTCTAAACATTTAGAGTTTGGACAGACATAGCTAGTAAGCAAACAGTATCATCCCAGTTCAAACAGAGTAGTTTGATCCAGTCTTCTCTGTTTGTCACTGCTGGCACTTTTTACATTACATCAGCTGATACTCAAATGTTTAAAGGTCATTCAAATTTTACCATAAATAAAGAATGAGTTACTAATTTCATAGCTCCTGATAAGGCGCTTTATTCAACCAAAAAGTTTCTATATTTCTTTATTTCTCCACAAAAACATATGTTGTGGGTACTCATTAGAAGTGCCTCACTCTCCACAAAAACATATGTTGTGGATCAGTGAGGCACTTCTAATGAGTACCCACAACATATGTTTTTGTGGAGAATTAAGAAAACTACTTACCTGATACACACTTTTATATACAATGGCTAATTATTTAATTACTTTACATTACTCTGCATTACTTTTTCAGTATAAATTGAGCCATTCATTTAATTGGATTGTACTAGATATACAAACAAAAAAAGGCCCAAACTACCTCATTTCAGGTATAAAAATGACTGGTAATAATGGAAAGCATATCCTTCAAAATAACAACAGTGGCCTAGGGAAGACTTGCATCAGTCTGTACATCCACACAGTCTGGTCAGTCTTCTGACCAGGGCCTTGTTGTTCAAAGTGTTGTTAGCTTAACAAGCTCGTTAAGGGTCATTTCATTAACTGTTTTAGTGGATTCAATATACAATATTCTGATATTTTTCAATGAAAAAATGTGAGTAGCTTTTGCCCTGCAAAAGCTACTCACATTTTTTCAGCAAAAAATTTCAGCATATTTGCATATCACTCGATGTAAATTTTAACGAATCGTTAACTAACGAATCGTCGATATCGTTAGCTTTGAACAACTGGGCCCAGATGTGCTAGCTGATTTTAGTTGCCCCTCAGTCCACATGTAATTTTATAGGGCTATTGCTGTGCTGTGGCTGATAGGGTATTACATGGGGATCAGATCTGTACAAGTTTCCCCTATTGGGCCTCTACCTGTCTATTGTTTATTGACAGTATACTAGATTTTGTTTTGCCCAATCACTTATCAGTGATAGGACTTATTACCTAGACATCTTATTTTCATGTCTTTAACTTCATAAGAGGATTTCATATGGGGTTCTGGTATCCAAGGGCCCTTTTCTGATGTGACACATCATTTTTGTCATTATTTCAGTTTGTCTTTATCTTAATTTTTTTATTTTTTCAGTCTGATTGCCCTGGAGACAGTTCGTGCTAGCAGCAAAGATAGTATCTACGCACTGATCACCAGTATACAGGTGTATTTCCTTCACTCCCTTGAACCCCACCGTGACAGTGTCATACTAAATGTCATGCACAGAGATGTTGCTGTATGTAAAAGTGTTGAAAATGGTATGTTAGTACAAGTCCAGATACAGAGAATATTCAGAAAATAAGTTTTATTATTTTTGCTCCAAAACATATCTTGTGCCTCGGTGAGGTAATTCCAGTAAATATCCACAAGATAAATTTTAGTGCAAAATTGTTTTAAAGTGGTTTATCCAGCAAAAAGCATCTTCCTGTAGCTAATCATCGAATATAAGTTTTTGTGGAAAGAAATTGCTCCATAGTAGTCCATTCCACAAAAAGCAGCTTCTTGCAGATAATGGTTGACTTTATCATCTTATCTGAAGCCAGTTTTTTTTTCCCTTTCAGTATGACCCATGAAACTTCCAATATTGACCCTTTTGAATGTACCAAATGTGGTTGACCTTTTTAGCTCACCTGAGCACGAAGTGCTCAAGGTGACCTATTGTGATTGCTATGTGTCAATTGTCTGTCTGTCTGTCTGTTTTCAACAATTTCTTTTAATGGCCTCTGAACCAGTTGACTCAAAACTTGGTAGGAAGCATCGGGGTGATTTCTAGATCAAAAATAGCTAAAATTGTTGCGATCAGAAATCCAAGATGGCCGCCATGGCAGACATCTTGAAAATCTTCTTTCGCTTCTTCTCCTGAACCAAATGGCCAATTGCCATAAAACTTGGTAGGAAGCATCAGGGTGACCTGCAGATCAAAAATAGCTAAACTCATTCCGATGGGACATCCAAGCTGGCCAGGTGGCGGCCATCTTGAAAATCTATTTTTTGCTTCTTCACCTGAACCAAAAGGCCAAATGACTTGAAACTCAGGGTGACTTGTAGATCAAAAAACAGCTAGAATCGTTCCAATCAGAAATCCAAGATGGTCGCTGTCTATTTTCGCTTCTTCATCTGAACTGAAAGGCAAATTGACATGAAAATTGGTAGGAAGCCATCTTGAAAATCTGTTTTTCGCTTCTTCCCCTGAACCAAAAGGCCAAATGACCCAAAACTTTGTTGGAAGCATTGGGGTGACTTGCAGATAAAAAATAGCTAAAATCGTTCCGATTAGAAATCCAACATGGCCGCCATAACAGCCATCTTGAAAATCTGCTTTCGTTTTTCTCCTGAACCAAAAGGCCTGTTGACTTGAAACTTGGGAGGAAGCATTGCGGTGACTTGTAGATCAAAATTAGCTAAAATCGTTCCAATCAGAAATCCAAGATGGCCGCCGTAACCACCATCTTGAAAATCTATTTTTCACTTCTTCTCCTGAAACGAAGGCCAGTTGACATGAAATTTTGTAAGAAGCATTGGAGTGACTTGTAGATAAAAAAATAGCTAAAATTATTCCGATGGGAAGTCCATTTTTGACTTCTTCTCCTGAAGCAAAAGGCCGATTGACTCCAAACATGGTAGGAAGCATCAGGGTGATTTGTAGATAAATAAGAGCTAAAATTGTTCCGATCAGAATTCCACGATGGCTGCTATCTTGGAAATCTATTTTGCATTTCTTCTCCACAACCTAAAGGCCAGTTTATCTGGTAATCAGGTGAGCGATACAGGGCCATCTTGGCCCTCTTATTGTATTACACCACAACCTCTTTATAACATAATTGCTGGAATCCAAAGTGAAAACCATATTAGCTAAACAACCATGTTGTATCCAAACAAAAAATATATAGATTATATAGAAAAATGACTTTTCTATATAATCTATACATTTTTGTTTGGGTACAATACTTTTGGGTTTCACCTTTAAACCGTCTTATATCTGAACTGTCTTATATTGAACCTTCTTATTATAACATAAAGAGGTTCTAATGTTCACAAGTAAATTTAAAAGTGAGGCCCACTGTAGAGAACAAGCGCAGACATAATTTGTCCACTTCATTTTTAGTAAATGAGCTGCATAACTACAAATAAGAGTGGTATCCAGATAGACATTTTTGTTATTTCTCCACAAAAACATATGTTGTGGTTATTCATTCAAAGTGCCTTGCATAAGTACCACACATTTGTTCTTGTAGAGAAATAAGTAAATTTCAATACTTTCAGGATCAAAAAAACCACCTTGTCAGAATATACACATGTACAAACATCTTTAGATGAACTATACAGCATTAGATGAACTTAAGTGGCCAGGAGTGAAACTTATCTGAGCCTTTTCTGATTTAATAAGATCATTTTAGATACAGACATTTTTTGTGTCTTCATAATATCAACATAAGTCTCTTGGGATAGCTACCTGTAGTAAACTATTATCTTTTGTTTATGTTTAATAGTTAATACAGCAGACGTTAAAAATATTTTCTCTTTTTTTTTTCCAGGAAAATAGAGATTAGTATTTTATGTGAATTGTCTATGGAGAGAGTTCACATGAAATGCTAAGCTCTATTTTCTTCAAAAAAAAAAAAAAAAAAAAGTCACAAATTTTGTGTCTGCAAATTTATAAGAAGGCTAGCAAGGGGTTGACAGAATATTTGTTTTACAGCTGGTAGACACTATGTTGAAATAACAAAGAAAGAAGACTCAGCATCAAGCTCTAGGAGCTCTGAACTGAAGAAACCACAGATAAGATGTGATACACGAATGATTGCTCAAAAGGTTAGCTTTATAATCTTTATACTTTCCTGTCAATTTTTTTAATCAGCATCTTTTATATACTCCAGCAGTGCACCAGGTTCCATGTGTCCATTAATGCTTAGCATGCTGGGTAAAAATTTCAGCAGGCAACATTTTGAAATATTTCTTATTTTTCCCAGAAAACAGGCTTTGATATTTGAGACAATTTGCATGAAATGTCAAAGCCTGTTTTATGGGAAAAATCTAAGGAGACAATTGGCATAAAATGTCAAAGCCTGTTTTCTGCAAAAAATCTAAGGAGACAATCTGCATGAAATGTCAAAGCCTTTTTTTGGGGGGAAAAATATCAATTTGTGGTCTGCTGAATTTGTCCATAGGGTGGTAAAGGTTAAATTGTTGTTGTTGTTTTTTGTTGTTGTTATTTTTTTGTTATTGTTTTGTGAAAGGTAGTTTCTTAAGTTCTGTTTGTGCTAGGAAGCTGTAACATTCAAGCAGTAGGTTGGTTTGTGCATACTACAACACTACAGTAGGCTTCTGTAACTTAACTTTCATGATTGAAAGTACACTGTCAACTTAGATTGCTCTTCCATTGATGTGTATTCTCATATTTTCATTGCAAGAGTCCAGGTCACTGTGTGAGAACTAAGGTCACTGTGGTACAAATAAATTTACAACTCCAGTACGGTTGAAGACTGAAGATTTCAATGGATTTTTTTTTTTTTTTTTTTTTTTTTTTTTTTTTTTTTTTGTATTTGATATTTAAGGCTCCATAGTCCTCAAAAATAAACATTTTTTTTATCCAAGAAAGGTTTGAAAAATTGATATATGGTATTAGTACAATCATAACATGAGGCAAATGACAGCCTGTAAAGTTTCAGTTAGACTCATTCTTGAACTGGATCAAAAATGAAATGTTTTTTATGGTAACATTAATTCAGAGATACAATGAAAAAATCATTTCATTTTTGATCCATTTCAAGAACGAAAGACTAACTCAAATTTTACAAACTGTCAGGTGCCAAATTTTATGATTATATTAATACTATATATCAATTTATTCAACCTTTCTTGAATAATAAAAAGGCTATTTTTGAGGAATATGTAGCCTTTAATTAAGCAAATGGGTACACTTCAAAGAGAACTTAGTTGACAGTTATTACCTCCCTTCATGACTCTCTTCTCAGAGGGCCCTACAGTAGTAGGAAAGAATTTGCCCATAAGGGGAATATTTGCTTTCCTTCAAGAGTAATCCTCTTAGAGTGATTTTTCTTGGCGATAGACATATTCACCTTAACCCTTGTCCTGTTGAACCTTGATATACCCTGCTTTTGCAAACAATGTTGATCCAGATCAGTTGATCTCGATCTGCACTGTTCTTCATTTAGTATGTGAATTTATATCAATAATCTGGATTAAAATCTGATTTGCTGATAATTAGCAATGGATGTGGCATCTTAATTATTCAGCATGACAAGGGTTAATGTCATATGAAATGATTAGTATTATGGAAAACCGAATCAGGAATAATCGCCTTTAAAGGAATCTACTGTCCTTTCGACATCATTCGGAAAGACATTTTTTGCTTGGCGTTTTATATTAAATGAAAATATTTTGTTCTGATTGACCCTATCTTATCAAAACTATTTGTCTTTTCTGTTTCTGTGTTTTGTTCTCAAATATATACCCTAAAATTTAATGTAGGGCCAAAAATTGGTCTGACTAGTGCAATTTCTATAGTAAAGTGTTTTTTGGGGTTTTTTTTCGATGTTTTGTCGAAAAAATATTTCTTACTTTTCTTGGCTGAATTAAAATTATTGATGTTTCACAACAAAATTGTGAAAATTTCAGAAAAATTGAACAAGCGGAACTTGTTGAAAATCTGCCTTCAAATTACCTACCCTACAGATTTCTGCATAATTTGCATTCATTTTTACTGTGGGAAAAAGTGAAAATATTCAATATTTTTAAAATCAATGACTAGAATAAAGCTTTTTGTGCATAAGTAGTTACGACAAATGGTTTTGGATGAAATCATGGTAGAAGTTTGCAAATTTACTTCTGTGTGAAGTGCCAAGCAAAAAATGACTTTCTGAAAGATGTCGAAAACACAGTAACCATTGATATAGGTTTTACTGCACAGGCTACAAGGCCCTCGTTTCCTACAGCATAGCTCAATGTATTTCCAGATACATTGATATTTTTGCTGCAAAAATGTGAGTAGCTTTTGCAATGAAAAAGTAACTCACATTTTTTCAGGAAAAAATATCAGTGTATTTGCCATATTTTGAGATAGAAATTTTAACATCATGCTAGCTAACAATTTGGTTTTGAGCAACTGGGTCTTGATATTCTACTTATTTCTCACACAAAAAAAAAAAATATTTCATTAGAAGTGCTTCAGTGAGTTGCTTCTAATGAGTACCCACATGTTTTCATGGTGAAGTAAGAAAATTATTTTGGGGATACCCCTTTCTTATCTGGAGCTATGTTACAACTTAACTGTGAAGAACTAGAACAGACTGAAGTTTTGAAACCAAGTCCAGCTGAATGAGATATATTTTGACATTTTTTTTTTTTTCTTAAAAAAATAGGATTTGACATTTCATGCAAATTGTCTCCTAAGGAGACAATTTGCATGAAATGTCAAATCCTGTTTTCCAGGAACAATTGGAAAAATATTTCAAAATGTCGTCTGCTGAAACTATTACCCAGGGCCCAGTTGTTCAAAGCTAACGATGTCGTTAGTTAACGATTCGTTAAAATTTACATCGAGTGATACGCAAATATACTGAAATTTTTTGCTGAAAAAATGTGAGTAGCTTTTGCAGTGCAAAAGCTACTCACACTCTTTCAGCGAAAAATATCAGAATATTGTATATTGAATCTGCTAAAACAGTTAACGAAATGACCCTTAACGAGCTCATTAAGCTAACGATGCTTTGAACAACTGGGCCCAGCACACTGAGTGTTAAATTTCTCTTTCTCTTGTTTCAGGTTGCCCAGCAAATATTGTATGCCAAGAACCTGTTTGATGAACAGAAACAAATGCTTCATGCTCTGCCAAATGAGGAAGATGAATTTTAAAGTGGTTAACATTTGCTGTGCTTACCGCAGAACTAGCAGACAGCTAACTTGTGATATTTTACTGAGAAAATAAGGATACTAATTTCATCTGTGGAGATATTCATTTGAATACTTATCTCAGAAAAATAATAATATTTTAAAATAATATCTGTTAATGGAAATGATATTTCCAAGGGAAATAATCTTGACATGGAAGTATTAGCCACCCTTCTCATTGTGAGCTTCTTTTAACCCTTTCACTCCTGATTTTCTGAAATGGATTCTTCCGTTGCAGAATTTGGACACATTGATTGTTGCAAATGAAGGTTTCAGTCAAAAGTCAATAACATGAGACAGCTGCTAATGAGCCATCTCATCTGGATCTACACTGTTTGCAAATGTAGCCTTTTGGGTCTATTGGGCTGAAAGGGTTAAAGGAAATAATTTGCTCCCTTTAGCAGCACTTCCATTTACAAGTAGCCCCCATGTTTGGAAGATTTCAAATACAAGGGAGACAACTTACTGTTTGCAAAAGTTGTCTTCCTTTGCAAAATGGAGGCAGAATCTGTCTGGTGTATTCATTCACCTGAAATTTGGCGCTTGTAGGGTGAATCAAGCAAGGGGTAGTGAGACCAGACTGTACCAAGCAAGACCAGTTCTAATTTAAATTTTTGGACATCATAAATCCCTGCCAGACTTATCCTAAACTGTGAACAGCCATGGTTTTATGGAAATATAAGAAAAATCATCTCAGAATTATCATCAAATACTCCTCCATAACAAGTCTTATAGATAATGTTAGAAAATTACAGGAGTAGTAATGTTGTGTGTATGCTGAGTCATTTTGGTACCTGTTTATGTTGACTATCACATAAAAAAAAGAATGACACTGCCAAGTGTTTATAGTGTAGGATGCAGCTGAAGAGTGTGTCGGTTGACGATGTGCAGATATAAAGTGAAATTGTTTTCTTTTAATCTTTTGGAAAATGGATACACATTCAAGGCAGAAAAATGTCAAAATTGTTTTCTCCCTTCTTAAAAGTGGTTTACTCTAAAAGGAAAAGATTTGCTCCCAATGGGAGCAAATTCTTTCCCTTTAGAATAGACCACTTTTCAGAAGGGTGTTGGTATACAGAAGAGAAACAGGATGTCAGATAAGTTGTCTTGAAAAATGGTGGAAAATCTACCAAGGGTATCCAGTCCTCTTAAGAAAATTAGGCAGATGGCAAATTTTTTTTATTGTTCCTAGAAAATAGGGTTTGACAGTTCTTGCAAATCATTATCAAATTGTAACTTACATGTACATGGCAGCAAAATGTTTCTATTGTTCATGAGTCATCGCGAACGAGAAAAGGCTTACACTTCACACAAAACTCTCACAACAAAACCCATGCTCTCTCTATGTTGATCCATATTTTCAAGTTTGCTCGCGCTCATTTTTATACGCCCGTTTGAAAAACGGGACGTATTATGTTACGGGGTATGGTGTCCGTCCGTCCGTAAACTTTTTCGTTTCCGGCTAACTCCTCCTACAGTTTACATCCGATCAAGCTGAAACTAGGTATATAGTTAGACCATGATGTGGCGCAGCGCATATTGTTTCGAGGTTACAGTCCACCAAATGTTTGCAGAGTTATGCCCCTTAGAAAATTTCTGTAAACTTTTCATTTCCGGTTAACTCCTCGTACATTTTACATCCGATCAAGCTGAAACTTCATATATAGTTAGACCATGATGTGGAGCAGCGCATATTGTTTCGAGGTTACAGTCCACCAAATATTAGCAGAGTTATGCCCCTTTGAAAATTTCAATAGACTTTTCATTTCCGGCTAACTCCTCCTACAGTTTTCATCCGATCAAGCTGAAACTTGGTATATAGTTAGACCATGATGTGGCCCAGCACATATTGTTTCGGGGTTACAGTCCACCAAATGTTAGCAGAGTTATGCCCCTTAGAAAATTTCTGTAAACTTTTCATTTCCGGTTAACTCCTCCTACATTTTACATCCGATCAAGCTGAAACATCATGTATAGTTAGACCATGATGTGGAGCAGCGCATATTGTTTCGAGGTTACAGTCCACCAAATATTAGCAGAGTTATGCCTCTTTGAAAATTTCAGTAGACTTTTCGTTTCCGGCTTACTCCTCCTACAGTTTACATCCGATCAAGCTGAAACTTCATGTATAGTTAGACCATGATGTGGAGCAGCGCATATTATTTCGAGGTTACAGTCCACCAAATATTAGCAGAGTTATACTTCTTTGAAAATTTCGATTTTTAGTTTATGGCTAAATCCTCCTACAGTTTACATCCAATCAAGCTGAAACTTCAAGTACAGTTAGACCATGATGTGGAGCAGCGCGTATTGTTTCGAGGTTACAGTCCACCAAATATTAGCAGAGTTAAACCCCTTCGAAAATGTCTATTAATTTTTTGTTTCCGGCTAAATCCTCCTACAGTTTACATCCAATCAAGCTGAAACTTGATTTGTAGTAAGACCATGATGTGGAGCAGCGCATATTGTTTCAAGGTTACAGTCCACCAAATATTAGCAGAATTAAACCCCTTTGAAAATTTCTATTAATTTTTTGTTTCCAGCTAAATCCTCCTACAGTTTACATCCGATCAAGCTGAAACTTCATAAATACTTACATGATAATGTGGAGCAGCACATATTATTTTTAGGTTACAGTGCACCAAATATTTGCAGATTTATGCCCCTTTGAAAGTTTTTGTAAACTTTTCACAGCATATTGTTTAGAGGTAATAGTGTGCCAAAGGCTCATATGAGCTTATAATATAGCCATGCTTCTGTGGTGTGTCCTCCGTCAGAAAGCACTTCTCCCTAGAAGCAGCAAACTTCTCCCTTTTCTTGGCCAGCTTGGACCCTTAGGTTACAGTTCACCAAATATCAGCAGAGATTATGCCCCAATGAATTTTTTTTATTTTTTTTATTTGTAATTCCACTTACAGTTTATATCCAGAGCACTGAATTATACAGGAGCCAGTTAATGTACTGCATCTTATTACTTGCCACGGGCGTATAATACCCCGCTTGGTGGAGCTCTTGTTTGAAACTATCACAAGACACGAGAAGCCTTCATGCTGCACTATAATTCCTTTGCTTCATGCTTTTCTCAAGCTAGTTCTTCTCACCCAGCTGTGCATGGTGTTGATTAAATTACTATTCATCATTACCACTGATGCCCTTATCTAGGCAGTGCCTCAGTTCATATGCCGATTGATTGTGTTAGGGTTTAACACAAGTCAGCCTTTGTGGGTTATTTTTTGTTGTCTCCCAGAGAAAGGAGATAGTAGAGGAGATGAAAGAGAGGGACAGGGAAATGAATGAAAATGAAGAAACAGAAGAAATAAAAAAAACATTCCCCCTCTATACCCTTACCTGCTGCAAGGATAGCAGGCCTTGCCCAGCTGTAAGCCAATATCAGTTGGACGCCTCGTCGAAGTAATACACAACACCTTTGCCTCGCCCATCCACCCCGAATATGCACTAATCAAATCATTTCTTTCTTGTTATATTTTTAAAGATTGCAAAAAAGAAAAAAGAAATAATCAGGTTCGCAAAGTATTTATTTGAGAGCATTGAAAATTGCCTTTCCATCCGTGAGTGTGCGCCTATTGGCAAAATGACTGCTGTGACCTTGTGATTGTACCTGAATTTGAATATTATTTAAAAATTATCCAATCATACTAGGCCAGATATTTTCAAATGAGGCTACTGATGATAAGTATAGAAATGATTTCATTATAAATACTCAGATATATTCAACTGTCAACAAGGTCAGAATCCTGTTTGATGATTGGTCAACTTTGAGGTCAAATTTTTCAATGATTTACAGAGGGGACATTGTAGGACCTATTTCTAGCTATTCTCAAGGCCATTTCCAACAAAATAAGTGTAAATTTAGCACAAAATATGCATGCGCTTTTTTGCAACAGTTCTATTTACTGTTCCAAACCAAAGGCATGGCCAGTGATGGGAAAATGGCCGACTATCGAGGATGTGTATTGGGTCAGGTAGAACAGCTGATTGATTTTTGACCGATAAAATTTGTCAGCTCCCTTTTTTTCTAACCTGTATAACTTTTTTATTCCTTGGTAGATTTTGATAAATTAAACAATAAACAAAGCTCAACCATCATGATTCATAGTCTCTCACATAAAGGATATAATCTTTTTCATGTTTACTGTTAATCATTTCCACATTCATGATCATGCTTCAGTTGCGCAAGCTCAGGTTTTTTTCTCCACCCTTCAAGCAAATCTCAAGCTGGTTTCACTACAAGTCCACGGAGACTCCTCGCTCAGATGTGATGTGACATTTTGAAATACATTGACCTAAATTGTGAACAATATAAATATTTTGATGGCTGGTTGCTGAGCCAGGACAGCATTTCCTACAAATTGCATGTGCCCCCAGCAAAGACTCAGATCAACCTGCACATCTACATAGTCTGATCAGTCTGTACCATGTCAGGGCACTCTGTGGGAAAGAAATCCAAAGTGTCTTCAAGTGGACATGTCTCCTAAGGACACAATTTTGCATGAAATGTCTGACCCTATTTTCTTGGAAAAATAAATATATTTCAAAATTTTGTCTGCTGTAAGTCTTACCCATAATGTAAAGCATTAATGGAGAGAAAAAGAAAATGCTTCCATTTGGTGCAGATATAAAATAAAACTGTACTTTTTCTTGTGTACTAGTCAGTAGGCTTTAAAAGATTACAGGGCCCAGTTGTTCAAAATTAACCATGTTGTTAGTTAACGATAGTTAAAATTTACATTGAGTGTTACACAAATACACTGAAATTTTTTGCTGAAAAATGTGAGTAGCTAAAGCTACTCACATTTTTTCAGCAAAAAATATCAGAATATTGTATATTGAATCTGCTAAAGCAGTTATGAAATGACCCTTAACGAGCTTGTTAAGCTAACGATGCTTTGAACAACTGGGCCCAGGATTAAAACAAATGCATTTTTTTTTTTTTTTTTTAGTCTACTTAACACCAAAAGTCAGTTCTTTCCACGATTTTGTGATATGTATGTTTAGGCTGTCTCTTGTTATGTGTTTGTCATTATCACTTTACTACATGTATGTGTTTAAATTTGTGGAAGTTTGATTTGCAAATATGAGCCAGGGAACAGTTCGACAGCATTTCCTACAAGATTGCAAGTGCCCCCAGCAAAGACCCAGATCAGCCTGCACATCTACATAGGCTGATTAGTCTTCACCAGGTGAGGGAACTCTGTGGGTAAGAAATCCAAAGTGTCTTCAAGTGGACAGCAGAGACTTGGATCAGATAACTAGGCTCTAATTTGAACATCAATATTTAGTGATGCCATAAAGCGCTAGCATATTTAGTGATGCCGTAAAGTGCTGGCAGATTGGCAAACATTGCAGCATGCAAGAAGCATTTTATAAAAGAGCAAGTTGATCTGGAAGTTGTCCATTTGTTTGCCATATTTACCCAAAGTATTTAGAGAACTGTGTAGACCCCAGTGAGATACAGCAGAATGTGTCATCATATGTGTGTTTACACTGTTTACCACTCATTGAGCAGTTTTACAGGCAATCGGGAGTAAAATTGACTTGTTCAGATTTAAGGACAAATACGGTAAGAAATTAGCCCTTGTCCTGCTGAACATGGATATACCTTTCCTTTGCAAACAGTGTAGCTCCAGATCAATTGGCTTCTGAAGAAGCCAACTGATCTGGATCTGCACTGTTTGTCATTCATTATGTAAATTTTTATCCATAATCTGGATTAAGTGATCTGATTGGCTGAAAATTAGAAGTGGGTGTGGCATCTTAATTTATTCAGCATGGCAAAGGTTAAGGTGTCCGAGTACTTAGGGAAAATACAGTAGACTTACCTTTCTAATTAGCCCTTGTCATACTGGACAAATTGATATGCCACACCCATTTCTAATTGTTAGCCAGTCAGATTGCTTAATCCAGATTGTTGATATAAATTCACATGCATGTACTTAATGGCAAACAGTGCAGATCCAGATTAGTTGACTGCTGATCCAGATTAGTTGACTGCTTCCGAAGCCAACTGATCTGGATATACACTGTTTACAAAGGCACTGTATATATCTGGGTTCAGCAGGACTAGGGTTGATTAGGGTAAACAACAGTGTTCATTTTATATGAAGTGACTGTGTGATACCAGCTGGAGATAAGATTTCTTCATATCATCATATGAGGCTCACTGCAGAGAAAAAGGATCTAACCAACGGAGGTTTTTGAATTCTGAAAATAATTTGGTCAGGTTTTCTGGTTTATGTCTCTTGTGGCCAGAATTTGTCAAGTAAAATGCTGTTATGCTGGAAACTGTGAGTATAATAAGTTATCACAATAAAATTGCATTTAAAATGCAGTCATAACTGCTGTAGATGACATTCTGAAATATTTTACAGACTTTCCAAATTATTTTTTATTATTTTCCAGAGAAAATCATTTCATATGTATTGTCTGATAGGCAGACAATTCACATAAAATGTCATGCCTTAGGCAGACAATTCACACAAAATGACATGCCTTATTTGCAAAATAAAAAAAAATAAAAAAAATATTTGAGTGTCATCTGAGACAACTTTGCATGGCACATACAGATAACCAGTTAAATTTTTACCCAAGGAATCTCTGTACTTTATTTCCAGCTACATGTATTATATATACACTGGTGCTTCATTTTCACACTATCCATTACTACCGTATTTACCTAAATATTCAGACACCTCAACTCCTTACCATATATGTTCTAAAATTTGAACCAGTACAATTCACTACCCGATGTTGTGTCTAAAAGTTGCTGGATGAGTGGCAAACAGTGTAGACCCAAATGAGATGCCGTGTTCTGCGGCGTCTCATCTGGGTCTATACTGTTTGCTCAGGCCTGTCTGTCCGAATACATATGATAAATACGGTATAACACTGTTTTGCATTTCCTGTATTTGACATAATTACCACACGTACCCCTCTAAGCGCACATTTAAGCAATTCAGTAGTATTCAGATTACAATCCTTGTTTTTTATCTACTTATTTATAAAAGCCTATGTTAATGTTACTCGTTTGAATTGCCTGGATGAGTTGAGGCAATTCAAATGAGTACCAAAATATGTGCCTTTATAAAGAAAATCAGAAAAAAATAGGGGCACTGACATAATCAAATAATGCTCTCATGAAGCTCTCAGCTGATCCTTATTAGGTGGATATGTTACTAAGTTTTTACAGCAATATTGAACAGTGCGGTAATTTGATCAAAAAAAGGTAATATTAACAAGTCATATCTCCTAAATATTGATTTCACCATGAATTCTATACATTTAAATATGTAGCTCCAGGTAAGGTGATAATTGTGGTGAAATTTTAGGAGCAGTTGAGCTTAGTACTGCATTGCAAGGTACGATGTTTTGGTGCATAATTAAAACTAATTACTGTGGCTATTCAAGTGAATACCCACAAGATAGGCTTTGATTCACAAATCAAAGCCAAAAAAAAAAAAAAAAATTTTTTTTTTTTTTTTTTTCTTTTTTTTTTTGTTATTTGTGCACCAAAGCCTGGGTTGCCACCATGTCATTATCTTGTGTTGTGGTTTGAACAAACATTGTTGGTTTGTTTGTAAGAAACTTGGTGCAAGCCTTGATTGTGATGACAATGTCTATTTATGTATATATTTGTGTGTTTACTACAAGTATTGATATATATACAAGTGTATATAGTGCAGGTATGTATATAGGTTTGTTTTATCTGTTGTTGATGCTGTTATAAAAGAAAGGAACAATTGTAATAAATCATCCAGATTTTCTTCTGTCATTTTCATTTTATCAGGATCATTCAAATCTAGTCTTGCTTTCATATCACCAAGTAACTAAATATAAAAGCCAAAACTGGGTTTAATTGCTAAGTCAGCCTGTTCAGAATTTTTTTTATTCACGACATAGTATCTGGGAAGTTAAGAATGATTACCGTAAATCCTAGATATTCAGATAGTCATGCATGAGCAAACACTGTAGATCCAGATCAAACTGCTCCTACAGGGAGTAGTTTGATCTGGCTCTACACTGTTTGCTATCGGTCTAGTTTGCCATCTGAGTCTACATTTCTTGACACTCAGTGAGGACTTTACATACATGAATTGGTAGTCAAATGGACTTTTTCATTTTTATCGCACCTGCTTGTAGCAGGGTGCGATATAGGCGTCCGATTTTCCGTCCGTCCGTCAGTCCGTCCGTCCGTCCGTCCGTCCGTCCGTCTGTCAACATTTATGTCGACGTTCGACATTTATGTCAAAGTTAGTATTCTAATCAACTACAAGACTAAACAACCATCAAACCTTGCATGAAACATCTCCCTGACCTCCTGACTTTGCAACATAGGCGTCCGCTTTTCCGTTTGTCTGTCCATTCGTCCGTCCGTCTGTCAACATTTATGTCGATGTTCGACATTTATGTCAAAGTTAGTATTTTAATCAACTACAAGACTAAACAACCATCAAACCTTGCATGAAACATCTCCCTGACCTCCTGACTTTGCGACATAGGTGCCCACTTTTCCATTCGTCTGTCTGTTCGTCTGTCTGTCCGTCCGTCCGTCTCTTAACAGTTCTGTTATGTCGAAGTTCGACATTTATGTCAAAGTTAGTATTCTAATCAACTACAAGACTAAACAGCCATCAAACCTTGTATGAAATATCTCTCTGACCTCCTGACTTTGCAACATAGGTGCCCGCTTTTCCATTCGTCTGTCCGTTCGTCTGTCCGTCTGTCTCTTAACAGTTCTGTTATGTCAAAGTTGGACATTTACGTCAAAGTTAGTATTCTAATCAACTACAATTCTACAACAACCATCATACCTTGCATGACACATCTCCCTGACCTCCTGACTTGGCAGATATGTTGACCCAGTGACCTTGACCTATATTTTGCGCTCCATTGACTTTGACACAATTTACGTTGACGTTCCAGATCTTCTCAACTATAAGGCGTACAACTACCAAACCTTGCATAGTGCTTCTCCTAGAGGTACAGACTTGGCAGGTACCTTGACCCGGTGACCTTGACCTATATTTTGCGCTCCAGTGACTTTGACATATTTTGCGTCGACATTCAATATCTCCTCAACTATAAGGCCTACAACCATCAAACCTTGCAAAGTGCTTCTCCTCAATGTACTGACTTAGCAGATACTTTGACCTGGTGACCTTGACCTATATTTTGGCTGCAGTGACTTTAACATAATTTACATCAACGTTCCAGATCTCCTCAAGTGTAAGACCTCTAGCTACCAAACCTTGCATAGTGTTTCTCCAATATGTACTGACTTGGCAGGTATCTTGACCCGGTGACCTTGACCTATATTTTGCGCTCCAGTGCCTTTTACACATTTTACGTCAATGTTCAATATCTCCTCAACTATAAGGCCTACAACCATCAAACCTTGCATAGTGCTTCTCCTCAATGTACAGACTCTGCAGGTACCTTGACTGGGTGACCTTGACCTATATTTCACGCTCCATTGACTTTTACACAGTGTACGTCACCCTTCCATATGTCCTCAACTGTAAGGCCTTCAACCACCAAACCTTATGTAGCACTTCTTCTCAATGTACTGACTCGACAGATACCTTGACCTGGTGACCTTGACCTATATTGTGCACTCCAGTGACTTTGACACATTTTATATTGATGTTCGGTATCTCCTCAAATATAAGACCTACAACCACTAAACCTTGCATAGTGCTTCACCTCATTGCACTGGCTTGGCAGGTACCTTGACCCAGTGACCTTGACCTATATTTGACAAATTTTACGTTGATGTTTGATAACTCCTCAACTATAAGGCCTACAACCACCATACCTTGCATTGTGCTTCTCCTTGATGTACTGAATTAGCAGGTACCTTGACCCGTGACCTTGACCTAAATTTCATGCTCCAGTGACTTTTACACATTTTACGTCAATGTTCCATTATCATTGGGCTGTATGATACGAAAAGTCAGTGCTGAAGATATAGCCATTAGAGGGAATGGGACTGGCCTGGAATATATATGCCCCACTTGGCACTTTGTCTACATTTTTTTCAACCCAGTTTTCCAAGTAAGCACTGCTAAGAATGAAATAAACTTATTTAATAACCACATTCTGATTGTGGCTCCTGTGACTTTTGCGCCAGCAGGTGCGATGACGCCTTCCGCGGAATTCTTGTTTTATTTTATTTTTTTTTTTTTTTTGTATGAGTATGGCATGCAGTTCAAATATTTAGGATGCATATGGTACTCTAAACAACAGTAATGAAATCCTCATCATATTTACCCTAAGTTTTTGGACACCTTAATTCCTTACCATACTTTTTCTAAAATTCTATCAAGTACAATTTACTACCAGATGTATCTGAAAATTACTGGATGGGTGGCAAACAGTGTAGACCATGATGAGATGCCACATTCTGTGATATCTCATCTGGCTCTACACTGTTTGCTCAGGCCTGTCTGTCTGAATATATACAATAAATACTCTTGCTCTAGGCAAATTAAACAGATGACAAATTGTTAATATTTTTCTTACTTTTCTCAGAAAAATAGGCTTTGAAACTTTATGCAAGTTGTCTACTAAGGATCTAGGGAGACAATTTATTTAAATGAAAAGTCAAACCCTATTTTCTGGGAAAATAAAAAGTGTTTGCTATCCTAAATTGTTTGTAGAGACTGATTTTCAGAAAGAATTTTATGTGCAGGAAAGCAGGGGAGGTCACAAAAGTTGTCTCCCTTGTTTAAAATGGAAATTCAAGCAAGTGTATGAAGTCCTCTTTCAGTACTTTTTTCCTCAAATTTACCCCAAATCTGTTACCCTTTTTACAGGGGAAAAATATTTGATGGAACTGATACAGGACAAAGACCAAATTTCTTCTTCAATATATAATATGCATTTTTATACAACATAACAATGTAGCACATAACAATCATAAAGAACTAAAACATGAATTACAAACAATATAGGCCAGCATATGACAAAACCTACAAACATGGCATGTGCGCCCAGCAAAGACTCAGATCAGACTGGGCATCCACCGTCTCATCAGTCTTAGCTGTCTGCATGGAGAAAGCTTGGGTCCTTAGATACCCACTGAGTGCACAGCGAAGACTGATCAGACTGAGCGGATGCCCAGGCTGATCTAAGTCTTCGCTGGGCGAACATGCCATTTTGTATGTTTTGTCATGCGCTGGCTCATATGGTCTTTATAAATAGAACAGCAGAACCTCTGAAAGTCACCTCAAAACAACAGCTACATTCCTATACCAGCTACACTTCTATTTCCTCAAAGTGCCATTTTACTGTAACAGTATCTTGTTTGAGTTACAGTTTAGGTCATTATCAGCTCCAGATTGATTGACTGAGTTGAGGTTTGACAGCCCAGTCAATCCATAAGGATCCTGTTGTGCATAATCAGTTTACCTAATGACATTTTTCCTGGGCAGGATCAGCTGT
Organism: Anodontia alba; assembly: GCA_964016985.1. Classification (NCBI taxonomy): domain Eukaryota; kingdom Metazoa; phylum Mollusca; class Bivalvia; order Lucinida; family Lucinidae; genus Anodontia; species Anodontia alba. The sequence continues at coordinate 84,200,473 of OZ024824.1, forward strand.
AAGAAGGGTATCCAGATAAATACTTTTACTTATTTCTCCAAACAAATATGTATTATGAGTACTCATTAGAAGTGCCTCACAGAGGTGCTTCTAATGAGAACCTACAACATTTTTCATGGAGAAATTTTAAAAATGTCCGCAATTTTTATCAGATATAAAAACCATACACCTTTAATATCTGGAACTTTTAAAGAGGTCCACTGTATTTTCAAAATTTACATGATTATGGCTCCAGTTAAAGGGATAATCTTATAAACATTTTTTTTTTTTTTTTTTTTTTTTGTCCTTTTGCCCCAGTCCAAATGATGATTGCGAGTATTCATTTGAACTGCCTCACCAAGTTATGAGTAACATTCCATGGTAAAAGAAAAAAACAAGAATTCCTCTGGACAAGTTTATTCCTTTTTTTTGGAGCATTGCACAAAACATCATTTTGCATTTTGACATCAAAACATGAAAGTAAGAGATTATTTAGGGTACTGGATACACTTTCAGAGAAATAAACGTAAAAAAGATTGCCATTGGAAACAAAGAACACTCTACAGATTAGAAAGCCACCTTTGTCAAAATTATTTTTCCCTTTTCCCTTTAAAGGGGGTCTATTTTAGAAGGAAAGAATTTGCTCCCTGTAACAACAACCATAACCATATTTACTCTTACTATTTAAACATAAAGACCTAAGCAAGCATGTAGACCCAGACCAGATGCCCAGAGAGAGCTGTGTCTATCATGTTTGCTAGTCATCCAGCAGTATTTTAGACTCAGCAACAGATAGCAAACTTCAAATTTTGGGACAAGTACACTAAGGAGAAAGTGTGTGAATTCTTCAGAGTAAATTAGACAATTCCTGTTCCAATTTTAAAAAAAAAGGTCTTGTGGAATTCTGAAAATTCAATTTTATACCTCCTGTATTTTACCAGTAAAGAACCAAGGTAACTAAGGGAGCTTTATTTAACCTTTACCAATCTCTGGAATAATTCAGCAGATGGCAAATTATTGAAATTGATGAAGCATATATGTTTCTTATTTTTCCCAGATAATAGGCTTTGCCCTTTCATGCAAATTGTCTCCTAAGAAGACACTTTGTATGAAAGATCAAAGCTTTTTTTCTTAGGAGAAAAAAAGTAAAATATTTCAAAATATTTGCTGCTGAAATTTTTATGTAAAATGCCAAGCATTAATAAATGTATAAACACACAGTATAATCTGACAGTTCTTGGTGTGTTTTGTTACTTTTGCAGCAAACTCCTCAATTAGGTAATTCTAATGAGTGCCCAAAAGATAAGTTTTGCAGCAAAAGTAATCATTTAACCCTTGTCATGCTGAATAAATTAAGATGCCATGCCCACTTCTTATTTTCAGCCTATCAGATTACTTGATCTGGATTGTTGCTAAAAATTCTCATACTTAATGGCAAACATTGCAGTTCAAGATCAGATGGCTTCACTGATCTGGATCTACACTTTACAAAGGCAGGGTATATCTGGGTTCAGCATGACAAGGGTTAATTACTCCAATTATCTGAAGCTACAAATTCCCTGAATTACTTTGTAAGAACAGGATTATCAGAGGCAATTTCTACTTTATAAACCTCCCCATTTATCTCCACATAATCTCCTGAGGAAAGCTGATTTATCTGTTCTGGTGAAAGTTGTATACCATCCTCTACCTCTTCCTCGCCATCTTTGGCTGGTTCTGACAGCACTTCTTGTTGTGACATCACTTCCTGTTGTGAAAGGCTTATCTCCCCTGTATCCATAATCTCTGTAGTAACAATGTCACTAGTGTCTACAGTTTCTGTAGTCTGACTCTCCAAGAGGCCTGCTTGTTGTGCAAGTGCCTGCAGTCCCTCGATTGCTTCAGCTGCTTCGTGTTCAGTTACAGAGCTTGTGAAAACAGTATGAGTCTGAGCTTGTGTACTTGCTGCCGTATCCACAGAATTATTTTCTAACACAATATCCTGTGCTGATGAATTAACAACATAGGATGTCATATCATCTATACTGATGACATTTTCAATAGAAATATTTCCTGATGGGTTTATCTTGTCCTCTGTAATTATCTGGATTGAATTACCTGTACTGTCCTCTATTTGTATTGCATTATCGTCATCTAAGGTATGTGTTGTGACAATATCTGCCAGTGACATGACGTTAGTGTCTCCCTCCTCTCTTCCTAAGACAACTGGAGCATTGTCTGCACTAAGATAACAATTAGTTGTACCATCCTCTTTTACCATTATTTCAATACCATGCTTCTTTTTCATGTGTTGAAACAAGTTTTTGCGACGTGGATTAATGTATCGACACAGCACACATGAATAAACATGTGAGGGAGGTGTCTGATCCTGCATGTTATGCTTTCTCATGTGCACTAGCAAGTTCTTCTTATTGTTTGTCCTGAACTCACAAACCACACACTGAAAATCATTGGCAGATGGATCGGGCATTAGTGACTTATGCTGGGAATATAAATGCTTATAAAGATTGATAAGTTTCGCAAATCTCATTGTACAATGATTACAGGCAAATATTCTATCTTTGCTTGAATAATCAGCTTGTTCAAATGGACTTTTGTCTTCCGCATCTGAATCGCCAGATTCTGTATCATTTTCTTTTTCTTTCTGAGGTAACAAACTTACTTTCTTTTTCTTAATCACTTCAATGTCATGTTGTGATTTCATATGCCTCAAAACATGCTCTTTCTGAGTTGCCCTGTATGCACACAAACCACACTGGAATGGTTTCTCCTTTGTGTGAATGTACATATGCCGTTTTAGACGACTGTCACAATCCGTGACAAAGCTACAGAACTCGCAGAATAATTTCAGTTCCGGTCCATTTTTATGGAATTTTTTGTGCTGTCGTAGGTCTTTCTTGCTAACTGTCATAATACCACACATATCACAGGTAAATGGCAAAACAGAGCCATCTGGCAGTGGCATGTGTCGTCGCTTGATATGGATTTTAAGATCTGGGTTCTCATTAGCACAAGTGTACTCACACAATGGGCACTTGACCTTCTTTTCCTGCAAAATAATAATGTTATGTACTTATTCTAAATATTCAGACAGGTAGGTGAGCAAACAGTGTAGACCCTGATCAAACTGCTTGATCAGGGTCTACACTGTTTGCCATTCCGTCATTGCAGGGATAATTCTGGCTCAGAATATTATGGGACAAAATATCTCATTCAGCCAAAACTAATGAGAAATTATGAATTTTCAGAAAGAAATTTTAGCAAAATCCTTAGCTAAATTCTGTTTTGCTATAAAACTTTTCCTCCCATTTAGCAAATTTCGATGAGAGTTTTTTAAATTTATTTATTTCTCCCAGCAAACACGTTCTGTTACCTCACTGGAAACTATAACTGAGCCATGACAAAATAAAATTGCATCTGTGTTTTCAAGGCCAAGCTGTGGACAGCTAAAGGCCCGGACTACTAGTGATTAGCATGCACATTTGTGCAGTCTGATCAGGGTTATCCTGTCAGCCAACAAAAATCACTAGATATAGCAGATATTGTCATATAAATAAAAATGATAATTTTCAAAAATTACATCTGTGTTTTCGAGGCCATGACGTGGACAGCAAATGACCCTGATTACTAGTGATTAGCATGCACATTTGTAGTCTGATCAGGGCTTATCCTGTCAGCCAACAAAAAAAACTAGATACAGCACATATTGGCATATAAATAAAAACATGAAATGATAACCCCACCACTATCATGTGGCAGGCAGATAACTGTCAAAAATTGATGAAATTTGCCCATTAGCAATCCTAAACCAGATCTCCACAACATCAATGCACATACCAAGTTTGTTGAAAAAAAAACACAAAAAAAAAAAACACTGACATTTACTCAAGTTGTCTCCTGGAAACAAAATACAGGTGGATGGAGGGACACATGGGCATCCAATGTGAAACCATAATACCCCTCCACTATCGTTTGGTGGGTTATAAAAAGGTCCTGATGACACTGTGAGAATATGCAGAATGATCTTACAAAAATATGCACATTCTGAATATGACCCAAGAAAACTTTTTTCTTAAAAGCAGCACAATTTAACACCCATGCAAAATTGTAGCAGACAAGTCTAATTTTTTTTTGATTATTATTTTTGAGAGAAAATAAGGTTTTAACATTTTCTTGCAAAGTGTCTTCCAGGCAGATGATTCACATGAAATGTCAAATGCATTATTTTTCAACAAATTAATAAAAAAAAAAAAAATAAAAATATTGTCTGCTGCAGTTGTAATTGGCAATTTAAGGATCAACAGCTGAGAATAGCCCATTTAAAAAGGACCTTATAATGCACACATCCGGATTAACTCTTAGCATATTGGGTAAAATTTTAGCAGACATTTAGAAACTTTTATCATCTTTTTTCCAGAAAACAGGAAATGACATTTCATGCAAATTCTTTTAATTTGCTAAATGTCATACCCTGTTTTCTGGGAGATGTGCAACCAATTTGCCATCTGCTAAATGCTAAAGGATAATCTGCAAATCTGAGCCCAGTTGTTCAAAACTAACGACGTTGTTACTTAACATATCATTAAAACTTCGATCATTAAATATGGCATATATGCTAATATTTTTGCTGAAAAAAATGTGAGTAGCTTTTGCATTTGCAAAAGCTACTCACATTTATTTCAGCAAAATATCTGTGAATTGGATACTGAACTTCCTAGAACAGTTAATATTTTGACCACTAATGAGCTTGTTAAGCTAACAATTCTTTGAACAACTGGGCCCTGTAGTCTCATCAAGATTTAGGCTGTTTGCTAACAAAACAAATGGTGGACCATAAAGATTCTGCAAATGTACAACACAGGTCCTGATCAGACTACTCAAGTGTACCAGCTAATCTGGGTCTATGCTTGTTGAATGTCATAGTCCTTCTTACTTGAAAGGGCTTGGATGTATGTGACAATGACGATTATTTTGGAGTTTTACATCTCTTTCAAAATTATTCAAGGCATATCAAAACAATGGAGGGGATAACAAAAAACTCTGTGCAATAAACTGCCATACACTCTCATGGCTTGAATATATTTGTACTCACCTCATGCCTATACTTTAAATGCCTCTCCAGATGGATTTTCTGTCGAAATGCCATTCCACAGAGTGGACAAACGAAGTTACGTATATCCTGGTGTATGCCGATATGACGTTTCAGGTTACTACTTGTAGCAGCTTTATAAGCACACATTGGACACTGGTGAGGTTTAATTCCTGCAAAAGATTGAAAATTCAAGCAGTCCTAAATTAATTTTTTTTACAACAACAAGTTGATAGTTTTCTTTATTTCTCCATGAAAACATATGTTGTGGGTACTCATTAGAAGGACCTTGCTGAGGCACTTCTGAAGAGTGTATTTGAGTTTGGGTTTAATGGCACACTCAACACGTTGTTAATGCCATGTTGAGCCAGTCAGTTAACCTACTCACACTTTCTCCTAGACAGGCTAATATTGACTTTTATTTTAATCCTCTAAGCCATTAACCAGTCCTTTTGCACATACCTTTGCCAGTAACTTATGAACTGCCCTACTTGATTCAGCCAAAGTGGGGGGAATGACCGCAGATAATATTTCACGATGTATCTCTCCAAAATTTATATAAACAAAATGGGATTCAAACGTGACCCCTGAATCTGCTGTCAGATGCACTTCCGCCAACTGCCCTCAGGAGCCCGGTGATAATATTTTGGAGAGCACACTAGACAAAGTTTCCACTTACCAAACAAGATCAAATTCCTTCTTTTAAGATTCAACAATCTTAACCCTTGTCCTGCTGAACCCGGATATACCCTGCATTTGCAAACTGTGTAGATCCAGATCAGTTGGCTTCTGAAGAAGCCAACTGATCTGGATCTGCAGTCTGCCATCAAGTATGTGAATTCGTAGCAACAATCCGGATCAAGTAATTTGATTGGTTGACAATTAAAAGTGGGCGTGGCATCTTAATTTATTCAGCAGGACAAGGGTTTTAACAATATCCATAAAGGTAACCCTTAGAAACAAAGAACACATTAAAGAATGAAATTCAGAGTTATGGTTTTATCGAGACTCTTCAATCATATGACAGCAATGTAGTTTTCAAGGCTGTATACACCCCTAGCACTGGCTTAAGTTGAACTCCAAGGTCACAACATGATGATGTACTGTTTAAGCCCATGTTAGGGAGGAACAGAACACCATGTTTTATGACTTACATTAATCAGAAATGGTGCAAAATGTTAAAGCTAATGTAATTGTTGACAGATGAAAAAGAGAAACTAATGGATGGACAGAACATATAACATACCTACTTTCTCTAAAGCAGGCATGGCAATAATGTTCTGCTATTTTTGAACTCACTAGAATCACCTCATTAAGAGGATTCAACTGATTACATACAAGATATTTTTGGTGCAAAAATAACACAAACAATCTCCTGATTTTTTCCTTTAAGGGGACTGGATACACTTGCTATTTTTTCCAGGAAGACAACTTTTGTGACTTCTGTTTTCTGCACACCACATCTATTCTAAAAGGGAGTCTACACTGAAAGAAAAGAATTTGTCCTGGGGGCAAATTCTTTGTTTTTAGAGCAGATGCTTTTTCAGAAGATGACGAATAATTTGGTCAGAGTTACCTCACCTTGAAGTGTATCGATTCCATGTGTGCATAGTTGTTCAGGATAGTCTTGCTATTTTTTTTTTTTTTTTTTTTTGATTTGGGTTTTACGGCCCTTTCAAGAATATTTCACTTATATCAAGCCGATTGTTCATCAAAGATGGGCGAAAACCGGAGAACCCGGAGAAAAACCACCTGACCATCCGTAAGCAGAACTTGGCTTTCCCACATATGACCCGAGCGAGGCTTGAACCACAGCGGTGAGAAACCTAATGGATTAAGAGTCAACTCTCTGATCCACTAGGCTACTAATCTTGCTATTTTAGTAAGGTAGGATACAGCAATTCTAAAATCAGGGTATCTTACCTAAGTGTTTTCTCCTGTGTTTGAACCAGTTACTCCTTTTATCAGTCACATAATTGCAATCTACACAAATAAACTGGCCATTCTCTAGCATTGTTATCTCAGACTGAAAAATAGATGAAAAAGGCTTGTAAGTTAACCCTTCTCATGCTGAATAAATTAAGATGCCATGCCCACTTCTAATTTCCAGCCAATCAGATTACTTGATCCAGGTTTTTGATAGAAATTCACATATTTAATGACAAACAGTGCAGATCCAGATCAGTTGGCTTCTTCAGAAGCCAACTGATCTGGATCTACACTGTTTGCTAAGACAGGGCATGTCATGCTTAGCAAGAGAAGGGTTAATACGAGCCTTGCTGTGAAAAAAAAAAATAAACAATGATGCACATTGAATAAATTACATACATGTACATGTAGCTCTAAACAAGGTGCTATTTTTCACATAAAAGGAATTGATATTTTTCTTATTTCTCCGCACTACAGAAGTTGGTGATTATGTATTCACAAATTTTGTGATTTTTTAAAACAAACTTTACAGAAACTATGGACTTGCCTCAAGGATTGAATAAGCTGGGTTTGAAAGCTAAATGCTTCAGCAATAACCCTAGTTATTGAGACATCCAGGCCTGAGCAAACAGTATTGACCCCCATCAGCTGACATAGAATGTGGCATCCATCAGGATCTACACTGTTTGCCAATCATTTAGTAGTACAGTCGACTCTCGTTATCTCGAATTCCAATGGGCTCTCTGAAATACTTCAAGATATCCGTACCTCGACATATCAGATTTGCAGACTTTAGGAAAAAATGAATCTAACAGCCACATTTAACAACTGTATATGTAATTTGACTCCTGAAGTTAGAGATATATCGAAAAAAAATATTGTGGAAAAGAGGAGAAATTGCTCCTTAGGAGCAATTTCTCCTCTTTTCCACAATACTTTCTTACCTACTGTTAGATTTTCATGCTTACGCAGGACCAGATTATCGCTTCGAGATAAGCAATTATTCGAGATAAGCGAGGTCGAGATAACGAGAGTCAACTGTACTAGTGTTTAGACATGTCAACAGGACATGCTGAAATTTTATGGCTAAGCATGATAAGGAGTCACAAGATGAAAAAATGTGCCTTCTGACATGTAAGCCAAGCAGATAAGGTCTCATATCCACAATGTCTGATCATAGCTCCAGATAAAAAGCACCTTTTTTCATTAAAATAATTGTGAATAGTTTTATTATTTCTCCACAAAAAATATATTGTGGAACTCTTTGAGACTGAAGGCCCAGATCAGCCTGCACTGTATATCTTTGGTTTTGTTTGTGTTGAGGTTTTACGGCCCAGTCAACCCAATGGGGTCATGTCGAGCGCGGTCAGTTTACCTAACCACACTTTTACTGGGCAGGCTTAGTCCTCTAAGCAGTTAACCAGTAATAAGCACATTCTTTTGCCAGAAACTGACAACTGCCCTTCTTGAATCAGCGGAAGGGAGGGAATGACCGTAGAAAATATTTCATTATCAAATCTCCAGGAAAAAATGTTGCCGACCCAGCAGGTGTCGAACCCACAACCTCCTGATCACCAGTCTAACGCACATCCAACTGAGCCACCGAGGCCGGCATATATCTTTGGTGAGTGAATACATGTAAGCCTAAAGGTTTATTTTGTAGCTAACAATATCTAGGGCAGTGGTAAACAAAGAAGTAAACATAAAACCAACCTCTTGATATTGTTTATAGTTCACAGGTTTCTTTATTTCTGTCTTTGTAACTTCTGTGCCTGGTGGCAGGTGTACAATAATATACTGCTCTGTCTGTTGCTTTTCTGTTGTGCCCGCATAATTTACCTCGCCGACGTTGACACTGCCAGCGGTAATGGTTGTTGTAATAACATTATCCTCTTCAAGACCTCTGTAGATGGGTTTTGTTGCTATTGGTGTTTGTGTACCAGCTGTTACAAGTTTTTGTCCTTCTGAGTAGATAGGTTTAACTTTTCCTGAGTGAACAACAACAATTTTTGAATCACTATGTTCTGACTCCTCTGTTGCAGAATCAGCTTTCTCATGCTCTTCATTGGTTTCTCTATCAGCATTTGTGTCTGAATGTGTTGCATTTTCTTCACATTGATCATGTTCTTCTTCTGTTTCATCTTCTATAACCGGTCCATCACTAGTTTTAATAGTTATAACATTTGCACCGTCACCTTTATTAATAGTACTTTCAGCATGCTTTCCAAAATTCAGAGTACCTACTTGATATTCTAAAGCATTTGTTATTTCTCCTTTATCCTTCAAATAGTCCTTACCAACCACAATAATTTTACCAGCAACTGAAGAGCCCTTTTGAAATGGTTTTGTGATATTATTGGTCTCTGCCATTTTATCCTGATTCTCCAGTGAAGATGCAGATATTATCTTAACTTTACTGTCACCTATATTTATTTCACTTAAACCAACTGTGGCATTAACAGATGTTGTGTAAAATTTCTCAGTACTTGTTGATACATGTGCTTCTGCCGTTGAAACTGGTCTACTTTCATCTACATGTAGGGTTGTATCTGCATCTTCTGTACTTGACTCCAGTGAGGTGACAATCTGTGGCAATGTTTCTGCTACAAAACACGGGAGCCACATTATATGGAATTGTTTTTAATGAGTTATATCATGGCTCCAGATAAGAGGGAGTATAAAGAAAATATTTCTTATTTCTCAACGAAAATTCTAGCAGAGCTCAAGAAAAAAGTATTGATTTTTTATTTCTCCTAGAAAACATATGTTGTAGGTACTCATTAGAAGTGACTCAAGGAGGCACTTCTAATGGGTACCCACAACATATGTTTTTGTAGAGAAATAAGAAAAATCCCAATCCTTTTTAGTTAAAAAAAGCACCTTAAAAGGACCTATATTATAGGAACAGTAAAGATCCAGACCAGAATTTAATGAATGAAAATAACAGAAGTGTTTGACCTGATGATTTATGCTACTGTCCAGGTAAAGCATCACCAGCATTATACTGATATTATATTCGAAAACAAGAGAGCCAAGATGGTCCTGTATTGCACACCTAATTACCAGATAAATTGGCCTTTTTGATAAGGAGAAGTTCAAAATAGATTTCCAAATAGCAGCCATCGTGGCCATCTTGGATTTCTGATCAGAACGATTTTAGCTCTTTCTTTATCTACAAGTCACCTCGATGCTTCCTACCAAGTTCCAAGTCAGTTGGCCTTTTGGTTCAGGAGAAGAAGCAAAAAATAGGTTTTCAAGATGGCAGCCATGGAGGCCATCTTGGATTTCCAATCACAATGATTTTAGCTGCTTTTAATCTACAAGTCACCCAGACCCTTCCTATCAAGTTTCAAGACAATCTGCTTTTTGTTTCAGGAGAAAAAGCAAAAAATAGATTTTCAAGATGGCACCCATGGCTGCCATCTTAGATTTCCCATCGGAACAATTTTAGCTATTTTTAACCTACAAGTCATCCCGATGCTTCCTACCGTGTTTCATGTCAATTGGCTTTTTGTTTCAGGAGAAGAAGTGAAAAATAGATTTTCAAGATGGTGGCCAGCAGCCATCTTGGATTTCGGATTGGAATGATTTCAGCTAGTTTTGCTCTAAAAGACACCCCGATGATTCCTACCAAGTTTCAAGTCAACTAACCTTTTGGTTCAGGAGACGAAGCGAAAAATAGATTTTCAAGATGGCGGCCATGGCAGCCATCTTGGATTTCCAATCATTCTGAATGTAAATTCAAGATGGCTACTATGGCCTCCAGAAGCTAAAAATAAATTTTCAAGATGGCGGCCATGGCAGCCATCTTGGATTTCCAATCATTCTGATTGGAAATCCAAAATGGCTGCCATGGCCACCATCTTGAAAATCTATTTTTCGCTGTTTTGATCTACTAGTCACCCTGATGCTTCCAATCAAGTTTCAAGACAATCTGCCTTTTGTTTCAGGAGAAGAAGCAAAAAAAATACATTTTCAAGACGGCGGGCATGGCTGCCATCTTAGATTTCCCACTGGAACAACTTTAGCTATTTTTTATCTAAAAGTCACCCCGATGCTTCCTTCCAAGTTTCATGTCAATTGGCCTTATGTTTCAGGAGAAGAAGTGAAAAATAGATTTTCAAGATGGTGGCCTGTGGCCATCTTGGATTTCGGATCAGAACATTTTTAGCTAGTTTTGCTCTAAAGACATCCCGATGATTCATACCAAGTTTCAAGTCAATTGGCCTTTCGGTATAAGAAGAAGCAAAAAAAAGATTTTCAAGATGGCAGCCATGGCAGCCATCTTGGATTTCCGATCAGAATGATTTTAGCTGTTTTGATCTATTAGTCTACCAGACACTTCCTATCAAGTTTCAAGACAGCAGAGTTCTCACTAGGATTTTGGAAGCAGGAGTTTAAGAATCCATCTCTGAGAAAAGTTGGAGTTAAAATTGAAAAATAGGAGTTTTACCTAGAAAACTTGGAGTTTTCGGCTAAATATGAAAACTTAATATTAAAGGACATTGTCTGGACAACTTCATTTTTCAACACAGTTAACCTTGACCACTGAGTGTCTGGTAAGGATCCAAAAGCTTTTGGGGCTTAGGAAATAAAGACAGGACTTCCATTAACTTCCAGACTCAGGAAGTCCCAGACTTCCTACCCCTCAATTTTGGAAGTCCCACAGGAAAATCTAGGAAGTCCCACTTTTTTCCCTGCTGCGGCAGTCTGCCCTTTCTTTAGTAGAACAGAGGTTCTTAATTCAGTGTCACACAGAATCATCATGATATACACTTCTCTTAGATGTGTTTTAAACATATCCTTATCGCTCATTAAAATTCGATCGCATCTTTTTGGAAAGCCTGTACTTGTATGTCAGACCTTAGAGAAAGCATCAACATTGGTCCAACTTCGCGTTCGTTTCAAAACCCAGAGAAAGAAAAAAAGAAAAGAATATACATGAGAGAAAACACCCAAAACATGTTTTCTTAAAAACAAACTATGCTGAAATTATTTTGCAGAAATGTATTTAATGAAATATTTGCTCGGATTGAAGCTGATCAACACGAGCGAGCGAGTTGCTTACTTCACAAATATTGCGGGAAAACGGCTCCAACTCGTGCAACAACAAACAAATAAAAGGCAGCTCTCGATGAGTTACCAACAGCAATACGTTCGTTCGGGGAGAATAGCAAGCAAAACCATCGCAGTTCGCCTATATTTAGACTTACTTTGCATCTTTTCCGCGCTGGTAAACAGCGCAGCCAGAACAAGGCTACAAATTTAGAAACGGGTTTTCCGAAAATTTTGACGAAAAATATGTTTTCTTCTCATTTGAAAAATTGCTTTTGTTGTCGTGACAAACATAAGCTTCTAAATTCGAATAGATTTAAAATTTGTGTTCTGTGCATAATTGTTATTTATTTATTTAATTTCACTCGGTAACTCCTGGAAGTGTTGAGGTGTTTTCAGACGAAACATGTTCTTAGCAAAATAATAATTTAAGATTTTAAGACGTGAATTTTTAAAAATAAAAATGACTTCATATAATTTCACCGAATATTTTCGGGTGTCGCAGAAGAAAGTTTAATTATACAAACATCAATTAATCAACTCAGCACGCGTGACAAATACGCACAGTGATTACGCAGCCATCAAAGGGTGCCCGCGACGCTTGACACCGATGTCAATAAAACTCCCGCAAGCAAAAAGTGGGACATCCTTAAAGCTCAGTCAACACAGGTAGCGAATTTCCAATAAGTAGGCGGGGCAAACATCATACAACTCTTTAAAAGTGGGCGGGCTTTTTGACAATTTTTGTATAATTTTTGGACATCTCGGGTATCGATTTCGACGGACAAAAGAAATTTCTGAAGTCCGCGGTACATCTTTGAAGTTCAGTTTGGACGTCCGGTGGCAATAGAGCATAAATGAGAATCCTCGGAAGGAAATTTTACGCGTACAAAAGCAAAAATAGGCATAAAAATACGCCGGATTCGGCGTTTCCGAGAACTCTGATTAGACAATCTGCCTTTTTTTTCAGGAGGAGAAGCAAAAAATAGACTTTCAAGATGGCGGCCATGGCTGTCATCTTAGATTTCCCCATCAGAACAATTTTAGCTATTTTTTACCTACAAGTCACCCCGATGCTATCTACCAAGTTTCATGACATCTGGCCTTTTGTTTCAGGAGAAAAAGTGAAAAATAGATTTTCAAGATGGTGGCCAGCAGCCATCTTGGATTTCGGATCGGAATGATTTTAGCTAGTTTTGCTCTAAAAGAACCCCTGATGATTCCCTCAAGTCAACTGGCCCTTTGGTTCAGGAGAAGAATCGAAAATTTGATTTTCAAGATAGAAGCCATAGCGGCCATCTTGGATTTCCAATCTGAACAATTTTAGCTATTTTTGATCTACAAGCTACCCTGATGCTACCTACCAAGATCCAAGTCCATTGGCCTTTTAGTTCAAGAGAAGAAAGGAAAAATAAATTTTCAAGATAGTGGCTAAGGTGGCCACCTTGGATTTCTGATCGGAACCATTTTAGCTATTTTTGATCTACAAGTCACCCCGATGCTTCCTACCAAGTTTCAAGTTAATTGGTCTTTCGGTTCAGGAGAAGAAGCAAAAAATAGATGTTCAAAATGGTGGCCTTGGCAGCCATCTTGGATTTCCAACCTGACTAATTTTAGCTGTTTTTGATGAACAAGTTACCATGATGCTTCCTACCAAGTTCTAGTCAAGTGGCCTTTCGATTCTTCACGGACCTGCAGCTTCACTGACCTGCAGCTCTTTTGCAATACCTACCAACTGCACTGCAACTGATAAGACAAGATCTAGCCAAAATGCTTGTAAAATCCTACTTTTCTTTGGTCAAGGCACTGCCAAAGTAAAAAATGTGAAATTATGGAAATCGCCATAGGTCTTTAACCATATGGGATATTTTGATAGAATTTTGTATACACATTAATACTGACAAGCTCCAGAAAAAGGACTTGTCAAATGCCATTTTTCCTTAATTGAGGCAATGTTGAGGCCAAAATGTAAGAGCAAAAGTACCCAGAATTCTTGAAACCTTCAAAATATTTTAATAATTTTTTGCACACAGACTGAAACTGACAAGATCTAGCCAATGGGCTCGCCAAATGCCAATTTTCACTGACCAGTTCCAAACTACATAATACATGTAAATAGCTGCAGGTCTTCAACAAAGTGGAATATTTGGATAAATGTTAAATACACATTAATACTGACAAGATCTAGTCAAAGGAAATACCAAAAGCCTGAGGCTAAGTAGAGACACTGGCAAGAATGAGTAAAATCATTCACCTTAACGATAGTTGATTTCGAACCTCATTAAAGGCTCCATATTTCTCAAAAATAGCATTTTATTATCCACGACAGGTTTAATAATTTGATATATGGATGGTACTAATACAACCATAAAATGTGGCACCTGATAGTCTGTTTTATGACACATCAGATGCTGCAAATTTCTGCAACAAAATGACTGTCTAACATTTTTTCATGAAGGACTGTATATTTTCCCATATAAAAGCATAAGGCAGCAGATTCAAACTTGCCCTAAAAAAAGGTCCAGGTCAACCCAATGTCATTATTTTCTTAAATATTGTTAGGCCCATGTCCCAAATGGTGCATACCAAGCCCCAGGCCACTAGCCCTTTGGTTCCGGAGAATAAGACATCTAAAGGGTTTTTATCATAATTATATGGGTGTTATGGCCATCTTGGTCATGTGACCCAGATACGGCAAACAAACTTTTGTTCCCCTTATCCATTGACACTCCATATGAAATTTGGTTTTGATTGGCCCAGTGGTTTCTGAGGAGAAGATGTTTGATGAGTGTGAACGATGGATGGACAGCTGATGGAGCCTGCCTCACCTATGAGACTAAAGGCTCAAGGGAAGTAAGAAAGGAATATTCATTTTTTTTTTTATTTCTTTTTACATTGCTTATAATAAGTTGTACATTTGTTACTGCAAACCCAATCATTTTTTTTTTGCAAGACACTGGTATGCATGTTCATAAAAAAAACAACAAAAAACATGAATTAGACTATAGAGAATTATACCTTTGTCAACTTCTTCGGCTGCATCTTCTCGATAAATCTCCTTCTGAAAAATGTCCTCTGTGATCTCCACTACATCAGTTGGTGGAGCATTAGGATCCGAGCGAACTATGTGTCCATGAGGTGCAAACTGTGTTGGCCTGACAGGCTGGTTCTGAAGGGGACCAAGCAACTTTACAGGGGCTATAGTGCTGAGGTTTCCTGCATGGTGTGTCAGATCACTTCTGGCTGATACTGATTTACCTTCTTCTGAGTCTATCACTGAAACATTAATAGAAAATGACTTGCCTCAAGGTTATAAACTTTTTTCATGATCAACTCAGCTGAGCATGGAATTTGTCCTGCTAATAAATCTCAAATTGCTAACAAAATTTACAAAATTTTATTCTTTCTTACTAAAAATACATGTAGCTGAGCATGAAAATTTCTCTGCTAATACAGTCGACTCTCGTTATCTCGAATTCCAAGGGACTCACTGAAACACTTCGAGATATCCGTACTTCAACATATCAGAGTTGGGAGAGTGAGGAAAACAATAAATTGAACAACCACATTTAACAAATGAATATGTAATTTGACTCCTGAAGTTAGAAATATATATATAAAATAATGTGGAAAAGAGGAGAAATTGCTCCTGAGGAGCAATTTCTCCTCTTTTCCACATTATTTTGTTACCTGTTGTCATAGTTTCATGTTAAAACAGGGACCAGATTTTCACTTCGAGATAAGCGGTAATTCTAAATAAACGAGTTCGAGATAACGAGGTTCGACTGTAAATATGAAAATGCCAACTATTGTTGGCATTTTCATATTTATGAGAAAAGAAAATGTGTGTGTGTGTGTGTGTGTGTGTGTGTGTGTGTGTGTGTGTGTGTGTGTGTGTGTGTGTCAAAAAAATAATATTCAAACACAAAAGCACTTCAGCATGTCTAAATTAGCTCCAGATATAGACAGTTTTCAATTTTTAAATTTTTGCACCAAAACAAAGGTTGAAGGTACTTATTAGATCTGTCAAGCCCAGTAAAGTCTAATAGGACCTGCAAAGCTCCAGAATAGAGGGATAGCCACATAAATGTTTTCTAAGTTATTTCTCCATGAAAACATACATGTATGTTGTGGGTACTCATTAAAAGGCCTTGCTGTGGCACCAGTAATGAGTACCAACAATATATGTTTTGTGGAAAAACACTCAGCACCTTACCTAAGCAGTGAAAGAGCTTAGTAATGCCGCTTGGGTACAAAGGCTAACAAAATGTTCTTGGTCAAACTGCCTGAAGGTGTACCTTTCATATAATTGGGCTCAAACCTTTGATATCTGAATACAAGATATAGTTTTGATTTGTCTGTCTGTTAATCTAGTTTTGCTTTGGTTTATTTTTTCATAAATGTACAAAATTAATGACAGTAAATTAGAGACCTTAGGACAGGCCTCCATGGCAAAGTTGCTGAGGGCCCTGACTCTATAACATAAGGTCTCTCTCCGCTGTGGGTTCCAGCCCTTACGTCACACATGAAACACCCAGTTCTGCAACAGTAGGACAGGTGGTACTCTGGTTTCTGAAATTGGGCCACTGACCTAGATGTCATTTCAAAGATTTTTCTATTTTTAACTCTGGTGGCCATCTCCTTTAGTGAAGTGAAACCATTTCAGCAATTTTGGTATAGGAGCCTAAGAGGAATATTTCTGAGAAATTATTTTGAAATGGGGCCACTAGCCTAGGAGACTTCTTTAAAGATTTTTCTATATTTAGCTCTGGTGGTCATTTTGTTCAGCTGAGCAGAACCATTTCAGCAAGTTTGGTAAAGGGGAATATGAGGAACATTTTTGTGAAATTATTTTGAAACTGGCTCACTGGCTGCGGAGAAGAAGTCATTTAAAGGTTTTTCTACATGTATTTTTAGCAGACATTTTGCTCTAGCAGACACTTTGTTCAGCTCAGTGGAACCATTTAAGCAATTTTGGTAAAAAAGGCATAAGAGGAACATTTCTGTGAAATTATTTTGAAATCGGGCCACTGGCCTAGGAGAAGCTGTGCTTTAATTAAAGGTTTTTTACCTTTAGCTCTGGTGGCCATTTTGTTCAACCAAGTGGCACCATTTTAGCAATTTTGATAAAGGAGTATCTGAGGAAAATATCTGTGAAATTATTTTGAAATCTGGCCACTATCTTTAGCTCTGGTGGCCATTCTGTTCAGCTGAGCAGAACAATTTCAGCAACTTTGGTAAAGGGCCATAGGAGGAACATTTCTGTGGAACTATTTTGAAATTGGGCCACTGGTCATGGAGATGTTGTTTAAAGTTTTTTTTTTTTTTATTTACATCAGCTGAGCAGAACCATTTTAACCACTTTGGTAAAGGGCCATAAGAGGAACATTTCTGTGAACTTATTTTTAAATCGAGTCACTGGCCAAGGAGGAGATGTCGTTTAAAGGATTTTCTTTTTTTTAGCTCTGGCAGCCATCATGTTCAGCAGAGCAGACCCATTTTAGTATTTTGGAAGAGGTTAATATGGGCAATATTTCTGTAAAGTTTGGTTGAAATTGATTCATCGGCTGAAGAGGAGATGTCATTCAAGTAAAACTTTGACGGACAATGGACAACGTACGACAGACATAGCGTGATCACAAAAGCTCATGATGAAATATAACACCTCCTAAGTGAATTAAGCAGATATTAACTAATAAATTTGTAAAAGTGTTATTTCTCCATAAAAACATATGGTCTTGATACTCATTAGAAGTGCAATGGCAAGGGATTTCTAATGAATACTCATGCATAGCTCCAGATTGGAAGGAATATCTAGATATTTGTCTTATTTCTCCACAAAAACTCATTGTGAGTACTCATTAGAAGCATCTCAGCAAGGGAAATAAGAAAACCTATCAATACTTTTCAGTTGAAAAAGTAACTTATCTGAAGCTAATTCTTTCCTTTTAGAGCAGACCCCTTTTTAGAAGGGGACTGGTGAGCAAACAGGAAGTCATGAAAGTCCCTTTAAAATATCTAACAGAGCAGCTCACTAACAAACCAGCTAATGCAGCCACAGCACACTTAACACTTAGCATGGAGGTTAAAACTTTCATAGAACATTTTGAAGTATTTTTATTTTTCCCAGAAAATAGGCTTTGATATTTTATGCAAGTTACATAGCGTATCTCTTTAGGAGACTATTTGCATGAAATGTAAAATTCTATTTTCTGGGAAAAAAAACAACAAGGAAGCATTAAGCTCTAATCTTATCTATGGTCAGGCCATAAAATTTTGAACAATTATATAATCTACATACCAGTACTTGGCTTTGAAGACTTTGGTGGATGGATAACAACAAATTCAATCTGGCCTGCTTTTGAGTCTGTTTCACTTTTCTTCACTGGCTGAATCCTCCCATGCAATGTCTGTGGTTTTCGAATCTCCACTAGATTATCTCCAAACATAATGTAGTCGAAGCCGGTTTGTAGGCTACCTTGTTGGTGCTGTGGCGGCTTTCTTTTACCCTCATATTCTATGACTTCACAGAAAGAATTCTGCAATGCAGTTTTAGAGGTTTCATTATGTTTGTTGCTGTCATCACTTTCTAAATCTTTGTTTACAAACAGTTCTTTATCCACAACTTCTACAGTGTAAGGTTCAGACATATCTGGGATAGCTATGAATTCTGAATTCTCTGTCTTGTCCGTTACAGTAACAACTTCCATTTCTTCATGCTCACCTAAATCAATATCAGTATATAAAGTATCTGCTGGGATAATTTCAATTGTATCATGCATGCCACTTTCAGGTACTCCTGTATCAGAGACATGCTGAACTGAGTTAGACATTACTGTTACACTAACTTCTTCAAGGCTCTGAGTTTTTTCAACTTCTTTGCAAACTGAATTTTCTGAGTTTTCCTGCCCATCTCCTTTCTGAATGTCATCTTTGACAACAAGAATTTTAGTAATAGGAATGGTCTCAGCATCTTCTTTTGATCTGGCTTCAGCCTGAATTGAATCTTTTTCTTCTTCTTGAGCAGACAGTAATGCTTTGCTTGTCTGGAAGCCCAATTCTTCATTAGTATTGGCTGCTACTGACGTTGTCGTATCTGTACTTCTGTTGGGGCTTACAGTACTGCCTAGTGTGTGATATGCACTCTGGACTTCTTGATTTTTTGTATTCATGTCATCAGTTTTAAAATCTATTTTAACATTTTGATTATCCTCTCTTTCTGTTACTTGTTTGTCCTTTATAGTTTCTTCTCCCCTGAAACTTTCTAATAATGAATCTTTTCCATTGTGAGTCACAGTAACATTTTCAACTATGTCTCCTTTTATCAAGTTAATCCTTTCTCCAACCTCAACTTCTTTAGTTCTACCAGTTCTATCCAATTTAGTAGATTTTATTGTTGGTACATGGACGACTTGTCCAGCACTAACATTAGAAATTCTCTTGAGTGAGCTTGTATCAATCTCCAACAACCGACCTTTAACAAAAGGTGCTGGATGCTTCGTTTTTTTCTTGTCTGACATCCCTAATTTAACTGTGCCAATGTTACCTTTGTCTTTCATTGGATCAAACACTATAACTTTTGGTTTAGATCTTTCACCTCTGGGTAAAACGGATGGTGAATATACAGGACTGTGTTTCGGTGCATCCTTCACATCTGGAACAAGACTAACATGTGGTTTTATGGAACCAAATGTTTTGCTGCTATCAGGACCAGTTTCCAGTGCTTTATCATGATCTTCTACATCCACTTCTACTTCTATCTCATTGTCTACTATGGAGATAGTGGCAGTGTTTGAACTCGCAAGGGCGTCCATTGCCTGTGAGGTATCTATCGGTATTTCCTCTGTTACGATGTCTTCAGATTCTGAATCTGTTCCACTTCTACAAAAATATGACAAATAGTTACCTTCAGCCATTACCACTCTCTGGGTTAATTCTGCAGATGACATACTGATGATATTTTCTTATTGTTCCAAGAAAACAGAATTTGTAATTTCAAGCAAATTGTCTTCCAAGAAAACAGAATTTGTAATTTCATGCAAATTGTCTCCAAGACAATTTGCATGAAATAACAAATTCTGTTTTCTTGGAAAAATAAGAAAAATATTTCAATATGTTGTCTACTGATCATTTTACCCAGAGTGCAAAGTGTTAACATAGCTACAGATATGGTAATGTCCTAAAATTTCAAACACTTTATTCAATACTTTTTTTGTCTAAATTTTGCTTTTTATGCAGTTAGAGGAATGGCCAACACTGATGACCCAGATCAGACTGCTCCTGAACAAGCAGTCAGATCTGGTTCTGCACTGTTTGCCTATTCCATTTTCTTAGAAACTGGTGTACAAACTTTTAGTTCATTTACCATAGGGCATTTTTTTTCAACCAAAAAGTATTGATACTTTTCTTATTTTCCCATGAAAATGTATGTTGTGTGAACTCATTAGAAGTGCCTCTCCACAATGCTTCTAATGAGTATCTACATGTTTTTGTGCAAAAAATAACAAGAACAGTGTTTTCAGAGAAGACAGATGTCCCCCACCAAATTTGCCTGTCTTAGAAATCTGGGTTACAGAATTTTCAGTTTTTCTATTGCTGTGACTTTGAAAATTAGGCCAAGATCACTAAGTTCTAACCAGTTCTTTGTTATGTCCCAATTATATATCCATGAAAATTTAGTAAAAATCCAACTACTGGTTTACAAGATACTGTGCAGACAAGAAAATGTCATGCCGATGCCAATGCCAACAAGATCCGCACTAAAAACAATATGTCCCCCTCCCCTTAGGTTGGGGGACATACATGTAAAATGAAAATATCTGGATACTCCTCTTTATCTGGAGCTTTGCCTCCAATTCTGGTGAGAGTGTGTACATCTGACAGTAAAAAGTATTCCACAACAGAGAGGAGCAAATTCTTTCCTTTCAGAGCAGCCTCTGATAAGAATACAAGCAAAACTTTCCAGAAGAGAGTTACTTCCCTTTGAGGTGGGTTCACTTCACTTCTAAATGCTCAAGAATGTATTTACTATACAAATTCTGCCAGGATAACTCTTAAAGTGTCGAGCAAATTCTAATTTTTTTCATTGTAAATAAGTCTTGACATTTCATAAGAATCGTCTGTGAAGTGCTTCTAACAAATACTTCTAACATGCCTTTGTAGAGAAATAAATATTAATATTTTTTGACTGAAAAAAAAAAAGTACCCTCTCTAGCACTATGTCGCAAAAGGATCTCCAGCAGGGATATTTTTAATTTTGGAGGTAATATAAATAGTATGAAAAACACTTTAACTGTCCCACACTAATATTAAAATCCAGCATGT
The DNA here is from genome assembly GCA_964016985.1 of Anodontia alba. Classification (NCBI taxonomy): domain Eukaryota; kingdom Metazoa; phylum Mollusca; class Bivalvia; order Lucinida; family Lucinidae; genus Anodontia; species Anodontia alba. The sequence goes on from OZ024824.1 coordinate 84,221,849, forward strand.
CACAGTAATACTACAGACATATAGCAAAGCGAAAATCATTTTGCCAAGTTAATCATCTGAGCATGGAACAAGTCATTTCCTTGTGTTCTTGATAGGGTATGGTAGTCCTACTTGAGCAGCAGTAAGTTCCTGTATATTACTAAAAACAGCTGAGACTTCAAAATCCATAGCTTTAGAGAAGCTACCTTTTTCAATCAAAATGCTTTGACACCTTTTTGTGTTGTCCCAATGATTGATTCTAATTGATCATCAGTCACTTTTGCCTCTTGTGCCTGATGATCAGAAAAAATTTTCAAAGTCCACTAACTGGAAAATTTATTTTAGGAATACATTTTCTCACTTTTTGGGGGCGGTTTACAGCCACCAGATTTAACATACCGCATTTTGAAAATCCATTTAGCTGATGCAACCTACCTAATAACTGCCTAAAACTGCCCTCAAAATAGCTCTCTGCTAATGCTGATAACACTAAAATCAGTATTTAAACATATAAGCTTTATACACTCTGATGCTTATAAATAGCATATGAATAAACAAAACTGAAGAAAATATCAAACTTTTGAAGAAAAAATATTTTGATCATATTGAGTGCAATACCAACCAAAGCATATGAATACTCCAATAAAACATGCCAAATCTGCAGCATCGAGTAACAAGCAGAGAATTTGTTTGTTTGTTTGTGTTGAGGTTTTACAGCCCAGTCAACCCGATGGGATCATGTCGAGTGCAGTCAGTTTACCTAACCACACTTTTACTGGGAAGGCTTAGTCCTCTAAGCGGTTAACCAGCATTGTGTGCATTCTTTTGCCAGAAAATCAAGCAGAGACGGTTTCAGGAATTTGCATTAGAGTGGGAGCTCCCCAAATGGCATTTAAAGTTGGTGTGGGGAGGGTCAAAACCACAAGGGGTGAGGCTATAATACACCTTACAATTAAATATTCTGCATGTCCTTTTCTTTCCACTTACCTAGTACCCTAGTAAAGCTGAGCGAGGTATAGCTTGAATTGACCGATTTGATCTATATTTCTCAGTATCTGGTGCTTGTGTTTGAGTTGTTTCCCTTGAATAGCTTTGGTAACGTATAAGCTAAGCTGTTTCCCTTGCATACATATCCTCAGAAAAGTGTAAACAACCGATACAGCCATTGATATGATAAGTGATATCATTAAAATTTTATCAAAACATTTGATACCTTGCTTTCATTTCTCAGAAAAGTGAAAAAAAAAAAAAAATTTCTTTAATACTTTTAAGTCCGGAAAATATGAATTTGCACAGCACACCATTTTATATTGCCGGAATCTTATGTTTTAATTTTTTTTTCATTTTCTTTTTCTTTTTCTTTTTTTTTTTGCTGAAGCACTCCCCCCATCCAGTCCATAAAACTGTGAGAGGCCACCAGAAATCAGCGCAAATCCCGCGCTCTATACTCATCTCTGAAAAAGACACCCTAGCCGTGGTCCTTCTCAATGCAGAAAAAGGGCAGAAAAGGGGCTATCTAGTTGTTTACAATTTTTTCTTTTAAATTTCAACGTAAAACCCAATAAGAGTTCAGTCAACCGGCTCATCACCACTCTCAGTGCTTTGCTTATTTTAGCAGGCAGTTGTAAAAAAATGAAATACTAAGCTGACTATTTGGATCATTTTAAAGTTGTTGTGAAGAAATTTGAAAACAAATAGCTGAAATAATAGCAACAGATAAGGCTTTTATTTTTTCAACTGAAAAGTACTGGTATTTTCTTATTTTTCCATAAAAACATAAAATAAGAAAACTATCATTTGAAAGAAGTGCCTTATCTAAAGCTATGGAGGTAGCAAATACAAGTACTTACACCTCAATTTCCACAGCATAATAGCCTTTGTCCCTTTTTGGTTTCACTTTCTCCTTTGTCATTCCTGTAAATAACAAAACAAAGTATAGAAAAGTGGAATCTAAGACAGCAATGACAATACTTCACCTCACCAGTGTGCTTAAAAAGTATTCCACAAGGAGGAACTCAAATGCTCATAAAAAATTGTTAGGCTCTTAATACTGGTATAAACATGAGCTGTTCCATATAGAATGTGATCATATAGCATATGTGACCATCTTAGACGCAGATCAGCCTGCACACACATACACACACGCAAAATCTGATACAAGTCTACACTAGCAATTAATGTAAGGACTTAAAAAAAAATTCTGTTAGCAAACAGTGGAGACCCTGATCAGATAGAGTAGGCCAAGGTTAATCTAGGTCTGCACTGGCTGCATATTAGGAGGGATTCAAATGCTGAAAGATATTCCTCACACACTTGTTTTTTTATTCTTTTTTTTTTTAAATTGTTAGTCCAGATAATAAAACTGAAAAACTGTATTCCACCTAATTACCGCAAATAACCCTATAAGCAAACAGTCAAGCAAAACTGTAATCTTCAGATTACAGCCAGTATACTTTTTGTTCACTTCTTTATAAAGGCATATGATATAGGTACCCATTTGAATTGCATCAACTTGTTGATGCAATTCAAATGAGTACTGATAACATAAGCTTTTATAAAGAAAATCAGAAGATGAAACACACAAAAACAGTGCATAAGAATCATTACCTAAGTCCTTTGTTGATCTTTTTTTTTTAAAGTGTATCCTTAGAAAAGATGGGCGCATATTTTACCATGTTTTCCCAGTAATTTTGAAAAACCTAAAATACAGTGCGGTAATTAGGTCTTAGGGTATTCTCCAAGGTGAATGAATAAAATTCCAAGGAAAACCACTATGACTTGAAAGAATTTCCCTCCCTTCTCAAAGGGGGCTACTTTTAAAAGACAAGAATTTGCTTCTCTTTAAAAGTAGCCCCTTTGAAAACAGTTACATACACTAGAGAAGTAAATGTTCTGTTTGAGCAACTCCTCTCTGAAAAGGGAGGTAAAAACTTAAGCCTTTGAGTGTTCTCCATTTTTTAATGCACATCCATTCACCATATGAGCCACAATGTCAGAAAATATACCTTCGGACATGAGCGCCCAGCAAAAATTCAGATCAGCTTGTGCATTTGCAGTCTGGTCAGAATCTTCACTGTGCTTATTTTGGATAGCCAAGGATGCAAAGTTTCTCCATGTGGACGTAGAAGACTGATCTGGTCCTCGAAGATACATTTTCTAATGCTGTAACTTACACATTCCTTTGCCTTATTCATTGAACAGTTATTCAGACAAGCTCATAGCTACAGATTTTTTTTTTTTTTTGATTTGAGTTTTACAGCCCTTTCAAGAATATTTCACTTATATCGAGCCGATCATTTATCGAAGGTGGGCGAAAACCGGAGAACCCGGAGAAAATCCACCTGACCATCCGTAAGCAGAACTTGGCTTTCCCACATAGGACCCGAGCCAGACTCGAACCACAGCGGTGAGAAACCTAATGGATCAAGATCATAGTTACAGATAAGAGGGGGTATCCACATAATATTTTTCTTATTTCTCCACAAAAACATATGTTGTGGGTACTCATTAGAAGCGCCTCACCGAGGCGCTTCTAATGAATACCCACAACATATGTTTTTGTGGAGAAATAAGAAAGATATCAGCATTTTTCAGATGAAAAAAGTGCCTTATCTGTTGCTATGCAAGCTGCCTATTATTAGATGAAAAAACAAATTCATTTTCTTACCTCTCCTTGAAAGCAAATGCTTTGGGTACATTTCCTTGGCCAGGGGGTTAAATGATCAATCAGAGCATGTTTCTTTGAGAAAGATACTGTAAAATATTTTGATATCTCTGATACTGAAAACACTTTTGACTACGGTAAAGATCCTAAAATTTTGTACACCAATGTTTTTGACAAATGGCATAAGCAAACAGTGCAGATCCAGATCAGACTGCAACTTCAGGAGCAGCCTGATCAGGGTCTACACAGTTATGCATTCCACTAAGTTATTTAATAAACAACTGCATAAAAAGCAACATTTAAGCCAAAAAAGTATGAAATAACTTGTTCAAATTTTTGGACATTTATCACAGTGAACATAATGACCTGACTTTTGCCGCCTGCCTGGAATATTATCCAGCATATCTCTGTATCTACTGTTTGTAACAGAAGTACGGGAACTTCGACGGGGTGAAAAACTTTCAACAATCTCTTTGTTTCCCTCCTTATCGTCTGATTTCAGTTTTGGTTTCTTCTCTATATTGCCAGATGATTCTTCTGGGGATCTCTTCCTTCCTTTGCTTGATGTCCTTCTACTTGTGTCTATTTTATCTGAAAATATACAGCGGAATGTCCAATAACAGCCACTTTTCTGATACACCTAAAGTGCAGATTTACTTTACATTTAATCTCTCTGGTCCGCAATGCATGCCACAAAAAACTGCCTGGGTCATGTTTACTTGCTGAAATATAGATCTACTGCTTTGTGTTTGTGTTGAGGTTTTACAGCCCAGTCAATCCATTAGGGACATGTCGAATATGGTCAGTTTACCTTACCACACTTTTACTGGACAAACTTAGTCCTCTAAGCAGTTAACCAGTTAACTGGTACTTGTGCACATTCTTTCGCCATAAACTGACAACTGCCCTTCTTGAATCAGCGGATAGGAGAGAATGGCCATAGAAAATACTGCTTTGATTCACAGAAACAGACATGGTAATTTTATTGTATTTTTTTAATATGTATCTGTTTCATATGCATTTCTGACAAGAAAATGCTCTACAAATTAACATCGTAATAAGTTTTTTTGTTTTTTTTTCTCTCTCAAAGCGGTTTCCCAACCATGATGTCACATGACATTACTGTTACAAGCATGTGGTTTCTTCATACGGTAGCAAGGGAAAAAATTAACTTTTATTGGAAATCTGAACAACCCAGAAATGTGTACCCTCATCTGGGGATCATCATAGCAATCCCATGAGACTATACACAGGGTTTACTAGATAGTAGGGCTGGCTAATCAGAGCTGAAAAGATAATCGATTATCAGTCCTGCCATTGTGATTGATAATTGAATAGTAATCGCTGAAGATTCGACCTTAATTTTACCTACCTGTATGACCCTTTCATATGTTATATTGAGCAAACAGTTTAGACCCAGATGAGATGCTGCAAATGCAGCATCTCATCAGGGTCTACACTGTTTGCCACTAACACAGCTATTTTAGACACAACAGTGGGAAGTATATTGGACTTATTCAAAATTTAGATAAAGTATGATAAGGAGTTCAGGAGTCTAAATACTAAGGGTAAATACGGTAAAGTAACAAACGCAGAAATCAAATGATCGATTATTAGCAAATCTGTAATGATAGTCATTTTTGTGGAATTTATCAATCAATTAATCGATTACCGATTAATCGTGCCAGCCCTACTAGATAGGTTTGGTGGAACTTAGAAACTATTGTTTTTTTTCTTTTATCAGCAGGAATAACCCTTTTGGTGTGTAGACTGATATCTCACATAAACGATAAGGTACTATTTTGCTTATGGCCACTTGTCCTCAATAGAAAATGGATAAGGTGTGTCTCTGATGTCAGCTGAAATAATCAAATGTATACTTATTTCAGAAGTCTGCGACAAAATATCTGCAATCCGATCTTTTTGGAATAAAAGAATACCTGTTGAAATCTTTAATTGCTTTAATTGCTTGACCAGTTAACAATTGCTATTAAAGTGTGAACAGCCAACACTTGTTAAATTACTGCTTGCTTAGCACATAAATAATGGTACTGTCGCAGATGTGAATAACACATGGCAGGAGTCCAAGGAGTCCAAACCCCGATTTGTGTGTCCTGGGACATGGATTCTGCATCCCCGAAAACCCTGAGATATTCTATACACAGTCCCTTTCTTACCTCCAACCTCCATCTTCTCTGTAGTACTCTTGTCCTCTTTATTGATTACTTGAGTTTCCTTTTCACTAAGTCCATGTCCTTTCTTTTTCACCTTGGCCTTTGTCTGGTTACCGGTCCTGTCAGATTCTGCTTCAGCTGTTTCCAAGACAGAAGCTGCCTGTCGTCTGGTCCTACTTGCCTTTTCCATCTACAAAAATTACCATATTTGAGTCGGTACACAAAAAAGGGACCATATGTTTTTCCGGTTTGTGGGTCTTCAAATATGCATGCATTTACATGCCCCTTTTGGAGCTACAAACATGCTGTTTTTGCTTGAAGGTTCAAGATCCCTACAATATGCCTGTCTGTGAACAGCAAAGGCTCTGGCAAGACTGCACTTATGCACAGGCTTATCTGAGCTTGTATTTGTTTGTGTTGAGTCAATCCATTAGGTTCGTGTCAAGTGCTGTCAGCTTTTCTAACCACACTTTTCCTGGGCAGGCAGTCCTCTAAGCGGTTAACCAGTACTTGTGCATATTCTTTTGCCAGAAACTGACAACTGCCCTTCTCAAATCAGCGGAAGGGAGAGAATGACTGCAGAAACTATTTCATGATCAATCTCCATGAAAGAGTACTACTGGACCCAGCAGGGATTGAATCCAGGACCGCCTGATCACAAGTCAGACGCGCATCTGAGAGAGCACCAAGGCTGGCTCCTGAACCTCTGCTGGCAGCCTATGTGATAAGTACCCTTTTATCATGTGCTGGCTAATTTATAGCTCCAAATAATGTTTTTGTTGTTGTTGTTTTTTTTTTGTTGTTGTTTTTTTCTATCAAAAAGTATTGATACCTTTCTTATTTCTCAAAAAAAAAATATGTTGTAGGTACTTGTTAGAAGCACCTCACTGATGTTCTTCTGATAAGTACTATAGCATTGTTTTTGCCAGAAATAAGAACAAAATACCATATTCAACCTAATTACCACACTGTGTACTTAGATTTTTCAAAAGTACTGAACAAACTTGTAGTAAAATATAAACCTAATTAGGGCACTCTTTAAAGAAAGATCAGCAGAGGAAAATATGAGTAGTGTATTAAATGATGCTTTTGCAATATTATTTTCTTTATAAAAAACATATGTTGTGGGTACTCGTTTGAATTGCCTTGACTTGTCGAGGCAAGTCGAGGCAATTCAAATGAGTTCCCACAACAGATGTTATTATAAAGAAGTAGATAAAAGTGCACTGACAGTAATCTACTTAATCAACAGCCCTCTTATTTGGTACTATGTGTATTTAGCCTCAGCATTTGGCCAGGCAGGTCTAAACAGTGTAGAACCTGATCAGATGCACAGTCACCACACACCCTACAGATTTTGTTTGGAAACAGAATTTTTGAGGTCCAAATCATCCTACATCCAAAAACATGCTATAATGAATCACGTTAAAATTGTTTGTTTGTGTTGAGGTTTTAGGGCCCAGTCAACCCAATGGGGTCATGTCGAGCGTGGTCAGTTTACCTAACCACACGTTTACTGGGCAGGCTTAGTCCTCTAAGTGGTTAACAGTATTGTGTACATTCTTTTGCCAGAAACTGACAACTACCCTTCTTGAATCAGCGGAAGGGAGAGAATGACTGTAGAAAATATTTCATGATCAATCTCCACGAAAGAATGTTGCCGACCTCGGCGGGGGTTGAACCCGCAACCTCCTGGTCTCCAGTCCGACGGCGCATCCAACTGAGCCACCGAGGCCGGCGAATCACTTTACAAAGTGGTTCTTGTCTACATGTACCTAATACTATTCTAATAAACAAAAAAAAATAAAAATATTATAACTAGGCCATGTAAAACACTAGGCACACACATACAGTTAAAGCATATTCTTTATGACTCCATCAGGGAATATTAAGTACATTGTACATTTATTTGTTCAGACATGCCTGAGTAAACAGTGTAGATCCATATCAGATACCACAGAATGTGGCCTCTGATCAGGATCTACACTTTTTGCCATTCATCGAACAATTTTTTCTGACATTTCAACTGGAAACAGTAAAATGGATGTTTCAAATTTTACAAGTATGGTAAGGAATTAGGGTGTCTGATGCCACAAAATATGGCATCTGATCAGGATCTACTCTGTTTGCCATTCATCCAGTAATTTTTTCAGACATATCAACTGGTAGCAGTTAAATGGATGTGTTTAAATTTTACAAGTACACTACAACCTCTTTATAACACGGTTTGTTATAATACTGTTTTGGATATAACACAGTTCAAAGATGGATCCCAAAAATGTATTGATTATATTGAAAAATGACCATAAATGGTCATTTTTTCAATATAATCTATACATTTTTGTTTGGATATAACACGGTTGTTTAACTAACACGGTTCATGTTATGGACCCCAAAAATAGTGTTATAAAGAGGTCATGGTGTACATGTATGGTAAAGAATTAGGGTGCCTGAATGCTATAAATGTTCTAAAATTTCGAATACTTTATTCCCTTCTTTTTTGGCCTAATTTTTGCTTTTTATGAAGTTGTTTCTTAAATACTTAGTGGAATGGCAGTGTAGACTTGATCAGACTGTTCCTTCAGGAGCAGTCTGATTTGGGTCATCTCTGCATAAATTATGCAACTTTGTCCGGCACTTTGGTGTATGAAATTTTAGAACATTTACCATACTTAGGATAAATATACATATGTACTATACACCTGAGAAATAAGCATTGCACTTGACAAGGAATAGTTTTTGACAACCAAAAAGCTCTGGTATCTTTCTTTCTTTTTTTTCCTTAAGAAAAAACATGTAAGTTTTATGGGTGCTCGTTAAAACCTAAAAGTGCCTCATTTAATATGTTTAAGACAAACATTTGAGATCTGCTGAAACTGCCAACAGCATATAAAGGTAAAAGTCTATATCAGACTATATGGTAAGAACACAAGAAATTATCCAAATAAGTGTCAAAGCTAGTAGTTTCTACATGTAGCTACACTGTCAAACAAATTAACCTTTAAAGTGCTAATGAAAACTGTAGCTGACATCTTTTTTTTTTTTTAACAGAAAATAAGGCTTCATACATGAGCATCATCTGCTTAGTAGATGATTCACATGAAGTGCCAATTTTTATTTTCTCTGAAAAACAATAAAAAAAAAGATAGAATATTGCATTGGCTGCTCTAATTATGCTTAGTGTCTTAACCCTTGTCCTGCTGAACTCGGATATGCCCTACCTTTGCAAACAGTGAAGCCAACTGATCTGGATCTGCACTGTTCAGGGGCCATCCTAGAGCTTACAGACAGGGAGAAATTTTGCGACAGTTTCAGGTTTTGGTCCAAATTTTGGATTTCCCTATACATTCTATACATTTTCACTTCTCCCTCAGCTCAAGATAGGGAGAAGTCAGCATGCTTAGGGAGACTTTTTCTCCCAAATTGCCCTCTAGGATGACCCCTGACTGTTTGTCATTCAGTATGTGAATTTATATCAACAATCTGGATTAAGTAATCTGATTGGCTGACAATTAGAAATGAGCATGGCATCTTAATTTATTCAGCATGACAAGGATTAAGGATTACTGGGTACATGTATGTTAGAAACAATATCAATCACAAGTCATTGCTCAGTTATCTGTTTGTTTGTGTTGAGGTTTTACAGCCCAGCCAACCCAATGGGGTCATGTCGAGTGCGGTCAGTTTACCTAACCACACATTACTGGGCAGGCTTAGCCCTCTACACGGTTAACCAATAGTGTGCACATTCTTTCGCCAGAAACTGACAACTGCCCTTCTTGAATCAGCGGAAGGGAGAGAATGATCATAGAAAATATTTCATGATGTATCTCCGCGAAAGAATGTTGCCGACCTCAGTCGGGGGTCAAACCCATGACCTACTGGTCTCCAGTAGGAGGCACATCCAACTGAGCCTCCGAGGCCAGCACTCAGTTCTCTGACAGCAGACTTAAGCTTAAGGGATACACTTTCAGGGGACTCATTCAAAACTGTTTTTGCCTACCTTCTGAAAGAAGGTCTATTCAGGGGTGAGAATAGTCGCTAACAATCAATCCTGAAATCTAAAAATTCAGTCCTGAAATTGCAGTACTTTCCCAAGGTAGGACTGAGAAACTACAATAAAACAATTTACAGCTCCATATATGACGTTTTTTTTGTTGTTATTTTATTTTTCATCCAAAAACTAGTTATTGTTTTCTTATTTCTGAATAAAACATATGTTGTGGGTACTCATTAGAAGCACCTCAGGGAGGTGCTTCTAATGAGTACCCACAACATATGTTTTTATTGAGAAATAAGAAAATTATTATGTGGATACTTCTTCTTGTCTGGAGCTATGCAACTAATAATTAGTTTAAAAATTAGTTTTTAAAGTTATTTCAGGCATATATTAACCCAAATAACGACTTCTGACACTAAAGGATGGTCTTGTGAATAAGTGTAAAAGTGAAATTTCATGCTTAAAATGAAAGTTCTCAATCCTGAAATCAGGATTAATCCTGAAGTTTCCCATCCCTGGTCTATTCTAAAAGAGAAGAAAATATTTCCAGTGGGAGCAAATTCTTTTGTTTCAGAAAAGGCACATTTTCATAAAAAAAAAAAAAAAAAAAAAATAATGCAAAGTGGAAGTAACAAAACTTGACTCCCTTGTAAAACATGGATGAAAATCTATTACGTGTATCCAGTCAAGTTAATGCTTAGCATGTCGGTAAAAATTTCAGCAGATGATGATATTAAACATTTTTTCTAATTTGTATTAAGAGACAATCTGCATCAAATGTCAATGCCTATTTTCTGAAAAAAAAAAAAAAAGGTTACTAAGCAATGCTTATTAGATAACCCCTGCAAGGACCAAAACGTAAAAGATGGTCAGATGTGAAAAGATTGAGGGGGCTATAATCAGAAAAAAACGTCATCAATCTGGCATCTGCTGAAATGGCCCACAGAGTAGTTATAGGTAAAGTACACAATCAAATACAATGTATATGACACTGTTACTTTTTGTACCTGTCTTTGTGGTGAGGAACCTGGCTTGCTCCCAGCTGCCAATTTACCAACATATTGGGACTCTTTGTTTCCAGTGCCCGTCTTTGGCTCCTGCACTTTCTCTCTCGTGTTTGGCTGTCTTGAAGAAAAAGAAGGGTTTTCTTCACTGGATATGTGAGAATCAGTAACTTCTATTGGAGCAGAGGAAGACTTCCTTGTCAATGGCATCTGAAACAAATTTTCTAGTCACTAGCAAGGATCCTTGCTTGAGCTGTCAACAGGTGTAAGATGATCAGTCAGCACTCCGAGCAAAATCAGTAGACAACAGATATTAACTATTCATCATGTCGGTAATACAGTCGACTCTCGTTATCTCAAATTCCAAGGGACTCTCTGAAATACTTGGAGATATCCATACTTCGACATATCAAATCTGCAGAATTGAGTAAAAACTAATTCAATTAACCACATTTAACCAATATATGTGTAATTGGACCCTTTAAGTTAGAGATACATGTATATATTTTTACATGTTGTTAGATATTCATGTTTAGGCAGGGAACAGATTTTCACTTTGAGATGAGCGATTATTCAAGATAAGCGAGTTCGAGATAGCGAGAGTCAACTGTATATACTTACTGTCCTTTGGACATCACTCAAGTAGATGCTTTTTGCTTGGCATTTTATCTTAAATGAGAATATTTGGTTCTCAATGACTATATCTTAGCAGAAAACATTTAAATCATGACGTTGCTGATGTTAGTGTTCAAGATGACAGTGCAGTGGACAATGAAAGTTCTCACATTCTATATGAATATTCATAAAATAATGAAAACCCTGATCATGCAACAAATTATCACAGTTAATCTATTGAAAGTGACAGCTCTGAGAAATCCAGTTTCTTTGCTATATTTTAGCGTCATTTTGAATCTTGGTGTTTAGGCACCCCCAAGATAAGCACTTGAAGTAAGGTTACTGTATTAAACTATCACAAAAACAAATTTTGATACATAAAATTTATACCCTGATGTAATTTCAGCATTTAATTAATAAATACAATGAAATACATAATTTAGCGCTGTAGTGTGCATGTGGTGATTAGTAGGACCCGGCTTGTTTCTCTGTGGAATATGTACCGTAATAATATTGCTGCGCTCGTAATCTGATTTAGATCTATACTGTTATAAATAGCATATAAATAGTCTGATCTGACCTAGGTCTTAGGTTTGTTTTTATCAAGTTTGTTTATCAAAACATTTACAATAATTTATGGTAAGCACTGCTCTTGATCTGACCTAGGTGGACAATATTATACAGAGCATGCAATGAAAGCAGTATGGTCAGATCTGGGTACATACTGTTTGCTCAGGCCTGTTAGTATGATTGTTTATGCAAGTTAGTGCTACTGATCTGATCTGGGACAGCAGTGTTATCATAGCTTAAAATTAATAAAAAGAAAGCCTTCTGATCTGATCTTGGTCTGTGCTGTTTATTCAGACCTGTTTGTTGATCATTTATGGTAATTACTGTATATGTATATACGGTATGTAGATGACATCGTTTCACTTGGCATGATTTATCTACATCATGTGTATAACAGTCAACCAAAAAAAAAAAAAATGCCCATCGACCCGGAAAGATGGGAAACTTCCTAGTGAGGAAATCTCCACCACGAAAATGGTGCAAGAACTACTGAGTAGCGAACCCTCTAGCTACGATACTTCCAGGTAGCAAATCCTCTGACAACTGTTCAAATCCCTCACTTAACTTCCATTTCCAGAGGTGTGCATTTGTAGCACATCTCCAATTGCTGATTGGAAAGGCACTGGAAAAGCTTTAACTTGCTTACTTAGTGTAGCCCAAGCTATATGTGAAAGCCAATACATATTGGAGAGTAAATTTGCGTTGGGGTTAATTTCAGCTAATTTTGGCCAACTTATATTACACATCACAGAGATAGTCGTGTAAAAAAAAAGTGTCAGTTATGGACTGGTTCACGTCATTTCCTAAAGCCAAGAATGATTTTGTTTGTGTTGAGGTTTTACGGCCCAGTCAACCCAATTGGGTCATGTCGAGCGCGGGCAGTTTTCCTAACCACATGTTTACTGGGCAGGCTTAGTCCTCTAAACGGTTAACCAGTAACCAGTATTGTGCACATTCTTTTGCCAGAAACTGACAACTGCCCTTCTTGCATCAGCGGAAAGGAGAGAATGACTGTAGAATATATTTCACGATCAATCTCCATGAAAGAATGTTGCCGACCTCAGTGGGGGTTGAACCTGCAACCTCCTGGCCTCCAGTCGGACGGCGCATCCGACAAAGCCAAGAATGAATGCTATTTAGTAACTTATAGGAAGAAGTCTGCACTGGAGCAAAAGTGCTCTATTTCAAAGTGAGCACTATGGAAAGGTCCTTTCCCACAACCGACTGCTGCACATTACCTGTAATGAACTATAATACAAAGGCTTTATTCACTAAATTTCTGCAACCTTTCGTCTATTTTTTTTTTTTAATGTAGAAATGACATTGTTTTATGTTTCTTATTTTTTTGCCATCCTGGCGCAAAATAGTACTTTGTCCGCACAGTTTGTTGCCTATTAGCATAACGCTCTACTGACCCCAAATGTCTGTACGTATTTCCAAGAGAAATTCCATGCTTTGCTCGTTAACGCCTACTGATAATCCCTGACTAGGCTACTATTTTCTAAGATTACGCTAAGACCTCATAAAAGGACGATGTATGGCACCAATAATTACAGAAAAGAAAGTGAAAAAGGGGTAAGTATCATAAAACTTTGTCAAATTTATAAACAAAAGAAGATTGAAGAGTTTGTTTTGAAGAGTTTTCCCCAAAAATCTTTGGTGTGAAGGTCAAAAAAGGAAAGGACATAATTCAGACCTTCCGAGGCTAAAGAACTTGCTTACGCTTTCCTAGCAATTTCTAAGTTGATATAATAACAAGTTTCTTGACTTTAAACCAAATAAATGGTTTAAACGGGTTTCTCTGCACTGTTTTTCACTGTGCACTCGCCATTTCGCATTATGGAATGTCAACTTTCCTCGCATTTGATTGGTCGTTAATTGGGTTATGACTAGTGATGCGACGGCCGTGTATAGTCAATATTAGTTTTACAACCGTGCAACCTGCGGTTTAGCACTCCTCAAATGGCTATCTCCGTTTTCTTAGTCTATGTATAGGGCTATGAAACGGTGTTACCTGTGGTTATTGCACCATCTGTAAGGCTTTTTGTTGGCAGTTATTTCTTTAATTATATGTTTAGATGCCATTACTGTTGACAGGGCCCATTAGAATGACCAGCAAACTAGGTTCATGAGGAGCATAAATTTAGATGTTCACATCTCCACAGAAGGCTCTTCTTTTCTTTTCAACCAAGAGGTACCAATATTTTTTCGTATTTCTCCATGAAAACGTGTTGTGGGTACTCACAAGAAACACTTCACAGAGATGCTTTTAATGAGTAACACAAAGTAGAGAAATCAGAAAAAAATATTTACCTGATAACCCCTTTTATCTGGAGCTGTGGGATCAGATGTAATTTAGTGCATGCCTGCGTCTACTAGCTCCAGTGTTGGGATGATTTGGTAAAGTAGTGCAAGGGTACTCCAGTCAGGGCAGTATGCGTTCCTTTTATGATTTACCCACTTAAAACTGGATTAAGATGTCTGCAAGTAATAAGATTCCTAATAAAAGACAAGCTAGTTTTACTTTAATGTAAACCTCTTTAAAGTGGACAAATCACTTAATTTCACTTTCACTTAAAGCTAATTATTTCTCATCTATATTAGATACGTAATATAAGTAAGATACACAAGGCAAGCATTTATACTAGTTATTGTATATTCCAGATATTGAAATGAATATATAAGATATCTCATATAATATATAAGATATCATAAAAATAAGTTATCTTATACGTTAAATAAGATATGTTAAACAAGATATCTTATTTGTTAATTAAGATATGTTGTATAAGATATCATAAATAGAATATAAGATATCTAAATTACTAAATAAGATATCTAATTATATATCATATAGTACATTAGATATCTAATATGGGATATGATTTAAATAATAGGAAAGTTAGATATCTGAATGGTCAAAATATATGTGATGTCATATATACTATATACGATATCTTGTATGCTATATACGAGTAAGATTTATACTTAATAAGACTGGATAAGTCCGATATCTATTCTCCCATATAAAATATCTTATATCCCATATTAGATATATTATATACTGTATCAGATATATTATATAAGATATATATGTGGGATCATGTAAATTTGGCGATCACAGTGCTAGATACACCGGTATTGTTGGCATTACTGGATGATAAAACTCGTCCAGTCTTGTGACCAGTATTGAGTAATGCACCAGTCATTTGAAACCGCCGCCCCTACGGGGCCGGGGATGGCGGGGACATTGCGGGGCTTACCTCTCATAAGTCCTGGCAGTGCCGTAGATGTGCCGGGGTTATAATTTCCCGCTAAATTGGCTGGGAGAAAGAGTGGGGCTTTGAGCAACAATGGTCCTTGACTGGGACCATAAACTAGCATGTAAAAAAAAAAAAAAAAAAAAAATACCATGGTTATAGTGTATGTTATGATGAATTTTAATACATGGTGCATACAGAGGCTCTGTAGAGACTGTTAGCTTGCAAAGACTTAAGAACCATAGATGTTTGAATTGTTAATTTGTATGACTGCACACGATGAATGTCTTTTTTTTGTACTGTTTGACCGAGCTGGCATTATATTTTGTTTCATCATTTGTTCTGATTTTATGGCTACCAGGGAGGCGAGAGAATACGAGAATACTTTCTTTTTTGTCAAATAAAGTTGTCTTGAAACAATATAATCTTTGGTATTCATTGCCTGTTTTATTTTCAACACCTATAACCATCTAAGAGACATCGGAATATGGGTTCTGTTGCGTAAGAATACAGTTTAATAATTTAAGCAGAAGACAACATTTTCCATTTTTTCCTCCAGAAAATAGGCTTTGACATTTCATGCACACTGTCTCCTTACTATATTGCTTTCTAAGAAGACGATTCGCACGAAATGTCTAATCCTATTTTTCGGGAAAAAAATAAGAAACATATCATCAGTTTGGCGTCTGATAAATAATGATGTTACATCTTAGGTTCAACGCTTAAACTGCGGGATAGTAATTTCAGCAGAAGACGTTTTAAATGTAAATTCCTTACTTTTCCCAGAAAATAGGCTTTGACACTTCATGCAAATTATAGTCTCCTAACAGTCTTTGGCATTCCTTAGGAGACAATTTGCATGAAATGTCAAAGCCTATTCTCTGAAAAAAAAAAAAAAAAAAAAAAAAACAGAGAAAAATATCATCAATTTGCCATCTGCTCAATCTGTCATTATAAGGTCCCACACTATCTAGTCTATGTTCGTTTTTCATACACTGTCGTTATTATCATTGCTAGTCTCATTTCGTCGACTGTTCTAGCTTCTAATGCCCCGTGGCCTCTCAGTAGCTGGAAAGAGTTTCCTTTCGCTCATTAACACTGTCTGAAAGTCTGACCCGTTTTGCACACATGATCCTGGCAATTTCTTATTCTTTCATGGACATAACGGTCGCCGCTATCTCGTTGTTGTCTGAAAATGGGGAAAATCTTCTTTCATGGACATAATTGTCGCCGCTATCTCGTTGTTGTCTGAAAATGGAGAAAATCTTCTTTCATGGACGTAATAGTCGCCGCTATCTCGTTGTTGTCTGAAAATGGGGAAAAGTGATTTTCCCCTTTTTTCAGACAACGAGATAGCGGCGACTGTTACGTCCATGAAAGAAGAGAATGTTAGATTTTGGGGTTACACAAATGAGCTTAACACAGCAAGTTCAACATATGCCCCCAGTGAAGATTCTGATGAACCCAGTCAGTTGTCTGCATGAAGAAGCTTTGATTTCTTAGCTATCCTTAGGGTGCACAGCGTCGACAACTCTGACCAGACTGCTGCGATGCACAGGCTGATCTCAATCTTCACTGGGCGCACAGTTGTGTAGGAATTGCTATGGCCCGGCTCAAATATTATGGTCATCATTTTCAGAATGTATTATTCACTAAACAATAAATAATAAACATGCTGATCAGACTGACCGAATTTCAACTCTTCCATTTTACAAAAGCATCCTGCCCCACAGAAGTACAAAGCTATAAGTGAAGCCACAATCACGACGCACAGCCCTCCCCATTACGAAAACACGCCTATATAAATATATTGAAAATTTCACCTCCAAACACTGATTTCTGCTCAAAACATAAATTGTGGGTACTCGTTAGAACCGCCCCCCCCCCCCTCCCCGAGGCGGTTCTAACGAGTACCCACAATCTATGTTTTTGAGCAGAAATAAGAAAAATAATGTATACCCCCGTACACCACAGTTTTACTATATAAAAGTGGGGTTTAAGGGGGTCAAAATTATATAGGTATGTTTTCGTGATGCGAGACACCAAAAGAATGAGAGATGAGGACACAATAAGGACAAAACAAACGCCACATATGAAACCACAGACGCTCAAACAAAGAAGAACTGCAACAGAAACCGCCTTGGAACGGTCAGTTAGAAAACTACTGAGATGGGGGCGTGAGGGGGTGTGGGGCGGTGTCTTAAACCAGTTTTACTGGCGCGAAACCTCACCCTTATTTCTGATGCAGCTCCAAATTACAAATATATGTTCGGTTCGTACATTGTATAGGGGTTCTCTACCTCATCTTTGAAACATCGCAGTGAAACACAGCAAAGGGCTCAAAGGCTACCTGAAGTCAGAATACAAGAAAACCCATCACGAAAACATACCTATATAATTTTGACTCCCTTAAACCCCACTTTTATATAGTAAAACTGGGGTTTACAGGGGTATAAATTATTTTTCTTATTTCTGCTAAAAACATAGAGTGTGGGTACTCGTTAGAACCGCCTCGCCTAGGCGGTTCTAACGAGTACCCACGATCTATGTTTTGAGCAGAAATATGAAAATATTAGATTCTTTATGTGAAAAATTTCAGTTTTTGGTGGTAAAATTTTCAATATATTTGAATAGGCTTGTTTTCGTTATGCACAAACAGGAAAACGATGATTCAGGCAAAAAAAATCGATAGTCAGGCGCCAACAATCTGAAACAGATTGAGGAGGAAGCCGTCATTTAGTCTGAGGACTGACTCACCGTCGTGCACTTAAAGAGGGAACAAAGTTATCAACCATAATTAGGTTAACAACCATGCATGCAGTTTGCCGCAGAATATCCATGTTGTAACCTATCTTTTGTAGCGAGTGCTAATCTTTTTTAATTGAACCTAAAAAATCAGTTTCAAATCCGGTCGAAATGTTCAGGCGGGGCTCAATCGCGCAGTCGGTAGCGCGTCTTTTAGCAGATCTCATGTAGCAGATTCAGGGTCGGAATCCGAATCCCTGAGCTCGACCACATAACTTTCTGGGAGACATGACCTTAACAGTTAAACTGCATCTCAAACACTGAAACATATTTCAGCGAAACGTAAAAAGAGCACAGCAGAAATTAAAAGGTTTTGGGATATTCTAAGCGCATTTAAATAATTACCACGTTTTTTTTTTTTTTTTTTTTTTTTTTTTTTTTTTTTCGGGTTTCAAAAGTCGCAAGAGCTGTTGTCATATAAAGAAGTTATATCAAAACTACAAATTGAAACGTGAAACGGAAAATGCTTAACGAACAGACAGTGCACGGATCAGCTTTGGAGATTATAAACTAAGTTTTCCCAGAATTGTCATAAAAAAAAAGATGCGGTATTCTAATTTCACCAAAGGCCCTTTCTGTTCGGGAGGCTTTCAGTTGCTGACAATGCTATCGCATTGTTTCAGCAAAACGACGCGACCTTTTCAGCCAGTGCCCTCTTCTGTCAGGGGAACGGATATGGACCTCCCGTCTGTCGTTATATTTCCCCGAGTGTGCATTCAATAGCAGCATCCTTAGCCCATGTCACCGTCTTAACGCATTTATGCCGAGTGGACTCTTCTAACATAACACTTTGGACCGATGCATTTCCAATAAAAGTGGTGTCTGGTTTTTGTTATTATGACCATGTTTTACAGAAATTCCTTTTTTATTATGACCCTGTTTTACAGAAATTCCTGTACTTAATGCAAAGAGTGCAGATCCTGATCAGACGCCGCGTTTTGCGGCGTCTGATCGGGGTCTACACTGTTTGCAAATGTCCCTTTTATGGGCAAATGTGGGTTAATATCACGATCTTCTAACCGCTGTCTGAATCTGGCGGCCCCACTCAAACGAACACATGTCATTTTTGTGACGACTTAGTAATCACAGGGAAGGGAAGTATTCTATGGTTGATCGCAGACACAAATATACCTGTCAAGACAAGGAATAAGGACTCCGATAACCACAGAGAAAAGAAAATAGTACCAACAGAACTCCACAGCGAACAGTTGTAAAACATAGAATTCTGCAGGACTGAACTGGTCTTAGTATAGAAAGCCAAATATATTAATAAGACCTCAGTGCTACTTCTTAAATAGTGAAGCCATAAAGGCTTAGTGAAATATAAAAAGCCCGCAAGGCTAGAAAAAAGGGTAAGAGAGAAGTCCAGGAAATGCCACAATCACAAACCGCAGCCCTTCCCAGACACCAAGAGGAAGAGGAAACCGACAAAACCAAACAAGCACAAATCGAACAAACGTACGAAAAGCACTAAGATTAGAGAAAAAAAAAAAACAACCGGAAACAATTGTTCGTGGACGATATTGAGTGCCAGCGCTGTAAACGGTTTATGTTAGAACAACTGGGCTGATTGCCTTGAAACTTTGTACGTAGTAGCTGGGACGCCACGAAATCTTGTTGTTTATATAAATCATGATCTTCGGTTGACTGATCTATTTATGGCAGGATCAAATTTGGTCCTTAGGTTTTTGTATGGGAAAAAATGAAATAGTGCATTTTATTTGCCCTAAGTCAAGGGCTCCGAGGGAGCTTATAGGATGGTAGCCTCTGTCGTCCGTCGTCGTCGTCCGTCAACACTTTCAAAGGACATTTCCTCTGAAAGTACTGGGCCAATTTCAATCAAATTATATGCAGCCTCCAGGCAGAAGGGACAAGAAAGTCTATATTTTGGTCCAGGTCACATGACCAAGATGGCTACCATGCCCAGATATGGTAAAATCTTTAAAGAATCTTCTTCAAACAGGTCTCGGGGCTCAGGGGAGCGATCAGGACCTTATGGTCCTCCTGTTATCAATTGACAGCACGTCGTTTATGTTTATTATATTTGCTTTTGTTATATATTTTTACCCCTCAAAGCGCTAAGCAAATTTGTAGCAGACGACATTCTAAAATTGATTTTACCTACAAGACTGCATGAACTCCCAGTGAAGATTCAGATCAATATGCGCATCCGCGCAGTCTGACCTGAGTCTTAACATGGGCACTCCGTGGGTAACTAAGGAGCCAAAGCGTCTTCAGGCGGACAGCGAGGACTTGATCAGCTTGCGTATCACATCACGAACAAGCGCCCATATAATTTTGACCCCCTTAAACCACACTTTTGTATAGTAAAACTCGGGTTTACTGGGTATACATTATTTTTCTTATTTTGCTAAAAAAACATAGATTGTGGGTACTCATTAGAACCGCCTCGCCGAGGCGGTTCTAACGAATACCCACAATCTATGTTTCGAGCAGAAATATGAAAAAATAGCAGAATATTTTTATCTGAAAATTTTCATTCTTGGTTGTAAAAAATTCAATATATTTGAATAGGCGTGTTTGCGTAATGAGCACATGCTGATTTGAGTCGTTAGTAGTATAGGGACCCTATTGTCGTTGCTTGCGCAATTGCAGTATCATAGGAAATGTTGTGTACCGATATATTTGAAAGCGTGTGAAAACTCGTCTGTGACGTTACGCTGTTGTCCGTGGTCACGAATGACGTAACGTCATTATCGCCGCCATCGTTAGCTTAGCTACTAACGGATTGAGCGTAGACATTTAATTTTCTTACCAAGAAATTATTCAGGCGAACGGGAACATCTGAAAAAGAAATCTTATTTTGAGAAGAGTTATGATAACGTGTAAGTAATAATACTAACTTAACTGAAACTAGATTTTATTTATAGTTGCTTTTTCAAATTTCCAAATTAGAAGATTTTAAGGTTTACTGTAATGCTTCTGTGATGCACGCCGGTAATAATGCTAAAAAAGTAATGATAAATAATTGTTAACAGTTAACTCTCTCTCTCTCTCTCACACACACACACACACACACACACACACATACGCGCACAGACACACCTACATATACAGTGTCGGTATCATTTTCTTTTCTTTTCTTTTTTTTTTTTTTTTTTTTTGTTTAAATTGTAAATCTCTAATTTCATTTGAATTATTAATGTCTCATGTGTAATATGCGAGGTGAAACAGTAAACTCATTGTATTGTATTATAATCCTTTCAATCATGTATAAAGATAATATGAAGCAAGAAGCTTGAAAATACAGAACTGAACAACCAATACGATACAATACAATAATATATTGTTTCGCCTTACGTGTTACATCATGAGGCATTCGAACAAGAGAGAGAGAGAGAGAGAGAGAGAGAGAGAGAGCTATTTATGATTATTCAGAATAATTACCTTCATATGCATCACAGCAACATTGCAGTAAAATGTAACGACAGCTTGAATGATAGGACCGGGCCATCGAAATTTAAAAGGTAATTAAATCTTTCCTTATCTTCCAGGACATATTTCAGGTATGTTGTCAAACAAATCTTTTCTAAGAGCATCAGTGTAACAGGACATGTTTTTCATCTTCCACGGCAAAATCTTGCAGTGTTTTGCGAAACGGCATACGAGCTCGCACAGTCAGTCTTGTTTTGCTTTATCTTGTTTTTGCTATATCTACCGGTTTCAACTGCGATTCTATGATTGAACACACAAGAGCAGGCTCAGTTTTATCAAGATTGTCCATGAGAAGTAATGAAACATGCAAATCCCTCACGCCTCCTAGCAGCTTTGGGTAAAATTCTATTTTCGTATATAATGTATAAGCCCGATAGTCCCAAAGGACCGGGCAATTTGATAATCTCAGCACCATATCCATGTTTTAAACAAACTCGTCTAATATTTTAGACAGCAATACGTTGCAAAAATATAATGGAACTGTTCATTCAGGACCACTATATATGGCAATGACATTGTGCATGAATTTTAGGGGAAATAACTTCTTGCAGTAGACACAGACCAAACGCTGCAGAACTAGGCGTCTAATCAGGGTCTGCACTATGTGACAAGTCCTAACTTTGGGTTCGTGGCAAATAATTCGATTAACTCAGGAGACGACTTTCTTTCGTAACTCTCCATATCCTAGCGCACTCAAAGATCATGATTACACAGTTATTTGAAAATCTGTTAATCTTTGTCATGCTGAATAAATTAAGATGCCACGCCCACTTCTAACTTTCAGCCAATCATATTACTTGATCCAGATTGTTGTTATAAATTCACATACTTAATGGCAAACAGTGCAGATCCAGATCAGTTGGCTTCTTCAGAAGCCAACTGATCTGGATCTACACTGTTTGCTAAGACAGGGCATGTCGTGTTCAGCAAGAGAAGGGTTAAAGCATGTTATAAATCTGTTAAAGAGTTCTGGAGATATTAATCCGCTTTCTTTCCTTTCAATGATTAATTACGTCACGGTTTCAATGACGGGCAAACAGACATAACTACATATTAACCACTCTCTGGGCTAATTCTGCACACGACAGTATTTTTCTCTTTTTTTTTCCCCCCAGAAAATAGGCTTTGGTATTTCATACAAGGAGACAATGTGCATGAATTTTAAATCTATTTTCTAGGACACTAAGAATCGTATTTCAAAATGTCGTCTGCTGAATGTTTTACCCAGCATGCAGAGCGTTAACGTCTTTGCAACGTCCGTGACGTTACGCCGTTGTCCCTAGTTACGAATGACTGTAAAATGCCAGACCCTTTTTTTTTCTCTGAAAAACGAAACATATGTTTTAAAATGTTGTCTGTTGTAGGGTTAAGTAAACATTAATAAAGATGTGTTGATTTTAATTTGTTTTGTTTACAGTACACTTTTAACCACGTTAAAGAGAGAGAGAGAGAGAGAGAGAGAGAGAGAGAGAGAGAGAGAGAAAAAAAAAGCAACAACTACAGCAAACAAACAACGTTTTAAGCGTTCTTCCCGCATTTTTACAGATGTCATGAAAACCTGAGAGCGATCGAGATATCAACTCGACTTATTCAGCAATATGCTCGACATATTAAGAGCATGATTTATTTTACAAGCTTTACATATCATGCTAGTATTTCGAGTTCACATCCCTCACACCCTGAGATAAGATAAGATAAGATAATTTCATTTCAGAAACATAGGCCTACTGGCCCTTGAGTTCTACAGGTATACAGATAACTAAGTGTGTACATAAAGTACAGAAATGGCGAACAATATTGCATTTTCCATTTTGTGAACAGTGATTTTTGGCTGTTCAACATATTTAAGATTTCAATATACTATTATCACTATTATGCACTGTACGGAGATATTGTGAGCACCGACACACTTCCAAATATCTTTTTATATGGTTTCTCATCATCGATAATAACTTACTTTGTTACATAGCTATATATGATGTGCATGGCACCGGTTAGGAATTCTGACAGGGGAGACAATTATCTCCACTCCCAAAACTCTCCCTGTTTACCCACTTCCATCACATAAGTAAACACGGATATCCCTCATTTACATGGTTAACAAAAACATATAATATATGGAAAACATATATGTAAGGCGTGAAGTCACAGATCAACCTATGCAACCACGTGGCCCAATCGCACAGGCTGATCCGAGATCAGCTCTATCACCAGGTAACTATACGTTAAATTCCCAAATTTGCAAAACAAAATCAAAAATCAGTTTACACATTCGCGCAGTCTAAACCATAGGCTTACCTGGTCATCAAACAACTTCAAATGATATGATGCTTCTCGACCGTTTCTTACTGAGCAGCTTGATCTAAAAATCTGGGCCCAGTTGTTCAAAGCTAACGACGTCGTTAGTTAACGGTTCATTAAAATTTACATCGAATGATACGCAAATATGCTGAATTTTTTTGCTGAAAAAAAAAAGTGGGTAGCTACCCACTTTTTTTTTCAGCAAAAATATCAGAATATTGTATATTGAATCCGCTAAAACAGTTAACGAAATGAACCTTAACGAGCTCGTTAAGCTAACGACGCTTTGAACAACTGGGCCCTGGTGACTGCAGTGCTTTTGCTTTGTGTGTGTTCTTTATGGACTGATTAGACCAATCTTAGCGCTGAACCGTCTGTTGCATATTGTGCAAGAAAGCTCCGACGAATATTCTTGTGTCAGTTTCGGAAGAGTATGTATGGCATGCATCTTTGACCTCTGTTAGCCTCTGTCAGTGATCCTGTCATGCCACCCGATCTCAAATTTAGAGTTTCGTCAGGCAGCTTGACGTATACAAAGTCACAGAGTATCAATAATATGATGGATAAAAGGCTCATATGCCATTTCATTACGAAAATATGCCTATTCAGATATACTGAAAATTTTACCATAAACAAGAAATTAAAAAAATTCAGATTTAAAATCTGATATTTTAATATTTCTGCTCAAAACATAGATTGTGGGAACTCGTTAGAACCGCCTCAAGCAAAAATAATAAATTCACATACTTAATGGCAAACAGTGCAGATCCAGATCAGTTGGTTTCTTCAGAAGGAAAACAGATACAAAGTCACAGAGTATCAATAATATGATGGATAAAAGGCTCATATGCCATTTCATTACGAAAATATGCCTATTCAGATATACTGAAAATTTTACCACAAACAAGAAATTAAAAAAATTCAGATTTAAAATCTGATATTTTAATATTTCTGCTCAAAACATAGATTGTGGGAACTCGTTAGAACCGCCTCAAGCAAAAATAATAAATTCACATACTTAATGGCAAACAGTGCAGATCCAGATCAGTTGGTTTCTTCAGAAGCCAACTGATCTGGATCTACACTGTTTGCTAAGACAGGGCATGTCGTGTTCAGCAAGAGAAGGGTTAAAGCATGTTATAAATCTGTTAAAGAGTTCTGGAGATATTAATCCGCTTTCTTTCCTTTCAATGATTAATTACGTCACGGTTTCAATGACGGGCAAACAGACATAACTACATATTAACCACTCTCTGGGCTAATTCTGCACACGACAGTATTTTTCTCTTTTTTTCCCCAGAAAATATGCTTTGGTATTTCATACGAGACAATTTGCATGAATTTTAAATCTATTTTCTAGGACACTAAGAATCGTATTTCAAAATGTCGTTTGCTGAATGTTTTACCCAACATGCAGAGCGTTAACGTCTTTGCAACGTCCGTGACGTTACGCCGTTGTCCGTAGTTACGAATGACTTAGCGTCATTATTACCACCGTTGCACAACGCAGTGGCAAGCAGATTCAGCGAAGACTGAGATAATTTTGTAAATATACTTTTCATAAGAACGGAAACATTTTATAATCACACTTAAAAGACAATCTCAACGGGTAAGTCATCTAATTTAACCTTTAGTGCGCGGAGAAATTTGTAACAGACGATAATCTAAAATGATTTTATTTTTGAGAGAAAAATAAGGCTTGACATTTCATGTAAAATGCCAGACCCTTTTTTTTTTCTCTGAAAAACGAAAAATATGTTTTAAAATGTTGTCTGTTGTAGGGTTAAGTAAACATTAATAAAGATGTGTTGATTTTAATTTGTTTTGTTGACAGTACACTTTTAACCACGTTAAAGAGAGAGAGAGAGAGAGAAAAAACAACAAAAAACAAACAACTACAACAAACAAACAAACAACGTTTTAAGCGTTCTTCCCGCATTTTTACAGATGTCATGAAAACCTGAGGGCGATCGAGATATCAAGTCGACTTATTCAGCAATATGCTCGACATATTAAGAGCTCGATTTATTTTACAAGCTTTACATATCATATTAGTATTTCGAGTTCACATCCCTCACACCCTGAGATAAGATAAGATAAGATAATTTCATTTCAGAAACATAGGCCTACTGGCCCTTAAGTTCTACAGTTATACATATAACTAAATGTGTACATAAAGTACAGAAATGGCGAACAATATTGCATTTTCCATTTTGTGAACAGTGATTTTTGGCTGTTCAACACATTTAAGATTTCAATATACTATTATCACTATTATGCACTGTACGGAGATATTGTGAGCACCGACACACTTCCAAATATCTTTTTATATGGTTTCTCATCATCGATAATAACTTACTTTGTTACATAGCTATATATGATGTGCGTGGCACCAGTTAGGAATTCTGACAGGGGAGTCAATTATCTCCACTCCCAAAACTCTCCCTGTTTACCCACTTCCATCACATAAGTAAACACGGATATCCCTCATTTACATGGTTAACAAAAACATATAATATAAGGAAAACAGATATGTAAGGCGTGAAATCACAGATCAACCTATGCAACCACGTGGCCCAATCGCACAGGCTGATCCGAGATCAGCTCTATCACCAGGTAACTATACGTTAAATTCCCAAATTTGCAAAACAAAAATCAGTTTACACATTCGCGCAGTCTAAATCATAGCTTACCTGGTCATCAAACAACTTCAAATGATATGATGCTTCTCGACCGTTTCTTACTGAGCAGCTTGATCTAAAAATCTGGGCCCAGTTGTTCAAAGCTAACGACGTCGTTAGTTAACGATTCATTTAAAATTTACATCGAGTGATACGCAACTATGCTGAATATGTTTTGCTGAAAAATGTGAGTGCAAAAGCTACTCACATTTTTTTCAGCAAAAATATCAGAATATTGTATATTGAATCCGCTAAAACAGTTACCGAAATGAACCTTAACGAGCTCGTTAAGCTAACGACGCTTTGAACAACTGGGCCCTGGTGACTGCAGTGCTTTTGCTTTGTGTGTGTTCTTTTAGGACTGATTAAACCAATCTTAGCGCTGAACCGTCTGTTGCATATTGTGCAAGAAATATTCTTGTGTCAGCTTCGGAAGAATATGTATGGCATGCATCTTTGACCTCTGTTAGCCTCTGTCAGTGATCCTGTCATGCCACCCGATCTCAAATTTAGAGTTTCGTCAGGCAGCTTGACGTATACAAAGTCACAGAGTATCAATAATATGATAGATAAAAGGCTCATATGCCATTTCATTACGAAAACATGCCTATTCAGATATACTGAAAATTTTACCACAAACAAGAAATTAAAAAAAATTCAGATAAAAAAATCTGATATTTTAATATTTCTGCTCAAAACATAGATTGTGGGAACTCGTTAGAACGCCTCAAGCAAAAATAATAAATTCACATACTTAATGGCAAACAGTGCAGATCCAGATCAGTTGGCTTCAGAAGCCAACTGATCTGGATCTACACTGTTTGCTAAGACAGGGCATGTCGTGTTCAGCAAGAGAAGGGTTAAAGCATGTTATAAATCTGTTAAAGAGTTCTGGAGATATTAATCCGCTTTCTTTCCTTTCAATGATTAATTACGTCACGGTTTCAATGACGGGCAAATAGACATCATTACATATTAACCACTCTCTGGGCTAATTCTGCACACGACAGTATTTTTCTCTTTTTTTCCCAGAAAATATACTTTTGTATTTCATACAAGGAGACAATTTGCATGAATTTTAAATCTATTTTCTAGGACACTAAGAATCGTATTTCAAAATGTCGTCTGCTGAATGTTTTACCCAGCATGCAGAGCGTTAACGTCTTTGCAACGTCCGTGACGTTACGCCGTTGTCCCTAGTTACGAATGACTTAGCGTCATTATTACCACCGTTGCACAACGCAATGGCAAGCAGATTCAGCGAAGACTGAGATAATTTTGTAAATATACTTTTCATAAGAACGGAAACATTTTATAATCACACTTAAAAGACAATCTCAACGGGTAAGTCATCTAATTTAACCTTTACTGCGCGGAGAAATTTGTAACAGACGATAATCTAAAATGATTTTATTTTTGAGAGAAAATAAGGCTTGACATTTTATGTAAAATGCCAGACCCTTTTTTTTTTTCTCTGAAAAACGAAAAATATGTTTTAAAATGTTGTCTGTTGTAGGGTTAAGTAAACATTAATAAAGATGTGTTGATTTTAATTTGTTTTGTTTACAGTACACTTTTAACCACGTTAGAGAGAGAGAGAGAGAGAGAGAGAGAGAGAGAGAGAGAGAGAGACAAAAACAAACAAACAACTACAACAAACAAACAAACAACGTTTTAAGTGTTCTTCCCGCATTTTTACAGATGTCATGAAAACTTGAGAGCGATCGAGATATCAACTCGACTTATTCAGCAATATGCTCGACATATTAAGAGCACGATTTATTTTACAAGCTTGACATATCATGCTAGTATTTCGAGTTCACATCCCTCACACCCTGAGATAAGATAAGATAAGATAATTTCATTTCAGAAACATAGGCCTACTGGCCCTTGAGTTCTACAGGTATACATATAACTAAGTGTGTACATAAAGTACAGAAATGGCGAACAATATTGCATTTTCCATTTTGTGAACAGTGATTTTTGGCTGTTCAACATATTTAAGATTTCAATATACTATTATCACTATTATGCACTGTACGGAGATATTGTGAGCACCGACACACTTCCAAATATCTTTTTATATGGTTTCTCATCATCGATAATAACTTACTTTGTTACATAGCTATATATGATGTGCATGGCACCGGTTAGGAATTCTGACAGGGGAGACAATTATCTCCACTCCCAAAACTCTCCCTGTTTACCCACTTCCATCACATAAGTAAACACGGATATCCCTCATTTACATGGTTAACAAAAACATATAATATAAGGAAAACAGATATGTAAGGTGTGAAGTCACAGATCAACCTATGCAACCACGTGGCCCAATCGCACAGGCTGATCCGAGATCAGCTCTATCACCAGGTAACTGTACGTTAAATTCCCAAATTTGCAAAACAAAAATCAGTTTACACATTCGCACAGTCTAAATCATAGGCTTACCTGGTCATCAAACAACTTCAAATTATATGATGCTTCTCGACCGTTTCTTACTGAGCAGCTTGATCTCAAAGTCTGGGCCCAGTTGTTCAAAGCTAACGACGTCGTTAGTTAACGATTCATTAAAATTTACATCGAGTGATACGCAAATATGCTGAATTTTTTTCCTGAAAAAAATGTGAGTAGCTTTTGCAGTGCAAAAGCTACTCACATTTTTTTCAGCAAAAAATATCAGAATATTGTATATTGAATCCGCTAAAACGGTTAACGAAATGACCCCTAACGAGCTCGTTAAGCTAACGACGCTTTGAACAACTGGGCCCTGGTGACTGCAGTGCTTTTGCTTTGTGTGTGTTCTTTTAGGACTGATTAGACCAATCTTAGCTCTGAACCGTCTGTTACATATTGTGTAAGAAAGCTCCGACGAATATTCTTGTGTCAGCTTCGGAAGAGTATGTATGGCATGCATCTTTGACCTCTGTTAGCCTCTGTCAGTGATCCTGTCATGCCACCCGATCTCAAATTTAGAGTTTCGTCAGGCAGCTTGACATATACAAAGTCACAGAGTATCAATATAATGGATTAAAGGCTCGTATGCCATTTCATTACGAAAACATGCCTATTCAGATATACTGAAAATTTTACCACAAAAAAGAAATGAAAAATTTCAGATAAAAAAATCTGATATTTTCATATTTCTGCTCAAAACATAGAGTGTGGGAACTCGTTAGAACAGCCTCGACGAGGCGGTTCTAACGAGTACCCACAATCTATGTACTCAAGCAAAAATAATAATAATAAAGATATTGTATACCCCTGTTAACCTCAGTTTTACTATATAAAAGTGGGGTTTAAGGGGTGTCAGAATTATATAGGCATGTTTTCGTAATAGCGAGCAGCGAAGGCTAACTTTCCGCGCAGTTTGATCAGAGCCTTCTCTCTTGGTTTATTTATTATACAGTAGCCAGTCTTCTGTATTGCGGGTCACGAAGGCCCAGGTCAGACTGTGCATATGCACAGGCTGATCTAAGTCTTCGTTGCCAGCATATACCTGAAGGCCCTGATCAGACTGTGCGAAAGTATTGTATTTCAAATCCATGTTAAAAGTGTATACGTATATATGTTGTGATATGTTGTAATTTATGAGGGCCGCATGGTAGATTGGCATTTTAACTAAATGTGTAACCCTCTTGAAATATTATATAAATAAATAAAAAGTGCAGGCTGATCTTAGCCTTCTTTGTCCGCATATACATGACCCTGGTCAGACTGCACAAAGTGCAGACTCGTCGAAGTATTCTTTGCCCGCATATGCATGGCGGCCCTGATCAGACTGTGCGAATGTCCAGGACTGGTCTGGGCCTTCGTTGTCCCGCATATGTCAACAGGACTCTTTTCCTTTGGATTACATCAGTTGTTTTTTTTTCTCTCTTTCTTTCCAGATATGACCAGACCATTTGAAGCAACAATGGGCACTCACGCAGGTAAATATTTGTTTAAAACTATGACCCTAGAAATGCGAACATGCATCTAAGGGGCATATATGGCCAGTGAAGACGATTAGTTAGTTCCGTCCGTCTTCGGATGAATCGTCGGCCCCACTATGTTTTCGTAACCATTAGTTAGTTTCGTCTGTTCGAAACATATGTTTTAAAATGTTGTCTGTTGTAGGGTTAAGTAAACATTAATAAAGATGTGCTGATTTTAATTTGTTTTGTTTACAGTACACTTTTAACCACGTTAAAGAGAGAGAGAGAAAAAAACAACAACAAAAAAACAAAACAAAAAAAAAAAAAAAAAAAACTACAACAAACAAACAAACAACGTTTTAAGCGTTCTTCCCTCAGTTTTACAGATGTCATGAAAACCCGAGAACGATCGAGATATCAACTCGACTTATTCAGCAATATGCTCGACATTAAAAGCTTGATTTATTTTACAAGCTTTACATATCATGCTAGTATTTCGAGTTCACATCCCTCACACCCTGAGATAAGATAAGATAAGATAATTTCATTTCAGAAACATAGCCCTACTGGCCCTTGAGTTCTACAGGTATACAGATAACTAAGTGTGTACATAAAGTACAGAAATGGCGAACAATATTGCATTTTCCATTTTGTGAACAGTGATTTTTGGCTGTTCAACATATTTAAGATTTCAATATACTGTTATCACTATTATGCATTGTACGGAGATATTGTGAGCACCGACACACTTCCAAATACCCTCGACCACAGCTTTTTTCATAATGATTAGTCAGTTCCGATGTACCCTCGGCCCCACGTTTTAGCTCACCTGAGCCATACGAGGTGTTGTGATCACTTGCCGTCAGTTGTCCATCCGTCTGTCCGTTCACATATTTGAACCTCCTCTGAAACCCCTGGGCCAATTTTCTTTAAATTTCTTATGGACTTTTCGTTAAAGGGGTACTGAAAATTTGTACAACTGGTCGTGATCCGTTAATAAAGATGGCCGGCATGCCCATATATGGTAAAACAATTAAAAATCTTCTTCTCCAGAACCAAGAAAGCTTTGAGGCTTAATCTTGGTACACAGCATCGGGGACTGAAATTCTACCAGAGTTGTTCAAATGATGATCGTAGATTGATCTGTGACCTTTTTAAGGCAAGGTCAAATTTGCGTCCTCATGCATTTGTATGAAAAATCATATTCTCTAAATGTATAAAAGTCTAATGGCTGAAACTTACAATGTATGATTAAAGTAGTAAAACTTTTCAGTTACAATCAAAATTTTACACCCCGGGGTTATCTGCCATTTCTTCTAGGTTATATACGTGTATAAAATCGTGTAATCTTTAAACGTCTTCTCCGAAACCGCTTGACCAATTTTCACCAGATTTCACATGGGCCCTTCTGTCGATGGGGTATTGACAATTTATTCAAACGATTTTGCACCATTGAACAAGCTGGCCACCATGCCCATATATATATGGTAAAGCATCTATTCTCCAGAACCAAGACATCTTAGAGAAATGGGAACTATCATTGTAAAATTGTTTTTTTTTCCAATGTTTTCGTTGATATACAGATGGTGTATTCAATCTGTTTATTCAAGGTTTAAGGCTCAAGTGCCATTGTTCTAGGATGACCAGTGACTTTTATACGGCGCGGTCAGAATTGTGTCCTGTAGTTGCTGTGGCAATACTGTAAGAATGTTGCAGGGCATCTGCATATATGCAATAGCTGTTTTATACAGGTGAGCGAATCGTGGCCAATGTTTTTCTTTTTCTTTTTTTCTGACGATTAGTTATTTCCGTCTGAGTTCGGACGTACCCTCGGCCCAACCTTTTTTCATAAAGATTAGTTTTTTCGTGGTATTCGAACGTACCAGAGGCCCAACGTTCTTTGCATGACGAGACACAAGGTACTCGCCTTATATTTAAGTAAACGTTTTGGCATCTGCGAAAAGCGAAAACCCATATCAGCCTATGTATCAAAGGCCTTTTTTTCGTTGACTCCTTACCATACTTCTAACTTTTAAATAAGAGCATTTTACTACCCGTTGATGAGTCTAAACACTGCTAGATGTGTGTCTGTGTAGACCTTGAACATACCTAGCTAGCATCCTTTATAAATCTACAGCGGGCCGTTATCGGCCCGTCAGCTACCCTGACG
The DNA here is from genome assembly GCA_964016985.1 of Anodontia alba. Classification (NCBI taxonomy): domain Eukaryota; kingdom Metazoa; phylum Mollusca; class Bivalvia; order Lucinida; family Lucinidae; genus Anodontia; species Anodontia alba. Next base: position 84,254,442 of record OZ024824.1, read on the forward strand.
GGCCGATAACGGCCCGCTATAGATTTATAAAGAATGCCTACAGGGTAGCGTCTTGGCTAGGTCTACACTGATTTCTCAGGACTGTCTGCCCTAAAAATTAAGCCGGGGCACAGTATTTCCTACAAGATTGCTTGTGCACCCAGCAAAGACAGATCAGCATGCTCATCCGCGCAGGCTAATCAGTGCTTTCGCTTGTTCGCATGAAAACACTTTGAATCCTTGGATACACAGGCAGTGCACTGCGAATACTCTGATCAGATTGCGCGTGTGCGCGGGCTGATCTAAGTCTTCGTTGGGCGCAAATGCAATCTTGTAGGAAATGCTGTTCCCCGGCTCAATTTGTAAATACGGTATTTCATTTTACAGATTCTCCAGATGGGAATGATGAAGAAAACACTTTAGATCGAATGACTTCAAGAAAATTATTAACCGCCTCTCTAACCGGATCAAGTCCGAAACTTTCTCGCCAGTCAAGTCGAGACGGATCTAGGCTGTCGAATGCCAGTAAAACAAGTAAGTTCACACTGGCAGTTTACTCCAATCATTTGTATGGTGTGCCGTTTTACTATTTATTCCCTAATTATAGATATTGATAGCACTAATTCGAATTATGGATATCCATAATTCGAATTATAGATATCAACAAACGGGCTGAATTAGTGACATCACTAATTCGAATTATGAATATCCATAAATAGGGAATAAATAGTAAAACGGCGCCCCATACATTTGAACCGAGTGCGCCCAGCGAAATCAGATCAGCCTTCGCGGTCTGATCATAGTAGGGCCCTCTCTGCGTAGTCAAGGCTCTTAACTGCGTCTTCAGGCGGACAGCGAAGACTGATCAGCATGCGTATAAAAACGTCGAAAATCCACAAAACTAAAATTCTCTTTTTACAATCCATCTGAGTTACATTCACGTTGAAAACACAGGTGGAACCCAGCTAGCATTCTTTATAAATCTATAACGGACCATTATCGGCCTGTCAGTTACCCTGACGGGCCGATAACGGCCTGCTATAGATTTAAATCTGGGAAAAGATCATTTAAGAAATTTACGCAACGAAACTAGTTCCAAGATTTGTTTTTGGTCAGAATTTTAACGTAGCCGGGCAACAGAGTCACACAGGGGCTACGCCGTTCCAAGATTCCAGCTCAGTTGAGTTTAAATATAAATGCCGTTTTTTTGTTGTTTTTTTTTAATTTGCTCTCGACAAATCAAATTGCGCTAAATTAGTGTAAGCCTGTTGAATTAGAATTATTTAATCTGAACAATAAAATTCTCCATACCTAAAATTTCAATTTTCGTTTCTTTCAGCCATCGAGAGTATTAATAATAATGCCAGAATCACCACGGGTAAGAAGTCTGACAATGGTTCAAGCTCTTCTTCAACTCCAGAGTTGTCTAACAGATCTCTACTCTCAGCCAAAGATCAGAGAGAATCATCGGACAGATCCCTGCTCTCTGCTAAAGACCCAAAGGAATCTAAACCAAGTAAGTTAGCTTTATTTTGATGTTGCAATAACGAGTAACAGAACTTCACTTTTATCACTTTCTGGAAACATTCAACAGACGACAAATTAATAATGATTTTTTTTCCTTATTTTACCCAGAAAAATAGGCTTTGACATTTCATGCAAATTGTCTGCTCGAAGAAAATTTGCATGAAATGTCAAAGCCTATTTTTTCTGGGAAAAATAAGAAATTATCATTGTCTTCTGATGAAGATGGAATTACAGTCGACTCTCGTTATCTCGAAGTCCAAGGGACCCTCTAAAATACTTCGAGATATCCGTACCTCGACATATCAGATTTGCAGAATTGGAGAAAAAATAAATCGAACCATGAACCACATTTCACAAACATATATGTTATTTGATCCCTGAAGTTAGAGATATATTGAAAATATTGTGGAAAAGAGGAGAAATTGCTCCCAAGGAGCAATTTCTCCTCTTTTCCACAATATTTTGCTACCTGTTGTTAGATTTCCTCTTTAAAGCAGGGACCACATTTTCACTTCGAGATAAGCGGTAATTCGAGATAAACGAAGTCGAGATAACGAGAGTCAACTGTATTTATCTAAGTAATGAGAGAAACAGGTCTGAGCAAAAGATATAGACACAGATCAGACTCCACAGATCTCAGCTTTCGAGCTAAAACAGATCTGACTCCATAGATCGCAGCTTTTGAGCTACACTGTTTTGGACTCACGCAACAATTTTAGACATATCAGGGCTTGTTCAAAATTTAGGACTACTACGGTAAGCCGTTAAACGGGTCAACAGTTTGGGTATGCAGGGTAATGTCATCAGCAAAGCTCCAGTTCAGAATTCACATTGTCGTTGAAGAATTAATATAGGGATCAAACATGGTTTTTCATGCATTAACATCCGCCAGGTCCCGTGGGAGGTGTTGAAAACCGAGGCCGAAGGCCGCGGTTTTCAACACCTCCCAAGGGACCTGGAGAATGTTAATCCATTAAAAAACCATGTTCGATCGCTATTTTTGCATAAAAACTGAAAACATTTGCTACATTTCGCGTTATTTCTTGCACTATTTTGTTTCGCCTTTTCACCGATGGCAGCAATTCTGTGGCCCCGGTATCAGCATATTGAAAGTTGCGTAGCCGTGCATTAACAGCGTGTGAATTGCCTTATTAATACACGGCTTTTCGTCGGTTAATGCACGGCTGTTAATAACGTTCGACACTGCTTTTTATGCAGTAACAAGTTTAGTAATTAATTTTAGAACAAAGTGAAAAAGAGAAAGATAAGGCAAAACGAAGTATTGAAGTGACAGAAACTAACATTAAAAGAAAGAAATGTGTGAAAGTTTTCAGAAATCATTGTTATTGTTGTATGACAAGAGCATCTACTTGAAACTTATAAACAATCTTTATAAAACTTTTTTTTTAAATGTAGACGCTCTTATCATATAGCATTTTAAGCTAAATGGATGCATCCCAAAGGGAGGTCAATCAGTTCTGAAAGTATTTACCGCCCTTCTTCAATGTGGCTACTCTGTAAGAAAAGAATTGGCTGCCCGAAGAGAGAAACGGTTGCCCCGAGAATTAATTCATATACGAGAGCAGCAAAGTCTGTTCCCGCTGCAGGTAGCTTCTTTGAAAAGGATGAAAACACTTTCCGTTTTACTCTCTGTGAGATAAATCTATTATTGAATAAATGTGTCTTATTTTTCCAGGTCACAGAGAATCTGTAAGGAACAGTGCTGATACTATTTCTAAGCTCCCAGATAGGCCATCTCAATCTACGAGGAGAAACGTTCAACACGCAGTTAATGATGAATGCACAGAGCCTTCCAAACAAAGGGAAATTGACACACCAAAGAGAAACTCACCGAAGACGCCGTTCACTTCACACAAGGCAGAAAAAAAGTTAAAAGAGAACAAAGAAGTACTGAAAAAGACATCTAAATTTGTGGAAATTGAAAACAAATTGGAGAAAAGAAAGCAGGACATTGTTCCAAAGAAGCAACTACATGGTAAGATTCCTTCCAGAATTCCGGTCCGATACCAGAATAACAACAAAAAAGTTGAAATATCGGCGAAGCCAGCTGCAAAAATGACGGAATCAACAACTGCAGTTCAAAGAAAAAGCATAATCAATAAAGTCAGCAGTACTGACACATCAAAGAAAATACAGATGTCCAATTTTAGAGCGAAATCCACAGCAGTACCGAAACCTCCCGTTAAAGATGATAACAGAAAGACCACAAAGTTTCAAAGAAGGGCACCACTCAAGGGTGCCAGCCAAGAAAAACCTAAACTTCAAGAGTCCGTAACAAAGAAAAGTTTCAAGACCGATGCATCGGAGAGAACTAGCAAACCCAGTAGCTATTCAACAAGGAAACAGTACAGTAACCCATTGCCCAAAACAGTGGCAGAAGCAGAGAGATTACTACAAACACAGCGCAAGAAAGCCACCTCTAAAGCAAACATTACAAATGTTGAACCTGTAGCTAAATCTGATCCAATAATACCCAAGACAGTGGCAGAAGCTGAAAGGTTATTGCGTGCACGGCGCAAGAAAGAGTACCCAAAAGCACACATCACAACTGTTGAGCCTGTAGCTGATGCTAGTACTGCAGACGGTCAAGATTTCAGTGGCGCAAAAGGTGGGTATTAGAGTGGTAATTGTAGTTACCCCTAAAAGACCAACTATTTGGTCTTATGGGGCGGGGTGAGTGGGGTGAGGATAAAAATGTATTCGGATCTGTAATTTTTTCTTCCTCTCGTTCTTTCCATTTTTGCAAACGTACAACAACATCTACCCTGGTCCTGGACCTGGCAAAAGTAGGCCTGGAATTTTCCCGTGCCCGCTTTCTACATAAAAATCAAATGGTCGCTCCCTAATTATTCGGATATGTAGGCCTAAGTGTGCAGTGTAGACAAAGACAAAGGGTCTGTCCTATTTGCCATTGCATCAGAACTCTTCAGAAACACAAACAGACTTAATTAAACTTTTAGAATATGTACAGTAAAAGAGGTGCACAATATCTGAGCCAGAGCACGACAAAACCTGCAATGACGTGCGACCAGCGAAGACTCACATCAGCCTGCGCATCCACGCAGTCTGATCAGAGTCTTCACTGATTGCATGTGTATTCTACAGTCTCCGGGCTATCCAAAGAGGGATAAACAAGAACCCTTGCCGTACTGGGTGGGTGTACAGGTTGATCTGCCGCCATCTAAGAGTAATTAAAGTAAAAAGAAACGAACCGGGATACTTAAGACACTTAAGGGAGCTTGATACACTTGCTGGACATTTTCTAAAAAGAAAGACAATTTTGTGCCTTCCTGTTTGCTTTCTTGCACACCAAGCCCCTTCTGAAAATGTGTCTTCTCTAAAAGGAAAGAATGTGCTCCCATGGGGAGCAAATTCTTTCTTTTTAGAGTAAACCCATTTTTAGAAAGGAGGCAAACTGATTATCACAGTTACTTTCCCTGAGGGTATATCCACTCCTCTTAAAATGAATGTATTGGCATGTCGTGTGTGCCCTGTTTAGAATTACTCATCAAACTGCGTTTTGTTAATATTGTGAAATACAGCAATGCATGGGTCTAATGCAACGCTATCGTAGCTGCCTTATATTTTTACTGTAGTTGCCATAGTTTTGAAGTGACCCAACGAATGGAACAAATAACAAATACTATTAATTACCGATTATTTTTTATAGAGAATCAAGATTCTGCCCTTGATGATTCACAGATAGAGAGATACTTCAAACTACTGGATGAATTTAATGAGAATGAAGAGAAAATAGAGGAAAATCAACGGAAGATTGCTCTTCAGGAGAAGTAAGATATCAAACTGAGGAAGACAAATAAGCCGGGGCACAGCATCTCCTACGAGATTGCAAGTGCGTTCAGTAAAGACAGCCTCTCATCTACGCAGTCCGATCAGAGTCTTTGCAGGGCACTCTTTTGGGTAGCCAATGATCCAAAGTGGCTTCAGACGGATGCGCAGGCTGATCTGAGTAGTCACTGGGAGCAAATGCCACCTTGTAGGCTCAAGAAGTTAATAATTTGACTACCGAGTTCGAGTTTTCTTCTTTCTGAGCTAACTGGAACGAAGTTTTACTGAAAACATTCATTGTTAATGCAAAATTCATGCATTCAAATTGTCACAATTCCAAAACCGCTAGTTCAAAAAAAAAAAAAAAAAAAAAAAAGAAAAATTGCCGCGGCGTTCCCCGTTTTATGCCTCGGTTCTCATATATGACTTTCTTATATGCTGTCATTTATTTTATCTGATGAAGTGTACAATGTACACCGTCTGTGTCCTCCTAGGATGTTAAGACGTGATGGAAGGAAGTAAATAAATATTTGTAGAACACTAATATTAATATTTCATTTGAAACTATATCATTGTGCATATCGAATATATATGCCCCTTTGGGTGAAGCATTTTTCCTCAAGGATTTAGAGTAATATGGCCGATCCGATGAATGTTTATTGTTTTATTTATCTGTGTAATGTGTTGGGTTAGAGAAACGTTTTATGCGCCACTAATCACTGTGCTTGACAGACATCTGCCTTCCTACGATAAATTAACTAAATAAACTTAATTAAAAATTGTTGTCAAAATAATTCAGAGAATACTTAAGCGGTCTTTATTCCCCAAAGTTATGCTATATTACTGTTATTGTTACACCAAAGAACTTGGATATCTTTGTTAACAATAGATAGATAGACTGATAGGCAGGCAGGCAGGCAGGCAGGCAGGCAGGCAGATAGATAGATAGACAGATAGATAGATAGCTAGATAGATAGATAGATAGTTGTTTATCTTTATTTGTATATACTTTTCTTGCATTGACAGAGAAATGGATGAAACCTACTCAAATGTAAGAACTAAAATAGAAGATTTAGCTGATTGTACGGGAGAAATTGTTCGAGCAAGAAAGATTCACAAGAATTTTAAAGATGAAGCTGCAAGAATTCGTGTCCATCACAAGACAAATATCATAGCAGCGCATATTTTTGAAGCAGCAAATATTGACTTGCAGGTAACTACATAGTTTTTTATTAAACAAATATATATCCGAGTTCAGTGTGTGTGTGTGTGTGTGTGTGTGTGTGTGTGTGTGTGTGTGTGTGTGTGTGTGTATGTGTGTGTGATCAAAACTTGTGGTGCATTTGAGGACATTGCATTTACTGTTTCTAAAAATTCTTTAGTATGTGTGGAAGAGAGATCTCATTGTCCGAAAATGTTTGCCTTCTTTCTCAGCAAGAGTTAATCTCTCCACTTAAGAGTAGTAGTTGTGTGTGCGTCTGTATGGGAGGGGCATATTGCAATTGGTGCGGATCCCGTTGGCGTCGGCGTTAGCATTAGCGTTGGCTAGACACTTTCTTGTCTGCATAATATTTTGTGAACCAGTGGTTGGAGTCTTACCAAAACTTTGATGAATATATGACTAGGACATACCAAAGGACTGATTTTGGTGACCTTGACCTTAGAATACTGTAGTAAGAGTAGTCCCATTTGAGAAGGGATTCATATCCTAGAGTGACCCCATTTGAAAATGGAAGTAAAACCTTACAGCTTAGTGTACTATGGCTTTGAAATGTATCCATATCTCATAATGTTTTATCCTAAACCCTTTCGGCCTTGCAGACCAAAATATTTTTGAAAATAGTCTGGATCCTAATGAGACGGCTCATATTGAGACGTCTCATTAGATTCCACACTGTTTGCCATTCTGTTTTGATTTTTTGACTGAAACTCTATTTGGGACAATTTCTAATCAGATTCAAAGGTGGAACCTTTGAAACAAGAAGCTACAAGAAACTCAAGAACGAAAACCTTAACACTTTGCTTTGTGATATTGAAAAAGAAACTATAAAACCGAAATAACCTTATTTGCTTTCATATTTCCAGGAAAAAATTGCACAGATTCACGAGGAAATAATTGAAACCAAAGAAATCAACCAACTCAAACCTGAAGACTTGAAGGCTAAGATTGAAGAAGTGTGGAAACTCTATGATAATCAAAGACAAACAAACACCTCTTTAGAAGAAGAAATAGAACAACTGAAAAATGACCTTAATGCATACAAATGTTGTAGAAGCAGTGTCGCAAAACTATCAGAGAAGGCCATTAAAATGATACATGAAAAACCACAGAATGATACCAAACCAAATAGAGAGGCTGTAAGTGACAAGGGCGCCAGTCGAGATAAAGGCATGAGAGCTGGTGAATCTAAGAGTGCGGATGTTGTTTCCTTTACTAAACAAGAACGTGAGCCCAGAGAAACCAAATCGGAACACCGGCCAGAGAGTAGATTTCAAAAGATCATCAATTCTGCGAGAGCCTTATTACCAGGCAGAAAAAAGAAAGAGAACATTCTTGTAACACAAACGTCTATTCCTGATACTGAAAAGCTTCTGCAGAAGAGACATAAAAATGAATCTGAGAATACCAGTTGTTGTTTGAGACCCACAGGGTATGTTAGTGAAGAACCTAAACTAACACTGTATTTAGCTCCAGAGGGGAGACACAGGAGTGTCGATCAGAAAAAGTCAGAATTTGTCCCATTTACAAAGAAGCCTGTATTGCATAGGCGACCTCAACAAAATACTGATCAGACCATGGGCAGCGGAATAAGTCCGTGTATCTATGTCCCTCATCCGCCTGTATCATCACCTCCAGAAACTACACGTGTGAGAAGCCTAAGGGCAATAAATCATACCTCAAAATCTATTTCTAAACCATAATTAAAATTCTATCGATTAAAATTTCTTTGTTATTACCTGTATTAAAGGGAAAGACAACATTGGTGAAGAATATATCTAAGGTGGAAGATTTTGACGAACCATGCATTTTTCTGCAAATTTGATAAAAATCGGATACAAATCTAAGAAAGTTAATGATGTTTTTAGATTGCAAAATGATTCCCCAGTGCGCCGCCATTTTTAATATTTAAAGAGGTTCTAAAAATTTCAAGGTATTAAATAGAATCGTTTTTCTGACAGAAAACTGTGCTGTTTACAGCAAAATCGATCAACAGCTTGAAAAGAAGCTTTATACACTAATAAAGAAGTAAACTACTTTTGCTTATATTATTTATGTAGGTGTTGTATAATATTTAATTAGGGCATTATGACATCATAAGATCTCATTAAATAGTCAAAATGGCGGCACCCATAAAAGCAATTTAGAAATCTTCAAAGCCCAATAACTTTCTTATTGTTTGTCCAATTTTGATCAAATTTGCATCAAAATGATTGGCGTACTAATCTTAATCAATGTTGCCATTCTCTGTTTACCCTTGTCATGCTGAATAAATTAAGATGCCACGCCCACTTCTAATTTTCATCCAATCAGATTACTTAGTTTAGGTTGTTGATACAAAATAACATACTCAATGACAAACAGTGCAGATCTAGATCAGTTTGCTTCTAAGTTGGAAGCCAACTGATCTGGATCTACACTGTTTTCAAAGGCAGGGTAAATCCGGGTTCAGCAAGACAAGAGAGAGAGAGAATTATTTTTAAAGCAGTCTACCTTAAACCTTTACCACTCTATGGACAATACAGCAGATGACAAAATGATATTTATTATTCTTCCCAGAAAATAGGCTCTGACATTTCATGCAAACTGACTACTAGGAAAATGATTTGCATGATATGTATAGCAGGGAAAAATAAGAAAAAAACTATTTAAAATATCATCTGCCGAAGTTTTTAACTAGCAAGCTAAGCGTTAAGGATGACAAAAGTCAAACGTTCCCTGTTTGTTGGTAAATTTCAATCATAAAGAGAGCCGACGGCTAATTTTGGTAGAAATCTGATCATGCATGAACATTATACGGGACCTCCCTTATGCCAATATAGCTCCAGATAAGGTTTATTTTTTATTTGTTTTTTTTCATTTTGTTTTTGCCTGAACAGTACTGGGCCTAGTTGTTTAAAGCTAACGACGTCGTTAAAATTTACATCGAGTGATACGCAAATATGCTGAAATTTTTTGCTGAAAAAATGTGAGTAGCAAAAGCTACTCACATGTTTTCAGCAAAAATATCAGAATATTTTATATTGAATCGGCTAAAACAGTTAACGAAATGACCCTTAACGAGCTCGTTTAGCTAACGACGCTTTGAACAACTGGGCCCTGATATTTTTTTCTTATTTCTCCATGGAAACATATGCTGATGTTCTTCATTAGACGCGCCTCACCGAGGCAATTCTAATGAGTACGACAACATATGTTTTGTGGACAAATAAGAAAAATATTATGTGGATACCCTTTCTTATCTAGAGCTATATTGCAGCTAATGATGCAATCATGTTAGTGAGAATCTGAGATAAGCCAAAACACCACTAATGCTAACAGGTGTGTCCTGTACCCATGAGCCTCTTCCTCAGCTCCAGTGGGTGAGCTGAAAGGGTGAGTGGGGGGGGGGGGGGGGAAGAAGGGGAGAGGAGATTTATACTATCAGTGAATCATGAAAGAAGATCAAGGCTGAGATGTCACTGCTGCAGGCAATTCCACTCTTGTAGGTGTAAGTGTTTACTATGTTTCATTAAATTTATCTCTTGTAGTTCGGCGACCTCGGTGGCTCAGTCCGATGCGCGTCATTTTTTTCATAGAGATTAATCATGAAATATTTCCTACGGTCATTCTCTCCCTTCCGCTGATTCAAGAGTGAGCAGTTGTCAGTTTCAGGCGAAAGAATGTGCACAAATACTGGTTAACCGCTTAAACCTGTCCAGGAAATATGTAAAAACTGATCAGCTCGACATGACCCTAATGGATTGCCTGGGCCGTAAAACTTCAACTAAATCAATCAAATCTCCTGAGAAATGAGCTAAACCTGAAAATTTAACATGGAACGGTAAAGAAATTTCAAGATCGAAAGGGCCAAAAATAACTAATTCAAAAATTAAAAAAAATAAATAAAAATAAATAATTAAGTAAAAAACATTCTGATACACATAATCACTTCATAAGAAGAAAATCTGCAATTTCAAAAGATAACATTTGTAAAATGCATCAGGAGTTGCGGACATCAGATTATCACCCAAGGAACATTTTGTGCTAAGTTCAAATTACTTACACTGGTTATGCAGAAGTTGTCATTTAATGATCTTACCATTGGATCTTTCAACATCCACAGAAAACGTAAGCTTGGTTTCCCCAAGTCCAAGTAGCATTTCTACTATATTATGTTCAAATTACTAAAGAAACAAGAGGCCCATGGGCCACAATGCTCACCTGAGTTAACTGCTGTACGTTAATCAGGTCATTTACTCATCATTCCCTATTAGCCCGTCAAGTTTCAAGGCAATGGCTTAAACAGTTTTTGAAATATCTTGCTCACAAGGTTAAAATGCTGAAATTTTCAAAGGGCCATAAGTAAAACCAGTTTAAACCCCAGGGGCTTGATTGGCAGGATTTATGTAGGGAACCACTAAAGATTGCTACATACTAAATACATAAGCTGTGAGCCTCATGGTTTCAGAGAAGAAGATATTTTAAGTTTTTTTCCCATTATAAGTCGGTGGGAGTAATTGACCCCCGGGGCATGGCCAATTTGGACCCCAGGTGCATGGTTGGCAGGATTTATGTAGGGGACCACTAAACATTCATACATACTAAATATATGAGCTGCGGGCCTCGTGATTTCAGAGAAGAATATTTTTTAAGGTTTTCCCATTATAAGTCACTGGAAGCTAATGAACCCCGGGGCATGGCCAATTTAGACCCACAGGGGCTTCATTGGCATGATATATGTAGGGGACCACTAAACATTGCTACATACTAAATATTTAAGCTGTGGCCTCATAGTTTCGGAGAAAACGATTCTTTTAATTTTTTCCCCACTATAAGTCCATGGGAGTTAATGACCACCTAACCACACGTTTACTGGGTAGGCTTAGTCCTCTAAGCTGTTAACCAGTATTGTGCACATTCTTTCGCCAGAAACTGACAACTGCCCTTCTTGAATCAGCGGAAGGGAGAGAATGATCATGAAATATTTTCAAACTGACCGCGCTCGACATGACCCCATTGGGTTGACTGGGCCGTAAAACCTCAACACAAACATAATGACCACCTGAGAAATGGCCAATTTGGACCCCAGGGGCATGTTGGAAGAATTAATGTAGAAGACCACCAAACATTGCTAAATACTAAATCTGTTAGCTCTGTGCCACATGGTTTCAGAGAAGAAGATTTTTGAAGGTTCTTAAGCTACACAGTTCTGTATAAACACATGACCCCTGGGTTGTGGCCAGTTTGAACCCCAGGGGCTTGATTGGTAGGATTTAAGTAGAAGACCACTACACATTACTACATACTAAATATACGTGGCAAAAAAAGTTAGGGATATTTGTATGTACGGTGAAATAAAAGGAAGTTAAGACATATCTGAAATCTGAAATTGATATATTGGATTGCATCATTTCATGTACAGACAAAAATCCATCCGTTAGAATCTGTAGCACTAGATGTGAATGAGAAAATTTGTATGGAAGGTCACTAGGGTCACTAATAAAACCTCACAAATCTGTCAATATCGCATATGTCCACCTGTTGCATCTATGCAGGCCACACAACGACGACGCATACTCCTGATGAATCTGGCAATCTGTAGCTGGGGTATCCTCCTCCACTCCTCCTGCAAGGCTGCGCCCAAAGCTTGGAGCGTTCGTGATCGTGGAACTCTCTGTCGTACACGCTGGCCGAGAATGTCCCAAACATGCTCGATTGGCCTGCTCGATCCCCTGACTTGTCGCCAATCGAGTATGTTTGGGACATTCTCGGCAAGCGTGTACGACAGAGAGTTCCACGATCAAGAACGCTCCAAGCTTTGGGTGCAGCCTTGCAGGAGGAGTGGAGGAGGATACCCCAGCTACAGATTGCCAGACTCATCAGGAGTATGCGTCGTCGTTGTGTGACCTGCATAGATGCAACAGGTGGATATACGCAATATTGACAGATTTGTGAGGTTTTATTGGTGACCCTAGTGATCTTCCGTACAAATTTTCTCATTCACTTCTAGTGCTACAGACTCCAACGAATGGATTATTGTCTGTAAATGAAATGATGTAATCAAATATATCAATTTCAGATTTCAGATATGTCTTAATTTCCTTTAATTTTACCACACATACAAATATCCCTAACTTTTTTTGCCACGTATATATAAGCTGTGGGCCTCATAGCTTCAGAGAAGAAGACTTTTAAGGTTTTTCCCAGTTTAAGTCTATGGGAGTTAATGATCCCCGGAGCACGGCCAATTCGCACCCCAGGGGCATGGTTGATAGGATTTATGTAGGAGACCACCAAACAAAGCTACATACTTAATCTGTTAGCTCTGGGCCTCATGTTTTCAAAGAAGAAGATTTTTGAATGTTCTTTAACTATATAGCTCTATATAAACATATGACCCCTAGGGTGTGACCAGTCTGGAGCCCAGGGGCTTGATCAGCAGGATTTATGTAGGGGATCATTAAACATTGCTATACACTAAATATATAAGCTGTGGGACTCAAGGTTTCCGAGAAGATGATTTTTTTTCCCTTTATAAGTCTATGGGAGCTAATGACCCCCGCGGCGTGGCCAGTTTAGACCACAGGGTCTTGTTTGGCAGGATTCATGTAGGGGACATTGCTACACACTAAACATATGTTGTGGGTCTCATGGTTTCAGTGAAGAAGAGTTTTAAGTTTTTCCCATAATAAGTCTATGGGAGCTAATGACTCCCGGGCGTGGCCAGTTTGGACCCCAGGGGATTGATTGGCAGGTCTTATGTAGGGGACCACTAAACATTGCTGCATACTAAACATGTAAGCTGTGGCCTGATGGTTTCAGAGAGGAAGAGTTTTTAAGTTTTTCCCATTATAAGTCTATGGGAGCTAATGACCCCCGGGGCGTGGCCAGTTTGGAACCCAGGGGCTTGATTGGTCTTTTTCACCCCTACTGTCTGATATACACAGTGCAATCCCGTTTACTTATGTTATTAGCATGAAGACCGGAACAAATGAAAAAATAAAAGAATTCCATAAAAAATGGGAATCTGGTAAGAAAGCTGATTTTGTAAATAATGTAAATACGCATTCCGTTCGTGAAATCGAAAGTCAATTTGATAGTACAGACGTCCACATTGAAAATTTAGTAACACATATAAAATCATTATTTTTAGTTATTGCAAAAAAATACCTTTAGGAAGTGTACAGTAATTTCGTCTAAGATAAAAAAAAAATAATATTAAAAAACAAAACAAAAAAAAAAAACAACATAACAAACAAACTTGGTTTGGGTTGCAATGTTATAAGGCTCAGAAAAATATTACTCGGCACGAAGAAATAATAATATACAAAGAAACGATGCTTCGAGAAGAAGACTACTAAACACCTGTAAAAAGTATAAATCCACTGTTAAAAAGTTTCATAAACAATGTATTCAAACATTTCAGCAAAAGATTAAAAAAAACTTAGCAGAGAGAATCCTAAAGACTATTGGAAGTTAATCAATAGTATTGATAAGAGGCGAGAAGAGCTTCCGCTAGATATGCAACCGCTAGTAGATTATTTTAAAACGTTAAACGTTGAAGACGTGAATTAAAAAAATGATGACAAAACACAGATTTAAGACCAGTCCGGGAATGACCTCGACGATAGTGATTTTTCAATACCGTCGGCAGCGCTAAATGACCCTATCACTAGTGATGAAATTTCTTTAGCGATAAAATTTTTGAAGTTAAATAAATTTAGCGGACATGACCAAATTAAAAACGAATACATAGTATCGACCAAGCATTTTATGTTGCCTATTTATACACGATTATTTAACTGCATTTTAGACAGTGGAATTGTACCGGAGGATTGGACTAAAGGCACCATAATTCCGATTAACAAACATAAAGGAAATAAACGCGATACGTCTAATTATAGGCCGATTACCCTGCTTAGCTGTTTGGGTAAAGTGTTTACTAGTATTTTAAATAATAGAATCTCAAAGTATTTGGAAGAAAATAGACTTTTCTCTGAAATACAGCAGGCTTTAGAATACAATATTCAACTATAGACAATAGCTTTACTCTGCGTGCATTATTGGAAATTTGTAAAAGTAGAAAGTTAAAGTTATATTGCTGTTTCTTAGACTTTACAAAAGCGTTTGATAATGTTTGTAGGGTGGGATTATGGCAAAAGCTACTAAAACAGGGTATTCAAGGAAAAATATTAACTGTAATAAAAAAACATGTATGCAGGTGTGAAATAATGTATTTTGACTAATGGGGAAACCTCTTGTTATTTTAGATGCGAAAAAGGAGTACGCCAAGGAGATAATTTATCGCCTCTGCTGTTCTTTATTTACCTAAATGACGCTGAGACATCTTTTTAATGATGACTGTAGGGCGTAAATTTTGATATTCCTGATGAAACCGCTCGACTATTGGTTAAATTACTTTAATTTTTTATGTAGACGATGCGGCGGTGATAAGTGATGATGTTAGTAACTTTCAACATTTGCTTAATAGATTTGCTAGTTATTGCAAGATATGGAGACTGCAAATTAACATTAACGAAACAAAAATTATCATTTTTGACGGTAATACGCGGTCTAATAATATATTGTTTACAATTGAAAATGAAAATATCGAAGTGGTTAAAGAATTTAAATATCTGGGAGTTTTGTTCACCCAAAATGGAAGGTTTGTTCAGCATCATATACATATATCTGAAATAGCATGCAAGGCGATGTATTTATTAAGACAACTTATTATTAACTTACATTTACCAGTGAAATGTCAGTTAAAATTATAGTACCTCATATGTTGTATTTACAACTTAAGAGAGATAAAAGTTCTGTTCTGTTCTGATTGGCAGGATTTATGTAGGGGACCACTAAGTATGTAAGCTGCGGGCCTCATGGTTTCAGAGGAGAAGATTTCTAAAGTTTTTTTTTTCCATTATAAGTCTATGGGAGCTTATGACCCCCGGCGTGGCTAGTTTGGATCCCAGGGGCTTGATTGGCAGGATTTATGTAGAGGACCTCTAAACATTGCTACATACAAAATATATAAGCCGTGGGCCTCATGGTTTCAGAGAAGGAGATTTTTTTAAGTTTTTCCCATCATAAGTCTATGGGAGCTATATCGCAGCATGTCGGCCATCTTCATTTACGGACCGTGCCCATTTTTATAAATTTTCAATCCACATTTAACACAAGGCTCCACATAAAGTTTGAAGAAATTGGCTCAGGGATTTCAGAAGAGAAGTCGTTCAAAGGTGTGAACGGACGGACAGAGGAACAGACGGACGACGGACGGAGAATGATCAAAATATCTCATCCTGAGCCTTTGGCTCAGGTGATCTAAAAGTCTCTGAAATCATCGAGGCGATGTGGAAATCATTTGGTTAGGAAGAAATTTAGCTTTGGTTGGGAGCATTCAAAGTTGTGTTTTTAACGGCAGTCAGTCTTTTTGTTCTGCAGCCAACAGATCCCACACTTATAATGGGAAAATGGCCTTTGAATCTTCTCTGAACCCTAAAGAACAATTTTGATTAGGCGGGGACATACTGCGTTTGGTGCAGATTCCATTTGCGTCGTGGTTGGCGTCTGTGTCTGCGTCGGCGTCACACTTTCTTGTCTGCACAATATCTTGTGAACCAGTGGCTGGATTTTTACCAATTATTCATGGATATAATATTGGGACATAACAAAGAACTGATTATCGTTTGATGACCTTAGCCTAATTTTTAAGGTCAGAGCAGCAGAAAAACTGAAAATCCACGGTGGGGTGTACATCTGTTTTCTCTGAAAACACTGTTACTAGTTACATATATTCCAGGGATAAACCCCTATAAGGTTATTGTTTCTATGTCCAACTGTTGTTTTGATTTGTTGCCATTGCAATCGTTAATTTTGAAACAAGAAATCAATAAACCGCATCTCCTACAAAGGATTTCACTGAAATACATGTATCTGTTGGTAATGGATGCGTAATTGTTTTAGTCCTATAATGAAACATACCTGCAGAAGAATAGATGCACCGATGGACAACTGATCAAAACTGATCACAATTCACAGTCTAAGCACAGTTCAAAAAACAAAAATGGATACTGGAGAACATATCAACATTGCATGGATATACATATGCTGATTGATGTCTTTATTGTTCAAACGAAACCAGATCCTTCTGGGCTCTTCTCAAGCTTTTCAACTATTAAATTGCAAAGATATCTTAAACATTGTTGCAGACGACAGGACAAAGATAATAAACATAATGGTCTCCGGTAAAAACATATGCATGCAAAAGTTGATAGGTTGTCGAGATTTGCTTATGTGCAATACCTGACATTTTCCTGAAATGAATTTGATGTCCAAGGCTCGTCCCAATTTTTGAAGTGTACTGAGGCCATTTGAAGGGCCCTACTGTTATCTTTTGTTAATTATTGCTGTCATCTTTGTGACTTACTTTGGGGTAAACTGCAGTATTGCATAAAAGGTAAGAGAAAAGTCCAGGGAGTGCCACAATCACAAACCGCAGCCCTTCCCAGACCCCAAGAGGAAGAGGAAACCGACAAATCTAAACAAGCACAAACCAAACAAACGCACGAAAAGACTGAAAACTGTCTGTTAGGTCATTTATATGTATAGGAGGAAGAGGTGCGGACACAGAATACGGCCTTCTAGCACTGCCACTAACATCGCGGTTTAATTCCGAGTTTAGACACACTTTGAGACTATGCGATAGACTTAGAAAACGTTACTTAAAAAAACGTGAAAGAGAGCACATATTTTTCAAACGACAAAGGAACAGAGTTAATAACATAATCAAATATGACTAAAGAAAATTTTATCAATAAAATTGATGATATTCTTCGAAATCGGGAAAAGGAAATTCGTGTAGAACCTTTATGGCATGTCATGTGGCGATTCATGAGGGGTGTGTGTGTGTGTGTGTGTGTGAGGGGGGGGGGGGGGGGAGATGGTACATCGATTAATATACCGCCACTACAAAACCGAGATAATCCTTTTGCGTTTACTGATTATGAAAAAGCAGAGGAATTAATTTCTTATTTTGCTTCTATTTCTACTGTCGATGATGTAAACACTGGAATACTAAAATTTGAAAATCACTTAAATGTAAAATTTAAATAAATAATAATTAGTGACTCTGAAGTAGTTGATATTTTGAAAATACTCAAACTTAATAAAGCAACAGGTCCGAGTGGCATCAGGAATAGAATGTTAAAATTAACTTGTAGTACTGTTTGTGTCCCTTTAACTAAACTGTTAAATTTATTGTTAAAATCTCATATTTTTCCAGAATCATGGAAAATTGCACATGTAATGCCACTGTTTAAGAAAAGGGAACAGTCGCTTTCTAGTTACTACAGACTAGTATCATTAACCAGTAATGTTGGCAAGCCTTTCGAACGCATTATTTTCAAACATATGTATAATCAAATTTTAGAAACTGAACTTTTGTATAAATCAGGCTCCCTGCCCGGTCTCTCTATTGTTCACCATTTATTTGAATTAACACATTCATATATGTTTTTCCCTTGAAAATTACGAAGCAAACTGCCAAGTTTTCTGTGATACATCCAAAGCTTTTGATCGAGTTTGGCATAGGGGTTTAACATATAAATTAGAAAAATATAGTATTAAGGGGATATCTTAATGTGGATTAAAAGTTATTTGTATTTCACATAACAGAAAGAAATTGTAAATGGTGTACTGTCTAACGATCTGCAATTAAATGCAGGAGCTCCTCAAGGATCGGTTTTCGGTCCGTTATTATTTTTATTATAATTATACATGAATGATATTGCACGTCTATATGCAGATGGTGCTTCATCGTTTTCATTAATTGAAATCGAAACTGTATTAAATAACGACCTTAAAAATTGAAAGAATGGGCAACTAAATGGCTTATAAGTTTCAATTCTGCGAGCACCGAAGTTGTGCTCGTTTCTAACATTTTTCATGATTATGACCTACATCTAATTTACGATGACACTGCATTAAATATCGTTGAAATCCACAAGCACTTAGGTATTCGTATATCAGCTAACAATAAATGGACAAACCATACCGATTCTAATAGGGTCTGCTTCTAAGCAAGTCTCGTATTTAAGGAAACTAAAAATATCAGCTATCTAAAACTACACTTGATAAATTGTGTTGTACTTATATAATAAAAAATGGTAAGAGAAAAGTCCAGGGAGTGCCACAGTCACAAACCGCAGCCCTTCCCAGACCCCAAGAGGAAGAGGAAACCGTCAAATCCAAACAAGCACAAATCGAACAAACGTACGAAAAGCACTAAGATTAGCTCTCTCTTCCCCAAGCGAGGTAATCGCAGTACTAAAATACCTTTGCTAGAATATGGGTCTGAAGTATGAGACGGCTGTTCAATCACTGACGTCAATCGCTTGGAGCAGATACAACTAAATGCAGCACGAATTGTTACAGGCCTACCAGTGTTTGCTTCTTTGCACTCTCTTTACTATGAAACTGGTTGGGAAACATTGGCTGACAGAAGAAAACGTAAAAAATTAACTTTAATGTACAAAATGGTTAATGGTGAAGCTCCATCATACCTCATTGACTTTGTTACTAAATAGAGTAAATGATATAAATACTAACAACCTGAGAAATAGAAATGATTTTGAAATACCATTTTCTAGACTTTGCTTCTATGAAACTTCGTACTTCCCATCAACTTTAAAACTATGGAATGAGCTTTATCCACAAATTTGCGCACTCCCAACAATATCCCAATTTAAGTCTAATATTCAGATCATACCAGACAAACTAGCTGATTACACAAATATAGGAGAACGCAAATACAGCATAATTCTTGTTCGAATTAGACCTATCAGCAGTAGTTTGAAGTTGATCTTTTCAGTGTAAAAATTATTCAAAGTCCTGTATGCAGTTGTGGAGCTCAAAGTGAAAGCACTGAACACTATGTTTTTGAATGTCATCTGTATACCAACCAAAGAAACAACCTCATGTAAAATTTACATGCAAGGCTGCATATAAATTATGTTAATGTTGCGGTTTTGACTGCAGGATCACATAATTATGACGATTACAAAAACAAATCAATAATACAGTCTATGATGAAATTTATCAAAGATACGCATTGGTTTGAAAATACGTAGCGATAAACATCTTATTTTATTTATTTATTTATTTATTTGTTTATTTATTTATTTTCTTATTCAGTTGTGTGTGCCCGTCTACATGTTTGCTTCATAATGGTTTCAAGGGCAGTGCTACCACAGTGCGAGAGGAAAAGTGGGTGCATGTGTGAGATGTGTACTTTTGATTATTGGCCGTTATCATCTATACAGTGAATTGCATCCACCATTGTACCAATGAAATCATTTGTTGTTATGCTTAGGGAAAGGACTGTCTAATGTTGTCATAACTGGCGTCCAATCCCTTTGTGTGTTTATGCAATAAAATATGTTTAATCTAAATCAGTATCGCGGGTACTTCTGAAGACAGCTGCCCTTCCAGCACTACAATCTGGGTTTGATCCCAGATAAAAACGCTTATCGAATATAATTTATTTTCCTTGACGCCATGAGCCCAAAGTTTGAATATGAGCTTTAGATGGCTTCCTTTATCAAATAAACAAGAAACATCTTCAAAAAAGAAGATAAACGACGAAGAATAGCAGATAAGTTTCGGCATTATTTTTATCAATATTATAATAGAGGTCCTTAAGACGAAGCCTACTTTACACCCGAAACTTGACAGTTTCCTTATCAAAGGCATACTCCCAGATAGCATGACAACGTTGGCCCAACGTTGAAATATGGTTGAAATATGGTCGGACAGTTGGGTTACCGTTGGCATCAGATGTACAACATTGCGCCAACGTTGGGCCAACGTCATACAAATTTGATAAATTTCAGAAAATATCAGATTTATGCGCTAACATTGGGCCACCGTTGGCCCAACGTATGTATTTAGATGCATTTTTCCCCGTGATGTTAGTTTATGTGGTAACGTTGGATCTACGTTGGCCCAGAATCTGTGTAGCAATATCTAGGGTAGATGGAGCTCTCAAGCCCTGGTCGGCAATCCATCTAGGAGTTGGCAAAAAAAAAAAATAAGAGAAAAGTCCAGGGAGTGCCACAATCACAAACCGCAGCCCTTCCCAGACCCCAAGAGGAAGAGGAAACCGACAAATCTAAACAAGCACAAACCGAACAAACGTACGAAAAGCACTAAGATTAGCTCTCTCTTCCCCAAGCGAGGTAATCGCAATACTAAAAGGACTGAAAAACGCAAGAACAAAATGACACACGGAAAGACATACAACAAATCGCCTCGTAGAATAAACCACAAAGCAACAAGGAGTAAGACTAACACCGGGACCACCGCCTTAGAACGGTCGGTAGAGCAAACCACCGGGGGGGGGGGGGGGGGGGGGGTTAAAGCACTTTTACAGCTAACTAACTTCACCCTGGGTCCCGATGCTACTCTTAATACATAAATACATAAAATTTCGGTTCGCATAAAGGCTCCCAACTCAGTCAATGCATCAAAGCGAAAACATAAAAATCAAATTAATCACTATAATAAACAAAGACGAGTACTCATGGCTAATTCTACTGTATGCCAGAGTAAATGAAAACCAATAGTTGAACCACGGCGGGCCAAGCCAAAGATATATCGTCAAGCCCCAACCCACTGGTTAAAGTTTTACGAAGAGGCCGTCATTGAGTCTGAGGCCCGAACCGCCGTCGTGCAATTAAAGAGTGAAGCATAGCCATCAACAATGATTGGGTTGACAACTAGGCATGCAGTCTGCCGCATAATATCCAGGCTAAATATCCGAATAAACGTTCGGTTAATTAAATCAATAAGTTTATCTTTTATAAGATGATGAGGTAACGTAGTATACAGTGTAGAAAAATCATATGTAGACAATTTAGAAGCCTGAAAGTTTTTAGATTTAAATTTATTGAGAACATCATTAGAATTTTTAATTGACCAAAAATAGTTAATTCCGTCCCTTTCGTAAACAGTATCATAGTATCTAATCCAATGTTTTTTAACAGCAGTAAGGCATGAAGTTAGCAGTTTGGACAAAACAGTAGTCGTACAAGAAATAGAATTAGCAATGAAACGTGCTTTATAAGGTCGTTTATGAAGTTTCGGTAACCAATATAACGTATTTTCTTTAATACTCACTGCAAACTTAGCAGTAAAATCGATAGAATGGGTATTGACAATAGATCTCTCGTCAGTAGAAATCCGTTCATATGTTTTGGTACCACCAAGTTCTTGTTTTAGAGTATTGATATAATAAAGTCGTAACACAACAACAACATTATTAGCAGCTTTATCAGCTGGAGCCAAAACAAACTTCCTATGAAATTCTTGGATACCTTGTTTCAAACATCGAAAAGATAATTTAGGCTTAGGAGGGAGAAGATAAAGGTTATTAGAGTAAATAACACACGTTCATCAATGATCTTAAAAATCTTTAATTTCCAATTATTTAAAGCATTAGACTCAACATGCTCTCGTTTACACCAACGCGTACAATAATCATTTAAAGCACTGGCAATTGTTTCCCGACATTTATTGAAATCAATGTGGGCTGGGAATCTATATTTAGGTCCTTTTGAAATAACTGAACGGATTCGTGAATCAGTTATAATCTTCAAGTTACCAGTGACAATATGACCCGCTGGTTGATAACAAAATTTAGAATCTTTACAATCTCAAGAATCAGGGGAACTAGTTTCAATATCAAGATCAGAAACTAATTTATTGAAATTAAGTATAATATTACGGATAGGTCTGTTATATTTATAACAAATAATAGGAGATTCCGTGTTTTCGAAATATGAAGGTATAGCTGATATAACATTATTATCCCAAATATGCTAGGTAAATCTATGAATTCAATACCTTTATTAATGAATGGAATTTTGATGAAGTGTCTAATGTGGTTGATTTCAGAATCAATGTAAGGACGAAGAGCATGTTGAGTATAACATCTAGTAAGGAGAGCTGCTTCATACAAATTATGTTTTCTATCATAAGATTTATTCGCCTCATCATCTAACTTACGTAATGAAGAAACAGACAGTGAAGCTAGTTTAGAAAGCATTTGATGACGTCCAGAATTTAAGAGAATATTTAAATCAAAAAGAGATAAAACCATTTTATGTTTTCGTTTAAAATTGCAATTTATGCGTTTACCATGGCATAGTTTATTACTTTTTTTAATACCTAAAAGGGAAAAAGCATCGAAATCCGGCATTTTAGAAATATTTCCTTCATGGTAAATATTATCATTAAATCCAAGCGGAAAAGGGGTTTGTAAACGGTTAATCCATTTAAGTTCAAGTTCATGTCTTAAAATATTTTTGAATCTTTCGGTAGAATTGGACTTGTGTATAATTTTTTCAACAGGTTGAACCAAAACTTTACTAGATGATCATGAATGACCAGTACTCCGGACATGTTGATCAAGAAACGTATCAATTTTCTTTGCTTTTTTGATTTTAAGCAAATGTAAGCAAACTCCAAACAAAAACCTGCATACCTGGATTTGCCTGTTCCAGTTATGTAAAGTCTGCTTCGGCAGCTGGGGCGGAAGAAATCATTACTATGATTCAACGGCCCAAATGGCAATGCAGCAGCATGTTGTGGAGCATGGAGAGCATGACAAAAAGAAGTCATGGTCATCCACTGCATCCGGGCTTAGCTCCAGATGTCCTGACACTGTCTTGCCTCTGGATCCAGCTAGGTCAGGATGAGAGAGTGAGGTTGACTCGGCGCGCCTCTCCCTCACTATAATCCAATTCACAGCGCATGTAATCTTAATCAGCAACACACATTCACAGCAAGCACATATATGCAAATCATACAAAAGCCCTGTGGCGAAGCAGCAGGTGAGGAAACACTGGGATTCTTGCTAGGGTATTACTGAACCGATTGAATGAACACTGGAACGGTCAGGGCTTCCACCAGTACTGGTTAAGCTCTTAGAGGACTAAGCCTGCCCAGTAAACGTGTGGTTAGGTAAACTGACCGCGCTCGACATGACCCCATTGGGTTGACTGGGCCGTAAAACCTGAACACAAACAAACAAACCAGAAAGCCAGTGTGGATTCAGGAAAAACAGAGGAACAATAGACATGATCTTCACAGCACGACAGCTTCATGAAAAATGCCAGGAACAGAATGTGGACCTCTACATGACCTTTGTCGACCTTACCAAAGCATTTGACACAGTCAGTCGTAAGGGACTTTGGAAAATTATGGCAAACTTTGGTTGTCCTGCCAAATTTATAGCAATGGTGCGGCAGTTCCATGATGGTATGCTTGCAAAGGCCCAAAATGATGGCGAGTTTTCTTGCTAGGGTATTACTAAATCGATTGAATGTACACCTGGAACGGTCAGGGCTTCTACCAGAAAGCTAGTGTGGATTCAGGAAAAACAGAGGAACAATAGACATGATCTTCACAGCACGACAGCTTCAAGAAAAATGCCAGGAACAGAATGTGGACCTCTACATGACCTTTGTCGACCTTACCAAAGCATTTGACACAGTCAGTCGTGAGGGACTTTGGAAAATTGTGGCAAAGTTTCGTTGTCCTGCCAAATTTATAGCAATGGTGCGGCAGTTCCATGATGGTATGCTTGCAAGGGTCCAAAATGATGGCGAGTTTTCTGATCCATTTCCTCTGACAAATGGAGTTAAGCAAGGCTGTGTACTAGCTTCAACACTGTTCAGCATGATGTTTTCTGCCATGCTTACAGATGCTTTCCAGGATGGTGACAATGGTATACCTATTAGGTATCGCTTTGATGGGAAACTTTTCAACCTAAGAAGGTTGCAAGCTAAATCTAAGGTGCAGACAGAGGTGCTAGACGAGTTACTCTTTGCTAATGACATGGCAAAGGGTGCTCCAACAGAAGAGAAAATGCAAAAAGGTGTGGATCAAGTATCTGATTCGTGTGACAGCTATGATCTCACAATCAGCATCAAAAAGACTGAGTAGTATATCAGCCAGCACCTGGAAAGCCTTACAAGGAGCCTTCCATCACAGTGAAAGGTCAACGACTGCAAGTGGTAGACAAGTTCACCTACCTTGGAAGCACATTGTCTAGAGTTGTGCACATTGATGATGAAGTCAGTGCTAGAATTGCCAAAGCTAGTGCAGCATTTGGCCAGCTACTTGGAAGTATTTGGGACCGAAGTGGAATCGACACAAAGCTGAAAGTATATAGATCGGTAGTGCTGCCAACACTATTATACGCATGCGAAACTTGGACAATTTACCAACGGCATGCCAAAAGACTGAACCACTTCCATACAAGCTATCTTAGAAAACTTCTAAAGATCAAGTGGCAAGACAGGATTCCAGACACAGAAGTCCTGAAAATGGCAGGGATGCAGAGTATACATACTCTTTTGAAATTGGCACAGTTAAGATGGACAGGCCATGTTACCAGGATTCCTGATGAACGTTTGCCAAAGCAAATCCTCTATGGAGAACTTCAAGTAGGAAAATGCTCCCATGGTGGTCAGAAGAAGCGATACAAAGACACCCTCAAAGCCTCCTTAAAGACTTACAACAGAGTCATGGGAACAGATTGCACAAGATCGTACAAAGTGGCGAGGCCTCATAAAAAGGGGAGCTGGTGAATATGAAGCAAAAAGAATCAGCAAAGCCGAGCAGAAACGTGCACAGCGGAAAGCCAGAGCTAAGGCATCACCAACAGAGTTTTCTTCCTCAGACCTCTCTTGTTCTATCTGCACTAGGCAGTTTAGAGCTAAGATTGGTCTCATCAGCCATCTTAGAACACACAAATAATAACACATCACACAGTTGATTAGGATTGGTCATTGTCAGTAATGACAGACGAACGAACAAGACGTTGGCCCAACGTTGAAATGTGATCACACTTTAAAAGATAGGCTATACAGGTCGCAGATTCATTTCATAATGAAAATACATCATGATTAAAATTTTCAAATGGATTAATAAATGAAAATATTACAATATTTGTAGTTTTTACTTTATTTTTCAAAATAATGCCATTTTGTCTTGTTGGGAATCCTACAGTCTGAATACAAAAAATATATAGTTTTGATATTGATAGAACATATGTTTTTCTTCCAATGTAAAAATAATGCGTTGAGGTTTTCCTTCTTTATTAGTTTCTCTCTGTATACAAAATATGATTATAGAAATACTTCATCCATAAATCTAATTATGATATTGTCTTTGAACTATACACCACTTGCAGATTATAACAGCAATTAAATGGAAACATTATATCTCGGAGAGTTCTGTTTGTGTTAGCCATTATCAATGCATTATTAATACCAGGAAGATAACACCAAAATCTGCTTTTTAGTGCCTATATAGCTGGCTGTTAGACAACATCTTGTTTATGTTGCTAAGCTTGATGTGTAAGTTGAATAATGTTCTTATATAAAAGCGAATGAAAATTACCTTTTTTTTGTAAAATGAATAAATGATAAAAAATACATTCACTTCATTTATTCATAGAGATAATTATACTAAACTGACAAATATTAAATAATCAATACCGGAGGAGAATATTGCTTTTGATTTCTTTTTTCAGAATGGCTCAACTACAAAAGATATTTGGCTACTAGACCTTATTCTTCGACACAGACGTTGATCGACATATCGCTTGACAACTTGGATGTAGGATTCTTTTTTTTTTGGAATACAGTATTATTCAGCTTTGATAAAGATATATGGAAACAATAACCTCTTTACAACATGGTTCATTATAACACGGATTTGGATATAATACGGTTCAAGAATGTATAGATTGTATAGAAAAATGACAAGTAATTTCATTTTTTTTCTATACACTCTATACATTTTGATTTGATATTACACATATAATTAACTAACACAGTTTTTGCTTAAAACTCCAACAGCCGTGTTATAAAGAGGTTATTTTGTAACAAACGTTTTCTCTTTGGCTTATAATTTTACGGCTTTATCGGTCAAAGTTGGAAGTATGCGTAACGGTATTTGATACGGATCGGACAATTTTGCGTCCAAGTTGACGACTGATATGTCGGTTTACGTTGGGCCAACGTATACAATGTACGTTGGCATAACGTTGTTTCAGAGTTACCTGTTCAGTGTGTCCTACGTTGGCACAACGTTGCGCCAACACGTTGGCCCTACGGAAGCCCAACGAGCAAGTTAACGTTGGGGCAACGTTATTTTACAACTTTGGCCCAACGGAGTGACTAACCAAAATACTACGCTGGCCCAACGTTGTCATGCTATCTGGGCTCCACTCTATGTAACGCTGGATACGAAGCACCACCGTACGCGCCTTTCTTTGCACATTAGCTTCTCGTTGTCATTTAGACACACCGCAATATAAATGTATGGAATGACTGTCACAGTCCTTTAATTCCTAGGATGCCAGATTGCACCCTTTCTTTTGGGGCTCGTGTCTGTTCACCTGAACATTCTGACTCTCCACTAGTTCAGCGTTTAACGAATGCTCTATGGTTTTGGTTTGCAGACCAAATATTTCTTGGTGTTAACAATAAGGCCTTGTCACTTTGCACAGTTGCAAGTTTCAAAAAATTCCTTTTGTCAGAATTAGGGTCCTAAGCTAGCTAAAGCATGCTAAAACAAAGCAAACAACATTTCGTTTTAGCTTCTGACGTTGAGAACTTTAACTAAAAATCCATCATACTTTTGTCCCGTTTGATTTCCCGTTTGGTTCTGGCAAAAAGACATGATTTATCCATTCTGGGTTCGTAAAACATCCTAAAATCACACTAAAACTACCCACACCATTCCCTCACTTCTTGAGTCACAAATCAAACAGTTGAAAATCAAATATGAATAAATATTATTCGAGAATTATCTACATACATCATAGAAAAAATAACAAATTATTGTCTACATAGCTTCTGATTATTAAAGGCACTTTAACTGTCAAAATGAGTGTCTTGTTTGTTCAATAGTATGCAGTATGTGAATAACTCTATTGCGTCGGCTTCTTTGGATGTGAAATTACATAGTAACGTGTTTATTCATCATTTCTTTCATTTATTTACTTGTTTCTTTGTTCGCTCATGCGACCGTTCTTGCATACCGAGTGCGTGTGTTTAAAAAAAAAAAAAAAAAAAAAAAAAAAAACGAGAAAACGTCACATGCAGGTCCTGACGTTTTTTTTTTCAGTCCGTTGCAAAGATCCTGCTCAAACTTTGCGGATGCACATGCATCTGCTGATCTGGCACTTTGTCGGTCATATGTTTTCTTGCGCCATCCCATATTTCATCTTGGACCCAATATATATGTATTATTGGGTCCGAGATTTCATGTAAGTCTTTTTCTACTGTAAAGACCCAAAGACCTTGATCAGACTGCGCAGATGCGTCTGCATGCATATACTGATCTAGAACTTTGCTGGTAAGATGTTTCTTTATCCCGTCAGGGTAGCTGACGGGCCGATAACGGCCCGCTGTAGATTTATAGCTGGCTGCTCGGACCCATCAATATTGATGGGTCCGAGCTGGCTGGGAAAATGTTTATGCTCTAACTCAGGTTTGAAGAATCTGCAAACTCATTGTGAAAGATAAAAATACAAATATATACCGAAGAAATATTGAATGAATTAGACTATAATCACTAATAAATTGACAACAGTTTTACCTGCCTTGACCTAACTTGGCTACGTAACTTAGTAAGAAAACTACGTACTTAGACAACATTTTCTTTTTGCACAGTCTTCAGAAGCAATTTATAGCAAACTAGGGGCAACTTTATTTCATTTGGTAATAGTATTTGTAGACAATAAAAATGTATGGTTACATGTCAAAATTAGCTCCGTAAGCAACCTTAAATGCCGACGCTCTAGCAACTAGATACCGGGTCATCCCGACGAATAGTGTGTAACCAAAGTAATCCGACTGACCAAGCGTCTGCATTTCCGGTTTGAAAAAAAAAATACCGTCAAGGTGAAATGGCGAACCATGGTAAAAGATTATTTCAGTATATTATCAGCAAAGAATTCAGACAGTACTTATGCAGGTATGTTAATTGAAATACAAGTGAATGCAATTACTTCTCTGATAGCAATCTGTGAATTATGTTCATATTTTATCCGGATAATGAGTTTTCGCGACATGCACTGGAGAAAAGCAGATTTATGGGGAATATAACAAGTATTTTTTCAAGAGACTGGCGGGTCATTTAGGTTCAACAATTGCGTGTGCGCTTATGATTCTTATACTGCACAAATGCACAGAAAATGTGTGCATTTTTTTATTGCATCTGCTGCATTGTAAGCCAGGCGTGGTGGTGTGATCTGCCATGCGTGCAGCAAGCCAGCTATCTGGAAGAGAGCCCATTGATGTGGATGTTGCCCCTGTACCTGCACATTAATCAGAAGTCCGATTATGATATGATGATATGATGTGAATATGTGTTTACTATTATTCTATTTCATATGGCATTGTTAAATTTATGACATGGGCGTCAAGCGAAAACGTGCCTTTGAACATGCGCAAAATGTATGGATTCACCCCAACTGGAAAACGGCGTCTTAGGAATTACGCATCCATGTTGTGTGCCCGCTGGGACATCTTCCAGTTGCCCTGCATGCAGTCTCATCTGGCCTTTGATCTCAATTCATACATTTTTGCAGTATCCAATGACTCTGTTAATAGCAGACAGTGAAGACCCTGATCAGGCTTTGCATCTGCACAGTGCCATCTAGGCGTTCGCTGTCCACATTTGTCTGAGGACATGTTTTTGTATGGCATAGCAGATATATGGTTGATTCTTTAAATTGATTAGTTTAATAAGTTGATTTTTTTAATATACAGTGTGTTTTTATATACTTTATGCTGTTTAGAGAGAGAGAAAGAGAGAGATTTTATTACATTGAATTGATTACTTAATTGTGGAATAAAACAGTGCAAGTATAAAACATGTCTTGCTATATTTTATCTCTTTTTGCCCTCTTTCGTTATTTGCCCAAACTAAAAGTAATGTTTCACTGTGTTCCCCAGTGTTTCTATGTATCTGTCACAGAGCTAAGCTACGAAGGGAAGTAGCTCCTACTATGAAAATTATAAAAACATTAATAAAATCGTTAATAATCCAAAAAATTCTTCCAAACTTGGACATATTATCTGTTTTAAGATAGTTAAATTTTTGTGAATAGAAGTCAAAGTGTTGTCATCTGCATAATTATAAAGACTAGCTTTGAGACAGTGTAAAAAATGTCATTATATTAAATGTTATTATATGCGAACAGTGAAGACTCAGACATGCCTATGCATCTGCGCTCTCACCAGTCTTTGCACATACATGTATATAGTATAGGACTAGACGAAGGTTTAACTGGACCAATAATCAGACATCTAGCTCCACTAGATGGCTGAGCATGCAATGTGCATTTGAAGAATGACTATAGAGGACAAAAAAAATACCATTGTCTCGTGTCACAGCTCATTCTTTTCTCATATGTGCTGCATTGTTGGAATAAAACAATGGTTATGTTACTTTCTTTTGTAACAAATCCATTATTCAAGACACAGTTTGTTTTCTTTATATCTGTCTTCCTTTACGTCTAAGTTCCCTGTTATTGCTGTTATAGTACTGGGTAAACACAACTATTAAATTTCACCAATTACTGTAGCTCACCATATTAGACCTATGCGCAGACCTGTCTGCTAGCTGAATGAGCCATCCTTTCCAGCTCCAGCCCACATTAGTCTCCATCAATGAACGGATTGGAGACACCATCTCAGCTATAGAAATTATGCCTATTATATAGATTGTTTATCTACAAAATGATGGATTGATTGTGTTTGGGTTTAACAGCACATCAACCCTTGTGGGTCATTTTGTGTCATCTCCCAGAGATAGGGAGAAAAGAGGTAGTAGAAGAGATGAAAGAGGGGAATAGAGAAGAAAGAGGAACAGGAATGAAAGTGAAGAAATAGAAGAAATAAAAACATTCCCCCTCTACCCTTACCTGCTACAAGGATAGCAGTCCTTGTCCAAACATACATTGTATGTCGACATCAGTTGGATGCCCTGGTGACGTAAGATACACAACACCTTAGCGCTGACCCCTCCACCCCACTAAAAATGGTTTCCTTATATCATTTACAGTTGATTACAGACATTTTGGACTTGATCATGGCATGTTTTTGGGGACAGGGTCGAATGAAACACAGACAAAACATTTTGTAATTCAATACAGTGCAGGCTGCAGCTGTCCACCAATGAAACAATATTTTTAGGGGCCGAGTTTGCTAGGAGCCTAGTTTGTTGGAGCAGACATGTCCTGGAATCCATATGTGTCAAGCTGCACTGAACTAACCCAGATAACTCCAGAACTTTACTTTCTGAGTTTTGGTTCACTCAGAATTGTCAAATTTACCTCTGATGTGTACACAAATAATAAATGCCACAGTTTCTATTCTCCTGTGATTTTTCAACATTTTGACTGTCGCAGATCACTAAATGCGGGAGTCCTGGGCTAGTGTTAGCTGATTTGACAATGAAATGCTTTCATTACAATGACAGTGAAGAGATACATACTTGTTGGGCAGGTTCATTTGTATTATCATTTATTATAGAGATTTCTGTACCTAATACAGTGTAGACATAGACCAGACATCATGGTTTGCAGTGTCTGATCTAGGTCTATTCTATTTACCACTGCCCCTTTTAGGGGATGCTAGGCATAAATTGGTTAATAGTATACCCGAAAGAGACCATAACTGGATAATAATTTGATTTGATTTGTCATCAGATGCATGATTACTGTTGTCAACCGTCTTGGTAGTTACTTTAGCCTGTGGTTTCAGATAATTCCCATTTTTGACGTTTGATAAGCATACATGTAACTCCAATATCCCTCATTCTCAAATTATCTTCCATTCTCATGTTAACGTCCACCCTTCAATACTATTACTGATACAGGAAAATAGCCAACACTTCAGTCAGTTTACAGTTTCTGGCGAAAGAATGTGCTCAATACTGGTTAACCGCTTAGAGGACTAAGCCTGCCCAGTAAATGTGTGGTTAGGTAAACTGACCGCGCTCGACATGACCCCATTGGGTTGACTGGGCCGTAAAACCTCAACACAAACAAACATGTAATACATGTATCTAGCTGAAATAATATTATTTATTACTTTTTGTTTTTATTTATTTATTTATTTTTTTTTTTTTTTTTGCAAAATGTTATTTCCAAACACTTTCTGGAGCAAAAGTGTGAAATATGCAAAATTTCCTAATTTTCAAGAGGGTACCCCTAACAATTTTCATTTTATAACAAAATGTCAAGTTCTAAAATGAAAAAGCCCACACAGATAGTATGATTGCTGGTTCTGTAAAACCAAAGTAAATGCAAGCTTGTCTTGTTTTTGGTGTTTATTTTGAACAATTAATTTTCTGTCATTTTTATACCCCGCCACACAATAGTGGCGGGGTATTATGGTTTCACGTTGGTCATCCGTGAGTCGGTCATCCATCCGTCTGTTCGTTTTTCGATAACTTGAGGAAACATCAGTGGATTTTTACCAAACTTGGTATGTGCACAGATATTGTGGAGATCTGGTTTGGGGTTGCTAATTGGGCAAATTTCGTAAAATGTTTACGGAGTTATCTGCCGGAGACACGCCCATATTTTCGTTTCCGGATGTTAACTTTAGTAAATAACAAGGGATTTTAACCAAACTTGCTATATGTATTGAAAGTGAGGAGATCAGGTTTGGAATTGCTAATGGGCAAATTTCGTCAAATTTTTACGGACTTGTCTGCCCGAGACACGTCCATATTTTCATTTCTGGATGATAACGAGTAAATAATAAAGCCTTTTAACCAAACTTGCTATATGCATTGATATTATCAAGATCTGCTTTTGGATTGTTATCTGTCCATTGATATTATCAAGATCTGGTTTAGGATTGTTATCTGTCCCTCTGTCATTTTCTTTCCCGACATTTTCGCAACCATAACTTTAATACATAAACACATATTTGCTATGGCGGGGTATTATGCTTGCGGTGCTTTTATTATGACCTATTTATACATATCTACTGCACAATTGGTAGCAAGGTTTGTCTCACAACTAACTACACACCTTTGTGGTGTAGGTTCGAGTCAAGCTGGGGACATGATGATGTGGTATGTGTGAATGGTCGGCAGTTCGCTCCCAGTTGTGGTGGTTTCACAGGGTATTTCCCAGTCTGTAATCTATATACAGCTGGAAACTATCTGGGCTTTCCTCCACCATCTATATGTAACTGTCCTCTGAGTAACAGTCAAATGTGACTATATGTTATTCAGAGTATGATAGAAAAAAAAGTCAAAGAAATTAACCTCAAACTGTACGAATAGGAAGGTTTGATCAAAATTGAAAGTAGGTCATAGGTAGGTAAAATGTGATTCACTTGCTTTGACTCTGGATATTCCAATATGTTTCAAGAAGAATTGTAGCTGTCCTCAGTGGCTCAAGTGGATGCATGTCAGACTGGTGATCAGGGGGTTGCAGTTATGACCCCCATCGGGTTGACAACATTGTTTTCTAGAGATTGATTATGAAATATTTTCTAGGTCCTTGACCTTCACTCACTTCCTCTGGTTCAAGAAGGGCAGTTGTCAGTTTCTGGCAAATGAAGTTGCACAATACTGCTTAAAGGCTTAGAGGACTAATCCTGTCCAGTAAAAGTGTGGTTAATTAAACAGACATGACCCCATTGGGTTGATCATGCTATAAAACCAACACAAATAAACAAGAAGAATTGTTCTCTGAAAAAACACACATTATTATATTACCGGTATATATTATTGATAATAAATAAATAGAAAAAACAACAAAAACATTTGGGAAAATTAGTTGTTGTTTTTTTTTGTAATTTTATTTTCAAAACCATACATATTGTACATTCAATAACTAAACACATAAATGTATTTACGACTGATAGTATTAATTCAGGATTGTTATTTCTATCTAATTGTTCACAGTATAGTACAGAGGCATGCCTGCATAAATGATACATCTCAAAAACACTTAAACCTCCACATAACACTGTTCGTTATGACATTTTTTTATTATCTAACCAATTTATGATAGATCCAGAGACGTATACTTTACAAAGAAAGTTGGCCATAAATTGCCAATCTTCTATCCAATCTACACACTTCTGTTTAAATTTAAAATGGTTGTTTAACTAATTTAGTTCATGTTTCGATCCCTACCAACACTGTTAAGGAGAGGTCATAGTGGTTTTACATACCTCGAGAAGGAAGAGAGAAGATTAAAAAAAAAATACAAGTGTGTCCTTTGCTGCAGATCAGATCTGCCTGCTGTGATGTGTCACCGATGCCCCATCCGAAATTCTATCAAGAATGTTCAATTCACTAATTGTTGTTATGTGAAGATCTTGCAAAAACAAAAATGCCACAGCATATTTAGTTTATTAACTAAACGTATTATATAAGGGACCCCATTTTGACAAAAAACTTTGCTAGCTTATTATTCAGATAAGCAATATATTTCTCACACTGAAATTTGTCTTTTAAAATGACTTTAAATATATTTACATCAAGCTCATTGGCAAAAAACTTAGTTTTATATATATTATGTTTAGCTAATGTAAGAATATGTCTTTGTACACACAAGCACAATTAACAACATGCATCCTTGAAATTATCACCACAAATATTTGCTTAGAGAATATTGGCCTTATTATCTGATCAAATCAGCTGATATCCTTATCAATATCTGCTTGAAAGATCCTGAAATAAATAGTTTTGTAATACACATAGATTATCATCTGCATTTTTAGGGCTCAAATTTAGCATGCACTTGTCAAAGTGAGTGCAGGGTTCTCACTAGGATTTTAAAAGTAGGAGTCCGGGACTCCCTTTTTGTAAAAAGTAGGAGTCCCAGCCAAAAAGTAGGAGTCCCACTCCCCAAAAATAGGAGTTACATTTTTTTTTTTTTTTTTCATGACTCTCCTTTGATAGTGAGCATGTTCCCGGTAACTTAATTCTCCTTTGATAGTGAGCATGTTCCCGGTAAATTCATTCTCCTCTGATAATGAGCATTTTCCCGTTAACTTCATTCTCCTTTGATAGTGAGCATGTCCCCGGTGGCTTCATTCTATAAATACCTGATGGAGAATCAGTTTCCTTATTTTCACATACTTTTTTATGGTGCTTTGCATTATGTGTTATTCCGAGCACTGCATGTAACCAACTAGTAATCATTATCACACATCCTGATGTTGTTAATTCAATGGAGTTGGCCCAGAAATTAAGATGACGTCATATCTCCCTCATGGGGAACTAGAGACATCTTTGCAGATCTGGGAGACATGACAATCCTAATCTATTTTACTTGCATGGTAAAGATCGTCGCACTTAAATTCAATACCGCACCGTTCGTCGCTGTCTGTTAAGTATCTCGAGTGTTCTGGATATTAAGTGAAAACTATTTTAATCAAAACCAACAAAAGCTCCGTTATATGCTATCGCAAACTTATATATGCAATATATCCGCACATTCTCTTGAGCTTCCCGCAAAACGTCATTTCAATGTTTACATTTGCACCGTGCTGCGATCAATACACGCTACGAAAAAAATGTCCGGGACTTCTTCACTAGCTGAAATTTCGATCTACTGTTTTGATTTGCCGTAAACGTCTTGATAATTTAGTTCTGTTTTTAAATATGTGTCTGATTCATATCCATTTCTTACAAGAAAATGCTCTACAATGCAACATGGAAATAGTTTGTTTTTCTCCCAAAACGGTTTCCAGCTACGCTGTCAAATGACGTTACCCTTACGAGCACGCGCTACCGTAACGAGCACGCGCTTTCATCATGCGTGAGCAATGAAAATGTAACTTATACTAGAACAGTCCCGAATTGTATAGCGTCGTCCGGGGTGCATCTGAGCAGTCCTATCAGACTCTTCACAGGGCTTACGGGATAGATTCGACGGGACTTGGAAACTTTTTTTTTTTTTTTTTTTTAGTGACAAGCAGGAATAACTGTTTAGATGCGCAGACTGTTATCTCGCGAAGGGATAAGGTACACTTGTCGGCTTTTAACAGAAAACAGTAAGCGGGCTTTTTTGATGTTAGTGACGAAAATTCAGCGTCCGAAAATTTTGAAATGGAAAAAAAAAATCTATTAATAACAAAACAAACAAACAAACAAACAAACACCAGCCTCAAGCATGACACCTGCGTGTGTGTTTTCGATGAATCAGTCGTCGGTGCAAGCAATACACAGTGAGGGAAAGGGTCGCATACCGGTGTCAGTTGCATGCTTTAATTACTCGATCGCTGAAGTGTGAACTGCCAACACCTGTTTAACTACCGTTTACTTAGCAAATAACGGTACTTGTCACAGGTGTGAAAAGCACGCGGCGGATTACTACTGTTCTTTTAAGATGCTACCAACGGTACGAATAACACATGGCGGACTTTAGACTTCAGTCAAATAATCCGATCATAATTAGTAGTAGTCCCACGGGAAAAAAACATGCGTCCGGCGGACTCGGCTTTGGGAATTTTTAGGAGTACGGACCATGATTTATGCGTCCCGGGACGCAGGATTCTGCGTCCCCGAGAACCCTGGTGAGCGGTTATGAAATGAAGAAGAAAAACAGACCCGAGGATATCCAAGTGCCTGATTATAATAAATAATGCAAGAGAAAACACTGCAACAAATTTGTTAGTGGGACAATCTATTCAGGGGTTAAGAAAATTGAAAGTTGCCGGCCCCGGTGGCTCAGTTGGATGCGCCGTCCGACTGGAGACCAGGAGGTTGCGGGTTCAACCCCCACCGAGGTCGGCAACATTCTTTCGTGGAGATTGATCATGAAATATTTTCTACGGTCATTCTCTCCCTTCCGCTGATTCAAGATGGGCAGTTGTCAGTTTCTGGCGAAAGAATGTGCACAGTACTGGTTAACCGCTTAGAGGACTAAGCCTGCCCAGTAAACGTGTGGTTAGGTAAACTGACCGCGCTCGACATGACCCCATTAGGTTGACTGGGCCGTAAAGCCTCAACACAAACAAAAAATTGAAAGTCACAAAAGCAAATAAAATTCTTGGAATAATAATATAGACGACAAGTTCAGTTTTCATGAGCACATCACACAGAAAACAAATGCAGCATTCAGGGCCCAGTTGTTCAAAGCATCGTTAGCTAAATGAGCTCGTTAAGGGTCATTTCATTAACTGTTTTAGCAGGTTCAATATACATGTACAATATTCTGATATTTTTTGCTGAAAAAATGTGAGTAGCTTTTGCACTGCAAAAGCTACTCACATTTTTTCAGCAAAAAATTTCAGCATATTTGCGTATCACTCGATTAAAATTTTAACGAATCGTTAACTAACGACATTGTTAGTTTTGAACAACTGGGCCCTGGGCTCTAAAAGAACTGAATAGTTTTGTACAAGGACAGGGAGGCTGTAGTCAGACAATGTATCTGAAACTGTATAAGGACTTGGTTCTACTGATTATGGAATATGGAGCATGTGTCATCGTTGTAGCACTTACAGAAAGTTGCAAAGAATTTAACAAGGTTCAGAGATCTGCTGTGCTGAGAGCCAGTGGATGCATTAATGGTACAAGTATAGAAGCTTTGGAAGTTCTAACTGAAACATAACTAGTTGATTTACAGTTGAAGTTAAGACAGGCACAGGAAGTAGTCAGAATTGCTGCAAAACACACAGGCCATCCTTTAAGAGAAAAGTTTGAAGTTTGGGCAGAGGTAGACATTTGGGTTAGAAGGAAACCAGTAGTCTTGAATCTGTTCATGTCAAGATTCAGTGAGATGATCAGACCAGTTATCTTTACTGGTCATAACTGTTTGTTGGGGTATTAAATAAGATTTGCTTATTGACTTTTTTTTTTACCATTTTCTTCGTAAAATTCACCTAATTAAAAGCAATTAGAATTGCCTAAGCAAGACAAGTCTGAAATGATCTCAGTATGCTAATTTTCTTGAAAAATAAATGGAAAACAAAGCTAAATGCTCTCTGCTCATCTGGTGTAGAGTTAAATCATATCATAAAATTTAAGCCAAGGTTGAATGAATGCTTATAAATAGCAATGAAATATATCCAAGTATTAAGCGATGATTGGTTATTGGTGTTGCTTCTATGTGACTCAGTTGCCTGGTAGCATTAAAAATAGTAGTAGTGATTGGTAATTGATAGTATACATTACCTGACAAGTGCACATGGATGTCAATCACAGACTTAGAAAATCTGGAATTTCATGATTTTGAAAATCTCCATTACTGTACAGCAAAACTACTGAGTGCTACTACCATGGAACTTGGAGATGTTTGCGCCTATCTTCCATTATAAATGCTAGATAGTTTTGATGAAGATAAATTTTAATACATGTATCATGAAAATTCACTTTGAAAACGTAAAGAGTAAAGTTTACATGTATGATATATATCAGGGCCCAGTTGTTCAAAGCGTCGTTAGCTTAACGAGCTCGTTAAGGGTCATTTCGTTAACTGTTTTAGCGGATTCAATACACAATATTCTGAAATTTTTTGCTGAAAAAATGTGAGTAGCTTTTGCACTGCAAAAGCTACTCACATTTTTTCAGCAAAAAATTTCAGCATATTTGCGTATCACTCGATGTAAATTTTAACGAATCGTTAACTAACGACGTCGTTAGCTTTGAACAACTGGGCCCTGAATATTTATTAAATACAGTTAGCATGTTTGAATTATCACATTTTTATTTTCTTTTCTTCATATGTTCCTGCTTCTGGCTGATCTCCATACAGTACTGTAAGTTGAATTTTATTTATCTTGTTGGTTTTTATCAGCAGCTTTTGTCATTGTCATAGTTAGCCTTAAAGGCTCCATATACATCAAAAATAGACATTTTTTATCCAAGAAAGTTTTAATAAATTGATATATATAGTATTAATACGATCATAAAGTGTGGCATCTTACTGCCTGTAAAATGTCAGTTAGTCTCTCATTTTTGAACTGGATCAAAGATGAAATGATTTTTTATCATATCTCTGAATTAATGTTGACAACATTAATTCAGATATGTGATAAAAATCATTTCATATCAGGAATAAGAGACTTAATTCAAATTTTACAGGCTATCAAGTGCCACATTTCATGATTGTGTGAATACTATATATCAATTTATTAAACCTTTCTTGGATAATAAGAGGAATATAGAGCCTTTAATACTTGTCATGCTAAATAAATTAAGATGCCACATCCACTTCTAATTGTCAGCCAATCAGATTCCCTAATACAGGTTACTGATACAAATTCACATACTGAATGACAAACAGTGCAGATTCAGATCAGTTGGCTTCTCAGAAGCCAACTGATCTGGATCTGCACTGCAAAGGCAGGGCATATCCGGGTTCTGCAGAACCAGGGTTAATATTTAGAGAGGGATAGCTTCTTGCTGTACTTATAGCCAAGTAAAAAATGTATTTTAACTACATGTACAAATGTACCTTCTGATAAGCCTAAAAAATGCTACTTGAATGACAAACCATGTAGGCTTCACAAGTTTGATCTCATTTTACTCTGTTTGCTCAAGTATGTCTGTCTGAACATTTAGGGTAAATATGGTTTTCATATAAAATTTTTTTTGCTCATTTCAATGGGACTGCTTTACATGTCTTTAAGGGTAGTTCTAATCAAATCTGCTGTATATATTTATGATTGAGAAAGGAGAAAAGTATATGTGTATGTGCACATTTCAGTTGTTATCACCAAATTAATAATTTACAGACCCGTTATGAGGGTCATGCAAAAAGTTCTGTTACTAATAGGCTTCCTTGGTTTTATCCCAGGTATATTTTAAAATGCTTCACTGCACTTGAATGGTGTGTTCAATAGCTAATGATACCCGTTTATTTCGTTCAAATTGCTTTCCAACTGACCAAGTTATTTCAAATTGAAATAGATGCAGTCATATACACTGACCAATTTACTTGTTACAATAAGAAACGACCAAGCAAAGGATGGTCAGGAATCCACCTTTTACATGACAACGCCTCCTCTCATAAGTGTGTGGTTGTTAAGTCTTTTTTGGCTTCTGAAAATGTGAAAGTTTTAAACTATCCACCTTATTCACCTGACCTGAGTCCCTGTGACTTCTTTTTATTTCCAAATCTTAAGAAAATGCTTTCTGGAAATATGTATACGTCTAGAAGTTCTCTTGGCAGCGCTATTTATCAGTGTCTCCAATAGATACCAAAAGACTATTTATCTGCTTTTCGCGACTAGGTGAAAAGGTTACAAAAATGTGTTTCAGTAAAGGGGGAATACTTTGAAGGTTTGTAATAAAAATATGTTTGATAAAACGTAACACTGAAGTAATCCGAACCCAGTGACAAAACTTTTTGCAGGACCCTCGTAACTTGGTCAAATAACACTTATGATAGTTTTTATGCCTCTGCCGCAAAGTGGAGGAGGGCATATAGTTTTACCCTTCGTCATACATACATCTGTGTGTCTGTCCATCACACTTACTACTTTTTGTGTTGCGCAACTCCATCTACAGCTTTCAAGGCAATGACTTAAAACTTGCAGCAAAGGAAGAATATTGGCTGGACACGTGCATAAAGGACACAGAACTGTGATAAAATTTTAATTGCTAGAGTTACATACATGGATTTGTTTAGAAATTTTGCCTAGTACACATGGAATTGAGGGTTTGATCTCTGCAACTTATATTATTTTGTATCTCCATGGACAGAGTTTAAGTTTTCTTCAGTCAGTTTTCTTTTGCTTTTTGTTCAGAATAAAAAAATCTACAAAGCCAAACTGGGCCCAGTTGCTCAAAGCTAACGACATTGTTAGTTAATGATTCGTTAAAATTTACATCGAGTGATACGCAAATATGCTGAAATTTTTTGCTGAAAAAATGTGAGTAGCTTTTGCAGTGCAAAAGCTACTCACATTTTTTCAGCAAAAAATATCAGAATATTGTATATTGAATCTGCTAAAATAGTTAATGAAATGACCCTTAACGAGCTTGTTAAGCTAACGACGCTTTGAACAACTGGGCCCTGGCATTTAGCGGGGATGTTCATCCCCTTTATGTGATTTTTTTTGTTTTTTTTTTTTGTTTTTGAGACTTGCTTTCTTCAGCTTGCAGGGTCTACACTATTTTCCATTCAATGTAGAATATTTAGAAACAAATCAATAAAAAAACAAAAGTATAGAATAAAGTGTTCAAAATTAAACCTTAGGATGTTTACCATACATGACCGGTCAAATCAAAATTTGCTCTGCTGGCTCATTGAAGTATTTCAACTGAAATTGCTGAAGTTCATTGCCACATTTTTTTTTTCTGGGCAATTTAGGAACAATTTCTCTTGCCCAGCAAAACATGTACATGTAACTTGTCCTGGGTAGCAAGACAGTGGATTTATCAGGCCTTGCCATATTGTTAGTCCTTTTTTGTTTGCCATTATCTAAACCTTTATTATAGTACTACGTAATACAGTATAATTTTCTTCTATTTTCAGCATTTCTGGGGTCCAGGTAAGTGTTTACTTCTTATAAGGCTGATCACATAGCTCCATCTTTTTTATCTTTTTTTTCCATGAAAACCTATGTTGTGGGTACTCTTTAGAAGTGCCACAGTGAGGCACTTCTGATGAGTACCCGCAACATATGTTTTGTGTAGAAATAAGAAAAATATAATTATGTACTTTTTATTTGAAAAAAGTGCTTTGTCTGGAGCTATGTGAACAATATTAAGTATTAAGAAACAGTAAAATTCAGCTATTAAGACCATCTATGGTAGTGCCTAAAAGTGGTCTTATTAGCTGGGCAGTCTTAATATTGGATGTAGAACTTAGCTCCAGATAAGGAGCATTTTGTCTGGAGCTATGTGAACAATACTAAGTATTAAGAAACATTATTGCATAAAAAGTAGTGTCGCATGTTATTAATAGCCGTGCATTAACCGGCGAAAAGCCTTGTATTAACAAGGCAATTCACGCGCTGTTAATGCACGGCTAGGCAATTTTCAATATGCTCATACTGGGCCACAGAATTGCTGCTATCACGAGATGTGTACTGCCCTGCCCTAGAACAAGCATAGTACGTGGAAATAGCGTTCACGCGACATCTGTGAAAAGGCAAATCAAAATAGTGCAGGATATAACACAAAATGTAGCAAATGTTTTCAATTTTTATGCAATAAAAGCGAACGAACATGGTTTTTCAATGCATTAACATTCGCCAGGTCCCTTGGGAGGTGTTGGAAACCGCGGCCTTCGGCCTCGGTTTTCAACACCTCCCACAGGACCTGGTGAATGTTAATGCATGAAAACCATGTTTGATCCCTATAGTAAAGTTCTGCTATTAAGACCATCTATGGTAGTGCCTAAAAGTGGTCTTATTAGCCAGGCAGTCTTAATATTGGATGTAGAACTTAGCTTCAGATAAGGAGCATTTTTTAACAATATAGTAATTATATTTTTTTCTTAATTCTCCATAAAAAATATGTTGTAGTACTCAGTAGAAGTGCCTCGCCAAGGCTCTTCTAATGAGTACCCACAACATATTTTTTGTGGAGAAATAAGAAAAATATGTTGTGGATACCCTCTCTTATCTGGAGCTATGTAGATAACAAGAAAAACTGTGTTGAGACTGACAAAAGTTGGTCTTAATGGTGAAGTAGTCTTAATTTCAAGTGGTTTTAATAGTGGAATTTAACTGTACCTTATCATATTTCTTTAACCCTTCTCATGCTGAATAAATTAAGATGCCATGCCCACTTCTAATTTCCAGACAATCAGATCACTTGATCAGGGTTTTTGATGAAATTCATATATTTAATGACAAACAGTGCAGATCCAACTCAGTTGGCTTCTTCAGAAACCAACTGATCTGGATCTACACTGTTTGCTAAGACAGAGGGCATGACATGTTTAGCAAGAGCTGGGTTAAAAATCATAAAGATTTTTAAAAATCTGTTGTTTACTCATGTAATTAAATTTCCATTCCCAATTTTGCCTAAATAGTTCCCAAAATTGATGAAAGGGTTGTTTACATATCTGATAACATTTATGTGTGTTTAAATCAAAAGAAACTACATATGACATAATTATACTGAGAAAAGGAAAAAAATCACAGTATGCCAGCCAGTTTGTGCTTGATCTGTTTCCCAGCTAGCATTCTACGTAAATCTACATCGGGCCGTCATCGACCCTTCAGCTAGCCTGACGGGCCGATGACGGTCCGATATAGATTTACGTAGAATGCTGACTGGGTTGCTATTAGTTAACCCTTGTCCTGCTGAATAAATTTAGATGCCACGCCCATTTCTAATTTTCAGCCAATCAGATTACTTGATCCAGATTGTTGATATAAATTCAAATACTTAATGGCAAACAGTGCAGATCCAGATCAGTTGGCTTCTTCAGAAGCCAACTGATCTGGATCTACACTGTTCGCAAAGGCAGGACCTATCCGGGTTCAGCAGGACTAGGGTTAATATATTATACTGTGCCCAGTTATCCTGTAGAAGGGCAGCAGAAGTTCTGGTCCTACCATGTGGGTGTGCTCACTGATTAGGACCTTCACTACCATCATAAGCCTGGGGACCCTGTGAGATACATATAGTTTGAACCCTTAAAATGCCAAGAAAACCTGCATCTGAAAATGTTGTCTGTTTATGTCATCTGCTGGATATTCTTGCAAACTTTTCAAGTCTGTTTTTGCATACAGGCAAATAGTATGGACCCTGATCAGACTGCTCCTCTAGGAGCAGTCTGATCTAGGTCCACACTGTTTGCAAAAATGACTTTTAAAATCACAAGCAGATGACGAAGCAGACAACAATTGTTGTGATTGGCAGTTTAAGGGTTAATATGTTTTTAAAAACCAAGTGATAAACCATGTTACCTTTTGAGTAAAGTCATATGTATTCATACATGTGCTATAATAAACTTGAAAGAAGACTATATCATTACTTGTGCAATATACTTAACTTATTCTGTAGAAATTTATTCATTTTATTACTGAGTGAAGTACATAATAGTGAAAACAATTGCGTCTATCTATCACCAAGAAGACCAAGAAAACATATGTTTGTGATATTATTTTCATAAGTAGCTAGTAGTGAAATACCAGTAAATATCTGTTGTGAGAAATGGATACATGTACAGGTGAAGCAACCCTTGTCAGAATTGATCTGCCTCTCTTCTGATAAGGCTCTACTCTAAAAGGAGTTTGCTCCTTTTTGCAGATGAATGTTGGTGTGCAGGAAGCAGACAGGAAGTTAACCCTTGTCCTGCTGAACCTGGATATGCCCTGACTGCAAACAGTGTAGAGCCAGATCAGTAAGAAGCCAACTGATCTGGATCTGCACTGTTTGCCATTCAGTATTTGAATTTGTATCAACAACTTGGTTCAAGTAAACCGGTTGGCTGAAAATTAGGAGTGGGCGTGGCATCTTAATTTATTCAGCAGGACAAGGGTTAAAAAGTTGTCACCCTTATACAAGATGGCAGAAAATCTACAAAGAGTATCACATCTCCTTAAGCAAAACCAGTATCAGTCACCAGTGATTACATAGGTCTAGATAAGGGAGGGTATCCAGTAAATATTTTTCTTATTTCTCCACGAAAACATATATTGTGGGTACTCATTAGAAGTGCCTCGGCAAGGCGCTTCTAATGAGTACCCACAACATATATTTTTGTGGAGAAATAAGAAAAATATCAATGCTTTTGGATTGAAAAAAAGCGCCTTAACTAGTGCTATGCAGTGAATTAAAAATATAGAGAGGATATTTACTTTTCATCAAGTGTAATGAAAATATCAGTATTATCATAAGTGCAAATAAAAATGTTAACCTATAATACCACGCCATTATTGTGTCATGGTCAGATAACTCTGTCAAACATTGACAAAATTTGCCAATTAGCAATCCCAAACCAGATCTCCTCCATATCAATGCATGTACTAAGTTTGGTGAAAATTCCTTGACTTTTACTCAAGTTATCACCTGGAAATGAAAATATGGGCATGTCTCAGGCATTGGCATGACTCCGTCAAAAAATTTCATGAAATTTGCCCATTAGCAATCCCAACCAGATCTCCACAGTATTAATGCACATACCAAGTTTGGTGAAAATCCATTAAAGTTTAGTCAAGTTATCATCTGGAAACTAAAATATGAGCATGTCTGGAGCAGATAACGCCTTCAAAATTTTATGAAATTTG
Source organism: Anodontia alba (assembly GCA_964016985.1). Classification (NCBI taxonomy): domain Eukaryota; kingdom Metazoa; phylum Mollusca; class Bivalvia; order Lucinida; family Lucinidae; genus Anodontia; species Anodontia alba. The sequence goes on from OZ024824.1 coordinate 84,299,220, forward strand.
CCCATTGGCAATCCCAAACTGGATCTCCACAATATCAATGCACATACCAAATTTGGTGAAAATCCATTGATGTTTACTTAAGTTATCATCCGGAAATAAAGACAGATGGATGATGGACTGACGGACAGATAGACATACGGACATCCAATGGGAAACCATAACACCCAGCCACTATCGTGTGGCGGGGTATAAAGATGAGTGAAAATTTGAGTGTTTTTATTACACAAGAAGAAAATTTTTATTGTAGTCACTGAAAAAGAGTAAATTTTCTTTTTATTTTATTGTTTACATGCCAGTGCACACTTCTGACATCATAACTAAAGTCACCAAACAAAACACGAACATCATGGGCTCAACATTCAGTGCTTAACATGTGAAGCGCTGGAATGACAGAAACAAAAAGTGTAGACAAATGTAAAAAAACTTGTAACCAAAATGTTCCTTACAATCTGAAAAAGAAATGCATGCCAACACTTGGTAGTTAATTGTTCTCAAACACAGAGAGTTAAAAAACCCGGGAAGTGGGCTCAGCATCTATTAGGGAAACAATGAAGAAAACCGAAGTACATTGTAATCTGAAACAAGTCGTGAAAATAACATCAACTTGTTATTTTTCACTAGTGAAAATATCATATTCTTTCACTTGTGAAAGTATTTTTATTTATTTCGGATATTCATTAACCCTTGTCCTGCTGAACCCGGATATACCCTGCCTTTGCAAACAGTGTAGATCCAGATCAGTTGGCTTCTGAAGAAGCCAACTGATCTGGATCTGCATTGTTTGCCATTAAGTATGTGAATTTATAGCAACAATACAGCTCAAGTAATCTGATTGGCTGAAAATTAGAAGTGGGTGTGGCATCTTAAAATATTCAGCAGGACAAGGGTTAATTTCACTGCTTGCAATAAAATAAATTGATTCCCTTGTGAACAATGACATTCTGTCTTCATGTGTTTCATTTATGGTGATACTCAGAGGTTAGAAATTCAGATGCCTGTGACTCATTATTTTTTTAATACCAACTTCAAGTGTCTGTGTTGGTTGTCTGAGATCAAAATTAACTCTTCACTGAGGGGAAAATGAGAGACAATTTTAAAGTGCTATTTGTTATTTAAATATACATGTATAATGTGATGAAAGGTTAAATTTTTATTCTCTGTTTCAGTTGCCAACTGGGGACTTCCCCTAGCAGCCTTGGGTGACATGAATAAAGACCCAGAGAAAATTAGTGGAAAAATGACCACAGGTATACAGTTTTAAATACTTGTAAATTTGCAGTATTGTCAGTAATAATACCGTATTTAACCTAATTACCACACCTGCCCCTATAAGTGCACAGTCAAGCAATTCCACAGTCTTCAGATTACAGCCAGTGTACTTTTTGTTTACTTCTTTATAAAGGCATATGTTGAAGGTACCCATTTGAATTGCATCGACTTGTTGATGCAGTTCAAATGAGTACCCACAATATATGTATTTATAAAGAAAATCAGAAAAAAAAAAAAACAAACAAAAAAAAAACAAACATAGACTAAACATCATTAAATAAGTCTCACACTGATCTTTTTATTTTAAGTGTACCCTTAGTAAAGGTGGATACATATTTTACCACATGTTTTCCCAATAATTTTGAAAACCTAAGCACACAGTGGAGTTATTAGGTAGAATGCGATAAGTGTTTATCCCCATGACTTTAGATAGGAAGGGTATTTACATTTTTTAGCTCACCTGAGCCAAAGGCTAAAGGTGAGCTTTTGTGATTGTTTGATGTCCATTGTTCTGTCATGCCTCTGTCAGCAATTTACTTAAATGACATCTCCTAAACCAGTGAATGGATTTTGAAACAACTTCACAGGAATGTTCTAGGGTGACCCTCTACCAAAATTGCTTAAATGGTTCCACTTCGCTAAACAACATGGCCATAAGAGCTAAAAATAGAAAAACCTTTAAAGAACATCTCCTCCTAGGCCAGTGGTGGGATTTTGGAATAATTTCACAGAAATGTTTCTCTTATGCACCTTTATCTAAATTACTAAAATAATTCCACTCTGCTGAACAAAATGTCCACCAGAGCTGAAATAGGAAAAACCTTCAGAAGGGTCCGTCAGTCATTTACTTTAACCACATATCCTAAACCAGTGAATGGATTTGAAAATAATATCACAGGAAACTACCAAATTTCGAATTGGTTCTGCTCCTCTGAACAAAATGTCCGCCTGAGCTAAAATTAGAAAAACCTGGAAAATTTTTATGATACTTGGTAGAAATGTAGAACAGGATGAGATGACATGTTGAGAATGAGAATTACACCTCTGGCTTCCTTATGTTTGGAGTTATCTCCCCTTCTTCTGTTTGACTTTGATTTCGTGTCCGCTCTGTAACACAAATACCTTCAGAATATTTTGATGATACTTGGTAGAACAGGATGAGATGACGTTACGTACAAGAATGACAACTCTGGCTTTGTTACTTTTGGAGTTATCTCCCTTATTTGTGTTTGAATTTTAGTTTGTAACTCCAATAGCCTTTGGATAAATTTAATTTTACTTGGTAGGAATGTAGAACAGGACAATACAATTTGTTGTGTACAAGAATAACAGCTCTGGCTTTCTTTCTTTTGAAATTATCTCCCCTTCTTGTAAATGAAATTGATTTTGTGTCTGCTCTATAACTCAAGTACCCTTCACAATATTTTGATGATATTTTGTAGAAATGTAGAACAACAAGACAACCTGTCGCCTATAGGAACAACAACTCTGGCAGGGTTGCCGGGGACCTTTTTTTTTTTTTTTTCTTTTTTCTTAAATAACTTTTCTAGTTTGTTTTTTTCCAAATTTACAACAGAATTATTGCCCTTTGCTATTGTCAAAATTACATTTCTGCTTGATCAAATTTTGCATATGCATTTACCTTAACCAGATCTAGATTGGGATTGTTACTTGCCAATTTTCACAATTTTTCATTAGAGTAATGGCCCTTGTTAATTTTATTTCTGCATAATATCTTGAAAAATTGATGGAATTGGACCAAATCTTACACAGGCATTGATGTTGACCAGATCTATGTTGGAATTAGTCTGTTTCAATTTTCACAAATTTACAACATGATTATGTCTCTTGGTTGTCAGAATTTCGTTTCTGCTCAATATCTTGTGAACTGATGGAAATTGGTCAAATTTTGCATATGCGTTGACCTAAACCAGATCTACATACATGTATAGGTTGGGATTCTTACACATCAATATTTGCAAACTTACAACACAGTTATAGCCCTTGGCTATTGTTGAAATCTCCTTTCAACTCATTATCTTGTGAAAGATTGATGGGAATTCGATCAAATTTTGTATATGCATTGAAGTTGGCCAGATCTATGTTGGGATTGTTATGCGTCAATTTTCACAAATATACAACACATTTATGGCCCTTGGTTATTGTCAAATCTTGTTTCCATTCAATATCTTGGAAACAAATTGATGGAATTTGACCAAGTTAAGCATGTGCATGATGTTGACCAGACAAGGTTCTGTTTGTTATGCGTCAATTTTAGCAAATTTACAACACAGTTATGGCCCTTGGATATTGTCAAAATTCCATTTTCACTCAATGTCTTGCCTGTAGAGGAAAGTGTGCTTCATGTTAAACCTGTTCCTGGGGGTGGTCCACTGGTGAGAAGGCGTCCAGCTGATATTGGCTTACAGTTAGGTAAGTCCTGCTATCCTTGTAGCAGGTAAGGATAGAGGGGGGAATGTTTTTATTTCTGCTGTTTCTTCACTTTCATTCCTGTTACTCTTCCTTCCCTGTCCCTCTCTTTCATCTCTTCTGCTATCTCTTCTATCTCTTCTCTCCCTTTCTCTGGGAGAGGACACCATTTTTAAATGACCCACAAGGGTTGACGTGTCATTAAACCCCAACACAATTAATCAAAACCTGTTCCAACTTTGTGTTTTATTGGGAGAGGGTATATCTTTGTTAGGTAAACTGACCATGCTCAATATGATCCCGCTCAGCATGACCCCATGGGATGAACTGGGCTGTAAAACTTCAACACAAACAAATATGCAGGGGGGTGGGGGTGGGGGTGATGGGGTGTGGAGGTGATCTTGTGTTGATGATGCTTATCTAATGAATGTCCACAACATGTGTTTTCCTGGAAAAGTGTTAGGGATTCTAACATTCTCTCTTGCATAATTTTTATAAATGGACAAAAAGGTGATAGGAAGAAAAGCATATAAAGGTGTTACAAATAATTTTTTATATATTATACTTGTTGATTTTAATGAATATAGATTCAGAACAGTTTTGTTAACAGTTACATATAAACTTGAACACCTGGGCCCAGTTGTTCAAAGCTAACGATGTCGTTAGTTAACGATTCGTTAAAATTTAAATCGAGTGATACACAAATATGCTGAAATTTTTTGCTGAAAAAATGTGAGTAGCTTTTGCAGTGCAAAAGCTACTCACATTTTTTCAGCAAAAAATATCAGAATATTGTATACTGAATCCGCTAAAACGGTTAACGAAATGACCCTTAATGAGCTCGTTAAGCTAACGACGCTTTGAACAACTGGGCCCTGATTATAATTTGAGTGGCTTAGTTGGTATAGTATCGGTCTTAGTATTGGGAGATTGTGAGCTTAATCCTCAGTCTGTTCATATCAAAAACTTCTTAAAATTGATGCTAGCTGCTCTGTCGTTTGGTGCTCAGCATTAGGTAAAAGAGCTAGGATGACACACCTGTGTCTGTATATTGTGTCTATTGGTGTGATACATAGCCAGGTAACACTATAAAAAGTATCAGTTCCTACATTCAGACCAAGACACTATTTTGTCATGATTGAAAGAGTGTTGACAGTGGCATTAAACCTCGGCTCAAACCAACAAAACAACTTATTTGACTTGCATTAGTTGTTCAATTTCTATGTTATTTATGGTTTAACATTTAAGATGCTAGGTTAAAATTTTCAACAAACAATATTTAGAAATATTTTTCTTATTTTTCCGAGAAAACAGGGTTTGGCATTTCATGCAAATTGAGGAGACAATTTGCTAGAAATGTGTCAAACCCTGTTTTATGGGAAATATCATAAAAATATCAATTTGTTGTCTGCTGAAGCTTCCCAGAGAATGGTAAAGGTTTAACACTGTTTTGCTGTTATTACAACAAATATACTTGTTCTTTTTTATTTCTTTTCCAGCCTTGATATTTTACTCCTGTCTCTTTATGAGATTTGCCATAAAGGTGCAGCCACGAAATCTTCTTCTCTTTTCCTGCCATATCACCAATGCCTCAGCACAGACTATTCAAGGAGGGAGATTTGCACATTACTAGTAAGTTGAACATACTATTTTACCCTGGCCTCAGCCGGCCTCGGTGGCTCAATTTGATGCGCGTCTGACTGGAGACCAGGAGGTCGCGGGTTCAGCCCCTTCCGAGGTTGGCAACATTCTTTCGTGGAGATTGATCATGAAATATTTTCTACGGTCATTCTCTCCCTTCCACTGATTCAAGAAGGGCAGTTGTCAGTTTCTGGCGAAAGAATGTGCACAGTACTGGTTAACCGCTTAGAGGACTAAGCCTGCCCAGTAAATGTGTGGTTAGGTAAACTGACCACACTCAACATGACCCCATTGGGTTGACTGGGCCGTAAAACCTCAACACAAACACAAACAAACGCAGATGTCAGCTTCTGGCGAAATGATGTGCACAATACTTAGAGGACTAATCCTGTCCAGTAAATGTGTGGTTAGGTAAACTGACTATGCTCGACATGACCCCATTGGATTGACTGGGCCGTAAAACCTCAACACAAACACCCTGGCCGCGAGGTTATAAAACTTTTTTCATGCTCAGCTATGCTTAGCATGAGAGAGTTTGCAATTGTTAGTAATTTTAGATTTATTAGCAGGGCAAATTTCATGCTCAGAGTTGAACATGAAAAACGTTTTATAACCTCGGGGCCTGGATATTAGGAGTCCTTAACTCCATACATTACTTAACTTAAAATTTGAACAACTTTATTTTAGTACCCGTTCATGTGTCTAAAACATCAGCATGTGGTTATCTGATCTGGTTCTGCATTGTTTGTATAGGCCTGTCAGGCAAAATACTTAAGGTAAATACAGTGTACAAATAAAACAAAATATTATTTTTTTTTCTTCTTGAAAACAGATATTGTAGATACTTGCTGGAATCACAAGACCTTAAGGCCCTCAAGCATATAGAAGCTTATTACATTTTTGGGTTTCAACTGAAAAGTACTGATACTTTTTCTTATTTCTCCACAAAAACCTGTGGGTAATAATTTGAAGCGCTTTGCCGAGGCACTTCTTATGAGTACCACAACATGTTTTTGTTGAGAAATAAAAATAATATAGGGATCAAACATGGTTTTTCATGCATTAACATTTGCCAGGTCCTGAAGGAGGTGTTGAAAACCGAGGCCGGATGCCGTGGTTTTCAACACCTCCCTAGGGTCCTGGCGAATGTTAACGCATTGAAAAACCATGTTCGATCGCTATTATTGCATAAAAACTGAAAACATTTGCTACATTTGCGTTATTTCCTGCACTATTTTGTTTCTCCTTTTCACCGATGTCTCGGGAACGCAATTTCAACGGACTATGCTCGTTCTAGGGCTGGGCAGTACACATCTCGTAACGGCAGCAAATCTGTGGCCCCAGTACAATCATAGTGAAAGTTGCGTAGCCATGCATTAACAGAGCGTGAATTGCCTTGTTAATACACGGCTTTTTGCCGGTTAATGCACGGCTGTTAATAATGTGCGGCATTGCTTTTTATGCAATAATATGTGAATAACTCATGTTATCTAGAGCTTAGCACATAACTTTTAAATAATTTCTTTACGTATCCTGCACATGGCACTGGTAGTAAATTATATATATATTTTCTTGCTGGATGTCCATGTGTCCATCCAGTCATTCCTCTGTAATGTTTTAGGAAAGATCTTGCATGGAATCGTTAATAGGCAAGTTATGACCCCTGATGAATGTCAGAAATCATTTTCCATGCCATAGCTACTTTCTGAATCTTTCATTTAATTTAAGGGGAAGGGTCAATTTTAAGTGAGGTAACTTTGTTAAAATTGTTTTGCCTCCCTTATGAAAAGGGGTCTTAAAGGAAAGAATTTGGTTCTAGTGGGAATTCTTTCATTTTAGTTGACCTTTTTTCAGAAATGTAACTGTGTCAAAATTGTTTTGTCTCCCTTCTGAAAAGGAGTCTTAAGTTGACCATGCCAGAATTGGGTATTGGCAGGAAGGTTCTTATCTCACTTGAAGCAAGAGAGTTGTGGTCTTTTACTCGTCTACTGGTATTCCATTCTTCTTTACCTTCTCCTGAAGGAGATGTTTCAACATGACTAAATTATCGTTGAGGGAGCCATTCAACTTAAATTCTCTTATTCAGATCTATGGTAAATATCCTAAAATTCATACACAAAAGTTACTGATAAAATGGCATATGCAGACAGTGCAGATCCAGATCAAACTGCTCCTAAAGGAGCAGTCTGATCAGGGACTACACTGTTTGCCATTTAGCTAATATTTTGTGAAACAACTGCATAAAAAGGACAATTTACACCACCCAAGTTTGAAATAAAGTGTTTGAAATTTGTGGACATTTCCCGTATACATGCATATTCATTTTACCATAATAGTTGCTTTTGTTTTACTAGTTATATAATGTCAGATGAGGAAAGACATGAGACAAAACTTCATTACCATCACAAACTTGCTCAACAAGAAGCTGAAGAGGCAGCCAAGAAGGAAGCTGCCAAGAAGGCTAAACTTGCAAAAGAAGGGATTACCACAACAGAGGTACCGAACACAGAAGTTGCTGAAAGAGAGACTACAGTTCAAGAAGATATAGATAGAATACTTGCTAGGAAAGACAAAGAAACGTAATAGTTGTTGTAACTTAGGATGTTAAATTATACTTAGATTTTTTTAGATGTAGACAGAACAAAAATCAGAAACTGCAAGACAGCATATAGCTCTAGGTGAGAAAACAGGTAAATATTTTTTTTTATTTCTTCATGGAAACATATCTTGTGGGTACTCATTAGAAGTCCCTTAGTGAGTTAACTTCTAATGAGTACCCAAAACATGTTTTTTATTGAGAAATAAGAAAAATATCGCTACATTTTGGTTGATAAAACACACATTATCTAGGGCTATGACAGCAGATAAGCGGAGTATTTCTTCCATGAAATCAGAATCATTATGGGATCTCATTAGAAGCATCTCATTAACAGGTTTCTAAATTTACAACATGCATTTCTTAGGTCTAGATAAGGGAGGGTATCCGGTAAATATTTTTCTTATTTCTCCATGAAAACATGTTTTGGGTACTCATTAGAAGCGCCTCGCGGCACTTCTAATGAGTACCCACAACATATGTTTTCGTGGAGAAATAAGAAAAGTATCAATACTTTTGGATTGAAAAAAAAATCACCTTAACTAGTGCTATGCATTCGCATGGATTGTAATGATTATGAGATCCCAGTAAGCTTGATTATTAGAGCTATTCTTATTCTGTAATTGTTTTAGATGAACAAAATACTGTAAAACATTTATACTTTGCAGTCACTTTATTTTGGTGCTAGTGGCAATATAGGCACAAAAAAAAAATGTCAAAATAAAAGTCAACTAAAATTCAGTTTCCAATAAATTTATATAGTGTTACATACATCAGAGGATATGAATGTGCCAAAATTAAAATATGCAAACATGGCCTTCTCATCAAACTGCCAAATTTTGATCTACAGATTAATATTATAGTAAAGCTTAGATGACTATGGCACATTTACCTTAGCTAATTCCAACTTAATTTTGAGTTCCTAGGTAATTCTTCCTATAGCTCAAGAAAACAGTTATGAAGAGGTATTTTAGATTGTTTGTTTTTCCAACTTTGTCATGAAAATGTATGCTGTGTGTATTCATTAGAACTGCCTTGATGATGTAATGAATACACAAAATACCATTATTTTATAAACTATCAAAAAGACGTGCCTAAATTATCCTCATTTGTCTCCTGACCTGGCACCATAATTAACCCTCAGAGATTTAGATCATCCTGCTCATTTTGCAGTCTGATCAGAATGTTTATTGTGCACATTTTAGACAGACAAGGATGCAGCTTCTTCCTGTAATGGACTAGAAAATCTGATCAGCATATGTATGTTACTATACATCAGGGCCCAGTTGTTCAAAGCGTCGTTAGCTTAACAAGCTCATTAAGGGTCATTTCAATGTTAACCGTTTTAGCAGATTCAATATACAATATTCTGATATTTTTTGCTGAAAAAATGTGAGTAGCTTTTGCACTTACTCAGCAAAAAATTTCAGCATATTTGCGTATCACTCGATGTAAATTTTAACGTATCACTCGATGTAAATTTTAACGAATCGTTAACTAACGACATCGTTAGCTTTGAAAAACTGGGCCCTGTTTGGTATTTCTTTGTGTGTATATTGGTTAAATATATATAATGTAGCTTTGGCTGTGCCAGTGAGAATTCCGTACTACGTTTTTTTATACACTAGTTGTTCTGTGAACTATTGTTCTTTTTAACATTCTTAAAATATGTCTTAGCTCCAGAGCAGGGGAGTATTTAGATGGTAATTTTTGCACCAAAGTGTATCTTGTAGGTATGCATTTGAATCAATTCAAGTGCATACTTACAAGATGTGTTTGATACAAAGCTAACAAAACATTCCGAAAACATGCCTATACAAATATATTGAAAATTTTACCTCCAAAACTGAAAATTTTGAGTTAAAAACTCTGATATTTTTCATATTTCTGCTCAAAACATAGATTGTGGGTACTCATTAGAACGAGTACCCACAATCTATGTTTTTGAGCAGAAATAAGAAAAATAATATATACCCCTGTAAACCCCAGTTTTACTATATAAAGGTGGGGTTTAAGAGAGTCGGAATTATATAGGCAAGTTTTCGTGATGAATTATCCTGAATTATTTCCACCATCTTCTCTTGATCTGGAGCTTTTTTAGTTTAATAAATTAACACACATGTTTTGGTTGTTTGTTGATTATATTGGTTAAGTTTTTATATTAAACTGAAAGAGTAATGTCAATAGAAAATACTCTGACTTATATAGATGATAAACTAAATCTCTGTGTAGCAAATTTGTCTACAACAAATGGGGGATGGTTGGGTGAGGCAAAGGTGTTGTATATCTTGCATCACTGGGGTGGCCAACTGATATTGGCTTACAGTTGGGCAAGGCCTGCTATCCTTGCAGCAGGTAAGGGTGGAGGGGCAATGTTTTTATTTCTGTTTCTTCACTTCACTTTTATTCGTTTTCCTCTTTCTCCCCTTTCTCTCTCTTTTATCTCCTCTACTACTATCTCTCTTCGCCCTTTCTCTTGGAGATGACACAAAATGACCCACAAGTGTAAACATGTTGTTAAACCCTAACACAACAAAGCTTACAATAGATAAGTGATTGTTCTTTATTTTCCCCCAAGAAAGTAGGGCATTTATATCATTGTCAAGCTAATTTATGAGAAAATGTTTTAGTATTTAAACTGAGTGTATCATTGGTTAATATATATAAACAGCTGTGCTTAGACACATTTAACCTAAAGCAGTATAATAAGTAATGAAACCAGGGTACAGAATCAGTATTCATTCATGGCTGATATTTTTACCCTTTCATAGCTACAGATAAGAGGGGGTATCCACATAATATTTTTCTTATTTCTCGACGAAAACATATGTTGTGGGTACTCATTAGAAGCGCCTCGGCACAACATACCCACAACATACGTTTTTATTGAGAAATAAGAAAGATATCAGCAGTTTTCAGATGAAAAAAGTGCCCTATCTGTTGCTATGACTTACATTGTCATTCAAAATTGTAGCAGATGGCATTCAATTTTTTTTTCTTTTCTTTTTTTTTTTTTTTTGAGAAAATTAGGCCTGACAGTTTGCTGGCCTCAAGTCAGTGTTTATTTAGGACTATTATTATCAGACCTGTCTTGTACATGTAGCATAAAAGAATCATTGTAATTTAAGTGGACTAGATACACTTGGTATATTTCTGCCACTTTATACAAGGGAGACAACTTCTGTGACTTCCTGTTTGCTTTTCTAAATACCAAGGCCCAGTTGTTTAAAGCATCGTTAGCATAATGAGCTTGTAAGTGGTCAAAATGTTAACTGTTCTAGGAAGAACAATATCTAATTCGCAGGTATTTTTGCTGAAAAAATGTGAGTAACATTTGCAAATGCAAATGCTACTCACATTTTTTCAGCAAAAATTTAGCATATATCCCCTATATAATGATCAAAGTTTTAACGATATGTTAACTAACAACATCGTTAGTTTTGAATAACTGGGCACAGGCCCCAAGGGCAGTAAATTCTTTTCTTTTAGAGTAACCTCTTTTTTAAAACAGTTTTGACGGAATTTCCTCCCTGAAAAGTGTATCATTTCTCCATGAATGTACATAGCAACAGATAAGGCGCTTTTTTCACCCGAAAAATGCTAATATCTTTCTTATTTCTCCACGAAAACATATGTTGTGGGTACTCATTAGAAGTGCCTCACCGAGGCACTTCTAATGAGTACCCACAACATATGTTTTCGTGGAGAAATAAGAAAAGTATTATGTGGATACCCCCTCTTATCTGTAGCTATGATGTATATTGCAGCCTTCCAGATAAGGTAAAGATGTTTCATATTTCTCTGCAAAAAATATATATTGCCAGGATAAACTAGTTTAAACAGTATTTTATTTGTATAATTCTTTGCAGGAAATACTAACCAGAACATAGCATATATGTTGTATATACAAAAGGGATCCAGAAGAAAGTCATCTGACTTATTTAGATCTGTATCCCAACTACATAAGGTAAACTAAGAGGATGTGATTAACATAATCAGAAAAGTAACAATCAGTCTTAATACATGAATATACTATTGTTAATTTCCTGATAAGTAATACTTACCAATAATTGATTGATCAGTTCGCTCCAAGGGGATTGAAGCTTATGTCTATTTGCACATGTGAGTAGGTTTTCAAGCATCACTCCCACAATTCTTGCCACAAGTCCATAATTGGGGTCAAAGGATCCAAAATTAAACGGCAGGCAAATTTAAAAAGAAAAAAAAAAGTGCTGTTACACGGTGTATTTTGAAGAAGAAAGAATAACAATTGTGTTGTGAATGTATTACAAGGCATTAACAGAAGCGTTTGGTTCCTAATATGAAAGTATGATAGATAAATGCATAGCTATTGATAAGATGCTTTTTTCAATCCAAAAGTATAGATATTTTTCTTATTTCTCCACAGAAACTATGTGCCGGCCTCGGTGGCTCAGTTGGATGCGCCGTCTGACTGGAAACCAGGAGGTCGCAGGTTCAACCCCCGCCGAGGTCGGCAACATTCTCTCCCTTCTGCTGATTCAAGAAGGGCAATTGTCAGTTTCTGGCAAAAGAAGTGCACAATACTGGTTAACCTCTTAGAGGACTAAGCCTGCCCAGTAAATGTGTGGTTAGGTTAACTGACCTTGCTTGACATGACCCCATTGGGTTGACTGGGCCGTAAAACCCCAACACAAACAAACAAAAACATATGTACAAGTGTGTTATATACCTATACCCGGTGACATTCTCCCCCTCCAAATTGAAATTCGTCCCTGAATTTCTAGGAGTCCGAGGATCACGTGAAATGAGACTAAAAGCACCTCGGCGATTTGCTTCTAATGAGTACCCACAACATATGTTTTTGTAGAGAAATAAGAAAAATATTTACCTGATACCTGCTCTTATCTAGACCTATGGAAATAACAGTATTTTTGGTCCAAAAACTGCCTTGCCTGGAATCCTGACAGGTTTTTATTTTGTCTCTCTGAATATGTGGGATTTTACTGCTATTGTGTGAATTTTTGCTTAACAGATCATAATTAGGTCATGTGAGTGAATGTTGTTGTATTTTCTGGTCCTTTTGGGCTGTTGTGCTCTTGTATTTAATCTGAAAATAGACATATTTAAAGTGCTGCTAGAAGGCAGGCGGGACATTGTGTGTTTTTTGTTATCCCTCATGAACAAAAATGATCTAACCAAGTCAGTTGTTTTCTTTCAGTAGTTAACATTTAGCACCCTAGGATGAAAACTTAACCCTTAAAGCGCCAATCACAACTATTGTCGTCTGCTTTGTCATCTGCTTGTGATTTTAAAAGTCATTTTTGCAAACAGTGTGGACCCAGATCAGACTGCTCCTTTAGGAGCAGTCTGATCAGGGTCCACACTGTTTGCCTGTATGCAAAATAGGTTTGAAAAGTCTGCAAGAATATTCAGCAGACGACATAAACAGACAACATTTTCAGATGCATTTTTTCTTGGCGCTTTAAGGGTTAAGCAGACATCATTTTGAAATATTTGCTCCTTTAGGAGCAGTCTGATCAGGGTCCACACTGTTTGCCTGTATGCAAAATAGGTTTGAAAAGTCTGCAAGAATATTCAGCAGACGACATAAACAGACAACATTTTCAGATGCAGTTTTTCTTGGCACTTTAAGGGTTAAGCAGACATCATTTTGAAATATTTTTTTTTATATTTTTTCCTAAAACATAGGTTTCGATATTTTCGTGCTAATTGTCTTCTTGGAGACAATGTATATGAAATGTCAAAGCCTATTTTCTGGGACTAATACAAAAAATATCAATTTGTTGTCTGCTAATTTGTACAGAGAGTGGTAAAGGTTAATTCTGGATCTCTATCAAGCAGGGATGCAACAGACAGATTTCTACATTATTTTTCTGAGAAAATAAGATTGGAATTTCAAATTGATCATCTGCCTTAATAGAGAGCTCGCTGCTGCATGTGGCCGAATGCTACATGCGGCACAGCCAGAAGGTCTGCGCAAGCAAGCTCTATTGTGCAACAAATGTCAAATCAAACCGGAAATAAACATTTTGTGTGCAGTTTGTCAGGTTCTCAATTAATGTGGCAGATCTATTTGTATTTGCCGTGATCAACTGGGAAAATCCGGTACCAGAAACCAGTACCAAAATTTTAATGGTATAGCTTGGGTCTTATATTTGATTTTTTGGATGATTTTTTATGCCCCCGCCATTTTCAATGTTGGGGGTGTGGGGGGGGGGGGGGCATATAGTATCACTGCTGTCTGTACGTATGACGTCCCGTCCCTCCATCCCGTCTGTCCCGTCCATCCGTCCCATACGTAACACAAATGGTTTCTGTGTGATATCTTTTGAAAGGATTGGTGTATTGGATTGAAATTTTATACACAGGTGTATAATCATAAAATGTAGGTCATGTTCGATTAAGGGTAAAATCCACCAATTATTGTGGGAGTTATGGCCCTTTTTCAACTTTGAAAAATTTTTCAATTTTGAAAAATGGTTTCCGTGCAATATCTTTTGAAAGGATTGGTGTATTGGATTGAAATTTTTTACACGGATATATAATCATAAAGTATAGGTCATGTTCGATTTAGAGTAAAATCCTTCTATTATTTTGGGAGTTATGGCCCTTTTTCAACTTTGAAAAAAGGTTTCCATTCCATAACTTTTGAAAAGATTAGTGTATTGGATTCATATTTTATACACAAGCATATAATTATAATATAGAGGTCAATTTCGATTTAGGGTAAAATCCACCAATTATTTTTGGAGTTATGGCCCTTTTTCAGTGTTGAAAAATAGTTGAAAAATGGTTTCCGTTCGATATCTTTTGAAAAGATAAGTGTATTGGATTCAAATTTTATACACAGGTATGTAATCATAAAATGTAGGTCAAGTTCGATTTAGGGTAAAATCCACTAAATATTTTGGGAGTTAGGCCCTTTTTCCACATGCATATAATTATAAAATATAGGTCAAGTTTGATTTAGGGTAAAATCCACCAATTATTTTCGGAGTTACAGCCCTTTTTCAATATTGAAAATATTCAATATTGAAAAATAGTTTCAGTTTGATATCTTTTGAAAACATTAGTGTATTGAATTCAGATTTAAACACACAGGTATATAATCATAAAATAGAGGGGTTTTTTTTTTAAAAAAGATTGATTTGTGTATTGGGTCCATATTTTATACACGGGTATATAATCATAAAATATGGTCAAGTTCAATTTAGGGTAAAATCTGCCAGTTATTATGAGAGTTATTGCCCTTTTTTCATCTTCATTGTTTGCAAAATGCCTGCGAGTGGGTGAGAATGGCCCGGGGCGGGGCATCTGTGTCATACTGACACATTTCTAGTTATTTACTTTAATATTATCCAATTGTACTGTAGCTGCAAAATGTGGTTTTTCAAAGCATAGTGCATTGCGAGCTCATCTATAGGCATTGCCTATGTTTATATTACCTTTTCAAGGGAAGTGACTCTTTCAAAATTGTTTTTATTCCCTTTTATAAAGGGGTCACTCTTAAAGGGAAGACTTCGCTCCCAAGGAGAATTTTTTTTCCTTTTGAAATAGAATCCTTCTCAGAAGGGACTTCTTCTGAAGCAAAGTAAACAGAAAGTAACAAAAGTTCTCTCCCTTAAAAAGTAGTGGAAATTCTACCAAGCGTATCAAGTCCGCTTAAGAGTTGTCTTATTTTGTTGCAATAAAATACGGAGAATCTTATATGATATGCTTGTGCAAACAGTAGTTTTATCCAAGAAGAATGTTAACCCTTGTTCTGCTGAACCCGGATATACCCTGCCTTTGCAAACAATGTAGATCCAGATCAGTTGGCTTCCCAGAAACCAACTGATCTGGATCTGCACTGTTTGCCATTAAGTATGTGAATTCATATCAACAAGCTCGATCAAGTAATCTGATTGGCTGAAAATTAGAAGTGGGTGTTTCATCTTAATTTATTCAGCATGACAAGGGTTAAGTTGTACAACACAGGGAAAGAGCCTTTCTGTCAAAAAGTAGAACAAAAATGTATAGATTATATTGAAAAATGACCATTTATGGTCATTTTTCAATATAATCTATACATATTTGGGATCCATCTTTGAACTGTGTTATATCCAAAACTGTTTTATTACAAACTGTGTTATAAAGAGGTTGAAGTGTATTAAGTTCTAGACAGAAAGCTTCCACTCCAAAATCATATCATTAACATTAACCCTTTCATCCCTGAGTTTCTGAAGTGGACTCTCCCATCTTTGAATTTGGGCATGTCCATTATTGCAAAAAGGGTTTTGGTCAAAAGACAAGAATTGAATGGCATAAAGGGTAAATCCATATGAGCCATCTCATCTGGAACTACATTGTTTGCAAAAGTACAAGGCCCAGTTGTTCAAAACTAATGATGTTGTTAGGTAATGTATTGTTAAAACTTTGATCATTAAATATGGCATTTATGCTAGTATTTTTGCTGAAAAATGTGAGTAGCTTTGCATTTGCAAAAACTACTTGCATTTTTTCAGCAAAAATACTTGTGAATTAGATATTGTACTTACTAGAACAGTTAACATTGTGACTGCTAACAAGCTTGATAAGCTAACAATCTTTGAACAACTGGGTCCTGGTTTTGTCTGCAGGGCTAAAAAGGTTAAAACACACCCATGATTTGAAAAATTGGGGGTTGTCCTATTTACTCAAGATATTGGGACACCTTGACTCCTTTCCATACGCTTCCTAAAAATTAAATTACCAAACGTGTTGATTTGTCCAAAACTGCTTGATGGGTGGCAAACAGTGTAGAGCCTGATCAGAGGCTGTGTTCTGCAGCATCTAATCTGGGTATAAACTGTTTTCACAGGCCATTTTGTCCCAGTACTTTGTGTAACTACAGTTTACTCAATTTGCCCTGTCTGTTATTGTCATTCCATGATTCTGTTATACTGAAGCAGTATAGTGGGGAATAGTCAGGACTGACATTCCTAGTTTGCTTTTTTGTGGATATTACATGTAGTATGATCAAATAAATCGAAGAACAAATCTTTTGTTAATTGTATATGTGATATTTACTATAATAAACAGCTATTTATTTTGATTATTAAACAGTAGTGACCATACTTTAGTCAGACACACTTCTAGATTTTTTTTTATTTTATTTATTTATTTATTTTTTTTTTTTTAGTAATAAGTTTAAAGATGATTACATCCATATAATAACGTGTTTGTTTTTTGTTGTTTTTTTTTTTGTTTTTTTTTTATACAACTCGAAAAAAAAAAAAAAATGTGAAATTTAAGTTGATATTTAAATTCTGCAGATTAAGGGTTAATTTTAACAAAGTTTTAAGCACTTTTTCAAGAACAAAAATGAAATATCTACATAAAAATATGGTAAACTCAGGGTACATTTTATATGACTTCAGGTACTACGCTTCTTTTCTACCAAAAAGTATTGATATTTTTATAATTTTGTCAACAAAAATCATGTGCTCATTAGATGCACCTCAGAAGGGCACTGTACCTACCCATAGCATGTATTTTTTCATGAAAATGTGGTATTCAGTATAGGGATCAAACATGGTTTTTCATGCTTTACTATTCGCCAGGTCCCATGGGAGGTGTTGAAAGCCGAGGCCGAAGGCTGCAGTTTTCAACACCTCCCAAGGGACCTGACAAATGTTAATGCATTGAAAAACCATGTTCAATCACTATTATTGCATAAAAACTAAAAACATTTGCTACATTTCGCATTATTTCTTGCACTGTTTTGTTTCACAAACGTAATTTCAACGGACTATGCTCGATCTAGGGCCGGGTAGTACACATCTCGCAATGGCAGCAAATCTGTGGCCCTGGTACGAACATATTGAAAGTTGTGTATTCATGTATTAACAGCACGTGAATTGCCTTGTTAGTACACAGCTGTTCGCCGATTAATTTATGGCTGTTAATAACATCCAACATTACTATTTATGCAATAATAGAAGTCAGTGAAGTGTTTATGAGGAGTTCCCACAGCATAATTTCATGTAGCTTGCTGAAGTGCTTCTAATGAGTACCACAGTTAGGATTTCATGGAAAAATAAGAAAATATTTATGTGGCTACTCCTTATCTGGAACTATGAAGACGTTCTGATGATGATCCTTCCATTTGTACTTGCCCAGAATATCTAAGACAGAGTGATGTGAAGTAATTAAAATGCATATCAATGTAGAGAAGCCTCACATAATTGAGTATGAGATCATCATGTGATTCATTCTGTAAGTTAGCAAGGAGGACCTTAATCGTCTTATGTAGCTGCACAGGTGATTCGGCTTTTCACAGTGCCTTTCCCCCATTTTATATGATAAAGCTCATTTACAAACAAAAAGACCAGTAACTGTTGAACTGGCATGTATGAATAAACATCAGCCACTGTGTATATGCAGCATTGGCATTTTATCAGGGTCAATAAATGTCACAGCTGAATTTATTTGTCTTTAATGTCACAGCTGAATTTATTTGTCTTTATTTAGAAGACATTGCTGTGTAATACTCATTCATCTGCACAGTATTATGTACTTGAGCCATGGCAAACAAAATGCTATCTTATAACAGTCTGATCAGTCTATATGAGAGTTATACAATCTCCAGCGTCCAGTTGTTCAAAGCAAATGACATCGTTAGTTAGCAATTCGTTAAAATTTACATCAGGTGATACGCAAATATGCTGAAGCTACTCACATTTTTTCAGCAAAAATATCAGAATATTGTGTATTGAATCCACTAAAACAGTTAACGAAATGACCTTTAACGAGCTTGTTAAGCTAACGATGCTTTGAACAACAGGGCCCTGGCATTGTGGATTCTGTACTGGATAATGCATAGACCCAGATAGAACTGGTTTTAAGTGTCTGGTGATCTATCTAACTGCCCAGGATATTACCTTTTTGCTTGTCACAGCTAACACATATGTTCATAATAATTTTAGATAATATCCAAAAATCAGCAGATGACAAACGTGATATTTTTTTATTAGCTTACCTGAGCACGGTGCTCATGGTGAGCTATTGTGGTCAATCAATGTCCGTCGTGCGGCGTCAACAATTGCTTTAAAAGCCAACTTCTCCTACACCCGTGGGCCAATTGACTCAATACTTGGTAGGAAGCATCGGGGTGACCTGTAGATCAAAAATAGCTAAAATCGTTCTGATCGGAAAACCAAGATGGCAGGCATGGCCACCATCTTGTAAATCTATTTTTTGCTTCTTCTCCTGAATCGAAAGGCCAATTGACTCCAAACTTGCTAGGAAGCATCAGGGTGACTTGTAGATCAAAAATAGCTAAAATCGTGCCAATTGGAAATCCAAGATGGCCGCCATGGCAGCCATCTTGAAAATCTATTTTTTGCTTCTACTCCTAAACCTAAAAGCCAATTGACTCAAAACTTGGTAGGAAGCATTGGGGTGACATAGATCAAAAATAGCTAAAATCTTGCTGATTGGAAATTCAAGAAGGTTGCCATGGCAGCCATCTTGAAAATCTATTTTTCTCTTCTTCTCCTGAACTGAAAGGCCAATTGACTCCAAACTTGCTAGGAAGCATCAGGGGGACTTGTAGATCAAAAATAGCTTCAATCGTGCCAATCGGAAATCCAAGATGGCCACCATGGCGGCCATCTTGAAAATCTAATTTTAGCTTCTAACTGAACCAAAAGGCCAGTTGACTCAAAACTTGGTACGAAGCATTGGGGTGACTTGTAGATCAAAAATAGCTAAAATCGTGCCGATCATAAAACAAGATGGCTGCCAAGGTGGCCCTCTTGAAAATCTATTTTTGGCTTCTTCTCCTAAACCCAAAAAACAATTGACTCGAAACTTAGTAGGAAGCATCAGGGTGACTTGTAGATCAAAACTAGCTAAAATTGTTCGATCGGAAATCCAAGAAGGCCGCCATGGCCACCATCTTGAAAATCTATTTTTCGCTTCTTCTCCAGCACTGAAAGGCCAATTGACTCGAAACTTGGTGGAAGGCATTAGGGTGACTTGTGGATCAAAAATAGCTAAAATCGTGCTGATCGTAAATCCAAGATGGCAGCCATCTTGAAATCTGTTCATCGCTTCTTCTTCTAAACCCAAATACCAAATGACTCGAAACTTGGTAGGAAGCATCAAGGTGACTCAAAATCAAACAGATCAAAATAAGCTAAAATCGCTCCGATCGGAAATCCAAGATGTCTGCTATGGCCGCCATCTTGAAAATCTATTTTTCACTTCATCTCCTGAGCCGAAAAGCCAATTGACTTGAAACTTGGTAGGAAGCATTGGGTGACTTATAGATCAAAAATGGCTAAAATCTTTCTGATTGGAAATCCAAGATGGCCACCATGGCGGCCATCTTGAAAATATTTTTCATTTCTTCTCCTTAACCAATAGGCTTATTGACTTTAAACTAGGTAGGAAGCATCAGGGTGACCTGGAGATCAAAAATAGCTAAAATCATCCCTATCAGAAATCCAAGATGGCCACCATGACGGCCATCTTGAAAATCTATTTTTCGCTTCTTCTCCTGAACTGAAAGGCCATTTGACTCAAAACTTGGTAGGAAGCATTAGGGTGACTTGTAGATCTAAAATAGCTTAAATTGTTTGGATCGGAAATCCAAGATGGCCGCATGGCGGCTATCTTGAAACTCTTTTTTTTTGCTTATTTTCCATGTTGATTTTCCATGTTCCCCATGAGCAAAATGTTGCTCACGGGGAACATGGAAAATAATTACCTTTCACTATCCAATCAAAAGCCTACAAATTTCTTTGCAGTATACTAAAATGGGAAAATTGTATTAACTCCCAATATTACTTTCAACCCTGGAGGCCAGAAAATGTGACCATACTGTATTCGACCAAAATACTGCCATGTGCGGTTAGATTTTTAGCTCCCCTGTCACATAGTGACAAAGTGAGCTTTTATGATCACAGTGTGTCCGTTGTGCGTGCATCCGTCCATGCATCCGTCTGTAAACAATTTCTTCAAACGACATCTCCTAAACCACTGATTGGCTTTTGACCAAAATTCACAGGAATGATCCTTGGTTGGTCCTCTTTTAAAGTTGTTCAAATGGTTCCAGTCCATTGCACATCTAGGTCACAGGAGGTAAAAATAGATTTTTTTTACTGAAAACAAAAAATCTTCTTGTCTGAAAGAGAAATTCCAGGTCTTTGATATTTTGTATGTAGCTTCATCTAATCGACCTCTACCAAAGTTGTTCAAATTATAGCCCTGGGGTCAAAAAATGACCTGCACTGGGGGGTACTTGGTATGTAGCATTTCCCAGAGGTCCGCGGACATGAGTGCTCAAATTGGGGTGAAAAGAGGCCCCATCCAGAGGAGGAGTTGGGTCACTTGTTTTACAAAGAGCGAAAAACCGTCGGCAATGATTGGGCCTAGGACTATCAAAATAATAGGGAGGATGGACCTGAAGAGTAGATGATCTTTAAATCAAAGGTCAAGGTCACCGTGACTTTTAGTACCAAAAAAGCTTATAATTCTGCAATGCTTATGGTTAGGACCCTCAAACTTAGTAGAGACTTTGGTCCTCACCAGTAGATGATCCTGAGGGCAAAGGTCAAGGTCACCAGGGCCTTGATAACTTGGCAATGCTTGGGGCTAGGACCATCAGACTTAGGAAGAATGTTGGTCCTTTCCAATAGAAGGCACTGAGGGTAAAGGTCATGGTCAAGGTCATTATGACCTTTAGCACTGAAAAGCTTATAATTCGGCAGGGCTTAATGGTAGAACCCTTCAACTTAGATGGGATGTTGGTCTTGACCAGTAGATGACCCTAATGGCAAAGGTCGAGATCACAGTGACCTCTAGTACAAAATAAGCTTATGAGTCGGCATGCTTGGGGCTAGGCCCTCAGATGTAGTAGGGATGTTTCTACTGACCAGAAGATGACCCCGAGGGCAAAAGGTCATGGTCAAGGTCACCATGATCTTTAGAAACTCTGTTAGCAGTGCTATGTATAACATGATTCTGGTGAGCGATGTAGGGCCATCATGGCCTTTTGGTTCAAAATAATTAAGGAGAAAAAAAAAAACTAGTAAAATACTGATTTTCTTTATAAAAGGATATGCTGTGGATACTCATTTGAATTGCCTGGATAAGTCTTTAAAAGTATTTAGTATGTGTTCTCATTTGAATTACCTCTACTTGTTGAGACAATTCAAATGAGTATCAACAACATATACTTTTATAAACAACAACATATGCTTTTATGGACTTGAGGCAGTTCAAATATGCTTTTATAAAATAAAGCAGATAAAAATACATGGCTTAATCTGAACACTATGAAATGCTTCACTGTGTGCTTATAGGGTATGATGCAGTAATTAGATCAAATGCGGGAAGTTCATGCATCCAGGAAAGGGCTGTTTTCAAAAACAAAAAAAAAACAAAAAAAAAAAACTACAACAACAAAAATGATATTTTTCTTATTTCTACATATAAATATGTCATGGGTATTCATTTGAAGCACCTCACTTGGCCACTTCTAATGAGTATTCATATAGACATAAGAAAAATTTTCACCAGATACCACCTCTGACCTAGAGTTATTATAACCTTTTACAAACAGCGTGGGTCAAGATGAGATGACTTGACATCTCATGCAAATAGTATCATTGGAAGACCATATGAAATGTCAAGCCTTGTTTTCTGAGTAAAATGAGAAAATATTGGGCTGAACAGAGTCTTCACTCCTTCAGTTTATCCCGTAAAATGCCAGCCACAAGAGCAGCAGATGGCATTCTAAAATATTTTTTGTTTTATTTTTCTGAGAAACTAAAGCTTCATATTTCATGTGAATTGTCTGCCTAGCAGATGATTCACATAAAGTACCAAGCCTTATTTTCTCTGAAAAGAAAATAGAATGTCATTGGCTACAATTTTGAATGGTGCTTTAATGGTCAATAAGATACCATTTTCTTAAAATAGCTCAAATAAGAGGGTGAAATGATTAATATTGTTTTATTATGCATTTTTTAGGGTTTTTTATGGAACTGTAATAACATTTTACAATATTTACTAAGCAGTTTTTAAGAACAGTCCCAATGTACAAATCCACATTTTATGGGCTTTGTCAAGCCCATACACTTCAACCTCTTTATAACACGGTTCGTTATAACACGGTTTTGGATATAACACGGTTCGAAGATGGATCCCAAAAATGTATAGATTATATTGAAAAATGACCATAAATGGTCATTTTTCAATATAATCTATACATTTTTGTTTGGATATAACACGGTTGTTTAACTAACACGGTTTATGCTATGGATCCCAACAATAGTGTTATAAAGAGGTTGTGGTGTAGTTTGTTATTGTGTTGTTGGTTTTTAGTATATCCAAAATTATCCATAATGTGCAGTCTCAAGCTGGCCTATGCATCTGGACAGTCTTTGCATTTGTAACACACAATCTCTGGACCTTGTAATCTCTACAACAAAAAGCACAGACCTTGACTAGTTTTTTTTTGTTTTTGGGTTTTACGGCCCTTTCAAGAATATTTCACTTATATCGAGCCGATCGTTCATCAAAGGTGGGCGAAAACCAGAGAACCCGGAGAAAAAGCACCTGACCATCCATAAGCAGAACTTGGCTTTCCCACATGTGACCCGAGCGAGGCTCGAACCACAGCGGTGAGAAACCTAATGGATTAAGAGTCAACTCTCTTAAGACCTTGACTAGACAGTACACATTTGGAGGGTATTGTTGGCTTGTTATGTGTTATGTGTTGCATTATATACTTCAGGACCAATTTACTTGATGTGGTCCATATTTATTGGGTCAGTATAGGCAAAGCTAGAAGGTAGTCTACACTATCTTTTTCATAAATTCATATCGGGACTTTCACTGTCAGTATTAGCCAATGTTGTTTGGTCATAGTCAGGTGTAGACAGCCAACAATATTTGCAGCAGATTGAAACCAGGGTCACCCTTTCTGCAAAAAGTCACCACATCCCTTTTCCCATATCAGGATATCATTTTTTTTTTTTTTTTTTAGCTATGTTGATAATGACAAAGTAAGTAAGAAATCATCCTACTTTGTCTTGGAAATGAAATGATGAAATGTTACCAGTCAAATGTTGGTTAACATATACACCACAACCATTTTCTGACACGTTTGCTTGGATCCAAAGCAAAACCAGTGTTAGCTATATAACTTAATTGTATCAAAAAAAAAATCTATAGACCCATGTTGTATCTAAAATGTATATATTATGTAGAAAAATGACCATAAATGGTAATTTTTCTATATAATCTATACAGTTTTGTTTGGATGTAACATTTGTTGGCCTATCTTTAAAGTGTGTTATAACCCAAACCTAGGTAAGAACCATGTTGTGAAATGGTCTCCGTGTATATATGTGAGTGAATAGTAAGATACCTGAAAAATTGAAGTGGCTTGGTATTTAGTTAGAACTCAGGTATTGTAGTGTTTGTTTAAGAACTTTGTTTGATTTATGAACCCACAACCCTAAGTATTGGGACAGACAGGACTGAGCAAACAGTCTAGACCCAGGTCAGATGCCACAAAATATGGCATCTGCTTGCAACTCATCCAGCAGTATTAAGGCACATCAATAAGGAGTAAAATGTCCTTGTTTAAATTTTAGGACAAGTTTTGTAAGGGGCAAAGGTGTCCCAATATTTAGGTTAAATATGGTAAACCCTATTTTGGGGTGTAAAAGATCAACACATGTACTATCTTTTCTAATTGCATGGCCCGTTAGTGTTGGGCGATAAGGCCAGTTTTGGTAAGTGCTCAGTAATCAAGTAGACTTTGTATCAATTTTGAAGAAACATGTAGTTATTAGTCAAATTTTTTCGGTCTCGTTTTTCATTGCTCGATTGTTCATTAGTGTTCCGTTAAAGTGGTTGGCTTTTTTCATAAGTTAAGCAAGGGAGATCACGGTTGGTAGCTGGATGGATGACCCCAGTGCTTGACTTCATAGAAGACAAGATAAACGCATAGGCACTCGACAGAATATTTGTGGGTTGGTTTTTTTTGTTTGTTTTTTTACAGATTTTGAGATCTAGAAATATCCTCTAGCTCACTATCAAGTTTCCATTCGACTGGTTGCGAAATACCAAAGATGTAAAACATCATATACCTAAAGTGTTTTATTGCCTATGGGAGTGATATTTTGCAAATAACTTACTTCATAACCGATCGACTTGAAATCTGATAGAAAAGTAATGATAGGCTAACATTTTGTAATACGTAAAAAAAAATCACAAATATACAGTTGTGCGCCTGTGGACAAAAGCTACAGAAAGACTATACAGGCCGTGCATAGCTGCAAAAGCTGGTTTGTGAAAAGATCCAGATCTGTATGAGCTGCATCATGGGAAAAGAGCCTTTATAACTTGCGAACAGCAAAGGTTCAGGGCCCAGTTGTTCAAAGCTAACGACATCATTAGTTAACGATTCTTTAAAATTTACATCGAGTGATACGCAAATATGCTGAAATTTTTTGCTGAAAAAATGTGAGTATCTTTTGCAGTGCAAAAGCTACTCACATTTTCTCAGCAAAAATTATCAGAATACTGTATATTGAATCTGCTAACACAGTTAACGAAATGACCCTTAACGAGCTCGTTATGCTAACGATGCTTTGAACAACTGAGCCCAGGTGAGCAAGCACATCTGAGCGGTCTAGCCAGAAACTATGATATTTGCTCATGTAAGCAGTAGTTAAATCTGACAGTACATCACCCACTAAAAAAAAGATATTAACAAGTGAACAAAAATAAGATAGGGATTTTTATAGATCGCCCATGCTCTGTCTGTGCAAGCTTTGCAACAGGATTTGTTGTGGTATGGCTCATTAAGTGGGTGTCAGGGACACTTTTCACGCTATACATGCTGATCTGGATCTGTGTAACACAGCTATAGTTAACCCTGGTCCTGCTGAACCTGGATATGCCCTGCCTTTGCAAACAGTGCAGATCCAGACCAGTTGGCTTGATCTGGATCTGCACTGTTTGTCATTAGTGAGTTTGTATAAAAAACCTTGAACAAATAATCTGATTGGCTGAAAACTAGAAGTGGGCGTGGCATCTTAGTTTATTCAGCATTTAGGGGTTAAGAGGATAGTGGGGTTAATAGTTTTCTTATTTCTCCATTTCATAGGTTCTTGTTAGAAGGACCTCATAGACTTTTATGATAAGTACCCAAAATGCTGTTTTTTTGTGTTTGTTAGCTCACCTGAGCCAAATACTCAAGGTGAGCTTTTGTCATCAGTCTTCATCCGTTGTGCGTTGTCCGTCGTGTGTCTGTCAACAATTTACTTAAAAGACATCTCCTCCTAAACCAGTGAATGGATTTTGAAATAATTTTACAGGAATGTTCCTTGGGTGACCCTCTACCAAAATTGCCTAAATGGTTCTGCTCCGCTAAACAAAATGGCCGCCAGAGCTAAAAAAAGGAAAACCTTAAAATGACATCTCCTCCTAGGCCACTGACCCAATTTCAAAATAAATTTGCAGGAATGTTCCTTGGCTGACCCTCTACCAAAATTGCTCAAACCGTTCCACTCGGATGAACAAAATGGCTGCCAGAGCTAAAAATAGAAAAACCTCAAAACGTCTTTTTGTCTGTCAACAATTTACTTCAAAGACGTCTCCTCCTAAACCAGTGAACGGGTTTTAAAATGATTTTACAGGAATGTTCCTTGGGGGACCCTCTACCAAAATTGCCTAAATGGTTCCGCTCCGCTGAACAAAATGGCTGCCAGAGCTAAAAATAGAAAAAACCTTAAATCGACACTTCCTCCCACTGGCCCAATTTCAGAGTAATTTCACAGGAATATTCCTTGGGTGACCCTCTACCAAAATTGCTCAAACCGTTCCACTCAGATGAACAAGATGGCCACCAGAGCTAAAAATAGAAAAAAACCTTTAAACAACTTCTTAACCAGTGGATGGATTTTGAAATAATTTCACATGAATGTTCCTTGGGTGACCCTCTACCAAAATTGCTTAAACCGTTCCACTCAGATGAACAAAATGGAAGCCAGAGCTAAAACTAGAAAAAACCTTTAAACAGCTTCTCTTCCTTCACCTGTGGATAGATTTTGAAATAATTTCACAGGAATGTTCCCTGGGTGACCCTCTACTAAAATTGCTCAAACTGTTCAGCTCGGATGAACAAGATGGCCGCCAGAGCTAAAAATAGAAAAACCTTTAAACGATTTTTTCTTGTTAACCAGTGAATGGATTTTAAAATAATTATACATGAATGTTCCTCAATCTGATTAAAATCAGATGTTTACTTTGTTATCTACAGTAACTTGTAATAGATTAAGATCGGATTTTTCAATCAGATTGAAATGTTCCTTGGGTGATCCTCTACCAAAATTGCTCAAATTGTTCTGCTGGGATGAACAAGATGGCTGCCAGAGCTAAAATTGGAAAAACCTTTAAACAACTTCTCCTTAACCAGTGGATGGCTTTTTAAATAATTTCACATGAATGTTCCTTGGGTGACCCTCTACCAAAATTGCTTAAAGCATTCCCCTCAGATGAACAAAATGGCAGCCAGAGCTAAAAGTAGAAAAACCTTTAAACGTCTTCTCCTCCTTAACCAGTGGATAGATTTTAAAATAATTTCACAGGAATGTTTCTTGGGTGACCCTCTGCCAACATTGCTCAAACCATTCCACTTCGATGAACAAGATGGCTGCCAGGGCTAAAAACAGATCCTCAAGAGACCCTTTACTAAATTCTTTCCATTACACAACATGCACCCCCTCCCCCACCCCACACACCCACCCCCCGCCACTTCTACTGTGTTTCCTGCCGGCCTCGGTGGCTCAGTTGGATGCGCCGCCGACTGGAGACCATGAGGTCGCGGGTTCAACCCCCGCCGAGGTCGGCAACATTCTTTCGTGGAGATTGATCATGAAATATTTTCTACGGTCATTCTTTCCCTTCCGCTGATTCAAGAAGGGCAGTTGTCAGTTTCTGGCGAAAGAATGTGCACAATACTGGTGAACCGCTTAAAGGACTAAGTCTGCCCAGTAAACGTGTGGTTAGGTAAAGTGACCGCGCTCGACATGACCCCATTGGGTTGACTGGGCCGTAAAACCTCAACACAAAATCTACTGTGTTTCCCTATATATTTGTACAAAAATATGATCTGTATAGAAAACTTTGATAATCTTACAAGCAACTTGCCTGATTTAAATTAAATTAATACAACCATCCTGAACCTAAAGCAATGGCACACAGGTGAGCGATTTAGGGCCATTATGGCCGTCTTGTTTTTTTGTTTTTTTTTATTGTTGTTGCAAAGAAATAAAAAAAATGTCAGAATGTTTTGGTTGAAATGAAAGCATGTTATCCAAAGATAGGGAATTCAATAATAAGATATTGTAAGACACTAAAAAAACTGGGACTTAGAAAATATCATTTCTTTGAATGTTCAAAAATTTGAGCCCAAGCGATGTAGTTATGTCAGTTTTTATTCATAATAATAAATACATACAGGTATTTAGGTTTGTAGGCTAGATCAGTAACCGACAAATTACTTTAGTGATACTTTTCCTTCTTTTTTTTTTTACTTTCCCCTTTTTTTTAACAGAAATGGTCTTGGCATTTTTCATTCAAATTTTCATTCAAATTATCTCCGATCAAGCCTTTATTCGAGGGTTAAAGACAAATATTTTAAAATGTACTCTTCTGAGTGTTGTTATTTAAATTCACAGGCCAGCCCTTAAATTGTCCATCACAACAGCAGCAGGTAATCCAAAATATCCAGCAGGTCCTCCACATGTCGAGCCTTATTTTCTCAGAGAAATAAGAAATATATTGTCAGTTTGTCATCTACTGAATTTGTCCTGAGAATGGTAAAAGTTAAACAATAGTAGGTATTGCTTTTTTTTTTTCTCTCAAGAGATTCTCCATATTTATAGTGTCCCAACGATCTGTTTTTACAGTATCTTGATGTTACTGGGGATCTAGTGTGAATCAACAAAATAACTGTTGCACTTTGTTTGGCACAGGTGAAAACTACAACACTTTCCGTACAGGTACAAAATTGACTACTGTTTATAAGATTTAACTGAATATTTACATGATGTGATTAGTGGAATTGCAGGTGTTATTTTATTGGTTTGCAAAATACTCCAGGGCCCAGTTGTTCAAAGCTAACGACGTCGTTAGTTAACGATTCGTTAAAATTTACATCAAGTGAAACGCAAATATGCTGAAATTTTTTGCTGAAAAAATGTGAGTAGCTTTTGCAGTGCAAAAGCTACTCACATTTTTTCAGCAAAAAATATAAGAATATTGTATATTAAATCCACTAGAACAGTTAACGAAATGACCCTTAACGAGCTCGTTAAGCTAACGACGCTTTGAACAACCGGGCCCAGGTGATTTTGTTATGCTGTATTTATACTTAATTGTTGGGATAAACATGCGTTAGCAAACAATATAGACCCAGATTAGATGCCACAAATGTGGTATCTTATCCGGGTCTACACTGTTTGCCACTCGTCCAGCAGTGTTAAGAAACATCAACAGGTAGGGAAATGTCTGTTAAATCTCAGGACAAGTATGGTAAGGAAGTAAGGTGTCCCAATATTTAGGGTAGATATGGTAATTGTTTACATTGCATTGTGCTCATATTCCATGCAAAGATTAATAGCTCCAGATAAGATATGCTTTGTTTTTTACAGATACATAGATATTTCTTTTTGTTTTACCTGAAAATGTATATATGTACTTGGGACAGTATTTAAAGGCTTCATATTCCTCAAAAA
The DNA here is from genome assembly GCA_964016985.1 of Anodontia alba. NCBI lineage: Eukaryota > Metazoa > Mollusca > Bivalvia > Lucinida > Lucinidae > Anodontia > Anodontia alba. The sequence continues at coordinate 84,328,944 of OZ024824.1, forward strand.
TAGACATTTCTTATCCAAGAAAAGTTTAATAAATTGGTATATGGTACATATTTATGCTATCGTAAAATGTGGCATCTGACGGCCTTAAAATTTCAGTTAGTCTTTCGTTTTTGAACTGGATCAAAACAGAAGTGATATTTTATCGCATTCTTGAATTAATATTGGTAATATTAATTCAGAAATATGATGAAAAAAATATTTCATGTTTGATCCACTTGAAAAACGAGAGACTAACTGAAATTTTACAGGCTGTCAGATGCCACATTTTATGATTGTATTAATACTATATATCAATTTATTAAAACCTTTTTTTTGGATAATAAAATGTCTATTTTTTAGGAATAGGCAGCCTTTAAGGTAACCCGCAAATTCAAGTAGAAAGAAGCAAAACTTCAATGACATAAGGAATGTTTATACACTAAGGAGGTCAGTGTCTGTTCCATGCCCCATGAGCATTGAAGCATATGAATATATACATGGGATCAATACCAATGGCTGGTTTCAGAACAACTTTGAATTTTCACGTAGGGGTTCCCATAAATATTGTCCCTAGTATATTATCGGTACTTATTAATGTTTATCTAGACACCACTCATATCTGGAGCTATGGCTTATTTGATGACTATGTAGCGAATAAAGTTATGAAGAGTAAATTATGTACTTCTTCATTGTTGTTTTATTCACACCATTCTCTTAGTTCATGTCAGAAAGTTATGGAGCTGTATTTACTTTTTCATGTCTCAGTATGACTTACAACGTTAAAAGGGATGTAAAAACACCAAACCATCATCATCCGGGTGAAATGTGGGCTAAATACATGTACCTAGCTTGCAGATGTATAGGTATTGAGCCATTTTGCATATGGGCCAGCCCTGCACATATACTTCCATTATATGACCTCCATTATATGACCATATGCCACTGCTTGTTTAAGCATTGATTATGCCCCCAACTTTGAAAAAAGTTGGGGGGCATATTGCTTCTGGCTTGTCTGTTCGTTCGTTCATTCGTTCGTCACACTTTCTGGTGAATAGCATAACTTCAGAACCATGTATGCTAATATTTTGAAATTTCATATATGGATTCCTCATGAAGAAATAGGGGACCTATATTTCTGTAATTTTTTTTACCCAAATTATCTCCCATTTTAGAGTTATTGCCCTTTAAATAAAATAACATTGAAATCTCGTTAGCAAGATATCTCAAAAAGTATTTGAGCTAGAGTCTTGATATTTGGTATACTGATTAGGGCTGAGGAGGAGATCACCGGATTAAATTTTCAACCAATTTAATGAAATTTTGTTGAAGTTATGGCCCTTTGCAATTACTGGCTATGCAATTTTTGTCCATTTGTTGCTTCCATGTGCCTAGCGTAAGTTTAGAACTATGTATGCTAATGTTTTGAAATTTCATTTATGGATTCCTCATGAAAAAATAGGTGACCTGTATTTTTTTTCTTGTCCCAAATTATCTCCAGTTTCAGCCAGTTTAATGATATTTTGTTGGAGTTATGGCCCTTTGCAATTACTGGCTATTTAATATTATTGCTTTCATGTGCATAGCATAAGTTTAGAACCATGTATGCTATTTTTTTGAAATTTCATATATGGATTCCTCATGAAAAAATAGGTGACCCTTATTTTTTTCTTATCCGAATTATCTCCCATTTTAGAGTTATTGCCCTTTTAATAAAATAACATTGCAATCTCGTTAGCAAGATATCTCAAAAAGTATTTGAGCTAGAGTTTTGATATTTGGTATACTGGTTGGGACTTAGGCGGAGATCACCTGCTTAAATTTTCAGCCAGTTTAATATTTGGTTGGAGTTATGGCCCTTTGCAATTTCTGGCTCTTTTTGTTGCTTTTATGTGCATAGCATAAGTTTAGAACCATGTATGCTAATGTTTTGAAAATTAACATATGGATTCCTCATGAAAAAATAGGTGACCCATATTTTTTTTCTTATCCAGATTATCTCCCATTTTAGTTATTGCCCTTTTAATAAAATAACATTGAAATCTCGTAAGCAAGATATCTCAAAATGTATTTGAGCTAGAGTTTTGATATTTGGTATACTGATTGGGGCTGAGGAGGAGACCTTCTGATTAAATTGTCAACCAATTTAATGAAATTTTGTTGGAGTTTAGGCCCTTTGCAATTTTTGGCCATTGTTGCCTTCATGTGCCTAGCATCAGTTAAGAACCATATATGCTAATGTTTTGAAATTTCATATAAGGATTCCTCATGAAAAAATAGGTGACCTGTATTTTTTTTTTTTTTTTTTCATATCTGAATTATCTCCCGTTTTAGAGTTATTTCCCTTGTAATAAAATAACATTGAAATCTTGTTAGCAAGATATCTCAAAAAAGTATTTGAGCTAGAGCCTTGATATTTGGTGTACTGATTGGGACTGAGGAGGAGATCACCTGATTAAATTTTCAGCCAGTTTAAAGATATTTTATTGGAGTTATGGTTCTTCGTAATTTTTAGCCATTTGCTGCTTTCATGTGCCTAGCATAAGTTTAGAACCATGTATGCTAATGTTTTGAAATTTCATGCAAATATAGGTGACCCGTATTTTAGCTCACCTGAGCAAAAGCTCAGGGTGAGCTATTGTCATCACCCTATGTCTGTCGTCCGTCGTTCGTTGTCAACAATTAGTTTGTTAACACTCTATAGGTCACAGTTTTGACCCAATCTTGATGAAACTTGGTCAGAATGTTTGCCTCTATGAAATCTAGGTCAAGTTTGATACTGGGTTACTTGGGGTCAAAAATTAGGTCACCAGGTCAAATCAAAGGAAAAACTTAACACTCTAGAGGCCATAGTTTTGACCCAATCTTGATGAAACTTGCTCAAAATGTTTGCCTCTATTAAATCTAGGTCAAGTTTGAAACTGGGTCACTTGGGGTCAAAAACTAGGTCACCGGGCCAGATCAGCAGAAAACCTTAACACTCTAGCAGTCACATTTTTGAAGCAATCATCATGAATCTTGCTCAATATGTTTGCCTTGAAGATTTCTAGGTCAGGTTCGAAACTGGGTCACTTGGGGTCAAAAACAAGGTCACCTGGCCAAATCAGCAGAAAACCTTGTTAACACTCTAGCGGTCACATTTTTGAAGCAATCTTCATGAATCTTGTTCAAAATGTTTGTCTTGATGATTTCTAGGTCAAGTTCGAAACTGGGTCACTTGAAGTCAAAAACTAGGTCACCGGGCCAAAACAGCAGAAAACCTTGTTAACACTCTAGCGGTCACATTTTTCAAGCAATCATCATGAATCTTGCTCAAAATGTTTGTCTTGATGATTTCTAGGTCAAGTTCGAAACTGGGTCACTTGGGGTCAAAAACAAGGTCACCTGGCCAAATCAGCAGAAAACCTTGTTAACACTCTAGTGGTCATATTTTTGAAGCAATCATCATGAATCTTGCTCAAAATGTTTGTCTTGATGATTTCTAGGTCAAGTTTGAAATTGGGTCACATGGTATCAAAAACTAGGTCACCAGGCCAAATCAGCAGAAAACCTTGTCAACACTTTAGCGGTCACATTTTTGAAGCAATCATCATGAATCTTGCTCAACATGTTTGTCTTGATGATTTCTATGTCAAGTTTGAAACTGGAACACCTGGGGTCAAAAACTAGGTCACCTGGCCAAATCAGCATAAAATCTTATCACTCTAGCGGTCACATTTTTCAAGCAATCATCATGAATCTTGCTCAAAATGTTTGTCTTGAAGAGTTCTAGGTCAAGTTTGAAACTGGGTCACTTGGAGTCAAAAACTGGGTCACCGGGCCAAATCAGCAGAAAACTTTGTTAACACTCTAGCGGTCACATTTTTTAAGCAATCATCATGAATCTTGCTCAAAATGTTTGTCTTGATGATTTTTAGGTCAGGTTCGAAACGGGTCACCTGGGGTCAAAAACTAGGTCACCGGGCCAAATCAGCAGAAGACCTTGTTAACACTCTAGTGGTCACATTTTTCAAGCAATCATCATGAAGCTTGCTCAACATGTTTGTCTTGATGATTTCTAGGTCAAGTTTGAACTAGGTCACATGGGGTCAAAAACTAGGTCACCAGGCCAAATCAGCAGAAAACTGTAACACTCCAGTGGTCACATTTTTGAAATAATCATCATAAATATTGCTCAAAATGTTTGTCTTGATGATTTCTAGGTCTAGTTTAAAACTGGGTCACCTGATATCAAAAAGTAGTTCACCTGGCCAAATCAAAGGAAAACCTTGTTGATGCTCTAGAGGTCACATTTTTGAAGTGATCATCATGAATCTTGCTCAAAATGTTTGTCTTGATGATTTCAAGGTGATGTATAGTTTTCTGTCCAGTGACTCTCTTAAGTTTTTCCATTTAGGTCAGTTTCTCAGTAGTTATTGGTCCTGCAGAGTGATATTTGGTACTTGTGAAGTGTTTGTGTTTAGGTCAGTTTCTCAGTAACTATTGCTCCTACAGCAAGTGATACTTAGTACATGCATACATCTTAGCATGGCCTCTTGAGTGCAGTCATCCATATTTGACCTTGACCTTTATTTCACAGTCCATTAGACATGCTACATTGTCTTACTTGTTAATATAATCATTTTGAACTTTGATCAGAATGTTTGCCTTGATCAGTTCTAGATCAGGCTCTCAAAGTGCTATGTTCCTCAGGTGAGCATTACAGGGCCATCATGGCCCTCTTGTTTTTTCTTATCGGAATTATCACCTATTTTAGAGTTATTTCCCTTTTAATAAAATAACACTGAAATCTCGTACATTTGTACTGTTGTTACCCTCATTGGCAAGCAGCGTTTGAGTCAAGCAGTGTTACAACCAGGCAGTGTTGGAAGCATAGTGTTTTACAAACACCAGCTCTAGTTTTGGTTTGTACCCCTTCTCTATTTGGTAATTTTTCGAGATGCTATTTCAGTCTAACGGACCAGAACATTTTTTTACAAACAGTGCTGAACTGAACCCCTATTTGGAACAAATTCAGGGATAAAAGGGTTAACCCTTAAAGCGCCAAGAAAAACTGCATCTGAAAATGTTGTCTGTTTATGTCGTCTGCTGAATATTCTTGCAGACTTTTCAAACCTATTTTTGCATACAGGCAAACAGTGTTGACCCAGATCAGACTGCTCCTAAGTCTGATCTGGTTCCACACTGTTTGCAAAAAATATTTTTAAAACTACAAGCAGATGACAAAGCAGACGACAATAGTTGTGACTGGCGCTTTAAGGTTAAGTCTGAGTTGAAACTTATGCTCATTTTCCTAATCCATCATGAACAAATTCAGTTAAACCATTCATCCCTGAGTTTCTAAAGTGGACTCTTCCATCTTTAAATCTGCTCAGAACCATTTTTCCATACAGGTAACCGTCAATTAATATCTTTTTACAGACTACAAAGAACTGACATTTACATAGAGGTGATTGCTAGAACTATCTGGGTGGCCAAGTTGTTAGCACTACTGACTTAGGACCACAAGGTCCCGGTTCGAATCCTGTTATAGGCCAAATTCAGCTCATGATTATGGCACTTCATTGCACAGAGCTTTTCATTACCTTCTTTCCATTGTCTCAGTATGACTTAAATAATGTTGAAAGGGATGTAAAACACCAAACCATCATCATCACAGGTGAATGCTTAATGGTAGTGACCTTTAAGACATTTTTGATTGTATATATTGTAGCTTGAATGTCATCTGCAGTTAATTTGTATAACGTGCAAAGAATAGTATGTATTCAGTACAGCATTGACCCAATTTTATTAACATTTCTTAGCTGTGCTTTTATAGAAAATATTCAAGTAAGAAGCTAATGAATTCTTCCAACTTGTGGATTTGGATTGGATAAACCATTAGAAAAGTCTGGGAATAAATTGGCTCAGAATTTCAGCATTTTGTCCATTTTTACTTATTATAAAGTTCTTACTATTTTTATTGCGTTGTTTGTTTCCTTTACTTTCTTGCATAATAACAAAGTTTTATGAGAAAGAAGAAAAGCTAAGAAATACTATTCAACTGTAACAAGATGATTATTATGTCCCCCCACCATAGGCGGGGTGCGGGCATATTGTTTTTTAGTGTGGATCTAGCCTCTTGTCTGCACTCTATCTCCTTAATGGATGATGGATTTTGGCCAAACTTTCACTAATTTATTATTGGGTGGGGAAAAAATGCTGATTAGATTTTGATGAACTTGACCCCATTTTCAAGGTCACACCAGGGCTTAGACTGTTGGAAAATGGCTTGTCTGCACCCTCTCTCATGAAGGAGCAAATGGATTTTGACCAGACTTGCACATCTATCTTGCTGGGACATGTAAAATAACTGATTAGATTTTGGTGACCTTGACCTCCATTTTCAAGGTCACATGAGGGCTTAGATTGTTGGAAAATGGCTTGTCTGCACCCTATTTTCGTTGAATGGATGGGTTTTTACCAAACTTGTTCATCTTTATTGTTGAGACATAAAAAATAACTGATTAGATTTTGGTGACCTTGAACCCATTTTTAAGGTCACACTAAGGCTTAGATTGTTGGAAAATGGCTTGTCTACACCCTGTCTCCTGAAAGAATTGGTGGATATTTATCAAACATGTACATCTATATTGTTGTGACATGGGGAAGGTCTTAGATTTTGGTGACCTTGACCCCATTTTCAAGGTCACAGGAGGTCTCAGATTAGTAGAAAATAGCTTGTCTGCACTCTTTCTCATGAAGGAATGGATGGATTTTTACTTCTCTTGTACATCTATATTGTTGAGACTTGGAAAATAATGACTAGATTTGGTTACCTTGACCCCATTTTAAGGTCACACAAGGGCTTAGATTGTTGGAAAATGGCTTGTCTGCACCCTATCTCATGTAAGAACGGATGGATTTTGACCAAGCTTGCACAGCTATATTGTTGTGACAGGGACAAGAGCTGATTAGATTTTGGTGACCCTGACCCCTATTTTCAAGGTTTTGTTTGTTTGATTTGGGCTTAACGTCGCTTTCAACCTTTTTCAGTCATATCGCGGCGGTGTCTGGATGTGGCAGGGAGCTCAATGCTCACTTTTAGAGTGCTGCCTCACTGAAATATCACGCCCCAGACACTTTGACATGATATTCCACCCAGTCACATTATACTGACACTGAGCTGACCAGTTCTAGCTCTACTTTCTTAATGCTGAGCGCCAAGCGAAAGAGCAGCTAGTACCATTTTTAAAGTCTTTGGTATGACCCGGCCGGGGATCGAACCCCCAAACTCCCAGTCACAAAGCGGATGCTCTACCACTGAGCCACTGTGCCGGTATTTTCAAGGTCACAGGAGTGCTTAGATTGTTGGAAAATTGCTTGTCTGCACCCTATCTCCTGAATGAATGGCTGGATTTTGACCAAACTTGCACTGCTATATTGTTGAGACAGTTTCAAGAACTAATTAGGTGAGCTAGACCCATTTTCAAGGTCACATGAGGGGTTAGATTTTTGAAAATGGCCCCATCGACCACACATACACACATAAAGAGAAATAGATACAACCTATTTCTGTGTCCGTTCAAACTGGTGGGGGACATACGTTTTCTTCTGAAAACACTGTTCTAGTTTTATTGTGCTGACTTAAAATAAAAAAGACAATTTAAATCGATAGAATTTTAATTATGGTTTATAGATATATTTTGAGATATGATTTATTGCCCTTAGGCTTCTTACATGGATAGTATTGGGAGGTGATGATACAGGAGGATGAGGGATATAGGTACATGGACTTATTCCACTGCTGGTTGTCAGATCAGTATTCTGTTGAGGTCGCCTGTGCAGAATGGGCTTCTTTGAAAATGGAATAATTTCTGTCTTTTTCTGATCGTCACTCATGGGTCTCCCTTCTGGCGTCAAATACTTTGTTGGTTTAGATTCTTCACTACCACACCATGTAGGTTTCAAACAGTGACTGTTATTCTCAGCTTCAGTTTTATGCCTCTTCTGCAGAAGCTTTTCAGTATTAGGAATATGTGTTTGCATTTCAGGAACTTCTTTAGGAATGTTCTGTTTCTTTTTTCTGCCTGGTAATAAGGCTCTCGCCGAATTGATGATCTTCTGAAATCTACTCTCAGGTCGATGTTCAAATTTTGTTTCTCTTGGCTCACCTTGTGTAGTGAGAGAAACAACATCTGCACTCTTAGATTCACTGGCTCTCATGCCTTTATCTAGGCTAGTGCCCTTGCCACTTAAAGCCTCCTTATTTGGTTTGGTATCATTCTGTGGGTTTTCATTTATCATTTTAATAGCCTCGTCTGATAATTTTGCGAGACTGTTTCCACCACATTTGTATGTATTAAGGTCGTTTTTCAGTTGTTCTATTTCTTCTTCTAAGGAAGCATTTGTTTGTCTCTGATTATCAAAGAGTTTCCACACTTCTTTGATTTTAGCCTTCAAGTCTTCAGGTTTGAGATGGTTAATTGCTTTGGTTTCATTTATTTCCTCGTGAATGCCTGCAATCTGATTCTGAAATTATAAGATCAAATAAGGTTATTTCGGTGTTACAGTTTCTTTTCCAATATCACAAACGGAAGAGATAACTCTTTTATTCCTGAGTTGCTCATATGGACCCAGTTCCTTCTTTGAATCTGGTCAGAACAGAGTTATTGTTCTGAATAGGGGGTCTTCTAAAATCAAACATAATGGCTAATACTGTAGATCCTGATGAGCGGTCTCATCAGGATCTATACTATTTGCAAAATGTTTTGGTCTGCAAGGCTCAAAGGGTTATGAATAAAACATTAAGAGAAATGATTATTCAAAGATATAGTACACAAAACTGTAAGATTGTGCTTCCCTTTTCAAAAGGGGCCACTCAAACAGAAAAAGGCTTACATCTCTAGGATATGAATCCCTGCTCAAATGAAGCTACTCCTACTGCTATATTCACTCCCCAGTGGAGAGCAAATTATTTCCTTTAGAAAGTAGCTCCTATTTAGAAAGATGGCAAACATTTTTAGACAGGGCTATTTCCCACTGTGGTGCATCCACTCATACTAAAACAAAGATTTATTTTTAGAAATGGTAATTGCAATGGCCTTGTGGTGCACAAAGATAATGGCAAAATTATCTGTGTTGGTATTTGTTAGGCAGATTCATTCTGGAGAGTGAATTTGATATATTTAATGGAAAATATCAAGAAAGGTATCACACACACACACTTGAACTCTGATCTCGAACATATATATTACCTGCAAGTCAATATTTGCTGCTTCATACATATTCACTGCGATGATATTTGTATTGTGATGAACACGGATTCTCGCAGATTCATCTTTAAAATTCTTGTTGATCTTTCTTGCTCGAACAACTTCTCCAGTATATTCAGCTAAATCCTCTATTTCATTTCTTATATTTGAGTAGATATCATCCATTTCTCTGTCAATGCAAGAAAAGTATATGAAATAAAGGCATAAACATTTCCCCATATTGGCTCAGCAATTTAGAACCAATCTGTTTGATTGTCTGTTTGTCTGTCTTATCTTGTCTTTTTTTCTTGCGTTTTCTTGTCTTATCAAGTGTCTGGTCTGATTATCTATCCATCTATCTATCTAACCAAGTTCACTCATATATATATATATATATATATATATATATATATATATATATATATATATGTGTGTGTGTGTGTATGTGTGTGTGTGTGTGTGTGTGTGTGTGTGTGTGTGTGTGTGTGTGTGATAAAAAGTGAAGCGGGAGCTGAGAAGTAAGAAATCAGGACTTGTTAAAGACATTTTTTTCCTTCTTTGGCTAGACCCCCCTCTCATGATCAGCCTCAATATACAGCCCTCATAACAGAGCGCACATCAAAAGCTAATCTTATCAAAGTTATTATGAAATGATTAGAAGGACGTTAAGTCTCCCAAGGTGGGGTCCTATAAAGGGTAATTCATATAATTGAGACACTTTCAATATGTTACTTTAGAACCAAATATATTCATTTGCAAATTTTGCATTTAATTTGTTGATTTGTGTATCACTTTATTTCTTTATTTTTTTATTTATTTATTCACTTTTTGATAGTTGTTTTCCAAAGTACAAAGGCATCGTTTTTTCTTGCACTGTGAAAAAAAAACAACAAATTAACGAAGCAGATAAAGAGCGCATTCAATAATAAATTAGCATAAAAGCATAAGTATCTGTATTTCTCCATAAAACATGTTGTGATTATTCATTAGAATTATCATGGAGAGGCTATTCATTAGAATTATCATGGAGAGGCAATTCTAATGAATAACAACCAGATATATTTAATTGAATAAAAGGAAAAATATCAAATTATCACCAAATTGTATGTATAAAGGTCGTTTTTCAGTTGTTCTATTTCTTCCTGTAAGGAAGCATTTGTTTGTCTCTGATTATTAAACCTTATCTGTTTCCCTGTCTTCATCATAAACTTTCCTAATCTAATTACACCTTATCAGGCCCCTACCTGTAAGGGTGGCATGTCACCAAGAGTTTCTTATCTTAATGTGCTAAGAGTCATTAGGGTATTATACAATCAGAATTGTGTCTTTAAGTCAGAACTAGGAAAGAAAAAGGAAGTTAGAAGATGTTGGCAATGAGAAATCTGAGGTAGGAATTGACATGGGAAGTCTGAAGTCAGAAGTAGGAAGAAAGAAGTAGGAAATAACAAATTGGAAGTAGAAAGTAAGAAGTAGGTAGTGGAACATCTACACTAGGAAGTGGGAGTGTTTTGTATACTATCTACTATTCAACCAAATCGAATGAAATAAGGTGCTTGCAACAAATATGGAAAACATAAGTTGAGCCGGGGCACATGTACAACATTTCCTACAAGATTTCTTGAGTTTAATAACTTACTTCTTCTGAAGGGCAACCTCCCGTTGATTTTCCTCTATTTTCTCTTCATTCTCATTAAATTCATCCAGTAGTTTGAAGTATCTCTCTATCTGTGAATCATCAAGGGCAGAATCCTGATTCTCTGTAAAAAAATACCGATTATTATACATGTATGTATTTATTATTTGTTCTATTTCTATAATTTACAATAACAAAACATCGTTTCATGACCAACTGTTAACAGGACATACACGACCAGTGCAGACTCCAATCAGCCTGCACTTATCGATACAGTCTTGTTATGCAGGCAGGTATGGATCTACACGGGTCTAAGTCATTAAGTCAATTTTTTAGGTTGGCTGTCACTTCTGATATGATCAGACAGTGAACAGTTTATATGGGTCTTTACTGTTCGAACAAAGCACTTTCATTATGGCATATTTTTAACGGAAGCAAAAACGCCTTCGAATAAAATAACTCTTGACGGAACTGCATTGACGTCTGCTTTTAAAGAAAATAATGTCCTCCCTCTGGGAGCTATTTTATTTTTTACTTTTTGAAACAGTTTAAATATTTGTCTGCTTTTGAAAAATGGCCAAACAATCTCCATATGCAGCCATTTACTTGAAGGGGATCGGATAACTCTCATGGTGATAATGATTTTGCCTCCCTTCTGAAAAGATCTAAGAGGAAAGAATTTGCTCCCCCTATTTCAGAAGGGGTTAGGTGTGCAGGAATGCAAACAGGAAGTCACAAAAGTTGTATCATTTGTAAAAATGGCAGAAAACCTTGCAAGTGTATCAAGTCTACTTGGTTGTCCGGGTTTGTTTCTTTTAACCTCTAATTACCCTTAGAACTTGGTACCTTCTCTTTACTGTGCTTATTCTAAAATACTAGCAATAGTCAACATGACTAAAATATGTGTCTAAAATGCACAAATCGAACTGCTCCTTTGTCTGTGTCTACACCGTATACTCAGGCCTACATATCCGTATATTTAGGGAGTGGCCATTTGATTTGTAGGGGGGTTTGGGCAGGATTTTTAAAAAAAAAAAAAAAGTCGAGGGCCTAATTTTGTCCCCCCAAAAATAGCCAAGACCAGGGTATTGCTATGGTACGCTTTGCAAAATTGTGAATAAAAGACTGGCTCAGGGAAGAAAAAAATCCAGACCCAAAGATATCTTCCTGTCCCTACCCCCACCCCATAAAAACAAATTGTCGGTCCGTAGGGATAAATACGGTTTACATTCTAGTACCCACCTTTCGTGCTACAGAACTCTTGACCGTCTGCTGCACTAGCATCAGCTACAGAGTCATCAGTTGTGATGTGTGCATCAGACTCCTCTTTCTTGCGCCATATACATAATAGTCTTTCTGCTTCTGCCACTGTCTTTGGTATTGTTGGATTAGAATCAGTTATAGGCTCAACATTTGTAATGTTTGTCTTAGAGCCGGCTTTCTTGCGCTGTGCTTGCAGTAGTCTTTCTGCTCCTGCCACTGTCTTGGGTAATGGTCTATTGGACTGTTTACTTGTTGAAGAGATACTGGTAGGCTTGGTAATTCTATCTGATGCAGTGGTCTTGAAACTTTTCTTTGCTCCATCTTGGAGTTTAGGTTTTTCTTCGCGGGCACCCTTGACTGGTGCACTTTTTTTAAACTTTGTGATCGTTCCATTATCATCTTTAGTAACCGGGGGCTTCGGTACTAGGTGGAGTTTCTGTCTGGAACTGGTCGTCTGTATTTTCTTTGCTGTATTAGTCCTGCTGATTTTATTGATTGTAGTTTTTGTACGAACTTCAGTTGTTGAATCCATCATTTTTGTATCTGGCTTAGCTGATATTTCGGTTTTTCTGTTGTTGTTCTGATATCGAACATTTAGTTGCTTCTTTGGAACCATACCTTGCTTTCTCTTCTCCAATCTGTTCTCAATTTCCACAGATTTAGGTGTCTTTTTCAGTACTTCTGGGTTCTCATTTATCTTCTTTTTTACTGTCTTGTGTGAAGCGAGCGGCATCCTTGTTATTTCTCTGTTTGGCGTGTCAGTAATGTTCCTTTCTTTGGAAGGTTCTGTATGTCCATAGTTATCTGGGTGTTGAACCTTTCTCACAGTAGATCGAGATGGCCTATCTGGGGTCTCAGAAATAGTATTAGCACTGTTCTGGGCAGATTCTCTGTGTCCTGAAGAAAAACAAGACACATTTATTCAATAATAAATAGATTCATCTCAAAGAGAAAACACTTAAATGGCAAGTAATTTCCTCCTTATCAAAGAAAGACATCTCCAGCAGAATAGAATTTGCTTTCGTGGTATATTAATTCCTTCTCAGAGCATGCAGACATTTTTATCCTGGGGAAGCAAGTTATTTCCTCATAGAGTAGCTCTATTTGACAAGGGTGGCATGCACTTTTTGGACCGTTATCTCCCTTGAGTAGTTAAGAGCCAATACAATAGAACCTTTATAAAGCTAGTTTTATTTAGATGCTGTTGTCATAAAACAAGAACAATGATTATGAAAACGTATTCTAAAACTTCCTTTCGTCACTTCAGTAATTTAATGACTACATAAATTCTGAACTAGTGGCATTATCCTACAAACCCAAACCATTGGGACCACTTAAGTCGTTACCACAGCTGACCTAAAATTTGAACGAGTCCATTTCACTACTTGCAATGTCCCAAACAGTGTAGATCCTGATCAAATGCTGCAATCTGTGGAGTCTGAGCTGTGTATATACCTTTGGCTCAGGCCTGTTTCTCTCATTCCTTAGGATAATTACGGTATTACATTATTATTTGTTTCTGGGTAATTTTAGCAGACGACGATTGGTGATATTTTTTCTTAATTTTCCCAGAAAATAGGCTTTGAAAGACAATTTGCATGAAATTTCAAAGCCTATTTTGAGGAGAAAAAAAAGAAGAAAGAAAATTATTTGTCGCCCGTTGAATTTTCCCAGAGAGTGATAAAAGTTAATACTTATATCCTGTTAATCGTTATTGCAAGTCAGCAAAATAAGCTCACCTGGTTTCGATTCCCTTGAGTCTCTAGCAGAGAGCTGGGATCTGTCTGAGGATTTTCTCTGGTCTTTGGTCGAGGTTAAAGATCTGTTAGACAACTCTAGAGTTGAAGAAGAGCTTGAAACATTGTCAGACTTCTTACCCTTGGTGATTCTGGCATTATCATTTATTCTCTGGAGTGCTGAAAAATTGAAAATTGAAATTTTTGGTACGAGGATTTTTTGTTTGTTTGTTTGTTTCAGTTCAAATAATTCGAACAACAGGCTTACACTAATTTAGCGCAATTTATATTTCGACTCCACTGAGCATGAGTCTTGGACCTATTAGTATAAATTTCTAAAATTATCTATTTCACCAGTGTTTCCAACGTTAATAAAAATGAATGAATTTTAGCTTTGTGGATTTTATCATTTTGTAAACATCATGTCCGCCTGAAAACTTCTTGGAAACTTAGCTATCATAAGAGTGTCCTGAAAAGATTTTTATTGGACTGCACAGATGCGCAGGCTGATCTCTTTGCTGAGCGCACATCGATTGGAGTAAAACTGCTTGTATGAACTTACTTCTTTTACTGGCATTTGACAGTCTTAATTCGACTCGGCTTGATTGCCGGGACAGTTTTGGATTTGATCTGGTTACAAAGGAGGGCAATGAGTCCTTTGAAGCTGGGGATTCTGTGAAATGAAATAGGCCTACAGCATTTACAAACTGAGCCGGAAACAGCATTTCCTACAAGATTGCATTTATGCCCAGCGAAGACTCAGATCAGCTTGCGCAATCGCACAGTCTGACTACTTTGCAGGGCACTCTCAGGGTAGCCAAGGATCAGGCGGAGAGCAGACTGATCAGCCTGCGTGCCCATCAGCGAAATGCAATCCTGTAGGAAATGTGCTGCAGCTCAATAGCTAGGACATACAGCCCTGAGCAAACAGTGTAGACCTTGACAAGACTCTGCATTCAAGATCTACATCGTTTGGCACTCATCCAGCAGTGTTTAGATATCAACATGTAGTAAAGTGCAATTACCATAATAACCTAAGTATTGGGACAGGTAGGCCTTTGTAAACACTGTAGACCCAGATCAGATGCTGCAGTATGCATCATCTGATCAGGGTCTACACTGTTTGCCATACATACAGCGATATTTTAGACATCAACAGGTAGTAGAATGGAATATTTCAAATTTAAGGACAAGTATGGTTAGTGGATAAGGTGTCCCAATACTTACGGTAAATAATTTTAGAAGTATGGAAAGGAGTTAATATACCCTTGCCCATTATTTAGTGTAAATCTGCATACCGTAATTTGCCTAAGTAGTCGTACATCACACACTTTGAAGGGAAACGATTCATCCCGTCTCAGTTGCGTAGGGTCTGGGATCAACTTTTTTAAGGAAACATTTTGCGCTCTCTGGTAGCAGTTTTCTGAATAGCCCATTTTTGGAAGGATTCAAATACCAGGAATGTAATTAAAAGTTGTCTCCCTTCGACTATAACCTGACAGCAAAATGTCCGAATAGTCACCTTAATGTCTTACCATACTTATCTAAAAATTCGATCAAATCCATTGGATTACCGACTTGTATGTCTGAAAGGTCCTGAAAGAATAGCAAACAGGTCAGAACCCAGGAGTAGTGTGAATAGACTGGCTCCAGACCCCAGTGACTAAGAATTTATATAATTCTCTGATAAAATCAAAAACTACATTTATATTAAAATGCTAAGATTATCAAGCACTGGCCACTAGGTTTCTTGTGACCACAATTTCATAATCCATATATTGTTTGCTAAGACATATCTGATATATGCCTGAGTACTAAGAATACATATTGTTCGATGTGTCTAAAATTGCTGCATGAATGGCAAACAGAATAGAGTACGGTTGTTTTACCGCGTCTGATCTGGGTCTGCTTACTAAGATTTTTCTGCTCCAATACTGAGGAAAAATACGGTACTTTTATTTGTTATACTGTCATTGAAAAAAGTTTGAAAATAAATTTAAGCATCTGAAAATAAAACTCATAGTGATAAGTTACGTCCGAAGCAGTTTCCAGTCTCTTGAAAAATGTCTTTCCAGGGTGCAGCTGTCAAAAATATGGGAACTTTGTGTATTCGTGCATATCGTATGTGCGTCCGTCAGTCTGATCAGCTTTCAAATTGTTTCAGCTCATGCGATATCAACCAAAGATTCTGTCATCGTGGGTACGTAGGCTGATATAGAACTTTGCTGTTCGAAGATGCCACAAAGTATACCTACTTATAACGTAAGCGGTTTGTGTCTCGACATGCAAAAATAAAAAAAAATCGGGCCGGGGATGCGTCCGAAAACAGACAAGTAACTAATCGCTAAGAAAAAGGTTAGACTGAGGGTACGTCCGAACATAGATGGAATTTACTAATCGTATAACATGAGAAAAGAAGGCTAAGGGTACATGCGAACAGAGACGGAACTAATCGAAGCTTTCACTGGGTGCATGTGTCCCTAAGAAGCAGGTTCGCATCTGGTGGGGATAGAATTTTCAACAATTAGTTACCTGTAAGTGTGTCCATTGTTGGTCCAAATGGTCTGGTCATATCTGAAAAAAAAAGTGAGAGAAAAATGAATATCTCATGTACTCCAAAATAAAATGAAGAAGCAGGGCAACGAAGACACAGACCAGCCTGCACATTCACACTGATCGGTGTATGTGGGCAGCGAAGATCCAGATCAAACTGCGCTGATCAGGGCCTTCATAGCCAACAAAACAGAAGAAATGGCTACTGTATAATAAATCGACCAATAGCGAAGACCCTGATCAAACGGCGTGGGTGCGCAAGCTGACCTTGGCCTTCGTTGATTCATAAAATAAATCGAGCTCATAACATGTCGAGCATGCTAATAAATAAGTCGAGCTCTCGGCTGTCTCGAACGCTCCCCAGAAATTTGACGTCTGTTGAAACGCTTATTTTTTTTTTCTAATATGGTTAATGGCTGAAAGGCATTACCGTATACTCAGTATAGAGTATAATGATTTAAACAAAACAAATCAAAACCAATTTTATAAAGTGATTCAATTGACTTTTGAAGCGCTGATCACAACTACAATAGACGACACTTTGAAATATCATTCAGAGAAAAAAAAATGTTTGCATTTCATGTGACTCGTCAACTCTTATTTTCTTTGAAAAATAACAAAATCGATATTAGAATATCGTCTGCTACAAAATCTCTCAGAGCCTTAAGAGTTAAATGACTTACCCGCTGTAATTGCCTTTAAATGTTCTTGTTTTTAAATGTTTCCGTTCTCATTAAATCTTTAATTGAAAATTATCTGTCTTCGCTGTTGCTATTGACTGCGCTCTGCAACGGTGGTGATAATTGATGCTACGTCATTCGTAACTAGGGAGAACGACGTAACGTCATTTATTTAGCGGACGTTTACAAAGAAGTTAACGCTTTGCATGCTGGGTAAAAATTTCGGCAGACGACATTTTGATTTTTTTTTCTTATTTTTGCTAGTGAATAGGCGTTGATATTTTAAGCAAGGAGACAATTTTCATAAGTTAAAGCTCTGTATGCTGGGTAAAATTTTCAGCAGACGGCATTTTGATTTTTTTTCTTTCTTTCCTTTTTTTTTTTTTTTTTTTTTTTTTTAAATTTCCCCAGTAAATAGGGAGAAATTCACGAACTGTCAAAGCCTATTTGAGAGGTAATCTATGATTACACATTAACCTCGCTCGAGTCACATGTGGGGCAGCCAAGTTCTGTTTACGGATGGTCAGGTGGTTTTTCCCCGGGTTCTCCGGTTTTTGGCCACCTTTGATGAACGATCGACTCGATATAAGTGAAATATTCTTGAAAGGGCTGTAAAACCCAAATAAAAAATACATCTGAACAATACAAAACGATACGATACAACACAATACAAAATATAATGATTTTATTGTTTCATTTCACATATCATAGGCCTATTAGACATAATTCAAATGAATAAAACAAAAAAGCAAAAGATACTACCAACAGCGTTTGTGTGTGCTTGCGTGCGTGCGTGTATGAGAGAGAGAAAGAGAGAGAGAGAGAGATTTTGTCAGCTATTAATAATTATTTAACATTGTTACCGGCTTGCATCACACAAACATTATAGAAAAAATCTATACATTATACATATTAATGATAGGGCCATCGGAATTTAAAGGGTATTTATATTTTTCCTGATCTTCCAACTTGTGAAAGTTTGGACAATATTACAAGTATCGTTTTCAAACAACTCTTATCTAAGGGCACCATATCTAGGACAGTTAACAGAACATATTCTTCATCTTCAACGACAAAATTTTGCAAAACATACATAGTCGTTTTTGACGAGGCATTTTATTAAACATCACGAAAACATACCTACATAATGTTGACTCCCTTAAACCCCACTTTTATATAGTAAAACTGGGGTTTACAGGGGAATACATTATTTTTCTTATTTCTGCTCAAAAACATAGATTGTGGGTACTCGTTAGAACCGCCTCGGCGAGGCGGTTCTAACGAGTACCCACAATCTATGTTTTGAGCGGAAATATGGAAAATATCAGAATTTTTTATATGAAAACTTTCAGGTTTTTTGGTGGTGAAATTATCAATATATTTAAATAGGCATGTTTTCGTAATGATCTACCGGTTTCAGTTGCAAACCTTGATAATATTACTTCTCAGTTTTGTGACAGGCAGAGAGAGAGAGAGAGAGAGAGAGAGAGAGAGAGAGAGAGAGAGAGAGAGAGAGAGAGAAAGAGATTATAGTAAACTGTATGCATATTAATGATAGGGCTGTCGGAATTTAAAGGGTATTTAAATCTTTCCTGATCTTCCAACTTGTGAAAGTTTGGACATATTTCAAGTATCGTTTTCAAACAACTCTTTCTAACAGCACCATATCTAGGATAGTTAACAGAATATGTTCATCTTCAACGACAAAATCTTGTACTGTTTTGTAGAGCACACAGTCTTTCGTAACGGGGCGTTTGATTAAATCTATTGCAGTTGCGAACCTACAATAATATTATTTTTCACCTTGGGGAAGAGAGAGAGAGAGAGAGAGAGAGAGAGAGAGAGAGAGAGAGAGAGAGAGAGAGAGATGAAAAGCGAAGTATGCCCAATCTTAAGCGGTCGCAACTGGACATGTATGTCGAGTATTAACCCTGAAAGCGCCAAGAAAAACTGCATCTGAAAATGTCGTCTGTTTATGTCGTCTGCTGAATATTCTTGCAGACTTTTCAAACCTATTTTTGCATACAGGCAAACAGTGTGGACCCTGATCAGACTGCTCCTAAAGGAGCACGCTGTTTGCAAAAATGATTTTTAAAATCACAAGCAGATGACAAAGCAGACGACAATAGTTGTGACTGGCGCTTTAAGGGTTAATTGGTTTTTCCGTCAATATACCGTATTAACCTTAAATATTCGGATACCTTGACTTCTTAAAATATTAGACCCAATTGTTCAAGGCAGTGTTTGCTTAACAAGCTAGTTAATGACAAAGTCATGAACTGTCGTAGCCAAGATATTTTCAGATACGTTAATATTTTCACTGCAAAAATGTGAGTAATGCAAAAGCTACTCACATGTTTTCAGCAAAAATATCAATGTATTTGCCATATATTTAAGAAATTTTAAAGTCACGTTACATAACGAGTAACAACTTCGTTAAGTTTTGAACAACTGGGCCCTGGTCCTAAAATTTAAACCTCCATTTGGCTACCCGTTGATGTATCTAAAATTGCTAAATGAGTGGGAAACAGTGCGGCGCCTAATCTATATCTACAGCAGACCAGGGCCCAGTTGTTCAAAGCGTCGTTAGCTTAACGAGCTCGTTAAGGGTCATTTCATTAACTGTTTTAGCGGATTCAATATACAATATTCTGGTATTTTTTGCTGGAAAAATGTAACTACTCACATTTTTTCAGCAAAATATTTCAGCATATTTGCGTATCACTCAATTAAAATTTTAACGAATCGTTAACTAACGACATCGTTAGTTTTGAACGACTGGGCCCAGATCCTAAAACTCGTACACAAACTCTTTGCCATATTGGGCTCATACATTATAGATGAAAATAATATTCCGCTTAAAGCTGCTAGGAGGCGTGCAATCCTCATTATTCCTCATGGACAGACTCCATCAAACTGGGTCTGCTCTTATCTGGTTTTTATTTGTATTGTATTTCCAAGCCACCACATCTTCGCAATATTTTATGGTCACAGAGCTGACGCTCATTACTCGTGATGTGGCCATAATACGTACTTCGGTATGTTGGTGGGTTTATTAAAATTTCTGGTTCTTTCTTTCTTCTTTCTTCCACTACGTCTCAGTTAGCAGGATGAAGGTCCTAGTAATCATCTTTAATTATTGTATATTCTGTGGGGGTGGGGGTGAGGGTGTGACTCCCTGAACAAGCGGCCTGCTTTCTGTTTTTCTGCTTATATATTTCCGAAGGATCCCCACTTCATATTTTTATACATGATTAAAAGTGGTGACATTTCAAATCCATGAAAAAAAAAATCAGCTATAACTAAAATATAAAGTTTAAATGAAATAAGTATTATTACTTACGTTATTATGACTCTTCCTTCAGATGTGCTCTTTCTTCTGAATAATTTCTTTATACGACAGTTAAGTCAGTTTTCGCTGTATCTTTTGTAGCTAAGCTAACAACGTCGATGATAATTACGCTATGTCATTTGTAACTACGGACAACAGCGTAACGTCACAGAAGATATGTTTTTACACAACAGATATCAAAGAAGCCGGGACACAGCATTTCCTACAATATTGCATGCGCCCCCAGCGAAGACTCAGATCTGCCTGTGCCGGTTCGCAGAATGCTGTTGGTAGAGAGTTATCTGTAAAACCTTGACTGGGTCATTTTGAACATGACCCAAATCAGACACCGCAGAATGCGGCGTCTGATCAGGGCTTGCACTGTTCGTTTAACCCTTCTCATGCGGAATAAATTAAGATGCCACGCCCATTTCTAATTTCCAGCCAATCAGATTACTTGATCCGAGTTTTTGATAAAAATTCACATATTTAATAACTTACAGTGCTGAACCAGATCATTTGGCTTCTTCAGAAGCCATCTGATCTGGATCTACACTGTTTGCTAAGACGAGGCATGTCGTGTTCACCAAGAGAAGGGTTAAACTATAGGAAGTTAAAGGTTAAATGAAACAGTCTTACGTTCCCGTTCAGGATCATTTTCCCAGCCTACTCCACCGGTGCTGTCAGTGCTTTGATTAAAAATATCACCGGCCACTCAAATGAGCTGGTTCTGCTTCCAAACTTCTGTATTTATAGTGAACCCTCGTTATAACGACATCATTTGGTTCCAAAGATATTGCCATTAAAATGAATTTGCTGTTGTAAAGAATTCTTAATGAGCAGAATGATATGCAACAAATGCCATGGTTTATTCTTATTTCTTCATAAAACGTGTTTTGGATATTTGTTTGAATCGCCTCGGTGAGGCGATTCTAACAAATATCCAAAACATACGTTGCTTGAAGTATTGAATAATAACGTTCCTGTTTAAGTTCTGATTAACTGTCACCTCTTGAGAAAGGGGTTCCGTACCAGTCAAATTGTCAGTATAACGAATTTTGTCGTTGTATCGAGTGTCGGTATAAAGAGGACTGACTGTATATTCTAAAGCATAAAGCGGTCACTTAACCCTTGTCCTCACACCTGGTAATCTCGTAATGGGTAGCCAGTGATTCAAAATCTTTACGCGAACTTCCGGCCATGACTTCCGAGACATTCAAATGTCAACAAACGGATAAGTTCTCCTGATTTATTGATTTTTCGTCAATTTCCATACTTTCAAAACATTCGGACAATGCTGCTCCCAACAACTTTCATTTCTGTGTCGGAAAAGATAGCTGTGGGCTTAGAAAAACAAACGCTTACTATTTTATTTTAATTTCACCCGGAGCAGGGTAGTCCAGTATTCCGGTTTTTACTCTTTTTCTAGAGCAAAATGAAGGTATTTTCAGCTATCTGGACTATGAAAAACCTATTAAACCGATCAAATAAGACGCACTGCATCCTATGTCTATGTTGAAATACATATGCTAAATTTCCCAAGGGTACCCGGCGATCTAACGTGGAGTTAACATATCTGCCAGATTTCAGCAGAAGGAAACAAGACCCTAAAGTTCATTAAACGTTACATCCAAACAAAAAACACACACAAAAAAAAACACACAAAAAAACACAAAAAAACAACAACAACAAAACAACAATAACAACAACAACAACAAAAACGCATAGTAAACTTACATTCGGTCATTTCTAGTATATTTCTTCACGGTTTGGTGCCCCTGTCGAAAAAAAATACAAATTTCGATTGGAAATGATCCAACACAGAGCCGCAAGGTACATAGAAAATGATATTGCCTTTTTCTGGTATGTCTCAGCAGCTCAACAAAATGAAACTACCAACACTGGAAAACCGCCGAAATATAGCGTCCCTCACCATGCTATACAAGATCTACAACGGCCATGTATGGATAAGCCTTCCAACCTACATCAAGCCTGCTCTGCGTTACAGACTTACAGTCCCCTTCAGAAGTTCTCCTGAACTATGCACACAAATACCCAAGAACTGCTAGACTGTGGAACGATTTACCTCTTGATTTGATTGGCAGCTCGGACCTGGACTCATTCTGATCAGCCCAGCTGTACTCAGAACTTGGCTCCCACTTCTAATAACAAAACTCAGCAAATCTCCTCTTCCTCCTCCTCATCATCATCCTTCGCTCACAGCGAAGACATGTTATGCCAGTTTAACTGTTCTATAAGAATGCCAAATCTTCTCAAATTCCAAAAAATGACTAGGCCACACTTCAATTATTTTTTCCTTCCCTCTTGTTTATATTATATGCCATCTCCACGAGCATTCACTCCATGTAATACAGTCGACTCTCGTTATCTCGAATTCCAAGGGACTCTCTGAAATACTTCGAGATATCCGTTCTTCGACATATCAAATTTGCAGAATTGAGGAAAAACTAATTCGATTAACCACATTTAACAAATATATGTGTAATTGGACTCTTGAAGTCAGAGATATATTGAAAATATTTCTCCTCTTTTCCACAATCTTTTTTACATGTTGTTAGATTTTCATGTTTAGGCAGGGACAAGGTTTTCACTTCGAGATAAGCGGTTATTCGAGATAAGCGAGGTCGAGATAGCGAGGGTCAATTGTTGAAGTAAATGGAGTACCTGGAAGCCTCAGACTGAGATACAGATGTTTTACACGACTTTTTGGAATCTCAGAGAGACAAATACCATTATAATTTTACATTGATATAGCGGAACATGTATACCTACATAATGGCATATAGAGACAAAAATATAGACATGTATAAAAGCATTTTGATTGCTTAATTTAAGGATAATGCGGTAATGAATTTTATAGAATCTAACAGTAATATCAGCCCCTTGGTTTAATAGTTATACCAGATACAAGCGGATACCAGTAATCAGAACCACCTGACAGAGGCCTATTTCTGATCATTGCCCCGGGTAGGCGAATAGCAAAATTTAGAATTTAGCAGAGATAAAATGGAGTTTGGACGAACTAGTAACATAATGGACTATTCGAGTGTGGTATAGTCCTGGGAAATATTGTATATCTCAGGCACCCTATATTGTAAAGTAAATAGGTGAACAGGAACCGATGCAATCAGAATCACATCAAATAAGATAGTTTGTTTGTGTTAAGGTTTTATGGCCCAGTCAACCTATTAGGGTCATGTCGAGCGCGGACAGGCTTAGTTCTCTAGCAGTTAAACAGTACTTGTGCATATTCTTTTGCCACAAACTGACAAATGTCCCTCTTGAATCAACGGAAAGGAATGACTGACCGTAGAAAATATTTCATGATCAATCTCCACGACATAATGTTGCCGGACCCGGGCGGGGATTGAACCTGCGACATCCTGATCACCAATCGGACGCGCATCCGACTGATCCTCCGAAGCCGGGGCCGAAGGAAAAGATAGATACTTACAATTGTACAGTCACAAAAGGACAGACGGTGAACAGAAGCAGCAGCCCCTTCCCCAGAAGGTGGCAACTGTCACCTGAATGTAACTCAAGAGATAAGAAAAACGTTTATAAACAATGATGAACGGTACGCGACAGAACATATAACAAAAGGAATCACGATGTACGTTATCGAATTCACTCGTTTTTTTCAACCCAGGTACTTGGGTCAAATGTTTAGATTTATCAGCATTACGAAAACAAGCCTATTCAAATATACTGAAAATTTTACCACCAAAAAATGAAAATTTTCAGATAAAAATTCCGATATTTTTCATATTTCTGCTCAAAACATAGATTGTGGGTACTCGTTAGAACCGCCTCGCCGAGGCGGTTCTAACGAGTACCCACAATCTATGCTTTTGAGCAGAAATAAGAAAAATAATGTATACACCCGTAAACCCCAGTTTTACTATATAAAAAAGTGGGGTTTAAGGGGGTAAAAATTATATAGGCATGTTTTCGTGATGAAAATTTTCAGATAAAAATTCCGATATTTTTCATATTTCTGCTCAAAACATAGATTGTGCAATGGGTACTAACGAGGCGGTTCTAACGAGTACCCACAATCTATGCTTTTGAGCAGAAATAAGAAAAATAATGTATACCCCCGTAAACCCCAGTTTTTTCTGTATAAAAGTGGGGTTTAAGGGGGTAAAAATTATATAGGCATGTTTTCGTGATGGGATACTACACCCTGGAGGGTTTCAGCTCACTGACTGCGACCTTCAAAGATTCTAGGTCTGGTGAGCATACAGCAGGCTCAGGTAGGGCGTTCCACGTGACAATAGCCAGTGGACAAAAAAGAATACTTTTAATAGTCAGTGGATGTTTGCAATTGACGAAAATCCATGGCGTGACAGTGCCTTAAGTTTACGGAAACTGGTTGTATATAATCAGGTATAGGCACTGCCACAAGATCATAAACAACTTTGTGAAAGAGGCAGAGACGCGCTTCTCCACCCAAGGCTATCAACCAAGACAGTCACGCCTGATCTGTAGTCATAACTGCTGGTGGTCCAGCGTGCTGCTATGCGGGATAATTTTCTGTTTAGGGGCCCTAAACGGATGCGGCGTACTCCGCCCAGTGTTATAGTCGGTCTCTCGTCTTATTGAATCTCGATTCTTCTAATTAAACTTATTGGGGAACTTAGGAAACACTTAGGTCATCAAGTCGACTTAATTGGTCTTGCTAGATTTTAGCAAACCCTTCGACAAAGTGAACCATTTCAATCTGTAGAATCTATAAGTTTATAGTCTACTCATGGCAGCAAAGGGAACACTTTACAATGGGTTTGTTCTTTTCATATGGTTGAAGGGAAATGGTAAGTAGAAGTACCTATCACATCTGGCGTGCAACAAGGCTCAGTACTTGGAGCACTTCTCTTCTTGCTTTATATTACATATATTATTATTATGAACTCCCTGCAAATAGTCAATCTCAGGTCAGGTTGTTTCACTCACTTTAAGAAATCAGAATGACAGCAACATTCTGCAAAAGGCTCTTGAAACTTTACAAGAAGGGGAATGAACCTGGAACATGGAATTTAATCCAAGTAGATGTCGGTTCTGTACATCAGGCAAGCCAGACGGCCTATCCACTCCCAGTATATCCTACACGGCAAGATATTGGAGTCCGTTGACTAAGCTCGGTACCTTGGGTTAAGTATTTCAAAAGACCTGACCTGAAGCACACATGTAAATGAAATTACTGGTAAGGCTAATCGGTTTTAGGCTTTGTCAAAAGAAATATAAGAACCAAAAACAGTCTGTTAAAGAAGTAGCCTACAAAACCGAATGGGGCCCAAAGTTGAGTATGCTTCCGCCGTGTGGAGCCCGCACACCAACCAAAACATACAAACGATCGAAATGGTTCAAAGGAGGACTGCACAGTGGGTCTCAAACAAATACTCCTCGTACGTTCTACAGTCATTATCTCCCTTCCGCTGATTCAAGAAGGGCAGTTATCAGATTCTGGCGAAATGTACCCAAATATGCTTTCTAAATCATTTCGGGGACGTTCCTGTCAAGTTTTTGTTTTCGTTAGTTTTATTTTCAAGAGCTTTTTTTCTGATTTTCGTTAAAAAAAAAAAGAAAGGAAATTTATCTGTTTTAAGAAACTTTTGGCAACATTGTTTATCTCTGCACTGGTTCTGTGGCAGCTGGAGGATTCCTGTTTTCTGAATGACATTGGAGCAGTTTTCCAGTTTGAGAAACCGTTTAAGATGTATGCTTTGTTAAGATTTGCACTGTGCAACTTTTATCCAACCATACACATATATCAAAAACGCAAAGTCGTTCGTTTCGTCATAATGTAACCATGATCTTTCCTTAAACCATGATGCCCGAAAGTTTCTTATCACTGGATTTTTCACACCAAAACTACGCTGGGGAAACTTAAAAGTCTCGGGCAGTTTGGAACAATGGGTATATCCATAACAAAACATACACAACGAGTTTCAGAATTAAGAATGGACGGAATAGAAATGTTCATTTTTTATATACATAAAAGGCCGTCGACATGTTTTGATATACATTAATTATAATACAAATATACAAATACAAATAATTTCCTTTCGGCATTAAACATAACAGAATGTTTCTAGCTTACATCAGCAATATGAACAATGAAAACATGAAATGATAGCATGCAATACATTTTTAACATAGGAGCAGGGTTTAGCATTGATCAAAAATACATAACAAAAACTACTAACTAAATTTACTTTGACTTGAGCATGGTACAGCTCATCGCCATACAACACATTTACAATCTGCACGAAATAATACATACAAGAGAGTGTCTTATAAACATACAGGTTTGACAAATTATAAGTTTAAGCCCTGAAGCTTTATCACTATATAAACCCTATTACAGAAAAACAAAGATTTTAAAGAACAATCAACCAAAAAATAAACGATTAGGCCATGGAATTAAAGAGATGCATTTAATCCGCAGAAAGGCACAAGCAAACAAACAAAACCTTCATTTCATTTTTTAGGCTTTGTTTGCATCAAAATATAGAAGAACAGCCTTTTCCATTTTCAATGAATAAAAATTCAGCGTGTAAAAAAAATCTTTAATTCCTCATTCCCTTATTTTAATACTTTAACCCAAACAGGTGTCAGTTTATTGATTGCATTGTTTGGTACGATGTGCGACCGGAATTGCTTTCACGCCTCAGGCATGCGTACTGATGACACAGGCCATGCAATAAAGCACGCGTTAATTATTTTTCCCATAGAGCTCCATAGTAATTCCGCCCTTTTTGGTGGTTAAGGGTTCATTTCAGGGTATGGCTGGGATTCTAAATTTTGTTTCACTTCAAAGACCAGGCTTAGCACAGCAAAATAAACAAGGAAAAATACCACCACCAGCACTTTCTGGGACTTTTTGAAGGCTGAATGTAGCAACCCCTCAATTGGCAGGTATCAAAAATTGAAACTTGGCAATTTCACCACTTCTTCTTTTGGTTCCAGCAAACACACACAGAAACATGTATTTCTTTGAAACAATCAGAAAATTACACACAAACATTTTTTCTTCAAATTAGAATGATTAGTTTTAATTCATCTTTATTATTAACCAATCACAGGCCGCCTTACACAAAATAACCACCCCGGACTTCCCTTCACTTGTTTGGACTAATCAGCAGTCCTGTCACAATTGGTTCCCTGTGCCCTTAACGATCATTGCATCAATAAGTTTCGGTTCCCTTGATCGCGCCGTAAAACGAAAGCAGAGCAAAAAATAAAATAAAAGACGGTCCCCAAAAATGGTACGGCCCGATAACATGCTCGGTCCAAAAAAAAAAAAAAAAAAAAAAAATGGGTTCGGCCATGGCCGGACCGTCGACGACGGCCTTGATCCCATGTAGCTCAGGCTAACTGACTGCATTATGAAATAATAAATTATTAAAGTGTGAAAAATACATTTAGCCTTTTATTGTAACACAACGCTAACAAAGAAGCTAAAATAAACTTGTAAAATCCACTATATGATTGCTGCTTTATCAACAGAATCAGAATCAGAATACTTTACTGGTGATACAATAATACACATTTATTCACCAGGGCGAACGATTGCGAAGACTAATCTCTAGATCTTACAAGTGATGTGAATCTTTCGACAGCGTCCTCAGAACTTTCAGCAGAGGATATTATGGATGTAGGGAGTGCATGCCAATTCCTAATGGATTCTGAGAAGAAACTGACTTGTAAATGTCAGTTCTAGCGTATGGCACTTTGAAGTGCCATTTGACGCTGATTCCTACTGCGCCTATTTGGGGGTTGAAGGCCATCACAAGGTTTACTAGCTCTACCTTTCAGACCTTTGAATAGCAATATGAGTTTACCACCTTTGCGTCTCTTGTGAAGAGACTTCTACCCTAATTGTTCAAGAATGCTAGTCACACTTCCAGTTTCAAGCCTAGCTGCACGATTCTGGACCTTTTCCATTTCTTCCTGGACAACTATTCTATGTGGGTCCCAAACAGGGCTAGCATACTCCAGAATTGGTCCACTAACACCTTGTATGCCATTTCCTTAAGATCTTGGGGGCATGACGATAGGTTTTGTCTTAAGAATCCAAGTGTTCTGTTTGCTTTTGTGCAAATATTGCTTACATAAGTATTCCATTTTAAATCCTTAGAAATTGTCATACCAAGGTATTTAATTAATACTATCCACATTTTCGAGGGCTGTTCCCTCTAAGGCGTAATTAAACTGCATTGATTTTTTTTATCAGCTTCCTTGTAAGCTGCATCATGTTACATTTCACTGGCTGAAATCTCATACCCCATTTGCTGGCCCATTTACCCAGTTGATCAATATCCTTTTGGAGTTTAAATGTGTCTATGCTATCAATCTGGCGATAGCAGACACAATCACTAGCAAACAGACGAATCTCTACCATGATATCATTTATATACAAGGAAAACAACAGGGGACCGAGAACAGTGCCCTGCAGCACACCAGACAAAACAGGTGCCCATTGAGATTTTGCACCGTTCACTACAACCCTTTGATGCCTATTACACAGGCTACGCCCTGAGATTCTCTTCAATCAATTAGGTAGATACGCAGACTAATTTCAGTCTTCGCTCGGTGCAGAGGTCGAAATATATGAGAAAATGTACCTTCAGAGATGTACGCCCAACGAAGACATAAATCATCCTGCTAATCCGCACAGTCTGATCAGAGTTTTCATTGTCTTTATGAACAAACTTTGCTTCCCTCGCTATTCAAACTATGCAAGTGAATATTCTGATCAGACTTTGCCGTTGTCCGTTTTATGGCTTATATTTCCTTAAGATCGTGTATGTGAACAGCAAAAATACTGGCCAGACTTTGCCTATGTACATGCTAGTTGAAAGTTTTACTATACCGGTTCGTGCTTACATTGTCTGCGATCAACAAATACCACGAAGACAGGCTAGATTGTGCCTCTGCTGGTCTAATATGTTATATATGCCTATTTTTGGCCGATATCCTCTTTTTTCTATTTTTATTTTTTCTCACTCAATATGCTAGCACATGGCTATATTTCAATTTGTGCTTTCATTTATAAGGTTTGTAAGATGCCACCGATGAGAATGATTTTTTTTTCGGTTTGTCATTATTTAATAAAATTTCAGGAAAAAAATGTAGTAACACGTCTCTCTCTCTCTCTCTCTCTCTCTCTGTGTCTCTGTGTGTGTGTGTGTGTGTGTGTGTGTGTGTGTGTGTGTGTGTGTGTGTGTGTGTGTGTGTGTGTTTTCCTTAATATATACATATATATATATATATTTCCGCCACTCGGACCGAATACGTTAACAAGCCAATGTAATGTTTACCCACCACCAACAAATCAAGAACCCCGTCTAACATTTTTTTTGTGAAATTCTGCAAAACTATTTGAGCAGGCATTAAACACAACACTTCTGCGCCTTTATTGCAAAGACTAAGATGGATATAAAATTACATGATACGTAGGCATGTTAACGTGATGCATAAACATTAACTAAGATTTTAATGAAATACCTGTTCAATGAAGAGTCAGGATTCGATTATAAAGTATAAGTGAAGATACCCAGGAAATGCCAAAATCACGAAACACAGCCTTCCCGAGGAACGAAAAGACGGAGAGAAGAAGAACAAACAATGACCAAACAAACGTCGTATGAAATCACAAACGCACCGACATCAACATAGTTTCATTAGAAGTATAAAGAATGCAAATTTAGCAGTAACGTTGGAACTTTCTCAGTACAAGTACATAAAATATGCTGATAGTTTACAACCCGCACATCTGTCATTACGTGAACTTGTCTGATTCATTAAGTACCGTATCTATCGTATTTACATTGAGTTGAGATAAATAGGCCTGGCCAAACAGTGTAGACCCAGATCTGATGCCACATAACATGATGTCTGGTCAGACTTTCACTATTTACCAATCAACCAGGAGTTTTTTTGTTTTTTGTTTTTTTTTTTGTTGTTGTTTTTTTTTACTAACAGGGAGTCCAATAGATTTATCCAGAATTAAGGACAAGTATATGTTAAGGAATTTAAACCATTAGAATATTTTGGGTAAATACGGTAAACCCCGTCCGAAAACTGGGAATAATATGTATTTAGAATTGATTTATGTCTAACACAACATTGATACTCTTAGATCTATTATTCAACAACTACAACTGACAAGAAATATTATAGGCCGCTTTATCCTATATATATTTTTATGGGCCGAATTTGTATGGGCCGAGTTGTCCAGTTACCAAAGGAACATCTTTTTTTTTTTTTTTTTTTTTTTTTTTTTGAAAACCTGCTTTAATTCTCATCCTTGCGAACAACCTAACCCTATCATATATTTTCACGTCTCACTATCATTCTTTTAACTCTCACTATAACCTGATAACTTCTCATACAAGCACTCCCAGGGTAATTCGGGGTCGGGTATGAAAGCCACGGCCGAGCTGCCGAGCCGAGCCGAAAAAGCCGAGCCTGCTATAATGTTTTCTTTTATTTGTTCAAACCAGTTTAAGATACTTATTTCTTTTAATCTTATATTACCATATGTGTAAAATGCTGTATTCACAATTAAAATTTGTGCAATCATTTGCTTATTTATGACTTTATATCCAATTTTCCATTCAACAAGGATATGAAAGCCACGGCCGCGAAAGGGATATGTTTTGCCCAGTTTGTGAACAAATTGTGATG
This sequence comes from Anodontia alba, assembly GCA_964016985.1. Lineage (NCBI taxonomy): Eukaryota > Metazoa > Mollusca > Bivalvia > Lucinida > Lucinidae > Anodontia > Anodontia alba. Next base: position 84,360,062 of record OZ024824.1, read on the forward strand.
TTTTATAATCTGAGCATTTGACAGACATTGCAGAAAGATATTTTTAAATTATTTTGAATCATTTTAACATGCAGAAACTGTTTATATTCTCACTGTTCTTCTTTTTCATCCAAATAACGAGGATCGGCAGATTCTAAAAATAGAATAGATATAAACTAAGCGAAAATAACCGAAACGGCTGAAAGGGTCTAAAGGCTCAGGTGAGCTAACAAAACAGTCATTTAAGACTCCAAATATATAACTAATTTGATAGCTTTTCCCATTAATGCTGGTCATCATTCTGGTATTAGATGTAATTGTTACGTTTAGGCCCTTTCAATGCTTTGCTTTCCGTTTCCGTTATTTTCATTTAGATATCTCTGTTCTATATTTAGATCCTGCCGATCCTCGTTATTTGGAAGAAAAAGAAGAATAATGGGAAATAGAAACAGTTTCTGCATATAATAATGATACAAAATGATTTTAAATACCTTTTTGCAACCTCTGCCAAATGATCTGATCATAAAATATCGCCATTAATTCACAGTGGCCAAAATATATCCCTTTCGCGGCCGTGGCTTTCATACCACTTTTGAATGGAAAATTGGATATAAAGTCATAAATAAGCAAACGATTGTACAAATTTTAATTGTGAAGACAGCATTTTACATATCTGGTAATATAGGAGTAAAAGAAATAAGTATCTTGAACTCGTCTGAACAAATACAAGAAAACACTATAACAGGCTCGGCTTTTTCGGCTCGGCTCGGCAGCTCGGCCGTGGCTTTCATACCCGACCGTAATTCGGCGCCATGCGGAACCTAGGCTGAACCGATTTTATGACCGGTTAAATTGACAGAATTTAATCAAGAAAGGTGGGATAGAAAACTCTGAAAAATGATGGACCCGGCCAGCTTACAGCCAATTTCGGCTGAAGAGAGAGCAAGAAGATCAGTATTTGGTGTGTAATTTGCGCTGTAAAAAACGACGAGACGACATCCATTGATAATATGTGCTGTGTAATGTTATGTGTACGATTAGCTGTAACGTTATGTTTACGATTGAGTGCAAGGTTTCGTACTAGCCTCTATTTCGGACAAAACTCATTCTTTCTCCTGGTAGGCTTGTTCCTATGGATGGCAGAAAGTTGTTTATGTTTATCAGACAGTAAATTTGCCGATGTTTTTTGTTTCAGAAAAATAAAGCATTTTCTTTTTTCAAAAATTTATTTTCAGAAGGGATTCTCATAGAGATATTTTTTGAATGTCATAACCACTAATATTAACACATATTTTGACTATATACTAGCTGAAACTAGGCATTAAAATGGTCATAATAAAGCAAAATTACTATTGCGCCTGTGCCTGCTGATATTGGAAAAATATCATTGGTATTTTTTTTTTGTCTTAGTAAAAGCAGTCAAATTGCTTCTTAAAGCTGTATTTTTAAATGCTAGGTACAATTTACGAGTGACAATTAACCAAAAAGATTTTATTATCCAAGTAAAGATTGGCTTGAATCTATTGGTATCAATGGAACTGGAAATGTTTTTGCCATCCACAATTTTGGTCACTTGGCATAAAATTGTAAGTCCGGATGAAAACAATAGTGCTCCTGATAATTATTTTTCTAATCAGTATCGTACTGGTCAAATTTAAGGCCAGTCAGTAACGGCAAACACCGGGATTCTAGAATCAGTATCCATGCTGTTGACATTGTTATTTATATTTCTTGGCCTAGGGGCTTGTGTGGAGGCTGTGCTCTGTGGTTTACATAATTTGCTTTAAAGTATGTGTAACAGGTGAAAAAATTCTAATCACCTATGCCGCAGCCGGGTATCGAACCCGGGCCGTCCGCGTGACAGGCCAACACTCTACCACGTCGCTATAAAAGCCGGCTTGTACCGCAAGGCAGTACAAGTGTATCATATACCTATCACTACTACATATTCCCCCTCCATTTTAAGATTCGTCCACGAATCTCAATTTGAGCAACCACTCAATACTAGGCCACCAAGCCCATCAAATGGGGTTATTTACGCTGGGCGCCAGATGTAACAGGTGAAAAAATTCTAATCACCTATGCCGCAGCCGGGTATCGAACCCGGGCCGTCCGAGTGACAGGCCAACACTCTACCACGTCGCTATAAAAGCCGGCTTGTACCGCAAGGCAGTACAAGTGTATCATATACCTATCACTACTACATATGTCTTTTAATACTTTGATTTTTGTTTGTGACTCCTCTTGTATATCTCCATTAATTTTTTAGCAGTACAATATGGCTGATCATTTTTCTGTTTTATCTCTTTCATAACTACACAATAAAAGTTCTGAAATGGGTGCTATCTGCCACATCCCCCTTTTCAGGGAACCCCATTTTAATAACAGAACTAAACACTTTACCTTGTATCTGGGTGATCTTCTTTGGATTTTGTCTGTGTTCACCTGCTCTAGCAATGATTGTCAAAGGTACTTAGCTTTCCGGTACTCAAGTCTTATCAGTGACTTCTAAACCCGCTTATTGCGGGCTACTTTCACTTCGAAAGCTGTTTACACAGATCGGTCACGATCGCAGATACGATTCTGTATGCATTCATTGCATGCATCAATGACTTTATCAGTTATGTTGCACACTAAAACAATACCCTGGATCAAATGACGATTATTGGATAAAATACCCCATAATTTTATTTGATGCAGTTAAGCTCTCTTTCCTCATTTTCTCGTTTTCTGGAGGCCAGGTTTTTGCAATCTTGGAAAACCCCAATGCCGAGTGGTTCCCTGCTATTCTTTGTCGTTAACACATATCTAGACAATGACACAGAGAACCAGTCACTCTTATGCACAGAAATAATGCGCAGACGTTTAGTGTGGGAAAAGTCACACTGTATATCAGGGTTAAACTTTCGCTGTGGACAAAGTGAGAATATGCATACAAAAATTATCGTGTTGCATACAACAGACTGTGTTTACGTTGTGATGTGCTACAGATTGGTTTTAATTGTTTTCTTTATTAAAAATATTTGGGTATTTAGGGAAAATATGCTGCTTATCTAAGGCACTGAACCGCTGTTGATTCAGGCCAGTTTATCTAAAAACACTGAGGCATGATGTTGCACTCTTACGGGTTACCGCAAAAAGCAGCACTGTATCGGTGAAAATGCACCCATGACTGGCTATTTTTCAAATTGATCTGTATTTGGTGCAAAAAGATCCATAATTTAAAAGGTTTGTATAAAAACTGCATATAGGTCAGACCCATTTTTGGCCAAAATTAATTTTATGGTAAATATTTGAAAATAAAGCAGAAAAACAGAAAAAGACAAATGGTTCCTGATAAAATATTGTAAATCAGATGTCAATATTTTCATTTAGAATAAAACACCAAACAGAAGCACAATATTTCGAAAGAACAATAGGTATGCTGTATTCATTCTTTAAATGATGCTATCCTGATCTTTGAAGAGACTTTTCATATACATGCCATAAGCCATGATCTAAAATTTATGAGATAAGCAAAATTTTTAGGGTGATTTGACAAAATTCTGTGAGATTTTCTTAGATATCACTATGGAGCCCCACCAATATAGTCTAAGGTCCTTTTTTTCATGTAAGAAGCTTGTGAAATCCTTACTGGACACATTTTGGGGAGCCGGGAATGCAGTTTATGTGGACAATGAAGACTGATCAGACTGCATAGATGTGCAGGCTGATTTGAGTCTTCATTGGGAGCACATGTGAGAACATACATTTTCTCGTGTTTTGACTCTCTTGCTGTGTTTGTTGCTTTCAAGGGATTAATTTTGCATTTACATTGATGCATTAGGCCTAAAAAAATGTTTGTCTAGGGTAACCTGACCCTACCTAGATGTTTTATTTTTTTTTACAATATCTCTGGACAAAAATAATCCAGTTTTAATGGTAATATTTGCCATTTTTCAATATAAAAAAAATATTAAGAAAAAAATAATAATAATGCACCTGACCTGCCTATCATTGTTTGAGACGTTACCCTGAACAAACATTTTTTGTTTTTGTTTCTAAAGACCTTATTACTAAATCTATTTGCAGTGGGCAATATTCCATATGAAGCTACTGAAGAGGCATTGAAAGAGATCTTTGAACAGGCAGGACATGTTGTAAGCTTCAGGTAACAGACCAAACCTCTAAACAGTAATCCTTATGAGTTACCGTATTCAAACTAATTACCACACTTTGCACTTAGTTTTTCAAAAATACTGGGAAAACCTGTGGTAAAATATGTCATAGAACATGGCCTCATAGCAACAGATAAGGCGCTTTTTTCATCAGAAAAATGCTGATATCGTTCTTATTTCTCCATGAAAACATATGTTGTGGGTACCCATTAGAAGCGCCTCACTGAGGCGCTTCTAATGAGTACCCACAACATATGTTTTCGTGGAGAAATAAGAAAAAATATTATGTGGATACTCCCTCTTATCTGTAGCTATGAATTAGCCTGTCAATGACACAAAGAGAAAGTCTAAGAGAGCAAGCAAACAAAGACAGACTGTACACAAGCGAAAATCGCTTAGAGGACTAAGCCTGCCCAGTAAACTTGTGGTTAGGTAAACTGACCGCGCTCGACATGACCCCATTGGGTTGACTGGGCCGTAAAACCCCAACACAAACAAACACAAGCCACAAACCAAAGAAAACCACAGCAACCATCTCCCTCTTCCCCAAGAAGGTGATCTCAAGCTCAGTGCTAGACACGATCCTTTAAACACAACAATATAACAAGGAATAAGACAAAACACATAAAAGGCTGCAAAGAGAGTAGCCAAAAGGCCACATGAAGAGCAAACAACACCAGAACCACCGCCTTAAACCTCATGAACACCCTGTTGACTAACATTTTGTGTGAATCGTCTGCCTACATACATGTAGGTCTAGCTAGATAAGAGTGGGTATTGGGTTAATATTTTTTTAATTTCTCTACGAAAACATATGTTGTGGGTACTCATTAGAAGTGCCTCTCTGAGGCACTTCTAATGAGTACCCACAACATACATTTTCATGGAGAAATAAGAAAAATATCAATACTTTTGGATTGAAAAAGTGCCTTAACTAGAGCTATGTGCCTAGCATACAATGCACATGTAATGTCAAGCCTGATTTTGTCAAAAAGAACAACAAAAAAAATTAATGTTGCCTGCTGCTATTGTGAATGGTGCTTTAAGAGTTTATTGATTTACAGGCTGGTGTATGACAGAGAGACAGGAAAACCTAAAGGATATGGATTTTGTGAGTACCAGGACACAGAGACGGCCCAGAGTGCACTACGTAACCTTAACAACCATGATTTCAATGGGCGACCTCTGCGTGTAGGTGTCGCTGCAGGGGAGGGCAACAAAGATGAGATGCAGGGGATGCAGCAAGCTCTTGGTGGACCAGTTCTGGAAGTAAGCATATATAAAACATAGCTCCAGGCATTAAGAAAACATGCCTATTCAAACATATTGAAAAATTAATTCACCACTAAAAACTGAAAGTTTTCAGATAAAATTTTTCAGATATTTTTTCATATTTCTGCTCAAAACATAGATTGTGGGTACTCATTAGAACTGCCTCATCTAGGCAGTTCCTACGAGTACCCACAATCTAAGTTTTTGAGCAGAAATAAGAAAAATAATGTATACCCTGTAAACCCCATTTTTACTTAACAGAAGTGGGGTTTAAGGCGGTCAAAATTTTATAGGTATGTTTTTGTGATGGAAGCAACTTTTTTCAAGCAAAAAGTCATAGGTCTAGATAAGAGTGGGTATCAGGTTAATAGTTTTCTTATTTCTCCACGAAAACATGTTGTGGGTACTCATTAGAAGCGCCTTGGTGAGGCTCTTCTAATGAATACCCACAACATATGTTTTCGTGGAGAAATAAGAAAAATATCAATACTTTTGGATTGAAAAAAGTGCCTTAACTGGAGCTATGAAAATGTGTTGATATTTTTATTTCTCCACAAAATCATGTTGTGGGTACTCATTAGAAGTGCCTTGGCAAAGTAAAACCCAGAGTTTTTCATGGAGAAATAAAAAAAATATTATCAGGATATCCCTTCTTAGCTGGATGTTGTTGGGATCCAAAGCAAAAGTCGTGATAGCTACATAGCCATGTTGTTTCCAAACAAAAATGTATAAATTATGCGGAAAACTGACCACAAATGGTCATTTACTAAATAATCTATATGAATACAGTTTTGTTTGGATACAACTTTTTCTGGATCCGTGATTAAACGGTGTTATACATGTACATGTATTTGAAACCATGCTATAATGAAGCTTGTTTATGTATAGATTATTTTTTTTCTGCCAACAAACTCTTCAAAGGCTGTCAGACAAATGGTTAAAATATACTTGACATCCTTAGAATATAATCTAAATCAAACAAGTTTTTGTATGACATGTTAGGCGGTCTAACGGAAGTTGTGTAGACTGGTTTTAGATTATGGGCTTATTACTAGGGAGATTCAGATAATCTTGTGCAAATACAGTCGAACTTCGATGGCTCGAACCCCTTTGGAACCATGAAAATTTGTTCGAGACAGCGATTGTTCGAGTCACGGAAGGTTATTATTAGTGCCACACCAGGAGGCATAATGGAGATAATTTTGGGATATCTTTTTGGTGTTCTATATTTTAAATGTATGTTGTGTGTACTCATTAGAATTGCCTCATAGAGGCAGTACTCATTAGAATTGCCTCTATGAGGCAATTCTAATGAGTGCACACAGCATACATTTACAAGATAAAAGAAGAAAATCTCCCTAAATTATCCGTATATCGTATTTGGAGGAAATCCCTGCGGACTCAAGATCGTGTTCTATTCATCCATCGGGTTGAGCCATTGAAGTTCTACTGTATGTGGCTCTTCAGGGCCTTTGCTAGCTGTTGATGTAACCTTTGGCTTGAAGCCCACTGGAGGTGTAATTCACCCCATGACGTACAGCTCATCATGCGGGTCTCGGTGGCTCAGTCAGATGCTTGTTTGACTGGTGTTCAGGAGGTCGTGATTCGATCCTTGCCGGGTCCAGCAACATTCTTTCATGGAGATTGATCATGAAGTATTTTGTAGGGTCATTCTATTCCTTCCACTGATTCAAGAAGGGGAGTTGTCAGTTTCTGGTGAAAGAATGTGGACAAGTACTGGTTAACTGCTTAGAGGACTAAGCCTGCCCAGGAAAATGTGTGGTGAGGTAAAGTGACCATGTTCGGCATGACCCTAATGGGTTGACTGGCCGTGAAACCTCAGCACAAACAAAACAGCTCTTCATTTGTAGCTCCAGTCAAGAGAAGTGTCAAAAAAAATATTTACTTATTTCTACATAGCTCTAGTTAAGGTGCTTTTTTTCAATCCAAAAGTGTTGATATTTTAAAGGAAACTATCAATATTTTTTTTTGAAAAAAAAAAATAGTACCTGATCTGGAGCCCTGTCATTGCACAGACCCTTTTATTATCTTCCTTCCAGCATCTCTTCATCTTATAACTAAAATTCTGTTGGTCATCCCTTCATCCATTATACTACAGTATCCAGTGATTCTATATAAATCTGGGTTGGAATGGTCCTGATCATCAGACAACATAGATCATAGGGCCAGATAAGAAGGGGTGTGCACCTTGTATTTTTCTTATTTCTCCTTGAAAACATATGCTGTGAGTACCTTTTAGAAGTGCCTCCTAATGAGTACCACAACATATGTTCTTGTGGAGAAATAAGAAAAAATGTCAATATTTTTTAACAAAAAAAAGAGCCTTGTCTTGAGCTATGATAGAAGCACATGCTTATCTGCACCTTTGCTGTCCAAATACAAGTTTGATTTAAAAAAAAAAAACAAAAAAAAAAACACACACAAAAAAAAAAAAACAACAACAAAAGTATGACACCTTTTCATTGCTATTTTCAGAAAATTCTCAGCTGAAGGTAGACTAAGACTAAGACACACTAGCATAAGATAAGGCATTTTTTTTTCAGCCAAAATTAGTGATATTTTTCTTCTTTTTTTTTTCTTCTTGAACATGTATGTTGTAGGTACATATTTGAAGTGTACAAAGAAATGAGAAAAATGCTTATCTGGATAGCTCTCTTATATAGAGCTACATGTACACCTTGTTGAGGTAATTTTTGTTGGTACCCTTTTTCCAAATCCTCCTTTTGTCTGGACTTACCCATAGGCTGTGGAGTACTGATTCATAGCTGCAGATAAGGATTTATCCACTAAAACATATATTGTTGTACTCATTAGAAGCCCCTCGATGAGGCATTTCTGAGTATCCACAACACATGTTTTTATAGAGACACAAGAAAAATATTTATGGATACAATCTCTTATATGTAGCTATACTAGTTATGCATACTTTGAATGATTTTTGGACAGGTTTTTTCTTTAAAATAGCGATGTCAAGACGGGCGTTGGGTGGCGGGCGTCGGGCATAGTCCCAGGTTAACCTTTTTTTTCAAAATTATATCTTACCTTTATTCTTCAGTGGATTGCCTTCATATTTGATAGGGATGAAGAGGAGGACCAGTAGGTGTTTCACATGCAACAGAGACAACTCTCACTTTCTTTGTTATTTAAAAAAAAAAACATCCATAATGCCGTTGGGCTTTTTTCTTGTTTTCTTAGAATTTGGTTTTAATGAGTCCAAAGGACCTGCATGTATAAAGTTTGTGCATCCCAAGAGGAAAGTTATGAGTCTATGAAGCAGGACTAGCAGGTAAACAAATCACTGATACTTACTTACTGTAATAATTTCAGAGTCCATACGGTGAGGCTGTAGAACCTGAGAAGGCTCCAGAAGCAATATCTAAAGCAGTTGCCAGCTTACCACCAGAACAGATGTTTGAACTTATGAAACAAATGAAGGTATGCTATGATTTCTTCAAACTATAGATGGAGACTACCTAGCTCAAATACATTAACCCTAGTCCTGTTGAACCTGGATTTGTCCTGCTTTTGCAAACAGTGTAGATCCAGATCAGTTTGCTTCTGAAGAAGCCAGCTGATCTGGATCTGCACTGTTTGTCATTCAGTATGTGAATTTGTATCAGTAACCCTGGCTCAAGCAATCTGATTGGCTGACAGCTAGAAGTGGGTGTGGCATCTCATGCTGAATAAATTGAGATGCCACAGAGTTCTCCGAATTCATGCTGGGGGGGGGGGGGAAGGGGGGGGGGGGGAGGCTGGATGAAGTTGGTAAATTTTCTGCCATTTTATGCAAGGGAGACAATTATTGTGATTTCTGTATGCTTTCCTGCCCTCAGTCCCGTCTGAAAAGGGCTTTACTCTGAAAGAGATGAATTCGAAAATGACAAATTGAATAACTATAAGCCACGTAGAATTTTTTACGATTTTTAGCTCGTCTGAACAATATTCACGGAGAGCTATTGTACTACCCCCGGCGTCAGCGGCGTCGGCATCCACAGATGTTAAAGTTTTTAAGACCTCATTATTTCCTAACCTTATCACCGATTTGATTCATCTTTGGTATGGTGATACATATTGGTCCAAAATTTTGCGGAGTACCATCCCCACCACTCTAGGTCATGTCATGGTCAAGGTCACAGATTTAGAATTTTCATGTTAAAATTTTATGTCAAAGATTTTAGGATCTCATTACTTCTACACTAAATGATGGATTTTGTTCCTATTTGGTATTATGATAGACACTGGTCAAAAGTTTTTATCAGCACCATCAGCATACATAACCGTGACCTTGATGTCGAGGTCACAGACTTAGAATTTAAATGTTAAAGTTTTCGTTAAAGTTTTTAAGACCTCATTATTTCCTAACCTTATCACCGATTTGATTCATCTTTGGTATGATGATACATATTGGTCCAAAATTTTGCGCAGTTCCATCCCCACCACCTAAGGTTAAGGTCAAGGTCACAGACTTAGAATTTTCATGTTAAAATTTTATGTCAAAGTTTTTAGGATCTCATTACTACTAAACTAAATGATGGATTTAGTTCCTATGCTGTATCGTGATAGATACTGGTCAAAAGTTTTCAGCAGCACCATCAACACTCATGACTGTGACCTTGAGGTGGAGGTCACAGACTTAGAATTTAAATGTTAAAAGTTTTCGTTAAAGTTTTTAAGACCTCATTAAATCCTAACCTTATCACAGATTTGATTCATCTTTGGTATGATGATACTTATTGGTCCAAAATTTTGCGCAGTATCATCCCCGCATCCCTAGGTCATGTCAAGGTCACAGACTTAGAATTTTGACTTAAAAATATTACGTCAAAGTTTTTTAGTATCTCATTACTTCTAAACTACACGATGGATTTAGTTCCTATTTGGTATCAAGACAGATACTGGTCAAAAGTTTTTATCAGTACCATCAGCACTCGTGACCATGACCTCGGGGTCGAGGTCACTGCCTTTGAATTTTAAAAATGTTAAAGTTTTCGTTTAAGTTTTCAAGACCTCATTATTTCCTAACCTTATCACTGATTTGGTTTGATGAAAATTTTGTGCAGTGCAGTCCCCCCTCACACCCTCACAAAGACACACACATCAAGGTCATGTCAAAATCAAGGTCGCGGACTTAGAATTTTCCGGAAACAAAATGTGCTATATCAGGCGAGCTATCCTGTCTGGAGACAGATCTTGTTTATTTTCAAATTAACATAAAGAAAATGTCTTAACAAACAATGTCAAAAGGGAGTAGTTGCTTTTTTGCTTGGTGCTTAGCATTAAGCCTTGTCCTGCTGAACCCGGATGTACCCTGCCTTTGCAAACAGTGTAGATCCAGATCATGACTGATCTGGATCTACACTGTTTGCCATTCAGTATTTGAATTTATGTCAAAAATATGGATCAAGTAATCTGATTGGCTGAAAATTTGAAAAGGGTGTGGCATCTTAATTGATTCAGCATGACAAGGGTTAAGAAGAAGAGCAGGGACTGGTTGCATCAGTGTCAGTATAATGTGACTGGTGGTAGAATCAGGTCTGTGTGTCTGGGGTATGATACTGCAGCAAGGCCACTCATTAATAGGGTGTCAGTTCCAGCTGTCACATCCAGGCTTATCAAGACATGACTGAAAGATTTTTAACAGTGGCCTCAACCTCAGCTCAAATTAAGTCGTGTGTATTTAAATTTATACCCCTTAACCGTTTCAGCCTGACAGACCAAAATAGATACGTATGCAAACAGTGTAGATCCAGACAGCTCATTATGAGCCACCTCATCAGGATCTACACTGTTAGCCATTTTGTTTTTTATTTTAGATTAAAACCCTTAGAACCTAAGGGATGAAAGGGAAATTTGAATAGAATATTGTAAATTATTTGGTTACTTATACCCCATTTGAAGCCATCCTTGGTGGCTCTGTCGGATGCGCGTCCGACTGGTGATTAGGAGGTTGGGGGTTCGATCCCCTGGTCTGGCAACATTCTTTTGTAGAGCTTGATCTTGAAATATTTTCTGTGGTCATTCTCTCTCTCCAATTGATTCAAGAAGGGCAGTTTCAATTTCTGACAAAAGGATGTGCACAAGTACTGGTTACCACTTAGAGAATTAAGTCTACCCAGGAAAAATATGTGGTTAGTTAAACTGACCAGCTGGACACGAACCTAATGGGTTGCCTAGGCCATGAAACCTCAATCAGTCAGAAAAAAAAAATACCCCAATGGCCCAGTTGAAAATATGAATACACTACAACCTCTTTATAATATGATTCGTTATAACACGGTTTTGGATATAGCATGGTTAAAAAATGGATCCCAATAATGTATAGATTATATTGAAAAATGACCATAAATGGTCATTTTTCAATATAATCTATACATTTTTTGTTTGGATATAACACGGTTGTTTAACTAACACGGTGCCTGCCTCGGTGGCTCAGTTGGATGCGCCGTCCGACTGGAGACCAGGAGGTCGCGGGTTCAACCCCGGCCGAGGTCGGCAACATTCTTTCATGGAGATCGATCATGAAATATTTTCTATGGTCATTCTCTCCCTTCCGCTGATTCAAGAAGGGCAGTTGTCAGTTTCTGGTGAAAGAATGTGCACAATACTGGTTAACCGTTTAGAGGACAAAGCCTGCCCAGTAAACGTGTGGTTAGGTAAACTGACCGCGCTCGACATGACCCCATTGGGTTGACTGGGCCGTAAAACCTCAACACAAACAAACATTAACTAACACGGTTTATGCTATGGATCCCAACAATAGTGTTATAAAGAGGTTGTGGTGTATTTGCTTAAAAGGATAGGGTCTGTTATCAAATCATATAAGCAGTTTATCTCTTCCTCAAACAAGAGTTTGTATATTTCAGCTGTGTATTCAGAACAATCCAACTGAGGCTCGGAACATGCTGCTACAGAACCCACAGCTAGCATATGCTCTGTTACAGGCTCAGATTGTCATGAAAATAGTTGACCCTCAAGTTGCCATGGTAAGTTGCACTAAATAATTAGTTGAACCCATTGTAGACTGAATCAACTCACCCACATTATATATTGGAAGAGTCCAGTTTCAATTCAATCTGATTAAAATCCGATGTTTACTTTGTTATCTACAGTAACATCTGACAGGCATCGATGAGGGGTCATCTCTGATGATCTTTCCTCGAACCAATCAAATCCACGCTTTCAGAATTCTGAAAGCGACTGAGACCTGCGCACTGCTCTGTCATTGCTAATGACAACTGAAGAATGAACCAAGATGGTGACGCCCAGGAAATTGTATTTCTTAAAAGACATTTGCGCTATCTGTGGATTTTCTTTCATTCAAAAGCAAAAAATGAGCGACCGATCAGAGAAATTAATGAAACATTCAAATAAAATACTGTGTCTCACAGAGGATAAGTTGAAGTTGGTTGCGGATGTTCTGAAAGACGATTTTAGCGAGCTTGATTTGACGGTAGGTCAGCATTCTATTTGTGTGACCTATTTGTCCGATAACCGAATTGAGTATGTAACGAGCGTTTTGATTGGTTCACTTAAAAATAGCGATTTCAGACTTTCCAGGGTCATTGGAGATGACCTCAGGTCGATGACTGTCAACTCTTATAATAGATTAAGATTGGATTTCAATCAAATTGATTTCAATTTTCGGTACTCCAGCAATGAGATTTAGATAAAACAAATGTTTTCATGGAGGAACAATCCAAATGTCAATAATTTTTTGTTCATAAGTGCCTTATCTAGAGCTCTGTTTCAAAAAGGACATGCTGATTTGTCATTCTGACCATAAATAAATGAAAAAATATCATCACTGGGTTTATCCCATTCATGCCAGGTGGACTCTTCTACCTCAAATCTTTGGACAGGGCCATTACCAATAGAAGGGGTGTCCAGTTATTATTACCATGTTTTAAAGAAATTCCTATATTTATTGCAAACAGTGTTGACCCTGATCAGATGCCGCATTCTGTGGCATCTGATCTGGGTCTGCACTGTTTGCCAATGTCCCATTTTTGGGAGGCAATGCATAAATAGGTTAATGCTTTGCATGCTATGTTAACATTTCAGCAGGCAACATTTTGAAATATGTTTTCTCAGAAAATAGGCTTTGATATTTAGGAGACAATTTGCATGAAATGTATAAGCTTATTTTCTTAAGGAGACAATTTGTTTTCTAGGAAAAATATCACAAATTTGTTGTCTGCTGGCTTTGCGTAGAGAGCGGTATTGGTTAAACCTCTATTTCAGGCTATGTTACACAGAGATAGCACACAGATACCACCTGCAAGCTCCAGTGCAGCCCCAGCACCACAGAACTCACAGCCTCCAGTTGTTGCACAGGTACTATAATTGATGATTTTTTATTGGTTTTATTTTTGCTTAAGAGGAAAGGATACTCTTTCAGGGGAGACAATTTTTGTCAAAATGGTTTTTCTCCCTTCTGAAAGGTGGCTTTCTCTGAAAGAAAAGAATAGCCTCCCCTTGGGAGCAAATTCTTCCCTTGTAGAGTAAACCCCTTTTCAGAAGGGATTTTTTTGGTGTGCGGGAAAGTAAACGGGAAATCATAAAAGTTGTCTCCCTTGGACAAAATGGCAGAAATTCTACCAAGTGTATTAATATCCCATAAATATCCCATAAAAGTGAGATTTATGAATGGGTGATTTCAGAATACTTGTTATATCACCACATCATAAGAACTTCTCTAATAGGTGTCTAATACCTAAATACTTTGGCTAAAGGACCAATACTGTACCATACAGATTCCCACTTTAAACCATAAAGTATTAATCACACCTGTAACAAACAACATTTTGATTTTCTTTTTGTATTTTTCAGAGAAAATGAGGCTTGGTTTTGGTTTTGGATATAATATTAGAATATTCAGAACATGAGACAGTTCATTTTAGTGAAGTGCTTGTTTGTTGTATTGTCAAATGTCTGAGGGTGATTACTTTTGTCTTTCAAAACCTTAAGTATAAACCTAGATGTTATGTAACACTGTTTCTGGTTTCAGGCCTCCCAGCAGCAGGCTCCTATAATGCAGCAAGCTCCCATAATGCAACAGTCAGTTGCAGCTCCAGCTACATCTGTAGGCATGATGGGTAAGTAGTGTTAAACTGGTGATATATCTTTTATTTGGTGGATTATCTTATTTAAATATGTATTAGGGTACACAGGCTTGAGCAAACAGTACAGATCCAGGCCAGATGTTGCATTCTATTGCATCTGATCAGGGTCTACTTTGTCTGCACTTATCCGGCAGTTGCTAGACTCACAGATAGGTAATTAAATATTCTTGTTTAAATTTTAGGACAAGTATGATAGGGAGTTAAAGACATAACAATAAGATGTGTCAGTCATTAGTCTTATCACTGATGAGATTGGGCACAACAAATCCTAGTAGACTGTCAATAAATGATAGACAGGTAGGGGCCCCAGTAGGGGAATTTAGTACTGGCCTGTTTATGTGATCTGTAGGTAATATCCCCTCCAAAGTATTTATTACCCCTCAGAAGGCCTCTTTACCACCTCCTGTTGGGATCTCATAATCACCTTTTAAGGCATGCCTTTGATCTCTCTTGCATAGTGCCTAGGTAGGGGCAATAAAATCATTAGTGAGTGGTACTACTTTTGGTCTCATTTTAGCTATGTCTTTAAGGTGTCCCAATATTTAGAGTAAATACGCTTGTACTTTACATGACTTTGGATATATTTTCATTACTCTTTAACCCATTGTAGACTGAATAGACTCTCCCACACTATATATTAGAGATTCCAATTTCAATTTTAGGTATGTCCGGCTATGAGATTTGCATATTCCTAGAGAAAAATGGCTAAACTGTTTGCAAACAGCAGAGAACCCTGATCAGATGCCGCGTTCTGTGGGGTCTGATCTGGGTCTGCACTGTTCGCCAATTACCCTTTTACAGGTCTACTGACTACAATGGGTTAACACCAGTTGATTATTCAAATAGAGCTTGGTAGGATTACATATAGGGTAAAGATGATTTTGCCTGAAAACATGGGCTGTTTCATGAGAAACCCTTACTTGGGGCACATATGAACGGTGCATGTTCAGTCCATATTGCTGTCATATACAGTTTGACTTGTGCTGTCATATACAGTTTGACTTGAGCATCTGAAGTTCCTTTTTGTTCTGTCAGTCATAGGTCTAGATAAGAGTGGGTATCACGTAAATATATGTTTTCTTATTTCTCCACAAAAACATATCTTGTGGATACTCATCAGAAGTGCCTCAGGGAGGCGCTTCTAATAAGTACCCACAACATATGTTTTTGTGGAGAAATAAGAAAAATATCGATACATTTGGATTGAAAAAAGCATCTTTTCAAGAGCTATATGTGTCTGTAATGGGTATCTATGAGCATTTTTTACATATATTATATGTCTCCTAATTATTCAGAGACCTTAACTGATCAGTCTGACCATGTCTAAAGCCATGTCTTTGTTACTGTTTGTTAGATTTAAGTAAATACAGTTGACTTGTTATCTTGAAGTCCATGGGACTTCTGAAATACTTTGAGATATCCGTACCTCAACATATCAGATTTGCAGAATTGAGGAAAAGATAAATCTAACAACCACATTTCACAAACATATATGTAATTTAACCTGAAGTTAGAGATATCACAGGAGCTTGAAGTTCTGTCCGTAAATAATTCATAATTTCCAGAATCAAAAGTTACAGTAAGCCATTTCGTAAGCTTTTGAGGTTATACTGTATGTTTTTGTGCAGAAATAAGAAACATATTAGTACTTTTCAGATGAAAAAAAGTGCCTTATAAGCTCTCATTGCTCAGTGTGGCTCAGTTATGTGTTCTTAGTCTTAAACATTTTCAGGTGGACCTGGTCCACGTATGTCAATGGGAGGACCACAGACAATGGCTGGTGGTCCAATTTCGCAGCAGATGCCAGGAGGCCCAGTGTCACAACAGAATATGATGGGAGGACCACCTAGAGGACAGATGATGGGTATGGATATGGAGCCTTTGAGGCTTTTATACTAAATCTTTAGTAAAATGTAACCTTTGAGTGGCCGGCCTCGGTGGCTCAGTTGGATACACCGTCCAACTGGAGACCAGGAGGTCGCGGGTTCAACCCCCGCCGAGGTCGGCTACATTCTTTCGTGGAGATTGATCATGAAATATTTTCTACGGTCATTCTCTCCCTTCTGCTGATTCAAGAAGGGCAGTTGTCAGTTTCTGGCGAAAGAATGTGCACAATACTGGTTAACCGCTTAGAGGACTAAGCCTGTCCAGTAAACGTGTGGTTAGGTAAACTGACCGCGCTCGACATGACCCCACTGGGTTGACTGGGCCGTAAAACCTCAACACAAACAAAAACCTTTGAGTGTCTTCGGGGAGGGGGGTGGGGGGGGTTGGGGGAGGGGGGTTAAAGCTTAGAGAAAGAGGAGAGGTTTGGAGTGCAAGGGAAATTGATATAATTTCAGGGATAGCAACTCTGTCAAAAGAATTTGATCATTTTTCTCATCTAAAGTCACATAACAGCCAAACTTCAATAGCTCGAACACCTATGACTTGTTTACCATCGCTGATTCAAACTCATTTTTCAGTCTGATAGCCCAAGAAAACATTTTATATTTAGGGATATTTTTTTTCGTTTATCATGAAATTGTATATTGTGTGCGCTCATTAGAATCATCTCAGAGACAATTCTAATGAGTACACTCAGCATACTATTATTGTATAGAAGATCAAAAAGACTTTCCTAAATTATCACCATTTGCTTCATGATCAGGCACTGAGATTAACCATCAGTGGCTCGAATTACCCATGTCTTGAAGAAATTTCCATGGTCCCTAAGATGTTTGAGCCATTAAAGTTTGCCTGTATTTTCGTTCTTTCATCTTGGAGACTACATGTTGTTGAATCAAACAAATTCCTTACCATACTTGTCCAAAAACTTGAGTAAGTCCATTTCACTACTTGTTTATGTGCATAAAAATTGCTGGATTAGTGGCAAACAGTGTAGACACATTCTCAGGCATCTGATCTGCGTCTACACTCATAGCCCTTGTTAAGACACTTTTTTCAATCAAAAAGTATTGAAATTTTTCGTATTTCTGCATGAATACATATGTTATGGGTACTAATTAGAAGTGCCGCACTGAGGTGCTCCTAATGAGTACCCACATGTTTTCATGGAGAAATGGAGAAATAAGAAAAATATTATGTGGATACTCCCTCTGATCAAGAACTAGTTACACTGTTTGCTTAGGCCAGTCTGTCTTGATAATTAGCTTAACTCTAGATAAGGTTATTTTTCAACCAGAAAGTTCTTATATTATCTTATTTCTCAAAATTGTTGTTGGTACTCATTAGAAGTGCGTATTTACAGCCTACACACAGCATATGTTTTCATGGAGATGTAAAAAAAAAAAAATACTAGGTAGAGTAAAAAAAAAAATACTATGTGCCTACTTATCTTACCTGGAGCTATGAATTAAGATATACATTGTATGGTAATTTTAAAAATATCAGTATCAGAATAATTATTTTTAGCTTTTTGATAAAGTTTTTTTTTTTTTTGTTGTATACCCCAACTGTGTTTGTGTGGATGTGTGATTGGGGGGAGAGTGTGTGTGTGGTGGGTGGGTGGATGGTGGGGGTGGGGGTCGAGGTCGGGGGGCCAGATGTTTACTGTTTTCATGAGGGTATACTGTTTTTAGGTCAGTCCGTATGGCCATCTGTTACATTTTGGTTTCTGAGCAGGGATATCTACTAAGCACTGCTCATTGACATTTCTCGTTTGTTATGTTTCAGGTGCCTCAGGTATGGGTGGTCCAGGGCCACAGGGCCCACTGCCAGGCCTGGGAGGACTCCTGGGAGGACCACAAGGCACAAGAGGAGTAGGTGGACCTGGTATGGACATGGGAGGACAGTTTGGGTTGCCAGGTTCAATGGGACAGAGTCCAGGTCAAGATGTTGGCAGGGAGCCACCGCGTGACCCCAGGATGATGGGAGATGGACGGGGCATGCAGTTTGGTCAACGCACCGGGATGCCATCTGCTAGTATGGCAGGGCCTGCTAATATTCCGACTGGGAGTGTGGCTGGTGGGATGCCCTCTAATTCAAGAGGAGGAGTTCAAGCGCCACCTGCATCTGTAAGTACCATAGTTAGTGAGCCTAATTACTTGCGACTCCCGATCAGGTCACATTAATGCATGGGATAAACTCGTCTATGTTTCTAAATTCAGTAAGGTACACCACAACCTCTTTATAACACTATTGTTGGGGTCCATAGCATAAACCGTGTTAGTTAAATAATCGTATTCTATCCAAACAAAAATGTATAGATTATATTGAAAAATGACCATTTATGGTCATTTTTCAATATAATCTATACATTTTTGGTATCCATCTTTGAATCGTGTTATTTCCAAAACCGTGTTATAATTACCCGTGTTATAAAGAGGTTGTAGTGTACCTTTATGCTTGTTTGTGCTTCATTCAGAAAAAAAAAATTATCAGTAATCTACCTGTATAATCATTAACCAAAGGAGTCATTAGAGGTCCGCCTCAGTCATTAGCGGATGTCGGCCTCGGTGGCTCAGTTGGATGCGCAGTCCGACTGGAGACCAGGAGGTCGCGGGTTCAACCCCCGCCGAGGTCGGCAACATTCTCTCGTGGAGATTGATCATGAAATATTTTCTACGGTCATTCTCTCCCTTCCGCTGATTCAAGAAGGGCAGATGTCAGTTTCTGGCGAAAGAATGTGCACAATACTGGTTAACCGCTTAGAGGACTAAGCCTGCCCAGTAAACGTGTGGTTAGGTAAACTGACTGTGCTCGACATGACCCCATTGGGTTGACTGGGCCGTAAAACCTCAACACAAACAAACAGTCATTAGCGCTAAGCCATGTTTGATGTCAATTTAAGACTGTTGATTGAATGGACTGGCTGAGGGTTGGTGGAGTGGGAGTCAGTACTGGTCCTTGCATCTGAATATGGAAGACCCGTTAAAGTCATTTATTGTTACAGTTCTCATCAACAGCTTCAGTGTGATACTAAAACTCAATGAAATCTGGAAGTGCCACTACCAGAGATCACAGTAATATTTGGAGACTGATACCTATGGTTCATTAGGTAGCCACATACTTGTCCAAGTATGATAATGATGATTTGGTGTTTTATGTCCCTTTCAACATTATTTAAGTCATATTGAGAGGATGGAAGGGGTAATCATGAAAGGCTCTGTGCACTAAAGCTCCGTAGTCATGAGCTGAATTCAGCTGCCAGCAGGATTCAAACCCAGCCGATGGATCTGCATTACATAGAAAGACCATTTCTTTGAATGGTTTCCTCAAAGCAGTGTCACATCGCTACTTTCATGTGATGCTTCTTTTTTGCAAAATGGTTTTTGACAGAAGTTTTTCCTCAACCAGGGACCATTCTTTTTATCCTAAATATTCGGACAGGCATGCCTTGGCAAGCAGGGTAGACCCGTGAGTTTGATCAGCACTGTCCGAGGTTTACCTTTTGATTAACCTTTTTTCAAAGTTATATGTTACCTTTATTCTTCAATGGATTGCATTCATATTTGGAAGGGATGAAGAGAAGGACCAGTAGATGTTTCACATGCAAGAGAGACGACTTACTTTCTTCGTTATTTTAAAAAACCCATCCATAATGCCGTTAGGCATTTTTTCTTGTTTTTTATTTTGCAACAAAAATTTATCTGTGTATGTTGGTCCACAATTTCTTCATTGTATACTTTTCATTGAGGAATAAACAATTCTGGCATACCCACAGTTGTTGATATATATGCTAGATCAGTTTTACAATCATTAAGTATTATTCTTTTGCCATTTTGTAGTGTTTGGGTCAGTATATTTAAGGTACATAGATCTGCTGTTTGTTTTGAAGGTTCTTTTTGTAACTAATATGAAACTGCAAGTCTTGATCAGACTAAGTTGCCTCTAAGCAGTTTGCATATGTGATAAGGTATCCTTTTCAGTTGTAATTTTATATATTTTTATGTATCTGTTTGCTTTGTTACAGGGTGGTTTCCCAAGCCTGGCTGGTCTTTCAGGACTGGGTGCAACAGTTATGGCTGGAGGTCCTATATCATCTCAGGATCAAGAAAAGGTGAGCTATATTTCTTCTTGTAGAGCTGTTGATATAGGGGTGATGTCTTGAATAAAGTGCCAAGTATTTGGTTATAAGGGAGAAGTTTGTCATGAATATGTCAGTGATTAATACTTATAAGAGACAAATCTAATTAAGGGTAAAATGTTAACCCTTTCAGCCCTGCAGACCCAATCAGGTACCTGTGCAAACAGTGTAGATCCTGTTAAGATGACTCATACCAAGCCATCTCATCAGGATCTACACTGCCATTCTGTTTTGATTTTTGGCTCAGATCCCTGCTTGCAACAATGGGCATACCTATATTCAATGATAGAAACGTCCATTTCATAAACTCAAGGATGAAATGGGTTAGTAAATTAAATAATGAAATTTCAGCCTTCTCATTAGGAGGCTTAACTTAACCCTTCTCTTACTGAACACGACATGCCCTGTCTTAGCAAACAGTGTAGAACCACCAGATCAGTTGGCTTCTGAAGAAACAAACTGATCTGGCTCTGCACTGTTTGTCTTTACATATGTGAATTTCTATCAAAAACCCGGATCAAGTAATCTGATGGGTTGGAAATTAGAAGTGGGCATGGCAGCTTAATTTATTCAGCATGACAAGGGTTAAGTACCTTTCACTCTTCAAACTGAGCCTTCTACTTTCTGCACCCTGAACTATGGATAAAAGATATTCCATAGCTCTGGATAGGTGTTGAGGATATCTGGATAAATGTTTTTTTGTTTTTTTTTCTTATTTACAAAAATGTGTTGTCCGGCCTCGGTGGCTCAGTTGGATGCCCATCAGAAGCATCAGGAGGTTGCGGGTTTTACCATCGCCAGGTTAACAACATTCTTTCATGGAGATTGATCATTAAGTATTTTCTATGGTCATTCTTTCCCTTCAGCTGATCCAAGAAGGGCAGTTGTCAGTTCCTGGCAAAAGAATGTGCACTGTACTGGTTAACAGCTTATAGGAAAGGTGTGGTTATAAAAACTGACCGGCTTGACATGACCCCATTGGGTTGACTAGGCCATAAAACCTCAACACAAACAAAAACATGATGAATACTCGTTAAAATCAGCCAGGTGCGTCAAACGTGTTCCCACAAGTAGAAATTGACCTGCCTAAAGTGCTGTTCTGGTCTAATCCAGCCACATATATCATAAAGTTGATTTCTGTTTGGAGGGGGCCCACGTGTGCATGATCTTATCTACGGCTCCTTATCTACGGCTCTGAATTCTACTTGGCTAGGAAAATAAGAAAATGATGTCACTGATTTGTTATTTGTAGAGTTATGTTTCAGAAGATTAAAGACAAAAATACTGATTGAAGAATTATTATGATTTCAGGCTGCGTTGATCATGCAAGTGTTACAGCTCACAGATCAGCAAATAGCCATGTTACCACCTGACCAGCGACAGAGTATTCTTATATTGAAGGAACAGATATCAAAGAGTTCCCAATAACAGCTCGAATCTCTTACAGATATTACCCTTGAAGTTGTCATTTTCATATTGTCATTCTTTTGTCAGTTCAATACATCTCTGAATGAAAATCAAAATATACTTGTTGTTGTAACTGGTAAGGTCATTGGATACGCTTTCAAGGGAGGCAGCTCTTGTGAAATTGTTTTTACCTCCATTTTGAAATTGGGTTTACTCTAAAGGAAAACTTTGGAGCAAATTATTTTGTTTTAGAGTAGACCCCTTTCAAAAAGAATTTGTTGCGCAGGAAAGCAAACAGGAAGTCACAAATGTTGTCTCCCTTGAAAAAATGGCAGAAAATCTACCAAGTGTATCAAGTCAGCTTACCATAATTACCCTAAGTATTGGGACAGATAGGCTTTTGCAAACAGTGTAGACCCAGATCAGATGCCACAGAATGCTTCTGATCAGGGTCTACACTGTTTGCCATACATACAGCAATATTTTAGACACATCAAGTAGTAGTAGAATTGACTATTTTTTAATTTTAGGACAAGTATGCTAAGTAGATAAGGTGTCCCAATACTAAGGTAAATACTGTAGTATCAATAAAAAAGCGACCTAATTACCGAACATACCCCTATAAGCGCACAGTCAGGAATTCCATAGCCTTCAGGTTACAGCCAGTGCAGTTTTTGTCTACTTCTTTATAAAGGCATATTTTGTGGGTACCCATTTGAATTGCATCGACTTGCAATTCAAATGAGTACCCACAATATATGCCTTTATAAAGAAAATCACACACACACACAAAAAAAACAAACAAAAACATCGCATAAACACCAGTACTTTTAGTAGATGGATACCTTTCCCCAGTAGTTTTGAAAAACCTATGCGCACAGTGTGGTAATTAGGTCGAATACGGTAATACACTCTCACGGTAGACAAAGTGCCATAATAACCTTAAGTATTGGGACAGATAGGCCTTTGCAAAGTGTAGATCCAGATCAGATGCAGCAGAATGCAGCATCTGAACAGGGTCTGCTCTGTTAGCAATACATACAGCAATACTTTAAATACGTCAGCAGGTAGTGGAAAAGACTTTTACAAATTATAGGTCAAGTATGGAAAGGAGTTAAGATGTCCCAATATTTAGAGTAAATATGGTAGTTTCTTTTTTGAGTAATTTCATGATGCAATTTGATGGGGATGCTCTGTGGACTACAAAGAACCCAAAATAGTGATCCAATTTGGTTGAAAATTTATCAAATGATTAATCATCGTAACCTGAGTGACAGATGAACGATAAAACATCAGTAATGAAAGATTACCAGTGTCTGTTCATAACACAGCATTTTTATCAGGGAGCTTTTTAGATGTACTTTACTTTTATATGTATCACAAAGTACTTAGTGAATAATGATATAAAATCACAGAAAATAATCTTACTATCTTTTCCAAAGAAATCGAGGCTAAGCATACCAAAACCTCTGCAGTAAAATGCAACCATTAGAATTTTTACCATGCATACACATATGCTAGTGATCAGTCAGTCATAATAGATTTGATCGATTAAACAAAATCAGACTATGAATGACAGATGATCAATGATTTTGATTTATCAGCAAAGCATCAGATCCAAGGCTTCTTTAGGCACCCAATATTGGGACTCCACAAATGCACAGGCTTATTGGAGTCTTTGCTGGATGCACAAAGTTTCACAATTATATGTTAGATTTTTTACCTAAGCTATGCCTCAAATCTCCCTCACCATAAAATATTGAATCTGTGAATGGGAAAAAAAACAACAACTAACAATAAAATTACGGGTAAAATTCATATATTTAAAAATTCAACATATTGTAATGCCTCAGATTGTTTATACTGAGTGTGTATAAGCACAAAGAACATGCACTAGAAGTTTGAACTTGTCAGGTATTATGCAAATCCAAAACAAAGGGAGATTACGGGGAATGGATATACTTTGAAGGGAGACAACTCTTAAAATGTTTAGGCTCCCTTCTGAAAACGGTGTCTACTCTAAAAGGAAAGAATTTACTTCTAGGGAGCAAATTCTTTCTTTTTAGTGTAGACCCTTTTCAGATGGGATTTGCTGTACAGGATTTGGTGTAAAGAATTTGTAAAAGTGGTCTTCCTTGTAACAATTGCTGGAAATCTTCAAAGTATATCAAGCCTCCTTAAAAAGCAATACCCCACCTGTTTTCTACAATGCTTATGAATCTCTTGATTTTAAACATTTTGAAATGCCAATTAGCCCAGAATTCAAGTGCCTGTGGTGTAAATAAGATTAAATTACCACCTTCCCATACTTCGAAAACAAGACCATTTAGATAGCTGGTGACATATTTGAAAATTGGTAACTGAATGCCAAATGGTGCTGACACTCATCAGATGCTGCATTCTGCAAGTCTGATCAGGGTCTACACTGTTTGAATAGGCCTCTGTTCTAATATTCAGGGTAAAGGTGGTAAATTTTCAATATTTTAGTTTGGTTAATACAAAATATGCAAACAAATGAAAACATCCTGTTTTTCCCTGTAAAGAAGGATAATCTGCTAAGATAAAATAAAATATACTATTTTCAAAGAAGCTACAAATATTTTAATATGTCTGCCAAATTTAAAATGTCCCCTTGCGGTTAAGTCATGTCAAGTGGAAAAACTTTAAGTTCTTGATAAACAACATGTCAACCCTTGCAAAACATTTGGTGTGGTCTCCCATAGAGTGGGAAGAAAGGGACAGTGCGAGTAGATGACAGAGATAGAGGATAACAAGGGAAAAAGCCAATGACAGGGCAGAAACAGATGAAATGCTAACATGCCCCTTCCTCCACCTGCTGCAAGTGCAGCAGGCCCTTACTACCACCCTTCAACCTGAAAAAAGACTGATGATAAGCATGAGAAGCAGACACCAATCAGCCAGCCGACTGTGGTTACCCTGTTACTATTTAGTACAGTATTTACCCAAAATATCTGCCAGGGCCCAGTTGTTCAAAACAATGAAGTTGTTAGCTAACGT
The DNA here is from genome assembly GCA_964016985.1 of Anodontia alba. Lineage (NCBI taxonomy): Eukaryota > Metazoa > Mollusca > Bivalvia > Lucinida > Lucinidae > Anodontia > Anodontia alba. The sequence continues at coordinate 84,385,066 of OZ024824.1, forward strand.
GACGTTAAAATTTCTGTCTTGAAATATGGCAAATACATTGATGTATTTTGCTGAAAAAAGTATGGCAAATACATTGATAGTTTTTGCTGAAAAAATCTGAGTAGCTTTTGCATTGCACTGCAAAAGCTACTGGTACTCACATTTTTTTGGCAAAATATAAATGTATTTGAAAATACTTTAGCTACAACAGTTAACAGGTTTGTCATTAATGAATTTGTTAAGCTAACAATGCTTTGAACAGCTGGGCCTTAGATGACACATCAGCTGGTAATCAAACAGACTTATTCAAATTGGTAAAGTACAGAACTGAGTTCAGGGCTCAGTTGTTCAAAACAACGTTAGCTTAACGAGATTGTTAATGACAAAACTTGACTGTTGTAGCTAAGCTGTTTTCAAATACACTGATATTTTTGCTGCAAAAAATATGAGTGGCATTCAACTTGCATTTTTTTTCAGCCAAAATATGTATTTGCCAAATTTCAAAATTTTGAAAAAAAAAAAAAAAAAAAAAAAAAAAAAAATCTGCCATATTTTAAGATAGAAATTTTAAGGTTAGTGTAGCTAACAAATTTGTTAAGTTTTGAGCAAGTGGGCCTGGTGTCCAAACTACCATCATATTGCTTCTCATCGCACTGAGCATTTCTGTGAAGTTTTTTTTAAAAAAAATCTGACAAAAACTGTAGATGCACACCTCCATTAACCCTACACAAACACGTGGGCACTCATTAGAAGCATTATAGTTTGCTTCATAAACCCAGACAGGCAGGCATGATGACTCCTCTCGAAGTTCCTTTGCCAGAGAAAATGGTGATCTTTTGCCAAATTATTGATCAGTATATCTCCAGTTCAGTATTTCTTCTTTCTTCACTTTCATTCATTTTCTTCTTTCTTCCCTGTTCCTCTCCTTCATCTCCTCTACTATCTCTTCTATCTCTTTTCTCCCTTTCTTGGGATATGACAAAATGACCCACAAGGGTTGACATGTCGTTAAACCCCAATACAATCAAAATCAATCAGAATGGGTATACCTTTGAATGGATGCTGGGACTAATCTGAATCAATGCTAATTAAGAAATTAACAATGTGAGTCACAATTTGAGGAAAAGTACCTTATGACGTGAACCAAGTGAGGGCAGATCAAACTACACATTTGCACAGCTTGATCAGTCTTTGTTGGATGTTCTGTGAACTAATGTATTTACCCTAAGTATTACAACACCTCAGCTCCTTACCATACTTGTTCTAAAATTTGAACAAGTACAATTTACTACCCCATGTTGTGTCTAAAAATGGTTGGATGAGTGGCAAATAGCGCAGACCCTGATGAGATGCCGCATTCATCTCGTCTGATTTTACACTGTTTGCCATGGCCTATCTGTCCAAACACATATGGTAAATACGGTACAAAATATGCAAGGCTTCTTCAAGCTTCCACTGGTCAGATTCATAGATCCAGATAAGAGGGAAGGGTATTCATGTAAATATTTTCTTATTTCTCCATGAAAATGTGGTTTCTCATTAGAAGCACCTCACACAAAATGTTCCCATGGAGAAATAAGGAAATATCAATATTTTTGCTTTGAACAACAACAACGAAAAAAAAAAAATCACCTAATCTGGAGCTTTGAATAAGACTGCACAAATGCACAGGCTGATATGGGTCTTTGCTGGGTGCATGTCATAAGCTTCATTTACTCCTGTTGTGGATCATATATCTACCTGTTATGTTAATACAGTTCTAGAATAAATAATGCTTTTTGAATTAGTTTGTCAGTAATATGGTTTGACACAAAATATTTTCTCTTAACAACAACACACGTTCCATCTATAATATCATAGGTAATAATTCCTTTTTTCTTAACCAAAAGTATTGATATTTGTCTTATTTCTCCATGAAAACATATGTTATGGGTACTCATCAGAAGCACCTCACTGGTGCACTTCTGATGAGTACCCATAACATGTTTTTGCAGAGAAATAAGAAAAATATTTACCTGCTACACCTCTTACTGGAGGTATGCTGAGTACTTGCTGTAAACAAACTACTGTATCTACTCTAAATATTGGTACACCTTGCAATACTTGTCCTCAAATTTTAACAAGTCCAGTTTACAACCAGGCCCAGTTGTTCAAAGCATTCTTAGCTTAACGAGCTTATTAATGACAAACTCGTTAACTGTTGTAGCTAAGGTATTTTCAACTACATTGATATTTTTTGCTGCAAAAATGTGAGTAGCTTTTGCAATGCAAAAGCGTCTAACATTTTTTTAGCAAACTAGACAAAGTGCCCAGTGGGGCACGTATACCCCCGACCAGCGCTACCGCCACTTTTTAAAGAGCACAAAGTATGTAGCTTTGACTCTAGAGATGGCACTTGTATGCTATATGTTATAACATTGAAAAAATTCAATCACACATAATATGAAGCACTTGACCTCAAAGGTCAGGTACAGGTGCAGGGATTGAGCTAAATAAAACTTTAGCCCTATAACTATTACCATATACCAGTGAAATCAGTCTTTATAATATAAGCAAAAATGACATTTGTATGAAACATCTGTGACCTTGACTTAAAAGCCATGTCCCAGCTTGGGGATGGTGCCAAGAAAAACTTCAGACCTATATATACCATCGTGCTTAATATTAATGAAACCAACAAAAGAGTCTTCATAATATAGCTATATAAACTTAGATGCAATTTTTTTTTTTTTTTTTTACTTTTATATGAAATTTCTAAGTCTGTCTCCTTGACCTCAAGGTCATACCCCAGGATAAGGATGATGCTGAGTAAAACTCTAGACCTATATCTACCAACATGTAAAATATAAATGAAATTCCTCAAAGGGTCTTGATGGCATAGCTATATAAACATAAACACAAAAATTTTGACTTATTTATAAAAATTCTAAGTCCGTGACCTTGACCCCAACGTTATTCCCCGGGATAGGGTTGGTGCTGATAAAAACTTAAGCCCTGTATCTACCATCAGGCCAAACATGAATTAAATCTATCAAAGGCGCTTCATAATATAAGGTCTTATAAACTTTAACGTAAAAACTTTGACCCTAAGACAAAAATAAAGTATGAATGAATAATGCTTCAACGGATGGATGGACAGACAAACAGATTCCTTGCTGATAGCTATATCCACTCAACCTTTCAATTAGGGGATAATAAAATTTAACAAAAGGTCTTGATGATATGGCTATATAAACTTAAAAGCAAAAACTTTTACTTTTAAATGAAACTTCTAAGTTTGTGACCTTGACCTCAAGTCACACCTGGGGTGGGGATCATGCAGAGTAAGACTCTAGGCCGATATATAGCAACATGTCAAATATAAATGAAATTCCTCAAAGGGTCTTGATGATACAGCTATATGAACTTAAACACAAAATTTTTATGAAAACTGGAAGGTTGTGACCTTGACCCAAAGGTCACCCTGGGGGTGGGGATGGTGCCAATAAAAACTTTAGAGCTATATCTACCATCATGCTAAATATGAATGAAATCCATCAAAGGGTCTTCAAAATATGAGGTCTTATAAACTTTAACGTAAAAACTTTGACCCTAAGACAAAAATAAAGTATGAACGAATAATGCTTCAACGGATGGACGGACAGACCAACAGATTCCTTGCTGACAGCTATATCCGCTGGGCCTTTCAATTAGGGAATACTGAAATTTAACAAAAGGTCTTGATAATATGGCTATATATACTTAAACTTAAATGCAAATTTTTTTTACTTTTATATGAAAATTCTAAGTTCGCGACCTTGACCTTGGTAACACCCTGAGTGGGGATCATGCTGAGTAAGACTCTAGGCCGATATCTAGCAACATGTCAAAAATAAATGAAATTCCTAAAGGGTCTTGATGATATAGCTATATAAACTTAAACACAAAAAACTTTGACTTTTTGAAAATTCTAACTCTGTGACCTTGACCCAAGGTCACCCCAGGGGTGGGGATGGTGCTGATAAAAACTTTAGACCTATATCTCCAAAATATGAGGTCATATAAACTTTAACGCAAAAACTTTGACCCTGACATTTTTATGAAAATTCGAAGTCAATGACCTTGACCCAAAGGTCACCCCGGGATGGGGATGGTGCTGATAAAAACTTTAGACCTATATCTACCATCATGCCAAATGTGAATGAAATTCATCAAAGGGTCTTCAAAATATGAGGTCTTATAAACTTTAACGCAAAAACTTTGACCCTGACTTTTTTTATGAAAATTCTGTCCGTGACCTTGACCCCAAGGTCACCCCCGGGGTGGAGATAGTGCTGATAAAAACTTTAGACCTATATCTACCATCATGCCAAATATAAATGAAATCCATCAAAGGGTCTTCAAAATATGAGGTCTTATAAACTAACACAAAAACTTTGACCCTGTGACGGAAAGACGAACGAACGTACGTACGTACGAACGAACGTACGTATGTACGAATGAATGGACGAACGAAAAAGGGAAAACTATATACCCCCACATACTTAGTATGTCGGGGGTATAAAAATATCAAGGTATTTGCCAAATTTCAAGACAGAAATTTTAACGTCACATTAGCTAACAATTTCATTGTTTTGAACAAATGGGCCCAGGTAACGTCTACAGACAGCGGGCTGAGTGGAAAACAGAGTAGACCTGGTCTGCAGCATCTGATCTGGGTCAATGCTGTTTGCTCAGGTATTTCTGTCCCCAATACTTAGGGTATATATCAGGGCTCTGGAAATTTTGAAATCTGAATCGGTCCAGCCGATGACGATGACGTCATCAATGGGCCCATTTCCAAAATAAAATATGTGTATATCACCTGTCACGAAAACTAATGACAATTGGCAGTCCTATAACTCCTTTTAAATAATACACCTCAACTCCGTTATATGACGGAAGTCCGGGTACAACGAGCATGATCAAAGCTGGCGTCATCAATAAATACAGTCAGGTATGAAAAAGAAAGAAAAAAAACCAAAAAACAAAAAAAACTGTTTTGTTGTTATTTCCACCTCCGCAGGGTTTTCCTAAACTATTTATAAACAACTGATTCCCGTCTTGTATAAGCCCGAAGACGGCGGGAAACAGGAGAGATGGAACGAAACGACTTTCATGGACCTAATTAGGTCTAATAAAAAAGGCCTGCGCCACGGGCGGTTTTGCAGTTTTCAGTGTTTCAAGATTTGATCAGACTGCTTAAATTTTAAGCACTGACCAATCTTGTCTAGCGCAAGTGGTGCATTACTTATTTTTACTGTGAAATCTACCTTGAATTATACTCGCGTGTTACGGCAATCAACAAAAAAAAAAAAAAAAGCAATCAATAATACCCAGATCAGACGCCGTTGTATGCGACATCTGATCAGGACGTACATGGTTTGGGAATTCATTTATCGAATCTGGGACCGACAAACCGTGTTGATCAAAACAAAAAAGAAGAGATCAAAACAAAAAAGAAGAGGAAGAAAACGGGTGCGTTCAAGCGGTGCATTCTTTTATCACTGTCAGTAAAGCGACCTTTGATCTTTTGGACACGCCGACTGCACCTGGATGTTTTGCAGTCTCAAGTGTATTCACACATGTCACACAAACGGATTAATTATCAGACTACCGTTACTGATGCTTGTTTACCGCACAAAGGTCAGTGAAGTGTTGATTTTTTGACAATGTTTGGATAATGACGTAATTAATTTGTGCTGCGGGTAGGTTGCCGTTATTCAGCTGTCTCTCCAATATACATGTCAAATGACCTTTTAGAGCCTTTTAACTACCATAATATCGCATTTAAAAGGTGCGCGGACGTTGTCAGTTTGGAAAGACTTGACCGTTTGTGATTTTTTAGACATCATTGATTTGTGAAAATTGGTTGGTTTGGGAAAAATGGGGTTCAAGGCACAAACCTGTTGGACCGATTTATTAGCATTTTGGGGTGTTTGAAATCGGTCCAGAATTCTTAATTTCGGTCCAGACCGGCTATTTTTCCGGTTTTCCCGAGCCCTGGTATATATATATATGATACACTGAGCAGTCCCTTAAACCCTGAGCACTTATTTGTATCAATCTGCATCTACTAGGGTTACAAGGCTACTGCAGATTATAACATCTATATAATACTAATATATATTTTTTTCTAAAATTTACATCCTATTTTGTCTAAAAAGATCTTGGCCCAGGTGTTCAAACATCACAATGTTGTTAGTTAACATTTCGTTTAAACTTTGCTAATTAAATATGGCATTTGCGCTAATATTTTGCTGAAAAAAAGTGAGCAGCTTTGCAAAAGCTACTCATATTTTTTCAGCACAAATACCTGAGAATTAGTTATTGTACCTGTGAAATAGATATTGTACTAACTAGAATAGTCAACATTTTGACCACTAACAAGCTGGTTAAGCTAACAATGCTTTGAACAACTGGGCCCTGACCTACACATCTGCAACTCCTGATCAGAACCTTCACTGTTCACAGAATCACCGGTTATTATAGAATACTAACATGTGGCCTGTGGGTAAAAATTTCAACAGATGGCATAATGAAATATTCTCTTATTTTACCCAGACAAGTTGCATAAAACATCAATACCAATTATCTGGGAAAAACAGTAAAAACATCAATCTACCACATACCAGACTTGCCTAGAGATGCTTAACCCTGGTCCTGCTGAGCCTGGATATACCCTGTCTTTGCAAACAGTGTAGATCCTGATCAGTTGGCTGATCTGGATCTGCACTGTTTATCGTCAAGTATGTGAAGTTGTGTTGACAATCTGGATCAAGTAATCTGACTGGCTGAAAATTAGAAGTGGGCATGGCATTTTAATTAATTCAGCATGACAAGGGTTAAGGTTAAATAGCAAAGGCCATGATCTGATTGTGCAGATAGTCCAGTTCACGTAAGGTACAGGACCAAGTTTTGCTAAAAAGTCCTATAACAACAAAGATAACCAAAAACCATAAAAGTTATCATTCCGATAATAACAATAAACAAGAGGACTTGTTAAGGGAGAGTATTTGAAGATAATTCTGGGATAATTTTTCCACTTATCCATAAAAACATATGCTGTGGGTACTCATTAGAAGCACTTCAGCATTTTTTTATGGAAGTATCCAAGAAGTATCAGTAAATAGTCCTCTTTAAGAAGTCCTATGTAAACATTAACTATTATAGAATAATCACTAAATATTCCTCCTTAAGATGTAAATATTAACAATTATAAGACCTATATAAAAATATTAAATTCCTGAGATTAAAAGTTTAATCAGCAGTTAAAAAGTGAATATCGGTTAACCCATTGTAGTCTGGAGACCCCTAAAAGGGTAGTTGGCAAACAGTGCAGACCCAGATCAGATGTGGCAGAATGCAGTGTCTGATCAGGGTCTCCACTGTTTGCAAATAGTTAAGCCCTTTTTCTTTAGGAATAGCTAAATCAAATAGCCTGACATACCTAAAATAGAAATTAGACTCTTCCAATATATAGTGTAGGGGAGTTACATTCCGTATACAACGGGTTAACAATGTGATTTTTAAAACAAAGTACATGTACAGTAAAACCTCAATGGCTCGAACACCACTGACTCGTTTACAGTGGACTATTCAGACACGTTTTTTTTAGTTCCTAGGAAATTCTTCCAACAGCTCAAGAAAACAAATATTCAGGGACATTTTAGGAATTTTTCCTATTTTATCATGAAAAATGTATGTTGTGTGTACTCATTAGAATTGCCTCAATGAGGCAATTCGAATTAGTACACTCAACCTACCATTATTTCATAGAAGACTGAAAAGACATCCATATATTATTCCCTTTTGTCTCCTAGCCTGGCACTACAATTAACCTTCAGTGGCTCAAACTACCTATGTCTCAACAGATTCCCATGGTCCCAAGGATGTTCGAGCCATTGAGGTTTGACTGTATAATTGACACACAGAACGAAAAACATTACTGTGTACTTCTGCATTGCAGTGCAACCTCTGTCACATTTTGTCTGTTTTGCTTTTGTTGACACACAATCCCACAAATTTTATATGAATGGATGCACCTGAAAGATTTTGCAAAAGTTTGCAAAGGGAGACAATTGAAAGATTTGCGAATATCATGCAAAGGGAGACACCTCTTGCAGACAGGAAGTTGACTCCCTAGTGGTATCTAAAACATTTTAAAAATGTGGGCTTCTCTTTAAGGAAAGAATTAGCTCCTAAAGGGAGCAAATTCTTTCCTTTTAGAGAGCCCCCAATGAGAATGGAGGCAAATCTTTCTATGTCAGATTTATTGCCCTTGAAAGTGTAGCCATTCCCCTTAAAAATCCAGTGAAGCTCTGAAAATATAAACCAAGTAACAGAGATGATCAACTGGCTACTGTGCTATATACTGGTATTGTAAGTATAAAGGCTGCACTTGCACATTGTTTACACTATAATAAAACATTTACCTGTACTTGTTAAAATTAATTATAATGAAATGCATGAGTTAAAATGAATATGCTTATAATAAGGTATTAACATGACAAAAACAAAACTAAATACAATAACCAGCAATCGTACACATTTGGCAAGATGCAAACATTTTTGTTTATATGCAACTCAAGGAAAACAAAATCCTACAAGGGCATCAAAACCCATACACTTGTGAACTGCTGCTGACTTAAGAGTAAAAAACTTTGCATTATTGTGTGGCAAATGCAAGTTTTTGATTTAATTTAATATCATCCTAAAAAAATCCTGAACAGAAATATCAACTATTTCCTTTGATGTTTTAGTTCAATAACAATTTGGCCTCACAAAAATGAAAACTAACAAATTTCTAGCTAAGTTATAGCACTTAAATCTGCTTTGAACAATTGCAAATCTACATGAAATGAAAATCAATAAATTTTGGCTTTGATGTTTTAGTTCAATAACAATTTGGCCTCACAAAGATGAAAACTAACAAATTTCTAGCTAAGTTATAGCACTTAAATCTGCTTTGAACAATTGCAAATCTACATGAAATAATGAACTGAAAATCAATAAATTTTGGCAATACATGTATTGATTTTTAAGCAGTGTATGCTTCAGTATAGCTAAAAGTGTTTACGATTCATCTCTAATTTTATTAAAGACGGCCCAGTTGTTCAAAGCGTTGTTAGCTTAACGAGTTCGTTAAGGGTCATTTCGTTAACTGTTTTAGTGGATTCAATACACAATATTCTGATATTTTTTGCTGAAAAAATGTGAGTAGCTTTTGCACTGCAAAAGCTACTCACATTTTTTCAGCAAAAAATTTCTGCATATTTGCGTATCACTCAATGTAAATTTTAACGAATCGTTAACTAACGACATCATTAGCTTTGAACAACTGGGCCGACATTTCTAACTTGGAATGCTTGAAATACAATGTATCTCCATTTTTGATGTGAATATGTTTAATAAATGCAAATGAAGTTTTTCCATTCAAATTCTAGTACCGGTATTTGCTATGATCTCTGTCTTGAGCAATTCAGTTTCCAAGTTGTTAAAATACAACATATTTACACCTGTGGGTCACATCTATGTTTTATGAAATTTCTTGTAATGTAACTTGTATATACTGGATGATGCTTCTCTTTAAGTTCTTCAAAGGAGCAATGAATGCAGTCAGAAAATTAAAGAAAAAAACGTAAATAGATAAAACTCTGCCATTATCATGTTGCGGGCAGATAACTCTAACAAAAATTCATGAAATCTGCCCATTAGCAATCCCAAACCAGATCTCCTTAATATCAATGCATGTACCAAGTTTGGTTAACATCCCTTGACATTTACTCAAATAAAGTATGGGTGTGTCTTGGACAGATAACCCCATCAAAATTTGATGAAATTTGCCCATTAGCAATCCCAAACCAGATCTCTAAAATATCAATGCACATACCAAGTTTGGTGAAAAGCCATTATGTTTATTCAAGTTATCATCTGGAAACAAAATACGGACCGACGGACAGATGGTCATATGACTGACATACGGATGGACAGACACACGGACATCCAACATAAAACCATAATACCCTGCCACTATCGTGTGGCAGGGTATAAAACGGATGGATGGACACCATACCCTGCGACATACCTCCCATTTTTCAAACGGGCATATAAAAAATGGCAGATCTGCTTGATATTTGGCCGATTCAAGCAAGTTTTGACTATCAAGACCTCATCCATAACCCTAAATATTAACTTGAAATGCAGAGATTGTAAATGCAATTCAAAATTGAGAGTAAAATCTGAATGTGTACTTTTCACAATATTACAGCTATTTGCAAGACTTACAATTACCTGAAGAAATCCGAAATTTTAATTTAAAATATCATCAAATTAATAAAGCTGAATGGCAAAGAGCATAGACTGATCAATCTACTCCAGGTCTAAATTGGTTGCGAAGGAATTGCTGTTCAAATATTAGATAAATTTGGAAGTCTGACCTTACTGAATGTAACTAACTAAGCAGCAATTCTGACCTTACTGCATGTAAAAAATCTTGTCGGAATACTGTTTAGCACAACCAGTGCTGGTTCAATAATGCAAAGAATCTAGTCTAATGAGGTGCTCTGTGTATAACAAAAATCAAATTTAATGACCATACTGAAAATTTCAGTCTATTATTACAACATGAAGTTGCATACAACAGGTGATATTAAATGGTTGAGATCATATTAAAGTCAATAATAACTTTAGTATAATACCCCGCCATTATCGTGTCACGGGCAGATAACTCAGTAAAAATTTGATCAAATTTGCCCATTAGCAATCCGAAACCAGATCTCCACAATATCAATGCACAAAACAAGTTTGGTGAAAATCCATTGATGTTTACTCAAGTTATCATCGAAAAACGGACTGACGGATGGACGGACTGACTTACAGACACATGGACATCCAACGTGAAATCATAATACCCCGCCACTATCGTGTGGTGGGGTATAAAAATGCTGTTGTGGAGTTTGATTGGTAAAGACAGATATACCAATCATGTGCCCTGACAAGAGAAAAGGAATGTTTAGGGCATTTATGGACAGAAAGGCCCAGATTGGCCTGCACATCAAAGGCCTTTACTGATCCCTTACAAATTCATTGGGTATCATTTGATGCACACTGCAGGAAAAAGGCCCTTATACAATTTGCAGACAAAGCAGCTCCAGATCAGCATACGCATCTGTGAAGTCTGATCTGAGCATTCTCTGATAGTCGACATAAACTACACTATCCTTTGATACTGTAAGCGTACAATGAAGGCCCTGATCAGCCTGCCCTTATGCGCAGGCTGATATGGGCCTGCATTGTCCGCAAATTGCATAAGGTACCTTTTCATATGAGCTGCAGTGAAAAAATATATCTTTAGACATGTAAACCCGGAGAAGGCTGGACCAGCCTGTGCATCAGCCCAGCCTGGTTAGATCCTTCACCATCTGTCTGTAGAAGTACTGGACCCTTGGCTATCCACAGAGTATCCAGCAAAGACTTTGATCAGACTGCAGAGTTGCTGCATGTATGTTTTCTCAAGTTGTAGCATATACAGTCGACCCTCTTTATCTCAACTTCACTTATCTCGATAACCGCTAATCTTGAAGTGAAAATCTGGTCCCTGTTATAACATGGAAATCTAACAACTGGTATAAACAAAATATTGTGAAAAAGAGGAGAAAGTGAGTGCCACAATATTTTCAATATATCTCTAACTTCAGGAGTCCAGTTACATATTAATTTGTGAAATGTGGTTGTTTGATCTATAAATCTTGATAGGTCAATGTACAAATATTTCAAAGTATTTCAGAGAATCTTTTGGACTTTGAGATAATGAGAGTTGACTGTGTATTTATTTCCTATCCATGAACCAAAAATATCTTTTTTTTTTTCCTATTTTCCCTAGTTCTTCATGAAAACATGTTCTGGTTTTCTTGAAAGTGCCTCTAATGAGTATCACAACATGAGTTTTTATGGAGAAATAAGAAAAATAAGAGTACATGTACTTTTTGGTTGAAAAGACTTGTCAACTAATTGTATTATAGGTAAGTCAGGAGGCTTACTGACACATACTTCAAACATAACAATATACTGGTACAATCTAATACTAAAAATATCTGGCCACATAATGTCCTGTGTGGCTGGTACATATTTATGTTCATTACAACATAAGATCTTTCTGCAAAGAAAATCTGCATAAACACACTTGAAAATAGAAAACCCTGAAAAACCAAATAAATTCATAAGAAAGAACCTGCTTTTCTATATAAAAAGCAACATCAGAAAAATTGGGGCCTTCATGGCATAAGCAGAGAGCAAAGACCAAGACCATTTGGCACACCAACACAGACTAATCAAGGTCTTAAATCTGCTTATACTGAGAACCGTGAAAGGCCTGATCAAATTGTGAACAGGCTGATCTAAACCTTTGCTGTATGTGTATAGCCTGTTGTGTATTATAAGGATCTATCATGGGTGCCAGGGGTAGATAGAAAAATCCTCAGGACAGATTTTTCTATCTACTCCTCACACCCATGATAGATTCTTTATCTTGCACACCTTTCATTTCTGAACATCAATTTTTTAATAATGCAGTCACTTCATTTGCTGACTTACACCATATTGTGATGACATTACTGTGGCGTTTAATGACATTACGTTGAGTGATGTAAACCTTAACGATGGCATATGTGACAGCCACGAAAAACAGTGCATATCAAACACGTGAGAAATCTGGATTTTTATCTTACCCTGGGTAGGATAAGAATTTCTACCCAAGGTTTAAAGCCAGGATTTCCTTATCTGGTGTGCAAAAAACCCATTTTCCTACAAATCATAAAATCTTTTGTACAATATCTTGACCATGATCAACTGCCAGTTAACCCAGTTATACCTAATGGATTCTTCCCTCTCTGAAGACAGACTACCATATTTACCCTAAGTATTTTCCTACTTACCATACTTCTCCTAAAATTTGAAACAGTCCATTCTACCACCTGTCGATGTTTCTAAAATATTGCTGTATGTATGACAAACTGTGTAGACCCTGATCAGATGCTGCATTCTGCGGCATCTGATCTGGGTCTACACTGATTGCAAAGGCCTATCTGTCCTAATACTTAGGGTTATTAGGGTAATTCATTTAATTTTTAAAGGGTGGTCTTCTGGTGTAATTTATTGATCAGATGTCACGTTCTGCCGCATCAAAACTGGGTCTACCCTATTGGTCAGTCTATGTGGGACAGAAATGCTGCGTAGTAATAATGATGTCAAGAGCATTCAATGCAAAGAAATAAAATAATTCATTGTCAAATGATTACCATTTTTTCTTTCACCGGGAAAAATAGGTAATTCATCATTAGAAGTGTAATAAAAGGTAAATGTCCTAAAATTCCATACACCAATGTTTCCCACAAAATGGCATATGCAAACAATGTGGACCCAGATTTTCAAGATGGCCGCCATGGCGGTAATCTTCGATTTACGATCAGCATGATTTTAGCTATATTTGATCTACAAGTCATCCTGATGCTTCCTAACAAGTTTGGAGTCAATTGGCCTTTCGATCCAGGAGAAGAAGCAAAAAATAGATTTTCAAGATGGCTGCCGTGGCGGCCATCTTGGATTTCCGATCAGCAAGATTTTAGCTATTTTTGACCTACAAGTCATCCCAATGCTTCCTAGCAAGTTTGGAGTCAATTGGCCTTTCGGTTCAGCAGAAGAAGCAAAAAATAGATTTTCAAGATGGCCACCATGGCGGCCATCTTGGATTTCCAATCGGCATGACTTTAGCTATTTTTGATCTACAAGTCACCCCGATGCTTCCTACCAAATATCGAGTCAATTGGCCCAGGGGTGTAGGAGGAGTAGGCTTTTAAAGCAATTGTTGACACCAAATGATGGACGATGCACGACGCACGACGGATATTGACTGACCACAATAGTTCACCATGAGCACTTCGTGCTCAGGTGAGCTAAAAATCCTAGAGTTCAACTATCATCAAGATTGACTAATGATGTTTCTGTGGTTCCAGTATTCCTCAGATTGCATCTCAATAAGTCGTGACACCGTCCTCTCAAAAGCAAACAATTCTTCTTCACCAGTAAATATACTGGCATGGGACAGATCAGATTTCTGTAAATTATTAAAAGAACATGAAACTAAATGGCCTAACCTAAAGGATTTAAAGTGCTACATGTTGGCTAAAAATTTCAGCAGACAATATTCTTAATTTTTTTCTTATTTTTCACGGAAAATTTTGACTCAGGTTTTTTTTTATTTTTATTTTTTTTTTTTTGTAAAAAAAAAAAAAAGAAAAATGAAAAGAAAAACAAAACCAAAAAAAAAATCAATGAATTTAAAATTTTATAGATCTTCTTCTATACTTACTATCATAATTTAGCAGGAAGGGATACACTTTCAAGGGAGACAAGTGTGCAAAATTGTGGACATTTTTCGCTCAATTCATACTTTTGCACATTTTTCATCCAAATGAGTGAATTTCTATATTTTAGTTGTCCTGATGTCAAAATATGATGAGTTTCTTCATTTTTGAAAACTTTTCGAAAAATCGAAAAAATTGAAGTTTTCGTCCACTGCGGACCATTGGACATTTTTTTGCTCAATTCACACTTTTGCACATTTTTCATCCAAATGAGTGAATTCTTATATTTTAGTTGTCCTGATGTCAAAATATGATGATTTTCTTCATTTTCGAAAACTTTTCGAAAAATCTAAAAAATTGAAATTTTCCCCCACCACAGACCTGTAGACATTTTTTGCTCAATTCACACTTTTGCACATTTTTCATCCAAATGAGTGAATTTTTATATTTCAGTTGTCCTGATGTCAAAATATGATAATTTTCTTCATTTTCGAAAACACAAACAGAAAGTCACAAAAGTTGTCCCCCTTGTAAAAATGACAGAAAATCTACGAAGTATGTCACCTGTCTGGTGGCTCAGTCGGTCGTGCGTCCAACTGATGATCAGGAGTCACAGGTTTGATACCCTCCAGTCTGGCAACATTCTTTCGTGGAGACTGATCATGAAATATTTTCTATGGTCATTCTCTCAGGATGGGCAGTTGTCAGTTTCTGGTGAAAGAATGTGCAAAAGTACTGGTTTACCACTTAGAGGACAATGCCTGCCAGGGAAAAGTGTGGTTAAGTAAACTGACCAGCTCGACATGACCTTAATAGCACTGACTGGGCCATTAAACTCCAACCCAACCAACTACCAAGTATATCAAGGCCCCTTATCAATTTACATCATGCTTTGAACGATTGGCCTGGTATTTTTCAACAGTCGTGCAGAATAATAAATTTGTCTTTTTATTGCCAGAAAGAGTAAACTTGATGTCACTGTTCTATGACTGCATGTAAACTAACTTACCTCTTGTATACCTAGGTCATCCATTAACTTCATATTATCCTCTTCATCTCTTAAACTTAGATGTCCCGCAGTGAACAAACTTTTAGGTGGTGTTTCTGCTGAACAAACTAATCGTACCTGAAATGGGTTATGAATGAAACTGACGATACAACAAACACTGAAGCAGCATACCATATATACCCTAAATGTTTGGACAGGCATGTCAGACATAAATCTAGATTAGAGACATAGTTCCAGATAATAGTGGGTATCCACTTTATTTTTCTTATTTCTGCATGAAAACATTTGTTGTGGGTACTCATTAGAAGTGCCTCACCGAGGCACTTCTAATGAGTACCCACAACATATGTTTTCATGCAGAAATAAGAAAAATATCTGTACTTTTCGGATTAAAAAAGTGTCTTATCTGGAGCTATGATTAGAGGGATATCTTTGTAATCTAAATATTTTCCCCTTATTTCATGCAAAAATTGTGCTTACCATAATAACGCTAAATATTTGGACACTTCAGTAGTTTACAATATTACTTGTACAATTTAAACATACCCATATGATGATGTTGTGCTGGCTTATTGGCAAACAATTCAGTCTTATCTGGATCTGGTGAGTTATGTCTACAACCCCTTATTGAAATAATTCTAATTGTATGTATTTAATGTTTCATAGTTACCAAAAACAAAAACAAAATGTGAATGGAAACATAAAAGCCATTATGTAACAGCCAAAAAGTGAATGCCCAGATCAGCCTGTGCATCCACTCAGCCTGATCAATGCCTGCGCATTTTTTCAATATACATGTATTCTACAATATGCACTGATTCTGTCAACATGGCATGAATGTCCTGAATCAGACTGCATGGATGCACAGGCTGATCTTATGTTGCAAATCATAATGTGATTCTGCATGTGTTTACAGTAATTTGGATAGATTTAAGATTTCCATAGGATTTACTTACTTTGTTGTCATAGAAAGTATCAATCATCACAGTAAAACGTTTGGCCTCTGACTTCTGTCGGAGTGTCATTTTAGGTATATTTCTCACTACAACTGTGTCAAACTTTTTGCTGATTTCCAGGTAGTCCACTGCTCCCAGAGCCTGTCGAATGACAGGGTTCAAAATACAGTCGACTCTCATTATCTTGAAGTCCAAGGGACTCTCTGCAATACTTCGAGATATCCTTATCTCGACATATCAGATTTGCAGAATTTAGGAAAAATTAAATTGAAAAACCAAATTTCACAACTGCATATGTAATTTGACTCCTGAAATGAGAGTTATATTGAAAATATTGTGGAATATTTCCACAATATTTTGCTACCTGATGTTAGATTTCTATTTTAAGGGACCAAATTTTCACTTTGAGATAAGCGTTTATTCGAGATAAGCAAGTTCGAGATAACGAGAGTCGACTGTAATCAGTTACATTGTTGACAAAATAAAGACAGCCACTTTTTTTTTCAAGTTCATACTATATGTACCCATATATCATTTTTAGTCAGCCTGGGCTATAAAGGTGAAGAAGAGAGTCCCAGACAATTTTTTTCTGTAATATATAGCAGAGGCAAAAACATAGTTTACACTGACCTACTTTTGGTATATGTCACACTGTTTTCATCAGGTGTAAACATCCCAGGAACATTCTTTTCGAAATATAGGTGAAATATACAGCTCAAGAAAGTGACCTACTTTTGGCAGGGAACACATCCACCATACCCTAAATCCATACACTCTTAACCCTTAAAATTCCAGGAAAACCTGCATCTGAAAATGTCATCTGTTTATGTCGTCTGCTGAATATTCTTGCAAACTTTTCAAACCTATTTTTGCATACAGGCAAACAGTGTGGACCCTGATCAAACTGCTCCTTTTGATCTGGGTCCACATTGTTTGCAAAAAATGACTTTTAAAATCACAAGCAGAAGACAAAGCGGACAACAATTGTTGTTTGTTTGTGTTGAGGTTTTACGGCCCAATGGCGTCATGTCCAGCGCGGTCAATTTACCTAACCATATGTTTACAAGGCAGGCTTCATCCTCTAAGTGGTTGACCAGTATTGTACACATTCTTTTGCCCGAAACTGACAACTGCCCTTCTTGAATCAGTGGAAGGGAGGGAATGACCGTAGAAAATATTTCATGATCAGTCTCCAAGAAAGAATGTTGCCGACTTTGGCGGGGGTCGAACCCGTGACCTCCTGGTCTCCAGTCGGACACGCATCCAACTGAGCCACTGAGGCCAACAATTGCTGTAACTGGCAGTTTAAGGGTTAACAAGGTATACTACATTTACTTCAAATCTGGTCAGCCCAGGTCATACAGTAGAATAGATTTGTACTGGGCAACGTTTTTTTCTGTAATATAGGTCAAAAGTAAAAATATTGGTTACAGTGCCCTACTCAAATTATGCAGTGTACTGTGGTTACTAGATTTATCCATAAATCACATATGATCAATCTAGGGAGCAAACCTATAGTCTAAGAAAAACCATGAAACATCTGGCTATGTTGAAAAGAGCATGCTAAAGGTTAATTAAAAAAAATGGATATGCCTCCAAGTATGGAAGTATTTTCTTCCCTTCTTAAAGATTAGAATTTGCTCCCAAATTCTTTCCTTTAAGAGTAGCCTCCTTTAAGAAGGGATTCCTCTGCTAGGAAGTTTCTTCTCTTCTGCTGGAATAGTCTCCCTTTGAAAAGGGAGGCAAATGTTTTGGGGCAGTGTTATCTCCTTGAAGGTCTATCCATACAAGTTAAGGGCAGCAGGTTAGATATTAAGGGGACTAGATACACTTGGTACATTTTATACCATTTTTAAAAGGATATACTTCCTGTAAATCAAGCCTCTTCTCAAAGAGGTCTACTCTAAAAAGCAAATTCTTTTCTTTACAGTAGGCCCCTTTGCAGACAGCAGGTAAAACAATTTTGACATTGTTGTATCCCTCGTTATCCCTTTAACATACCTTCGAAATTTTATCAATAACCCTTTAACATACCTCAGCACACATACTGTTGAATGTTGTGTCCAGCACTCTTCCACAAGTCTTTGGTAATCTTAGACTTCTTCCTAACACATCTAGTACTCTGGCATGAATTACTGAATAAACAAGTGTACTAAGTATCAAAAGTTTTTCATAAAAATACAAGAAAAACACCTAACGGCATTACGGACGGGTTTTTCAAAAAAGTTAACCAAAAGGTAAACCTCGGATGACACCCAACGCCCGGACATCGCTATTTTAAAGGATGGATTTTTTTAAAAAAACGTCTAATAAAACTGCAAGCCATGCACCATGCCCCGCCACACAGGGACATATCCCCTATGCACTTCTGTAGTATAAGGGCTGAAAACAATCTAAGTTAAACATGAAGAGATGCAATAAACAGGTATTTCATAACTCAAAAAAAAAAAAAAAAAAAAAAAAAAAAAAAAAAAAAAAAAACACCAAAAAGTCTAAGATAAAAATGCAATAAAAAGTGATAAAAAATAATTTCAGGATTCTGAAAAAAACAATATGCACATCTTCAGACCATCCTAAACGTGTGTGTAAAGTTTCAAAAGGATCGGCCTGAAAATGTAGGAGGAGTTGCGCGTACAAGGTACATACTCCCTATATATTTCTGTAGTATTAGGGCTCGAAAAAAGTCTAAGTTAAAAATGAAAAAAATGTGATAAAAAATAATTTCAGGATTCTGAAAAAAACAATATGCATATCTTCAGACCATCCTAAAAGCGCCTGTAAAGTTTGAAAAGGATTGGCCTAAAACTGTAGGAGGAGTTGTGGGCAGAAGGTACATACTCCCTATACATTTCTGTAGTATTAGGGCTCGAAAAAAGTCTAAGTTAAAAATGAAAAAATGTGATAAAAAATAATTTCAGGATTCTATAAAAACGACATGCATATCTTCAGACCATTTTAAAAACATCTGTAAAGTTTGAAAAGGATTGGCCTAAAACTGTAGGAGGAGTTGTGGGCAGAAGGTACATACTCCCTATACATTTCTGTAGTATTAGGGCTCGAAAAAAGTCTAAGTTAAAAATGAAAAAAATGTAATAAAAATAATTTCAGGATTCTGAAAAAAACAATATGCATATCTTCAGACCATCCTAAAAGCGCCTGTAAAGTTTGAAAAGGATTGGCCTAAAACTGTAGGAGGAGTTGCGGGCAGAAGGTACATACTCCCTATACATTTCTGTAGTATTAGGGCTCGAAAAAAGTCTAAGTTAAAAATAAAAAAAATTGTGATAAAAAATAATTTCAGGATTCTGAAAAAAACAATATGCATATCTTCAGACCATCCTAAAAGCGCCTGTAAAGTTTGAAAAGGATTGGCCTAAAACTGTAGGAGGAGTTGCGGGCAGACGAACGGTGGGGGCGCTGACGGACGGACGGACACTCAAAATTTCAGAGCGTATAACATAATACCCCGCCACTTTTTTGGTGGTGGGGCATAAAAATGAGAAAACCTTATGATTTTTACCCTAAATATTTGGACATTGTAAGTGCTTAGCATTCTTATCCTAAATGAGAAGGAAAGAATATTATCCTATTTCTATAAATACAGTCGAATCTCAATGACATGAACACTGTTGGCTCTTTTACCCTGTCTGATTCCAACTGGATTTTCAGTTCCTAGGAATTTCTTCCGATAGCTCAAGAAAACAAATATTTAAGGATATTTTACTGATATTTTCTAATTCTATCATGAAAATGCATGTTGTGTTTACTCATTAGAATTGCCTCTATGATGCAATTCTAATGACTACACTCAACATGCCATCATTATTTAGAAGATTGAAAAGACTTCCCTAAGTTATCACCATTTGCTTCTTGACCTAACATCATGATTAACTTTCAGTGGCTCGAACTACCCATGTCTCAAACAAATTTCCATGATCCCAAAGATGTTCAAGCCATTGAAGTTTGACTGTACATTTAACTTTTTAAACAGTAAGGTATTTTCAGTGAATGTTATTCCGAACTGAATCTCAGATTTTATTGAGCTGTATTATGAATGTGTTCTGCTTGCTACTTTTATTAAAAATCATTTCTGAAATAACATCTTAATATCATATTCACCAATAGCTCTAGATAAGAAGATATCCTGAGAATTTTTTTTTGGTTCTCCATGAAGACATATATTGTCAGTATTCAGTATTGAATTGTCTCACCAAGGCAATTCCAGCATGGGTACACATAAAATATGTTTTCATGAAGAAATCAGAAAAATATCAATACTTTTGCATGAAAAAAAAGTGTTTTATCTTGTGCTATGGATTTATCTGACTTTGAAGATGGAACAGTCCAATTTAGATATCAAAGGCATAAATGTCTTGAATACAGTATTAAGAAGTCAAATTCAATAGGATGAAACATACCATCATCTTCTTCTGATATTAGTTCATCAAATACAAGATCTAACTGTTCATCGCAATCTTCACTTGTTGTTCTGTAGGTAAGAAATAATAAATATTTCATACACCCAATAAGATACACATCTTCTTTTCTTTCCTTTTTGTTTTGTAAAACACCTCTTTTGGAAATAAATGTAATGGAGGACTTACTGCATGCAGCTCATACAAAAGTAGCATTAATTCTGCTCACACAAGTAAAGTATTTAAGCAAACAAGAACTTGCGGACCCATTCATCACATTCCTCACATGTCCAAGAGAAACTTTCACATGTCACAGCTCATGTAACCTGCACTTAGAATAAATATGGTGTTTCTATACTCCGGGACCTAGTCATTCAAAACTTGACAAAGTTGTTAGCTAATGATACATTAAAATTTCTATCTTGAAATATGGCAAATACATTGCTATTTTTTTTTGCTGAAAAAATGTGAGTAGCTTTTTTTACTGACATTTTTGGAGCGAAAATATCAATGTATTTGAAAGTGCCTTAGCAACAACAGTTAAGGAGTTTGTCTTTAACAAGCTTGTTAAGCTAACAATGCTTTGAACAACTGAGCTCTGTTATCTAGAGCTATGTTAACATTAGAAATGTTAAATGACTTATATGGGGGAGAGGGGTAATTAGAATTTTTACTCATAAAGTAGATTATTCTTTTTATACCCTAAATAAATGTATTGGGAGACCTAAACTTTAGCAATGTTAAATGACTTATATGGGGGAGAGGGGGAATCAGAATTTTTTATTCATAAAGTAGATTATCCTTTCTTATAAGAGCGTCCTGCAAAAAGTTTTGTCACTGGGTTTGGAATACTTCAGTGCTATGTTTTATCAAACATATTTTTATTACAAACCTTCGAAGTATTCCCCCTTTACTGAAACACATTTTTGTAACCTTTTTACCCAGTCGCGAAAAGCAGATAAATAGTCTTCTTTTGGTATCTGTTGGAGACACTGATAAGTAGTGCTGCCAAGAGAACTTCTAGACATATACTTATTTCCAGAAAGCATTTTCTTAAGCCTTGGAAATAAAAAGAAGTCACAGGGACTCAGGTCAGGTGAATAAGGTGGATGGTTTAAAACTTTCACCTTTTCAGAAGCCGAAAAAAGACTGAACAACCTCACACTTATGAGAGGAGGCGTGGTCATGTAAAAGGTGGACTCCTGACCATCCTTTGCTTGGTCGTTTCTTATTGTAACAAGTAAATTGGTCAGTGTATATGACTGCATCTAGTTCAATTTGAAATAACTCGGTCGGTTGGAAAGCAATTTGAACGAAATAAACGGCTATCGTTAGCTATTGAATACACCATTCAAGTGCAGTGAAGCATTTTAAAATATACCTGGGATAAAACCAAGGAAGCCTATTAGTGACAGAACTTTTTGCATGACCCTCGTAACCTTAATATTGGGGCAGCTTAATGTTTTACCATACTGGTCCTAAAATTTGAACAGGTGCATTTTACTACGAGCTGATGCATCTAAAAACTTCTTAATGAGTGTTACTGTAGATACCCAATTATGCATTATCTGATCTGGGTCTACACTATCTGCTCACACATGTCATGATACTTAGGGTTAATATGGTAAATACAACGTATAATAACAGCATTGTCATTAGCTGGCGACATGAGGCTAAACTGCCTTCTCCTCTTTAAGCACAGGCTTCCATTTTGGGGTGTTTTTGATCTAACTCTGTGCCATCTGAAGAGGAATGTCAAAAATATTTTTGTCTCTCTTACCAGCAGGGTCTACTCTTAAAGGAAAGAATTTGCTCCTGAGAAGCAAATTCTATCCTTTAAGAGTAGGCCCCTTTTTCAGAGGGGATCAATTTACAACAATGCAAAAAGGAAGTCACAAATGTTGTCGCCTTTCTAATAATGGTGGAAAATTTGGCTGGCATATCCATTCCCTTTAATGCCTGCTGCCTTTTACTTTCAGATTCTTGCAGCCTACTCCTAAACTTTAGTAATGAATAGGCTGCTATTAACAGCAAATTAAATTCATTTAAAAGCATTCAAACTGAGACCTGTTATGAGGAAATGTGCCTCTAGGGAAAGTAGGGAAACTGCACAATATGATAAGGACTCATACAGGGCTGACTATCATGTCAAATTATGACTATCAAGACACTATCACTCTCAGAGAAATCCCTACCACAATACTATCACTATCAAGGGTCTAATATCACAATGCATCATGATACTACCACCATCTCCAAATCACTATTTAAAGTAATTTAATGAATTTCGTTAATTTTTAAGGACCAGACTACCTGTAAAGATACCTAATATTACTGCCCTCTCAAAATCAGCTTTGCCACAATTTTAACAAACATTTTTGCAAAGAAGAAGTCCTTTCTATTCTCATACAAAAATTTCGTAGACAAAAAAATGCTTCAGAATGGTATTATCTGATTACAGGAGGAGAAAATCTACCGGGACAAAAACTATCGCTAGCTGAAGAGACTATCATCAATAGTTTGCGATAGGTGAAAACACTATTACGATAATACTATCATGGTAGTCACTATCATGATGCATCTACATACAGCTGTATTGTTACATCCCAAATAAGGACCTTTGCTATACACTGAAGTATTCTAAAGTATCCAATGTTTCTGTAAGAAGGCAGGAAAGACTCTAATCAGACTGTATGGACATGCAGCTGAGTCTTCACTATCCACTATCTGTCCTGAAGATACATATTCACATGGCACTGCTCAGTTAACTAACAAATTACAGTTGACTCTCGTTATCTCGAACTCACTTATCTCGAATAACCGCTTATCTCGAAGCGATAATCTGGTCCCTGCTTAAACATGAAAATCTAACAACAGGTAACAAAATATTGTGGAAAAGAGGAGAAATTGCTCCAATTTCTCCTCTTTTCCACAATATTTTCAATATATCTCTAACTTCAGGAGTCAAATTACATATCCATTTGTTAAATGTTGCTGTTCGATTCATTTTTTCCTAAATTCTGCAAATCTGATATGTTGATGTACGGATATCTCGAAGTATTTCAGAGAGTCCCTTGGAATTCGAGATAACCAGAGTCGACTGTATTATAAATGTGACCTTACAAGAAGTATAGTTTGCCTTCAGCAGGTAGAGTAGTCAATCTGTAATCAACACCAGAATCCAGACACAACACATCACACCTGTCCTATAGTACAAATCAATAATTGCCTATTAGCATTTACCACTTTATGGACAAATACAGCAGATGACAAACTGATGATATTTTTCATACTTTCCCAGAAAACAGGATCTGACATTTCATGCATATTGTCTCCACCTGTTTTCTGAGAAAAATAAGAAAAATATTTCAATATAATGTCTGCTGAAAATTTTACCAAGCATGCTAATTGTTAAAATATTTTTCCCAGAAAATGTCCCTCATTTAAGAAATAGAACAGCTCTAGCTATGAATTGTTGAGTAATAGATCACAGGTTGGAGGTAAAGTGTAATGCAGATCAAATCTTGGGTGCTTAGAGCATGTGATTTATCTATTACAACTGCCCAACAAACTGTAATTTATTACTCAACAATTCCAGCACTAGAGCTGTTCTTTTTCTATTCTAACAAACTAAAAATCGACAAAAATGCTGCTAGTTCCATCAGATTCTCCCAACCTTCTGCCATTGTTTGGAAAAACCGTACTAACTTCCTTGACTGTAACACATGCATTAACATCTATCTGTAATGTATCTGATGCAAGAAAATAAAGTTAAACAGTCTAATGCCCAGGAAATGCCCAGGAAATGGCAAATGACTAAGATTTTTTTTTAAAGTGTCATGTTAGCTCTTTACGTCATGCTCTTCCACCCATTTTGATGCAGAAAAAAAAAAAACAGTACATTTCTGTTGCCTATATATATGTTAGAATTGTCTTCTGCTATTATTAAAGGTGAATGAATATACCTGAAAGTGCATCAATTCCCCTTGAAGTCTCTGGTATGACTCAGGTGGGAATCCAACCCAAAATCTCCAGGATGCAGAGTATACACTCTGATGATTTTATGCTTAACGACGCGTCAAACTGTGTTGCAGGTCATTTGCATCAAACAGGTAGTTATAGATAACATCTATAAATAAAGTATACACTCTATCAACCTTGTCACTGCACCAGTAAACACTCAACTTGCATAAGTACACAGGTTGAATTTCGCCCGTTACTGTTGGCAAATGAGCTAAGATATCTTCAGTTTAAAAATAATTCCAATTAAACAGGCTTACAATTATTTAGCACAAATTCATTGGTGGAGAGCAATTTGAAAATGGGATTTATACTTCCATGAATCCAATAAGTGGAAATCCCTGAACTATTTTCATTGCCCAAATTGCTAAAATGAGCTACTTTACCCATATTTTGGCATACATGTAATATGACCTACTGGTAGTTGGAATTATAAGTAATGGAATTTTCTTTTTGGGGGTTTTATTGACATGTGAACACTGGCAAATCACTAACAAACTTAACAAAAAAGCCCTGGGCTTTATTCAGTTTCTGAGGGATTCCCAGGCATTTACATATAAAATCCACAAAAATGAAATTCATTCCTATAATATAGTACAGAGCTTGTAATATGTGCTAATTTTTTATTTTTTTTTTCATTTGCTCAAGCTCTATGTACAGTTTTACTTTTCTTTTAATAATAATTTCTGACGACAGATGCCGTCATTAGGACAACTCTATACACAGCACGTATTATACAGCTAAAATAATTGCTCTAAAAAACTCCAGAGTATTTTTCTGACAGTACTGGCATACGAACATCTGCATTTGGGCTGGCTCTAATACTGTATTTCCATAATGTAACTTAAATTAGCGTTAACCGCTCTCTGGACAAACTCAGCACACGACAAATAGGCCTTGATATTTCATGCAAATTGTCTCTAAAGGAGTTAAGTTGCATAAAATATCAAAACCTATTTTCTCAGAAAAATATTTCAAAATGCCATCTGCTGAAATTTTTACCCAGCATGCTAAGCTTAACAAACTCACCTTCAGAATACCAATGAATGGTACAAAATTCATTCTCTGAAGCCCATTCTTGTAAAGATCTGAAAATAGACAAAACATTCTGCTGTAAATATCACAGGGACTTGTAGCAATTTATCTTTTTTTAGAATTTGGATATATTGTCTAAGTATTCTACAGAATACTTAGACAATATATCCAAATTCTAAAAAAAGATAAATTGCTACAAGTCCCTTGAATACTTAGACAATATATCCAAATTCTAAAAAAAGATAAATTTCTACAAGTCCCTAGAATACTTAGACAATATATCCAAATTCTAAAAAAAGATAAATTGCTACAAGTCCCTAGAATACTTAGACAATATATCCAAATTCTGAAAAAAGATAAATTGCTACAAGTCCCTAGAATACTTAGACAATATATCCAAATTCTAAAAAAGGATAAATTGCTACAAGTCCCTAGAATACTTAGACAATATATCCAAATTCTAAAAAAGGATAAATTGCTACAAGTCCCTAGAATACTTAGACAATATATCCAAATTCTAAAAAAAGATAAATTGCTACAAGTCCCTATGGTAAATATATGGTCTCAGACCAGCATTTTCCCATATGCACACAGGGAAGAGCCAAACAAGCACATATGAGCTGCAATGTCAGAAAGTGTACCTTTGACCATGTGCACCCAGTGAAGATTCAGTTCAGCCAGCTCATCTATGTAATCTGATCTGAATCTTTTTTTGTTCCAGTTACATAATGGTAACTCATTTATTCTCCCTGTCCAATGGAAAATAGAGGGTCAGGGAGGACCATCACCCTAAGTAGCTTACAAAACATGTAGAATACATTACGAGGGTTGTGCAAAAAGTTCTGTCACTAATAGGCTTCCTTGGTTTTATCCCAGGTATATTATAAAATGCTTCACTGCACTTGAATGGTGTGTTGAATAGCTAACAATACCCGTTTATTTTGTGCAAATTGCTTTCCAACTGACTGAGTCATTTCAAACTGAAATAGATGCAGTCATATACACTGACAAATTTACTTGTTACATTGGAACATGGACCCGAAGACTGAAATTTGTAGCTATATTAAATGCCGCATTAGGCTTAATATAGATTCAAAGCAGATATTTAATGAATTGTGTGGTATATATGGACCTCAGACCATTTCAATGCGCACAGTTTTTAGGTGGGTTAAAGCGCTTAAAGCTGGGAAATTTTCTGTTGACAATGATACCCGTCCTGGAAGGCCTAAAACCTCTGTTATCAAGGCTAAAATCGCTGCTGTAAAGTTTGTGATTGTCTGTCAGAGATATAGCTAGTTGTACTGGCATATCAGAAGGCAGTGTGCAAACAATTCTGAACAAGAGCTGTCGTAGGACAGCGTAGCTCGCCTGCTGGGTACATTTTATATTGTAACATTTTTATCATTAAGAAGATCAAAATGAAATAATCTATGAAATAATTTTCAAGTTATATGGCGAAATCATTCAACCATATAATATAGGTCACACTGACCTAGATGTATTTGTATGTAAATCATTTTGTCACATAGATATAATAATCCAGGTATGACAATTCTCCATGAAATAGTAATAAAAATAAAAGGCAAAATCACTGAAGCATGAAATATAGGTCATAATGACCTAGATATGGTAAGTGGTCATTCATTGGGTCACATGGAACTAATATCCCAGGTGTGACATTTATCCAACAAATAGTATTCAAGATATAAGGCAAAATCACTGAACCATGAAATAAAGGTCACACCAACAGAGATATATTTTGACGTCAATAATCGGGTCACAAGGAACTAATATCCCAGGTGTGACATTTATCCAACAAATAGTATTCAAGATATAAGGCAAAATCACTGAACCATGAAATATAGGTCACAGTGACCGAGATATAGTAAGTGGTCATTCATTGGGTCACATGGAAGTAATATCCCAGGTGTGACATTTATCCAACAAATAGTATTCAAGATATAAGGCAAAATCACTGAACCATGAAATATAGGTCACAATGACCTAGATATAGTAAGTGGTCATTCACTGGGTCACATGGAACTAATATCCCAGGTGTGACATTTATCCAACAAATAGTATTCAAGATATAAGGCAAAATCACTGAACCATGAAATATAGGTCACAATGACCTAGATATAGTAAGTGGTCATTCATTGGGTCACATGGAAGTAATATCCCAGGTGTGACATTTAACCAACAAATAGTATTCAAGATATAAAGCAAAATCACTGAACCATGAAATATAGGTCACAATGACCTAGATGTATTTGTATGTAAATCATTTTGTCACATAGATATAATAACCCAGGTATGACAATTCTCCATGAAATAGTAATAAAAATAAAAGGCAAAATCACTGAAGCATGAAATATAGGTCATAATGACCTAGATATAGTAAGTGGTCATTCATTGGGTCACATGGAACTAATATCCCAGGTGTGACATTTATCCAACAAATAGTATTCAAGATATAAGGCAAAATCACTGAACCATGAAATAAAGGTCACACCAACAGAGATATATTTTGACGTCAATAATCGGGTCACAAGGAAATAATATCCCAGGTGTGACATTTATCCAACAAATAGTATTCAAGATATAAGGCAAAATCACTGAACCATGAAATATAGGTCACAGTGACCGAGATATAGTAAGTGGTCATTCATTGGGTCACATGGAAGTAATATCCCAGGTGTGACATTTATCCAACAAATAGTATTCAAGATATAAGGCAAAATCACTGAACCATGAAATATAGGTCACAATGACCTAGATATAGTAAGTGGTCATTCACTGGGTCACATGGAACTAATATCCCAGGTGTGACATTTATCCAACAAATAGTATTCAAGATATATGGCAAAATCACTGAACCATGAAATATAGGTCACAATGACCTAGATATAGTAAGTGGTCATTCATTGGGTCACATGGAAGTAATATCCCAGGTGTGACATTTATCCAACAAATAGTATTCAAGATATAAGGCAAAATCACTGGACCGTGAAATCTAGGTGACCTGGACCGTAAAATGTAGGTCACCATGACCTTCACTCTCTTACACTTAAACCGATGTCACATAGTTAGCTGATGTATAACCAGTTGTGTCTATAACCTGCAGGCATATAAGATTTTACAAATGTGTCCTAGATTTTGACCCCTAGCCCCACCCCAAGGCCCACCCTGAGGTATGAACCCAGGGGTATGTTCTTTTGGAATCTCAGAAGACTCGTCCAGGTACCCAAATTCTAAATATGAATGCTCTATGAGGAGTGAAAGTCAAGATATAAGAATTTGAAAAACTTTAACACAGTATTACAAAGGTGTCCTAGATTCTGACCCCTAGCCCCACCCAGGGGCATGAACCCAGGGGTTTATTCTCTTGGAATCTCAGAAGACCCTCCAAGGTACCTAAGTTCCAAATTTGATGCCTCTGTGAGGAGTGACTGTTGAGATATAAGCATTTGAAAAACTTTAACGCAGTGTGACGGGAACAGGAACGCAAACGCAAACGCAAACGTGGACGACCGGGGTGACTACAATAGCTCTCCTTGTACTTCGTACAGGCGAGCTAAAAAGTGTTTGGACCTGAGAAAGGTGGGTACCTCAATTGCTCACTGAGGAGCAAAAGTCACAATGCCTTAAATGTGCCCGGGAACTTTTGAAAACATACAAAGGCTGTAATATAGTCAGGTTATTTCTAACTTGCTAACAGGTGATGAAACCTGGGTGCACGTTTGAGCCACAAAGAAGGGCTGATAATAAGCAATGGAAGCAAAAAGATAAAAAAAACCCATGTATTGCCAAGAGAACCATAAGTTCTAAAAAAGATGTTGTTTGCAATTTTCTTTAATTCAAGTGGGCCAGTCATTCAAGTGCCTTGTCCATCTGGTCATACAGTCACTGGCTGATTCTACAAGAATTCTGTACTGAAGAAAGTGAAAGAGTTTTACAATAAGAAACGACCAAGCAAAGGATGGTCAGGAGTCCACCTTTTACATAACAACGCTTCCTCTCATAAGTGTGAGGTTGTTCAGTCTTTTTTGGCTTCTGAAAAGGTGAAAGTTTTAAACCATCCACCTTATTCACCTGACCTGAGTCCCTGTGACTTCTTTTTATTTCCAAGGCTTAAGAAAATGCTTTCTGGAAATAAGTATACGTCTAGAAGTTCTCTTGGCAGCACTATTTATCAGTATCTCCAACAGATACCAAAAGAATACTATTTATCTGTTTTTCGCGACTGGGTAAAAAGGTTACAAAAATGTGTTTCAGTAAAGGGGGAATACTCTGAAGGTTTGTAATAAAAATATGTTTGATAAAACCTAGCATTGAAGTAATCCGAACACTATTGACAACAGGTAGTAATATAGACTTGTTCAAATTTTAGGACAAGTATGATAAGCAGTTAAGGTAAAAAACTGAAGGATTTATTTTGGGTAAATATGGAAGTGTTCTTTGAGTAAAACAGGCAGCTTGCAACATCCATATGTCAAAATTGTTTGGTTTAATTGGTAAATTCAATAGCTGACAATCTGAAGATATTTCTCTTATTTTTATTCCAGAAAATAGGTTTTGACCTTTCAAAATGTTGTCTGCTGAAAGTTTTACCCAGCATGCTAAGGGTTAAAACTGTCTTCTCTGAAGTAATGGGCCAGGGTTTTCCCTCAGGGTTTTTAAGTGATGGTCCCAGGGACTCCCTTATGTGGAGTCAAGGGGTCCTTTAATAAGATTTAGGGGTTAATTGTTTTAAAGAGGGCCCTTTAAGCACTAATTGCAACTGCAGATGACATGGTGAAGTACTTTTTTTCAGAGAAAATAAGGATTGAAATGTCAAGCCTTTTTTTCTCTGAAAAATAAAATCAATTTTAGACTGTTGTCTGCTACAATTTGCATTGTGCTTTATGGGTTAACTATTGCCCAAATATTGATAAGTCCAGGCCTTTAGACCATGAATAGATTGAAATACCATTACGAAAACACGCCTATTCAAATATATTGAAAATTTTACAACCCAAAAAAGAAAATTTTCAGATAAAAAATTCTGATATTTTTCACATTTCTACTCAAAACAGAGATTTTGGGTGCTCGTTAGAACCGCCTTGCTGAGGCGGTTCTAACGAGTACCCACAATCTATGTTTTTAGCAAAATAAGAAAAATAATGTATACCCTTGTAAACCCCAGTTTAACTGCATAAAAGTGGGGTTTAATGGGGGCAAAATTATATAGGCATGTTTTTGTGATGCAAAGCCAAAGATAAATAAAATTAATTTTGGATTCTGTATGCATCACTCAGGACCCTTTCCCCTGCTTTTAAGTGTCCCGAACAAGGTTTTGGGGGTAAAAACTGCCAAAATGGGAGTCAGGGAAAACCTTGAATGGGTCAAGGCCATGAGCAGACATTGAATGTACTGTCACATCTGGTCCTTTGCTGTCTACAATATACTCAACAGTTTCTTTTCACCTGACACTGCCCATATATACATCTATTTACCTACCATCTGGAGCTCTATTTGAAGTTGCTATAACTACGACACCATTATCAAATAGTTCTGTAAACAGTCTCTTTAGTATCATGGCATCTGCTATATCTGTTACCTGAAAAATATAAGAGGGAACTGAAAACATTCCCGCATATGTGAAAACAGTCTCTGCATCTTTACAGTCATCTTGGACCAAACTAACAGATGAATTGGCATGATCTACCATGATGCATATTCACCCTCAGTACTCTGAAAGAGAAGCTGAGCAAACAGTGTAGACCCAGATCAGGTGACTCAAAATGTGGCATCTGATCAGTATCAACACTACCACTTATCCAGCAGTTTTGTGGACACATCAATATATACACTTCAACCTCTTTATAACATAGTTCGTTATAGCACGGTTTTAGATATAACAGGGTTCAATGACGGATCCCAAAAATGTATAGATTGTATTGAAAAATGACCATAAATGGTCATTTTTCAATATAATCTATACATTTTTGTTTGGCTATAACACGCTTGTTTAACTAACAAGGTTTATGCTATGGACCTCAAAAATAGTGTTATAAAGAGGTTGTGGTGTATCGTTAAATTGGACCTATTCAAACCGTTGGACAAATATGGTAAGGAGTTAAGGTGTCTGAATACTCAGGGTAAAAATGGTACATTGGTTCTTCATTATAGCTTACATAATATCAGCCCCTTATACCATGATCATTACTGTATTTACCCTAAGTATTGCAACATCTTATCTACATACCATGTGTCCTAACATTTGAATTAGTCCATTCTATTACCAATACTGAAGTGTCTAAAATATTGCTGAATGTATGGGAAACAGTGTAGACCCTGATCAGATGCTGCATGATGCAGCATCTGATCAGGGTCTACACTGTTTACATGGGCCTATCTGTCCCAATACTTAGGGCTATTATAAAGGTCCGGAACTGCTATGGCACACTTTAAGTCTGCTCAGGAGCTGCTCTTCTGCCACATTTTCTACAGTGAATATTCACTATATTCCATGATATCTACAGCAAGCATCACTGCTTTTTTCCCTTAGTATTCAGACTACATGTAAGAGACCTCAATCAGATCGGATGCTGCTGAATGGGATGAATGGTCAGGGTCAGCACTGTTTGCCAATCAACCAGAAAGTTTTAGACACACCAACAGATAGAAAAATGGGCTTATTTAAATTTCAGGACAAGTATGGTTAGGAGTTATGGTGTCAAAATATTTAAGATCAATACATACGGTAAATGTTCTAAAATTTCAAACACTAAAGTGTCTGACACAATGACATATGCAAACAGTGCAGACCCAGATCAGACTGCTCCTGAAGGAGCAGTCTGATCAGGGTCTACACTGTTTGCCATTCCATTAAGTATTTTAAGCAACAGGTGCATGGAAAGCAAAATTTATGCCTAAATAGTATGGAATAAGCATTTAAAATTTTAGAACATTTATCATATGGTAGAAGACTGTGAATACCTAGACTGACAGGGGCTTCCATGGGTTATATCACCACTGGCAGTCTCAAAGCCAGCTCATGCAATAAGGGGACATATCAACGACTATTGTTGCTAGATACTGTTCATATGATTGCTAACTACACATATTTTTGCTTCTGTTGTTCATATGGTCAGTGACTACTGCATGTTCCAGGTAAGATATTATCTTGAAGACTTCTTATTTCTTCACAGAGAGCTGATTCCAACTGGCTGCCATAAGTTCGTTTTAATAGAGAAGTCATACACATGTAGTTCTAGATAAAGCACATTTTATCTATCAAAAAGTAATTTTTTTTTTGCTTTTTGTTTCATTATTTCATAAAAGCATGTACAGTTGAACCTCGATAGCTCGAACACTGATGGCTCGTTTACCATGGCTAATTCGAACGCGTTTTTGAGTCCCTACGAAGTTCTTCCGATAGCTCAAGAAAACAAATACTTAGGGAATTTTTCTATTTTATCGTAAAATTGTATGTTGAGTGTACTCATTAGAATCACCTCATTGAGGCAATTCTAATAAGTACACTCATCATACAATTATTGGATAGAAAATCAAAAAAAAAAATCCCTAAATTATCGCCATTTGCTTCCTGACTTGGCACCATAATTAACCCTCAGTGGCTCGAATTACCCATGTCTCGAACACATTTCCATGGTCCCAAAGATGTTCGAGCCATCGAAGTTTGACTGTATGTTGTAGGTACTCAACAGCAGCACCTCAATGAGGCACTTCTAATTAGTACCAATAATACAGTCAACTCTTGTTATCTCGAACTCGCTTATGTCGAATAACCGCCTATCTCGAAGTGAAAATCTGGTCCCTGTTTTAACACAGAGATCTACCAACAGGCAACAAAATATTGTGGAAAAGAGGAGAAATTGTTCCTTAGGAGCAATTTCTCCTCTTTTCCACAATATTTTCAATATATCTCTAACTTGGGAGTCAAATTAAAGATTCATTCTGTTAAAAGTGGTTGTTGGATTAAATGTTTTCCTCAGTTCTGCAAATCTGATATGTCGAAGTTCGGACATCTCGAAGTGTTTTATAGAATCCCTTGGATTCCGAGATAACGAGAGTGGACTGTATATGTTTTCTGAGAGAAAATAAGAAAGCTGACTATTAGGATACTCATCTTGGTAACAGCTATGGAACTATCGTAATAACTCTAAGTATTGGGACAGATAGGCCTTTGCAAACAGGGTAGACCCAGATCAGATGCCACAGAATGTGGCATCTGATCAGGGTCTACACTGTTTGCCATACATACAGCAATATTTCTGACACATCAACAGGTAGTAGATTGGATTATTTCAAATTTTAGGACAAGTATGGTAGGTAGATAAGGTGTCCCAATACTTATGGTAAATACGGTAACTGCATTTTTATTAATTCTCAATCACGACATAAAATGCAACCATTTATCAGAATTGTCTCTCACACTTATACTGAGATAATTCAAATGGATATTTTATATATGTTTTCATGCAAATTTAAGAAAAGGATCACATCTGCTTTCAGTCATTGTAGACTGAATAGACTCCCCCACACTATATATTGGAATAATCCAATTTCAATTTTAGGTACGTTTGGTTATGAGATGCAGACATTCCTAGAGAAAAATGGCTTTACTAGTTGAAAACAGTGGAGACCCTGATCAGCCACTGTGTTCTGCAAAAGCTGATCTTTGCCAATACCCCCTTTAGAGGTCTCCAGACTACAATGGATTAATAAATGAAGACTTTATCAATTACCTGAAATTCATCAAAACATAATAACCATGATTCTTGACTGATTGCCTCAGCTACTGGTGGGATAGGGTCAAATGACTGGCTCTTTTGAACAGTGACATCTCTTGGCAGTGACTGTTTCCAAGCATGAATTCCTATAATGTGTATTCAAATGAAATAGTCATTGTGAAAAACATTAATCCTACTACCTTTGCTGCTAGTATTAATAAGAAATGGAACAGAGTGAAGTCTTATCCTTTTTATTTAGAAGCCAACTAAAATCACAAGGACATTACTGCACTATGCACTTAAGTTTTTCAACATTACTAGTAAAACTTGTAGTAAAATATCAACCTTATAAGGGCACACTTTAAAGAAAGATCAGAAAAGAAACTTCATGGGAGGGGTATTTAAAGATACTTATACAATACTTTTTCTTATTTTCTTATAAAAGCATATGTTTTTAGTACTCATTTGAACTGCCTACACTTGTTGAGGCATTTCTCATGTGTACCTGCAACATATGCTTTTATAAAGGAGTGGATAAATTTACACGGGCTGTAATTTGAAGCCTATGAAATTGTTTGACTTTGTGCTTATAGTAGTATGTGTGGTAATCAGGTTGAAAAGGGCAAGTTGTTGCTTGGTGTTTATCATAAAGCGTACATTACACATTTAAAGAAATAAGATACAACCACCAAATAAATACCTATGACATTGTGTTTGACAGTGTCATAATGATATAACATGAAATTTGTATTATACAAGTGCAATAACACTTGGTTATGATGCATAATGTTCAAGATTATGTCCAAAACAAAGCATTGTTTACTAAGGGCAAAAAGGTGACACTGCAAGAAAAAATACATAAAATGCATTCTTTTGGGTCATATGATAAACAGAATCTCACATTCGTGTTCATTTTGTATGATATTTGTTAACCCTTTGCATGCTGGGTAATATTTCAGCAGATGGCATTCTGAAATATTTTTCTTATTTTTCCCAAAAAATAGGCTTTGATATTTCATGCAAATTTTCTCCTCAAAGCCTATTTTCTGGTAAAAATTAATGAAGTTCAATAATATTCATCTTTGGCTTGCCAAGGCTAACAAAGAGTATAAATTACATTGTATGGTATTTGTTTAACCGTAGTCCTGCTGAACCCAGATATAGGCGGCCTTAGATCCAGATCAGTTGGCTTTTGAAGAAGCCAACTGATCTGGATCTGCACTGTTTGTCACGGAGTATGTGAATTTGTATCAACAACCTGGATCAAGTAATCTGATTTGCTGAAAATTGGATGTGGGTGTGGCATCTTAATTTATTCAGCATGACAAGGATTAATAAATATCATGAAATGAACACTAATATAAGCTCCTCTATTCATAATACACTATAGCTCACGTCTCTCCGCAAGCACATTATATGTACACTGAAATCTTTTACGGATGAACTTCAATGGCTCAAACATGTTTGGGACTGTAGAAATTTGTTCCAGAAATGGGTAGTTTGAGCCACTGAGGGTTAATCACAGTACTCATTAGAATTGCCTCAACTCATTAGAATTTTATGACCAAATAAGAAAACTTTGCTAAAATATCCCTAAAGATGTACTTTTTTGAGCTATCAAGAATTCCTAGAGACTCATAAATGAGTTTGAATTAGCCAGGGTAGACAAACAATCGCTATTCAAGTCACTGAGGCTCTACTGTATATGATAATTATCAGACCAATTCAAATATAAAACAATTTAAAGGTGGACCCCTAAATTTTCTATCCAAACAGCTAATGTATAGATTATATAGAAAAATGACTCACTTACTTATACTTTCCTACTTGGTCAGACCAGAGACTTACGAGTTTGTACTTATGGATGTTGGTACTTTTGCTTGTATTTATAATAAAATCTAGCCATTCACCCTTGTCATGCTGAATAAATTAAGATGCCATGCCCAATTCTAATTGTCAGCCGATCAGATTATTTGATCCAGGTTGTTGATATAAATTCACATATTTAATGAGAAACAGTGCAGATTCTGATATGTTGGCTTCTTCTGATCTGCATCTACACTGTTTGCAATGACAGGACCTATCCGGGTTTAGCAGAACCAGGATAAATAACATATAGCAAAGAAGTCTTATCGGAATTCAAACTAAATTTTTGACTATAAGCCACAGGTTACCATCTTTTCCATTATAATGTTTCTGCCATATATATTTTATATGGTATACTTTTTTGGTCCAAATTTTGCTTTTTATGCAGTTGTTTTGAAATAATTAGTGGAGTGGCAAACAATGTAGACCCTAATCAGACTGCATCTGAAGGAGCAGTCTGATCTGAGTTTGCACTGTTTGCATAGATCATTTTGTTAAAAAGTTAGGTTTTCAAAATTTTAGGGCATTTACTGTAGAAAGAACTCACTCTGATGTACATCTAACATAAATTTGTGGAAGTGGACTCGTTGTTTTTTTCTTACTGTGCTCTGATCATGGAACAAATCCATCAACATGGTCTTTCCACAACCTGAAATGTAATAATTTCAATGGTCATATTACAATCCATACATACATGTGCAAAGCTCCATATTTACTTTTTCTACTTAAAAGTATTGAATTTTTTCTTATTTCTGTATGAAAACATATCCTGTGGGTACTCATTAGTATTGCCTGAGTGAGGCACTTCTAATGAGTACCATCAACATGTTTTCAAGGAGAAATAAAAAAATATTATGTGGATACCTATTCTTATACGGATGACCATGATGTTTCAGTGTTTTATGTCCCTTTCAACATTATTTAAGTCATATCAAGACAAAAGAAGTGTGAAAATGAAAGATTCTGTACAAGGAAGCGCCATACAGTTATGAGCTGAATTGCATCTTCTGCAGGATTCAAACCAGGGACCTCATGATTCAGTCTGAAGTGTTAACCACTGGGCTATCCATACAATTCCATTAGCTCAACAATGTTACCATAGCTACCCTATATATTGAGGCACAGAACTCATTACCATATTTGTACTATAATTTGAACAAATACAATTAAATACCTGTTGTGTCTAAAAACTACTGGATGAGGAACGAACATTGTAGATCCTGATCAAATGCCACATTCTGGCATCTGATCTGGGTCTACAGGGTTTTCCCCCAACTCGCATTTTAGCACTTTTACCCCCAAAACCTTGTTTGGGACACTTAAATGTTAGGGGCAAGGGACCTGAGGAATGCAAACATAATCAAATCCAAAATTAATGCAGTTTATCAATGACTTTGTATTTTAATCAATTTGTGGTCTAAAGGTTAAGAATTATTAATATTTGGCAATAGTTCACAATAAAACACAATGAAAATTGTAGCAGGTGACATTCTAAAATTGATTTTACTTTTCAGAGAAAATAAAACTTGACATTTCTAGGGCAGACAATTCACATGAAATGTCAAGCCTTATTTTCTCTCAAGAAAAGTACTTCAAAGTGTTGTCTGGTGCATTAGCGATTAGTGCTTATTACCGGTACCCTAAATCTTATTAAAGGACCCCTTTCCACATAAGGGAGTCCCTTGGTCCAGTTGGACCCTCACTTTAAAACCCTGAGGGGAAACCCTGGGGTCTATACTGTTTGCTCTGCTCAGTCTGTCCCAAAACTTAGGGTTATTTTGGTAAATCATTTTGACAAAATATCATACAAAAGACATTTCATGTGAACTGCAGATAATTCATAAGAAATATCTTATTTTCTCTGAAAAATAATAAAAAAATATTCAAAATTTTATGTTATCTGTTGTAATTGTGACTGGTGCTTTAAGGTGTATAGCTTAGTATTTTGTTGTACATTTGCTTGATACTCTAGTGGGAGGTTAATAAAAAATTTATGTTTATGGTGATGGAAAATTTTCTTCCTGAAGCACTTATTTAGCATCAAAATGGAGAGAATACACACAAGATTCAAATTGTCTCTCTTACCTACACTTCCATATAAGTAGAGTCCTTTTGGTGGAGCAATCTTCTTTTGGCCAAATATCTGCAAAAGTACCACAGAACATCAAGAAAAGATTCAATAATTATTATCAAAAATGAGCCAATGTACGGCAAAATGTACAATGAGACATGTGGGACAAGCAAAGACTTAGATCAGCAAAGAAAACATCTTACATTATCTGGAGCTGTGTGTCTTGCTATAACACCGCATTAATCAGTTGGATTTTTTCCTAATCAATAATGCATCATTGATGATCAATTTGAATGTAAAATTCTTTCTGACCATCAAAGATATCAAAAAATCAAAACTGAATCAAGTTCAGAACAATGCTTTTAATTCATTATGCCACATTAATCTAAATACACATGCAGGTTGCAACCCATGACTTTCGCTACCATTCTAATTTCAAAGGCAACACAAGAGTTGTCAGAAGACAATGCAGCTCGCCGGAAAGGGCTGACCGGATAAGAAAACAATCTTTAAATATTAAAGTTTAAATGCAGAACTTAAACATAGCAGAAATGACACAGTAGGACCTGACTTTGATGTTGGAAGAATGTCAAACTGAGGGATGGGGTATATGCCATTGAAACATCTTCCCTTAGGCTGGTGTGGATGAAATATGAAAGCTATATCTTAGATATTTCAGCAGCCATGCACACTTTTCAAAACTTAAACACAGCTATAAATGACAAAGTATGACCTGATCTTGACCTAGGCAGAAGGTCAAACTGAGGAAGGGGTGTGTACTATTGAAAGGTCTTACCCTAAGGTAGGTGTGGGCCAAATATTAAAGCAGCATCTTGAATACTTTAGCAGTTACAAACACTTTTCAAAACTTAAACGCAAAACTTAAACATGGGTTTAAATGACTAAGTATAACCTGACCTTGACCTAGGCAGAAGGTCAAACTGAGGAAAAGGTCTGAGCTATTGAAAGATCTTATCCTACTATTGGTGTGGGCCAAATATTAAAGCAGTATCGTGAATACTTCAGCAGTTACAAACACTTTTCAAAACTTAAATGCAGAACTCGAACATGGGTTCAAATGACAAAGTGTGACTTGACCTTGACCTAGACAGAAGGTCAAACTGAGGAAGAGGTGTGTGCTATTGAAAGGTCTAACCCTAAGGCTGGTGTGAGCCAAATATTAGAGCTCTATCTTGAACACTTCAGCAGTTATGTACACTTCTCAAAACTTAAACATGGGTGTAAAAGACAAAGTAAGAACTGACCTTGACCTACATAAAGAGTGTATTTTGGGGATGGGGGTGTATGCTATTGAAAGGTCTTACCCTAAAGTAGGTGTAGGCCAAATATGAAGGCAGTACCTTAAACAGTTAAAAGACTATGCACACATTTGAAAACTTAAACATTGTACTAACGCGCACATCCGTGCAGTCTGATCAGAGTCTTTGCTGATTGCATTGCTTTTTACACCCTCTGGGCTATCCAAAGTGGGATGAACAAGAACCCTTACCATACTGGATGGGAAGGTGGTTGGGTGTGTCTGTGAGGCGCTTCTAAAGAGTACCACAACATTTGTTTTCATGGAGAAATAAGAAAAATATCAGTACTTTTCGGTTGAAAAAAGAAAAACAACAACAAAAAAAAAATCTTATCTGGAGCTGTGTGTCTGGCTATAATAGAGCATTGATCAGTTGGACTTTTTCCTAATCAATTATGTATCACTGACGATCAATTTGAATTGTAAAATTCCTTCTGACTATCAAAGCTATCAAAAAATCAAAACTGAATCAAGTTCAGAACAATGCTTTAACCCTTGTCCTGCTGAATAAATTAAAAAGCCATGTGACACCCTCTTAAAATTTTCAGCCAATCAGATTGCTTGATCCAGATTGTTGATATAAATTCATACACTGAATGGCAAACAGTGCATATCCAGATCAGTTGGCTTCTTCAGAAGCCAACTGATCTGGATCTACACTGTTTGCAAAGGCAGGACATATCTGGGTTCAGCAGGACTAGGGTTAACTTCAACATGCCACATTAATCTAAATACACATGCAGGTTGAAACCCATGACTTTTGCTACCATTCTAATTTCAAAGGCAACATAATGACTCTTTTATAATTATAAGCTTCAACCAAGTCCTAGAAGTAAGTTTTCAGAAGACATTTGGAAAAGTTACCTTTTGCTATTAGTCTGTTACTGCATGTAAAGCCTCGGTGTTTTGCAAACTGCAGAGCTCTAGATAAGAGGGAGTAAAGGGTATTTCAGCAGTGAATTTTTGAAAATCAGCATTGAAACTAAAGCTGAAGGGGTAAAAATACTCAAAGAAATTTTGGATTTCAGCATTGAAATCAAATTTAGGGGGTAAAGTTTTTCAATGAACTTTACTCTTTTAATATGAAGTAATTTCCC
This sequence comes from Anodontia alba, assembly GCA_964016985.1. NCBI lineage: Eukaryota > Metazoa > Mollusca > Bivalvia > Lucinida > Lucinidae > Anodontia > Anodontia alba. Next base: position 84,425,951 of record OZ024824.1, read on the forward strand.
TCACATTGAATCTGTTGTGAGCAAGAGCAGTAAACTAGATCAGAAAGGGCTTAACCCTTAAGCTTCAAAGTTAAATGCATTGCTGTGTGTTTGGTTTTTTTTTTGCTTTTTTTTTCAGATAAAATAAAGCTTGGCATTTCATGTAATGAAATTCCAAGCTTTATTTCATCTACATTTAAGCTTGGCACTTTAAGAGTTAAGCATTGCAAATGGGCATTTAAGCTTTAAAGAGGGGGGTGGTGGTTAAATACTCTTTGTACCAAAACCTTATCTAGAGCCCTAAAACCTGTAAATGGTTTGGTTTTCGTCCTTAGTAATATGCCATAAAACAATTGTTGTAGATGGCATTATGAAGTATTTTTCTTATATTTCAGAAAAAAACCTTTAGCTTGTCATTCCATACTGAATCATCTGCTTTATAACAGATGATTCACATGAAATGTCAGGCCTTATTTTACTAAAAAACACTGTAGATATAAACAGAATATTTCAGAATGTTGTATGCTGAAAGCTGTTTTAAGGCTTAACAAAAAACTTATTCTTCTTCCAGATACTCTATTAATGCTTTCATCCCAGTTTCTGGTGGACTCTTTTGTCTTTGAATCAGGTAAGAACCACTGTTCCAAATGGGGACTCAATCAAAAACAAAAACAGAATGGCAAACAATGTAGATCCTGATGAGACAGCTCACTATGAAGTGAAGCTCACCATCTCATTAGAATCTGCACTGTTTGCAAAACAAAAAAAAAATGTTTTGGCCTGCATGACTGTAAGGGTTAAACAAAATTATGATTTGGGAAATTCCGCTGAAACAAAAAGTCAAGGACAGTGCTTACTAGACAGCCCTGCAAAAAAGATAAACACCAACAAACAACGTGAAAAAACAACATGGTGTACCCCTCCCCCAACAAAATAAAGCTGCGGGGTGTAATAATTGTTTGTTGTTTTTTTTTTCTTCTTTTAAATAGATATAAACTCACCTTCTGTATGAATAGGTTGCTTTTTTGAGGTGGTTTATAATCCTTGAGCTTCAAGTGAAGGTCATTTAAATGTGCAACAATTTTCTTCTGATATTCATCTTCCGTGAGCTGCCCACTCTTCACCTTGGACATGTACAGGGCTAGTGGGCCAACTTGTTCTCCATGTTGTAAAACTTCTGTTTGGATAGAGAGTAATGCTTAGCGCTCTGGGTCACAATTTCAGCAGAAGACATATTGAAATATTTTTCTTATTTTACCCAGAAAATAGGATTTGAAATTTTATGCAAAGGAGACAATTTACATGAAATGTCAAATCCTGTTTTCTGCAAAAAAAAAAAATAAAAATAAAATAAAATAAATAAATAAATAAATAAATAAATAAATAAATAAATAAATAAATAAATAAATAAAATAAAATAAAATAAAAAAAATAATTATCAATTTGTCGTCTGCTGAATTAGCCCAGAGAGTGGTAAAGGTTAATAAACATTTGATTTTTCATGTACAGCATTTGCCCAAAATTTGATACATGTCCTCTTTTTTTTACAAAGTATCATTTGTTCTTATAAAAACAGTATTCAGCTTTGAAACTGGCCGACCCAACACTAGTCCACACAAACTTCAACCATAATTCTAGACAAATGGACCTCCTTTCAAAGTTAAGGTCCAGTATCACAGCTTGGAAAGGAGTCTACAACAAGTGTAACAAGCATATTCTGATGAAATATCAATCTGATATTCTGATGAAATATCAATTATAGACTGTTACTGGTAACAACAGTTGCTGATGGCTTTGGCAAATATGTGCCAGTAAGAAATGCTTGGACATATGGAAAAAATGGACTCTTGGCTATTCTGACTGTAATACTGATAGGCATATGATACACTTGTACTGCCTTATGGTACAAGGGGGCTTTTGTAGCAACACAAGTAGAGTATAGAGTTGTTTTTTTTCTTCTTTTTTCCAGTTGAGGTTTTACGGCCTAGTCAATCTATTTAAGTTATGTCAAGCTGATCAGTTAAACTATAACTGTTTTCAAGGGCAGGCTTTGTTCTCTTTGCAGTTAACCAGTACTTGTGCATGAATTCTTTCCACAAAAACTGTTTAGTTTTCATTATTACTATGTGTTATAGAAATTCCTGTATTTAATGTAAATGTATAGACCCTGATAAGATGCCACTTTCTGCAACATCTGATCTGTGTCTGTACTATTTGCCAATTAATTTTTAGGGGTCTCCAGACTAAAATGGGTCAAAAAGGGGGACTAATCAATTGCAGCAAATTACAGGCTTATCTCACTTACTTTCATACTCTATAAGGTATTGGAACATGTCCTAGCCTGGAATACAGTCAAGCATCTTGATGAGCAGGGTATCATGTTGCATGAATAATAAGCAATTTTATATGGGCATGGACAGCATTGCCAATGGCAATGTTGCATACATGCCATAAGGTGTAGACTAAAATCAAAATCTGTTGTAAAATGGTCTAAAAATTCTGTGAGATTTGAATTTTTATGGGAATTGTCTTCCAGATTGGTCAAATTCTGTGAGATTTTATCTCACAGTGTGAGATATGGCATGTATGACGATGACGCCAGCAAATCCAGCGTCAGTGGCAGCAGGCAATGTTGGCATGCATGCCTATATAGTTAACACGCATGAAACTCACCACTGTATCCTGCCCATGTCTCTCAGCTGATCCATGCCAAAGTTACTAATCTCGCAAATTGAAAACTGGCAAGAAACAATTATTTTCTTAAAATGATTTTTTTCTTTTCGTGAATCTTTTAAGATGTTTTAAAATGGAAAGTAATATACAGTAATACACATTATTTTCAATAAATAATGCAAAAATGAAAACAAACTGACAACTAATTTTGAATGATTCACCTGGCGCTTTCATCTCAGTCAGTTCATCAGAAGCATATCAGATACTGTAACTCAAAGGGTCTTCTGAAAATCATAACGCTATAGAACCAGTCAGAATTTCATTATGAAAACACACCTATTCAGATGTATAGATAATTTCACCTCCAAAAACTGTAAGTTTTAAGATAAAAAGTTCTGATATTTCTCATATTTCTGCTCAAAACATAGATTGTGGGTACTCGCCTCGCCGAGGCAGTTCTAACGAGTACCCACAATCTATGCTTTTGAGCAGAAATAAGAAAAATAATGTATACCCCTGTAAACCCCAGTTTTACTATATAAAAGTGGGGATTAAGGGGGTCAAAATTATATAGGTGTGTTTTCGTGATGTGACACTGTATTACGGAAATCATTTTCATATACATTCTTTCTACACTTGTTTAACTTCCATTTCATTAATTGAAGCAACTGCAGAAATTTCTAAGCTACATAAAGCATTTTAAAAAATATAATTGATATACATGTAATTGCTTATTCTTGACTACTTCAATAATGTTGGTCAATGTTAAAGAGATTCTCATTGGAAACCAACAGCTAATCAAGGTGACATTCGGTGGGAATCGTGATGAAAAACAGAGCCAGACTAGTGTATATTTTTTTGTTTGCATTGTTACAGATTGTGACCCTATCCTGCATCAATAAAAACAATAACATTTTTTGGCTAACTTTGAAAAGTAAGCATTTGCCATGCCCGTTTCTAGGCAGTGCCTAAATTCATATTATACTAAAAAAATGAATAGCTACAATAATAATCCCCTTAGTTTCTGCCAGGCATATGCCTCTGCAGATTACTACAGGTTTTCGTTCTTTCCCATGACTGCTGTTTTATGGAATAGGCTCCTCTACTGGATATTGTATTCTTAAGAGATCTTGACTCCTTCAAGAGAGAAGTGAGCAAGATCAATCACTTAAGGCCATAAAAAGTAAAAATGTTTTTAATCTGCTTTTAAATCTCATTCATACTAACACTTAAACACTATCATCTTTTTTCATTCTTCACTATCACTCTTTTAGCCCTCACTATAAATTTTTTACTTCTACCCTGGAGATCTGGTGTGAGATCTGCCATGCATGCAGCAAGTGTCACAGGGGAGGAAAAAAGCACACGGCCCAACCGGGACTCGAACCCAGAACCTCCCGCATACCGTGAGAGCACTCTAGCCAACTGAGCTACCGAGCCACACGGTCGACCTGAAACAATTTCCCCCTGCTTAAATAGATTCGTCCCAGAATCTTCTTGGAACCGTGTCAGTACCGACGAGACAGTCCCTTTGCTGCTCGAAGCCCGAGCACGGACCCACACTGAGCCACCAAATGTCACAGGGGAGGAAAAAGCACATGGCTCGACCGGGACTCAAACCCAGAACCTCTCGCATACCGTACGAGCACTTTAGCCAACTGAGCTACAGAGCCACGTGATCGACCTGCGACACAAGCCAGCTATCTGGAAGGGGACCCACTGATGTGGATGTTGCCCCTGTACCTGCAGGTTAATAAAAAATCTGACTATGATATGATATATGATATTCTCACGCATGCATCCCTGTGCATAATACTCAGTGATGAGGGTGACGCAGTATCGATAGATAGAGACAAGCCTACAAGTCCCTGTGATAGCCAGTTCAGCCACCCTATAAAATCTTAGATGAATATGCAAAATATCATTCTTTTATTCTGAGGAAAATTAAAGCATTTTGGTCATTAGGAATCATTTTACATTCGCCATGATAATTAGGAATCAATTTACATTTGCGGCAATTGCCAAATGTGAAACCAGGTCCACTGCGAAACCAAGGCTGCATTTAGAAGTTCCTCATGAGTGGTTTGCGCAGGACCTCTGCTCCTGAAGGCGCTCGTCAGGCATAGGGATCCAGGACAGTACATTCGCTATCGCTTGGCACTTCTGTACAACCCAGGCCTACTCCACCCACTTTGTAGGTCATTGCTTTGTCCTTGGTAAATACTAATTCTGTCCTAATTCTGTGTCCTTACCAGCAGCTTGTACAGTAGAGCTATGCCTATAAATGAATAAAGCTTTTGAAATACTTCCAAGCCGTCGTAAAATGCCAAATTTACTTCTCATTTCAGAAATAAACAGTAGCAGAAGACACGATCACTACTGTTTTCTGCATGTGTGTACATAAAACGTCATCAAACTTACGTGCACAAAAGATAATGACGTCATTATCTATTTTTATAGACGCTTTTTGTTTCAGGCACAAAAATAAAAAAAATGCGCCCACGCAAATCGAAAGTAGGATCAGGCACTGGTTCTCTGCCTAATGAACTTCAATTTAAAGACACGCGAAAACCAGTAAGATCAAAGTCGGGCAGGTTTGTGAGGCATTGATTTTAACAAGAACGATATTTCAATCGATTTTAGTTCTTCAGCCTAAGATCATTTGATGACAGTGATAGAAAATGGGGCGTAAGGTTACATTAGCAACATGTACATTGAATCAGTGGGCTATGGATTTCGATGGAAACTTTAAAAGAATTCTTCAAAGTAAGTGTCTATGAAAGTTACCGCTTTTGTCTCACTTTCAACAGTTTACCCGTTTACTGATGTGGTACCTTGCAAGCTGGTATAGAATTTGTGACGGCCTTGACATTTTTATTCAGTAATTCTTCATTGACTTTTATACATGAGCAGGTCTTCCTAGATAGCAACCAATACTAAAGTTCTCCTGAACTGATCTAGCATCCAAGTGGCCGTTGGATAAAGTGTCTTGCTCAAGGACACAACACTTGGTTTCTGCTGGGGTCGAAACCACCAACATCTGATGCATTACTACTGCACCACAGCGCTCCACTAACTGTCATTGTAGCAGATCAGCTACATTTGGTTTGGGAATAAATTTATAAGTCAAATTCACACATAATTGTATTCATTTCCTCGTTTTAACTGTGATATTCAGGAGACTCATCTGGCTGTTGTACACCCTTGCTAAAGGGATGCCATTCAGAATATCCCTGTAATCAATCAGATTAAAAGCATTTGACTCGGGTATGGGATTGTGGAGTTGAGTTCTACACTGGGCACACTTTTCCTACTTGATTTACTTGCCCTCTGCTTTTACTATGGAATAAATTTACAATCACCAAAGCTTTTTCAATTACGGTGCAGTCTGGTAACATTGCGTAGATTAAACTTTGGTGGTCGTTTGTTACTTTGTTCATGTCATCACACAAAAAGCACAATCAAACATGCTCCAACACTTCTTTGAAAATTAATTCTGATGATAAAATGCCATTGAGAATGATCTTATTCACGACAATATTAATTTGAATACAGATACCCCCTTGGAACTGGACTTTTATTTTGGTCGCCCAACATTGCGCACGATAAGGGTTGTCATGTAATAAAGCATGAGATTAGATACTAAAAGTTGTTGAGTTTGGCCCTCTGCAATCATTGTTTGACGCAGTAAATTTTGGTCAAAAGAATTTACACCATAGGCTGGGGTAAACTCACTATTGAATTCGGAAATCTTCGGGTTTTTCTATATTGTGTTAAACGGGAAAATTCCGCCAAACTGACACATCTGCACGTGCATGGTTGTTTCCTTTAAGGTAAATAAAACGTTATGCCCATGTGTTGAGAACAATGAAACTGATTTTTAGTGATGCTGTTGGAGAGGCTGTGGATGCCGGGTGCGCAATGTTAGCGGCTGCGCAATGTTACCGGACTCGACTGTAAATATGATATCAGAGTAAAAGTTAGACATGATACTCTTAAAATTTATCAATATATATGCTGCAATGTTGATGATCTATGCTACATGCTTCTTGACATAGTTTAAAGATGACACTGTTGTTAAGGACTGTATGAAGTAACATGTTAATTGTTATGTGGGTCAAGATCATTTTCAACTCTGAATTATTTCAGCTATCAAAATTTTCATTGCTATAAATCAGTCAGTTTATTTTCAGTGAGAAATGTGTATACACAAAGTTTTGAGCATTTAGAAAGGTAGGGCTACCATGGAACAGAGCTCTGTAATAAAATTCCTGCTTTTAGAGGTTAAAACCTTCGGGGGCCACATTTTTCAAAGGTTGCAGAAAAGTTTTCTAAAGCCTACATATCCCGTTCAATCTTTCAAAAGAACATTTCAGGTGTTTTAACCATGATGAAAATAAGTTTTAAGTTTTTGAACTGTATTGCTACTGGGGATGAACTCTGGATTCATCATGATGAACCTGAAACAAAAAGCTCAGTCAAAGTAGTGGAAACAAGCTGGTTCCCCACCCCTCGAGAAGTTTAAGCTGTCTCCATCTGCTTGCAAGGTTATGTTGGTTGCTCACTGGCTCATATCATGCACATAAGGTCAGCCTATGACTGCTACATACTATTCAGTAGTAATTTTGACAAACAAAGAAAAATTGAAAAAGTTGCATCCCAGGCGAGACCTCCAAGAATGTCCTTCCTTTGCATGACAATGTCCCCTCCTATACTGCTTCATCTACAGTAGAACTTATCAACTCCCGCAAGTGGCAATTGTTGTCCCACCCATTGTACAGCCCAGACCTTGCCCCCCAGCAACTTTTATTTGTTTCTAGAACTGAAAAAAGGCTTGCTGGAAATATAAGAGACCAGGGCAGCTTTGATTTCAGCTGTAAATTGTACCTCAGCAGTAGATCTACTTCTTGGTTTGCAGTGGGAATACAAAAGCTCCAGGAAAATGGCCAAAAGTGTATAGAGATAGGTGGGGAATACTTCGAAAAAGAAGTTTTGAAAAAATATTTAATGTTTTTTTTTTGAGAAAGAGCAAAAAGTCTGAATATTTTCTGACCACTACCTCCCCACCCTCATATATGAAAAAAAAAAAAAAATAAATAAATAAATAGGTGTTACTTGGATAAAATATATATGATAAATATTCAGATAAATAGGCCTAAGCAAACAGTGTAGACCCTGTTCAAACTGTGTCTACACTGGGTAAGGTAAATAGGCCTAAGCAAACAGTGTAGACCCTGCTCAAACTGGGTATACACTTTTTGCATTTCTCTCAGTACTTAAAAAATAAATAAATAGGTGTTACTTGGATAAAATATTTATCGGAAATAGTCAGGTAAATAGGTCTATGCAAACAGTGTAGACCCTGAGTAAATTAGTTCCACTTGGCTGAACAAAATGGTTGCCAGAGTTAAAAATAGACCAGAGAAGCTATGCAGGGTCTTCTTTCCCTGCTGGTGCTTTACTGGGTCTTCTTTCCTGCTGGTGCTTCACATGGTCTCCTTTCCCTGCTGTTGCTTCACGAAGTTTCTACTTTAAAGTTTTGCAATGGTAACAGAACAAAATGGCCACCTTTAATCAACATCTATCAAGCCATGACACCATCACTTCAACAAGCTATCTAGCTCAGGTGAGCAATCCGGGGCCATATGGCCCTCTTATTACAGCCAGAACACAGATGCTGTCTTAACCCTAGTCCTGCTGAACCTGAATATACCCTGCCTTTGCAAACAGTGTAGATCCAGATCATTTGGCTTCTGAAGAAGCTGACATGGATCTGCACTGTTTGTCATTAAGAATATGACATTATTATCAAGAACCTGGATCAAGTTATCTGATTGGCTGACAATTAGTAATGGGTGTGGCATCTAAATTTATTTGGCATGACAAGGGTTAAAGACATGAAAATAAGCTGTGCCTCAGCCATTACTCTTATCACTATAATAGACTGGGCACAACAAAACTTAGTGTACTGTCAATATGGTCAATAAACAATAAACTGGTACAGGCCCAATACGGAATAAAGTAGTGGATTATTTATTTGATTCGTAGTTAATCCTTAAAGCGCCAAGCAAAATTTGAAGCAGACGACATTCAATTATTATTTTTTTATTTCAAGGAAACGAGTCTTGACATGTCATGTGAATCGTCTACCAAGCAGATGATTCACATGAAATGTCAAGACTTCTTTTCTCTGAAAAAAAAAAAATAATAATAATAATAAAAAAAAAAAAAAAATAGTCTGCTGCAGTTGTGATTGGCGCTTTAAGGGTTAATATCCCTTCCCAAGTATTAATTACCCCTCAGAAGACCTCTGCCATCTTCTGCTTGGATCTCATAACACCTTTATGACATGCCTTTGATCTCTGTTGCATAGGGACTAGGTAGCCTAAGGGGCAGTAAAATCATTAGTGAGTGGTACCACATCACAAAAACATGCCTATATAATTTTGACCCCCTTAAACCCCACTTTTATATAGTAAAACCGGGGTTAACAAGGGTATACATTATTTTTCTTAATTTTGCTCAAAAACGTAGATTGTAGGTACTTGTTAGAACCACCTCGGCGAGGCGGTTCTAAGAAGTACCCTCAATCTATGATTTTGAAGATAAATATGAAAAATATCAGAATTTTTATCTGAAAACTTTCGGTTTTTGGCGGTGAAATTTTCAGTATATTTGGATAGGCGTGTTTTCGTAATGACTTTTGGTCTCATTTTAGCTATGTCTTTAAAATAACATGTATGTTACATGTTTAAGACTTCTTATGCTGTTATGCTATTCAGCCACTGATGTGTTGGAAAATTCCAAATGAACTTGTTGAGGAATTTGAGACTTTATCCATGAACTTTGTTTTCAAGTTCCTTCTTAGTGTTGTTGTATAATAAATAAAAACTGTGAAAGCTATTGTATATCTATAATCTACATTATATGTTCCTGTCCAACACAAAAGCAATGCAGTAATTGTCACATCCTTGCATTTCTGTTTTTGACCAATCTTTTTAAGAAACTTACATGGAGTTCCTTGAGAAATGCTGTCAAAAATGTTAATAAATTCATTCCCAAGTTCCCAGGAAACTTGTCTACAAATCACTGAACATGGGATTATATAATTGAAAATGATGTCAAAGCTAATGAAAAAGCTTACAAGTGTTTTGTAAAGATACATTATGCATTGACTGCTGTTTTAGGTTTGTCTTATATATCTAACAATAAAATCATATTTACCGTACTTCATAAAAAATGTAATTTTAAGTGTTTATAGATGGCTAATGAGTCCAATGTTTATTCCAAAGAGACCACAACATGTTGTTCAGGAAAGACTGAACTGAGTAACAAGTTTTTAATTAAATGGTTTATGGGAAAAATATTTTGCTGGAGTGCCTAAATGATAGGATAGGTTCTCCAGTAAAGCAAGTAATAAAAATACAAAAACAAAACATAAACAACAAGAAGAACATCTTATTTTTAGGGGTATAATCATAGCTCCGAAAATTGTTGATAGTTTTCTTTTTTCTCCTCGAAAATATATTTTGTGGATACTTATTAGAAGCACTTTGCTGAAGCACTATTAATGAGTACCCACAACATATATTTGTGTTGAGAAATAAGTTGCTGCAGTTGTGATTGGAGCTTTAATGGTTAAAGAAGTTTCATTTAAATTGATGAAAGTAGATCTGGGCTTAGTTGTTCAAAGCATTATTAGCTTAACCCTTGTCCTGCTGAATAAATTTGGAAGCCACGCCCACTTCTGATTTTCAGCCAATCAGATTACTTGGTTCTGGATTTTGATACAAATTCACATAATTAATGACAAACAGTGCAGATCCAGATCAGTTGGCTTCTTTAGAAGCCAACTGATCTGGATCTACACTGTTTGCAAAGGCTGGGTATATCGGGGTTGAGCAGGACAAGGGTTAATGAGCTTTTTAATGAAAAACCCATTAAATATTGTAGCTAAGGTATTTTCAGATAGATATTTTTGCAGCAGAAGTGTGATTGTTTTTTTTTTTGTTTTTTTTTCAGCAAAAAAATCAATGTATTGCCATATGTCATGATAGAAATTTTAACCTCATGTTTAATAGCTAATAACTTTGTACATGTATACAAAATTACATTTTCTTTATACACTATACATCATTACCATCACAGGTATTGCAAAGGCCAAAGCTTTGGGAGCCACGTACAGACTTGGACCAGAATTGGAAATATGGTAAGTTTTATAGATGAAATACCGTATTCAACCTAATTACTGCACTGTGCACTTTTAGTTTTTCAAAATTACTTGGAAAAAATGTTGCATCACGAAAACATGCCTATTTAATTTTGGCCTCCTTAAATCCCTCTTTTATATAATAAAAGTTTAACTGGGGTTTACAGGGGTATACATTATTTTTTCTTTTTTCTGCTTGAATCATAGATTGTGGGTACTTGTTAGAACCACCTAAGTGAGGCGGTTTTAATGAGTACCCACAATCTATGTTTTGAGCAGAACTATGAGAAATATCAGAATTTTTATCTGAAAACTTCCAGTTTTCGGTGGTGAAATTTCAATATACGTACATGTATGGCCATATATCATTTGCGCGAAAATCATACCGTGACATTGTATGAAATGCGCGAGAAAATGAGCTATCAATTGCGCAACTGGTCTTAAGGGTAATTATCCGATAATAGCTGTGTTCACACCTGCCTTGCTCAGCTAACACCATTATGTTTGTCATATTTTAGAAGGTTTTTAGAATTTTTAGACGTTTTTATATAGTGTTTTATATAGCAGGAATTTTAATTTTAACCATGGATTTTAGAATATCTGACACAAAGAGAGGGAAGAAAAGCTTGCTGTGCAATGGATATATATATAGAATTGACACTGTTCTGAAATGCGGGGATGTCAACAATGAATCCCATAAACCTAGAACATAATCATGAACAAGATGAAAAGAAAATTGAAAGACAACAACTGCGAGTGCAAGTGAAAAGAAAAGCAATGGATGATCTCACCTCCCGACCGTCAAAAATCATTAGGAATGAGCTCCACAAGTTTGCAGATCAGCTTAATTATAATACAAAAATATATCATGTGTCCAGGTTACCTGTAAAAGTAATTAAAAATCACGCAATTGAAACACGCAAATGATAGTAATTTTTTCGCGCATTCGTAAAAAAACCCCGCACAACTAACATATCGATTCGCGCATTTGTAAAACGGCGACATGTATTTGAATGGGTGTGTTTTCATGATGTAAAATATCTTCCTAATAAGGGCACTCTTTAAAGGAATATGAGCAGTGGACTTCCTGAGGGGTTTATTTAATGATGCTTATGTGATATGTGTTCTGATTTTTTTTATAAAAGCATGTATTATGGGTACTCTTTTGAATTGCCTCAACTTGTCAAGGCAATTCAAATGAGTACCAGCAACATATGCTTTTATAAAGAAGCAGATAAAAGCACAAAAGTTGTAATTTGAAGACTAGGAAATTGCTTGACTGTGCGCTTCTAAGGAGACAATTTGCATGAAGTGTCAGACCATTTTTTTCTTGGAAAAATAAGAAAAATATCCTCCATTTGTTGTCTGTTGAATTTGCCCATAGCATGGAAATGGTAAGCATTAACCCTCAAAGTGCCAAGCAAAATTTGTAGCAGACAACATTTTATTTTATTTTTTTTAATTTTTCAAAGAAGGCAAGTCTTGATATTTCACATGAAATATCAAGACTTGTTTTTTTTATTTTTTGAAAAATTCAAAAAAAAAAATATTTCAAAATGTCGTCTGCTGCAGTTGTGATTGGCACTTTAAGGGTTAAGACAGAGTTTTCTTGCCTTCAGACAGATATTCAGGTAGACTCCAGGGCCCAGTTGTTCAAAGAATCATTAGCTTAACAAGTTCTTTAGTGGTCAAAGTGTTAACTGTTCTTAGTGAGTTAAATATCTATTTTACAGGTATTTTGCTAAAAAATGTGAGTACTCACATTTTTTCAGCAAAATTATTAGCGTATATGCCATATTTTATGATTATAGTTTAAACAATACATTCACTAATAGCATCGTTAGTTTTGAACAACTGGGCCCAGGCAATAATAAGTTAGCAATTTGCTAGTGAAATGAATCTGCCTTTCTCTGCATAGTATTTGAGCATAAAACTTAGTGTACTGTCAATATGGTCAATAAACAATAAACTGGTACAGGCCTAAAGTGCATAAATAATATCCCCTTATATAGTCCTGTCCTCCTTTAATTACTGAAAACAATATGTATGGGAATAGGAAGTATCCCTACAAACAGACTTGGACCAGAATATTTTGTGGATGAAATAGGCTGGGTAGTATTTTAGGATATACATGGGAAAAGGAGCAGTTTGGTCTGAATCTATACTGTTTGCTTAAGCATGTTTGTCTCAATATTTAAGGCACATATGGTATGATACCTACTAACCGCAAAGGCACATCTTATCCTGTATATGTATGTACAGTCTGTTCAAGGCCTTCAGTATTTGCCAGAGCAGGATGTTACAATGTCCAAAATAACATCATGTACTGGCAGATTGTGATGTCCAAGCAGGGTAACTGACCATCTCAAAAAACATGACCTTAACCCTTAAAGCGCCAATCACAACTATTGTCGTCTGCTTTGTCATCTGCTTGTAATTTTAAAAGCCATTTCTGCAAACAGTGTGGACCCAGATCAGACTGCTCCTTTAGGAGCAGTCTGATCTGGGTCCGCACTGTTTGCCGGTATGCAAAAAATAGCTTTGAGAAGTTTGCAAGAATAGTCAGCAGACGACATAAACAGACGACATTTTCAGATGCAGTTTTTCTTGGCGCTTTAAGGGTTAACAATGCTAACTGGGCCCTAAACCTCCAAATCAAATCAATTTTCAAAAATGTTCGTATGCAAACAATAAAGACAGCACAGATATGTAGGCGGACCTGTGAATTCTAGGTTCACATAGAATTAAGATAAATCTCAAAGGGAATTTATGAAGCCAGGGAAGCAAATTCATTTCAGCTGGAGTGTCTCCCTTTGAAAAGGAAGGAAAACACTATCAGCTTATCAGTTCTCTGCTTTGAAATATATTCATTCAATGTATTCAATCAACTTTTCATCCTTATATAGGCAAAATTCCAGTCAGTGAGCTGTTCTTTCTTTTCTTCAGTGGCTATGGATGCTCTGATCACTTCCATGAGAGTGATACATTCCTTCATTCCTGGCAGGTTCTGGCAGAACTCCTTGTGGCTCCGGAATGTCAAGATATTCTTTGTGATGTTGGCATGTAAGTTTTGCTTTGAGCTCTGATATTTTTTTTTGTTTTATATAGTTCTTGAGATGATGATGGTTAACCATTTACATACTCTAGACAAAATGGATGCACAACTTATAAATGACATTTTTTTTTGGCACTTAAAATAAGCCTTGGCATTTCCTATAAATTTTTATCTTTTTCCCATGGAGACAATTTGAATGAAATGTCAAGCCTTATTTACTGTGAAAAAATAAGAAAGAAAGATTTTAAAACATCTGCTATTATTAACCCTTGTCCTGCTGAACACAGATAGGCCCTGATTTTGCGAACAGTGTAGATCCAAATCAGTTGACTGCTTCAGAAGCCAACTGATCTGGATCTGCACTGTTTGCCATTCAGTATATGAATTTATATGAACAATCTGGATCAAGTAATCTGATTGGCTGACAGTTACAAGTGGGTGTGGCATCTTAATTTATCCAGCATAACAAGGGTTAAAATGCAGTACTCAGGTTAAAGGTTAACAGTGTGCCTCTAATTTATAAGGCAACAATTACTAAGCAGCCTGTTCTGAAGTTCTCCAATAATTTCAATGTTATTTACCATCTGAACTTGATAATCTTGACTGCTTATTTTAAGTCTGGGAATAATTATTCATTTTATTGTATGGAACAAAGTTTTACCAGTTCTGTTGTGGATTTCAGGAAATGAAAAATCATTGCTGCCTTTGTTTCCACCATTCATCTATTAATGACTCTCTTTGGTTTATTCAAAAATACTCCTATTTCTAGTGGTAATTACTACAAGAAAGTATTCCTATGTCACCACAGAAACACACATAATGTCATTGTGTTACTTATTAGAAGTGCCTCACTGAGATGCTCCTGATGTGCACCTACAACATATGGTTTCTAGGAGAATATGTTATTTTCAAAAGAGATAAATAGACATTATGTCTCAGTGTCCAATGTCAGGGTTTTCTTATTGTAATGGCATGCCACTGAAATTGTGTGTGCCCATAATTCTTACTTTAATGTCATTTTGAATCCAGCAGAAAAGCTGGGCCCAGTTGTTCAAAGCGTCGTTAGCTTAACGAGCTCGTTAAGGGTCATTTCGTTAACTGTTTTAGCGGATTCAATATACAATATTCTGATTTTTTTTGCTGATAAAATGTGAGTAGCTTTTGCACTGCAAAAGCTACTCACATTTTCTCAGCAAAAAATTTCAGCATATTTGCGTATCACTCGATGTAAATTTTAACGAATCGTTAACTAACGATGTCGTTAGCTTTGAACAACTGGGCCCTGGTCATCTAGTGAAAGCACTTCAGGAATTCAAAGAGAAAAAAGTTATATCAATGCTGGTGCTTCATTAACCCTTGTCATGCTGAATAAATTAAGATGCCACGCTCACTTCTAATTGTCAGCCAATCAGATTCCTTGATCAAGATTGTTAATATAGATTCTCATACTTAATGGCAAACAGTGCAGATCCAGACCAGTTGGCTTCTTCAGAAGCCAACTGATCTGGATCTACACTGTTTGCAAAGGCAGGACATATCCGGGTTCAGCAGGGCTAGGGTTAATAACACTTAAATGTATTCATAGACAAAAGAATTTCCATCATTTACAGGAAAAGCCCTCATCAACCTTCACACTAATTAGGGTCTTCACTGTTCATGGTTTAAATCTACTCATCCTGCAAAATAAGCAGCACATTGTCTAGACGGCAAGATGAGTAGAGTGCTGTCAGTCCTTACATATTACATATTACTTTGACATATTACAGGATACCTTGAGATATAGTTGAAATTATTTGACTTATTTTGCAGGCCTGTGATGCACAAAAATGTGGCTTACAACTGTAGAGTGACATTTTTGAACAAGTAAGTGTGTAAATATTTGCTTCTCCCTTCCCCTCATATCTTCACCTAACCTTGTAGTTAAACCAGTATTAAACAGTATGCTTGCATAGCTGTTGGTAAGATGATAAGTGAGGTGATAGTTTGGTATATTTTTCATTGCAAAAACACATCTATTCAAAATTTCACCTCCAAAAACTGAACATTTTCAGATAAAAAAAATTCTGATATTTTTGCTTCAGGGTGGACAACGCACATCACAGTCACATGACTAAAGTATTAAGGAACACTAAATTTGATTGTCAAAATCATCTACTTCAGGGAAGAAAATTATCTCGTGCACATCACATACATAACAAAGCTAAATACGGTAAAAAGCAGTTACCCCGCATCAGTTTCTAGTTTTATTTGCATGTTTCATCTTTTCCTGAAATCGAGTCTTTTTTGAGATTACTCAAGAAAACCTGGATTTTGCGACATTATGGGACACACATCCGCTCACCGGCTAGCCCCAAATTCATGACACAGACCAAACAAGGCTCTCATAAACACTGGAATTGGTCTGAATTCAAACCTCAGAGATGACTGAGCCTGTTTTGTTCATGACATTTTATAACAATGCTTTTTTATGGAGCCAGTGAGCAGTGACCGAATATTAACCAACTTATTCTTTTATTTAATGCTTAGCATGCTGGTAAAAATTTCAGCATTTTGAAAAAAATTTCTTATTTTTTCCCAGAAAATAGACTTTGGCATTTCATGCAAATTGTCTCCTCATGAGACAATTTGCATGAAATGCCAAAGCCTATTTTCTGGGAAAGATTAGAAAAGCATCAATTTGTCAATTAGCCCAGAAAGTGGTAAACATTAAACAATTTGTAGAGTTTTCCCATGTCGTCCATTATTTAACATGGAAATGGTGTGGTGTGTTTATTAAGTGAGTTAAAGATTGAAGTATTAAAATAGTTGTCATTTTCCTTGCTTACTTTAATATCACCTAGTTTATGGTCACCTCTTCCTGTCTGCTTTTACTTCAAGTGTTTCATGTCCCGTTTTTTAGAGCTCTTAGCCTACTTGTTCAAAACTATCAATGATGTTAGTTAACATATTGTTAAAATTTTGATCATTAAATATGGCATAAAAACTACAATGTAATATTTTTGCTGAAAAAAAATGTGAGTAGCTTTTGCAAAAGCTACTCATTTTTTTTCAGCAAAAATACCTGTGAATTAGATATTCTACTTGCTAGAACAGTTAACATTTTGACTACTAATAAGCTGGTTAAGCTAACAATGCTTTGAATAGCTGAGCCCAGGGTAATACAAACTGAGCCTTGCTCCACAGCAGTTGGTAGAGTGTCTGACTGCAGATCCAGGGGTGGGGTCACAAGTTCGAATCCCAGCTCAGCCACATAGCTTTCATGGAGGGTATTGTGAAATCATTTCTACAGTCATTCTCTCTCACTGATTCAAGAAGGGCTGTTGTCACTTACTGACAAAAATAGTTGCACAAGTACTGGTGGACCACTTAGAGGACAAAGCCTGCCCAGTAAAAGGTTGAGTAGGTTAACTGACTGCCTCAATATGACCTTGATAATGTTAGTTGGGCCAGAAAACTCCAACTCGATCACTTCAGTTTTATACAAATTGATTTTCCTGTCTGCATGAGTTTATATTAACCAGATTCAGCTGTATAAAGTGTTTTGCCACACAAACCATCATAAATTCTACTTGGTCTGTCATCTTGTTTAAGAAAAGTGATATTGATCCGCCCAAAGATGACGCTGTGTAATGACTACAACTACAGGGAGACTCGCTGGTTTACGGCCTGGCGTAAACATAAGCAGACAGAGGATCACTATTTACCCAGGATGATACAGGATATCACAGGACAGGTAAGATTTCAGAATTGTGAATGGCAATGGTAACCAATTGCCTGGAATTTTCTGGACTGACCCTGGCAAAAAAAAACCCCAAAAAACTGGACCCACCCAGTACCTTAGAATTATGTTTTAGAGTCCAGCGCCCAGTTGTTCGAAGCTAATGACATCGTTAGTTAACAATTTGTTAAAATGTACATCGAGTGATACGCAAATGTGCTGAAATTTTTTGCTGAAAAAATGTGAGTAGCTTTTGCAGTGCAAAAACTACTCACATTTTTTCAGCAAAAAATATCAGAATATTGTATATTGAATCCGCTAAAACAGTTAACGAAATGACCCTTAATGAGCTTGTTAAGCTAATGATGCTTTGAACAACTGGGCCCTGATTTTTCTGTGTTTTACATGTATGTATAATTTAAAAAATAACAGGAAATGTACAAGATAGTGTAAAATAATCAGTTTTGAACCTGATTGTTACCACATGCTTGTAAAAGTAATTTTGAAAAAATGGTTATCCTGGTGTGTTTAACCATTCTCTTGCTGAACACGACATGCCCTGTCTTAGCAAACAGTGCAGATCCAGATCAGTTGGCTTCTGAAGAAGCCAACTGATCTGGATCTGCACTGTTTATCATTAAATATGTGTATTTCTATTAAAAAACCAGATCAAGTAATCTGATTGGCTGGAAATAAGAAGTGGGTGTGGCATCTTAATTTATTCAGCATGACAAGGGTTACTGCTTGCACATTAACAGAATAGTACAGAAGATGACCAGAAAGAGCCTTAAGCACTGAACATAGCCTGCCGTTAATATAAAGAGGAAAAGTAAACAAAACTACAATGGACTGCATACACGTTACAAATGCATTAAAAGGAAAGCAACCAACTCCTTCTTCCCAACAAGGTGATCACAGTGCTAGACTGCAGTCACCAAGCACAATAATAAGACAACACACAGGACAATATAAGGATCTATCATGGGTGTGAGGAGTAGATAGAAAAATCCGTCCCGAGGATCACTGTCTGGCATTACGAGGCTTGCGGAGTGATGCTAGACTGTGATTGCAAGGGATGGAGTTTTCTATCTACCCCTCACACCCTTGATAGATTCTTTTTCTTGCATACCTTTCATTTCTGAATGTAGATTATTTTGATAATGTAGTCACTTCAATTGCTGACTGCCATATTGTGATGACATTACTGTGGTGTTTCATGATGTTATTACGTTCAGTGACGTAAACCTTAACGATGGCGTATGTGACGTCCATTCCAACCAGTGTGTATCAAACACATGAGAATTCTTGATTTTTATCTTACCCTTGGTAGGATAACCTGGATAAGAATTTCTATCCCAAGGTTAAATCCAGGCTATCCTTATCTGGGCCCAGTTGTTCAAAGCTAACGACATCGTTAGTTAACGATTCGTTAAAATTTACATCGAGTGATACGCAAATGTGCTGAAATTTTTTGCTGAAAAATTGTGAGTAGCTTTTGCAAGCTACTCACATTTTTTCAGCAAAAAATATTAGAATATTGTATATTGAATCTGCTAAAACAGTTAACAAAATGACCCTTAACGAGCTCGTTAAGCTAACGACACTTTGAGCAACCGGGCCCTGGTGTGTAAGAAAACATAAAAAAAGCCCCCCCCCCCCTAATGAGCAGCCACAAGCTCCCACA
The DNA here is from genome assembly GCA_964016985.1 of Anodontia alba. Lineage (NCBI taxonomy): Eukaryota > Metazoa > Mollusca > Bivalvia > Lucinida > Lucinidae > Anodontia > Anodontia alba. Next base: position 84,445,269 of record OZ024824.1, read on the forward strand.
AAGAATGAAAAACACTAGAACTACTGCTTTAGAATGGTCGGTAGTAAAAAATTACGTCAGATCCTTTTCACCATTTCCATTGTATGAATGTTATGTGAGTTGCTTGAAATAAATATTGTTTAAACCAATGTTACAATGCGAGAAGGTAGATTATTTTGGCCTGCTTTTATGGAAATACTTGGCCTAGCTCCACCTACAATTCTTAGCTCAATTTCTACTTATTTATTTTTCTCATCAATTACAACAGGTAAAACTTATTTGAGCTTGCTCACCATAAAACCTTCAAAATGTATATTGCAAAAAACAAAGATCTAAACCAGCCTACACATCCATGCAGTCGATGATTCTTAACTTTATAAATGCCTGTGAAACATCATTATTGTTTATATCAGCTGACAGTACCTATTGGAGATGCTGTAATATCAACTCTGGATACCTGTATAGGAAGTGAGATTTGTGAAGAACTCTGGAGTTCAGATAGGTAAGTACACACCTTTTTCCCTTACTTCCAAATTAAGGAGTATTCAGAAGATAAATTTTGTACCAAACATAGTTACTAATTGGAATTGCCTCAGTGAGTCAAAGGAGTTCAGCTCCAGATAAGGCTTTTTTTTTTTCAAATGAAAAGCACTGATATTTTTCTTATTTCATTATGAAATTATCTGTTGTGGGTACTCATTAGAAGTGCCTCACTGAGGCACTTCTAATGAGTACCCACAACGTAAGTTTTCATGGAGAAATAAAAAGAATATCCTCCAGATATCCCTCTTATTTGGAGCAATGAAGTGAGTGCCAACCTAAACTATGGCCACTATTATCACCTTACCTGGAACTATAGTCTCCTGTTGTTTGTTGTGCTTGTTTTTATTTAATTAAATTGTAAGCGTTTCTAATCTAATATAACTGTAATAGATTTTAGCTCTAATTCACATTCCTGTATAGAGTAATTCACAAATAAATATAAAACTTCATTGAATATCTTAAGCAAATTGATGTCATCAAGGCAACTGAGAAGACAATTCACAAACAAAATGGGAGACATTTCACCAGCATATTTGAAGATAATTAACCAGCAAAAATATTATTTGTATACATTTTAATACAGAACAGAAATGGATTTATTCTAGATAAAACAGAAAGAATTTAACCAACAAAGATGAAAATAGATGTCTTAAGCTATTTTCTTTGTTGGTTATTTGCCATAAAACATATGTTGTGAGGCACTTCTAATGATTATCTCAAAATTGTCTTGAAACACTATTCCACCTTAACAAGTCCTTTCTGCTTTGTAGTGGTTGATGTTTGATGTATCTTAAATTTTTCCAGTCACCACATAGACATGAGTCTTGATGGTGTTGAAATCATCACTAATGGCAGTGGGAGTCATCATGAACTAAGAAAGGCCTATGTCAGGGTAGATCTGGTTAAGTCTGCAACCATGAAGGTAATTATGTTACACAGCATTAAATAAATGGCTTTTTCAACTGAAACATTTGATATTTTCCTCACTTCTCTACAAAGATGTGGGTACTCATTAGAAGTGCCTTGACATGGTAGTTCTAATGAGTGCCCAGAAGATGTGTTTTTGTGGAGAAAAAAGAAAAATATTTCAGTATCAAGGTACTCAAATTAACCCTGGTCCTGCTGAAATTAGATAAGCCCTGCCTTTGCAAACTGTGTAGATCCAATTCAATTTGAAGAAGCCATCTGATCTGGATCTGTACTTTTCTCTTTAAGTCTGTGAATTTAACAACGGAGCAAGTAAGCTGATTGGCTGAAAATTAGAAGTGGGTGTGGCATCTTAATTTATTCAGCATGGCAAGCATTAAGAACTGTTGGTACCATAAAGTGTATAAGAATTGGGACACCCAAAGAATTTGGACCCTAAAGTTAAATAAACTAATTCTTTTTCGTGACCCTTTATTCACACCAGTTTTCAGTAATATTTTGTGCATTGAGTTTGTGCAATTTACATGTATATGGGTCATATCAGATGAACAAATGTCTTAGAGTATATGCAAAATATGCAGGTTCACATCTTCCTGCACATACAGGCCTGAGGACATTGGTTGTCCATTGGAACCTTCTGTATTATCCAGTGATTCTGTCACTAGGCAGCAAAGGCTCTGATCAGACTGCAAAGGTGGATCTGAGCATTTGCAGTCCACATATACCTTTCATACATCTTTTCACCTGACAGGGCTTATAGTTTTAACACTAAGCATGCTGGCTAAAAATTTCAACAGATGATATTTTAAAATATTTTTCTTATTTTTCCCAGAAAACAGGTTTTGACATTTCATGCAAATTGTCTCCACTGGAGACAATTTGCATGAAATGTCAAAATCTGTTTTTGGGGAAAAATAAGAAAAATATAATCAATTTGTTGTCTGCAGAATTAGCCCAGAGAGTGGTAAAGATTAATAACATAATTCATAATGTGAAAAAACGATGTCCAAGAAGCTGCACTGTCACACATCATAACTTGCAATGACACGAAGAAGGAGGGTGAACAAAACATGATGGACAATAAATAAAACATTACCTGTGAGATTTAATTTTGTAGCTTTCTTCAGAAAAAAAAAGATAAAAAAAAAAAAAAGATTAACCCTTGTCCTGCTGAACCTGGATGTACCCTGCATTTGCAAACAGTGTAGATCCAGATCAGTTGGCTTCTGAAGAAGCCAACTGATCTGGAACTGCACTGTTTGCCATTAAGTATGTGAATTTATAGCAATAATCTGGATCAAATAATCTGATTGGCTGAAAACTAGAAGTGGGTGTGGCATCTCAATTTATTCAGCAGGACATGGGTTAACATTCTCAATTGTAGGTTTTATTAGTGTTTAAAAATTATCACTTTATTATCACCTAAATAAGGTGATACTGTAGGAAAACCTATGTTATTATATAATTATTGTTTGAACTATGGTACTCATTAGAAATGCCTCAGCAAGGCAGTTATAATCAGGGTTTTCCCTCAGTTTTGTGGTCTGGGAGTCCTGTGGACTCTCGCCTCAGTTATTTGAGAGTCCAACAGCAAAAATCAAGAGTCCACAAATTAAATGATGCATGAAAATGTGTAGAGTGTCTTACTGGATGAGCAGAATTTGTTACTGGGATAGAAATTAAAAGGGGGCAGGGTGGCGAGTGGGGAGTGTGGGTGCAATTGTGACTTTTTTAAAACTTTTGGCATAGTGGCCCTTAGCCTAGGCATATTTCTAACTTCAAAATAAGGGCCTTTGGAAGATAAGGGCAAGACAGAAAGGAAAAGAGCTGGGAATGATAACTATGACTCATATTGAACAAGTGTCCAGCGTTCATAGTATACCACTCTTTTCACCATTAGTCAGAGAAAAAAAATGTATTTACCCATTGATTCTGTCAGATCAGATTCTTTATCTTTCTTGACAGCTAGCTGCCTCTGATTCTAAAGGCTGTATGTTACTGCTGAAGTCGGTCTGACATGGCTTTTTCACAAAAAAAAAACGCTTGATGTCAAACTGTTTTGCCATAATGGATGATAATGCACATGTACACTGGGTTTTTCGCTGACTCATTACAGCGTGCGGTGTTAAAACTAGACCAGTTATAAATAAAAGAATATACTGGATTCCCACCCAGTACGTAGCTCGCAAATGTATGCAGTGAAAAACCGGTAACCAGTCGTTTTCAGTCGGCTGTTCTCGTAAGTTACCATTATAGCTCTAAGCTCGGATGCTTACGAAAGGGAACTTTGACACAATTACGGAGGTTGTGGATCACAAAACGATATGGATTTTATCCTTGTTCTATAAAAAGATTATGGAAGCCATGCCAAAGTGAAAGAACGTCAGTAGAAAAAATGTATCAAAATCACCGAAGAGCAGATTAAAATAATGATTTTTGGTTGTTTGTTTTCACACTAACACAATTTTGCGAGTCCAGGTGGACGCACATGTTTTTCTTTTGTGCACCCGAGACACGTTTTTGAGAGTCTCAGACGCAATATCCTGCGTCCGGGAAAACCCTGTATAATGAATAATCATTTTGTATGTTCTGGTGCAAAAACAGAAAAAAAAACAACAACTTTTGAATATTTATTTTATCTGTAGCTCTGGATGCACTGGTAATGTCAGTGAACAGTGGTTAAAGCTTAGCACCCTGGGTAAAATTTTCAGCAGACAACATTTTGAAATATTTTTCTTATTTTTTCCAGAAAACATGATTTGACATTTCATGCTAATTGTCTCCAATGGAGACAATTTGCATGAAATGTCAAATCCTGTTTGGAGACAATTTGCATGAAATGTCAAATTCTGTTCGGAAAAAAAATAAGAAAAATGTCACCAATTTGTCATCTACTGAATTAGCCCAGAGAGTAGTAAAGGTTAAAACATGTTGATTTTTTTTTTCAGTGTGGAGGTGTGTATGTATTCTCTAACCATATTGGTTGTGATGGAGAGAGGGTTTATTATGATGGCTGCTCTATGGTTGCTGTTAATGGAGATATTGTATGCCAAGGGGCACAGTTCTCCCTCAAGGAAGTTGTAAGTGCTTTACTTTAGTTCATCTTAACCCTGGTCCTGCTGAACCCAGATATGCCTTGCCTTTGCAAACAGTGTAGATCCAGATCAGTTGGCTTCTTCAGAAGCCAACTGATCTGGATCTGCACTGTTTGTCATTAATTATGAGAATTTGTATCAACAACCTGGATCAAGTAATCTGATCGGCTGACAATTAGAAGTGGTTGTGGCATCTTAATTTGTTCATCATGACAAGGTTGAGGGGACTGGATACACCTTCAGGTGGAAAGTCTGTAAAGACTGACTTTGTCCCCTTCTGAAGAAGGGTCTGCTCTAATAGGAAAGACTGACTTTGTCCCCTTCTGAAGAAAGGTCTGCTCTAAGAGGAAAGACTGACTTTGTCCCCTTCTGAAGAAAGGTCTGCTCTAAGAGGAAAGAATGACTTTGTCACCTTCTGAAGAAGGGTCTGCTCTAAGAGGAAAGACTGACTTTGTCCCCTTCTGAAGAAAGGTCTGCTCTAAGAGGAAAGAATTGGCTTCCAAGAGAAGATTAGATTACTTGCCTTTTGTATGAAAAAGATTCTTAGAGCATGCTGCCAACAACAACAACAACAGTAATAATATTAATATTTGTTCTGATCTTAATGTACATGTCATATAATGTTTTTTTGTAACGCATATTTGATGATTAAAATATGTTTAAACCAATAATAATAATAGAAGTAATGAAAATATTATTTCTCATGTTTCTGTTTTCTGTAGCTTTCCTAGAGCTTCAAAGAACAAAACAAATAGGATAACTGCAAAAATTATAGGGTTTGTTATAACTGCAGGTAAGATAGGTATCCACATAATATTTTTCTTATTTTTCAACAAAAACATACATTGTGGGTACTCATTTGAAGTGCCTTGTTGAGATGCTTCTAATGAGTACCACAACATATGTTCTTGTTGAGAAATAAGAAAAAAATATCAGTATTTTTCACTTGAAACAAAAAAAAAAAAAAAAAAGCTCTTTATCTGTAGCTATGGTGTGCCCTCATGATATGCCTGATTTTTATTTTCTCTAGATAGTTGATGTAGCAACTGTTGATTTAGAAGATGTGCGAGCTTACAGGAATGCTATCAGATCTCGTTCTGAGATGGTAAGAAGAAATTTCCTTTAACTTTTAGAATGCTGCAGGCAAATATGACATATAAGTGACATTTGTATTAGTATCACAAAACAAATAAGGCTTGGCATTTCATTCATACTGTTTGTCTCCTAAGAAACTTTTCGAATGACATGTTAAGACTTGTTTTCTATGAAAAGTGAAAAAAAAAATAAAAAAAAAATGGTATGTATGGGTTTCTGGTAATATGGTCTTTTGGGCAAGAGGTAGCTTCTTGACCTCAGCAAAACATAGTATGTCATGTTATTATGCATTTTAGGCCTACTGTCCTTTCAACATCTCTCAGAGAGATGTTTTTGCTTGGTATTTTTTTTTTTTTTTTTTTTTTTTTTTTTTTTTGTAAATGAAAGTATTTTGTTCCGGTTGACCATATCTTATCAGAAACCATGTGCTGTTTCTCAAATTCTGTTTCTGTACTCAAATATTTACCCAAAAATTAAATTTATGGCCAAAAATTGGTCTGACTCTTGTTATTTCTATAGTAAAGTGATTTTTGGGATTTTTTATCTCAGAAAATATTTTTTTACTTTTCTTTCCTGATTTTTAATTGTTGATGTTTCTTATCAATATTGTGAAAATTTCAGAAAAAAAAAAAAAAAAAAAATGAACAAATGGAACTTGTTTAAACCTGCCCCCAAGTTACTTACCTACCCTACCAATTTCTGCATTTCTTGCAGCCATTTTTTACTATGGAAAAAAGTGAAAATATTTTATTTTTTAAAACAAAGGACTAGAATAAACTGTTTGTGTGTAAGTTGTTATGCCAAAAGGTTTTGTATTAAATCATGACAAAATTTGCAAATTCACTTCTTCTGTGTAAATGGCCAGGCAAAGAAATGACTTTCTAAAAGATGTCAAAAGCACAGTAATAAATGTTCATATATGAATACTCATGTAATAGGTATGGCTATTTGTCCTTAGATATAAAACAAAATCATCAGAATGTTGTTTGCTACAATTTTGAATAACACTTCAAGGGTTACTAAGTGTCCTGTTACCAGAATTATCAGCCCTCTACTCCATATAACCATGAGCCATAACCAACTATGTAATATCCCCTTAGTACTACATGATTTCATGTCCATTGTAACTTGAATAAGAAAAGTAAAATGATTGTAGGTGACATACATAGTTATACACCCACCCATCATCTGTGTTTGTTGGTGGTATACTGTTTTCACATTGACCATATGTCTGTCTATCTGTCTGTCTACATGTCCATCCATTAATGTTTTGGTTCTGGCTGGTATCTAATAAGCACTGTTTATTGGCAATTTCTTGTTAAGTCTACTGAAAGTTCACATTTATTTTTGTACTTATGTATTTAAAACATTTGTGTAAGAATAGAAATAACAAAAAAATACAAACAAGTTAACCCTTAACATGCCAAGCAAAATTGTAACAGAGGACTTTCTAATTGGTGGGGCCCCATAGCCTAGTGGATAGGAGAGTTGACTCATAATCCATTAGGTTTCTCACGGCTGTGGTTCGAACCTCGCTCAGGTCACTAGTGGGAAAGCCAAGTTCTGCTTATGGACGGTCAGGTTGTTTTTCCCCGGGTTCTCCAGTTTTCGCCCACCTTTAATGAACGATCGGCTCGATATAAGTGAAATATTCTTGAAAGGGCCATAAAACTCAAATCAAAAAAACAAAAACAAAAAACTTTCTAATTGTTTTTATTATTTTTCAGAGAAAGTAAGGCTTTGATATTCCATGTTAATCATTTTCTAGTAGATTATTCAAATGAAATTTCAAGCCTTATTTTCTTTGCAGTTGTGATTGGCACTTTAAGGACTAATAAGAAGGTGCTGAGATAGACATGTAAACAGAAATGTAATAGAGACTGTACACCACAGCTGTCTGACATTTTATTTTCAGGGCTCATGTTCTCAGTCCTTCCCACGAATTCACATTGATTATGCTCTTAGCGGAGATGATTACCTCTTACCAGAGTCTCTGGTTCGAGACTGGCAGTATAACACAGCGGAGGAAGAAATATGGTAAGTTATTTGATTCCTGATGTGGGAGAGCAAAGAATTGTCAGGATGTTTTTTTAGCTAGGGCTTTGATATTTGGCAGTCTAATTGGGGCTGATGTGTAGATCGCCTGATTAACCATTACGAAAACACGCCTATATAATTTTGACCCCCTTCAACCCCACTTTTATAAAGTAAAACTGGGGTTTACAGGGGTATACATTATTTTTCTTATTTCTGCTCAAAAACATAGATTATGGGTACTCGTTAGAACCGCCTCAGCGAGGCAGTTCTAACGAGTACCCACAATCTAAGTTTTGAGCAGAAATAAGAAAAATATCAGAATTTTTATCTGAAAATTTTCCTTTTTTTGGTTGTAAAATTTTCAATATATTTGAATAGGCATGTTTTCGTAATGTTCTGAAAAATGTTGGATTAATTTTATGAGAATGTGTCCCATTTCCGGTTTATGGATTTTATGGGTACAAGCATTAAGTGGCAGGGCATATTGTTTTACAAACACACATTTCTAGTTTAAATTGATTTAGTAAGGAAACTGCATGTTCCACACCAGGTATGAATGGTATTTATATGTCATTAAACACTTAAGTTTCATTGTGTGGGATAAGGGGAATATTCCAAAGGTTTTTATTTTCTTTATTTTACTTGTTGTACTTGTCTAAAATGTAAACAAGTCCATTTTACTACCTGTTGACGTGTCTAAAAAATTGCTGGATGAGTGGCAAACATTGTAGACCCTGATTAAATGCTGCATTTGACAGTATCTGATCTGGGTCTACACTGTTTGCTAAGGCCTGCCTGTCTGTCTGAAGACTTTGGGGAAATACAATTATGTTTAGGCTAATTATGCAGTGCTCCAGCTAGGAGCAGAGGGGTGCTGGGGAGGGCACTTTTTGCACAGTGATACAAAAATGCGGGCACCATGATTGTGTGATGTGCTTAGTATCAAGACATGATACAAAATATAATCCCACTCTACAACAAATGCCTCAAACCAGAATACACATAAAACTGACCTTTAACGCTTAGCAATCTGGGTAAAATTTTCAGCAGATGACATAACGATTTTTTTTTTCTGATTTTTCCCACAAAACAGGTTTTGACATTTCATGCAAACTGTCTCCAAAGGAGACAGTTTGCATGAAATGTCTAATCCTGTTTTTGGGGAAAAATAAGAAAACTATCATCAGTCTGTTTTCTGCTGAATTAGCCCAGAGAGTGGTAAAAGTTAAATATTGATAAATTTTTTAATTTTGGTCTGATTTCCATGAAATTTTCACCAAAATTTAGGGTTTGGTGTCTGGAGTTGAAATAAGGCAGAGGGCAGCTTTAAAAGGACAGAGGGGTGGCAGAAATGCGCAAGAGGGGTGGCCAACCCCTCTGTATAGGGCTAGCTAGGGCACTGTTATGGTATGAGAAAGCTTATTGGGCCTCTGTTGGACATGTTTTTATGTTTCAGTATGGGTCCTGCTTGCTGGCTCTGGGACTATCTCAGAAGGAGTGGACAAGGGGGCTTCTTTCTGCCCCTTAGTGGGGGCATTGACAGTTCCAGTGTTGCTTGTATAGTTGCCTCCATGTGCAACTTGGTCTGTAATGAGATACAGAATGGGGGTAAGTAAAATCCCTTACTCGGGAATAAATTTGAGAAGTACCTCATAGCTCCAGATAGGGCTCTTTTTTTCACCTGAAAAGTTCTGATATTTCTTATTTCTCCCTGAACATATGTTTTGGGTGCTCATTAGAAGTGCCTCACTGAGACACTTCTAATGAGTACCCACAACATATGTTTTCATGGAAAAATAAGAAAAATATCTGGATACTCCCTCTTATCTGATGCTATGAAACTTCATTGTAAGAGGGTATGCCTGTGTACCAATAGCCCTTACTGCAGTGCCAGATTACCTTCCTATTTTTGTTATTTACTCAGTTAAGTAGGAGAATAATGTGTATAAAGTAGTATTGCAAAACATTATGACATGACTTCTGTAAATCTGATCAGAACATCCATGCAGCTTGATCAGAATCTACATTCTCAGAGCTTGTAGAATTTACAGGTCCAAATATTTTGTTAGCAAGCTGTAAAGATCTGAGTAATTTGTGAATTAGCTTGTTGGTCTGAATGTATGATGGTCCAAATGCCATGAAAAAACAACAACAACTTTTGTCTGTGTATATGAATGTATATGTTTATAATAATTTGAACTTTCTTAGTGTGGTTGTTGGCTTTAATTTAATGAAAATTCCTATGAAATACTAAGTTGTTCCTTTCTCTAGAAGATGACACAAAATGGCCCACAAGGGATGATGTGTCATTAACCCATTGTAGGGAGACCTGTAAAAGCGTAATTGGCAAACAGTGCAGATCCAGATCAGATGCTGCTGAACACAGCATCTGATCAGGATCTCCACTGTTTGCAAATAGTTTAGCCATTTTTATCTAGGAATATGTAGATCTCATAGCCAGACATACCTAAAATTAAAATTGGACTCTTCCAATATATTGTGTGGGAGAGTCTGTTCAGTATACAATGGGTTAAACAAGAACTCTTTTGGTCTAGATAAGAAAGAGGTCAAGATAAATATTTTTCTGTATTTCTCCACACAAACATATATCCTCATATACTCATTAGAAGAATCTCATCAAAACACTGATGAGTACCTACAACATATGTTTTATAAGAAAATACATGTATCAGTACCGTTTAGTTAAAAAAGCTCCTTATCCATAGCTTTGTTCCTCAGTGTAATTGTTTGGGTTTTTAATTCATCCAGATTTCCTTTGGAATAATGAAGTATTTCATAGCTCATAATAAAAAATTTTCTTACTTCTGCACACAAACATATCTACTGTGTTTTTGCATCTTTCAGAAAGTCATTCTTTGCTTGGTGCTTTACACAGAAGAAATAAATTTGCAAACTCTTGTGATGATTTAATGCAAAACCATTTGCCGGAACTTCCTAGCAACAAAACGTTTTATTATAGTCTTTGTTTTTTAAAAAATTAAATATTTTCACTTTTTCCCATAGTGAAAATGAAAGCAAACTATGCAGAAATCTGTAAAGTAGGTAACATGGAGGCAGACTTTAGACCAGATCAGCATTTTCAATTTTTCTGAAATTTTCACAATATTGTTGTGAAATATCAATATTCAAATTCAGCAAAGAAAAGTAAAAAAATCACTTATCTATAGAAAGTGCATAGGTTGGACATTTTTTTTTTGGCTGTAAATTTATTTTTATAGTAAATATTTAAGAACAACACACAGAAACAGAAAGGACAAATGGTTTCAGATAAGATAGTGGTCAATCAGAACAAAATATTTTCATTTAATATAAAACACTATGACCAAGCAAAAAATGTCTTTCTGAGTGATATCCAAAGGACTGTAGTTAATATTGACTAGTAGCTTCTCACTGTAGCTCTTCTAATACTCACAATATACATTTTCTTATAGAAATTGAAAGCATTTTTTCTAGAATTAACATCACGAAAACTCACCTATAAATTTTGACCCTCTTTAACCGCACTTTTATATAGTAAAGCTAGGATTAACAGTGGTACATATTATTTTTCTTATTTTGCTAAAAAAAACCCATAGATTATGGGTACTTGTAAGGCAGTTCTAACAAGTACCCAAAATCTGCATTTTGAGCATAAATATGATAAATATCAGAATTTTTTATCTGAAAATTTTCCTGTTTTGGTTGTAAAATGTTCAATATATTTGAATAGGCATGTTTTCATAATGTGGTATTATTCTTTTTGTATCTTGTGAAAATCTCTCGGTAAAAATAACAAATCTCTCAATGAAAATATTGAAGTTGTTTCATATTTAAATAGACAATCGTGTGCTGGCTGATGTGCAGCGTATAGTTGGTGATACAAGTTATGTACCCACAGACCCCCAGGAGCTGGCAGCAAAGCTGTTTACAACCTGCTATATGGCAACAGAAAACTCCTCTACAGATACTAGATCTAGAGCTGCTGAACTGGCCAAACAAGTTGGAAGGTACTGTGTGTTTACCCTAGATTCCATTCTTACCTTAAATATTTGGATTGTCATGTTTGTGCAGACCCAGATGTCAGTCTACACTGTTTGCCACTCAGCTAGTACTTTTTAGGTCAAAAAAAAAAATTAGGTTTGTTTACTACAGTAAAGCCTGTGTAAGAGAGCCACCTTCGAGACTGACTTTAAATAGCGTTTGATGTGGAAAAAGTTGTCTGTCTTATAAAGGTACGTGTCATATAATTTTGCTAGCAAAATTACATGACATGTACCTTTATAAAACAACCACCTTTTCACATCAACCACTAAGTCAATTTCAAAGATGGCTGTCTTTCACAGGTTTTACTGTATTGCATGAAAATATAAAATAGGGTAGGTAGGTCATACTCTTTTTTTTTTTTTTTTTTTTTTTTTGAAATTTTAAGATAGTGTAGGTAGGTCACCTTATTTTTTTTTACATTCAGGTTCATGTACTTTAACTTTAACTGTATTGTTTTGATTGCATTGTGGAAGTTAAAAAAGAAAAAAACTATCCATGTTGTTGATGTTTTATAATGCTCCCCATTGTTCTAGTCTGAAGAAATGACTATTAGGGAGCCGTCAAATAAACAGTCAGCTGATATGTCGGAAGACTCAATTATTGATTAATTATCGGATTAGTTTTACAGGCGTCCTATAAAAAACACTTTATCAATATGATTTAGCGACAGATGTATAGGTAATATGACATTTTGATACTGACTAGACAGCAGTTAATCTCTCAAATGTTAGTCTAACAGGTGAATCGTTGTGGCAAGTAGAGAAAAATACCAAAGAAAAACTTCCTTGTCAAGAGATTTTGCTTTGCAGTCGAGATCCTACAACCAGAAGAATATGACAAAATCATGCAACAACACATGTATGATTCGCCAGAATTTCGTATTTTTCACAACCAAATATGTCGGCATATTCAAAATATCAACTCCAAACACATTACATGTGTAACTATCTCCTCAAAGTTTACACTTTATAAAATGGGATACATAATTGATAGCATGTGATATCCTAATCTGGTGTCACTTACCTGTTGAAAATCGGTTTTCATTGGATTCGTAATGGTGATAGGCAGAGCTTAGGGATGTGTCATGATTCAGTGATTGACAAACAAGTTCCATTTTGCATCATTGTGACAGTTATTCATGTGGTGATTAATTGATGTTACTGATGTGTAATTAACTGTTAATTCGACATTATTCAGCAGCAGAAATAGTCAGTTGATTATAGAATCATCGGCAACTGTTTGATGCTTTACCATTACCATTCAGAAGGAAGGCACTGGCAGAAATATGGGGGCGAAGTTTTTTCATTTTTCCAGCCCAAGTCGGTGAAGTGAGCCACTGCAGAGGGGGTTCCTTGCCCATGTTGCCCTGTAACTTATACTTATGAAATCTTATAATTAAAATGAGGACTGGGCAGTGGAATGTTTTTTTTGTTTTTTTTTCCTGTACAATGAGAAAAGGTACTGGGGTCTGCAGCTAAAAAGAGGGATGGTTGGCCGTAAATACACCAATTTTTTATTTGGGGGGGGGGGGGGGGGGGGTCTTAGATAAAATTACCAGATAAGTAAAACCATAATGGCTTGAACATCTTTGGGACCATGGACATTTATTCGAGACGCGAGTAGTTCGAGACACTGAGGGTTAATTAAGGCTCCAGGTCAGGAAGCAAATGGTGATAATATAGGACAATAATGATCTTCTATAAAATAATGGTATGTTGAGTGTATTCATTAGAATCACCTCAATGAGGCAATTCTAATGAGTACATACAACATACAATTTCTTGATAAAATAAGAAAATTCCTCTAAATATTTGTTTTCTTGAGCTATTGGAAGAATTTTGTAGGGGACTCAAAAACGTGTTTGAAGCATCCAAGGTAAAGGAGCAATAGATGTTCATCCAGGTTTTACTGTAGTTAAATGCACTTGTTCAAATTTAGGGTGAGTTGGTAAGGAGTTAAAGGCTCTTATTTGTTTTGATTAAATTCTAAAGCCACAAGGAGATATAATTTGTTCCCATGGACTTGGATCCAAAACTTGGCCACATAACTTGGAAATTGATCATGAAATCATTTTTATGGTCATTCTCTCCTTAAGAAGGGAAGATGGCAGTTACTAGCATAAATATGTGCACAAATACTAGTTAACTGCTTAGAGGACTAAGTCTGCCCAGTAAAAGTTCAAGTAGGTTAACTAACTGGCTCAACATGATCTCAACAGTGTTGATTGATTGTAAAACTCCAACTCAAACAAAGTTCATGTAAGATGGCTCTATAGAAGACAGTATCATGAAATATCAAGTCCAATTTTCTGGGGAAAAAAAACTTGCTTATCATCTGCTATTTTTTATATTGTGTCAGACCTTATTTTTTAGTTTGAAAAATATGAAAATTATAAATTATTGGTTGTGTGCTAATTCTGCATGTAGTGTGCTAAAGGTTGGCTTATATTCTTTCAGTTTTCATTTGTCAATCACGATAGATGTAGCTGTAGCGGCAGTAGTAAGTGTGTTTACAGCAGCTCTGAAACTGGTACCCAAATTTAAGGCTCATGGTGGCAGTGTGAGGGAAAATCTAGCCTTACAGAATGTTCAGGTAACCTGTCTTTATAAGATTTGACTTGTACATTTTAACACTTGTCTTGCTAAATCTGGATATACCCTGCCTTTGCAAACAGTGTAGATCTAGATCAGTTGGCTTCTTCAGAAGCCAGCTGATCTGGAGCTAACTGTTTGTCATTAAGTATGTGAATTTTAATCCATGAGGTTGGCATGGGCATTTAGTTATGCCTGCAGCTGTCAATTTTTCCCATGCTGTATGTTGATACATTTGAATATTCTTGCCTGGATTGTGTATTCTAAACTGATTTAACCTTTACTATTCATTGGGTAATATTAGCAGACAACATATTCATGATACTTTTTCTTATTTTCCCCAGAAAGTAGGCTTTGACATGTTTTAACCCAACTTGCAGAGGATTAAGATTTTCTGTGCACTTCCTTGAGGTTGGCATGGGCATTTTGTTTTGCCCTTGACTGACCTTGTCTGTATTTCCATACATCAGAATATTCATGCCTGGACCAAAAGTTCTAAATTGATTCAACTGTTACGACTCTCTGGGCAGTTTCAGTAGATGACAGATTCATGATATATATATATTTGTAGTTTTCCTTGAAAGTAGGCTTTGACATTTCATGCATTCCTAAGGAGACAATATGCATGAAATGCCAAAACCTGTTTTCTGGGAAAAATAAGATAATTATTTCAGAGTGTCATCTGCTGAAAAATTTACCCAGCATGCAGAGCTTAAGGAGAATCGCCCACTTTGGAGATTTTGTACATCTTAGTAGTCTGTTGTATATGTTAACATTTGGTCTGACATATAATTTACAAATTTATGCCCCATAGTACAAAATGGTTGGGCAGATCTAGGCCATATCTCACGCCTTACAACCTGCATCATAGCAATGATGAAGACACATATTTTCATCAGTACCTAGTTTCACAGAATCTTGTTGAACTAATTAGGGTTTTATGATATTCAGAATATTCACTTAGTGTACCAAGTTCTCTGTTATAATGATTGTCTATCTTTTGAAAAATAGGGCTTCTGAATCACAGTGGATATTCAGACACTTTGACCATTCATGTTGATATTCAGTAACACTAATAATTTATCAAGCATAATTGTGTCTCCTGCATAGCATGGCAGACACATAGGGATCGTGTTGTCCGTCTGCGTCATCATCAGCGCAGCATCTGCATCGTCATTGGTGTCGTTGTCACACTTTTTATTTCCGTTCAATTACTTTTGAAGGGATATATGGATTTTATTCAAATTTTGCAGTACTTTATATGTATTTTAAAACACAGGTCAAGTTCGATATTGGTAATCATCCACCAAATTTTGGCTGAGTTATGGCCCTTTTTCGACTTAGTTTTGTTGTTCGTTTCTGCTCAGTAACTTTTGAAGGGATGCATTGATTTCATTCAAACTGCAGAACTTTATATCAATGTAAAGTAGAGGTCAAGTTGGATGTTAGTAAAATTTTGGCTGAGTTATGGCCCTGTTTTGACTTAGTTTTTGTTTTGTTTGTTTGTGTTGAGGTTTTACGGCCTAGTCAACCCAGTGGGGTCATGTCGAGCGCGGTCAGTTTGCCTAACCACACGTTTACTGGGCAGGCTTAGTCCTCTAAGCGGTTAACCAGTATTGTGCACATTCTTTCGCCAGAAACTGACAACTGCCCTTCTTGAATCAGCGGAAGGGAGAGAATGACCGTAGAAAATATTTCATGATCAATCTCCACGAAAGAATGTTGCCGACCTCGGCGGGGGTTGAACCTGCGACCTCCTGGTCTCCAGTCGGACGCGCATCCAACTGAGCCACCGAGGCCGGCTTAGTTTTTGTTGGTGTATTGATATTGGTTTCTGCTCAATTACTTTTGCAGGGATGCATTGATTTTATTGAAAGTTTGCAGAAGGATATATCATTGTGAAATACAGGTCAAGTTCAGTATTAGTAATCATCCACAAAATTTTGGCTGAGTTATGGCCCTTTTTTGATTGAGTTTTTGTTGGTGTGTTGATATTGATTTCCGCTCAATAACTTTTGCTGGGATGCATTAATTTTATTAAAAGTTTGCAGAAGGATATATCATTGTAAAATGCAGGTCATGTTCGATATTGGTTATCATCTGCAAAAATTTGGCCAAGTTATTGCCCTTTTTTCAACTTAATTTTTGTTGTTGGGGTAAATTATAAGGTAAAGGTATTGTTTCCCCTCAATAACTTTTGAAGGGATGCATTGATTTCATTTGAAGTTAGTAGTGATGGGTTGCCTTTAGGGATAGGAGCGATTGTATGGACTAGTTTTTTTTCCCCTTTTCATATTGAATGGTTGGTGCTTTAAGCAGGTGACACATCCGATCCTCAGAATTCTAGTTGATCAAAGTATCTGCAATAACTGGAATATGTATGGAATTAGCATTTTTGGTAAAATACAGTACTAAAATGGACATGTTTTGTGCACATAGTAATTGTTCACTGCATTATGCACTCCTCGTGATTGTACCTTAGATTCAGACAAATGTTATGATCGCAGCTATGTACTATCATAATGTTGATGGCGTAGGATGTTGACCCTAATCTTCTAAATAACCACAACCTCTTTATAACACTATTGTTGGGGTCCGTTGCATAACAGACTTGGGGTAATTAAAAATGTAATTGTAATTAATTACAATTTAATTACAATTTTCAAAGTAATTGAATGTAATTGTAATTGGACACTTTCTTAAATTACATTAATTGTAATTTAATTAATTACAGTGAAAAAAGGAGAGTAATTGGCAATTACTTTTTAATTACTTTTAATTACATTTGCATCAGATTTGTATTTTGGTTCTGAAAACTCTTGTTATTGTATAAGCCTTAACTTTGGATGCTTGTGATGAATGATAAGCACGAGTCACCATTTGCTTTTACTTACTAGTCCTTAATTTTGAGGTTCCAAAACATAAAAAAAAAACACAGATATACCAGCATATCTATATTGAAATGTCTAACTGCAAAGTCTGGAACAATGCTGGAGATTTATATGAACATCCAGGTAAATAGACACTATTGTGTATCTGAACTTATATATTGGGAAACCCAAAAGTCATAACCATTAAGTTTAGCAAACAGTGTAGGTCTTGATCAGGACCTGCACTGTTTGTCATTTAAAAAGAAGTCTACTCCACTGAAAATGCCTAATTAACAATTTAAATGAACAAAACAAAATCACTGAAAAGTGTCCCAATAGTTAGGGTTAACATAGTAATCGTTCTTAACCCTTATCTTGCCTTTCGCGACAATAGTTGCGCTGGGGGGGTCTGCCAGCTCAAAAGCCCGTCATACTTACAATATACCACATGCAACCATTCAGAGCAAGTGTTCTCATACAGGAGTGAACCTACTTTCATACAAACACGCCACTTTTCATTAGATAGTCAGGTGCTGGATTTTACCCACACTAAAAAAGACCGAGAATACCAAATTTCAAGCTGCCATTAATTTCAGCACTCACTTCAACAGATTGATCAGGCTTTTCTGGAAAAAAAAGCCCATAACACCTGAATCATTTCCAGTGAGGAATAAGTAGGAATAACAGTAGAACCTATGTATGTCACTCGTTTCATTCACAATAGTACACAGTAGGCGCTGGGCTCTTGTAATTATTTTTTTTTTTTTTTTTTTAAGTGTCTTAAACGGTTCCCGGTTTACACATGACTGTCACGTGACTTTCTAGTCACGTGACCATTCTTTCTCCGGTAAAATGGCCACCTAGGATCGGCAAATTATACGTGAAAATTTCATGAAAATCGAGGTAAAATTCAGGGGGTAATGACTTCTCAAGTAGAGGTACCCCTTCTTACAGGCCTGATTCATTTTAATTCCGGCAAGAGAAGGGTTAACAACAACAACAACAAAAAAAAAGCAAATCATAATATGTGTATTGACTTTAGGACACAACAGGTGGCCTATTGTTATTACTTTCACACCTAGGACCAAGTCATAATCATGAGTCTAAATGAACAAAACATTTTGTGAAATGTCTTTATTTAGCAACAGATAACTGTTCTTTTTTAATCAAAAATCTTGAACAAACCTTTCACATTTACCAAGGCTTGCATAGGGGAGGAGACAGGGTGTGATATCATGATGTACTGGGGGCTTGAATTCAAATAAGTTTCCTGTGCTTAGCAAAATGGCTCAAAATATATTTAGCTCTTCCAGCTTCTTTTGCCCCAGTAGAAAGATTGTTCTCAATTGGTGGCAAGGTTTTTCGTGCAAAGGGATGCATGTTAAGTGATAAAAACTTTTAAACGCTTATGTTTCTAAAGTGTAACAATGGGGTTTAGACCTGTCTGGTGCTATTGGAGTCAAAACTTTGGGAAATATAAACAGACAGTGTGTACATATTTTTTTTTAAATGCACAGTCAACAAACTTATTAGGCTTTTTTAAAATTTTCTGTGCTCCAAAAGTTGTCTACTCTTGAAAATGAATAAAATTGAAATGGACTTTTTTTCATACATCGATGCAACCATAGTTTTCTAGGTAAGTCCTGTTTTAAATTCACCAGACAACTACACCAAATATTTGAAACAAAAGAAGAAGAAATATGAAACTTGACAATGTAATTGTGATGTAATTAATTACATTTGGCAATGTAATTGAAAGTAATTAATTACTTTGCTAAAAATCAAGTAATTATAATTGTAATTTAATTGAGAGAAAGACAAAGTAATTGTAATTTAATTAATTAATTTCCAAAGTAATTGACTCCAAGTCTGTTGCATAAACTGTGTTAGTTAGACAACCGTGTTATATCCAAACAAAAATGTATAGATTATATAGAAAAATGACCATATTTATGGTCATTTTTCTATATAATCTATACATTTTTGGGATCCATCTTTGAACCATGTTGTATCCAAAACTGTGTTATAACAAGCTATGTTATAATGAGGTTAATGTGTAGATTGAAAGAGTATCAGCTCATCTTCTAAATAGATTGAAAGAGTATGTCACCAAGTTTGCTGGATTTATACATCTTAAGGGGGATAGATACACTTGCATGGGAGACGACTCTGTTGATATGGTTTTTGCCCCTCCCCACCCCCTTCTGAAAATGAGTATACTCTAAAAAAAAATAAAACAAAATTTAGCTGCCTGTGGGAGCAATGTTTTTTCCTTTTAGAGTAGACTCCTTTTCAGAAGGGAGGCAAAACAAATTTGCTAGAGTTGTCTTCACTGATAATGTATCAATTCTGTTTAAGTTTCTGCATATGCTGTCCCCCTCGTGCAACCAGATAATCATTATTAGATTTTGTTATGTTTAATATAAGATAACTATCATGTAGATTACATAATGACAAACTATATCTTCAGGCATATTCAAACTGCATATTCCTAACCAGACTGCACACAATGATATACTGTTCAGAGCATGCATAGTCTAGAAGGTTAAAATTTGTCTTGGTGAACTGATTGTGTCCAGATCAGACTGTGTAGTGCATAGACTGGTCATGGACTGCTTGCATGTTTCCAAGGAGAGGTTTTAATATAATTAGGGGATAATTGTATTCAAAATTTCATTTAAGGAGGTAGTTGGCAGTTTTACATGGGTTTCATGGCAACTCATCAGTGGAGCCATAAAACATAATTTGCAGCCGTAAAACCAACAGTTATCTCCCCAAATGACAATTTTGAATGCTGGTATCCTCATTCTAATGCATTTATTCATTTTCTTTGTTTAAAAAAATGTATGATTTGCACAAAGTGCTGTGAGCTGTGTAAAACCAAATGCCAGCCAATGAAAAGCAACATTATGTGATGATGTCAAGTTTTCCACAGTACTTCACAGAATATACCATCACAATTTTTTTGCGTTATCTAATCAGATGTCACATTACATAAGGAAGTGCATTAGAATCAGGTGTATACATTTCAGGCAAGGGTTAGAATGGTTTTGGCCTATTTATTTGCCCAGCTGTGTTTATGGGCTAGAGGAAGACTTGGAGGGCTTTTAGTGCTGAGCTCTGCTAATGTGGATGAAGGGTGAGTTTTCACATTTTGTCATTTGTTATAATCACTAAATATTAAGTGTCAAATTAAAGAACTAAAATGTAGTTTTTATATCATCAGATATATATTTTTATTAGAGGGAGTAGCAAGGAAGATCTTAGAAGTGATATTCTTTTGCCAGTCTTTACAGTTTGAAAGTTTATATGTTTTTGTTCAGGAGTGGATATATGCCCTTTTAGAGGGACTTGATAAGAGGAGGTATCAAGTAAATATTTTTCTTATTTCTCCATTAAAACATATCTTTTGGGTACTCATTTGAAGTGCCTCTATGAGTACCCACAACATATGTTCATGAATAAATAAGAAAAATATCAATACATTTTAGTTGAATAAAGCACCTTTTCGGGAGCTTTGGCCTTGCAAGATGGGTTTTAGGTATTTACAGTTTGAGCAGTGATATGACACGGTATGATTGTTCAAGTACAGGTATATATCCTATTAGAGGGACAATTTAATATACCGATCTCAAGAGCAATATTACAGTTTGAGTGGTTATACTTGTATGACAAAGTATGGGTATATGTCCTATCAGAGGGATATAAATTTATCAGAGGAGTTTTCTGTTACTCTCTTTGTCTGTGTTTACAGTTTGAGAGGTGATATAACACAGTACATGTATGATTGTTTAAGTGTAAATAATGTGTCCTTTTGGATGGATTTGTAAAAGATTACAGATTTTTGCAAATTGAAAGGTTATATAACAAGGTTTGATTGTTAAACTACAGATTTATTTCCTGTTGGAGATACAGATTTATGTCCTGTTGAGGAGATTAGGGAGACAGATCTCAGAAACTTTATTTTATTCTTTAACCTGCAGAATGCAATGTTATTTGACAAAGTATGACTGCTCAAGTGCAGATATATGTCCTATTGAAGGGAACCAGTAGGAGATCTCAGTAATTTTATATTATTCTTTCACCTGTATTTACAGATTGCGAGGTATGACTGTTCAAGTGCAGATATATGTCCTATTGAAGGGAACCAGTAGGAGATCTCAGTAATTTTATATTATTCTTTCACCTGTATTTACAGATTGCGAGGTTATATGACAAAGTATGACTGTTCAAGTGCAGATATATATCCTATTGAAGGGATCAGTAAGATGTCTCAGTAATTTTATATTATTCTTTCACCTGTATTTACAGATTGCAAGGTTATATGACAAAGTATGACTGTTCAAGTGCAGATATATGTCCTATTGAAGGGAACCAGTAGGAGATCTCAGTAATTTTATATTATTCTTTCACCTGTATTTACAGATTGCGAGGTTATATGACAAAGTATGACTGTTCAAGTGCAGATATATGTCCTATTGAAGGGAACCAGTTAGAGATCTCAGTAATTTTATATTATTCTTTCACCTGTATTTACAGATTGCGAGGTTATATGACAAGTTTTGACTGTTCAAGTGCAGATATATGTCCTATTGAAGGGATCAGTAAGAGATCTCAGTAATTTTATGTTATTCTTTCACCTGTATTTACAGATTGTGAGGTTATATGACAAAGTATGACTGTTCAAGTGCAGATATATGTCCTGTTGAAGGGAACCAGTTAGAGATCTCAGTAATTTTATATTATTCTTTCACCTGTATTTACAGATTGCAAGGTTATATGACAAAGTATGACTGTTCAAGTGCAGATATATGTCCCATTGAAGGGATCAGTAAGAGATCTCAGTAATTTTATATTATTCTTTCACCTGTATTTACAGATTGCAAGGTTATATGACAAAGTATGACTGTTCAAGTGCAGATATATGTCCCATTGAAGGGATCAGTAAGAGATCTCAGTAATTTTATATTATTCTTTCACCTGTATTTACAGATTGCAAGGTTATATGACAAAGTATGACTGTTCAAGTGCAGATATATGTCCCATTACAGATTGCAAGGTTATATGACAAAGTATGACTGTTCAAGTGCAGATATATGTCCCATTGAAGGGATCAGTAAGAGATCTCAGTAATTTTATATTATTCTTTCACCTGTATTTACAGATTGCAAGGTTATATGACAAAGTATGACTGTTCAAGTGCAGATATATGTCCCATTGAAGGGATCAGTAAGAGATCTCAGTAATTTTATATTATTCTTTCACCTGTATTTACAGATTGCGAGGTTATATGACAAAGTATGACTGTTCAAGTGCAGATATATGTCCTATTGGAGGGATCAGTAAGACAGACCTAAGAAGTTTTATCAAGTACTGCAGAAACTACTTCCAATTCTCAGCTTTGGATGAGTATGTTTCCACAATTACAGTTTAACTTAAATGACTGAAACATCTTTGGGACCATTGAAATTTGTTCTAGACATTGGTAATTTAAACCACTGAGGGTTAATCATAACGCAAGGTCCGGAGGTAGATGGGGATAATTTAGGGATGTTTTTTCAATCTTCTATAAAATAATAGTATGGTGTGTGTACTCATTAGAAAACCCATGATGAGGCAATTCTAAGGAATACAAACAATATACATTTTCATAATAAGATATGAAAATTTCCGTAAAATATCCCTAAATATTTGTTTTTTTTTCAGTGATCAAAAGAATTTTTAAGGGGCTCAAAAAAGAATTCACATCAGCCACAGTAAACAAGCATGGGTGTTTGAGTCATGTTTTACTGTAGTAGCTAAGCAAAATGGTAACATAGGTCTAGATAAGAGTGAGTATCAAGTTAATAGTTTTCTTATTTCTCGGCGAAAACATACGTTGTGGGTACTTATTAGAAGTGCCTCTGTGAGGCACTTCTAATTAGTACCCACAACATATGTTTTCGTTGAGAAATAAAGAAACTACAGTCAAACTTCAATGGCTCGAACATCTTTGGGACCATGGAAACTTGTTCGAGACATGGGTAGTTCGAGCCACTGAGGGTTAATCATGGTGTCAGGTCAGGAAGCACATTTTGGTCATTTAGGGAAGCTTTTCATCTTCTATACAATAATGTTATGTTGTGTGTACTCATTAGAATTGCCTCAGTGAGGCAATTCTAATGAGTACACACAACATACTATTTTATGTTAAAATAAAAAATTTCCACAAGTGTTTGGTTTCTGAAACTATCAGAAGAATTTCGTAAGGACTAATAAAACGAGTCCGAATTAGCCATGGTAAATGAGCTATCGGTGTTCGAGTCAATGGGGTTTTACTGTATATACTTTTTGATTGAAAAAAGCGACTTATCAAGAGCATTTTTGCAGCAAAAATATCAATGTATTTAAAAATACCTTAGCTACAACAGATAATTTGTCATTAACAAGCTCGCTAAGCTTACAATGCTTTGAACAGCTGGGCTGAGCCTGCCAGAATGAACAGGCTGATCTGAATTATTGCTTAGCGCATATGTCCTAAGGTACATTTTCTGATATTGTGGCTAATATATAGCAAAGACCTGTTCTATTTGTGCAGGCTGATCTTGGGTTTTGTTATTCTAATATACTGTATTCACCCTAAATATTGGGACACCTTAACTCCTTACCATAATTGTCCTAAAATTTAAAATAGTCTCTTCTACTACCTCTTGATGTGTCTAAAATATTGCTGTATGTATGGCAAACAGTGTAGACCCTGATCAGACACTGCATTCTGCAGTGTCTGATCTTGGTCTTCACTTTTTGCAAAGTCCTATCTTTCCCAATACTTAGGATTCTTATGGTACTGCTAATAAAATCTATAAAGTTTGCCCCTAGAAACAATGAACTCATAAAAGAAGAAAAATTGGAGATTCAGTTTTATTGAGACTCTGAATATGACAAGTTGTTTACAGGGCTCCATATGACCCCTAGCAGAATGGGTTCAGCACTCACAAGGAAAACAAAAATAACAATTGCAGTATGATGATATATTGGGAGACTTTTATGGCCACAACATGGCACTTAACCCTTGTCCTGCTGAATCTGGATATACCCTGCCTTTGCAAACAGTGTAGATCCTGATCAGTTGGCTTCTGAAGAAGCCAACTGATCTGGATCTGCACTGTTTGTCATTAAGTATTTGAATTTGTATGAACAACTTGGATCAAGTAATCTGATTGGTTGAAAATTAGACATGGGCGTGGCATATTAATCTATTCAGCTTGACAAGTGTTAACACCAGCTGGAGTGAAGTCAGATAAAATCTATGAAGGTCACTAGTGGAAACAATGAACACATAAAAGAATGATAAATCAGAGTCACAGTTTTATTGAGACTCTTCATGTGAGCCCTGTCAAGCGAAAAAAGCCTTTGAGCATGTGCAAAATGTACGAATTCACATCCACCTGCACATGTTCAAGGTCTCATTCGGGCAGTTGTTCTCCATTGATACATTCTATATTATCCAATGAGTCTGTTAATGAACAGTGAAGGCTTTTATCAGACTGTGTGGATGCACAGGCTGATCTGGGCATTTGATGTCTGCATATGCCTGAAGACACGTTTTGACAGGGCATGGCCCATATGATAGCAGTGTAGTTTTTAGGGCTGCACTTTTTGCATGTCACAGCTTATTTGAGGCAACTGAGAATCCTTTCGACATCACTTGGTAAGATGTTTTTTTTTTTTTTTTTGAGTTTTATTTTGAACGGAAATATTTTGTTCTGATTGACCATATCTTATCAGAGACCATTTGCTTTTTCTGTTTCTGTGTTTTGTTCTCAAATATATACCCTGATATTAAATTCATGGCCAAAAATTGGTCTGACCTGTGCAATTTCTATAGTAAATTCATTTTTTGGAATTTTTGTCTAAGAAATCAGTTCTTACTTTTCTTTACTGAATTTGAATTATTAATGTTTCACAACAATATTGTGAAAATTTCAGAAAAATTGAACAAGCGGATCTTGTTGAAAATCTGCCTCTAAGTTACCTACCCTACAGATTTCTACTGTGGGAAAATGTGAAAATATTTGACTTTTTAAAAAGCAATGACTAGAATAAAACTTTTTGAACATAAGTAGTTCTGACAAATGGTTTTGCATTAAATCATGACAAAAGTTTGCAAATTTACCTCTTCAGTATAAAGTGCCAAGCAAAAAACGACTTTCTGAAAGATGTCAAAAGAACAGGAGTAACTATTACTGTGTAATTATATATCATATCTCTAGATAAGAAGCACAGAAGTACCTTTTTCCCCTTGTGTGGCTTTTTTCTATACTATTACAATAATAAGACACTGAAACCTCTTTATAAGACAGTTTTGGATAAAAGAGCTTAAAGGTGGACCCCCAAAGTGTTGTATCCAAACAAAAGTATATAGATTATATAGAAAAATAGCCATTTTTGGTCAGTTTCCTATATACAGTCAACCCTCTTTATACCAACACTGGATACAACAACAAAATTCGGTATACTGACAATTTGACTTGCACGGAAACCCTCTCTTGAGAGATGAAATTTAATCAGAAATTATGCAGGGACATTATTATTCAATTCTTCAAGCAACATATATTTTGGATATTTGTTAGAATTGCCTCACTGAGGCAATTCTAACAAATATCCAAAACTTGATTCTGTAAAGAAATAAGAATAAAACCTGGCATTTGTTGCATATTATTCTGCTCATTAAGAATTCTTTACAACAGCAAATTCATTTTAATGGCAACATCTTTGGGAACAAATGCTGTTGTTGTACTGAGGGTTCACTGTAATAAGACACTGGAACCTCTTTGTAAGACAGTTGTGGATATAAGTGCTTAAAGGTGGACCTCAAAAGTGTTGTATCGAAGCAAAAATATATAGATTATATAGAAAAATGACCATATCAGGTCATTTTTCTATATAATCTATACATTTTAGTGTTGTATCCAAACAAAAATGTTTATATATAGAAAAAGGATTATAAATGGTCATTTTTTCTATATAATCTATACATTTATTTTTTGGATACATGTTTGTTTAAACACAGTGTTTGCTTTGGATCTCAGCAGTAGAGTTATAAAAAGGATGTGGCATACCATATTTTTGTTCGCAGGATTTATAAAGCTCCACCTACAGCTGAGCTTGAACCATTGGAGGAGGGACAAATAGCACAGACAGATGAGGTTGGTATTAAATCTTGTCCTGCTGAACCCCGATATACTCTGCCTTTTTAAACAGTGTAGATCTAGATCAGTTGGCTTCTGAAGAAGCACTGTTTGACATTTGAATTTATAGCAACTTTCCGGATCAAGTAATCTGATTGGCTGTAAATTGAAAGTGGGTGTGGCATCTTAATTTATTCAGCAGGACAAGGGTTACATCTTATAATGCTTTTTTCTTTACTAAAATTTACATTTATATATAACCTTATTACCACACTGTGCACTTCGGTTTTTCGAGATTTCTAGAAAAAAAACTGTGGTAAAATATTCACCTAATAAGGGTACACATTAACCTTTGTCCTGCTGAATAATTTAATTAGGCACACCCATTTCTGACTCCGCCAATCAGATTACATCATATAATGTTTTCATTCAAATTCACAAACTGAACGACAAACGGTGTAGATCCTGATCATCTAGCTTCTTCAGAAGCCATCTGATCTGGATCTACACTGTTTGCAAAGGCGGGGGTTGTCGTGAACAATAGGACAAAGGTTAAAATAAGATCAGCAGATAACTTCATGAGAAGATTACTTCATGATGCTAGTGCAATGTTGTTTTTTTCTGCTTTCTTTTATAAAACTTAAGTTGTTGATACTCATTTGAATTGCCTTGACTTTTGTTGCCATGAAATGAGTACCCACAGTTTATGCTTTTATAAAGAAGTCAATAAAAGAAAACAAGCTGTGACCTGACAGCTACAAAGTTGCTTGACTGTGCTTATACAGGTATGTGTGGTAATTATTCTAATAAGGTTGTCTTTTTCTGATTTATTTACAAAAACAGCTTAATGATATGTGCAGCCAGTGTAGACCCAGTTTCTGCCTGCACATCTACACAATCTAAGCAGTGTCTGTGCTATTTCTTCTATAATGTTTTAAGGTCCATATATTATTTTAAGGACCAGTATAGACTGATCAGACTGCACAGATGCTTAGACTGATCTGTGTCATATCATTAATTCGATGTTGTTTTGATGGGCGACGTGGTATCGGCGATGGTCTGACACTGTTTCGACCCTGTTGTGCTTGTTGGGTGAAAACAGTGTCTATTCTTTAATTGTGAAAAGACAGGTTGATGCAGCATTTTATATATAAACCCGCAGTGGTCTCATCGTCGGGGGTGTCCTGACGTCGCTGTACCATTTTACGGCAAGTGATGTTGGTGCGGCCCTGTCGGGATTGAGATAATGAACTATGATTAAAAACATTTACCGAGCATCGTCCTGGGTGTCCGCGTTGTGACCTATGTGGGCAACAGGGACGCAGATCAGCATGCACATTTGCACAGTATGATTGGTGCCTTTGTCATTTGCTCATCGCCGGCTCAACTTTTATTTTTGAGGATGAGGCTTATATCACTTGCAAAACAAAGATTTATCTTGCAACTACCCCAGCATCTATAGTTCTGTCAGGAGTCACATGAGTTAATCTGACTGAATAGTGAGAAATTAACTATTTTAAATTTCTTGAACCAAATTTGTACACACTGACACAATTGTAATCCAGGGCCCAGTTGTTCAAAGCATCATTAGCTTAATGAGCTCGTTAAGGGTCATTTCGTTAACTGTTTTAGCAGTTTCAATATACAATATTCTGATATTGCAAAAGCTACTCACATTTTTTCAGCAAAAAATTTCACTGCAAAAGCTACTCACATTTTTTCAGCAAAAAATTTCAGCATATTTGCGTATCACTCAAAGTAAATTTTAACGAATCGTTAACTAACGACATCGTTAGCTTTGAACAACTGGGCCCAGTTTTATGATTGAATTTATTTTTGCACATGTCATGACTCAACCCTACTAGATTTATAATGACTCCACGTGCTGAGGTTTCACAAGAGCGATTTTCTATACTACAGGTATATTCAAATATTGACATAACACGAGCTAATGTTTATTTATCATCCTCCGTGGGGACGTTCATCACGTGCTCTTGATCAGCAATCTGGTGGAGCTAGCTGTCTGATTCCTAGCTTGGACTTTCGTCTGACCCTCAGCTGCATGTGTCCAAACAGCGAGGGCCCTGGTGAGACTGCGCAGATATGCAGTTGCACCTGAGCCCTGGTTTTTCACGTATGTGATACCTTATCACGTGTTCCCGGCTCATTTTACCTGATTCTTCAATACTGTGAATGAAGGGAGACTACTAGTGCCTATAGTATGATATTATGATGGCTACAGTCTTCATTTTATCTTCACTTTCTAAAGAGCATTCTAAATAGCTTAAGATAAAATCGTAAATAATGTAAACAATGACTGTCCAATCTGTTTTATCACATTTGACTTCTTGGTATAAAAAAGTTAAATTAAACGTCCTTTAGCAAAAAATGGCCATTAATGTTCTCTACCAAGTGATGAGACTTGATAACGGAGAAAGTGTAAACATGTTTTATATATTGTTGATTTATGCCATCCTTGTTACCATTATGTATAAGTTTATTGTAAATCCTTGTATGCCAAAATGCTGGCTTAAGTGAAAAGTTTTTGTCTGTCTGACTAATTGCATATGTCCTATGGTAATTTCTCCTCTGAACGGCTCACATATTTTGTGTATCTTTCCTATCAAGGGTTGTGTATTATAAATCTGAGGCAAGCCATGAGAAAATAACTATTTAAGTATTGGGACGCCTTAACTACTTACTATACTTATCCTAAAATTTGAAAGTATCTGTTCCACTACCTGTTGATGTGTTTAAGATATTGCTGGATAAGTGGCAAACAGTGTAGACTCTGATCACACCACATTCTGCAGTGTCTGATATGGGTCTACACTGTTTGCATGTTTGCACAGGCCTATCTGTCCCAGTACTTAGTGTCATTATGTTAGGTTTTAGGTAAGGCTAGCATAGTTAATCGGATAATCAATTAATTGATCGATAAATTCCACAAAAGTGATTATCATTCCAGGGCCCAGTTGTTCAAAGCATCGTTAGCTTAACGAGCTCGTTAAGGGTCATTTCGTTAACTGTTTTAGTGGATTCAATACACAATATTCTGATATTTTTTGCTGAAAAAATGTGTAGCTTTTGCACTGCAAAAGCTACTCACATTTTTTCAGCAAAAAATTTCAGCATATTTGTGTATCACTCGATGTAAATTTTAACGAATCGTTTACTAACAATGTCGTTAGCTTTGAACAACTGGGCCCAGATTTGCTAATAATTGATCAATTGATTTCTGTGTCTGTTACTTTACCGTAATAGAAATAAGAAAAAAGTATCAATGATTTCAGTTTAATACAGGCTTACCTGGAGCTATGGTATTATGCAACAAATGCCTTAAGCAGAAATGTCACCCTGGGCCCAGTTGTTCAAAGCTAACGATGTCGTTAGTTAACGATTCGTTAAAATTTACATCGAGTGATACGCAAATATGCTGAAATTTTTTGCTGAAAAAATGTGAGTAGCTTTTGCAGTTGCAGTGCAAAAGCTACTCACATTTTTTCAGCAAAAAATATCAGAACATTGTGTATTGAATCTGCTAAAACAGTTAACGAAATGACCCTTAAGGAGCTCGTTAAGCTAACGACGCTTTGAACAGCTGGGCCCTGGGCATTTGCAGATGGAACATATATACCAAGAGACATATTTTTTGCTATACACAATCCGTGCTATAATTTCAGATAGACATGGGTATGTCATATGCTGAGCTGTCGATGTATGGTAAACTGAGGAAGCAGAAGGGTTGTGGACCCTATAGCATGTTCTGTAAATTGGTTAATATGTGGAACTGGCTTACACCACAGCAGGTAGGTGGAAATATTAGATGTTTTATGTGTTGGGGCGTATATGGAAATGGCTTACACCACAGCAGGTAGGTGGAAATATTAGATGTTTTATGTGTTTGGGCGTATATGGTACTGGCTTACACCACAGCAGGTAGGTGGAAAAATTAGAAACCCTCTTTAATATGTTGGGTCTTATGCCATACTGGCTTACAACATACAAGT
This sequence comes from Anodontia alba, assembly GCA_964016985.1. Classification (NCBI taxonomy): domain Eukaryota; kingdom Metazoa; phylum Mollusca; class Bivalvia; order Lucinida; family Lucinidae; genus Anodontia; species Anodontia alba. The sequence continues at coordinate 84,475,630 of OZ024824.1, forward strand.
AAGTTGGAAAATTATCATGTTTGCAAGCTAGTCAGTATCTGGAACTAGCTTCCATCATGGTATGAAAGTGGTAAAATTACCATGATCTGTAAGTTCTGTAAGTTCAAGCTGGCTTACACCTCAGCAAGTAGGTGGAGTATTAGTGTATTGTACAAGCTGGTTAATAGCCAAACTGGCTTACAACACAGCAGATTAGTTGAAAATTCGAGAGCATGTTCTGTAAGTGGATTAATACTTGGAAATGACTTACACCTCATGTAGGCTGAAAATTAGAGTATACTCATATTTAGTTTGCTGCTTATACCTGAACTAGCTTACATTTCAACAGGTAGGTGAATAGGATACTAGGTAAGCTGGTTAATTCTCGATGTTGCTTACACCTTAGCAGGTAAGTTGAAAACAATGTATATGGGTTGATACCTGGAACTGGCTTTTGGGCAGATAGTTTTGTTTTTCTTTTACACATAACCTCAAGGCCCAGAATAAACAGGTAATTCAGGTAAAGAAGTACTCTGGGAATTAAATAACTTTAGCACTCTGTATTTTTTTTTTTTTTTTTTTTTTTTTTTTTTTCAGAATATAGGGTTTGGCATTTCATGCAAATTGTCTCCTAAAGACATATTGCATGAAATATGAAACCCTTTTTTCTGAGGAAAAAAAAATTCAAAATGCTGTCTGCTGATATTGTGATCCAAGATGCTTTATTAGCTCTTGATCAACTATAATAAGAAACAAACAGTAAAATCTGAATGGCGTCCCAAACTTCTTTGGGACCATGGAAATTTATTCGAGACATGGGTAGTTCGAGCCACTGAGGCAGAGAGCCACTGGTGATCATTTAGGGAAGTCTTTTTGATCTTTACAGTAATGTACACACAACAGACAATTTCATGATAAAATAGGAAAATATCCCTAAATATTTGTTTTCTTGAGCTATTGGAAGAATTTCGTAGGGACTGAAAACTGAGTTTGAATTACGGTAAATTTCCTAATATTTCGAACACTTTTTTCCATACTCTTTTGGCTTAAATTTTGCTTTTTATGCAGCAGTTTCTTTAAATATTTAGTGGAATGACAAACAGTGTAGACCGTGATCAGACTGCTCCTTCAGGAGCAGGCTGATCAGGGTCTACACTGTTTGTATATGTCATTTTATCAGACAGTTTAGTGTTCGAATTTTTAGGACATTTACCGTAACCCTGATAAATGAGCCAGCAATGTTTGCGCTATTGAGGTTCGACTATATATAAATAACTGAATATCACTAATGCCATTTTATTTTGCTTTGTAGGTATCGGAGAAGGTCAAGTATTTTTTCAGGTCCTATTCTATAAATAGACACAAAATGACCGTCTTAACCCCAAGTTACCATGCAGAGACTTATAGCCCTGACGACAACAGATATGATCACAGACAGTTCCTGTATAATGTTACATGGCCATGGCAGTTTAAATGCATTGATGCAGAGGTAAATATGAGTCAGTTTAACACTTACCATTCTGGGTAAACTTTTCAGCAGACTACATTTTGAAATATTTTTCTTATTTTTTCCAGGAAACAGGAATTGATATTTCATGCAAATTGTCTCCACTGGAGACAATTTGCATGAAATGTCAGATCCTGTTTTCTGGTAAAAAGAAATATATCATCAATTTGTCGTCTGCTGAATTTACACAGAGAGTGGTAAATGTTAAGGAGAAAATATCCCATGAGAAATGAGCCACATCTAAGAAAATGTATATTTGAACTTGTGTGGACAACAAATTCCTTACCCTTAACCCATTTATGCCGAGTGGACTCTTCTACCTTAATTTTTTGGACAGGCCCATTTCATATATAAGGTGTGTCTGGTAAGATTTTATTATTATCATGTTTTGTAGAAATTTTTTAACTTAATGCAAACAGTTAAGACCCAGATCAGACGCCGCATTCTGCGGCGTCTGATCTGGGTCTTAACTGTTTGCCATTGTCCCTTTTTATGGGACGCTAGGCTTAAATGGGTTAAAGAGCCAAGCAAAATTGTAGCAGACGTCATTCTTATTTTCTTTGGATATTTTTTCAGGGAAAATAAGCCTTGCTATCTCATGTTGATCATCTGCTAGCAGAGGATTCACATGAAATACCAAGCCTTGCTTTCTCTGAAAAATAAAAACATTTTAAAATACTGTTTACTGCAGGAGTCTGATCAGAGCATTTGCTGATTGCTTGATGCAACTGGATCCTAAGCTGTCCAAAAGTGCCCAGCAGACACTGACCAGACTGCATGGATGTGCAGGCAGAATTCAGTCTTCCTTGTGCGCAGATGTCCAAAAATAATTTCTGATATTGTGGCTTAATTGAGCATGCTCTGTGGAAAGTTACAGTTTAACATGATCTGTCAAGAAATATCTTTTACAGCTTTTTCATCTCTGCAAATTGTTTATGGTCTAAATCTTGCTATGTAAGCTCCACAGGACAGGTAGAACCTAAACAAGAGCAGCAATGATCCTGACCAGACAGTATGAATAAAACTTGTTTCCTTTGATAAATTGAGGGTTTTTTATGTATGATTAAATGAAATTGATAGTGTGGTGGCTTAATGACCATGGTCTAGTTGTTCAAAGCTAATGATGTCCTTAGTTAACAATTCGTTAAAATTTACATTGAGTGGTATGCAAATATGCTGAAATATTTTGTTGAAAAAATGTGAGTAGTTCACATTTTTTCAGCAAAAAAATATCAGAATATTGTACATTGAATCTGCTAAAACAGTTAACGAAATGACCCTTAACGAGCGCATTAAGCTAATAATGCATTGAACAACTGGGCCCATAAAACTTGGGCTCAGTGCACAGGTTCAGTCTCTCTGAGGTAATTTGAGTTGAAACATATAGCCTTATTTAGTAGGAAAAAGAAAATATTTTTGATAAAATGTTAACTACAATGCAGCTCCTTTATATCGTGTTCCAATATTTTATGTAATCCAGGTTATCGCAGTCGTGCCGGGGATCCCATTTAAAAAAAAAAAAAGAAAAAAATTCCTTAAAAAAAAAATCATAATTTTCAATAAAAAAAAATATTAAGTATTAAAAATTAATTTTAAACAAGGCGCTGATCATTAATAACACGCTGGGCCCAGTTGTTCAAAGTGTCGTTAGCTTAACGAGCTCGTTAAGGGTCATTTCGTTAACTGTTTTAGCGGATTCAATATACAATACTCTGATATTTTTTGCTGAAAAAGTGTGAGTAGCTTTTGCACTGCAAAAGCTACTCACATTTTTTCAGCAAAAAATTTCAGCATATTTGCGTATCACTCGATGTAAATTTTAACGAATCGTTAACTAACGATGTCGTTAACTTTGAACAACTGGGCCCTGTTGGATAAGCCATGTAAATCTCATTATCGTATTAACAACAGCGCACTAGTCTTTTGTTACTGCGAAGGGCTGTGACAAACAATCGATTATCAATTAAATTGAAGTTTAATTGAGTAATTAGAGAACTCTTGTCACTTAAATTGAATTGAGAAATTTGAAAATGTTGTGTCATTATGAATTTTGAATAAAACAATGTCCTTGACATGTGCAGATCCCCCGCCCACTGAAAGGAACAAAACATCGTTGAGCTAACTGAACTACTACTAATGTCACATGACAAGTTCACCGGTGTAAAGGTCACTAATGTTTTTTTAACAAATTGGACAGAAATAGATTATTAAATATTGACAATAACGAGGTATATACAAGTTTATTTAAGCAGAACAAGAAAGTACAGAATACAATAACTATATCAGTGTAACACCAACAGGACACTCACTAATATGTATTACATAGAACACCTAAATAAATGAAGTAACATTTTGGTCAGTGGCCTAGTATTCGGACATATCGCGCTCCGACCACATCGTGGTTTCAAGGTTATGGCCCCGGAATACCGCGATAAAATGGAGCTGTACTGTATTGATACCAGTATTTAAATTTAGAAAGGTAAAGGTTAAGATGCTCTGTCCAGGAAAAAATAGAAAATGTCATTTGTCATCTGTTTAAAGGCTCCATATTCCTCAAAAAATAGACATTTTTTATCCAAGAGAGGTTTAATAAATGGAAATATGGTATTAATACAATCATAAAATGTGGCACCTGACAGCCTGTAAAATTTCAGTTAGTCTCACATTTTTGAATTTGATAAAAAATGAAATGATTTTTTATCGCATCTCTGAATTAATGTTTGCAACATTAGTTCAGAGATACGATAAAATATGATTTCATATTTGATCCAGTTCAATAATAAAATGTCTGTTTTTGGGGAATATGGAGCCTTTAATATTACAATGTGCTAACGGTTAAGGAGAATAAATACGCATGTAGAGTGGGCAACTCAGTTGAAAATGGTTTTGGCTACCTTTTGAAAAAAGGGTCTTTTCTGAAAGGAAAGACTTTGCTCTTCTTGCCAGTTCTGAAACTGGTCTAATCTTAAAAGAAAGAATTATGTTATTTCCTTTACTGAAGGAGTCTGACCTGCAGGAAAGTAAATAGAAAGTTACAAAGTTGTCTGTCCTGTATAAAATGGCAGAAAATCTTATCAAAAGTATGAAGTCCCCTTAAACCTTTCACCTTTGAGTTTCTGAAGTGGATTATTCTGTCCTTGAATTTAGACAAATCATTGATGGAAATAGGGGTTTTAATCTAAAATCAAAAACAGAATGGCAAATAGTGTAGTTCCTGATAATTACGAGCCATCTCATCTGGATCTACACTGTTTGCACAGGTATCTGTTTTAGTCTGCAAGACTGAAAAGGCTAACACCTATTTTATTGTTACAGGTAAAGAAAGTATCAAAGAAAACATCCAAAACGATCGACCAGTCAAAGGGCAAGTCAGGGCTGGTTCCCAACCAGATTGGTGGGCCAGGCAGTAAATCTGCAGAACAAAGCAATGATGAACACCAACCACATTTTACAACTGGAGTAGTTGTTTCCCTTGCAATTGATGCTAAGGAGACTGATAGAATGGATGACAGTGGTAGAGATTCAGATGAGAACTGGACAAAGAGTATTCCATCGTCAGAACAAGAAATACATCAGACCCAATCAAATTCTGTGTACTGTTCTGAAGCCAACCAATCAAATTCCTTGTTACAAAGAGGCCATCTTGAAACATTGGTGAATTACAAGAAGAATGCTGTTGATGGATTTAGTAGTCTACAGGTAATGAATTCTTCTCACACAGAGAAAGAAAACAACAAAATCCTAATGGCTAATCTGTTTAAGCAGATACACAAGGATCAGGTCGATACAAATGGAGTGGAGATACAACAGGGTTATGATGAATTCTCAACTTTTACCAGTAAAAGGCCAAAATTATCTGGAAACTTACCAGGTCCATTTATTACTATGAAAATATAGAATCGTTAGGTTCTGCTTCAAAAGTAGCACCAGCTTTTGCAGCTTAGTTTTTTCAAATTAAAATTTCCTTACAAGGGGAATGGATACACTTTCAAGGGAGACAGCTGTCAAAAATGTACTTGCTTCTTTTGAAGAAAGGGGTCTATCCTAAAAGAAAAGAATTTGCTTGCTTTGGGAGCAAATTCTTTCCTTTTAGAGTAGACTCCTTTTCAGAAGGGATTTGGTTTTCAACAAATCAAACAGGAAGTCACAAAAGTTGTCTCCCCCATAAAAAAGAGAAAATTACAATGTATCCAGTTTTCTTAATTAACAGGGTACCAGTGTATAGTTGCATCCCTCATTATGCAAAAAAGAAAGAAAAAAAAAATGAAATATCACATATATATTTTATAGTTTTATAGTGTTTGCTTTGTATGTTGTTTATACTTATAGTTTTATCACAAAGTGTCTTAGATGTTAAGAATTTCTTTGTTTTATCATGGATGTTTTGTTTTTGATTTGTACAATACATCCCCATGAAATATCACTTTTGAAAATTTCTAGAATGTCTTAAAGATTAATATGAAACAGTTTGTATAATAATATAATTTATGGTAAATGACATAAATTTTTAAAATGTTAGGCATTAAGATGTCAAAGACCAAACCAAAATATTGTTAAAAATAATTCTTTACATGACACCTGAAATTCTATTAGGTCAGAGAGATTTTCACCGAAAGTGAATGTCTAAACTACAGACAATAGGGACTAGTCGGTTGAAGAGAAAAAGCATGTATAATACATAGTTCTGAATAAGGCATTCTTTTTGCAGCCAAAAAGTAATTTGTCTTTTTTTCTATGAAAATATGTTGAAATTTATTAGAAGTGTGTCATTGAAGCTTTTCTACTTAGTACCCATTACATACATTTACATGGAGAAGTAAGAAAAAAACTTAAAGGGAAGGGCCCACAAACTTCAACTGTCATTTCAGTAAAAAGGGGTTAAAGATGTGTAACAGACTGAAGTATCAATGATATGTTTTTGTATACAAAGGTCTCAGTAATTTTAGTTTTATGACTGATTATTGAAAGCAGTAGTGATTTTTGATTTACGACTGATTGTTGAAAGCAGTGATAAACAACATCAATTTATGACTGATTGTTGAAAGCAATGTTAAAACCACATGGATTTAAGACTGATTGTTGAAAGCAATGTTATGACTGATTGTTGAAAGCAATGTTATGACTGATTGTTGAAAGCTATGTTATGACTGATTGTTGAAAGCAATGTTATGACTGATTTTTTTTTTAGAGAAAAACAGAAAAAAAGGCTTGACATTTCATGTGAATATCTGTCCAGCATATGATTCGCATGAAATGTCTAGTTTCCCAGAAAAAGAACAAAATCAATTTTAGAATGTCATCTGCTACAAATCTGCTAACTGCATTTCACTGCTATCTACCTCTAGAATTTATTGTTCAGGGTCCAGTTGTTTGAAGCTAACGACATCGTTAGTTAACGATTCATTAAAATTTACATCGAGTGATAAGCAAGTATGCTGAAATTTTTTGCTGAAAAAATGTGAGTAGCTTTTGCAGTGCAAAAGCTACTCACATTTTTTCAGCAAAAAATTTCAGAATATTGTATATTGGATCCGCTAGAATAGTTAATGAAATGACCCTTAACAAGTTCGTTAAGCTAAAGAAGCTTTGAACAACTGGGCCCAGGTATTTTTAATAACTGTTTTTATTTGTCTGTTTATGTGCCTGCTGGACTGCTATGCAGATCACACAAAACTTTGCCAATGGGTCTTTAGAAATCTGTTTATAACAAATATACAGTTATTTGTTATAAAAAGATTTTGAACATGAAATAAACTGTGCTTAAGAACAGTAAATGTTTATTGAACAAGATTCATTCAGTTTGAGTGTAAAATGTAGCAAAATAATTTTTCTTTTGGAGATGGATTTAAAGCATGGTGGAAACGTTTGCTTGGATGACAACTTTACTTAAACTGAAACCAGTATCTGTTTATGATAACCCTTTGAGTATAATACTGCTGTGCTTGACCAGAGCATTCAAATACCATGTACGAGTTTATTTTGCCCCCATCTACCCCACACGGGCAGCTTACCCACCCACTGACTCCCACCCCCACTAAACTCAATTCAGAAGATGCAGCTCTGCCTGTGCATCAGTGCCATCTAATCAGGATTTCTGCTGAGTATACCCCCAACATATGAAGTATGTTGAGGGGTATATAATTTTCAGTTTTCCGTTTGTCCATTCGTTCGTTTGTTTGTTTGTTTGTGTTGTGGTTTTACAGCCCAGTCAACCCAATGGGGTCATGTCGAGCACGGTCAGTTTACCTAACCACACGTTTACTGGGCAGGCTTAGTCCTCTAAGCGGTTAACCAGTATTGTGCACATTCTTTTGCCAGAAACTGACAACTGCCCTTCTTGAATCAGCGGAAGGGAGAGAATGACCGTAGAAAATATTTCACGATCAATCTCTATGAAAGAATGTTGCCGACCTCGGCGGGGGTTGAACCTGCGACCTCCTGGTCTCCAGTCGGACGGTGCATCCAACCGAGCCACCGAGGTCGTTCGTTTGTAAGTACTTTTATTTGTTCGTCTTTCTGTCACGTTGTGGAACTAAGGTCTAAGTTTTTGCATCAAAGTTTATAAGACCTAACATTATAAGAACCCTTTGATGGCTTTCATTTATATTTGGCATTATGGTAGATATAGGTCTTAAGTTTTACTCAGTGCTATCACCCTCCAAGAGCCTGATCTTGAGATCAAGGTCACAGAATTCTCTTATAAAAGTCAAAATTTTTGCACGTAAGTTTATAAAGCTATATTATCAAGACCCTTTAATGAATTTCATGTATATTTGGCATGATGGTTGAAGATCTGGAGTTTTACTCAGCATGATCTCCACCCAGTGAGGTCAAGGTCACACATTTGAAATTTTCATATAAAAGTCGAAATGTTTGCATTTAAGTTTATATAGCTATATCGTGATGACTTTTTGATGAATTTCATTTGTATTTGGCATGATGGTAGATATAGGTTTTAAGTTTTACTAAGAGAAATTCCCGTCCTAGGTCTTGGTCACAGACTTAGAATTTTCATATAAAAGTCAAACTTTTTGCATCAAAGTTTTCATAACTATATTATGAAGACCCTTTGACTGATTTCATTAATATTTGACATGATGGTATATATAGGTCTAAAGTTTCTCACAGAGCCATCCCTAAGCTGGAGCATGGCTTTGAGATCAAAGTCACAGACTTAGGTTTTTTATACAAATGTCACGGACCCCCGTAGCCTAGTGGATAAGAGAGTTGACTCTTAATCCATTAGGTTTCTCACCGCTGTGGTTCGAGCCTCGCTCGGGTCACATGTGGGAAAGCCAAGTTCTGCTTACGGATGGTCAGGTGGTTTTTCTCCGGGTTCTCCGGTTTTCGCCCACCTTTGATGAACGATCAGCTCGATATAAGTGAAATATTCTTGAAAGGGCCATAAAACCCAAATCAAATTTATACAAATGTCAAAGTTCATGCTTATATTATAAAGACTGATTGATTTCAGTGGTATTGTTGTTATGGTGATATAGTTCTAAAGTTTTATTTAGCATGATCCCTGCACCTGTGCCTTTCCTTTTAGGTCATGGGATTCACATAATGTGTAATTACATTCTTCAAATGTTTTGTCAATATAGCATTACTGCCATTTCAAGAGTCAAAGCTACATATTTTAGGCTTTTTAAAGATAGGCGGTAGCACTGGTCAGGGGTATTCGTGCCCCCACTGGGCATTTTGTCCAGTTAAGGAAGATAAGGAAACTGCTATTGTGCTTTACGTTTTGCTTGCAATGTTTCCCCCTCTTGCATATAGATTCATTTGATGTAACAATGCATTAAGGAACTATAGGCAAAGGTTTAAGTGAATTTGATTAGTACAGAATTAAAATGAAGTAGTAGCTGGTCAAATATTATTGTGTATGTGTGTCATGTGCTAAAAAAAGAACAGTTAGAATTATTTTTCTTTGTTTGTAAGTGTATTATATATTATTGACTCCCTGCTTCTGTATCCTTGAAGTGCTGACTGAATGGCTAGCAGTGCTGACCATGATTAGATTGCTCTTTATAAGCAGACATATGCTCTTGATCTACACTGTTTGCTCATATATGTCCAAACAGTTTTTGGTTAACATAATAATCAGTTGGGATACAAAGTATTTTTTTACAGTCGATCCTCTTTATAACGACACTTGATACAATGACGAAAATTCATTATAATGACAATTTGAATGTCACAAAACCTTTGCTTAAGAGATGACAATTAATGAGAAATTATGCAAGAATATTGCATTAAAACCAAGCAACATATGTTTTGGATATTTGTTACTCATCATGATCTGATCAATCTCTACAATGTGGCAGTTTCCAGAATTGTTTCTGATGTTTTTGCCAATGGCGAGCCATAAGTAGACTTCCAAAATCCCAGACATATGCTTCTACCTACATTCAGGCCTATGAGCATGGTGAGCGAAGCTTGCTTACCAAGTAATGCTTACTATCCGCGGATGCCTGATTACACCCTTTATTCTGGGGCCCATGTCTGTTGGTCTGAACATTCTGATTCATCATTTGTTTACGAGTTTATGAGTTTGGATTATGTTGGGTACCGTGACCACTACTGCTTAGAATCACCTCAGGCAATTCATTCAAACAAATATCCAAAATATATGTTTTATGAGAAAATAAGAATAAAACAAGGTTTTTCTTACATATCATTCTGTCCATTAAGGATTCTTTACAACAGTAAATTCATTTTGATGGCAACGTCTTTGGGAACAAAATACTGTCGTTGTAACGAGGGTTCATTGTATGAGTAATGTGCGTTTTGCTTTGTATATATTAGCGTGTTCTGTAATTTATTCTAGAAAATTTTGTTAAGTAGACTTTTATATAATAAAGAGCACTTCAGTTTCAATAAAATTTAGTTTTAATAAAAATTATGAGTTACAGTTTTCAAAGACGTATAAAATTAACACACTTTTACATGACATTAGCAATAAATGTACTTCTTCAAATATAAATAGTCCTTATGAAATAAGTCCTTATGAAATACGCAATCATCTATGCAGCCTATAAAAGGTCTGTACTGTTTAATCTGCAAGATCCACATGTTATATTAGTAAGCAGTGTAGAGTGGCTGTAGACCCTGGCTGGATTTATGGTGGACAGACTGGACAGGAGCTGGACCAGTCACAAGCTTGGAGAAACTCGCATAGCTCAGATAAAGCACATTTTTAACTGAAATAAAAGCCCGTTGTGGGCAATCATGGCTTTGTTAGTAAAGGGTGGTGAGTTTTAAATCCGTATAATAGGAGGATAACCCCAAAACCACACGCCACCCTTTAGACCATGTAGAACATATATGCATAGTTTCAAAATGATGGTAGAAAAGTCTAGGAGGAGTTGTGCCCACAAGGTACCTATTCCAATACTAATTGGACCTGGAATAAACTAAGTCAAAAAAGTATATAGTTAGTAAAAAATAATGGGAGGATAACCCCAAAACCACACACACATTTTCAGACAATGTAGAACAAGTATGCATACTTTAAAAATGATGGGTAGAAAACTGTAGGTTGAGTTGCGCCCACAAGTTATCTATTCTAACACATATACTAATCAGACCTGAAAAGCAACGTCAAAAAAGTGGAAAAAGTTGATAACCCTAAAAGCCAATGCACCTCTCCAGACTATGACAAAAACACCTGCAAAGTTTCAAAAAAGTTAAAAGTTTGATATAAAACTGTAAGAGGAGTTAGGCTTAGAAGCTACCTACGTCATCGTGTCATAACTAAAACAAACTAAGTTGAAAAAGCACAAAAAGTTAAAAAAAAAAAAAAATAATAATAGTAGGATAACCCCAAAACTACATGCGCATATTCAGACCATGTAGAACAGGTATGCATAGTTTCCAAATAATCAGTGACAAAGTATAGAAGGAGTCATACCCACAAGACATCTATTCTAATACTTATCTGACCTGGAAAAACTCAGTCAAAAAGTGGAAAAAAAGTTGATAAAAAATAACAGGAGGATAATCCCAAAACCACACGCACATATTCAGACTATGTAGAACAAGTATGCATAGTTTCAGAATGATCGGTGCAAAATTCCAAGAGGAGTTGCGCCCTTCAGATTGATCGGTGGAAAACTCTAAGAGGAGTTGCGCCCACAAGGTATTCTAATACTAATCGAACCTGGAAAAACGAAGTCCAAACAGTAAAAAAAGTTGATAATAAGTAATGAAAGCATAACCCAAAAACCACATGCACATCTACAGACCATATAGAACAAGTATGCATAGTTTCAAAATGATCAGTGGAAATTTCTAAAAGGAGTTGCACCCACTAGGTATCTCTTTTAATACTAATCGAACCTGGGAAAAACCAAGTCAAAACAAAAAAAAAAAAAAAAAAAAAAAAAAAAAAAAAGCAGAACAAGTTGATAAAAAATAATGGGAGGATAAACCTAAAACCACATGCACATCTACAGACCATGTAGATCAAGTATGCATAGTTTAAAAATGGTCCGTGGAAAACTCTAGGAGGAGTTGCGCCAACAAGATATCTATTCTAATAGTAACCTGACCTGGAAAAAAAAATAAGTGGAAAAGTTGATAAAAAAAATAATGGGAAGATAACCCCAAAACCACATGCGCATCTTCAGACCATGCCAGAAACACCCGCAAAGTTTCAAAATGATCAGTAAAAAACTAAGAGGAATAGCTTCCACAATCTACCTATCTCATTGTGTCTACGGACGGACGGAATCTCGGACGGAAGGATGGACGAACAGACGGACGAACCAATTTTAATAATTTCCTTCGATTTACATCGGGGGACAAATATTAATGTATTTCTACACAAAAGACATTGCTAGTACTCATTAGAAGTACTTTGCCTATATCTCCACAAAACACACATTGTTATAGAGGTTGCACTGTACTCCATTTATTCGAAGCCTTGTATCCTGGAGATAGCAGGCAAAAACAAAACAAACGAACACGAAATAACAACAAACAAATCAATAACAGTAATGAAGTGTATATTCAGTATAAACGAAATATTAACTAAACAAGTGAAAATCATTAATGACATCCAGACTTCAAAGGTAATACGGCAGAAATATGTAAATTAACTCACAGAAAACATTAATTTTCATTCTGAAATTGAGATCAGATATCTGCGGAACTTGCATTTCATGTGTCTGTATGACACTGCATAGAGGCTGTATCCAAGATTGGAAGCTGTCTCTTACAAAAATGACAGTTTGCTAATAATCTGCATAAGTGGAACTAGCTGGAACACGGACATACACAGAGAGGATCATGCTGCCAGATGTTGTATCACCTCTCCAGAACTAGGGTAAGCATTCACCATGGGTACACTATGTAGATTTTCCACCATTTCTCCCTGTTTGCCCTGCAGTACACCAATCTCCTGAAAATGCTATACTCTAAAAGAAAGAATTTATTCCTTTGGGGCAAATTCTTCCGCTTTTTCAGAAGGTGGCAAAACAATTCCGACAGTTGCCTCCTCTGAAAGTGTCTCTTAATAATTTCAGAGGCTAATCCATAACTGGATGGCCAATTTCCAGGGTCCAGTTGTTCAAATCTAATGATGTCGTTACATGTAGTTAACGTGTCGTTGAAACTTTGATCATTAAATATGGCATATACGCTAACATTTTTTGCTGGAAAAAATCTGAGTAGCTATTGTATTTGCAAAAGCTACTCACATTTTTATTCAGCAAAAATACCTGTGAATTAGATATTATACTTACTAGAACAGTTAACATTTTGAGCACTAACGAGCTTGTTAAGCTAACAATGCTTTGAACAACTGGGTCCAGAATTGGAAATCATTAAAGCAGAGCTTCTGGAGTGGACAGACCCTCTACTACTAAAAGGAATGTCAATCAAAAACCAAAAGCAGAATAGCAAACAGTGTAGATTCCCATGAGAATAAATTCACCAGGACCTGCACTATTTGCATAGGTACGAGCCGTATCTGTTTTTGGTTTGCAGGGCTTCAAGCGTTTATCAGAACAGGGTCACTTAGATATAATTATATCTCACATTTAACTCCAAACATTGGACAATATTTTTAATACAACTTACTTGTCAATATTAACCTGTTGGAACCAGACACTCTGCTTATTTCAATTGGACATATATGCAAGAAAATCTCATAAACGTCAAAGAACATGCTAAAGATAAGTTTATGCATTGGAGGTTCTTTGATGGCGGTGTACAATGCACCCATGTCATCCACCATGCTCCAGGATACCACTGCTCATAACCCTGGTCCTGCTGAACCCGGATATAACCTGCCTTTGCAAACAGTATAGATTCAGAAGCCAACTGATCTGGAGCTGCACTGTTTGTCACTCAGTTTGTGAATTTATATCAACATTCTGGATTAAGTAATCTGATTGGCTGACAATTAGAAATGGTCGTGGTATCTTAATTTATTCAGCATGACGAGGGTTAAGATGTACATTTCTGCATGTGATTTCTCACAACCAATTGAAAAGCTATACACATTTTAAAGTATGATGTAGTCCGTACATGAATGTAAATACTCTCAGCACTTCATCCATACCCAGTCAGCATTCTACGTAAATCTATATCGGGCCATCATCGGCCCGTCAGGGTAGCTGACGGGCCGATGACGGCCCGATGTAGATTTACGTAGAATGCTAGCTGGGTATATGGTCAGAAGCTTATTGTCCTATGGCACTAATGATATGAAAACGGTCCATATAAACCCGTGCTTAGTGTCATTTTGTTGCCATTTTTAACCTGTATACTGCACATAAGTATAAAACACAAATGACAGTACATAGTAACATCTCCTTCTAAAGCTTCACATTTTATTCAGATTGTTTGTTCCTTTTGTGCACAATTTGAAATGGAGCCGAGTCCCAGTATTACCTACAAGATTGAATGTGCGCCAAGCGAAGAATTGGATCAGCCTGTATATCTGCGATGTCTGGTCAGTTTTGGCTGACCGCCTGAAGACACTTTGGATCCTTTGCAACCCACAGAATGCCCTGCGAAGACACAGGGGACTGCGTGGATGCACAGGCGAGGCTGAGTCTTCGCTGGGCGCACATGCGATCTTGTAGGGAATGCTTTGCCCGGCTTAATTGTCATCTGTAAGAAAAAAAAAATCTGCTGATATTTAACCCATTTATGCCTAGTGGACCCTTCTACCCGAACTCTTTGGACCAGTCCATTTCCAGTTTAAGGGATGTCTGGTCAGTTTTCATTATTACCATGTTTTATTGAAATTCCTGTAGTTAATGCAAACAGTGTAGAACCTGATCAGACACCGCATTCTGCGGCGTCTGATCTAGGTCTACACTGTTTGCCAATGTCCCATTTATGGGACGCTAGGCACAAATGGGTTAAATATGGCTTGCCAAGGTTTATATGGATCTAGAGTTGTTCGGTCTGTCTGAATAAAAAATACTAGTACGTTGAAAAGAAAACAATTTCAGTAGCTGTTCGTAGCAGACGAACATCACAATGTTCCAAGAGCCGAAACGAACAAATGAGGGTACAAATCTGAAATGACAGAATGAGAAATTATTAAACTGTGTCAAGATCTTACTTGTTCAAAGATTTGATAACAGCGAAGTCGTTATGCCAACTTCAACATTTTATATTTTACACAATGTTTTAAATAACTTTTTATTACACTGACGTTTTAATAGAATAATAAGTAGCATTTAAACTGTATAGTTTTAAGCTATACTCACATGTTTAAAAAATACAGTCGACTCTCGTTACCTCGACTTCACTTATCTCGAATAACCGCTTATCTCGAAGTGAAAAACTGATCACTATTAAACATGAAAATCTAACAACAGATAACAAAACATATTGTGGAAAAGAGGAGAAATTGCTCTAAAGGAGCAATTTCTCCTCTTTTCCACAATATTTTCAATGCACTTGACTTTCGCTATCTCAAACACTGATAACTCAAACTACTGCTTAAGCCAAACTAGACTTTTGAAAATGTTGGTTTAGTATTGCTTTATATATTCTTTACATTTCAACTCCTGTTATCTCAAACTTCTGTTATCTCAAACTACTGTTATCTCAAACTGAAAATTATGGTCCCTTGGAGTTTGAGATAAGGAGAGTCCACTTTATTTGTATATCGAAGGAAACTGGACACATCTGGTATTTTGTACAAGGAAGACACTATTTGGGACTTCCTGCTTGCTTTTTTGCACCAACTTTCTTCTGAAGGAAACAATTTACCCCCAATGCAGCAGCTGTGATAAATAGAGGTATGAACAAATTCACCTGAAATAAGAAAACATCCCTTTAAACAGAACAGTTTTTGGTTCTGGCAATGGGGCAAATTTATTCATCTGACAGGCTTCGCATTATTTATGCACCTTTTCACATTTACGTTTCCTATATTGTACAATGAAGGTATTTGGTTTTATGCAACCATACTGGAACAACAACAAATGAGGACAAAACTAAGCACCCTTACACAGAATCCAGCTTGCATGCTGCCTGTGACTGGCTAACGGGTTTCAAATGTAATTTTGCTGAGTGTGACGTGGCGCTGACCTCTACAAATTTATGAAAACAGTAACCTAACTCCAAGCTCAGATTTTAGGGGAGTGAGATAGAAGTTTACAACATATTCGGTAATGTGTCTTTATCTCAGCATGATGGTTGGAGACAAAAAATCATAAAGGGTATCTTTTATAAACACATGTAATTTATACTAACTAAAAATATCATACCCTTTATAAAACGCTTTAAATCCCCCTTCTTTAAATACAGACACAGTAAGGCTAAGTGCATCTGAGTTCGGTCCTGGGTGAGCATTCATGCAGCGTGTTTTAATAACGTCTACCGGTGATGCAATCACTGTCGCGAAAAAGCCTGCGCCAAATCCACACAGGAAGTGACATGGGAAGTTGTCTGTCAGCAAATGGCGTCTGATGATAAACGACTTTAAAACGTCATAGCTAACCAGTTCTGCTGCGTTAGTAATACTGTTTCTGGTCACGTTCGGAAAATAACCTGAGAATGAAAGAAGTTAAGTTACATTTTACATCAACATATATATCCTAGTGATCTCATTACAATTCATCAGTAGTCACATTTGGCTAATATAAGCATGTGCAAACAGCAAATACAGTTGGCTCTCGCTATCTCGAACTCGCTTATCTCGAATTACCGCTTATCTCGAAATGAAAATTTGTTCCCTGCCTAAACATGAAAATTTAACAACATGTAAAAAAATATTGTGGAAAAGAGGAGAAATTGCTCCTAAGGAGCAATTTCTCCTCTTTTCCACAATATTTTCAATATATCTCTAACTTAAAGGGTCTAATTACACATATATTTGTTAAATGTGGTTAATCAAATTAGGTTTTACTCAATTCTGCAAATCTGATATGTCGAAGTACGGATATCTCGAAGTATTTCAGAGAGTCCCTTGGAATTCGAGATAACGAGAGTCGACTGTATACAGAAAGTTATAAATTGGGACTACACGTAGTAGTGTACTTACACGGTATTTGAAATTGTTTGGTTAATGTCTGTGTGCTTAACCGAATACCACGTGTATAAAATCAAGAAATTCTGATAGAAATAATATTTGGATAAAAGATCAAAACAACACACAAAAATCCAAACAACACGTACTGCACTTTCTTTCTTAGTCATCAGGAAAAGAATCGTTCTATGTTTCGATATATAATCTACTTTCTCTTAGAATATAATCGGTCAAAATAAAATAAGACTCTGTTTTTATGTCTGTAGGTGGTTTAACTTTACAGCTTCAGTGTTAAGTAAACGGAACATAATCTGTAAGTAATCTAACTGAGGAGGCATATGTGATAATAGTATATTACCTTTCCAGAGACCCTTGATTCCTTCAGTCCTGGCAATGTTAGAGTAGGCACTGAATACTCCGCTGTATAAAATATGCCCTGTTGCACCCTGGGCCTGCATTCTGATCTTAACAACGTCTGTCGGCTGACCAACACTCACACAAAGGATTCCTGTTGTTATCCCAGATAGTATTCGTATAACCAGACCAGCTTCCGTTCTTTCTGTCGGTAAATATGATATTAGTATTCGAACTATGTCTCCGTATGCCCTATTCAGATTAAAGAACTCCAAACCAGGGCCCAGTTGTTCAAAGCGTCGTTAGCTTAACGAGCTCGTTAAGGGTCATTTCGTTAACTGTTTTAGTGGATTCAATATACAATATTCTGATATTTTTTGCTGAAAAAATGTGAGTAGCTTTTGCACTGCAAAAGCTACTCACATTTTTTCAGCAAAAGATGTCAGCATATTTGCGTATCACTCGATTTAAATTTTAACGAATCGTTAACTAACGACGTCGTTAGCTTTGAACAACTGGGCCCTGACTGTACAGTCCAGCCGGGGTCTCTTGGCCCATTGACATAATATAAATCGTAACGTCAGAAAACATCTTATGACTATAAGAATCCATCAGAAGTGTCCATGCAGGATAGGGAAACCTAACCCGAGGGGTATGAATTTCAACCAGTGACGAGGCTCTTGCCTCGTCCCTGGTTGAAATTTCTACCCCGAGGATGAGATTTCCCTATCCTGTATGGATTGGCTCTTGATAGATTCTTTTTCTCCCATATTTACGTGGATTGTTCCTGGGACCAGCGGGTCTATTTCATGGTCATGTGAGACAGAAGTTTCTCACATGAACATATAGGCAAAGGTGGGAGAAATCTGCGTCCAACGAAGACTCTAATCAGTCTGCCCGTCCGTGCAGTCTAAATAGCCTTCATTGTCTGCATGAAGTAACTTTGCCTTCTTGACTATCCACATATTCGAATATGCGAATAGTCAAGAATATGCGAATTCGCAGACTGACCTGAATCTTCACTGAGCGAACATATTCGAAGGTACGTTTTCTGACGTTGTGGCTCATATTTGGACTTTGTATAATCTGAGTAGGCGAATACTCTGTCTATGCTGTCATTCTAAGTAGGCGAAGACAGAGACTGTAGTAACAGAAGGTGAATACTTGGGCTGTGTAGAAGTTGTTGTAGTCCGGTATCTCGTATTTAGAGTGTATTTCGTAGTGTCGACGATGAAACTTAAAAAAAAAACCAAAAAAACCTTTCCTACGAGTTTATGATACCGATACCCCTGTCCCAGCTAGCATTCTACGTAAATCTACATCGGGCCGTCATCGGCCCGTCAGCTACACTGACGGGCCGATGACGGCCCGATATAGATTTACGTAGAATGCTGACTGGGGTTGGAGAAGTTTGGCAGTCAAAGTTTTGTTACGAGCATTGAAGTCAGCCAAATAACTAGACACTCTAGCAAACCGAATAGGCTGAGAGTATAGAGGGAGGTGTTGTAGGGGTGGGGGCAAGAGGAACGTCGCCATCCAAAAACGGGAAATGAACAATTTCAAAATCAAAATCATCGCGTTTGTCATAATTTTTTGTTGAAACAAAACCGTTAGAAATTGATAAATGCAAATGTATAAATGCGGCTTCGGTAACAGTAGAATTAGCTTTGTTCACTGATTGCAATTCAGTAGGATAAATTGAGTGACCATTCCTTCAAAAGTAAGGATTGTTAATATTCAAACGGTCGCCCAAATATTTAAAGTTGCTGGAGTTGCTGGACGTTGCACATTCTAAGTAGGAATAGTCTCACACCGTGCTGACATAGAAGTTGATGGGCTTTGCATAAGACAATTTGATATATAAGTTGGTGGACTTTGCACAATCTAAGTTGGAGTAGATTCAGACTGCGTTGAAGCAGAATTTAACAGAAGTTGCATAATATTAGTAGGCTAATGCTTGGACTGTTCAGATATACAGTCGACTTTCATTATCTCTAAGTTCAAGGGACTTTCTTAAATATTTCGAGATATCCGTACCTCGACATATCATATTTGCAGAATTGAGGAAAAATAAATCGAACAACCACATTTTACAAATGAATATGTAATTTGACTCTTGAAGTTGGAGATGTTTAGAAAATATTGTGGAAAAAAGGAGAACTTTCACCCCTGTTCCAAAATATTTTGCTACCTATTGTTAGATTTTCATGTTTTAACAGGGACCAGATTTTCACTTCGAAATAAGCGGTTAATCGAGATAAGCGAAGTCGAGATAACGAGAGTCGACTGTATATGTTACTGGACTTTGTACAGTCTAAGTAAGCTTTGACAGAGACTTTCAGGCAAAGAAACTGTTTGCATTATCAGATTGTGCAGATATAGATGTTGATTTCGCGTAATTTTAATAAGCATAGACCTAGATCGTGTGCATTTACATAGCCCAGTAAGCATTCTTTATAAATCTACAGCGGACCGTTATCGGGCCGTCAGGGTAGCTGACGGGCCGATAACGGCCCGCTGTAGATTTATAAAGAATGCTGGCTGGGAGGTTAGTGATTTGCACAAGCTAAGCAAGCGAAGACTGAAGCTTGTGTAAACGCTGAGGTTATTGGATCTTGCAATATGCAAGGGGATGATGACTCCGATTGTGCAAACAGGGAGGTTGACTGACCCTGCATAATCTAAATTGCCGAAGGCTGAAACCTTGAAGACATACAAGTTGTCGAATTTTTCATAATCTAATTAACTAGGCGAAGACTAACCCATTGTAGTCCGGGGACCCCTAAACTTGTAATTGGTAAACAGTACAGACGCAGAACACGGCGTCTGATCAGGGTCTCCACTATTTCCAAATAGTTTAGCCCTTTTTCTATAGGAACATCTAAAACTCATAGCCAGACGTACCTAAAATTGAAATCAGACTTCCAATATATAGTGTGGGAGTTTCTATTCAGTATACAATGGGCTAAGGTGAAGATACAGACTTTGTTAGAATTTGCATAATCTAAGCAACCGTAGTCTGAGATTTCGAGTAATTGCATAATATGAGGATTTCGATCAATTGCATAAGGAGATTTCGAATAATTGCATAATACAGGTTTTCGAACAGAATTGTAATATGAAGGCTCCGATCAACTTGCACACATCCGGGGAGTCTGCTTATTACGTTACGCAAACTGACATCTTAATATAGGGATCGGATCAAACGTGGTTTTTCATGCATTAACATTCACCAGGTCCCTTGGGAGGTGTTGAAAACCGAGGCCGAAGGCCGCGGTTTTCAACACCTCCCAAAGGACCTGGCGAATGTTAATGCATTGAAAAACCATGTTCGATGGCTATTATTGCATAAACTCTGAAAGCATTTGCTACATTTCGCGGTTTTTTTTTTGGTTTTTTTTTTTTTTTTTTTTGCACTATTTTGTTTAGCCTTTTCACCGATGTCTCGGGAACGTAATTTCCACTGACTATGCTCGTTCTAGGGCCGGGCAGTACTCATCTCGTGACGGCAGCCATTCTGTGGCCCCGGTACGATCATATTGAATGTTGCGTAGCCGTGCATTAACAGCGCGTGAATTGCTTTGTTAAAACACGGCTTTTCGCCGGTTACTGCACGGCTGTTAATAACGTGCGGCACTGCTTTTTATGCAATAATCCTTTATAACAGCTGTAAATAGTGTAAGAGTCGTGTCTTTATAAACATGTAGAAGAAGTACCTTAGTTACCAATAATATGAAGAAAAATAATTATATAACAAATAATTAATTGTTTTTATAAATAAAAAAAAAAAAAAAAAAAAAAAAAAAAAAAACTAGATTGCGCAGTCGATGGCACGCCATCGCAAAATCCCCACGCTCCGTGCTAATGTTGCTAAGACGAACTCGCTCTCGCACGCCCTTACCATGAGGGGAAGCCACGTTGCAAGTTTGGCTATATTCCGCCCAGTGATTTAGGAGGAGATAGTGTGACGGATAGATGGACGGAAGGACTGACTGACGGACATTATGACGAATGTGTACTTATGTGGTTATCCAGAGTAATTTTGATATTTATGTGAGTTTTTTTATAGCCTCACAAGTCGATGTATGGACGGACGGACGGAAAAAGACTGTTGCTCTCGCATGTCCTATCCACGCGGGGAAGTCATGAAGCAAGTTTCGTTAAATTCCGCCTTGTGGTTTAGAAGGAGATAGCAAGACGGATGAATGGACGGGCGGAGGCGTTCACAATATCCCCATCGCTTTTAAAAAGCGTGGGGATAAAAGTGCTAATATTTTACCTGAACCAACAATTCGTTGAAAATGTCTTTTGACATCGTCATAGAAACCAATCCGTATAGAGGCAAAACACATCTGCCGCTGTAGCCCGGCTCCAATGCCCCCGTACAATCCGCGAAGGCCTTCTTCACTAGCGATGACGCGTAGGGTACCTAGTAGACCTCTGTAATGAGGAGACTCTGAGAAGAGCGAACTCTGGACGTTTGTCTTCGAGACTGATAAGTGCACTTGATGTGAAGCCGTTAGGTATAAGTGTGGTATAACTGGAAGGCGCAGCAAGTTGCTTTTGCCTGTGTTTTGGATCTGTAGAAAGAGACAAAAAGTATCGTATTTTTCCTAGGTGCTGGGACAGGCTTGAGCAAACAGTGTAGACCCAGATCAGACGCCGCAGAACGCGGCGTCTGATCAGGGTCTGCACTGTTTGCCACTCATCCAGCAGTGTTGAGACAGATCAACATATAGTAAAATCAATTTGTTTCAATTTTAGGATAAGTATGGTAAGTTAATGTGTCCCAATATTTTGGGTAAGTATGGTAATTCATCCGATACACTTGGAAAATATTGAAAACAGTAAGAATCAGCAGAGAGAGAGAGAGAGAGAGAGAGAGAGAGAGAGAGTGAGAGAGAGAGTCAACAGCATCTTTGAACAATGTACTTGGAGGTAATCAACAACGACAAATGTAGATTTACTCTGTGAATAGAAGCAAAGAAATAATTCTTCTCTAAGCTAAACTAGAATAGAATATAACAGATAAGGAATAGAATAGAATACGCGAGCTCATCTAAAGCTAGAGTAAATTCGATTGTAGAATTTTCAATCACTTGTGGTGTATACGATGGTCATTCAAAAATAATGCGAACTATCATTCTATTCCATTACCGCGTATTGCATGATTATGAAGCTGACGTCAGTCTTATCATGTCATTATTACTGATGTCATCAGTCATGACGTCGCGTGACACTGGTGAAGACATGGCGGTCGCGTTTCGTTGGAAGAATCTTCGTTGGTTTGAATCTTACCCTTAGAAGAATGCGCGGGAAATTCACGTTGTCTTGCATGACATTTGTAGCAATAGTGCCCTTTCTTATTCACAAGTTGCCAGATGGGCTAAACAATTTAATAGTGGTCGGGAGAGTGTAAAAGACATGAGGGTGAGGTCGGAAAGTTTCAGCAAGTGACGCATATTTTGTAGAAAAAGAGAATTTCTAGAAAGTGATTGACGATATACATGTGAGGAACTAACCAGGAACTGGATTTAAGCCACGGTACAGTTCATTCAATTCCTCGAAATCGTCTTGGAATGCAAAAGGTGTCAGCACGTTGGGTACCACATCATTTGACGTCCGACCAAGTGCAACGTCGTTTAACTGTCTCCATTAATTGTAATACTTTCTGGTTTTGAAACGGAAGAAAATAACTTTGTTTCTAGAACCGGTGCTATTGAGACTTTTGAGTTAGAACATATGAACCTAAAATGAAGAGACGGACAACTGACTAGGCCACTGAATGGAATACTCCGAATTCTCCAAGGCCGGCAAAATTTCGGCGCGAGCAAGGGAAAATAAAAATCCTCATGATATTTGCCTATGATATCCGCGGTGTTCTCACCAGCCACAGGGTATTATAGAGACTGGCGTGTACTATAAGGGCTATATTCAAAAGGTATTGCGATCTGCTATTCGTAGGAAGCGTCCAAGCAGCAGGTCCAATCATCCAACATGATAATGCTGCGCTACATTTTTCGAGTGTGGCGGAGGTGGGGGGGGGGGAGGGGGGGGGAGGGGGTGGGGCGGGGGACGTGGGAAGTCACTACTCACGCCCTACAAATGGGAAACGTTGCACCCATCTCCTTATTTTCCAGACCTTCTAGACCTCAGTCTTTGTAACTTCGGCCTCTTCCCTGGATTGAAAGAAAACATGCGATGGGTTAGATTTGAGGACTTAGAGGAACAAGAAGATGTCGTGGCCGAGCAGCCTCAGATGTATGAGCGCGGTTGCCTAGCAACAAAAGCTGCCGAGTCGGTGGAAGTCGGTGATTTAACACAAAGGACATTACTTTGAAGGATTTTAGTAAAATTAGTTTGATATTAAAAATAAATACTAATTTAGTGAATAGTTCGCCTTATTTTTTGGATGACCCGCGTATACATTATAATTAAACGGCTACAAACTATATTATATACCTTTAATAGGACTATAGTGTTCTGCTAAAATCACTCACACTTTTTATTAATTTATATACGGACATGACACTTAGAATATAAAATTGCGTCCCGTCTCTCTCTCTCTCTCTCTCTCTCTAGAGAGAGAGAGAGAGAGAGAGAGAGAGAGAGAGAGAGAGAGAGAGAGAGAGAGATTAAATTTTGAAAATATTTGACATGAGAGGTAACCCTTAACTGCCTGTGTAAGCAATGGAGAGCCACACTGGACCTCGCTGTTCATTCATGACATAAGGGCCCCTTTGCTCGCATTGTTGCTTACTTGAAGTCTGACTTTAGCCGTATCCAAAGGAAACGTCCACAGATCTGCTATACAGGCAGCCGATCCTGCGCTTAACAACTTCACTGGAAGTGAATAGACAACTGGTTCTGGCACCGTACCGGGTATCGAAGAAATGGGCATCGTCATGATTGGTGCTGCTTGGTAATTCTGATGTTGCTAGAATGGGACTGTCTGGATGCATTCGGCTGGTAATATCTAATTGTTGTCAGAATCAGGAGAACCCTGTAATATTTATTGCTAATCACAGCTGCAGTAGATGGTATTTTTATATATTGCTTTTGTACTGTCTGGAGAAAAAAAAGGCTTGACATTTCACATGAATCAATGCACACGAATGCCTTGTCTTATTTTCTCTGAATAATAATAATAATAATAATAAAATGTTAGAATGTCACGACACAATTTTGTAGCTTTAACCATTCTTTGGGCAAATTCAGCCGACGACAAATAGATGATTATGTTTATTTCCCCAGAAAGTACGGTTTGATATGTCATGCAAATTGTCTTCAAATTTCACTGAATGTTCAAATCTATTTCTGGGAAAAATAGGAAATTAAGATTTCAAAATATCGTTTGATGATTTTTCTCAGCATGCTAAGCGTTAAGGGTTTAAACAGTCTCCAACCATGAGGCTGTCCTCAGATCCTCTTGCAGGGCCATCCGTGCTGAGTGATTTAAAGCACTGACATTGAAAGTCGAATCTCCAGTATCTCACAGCCAAGTTCTGTTTTCTTTGAATAATAATAATAATAATAATAATAATAATAATAATAATAATATATATATATATATATATATATATATAATATATATATATATATATATATATATATATATATATATATATATAATATATATATATATATATATATATATAATGCCGTCTGCTTGTATTTATATTCAACACGTCAAAGGTTAATTCATTGTTTTTTACTTTTCATGTGATAGTTACGGTATCTTTATAAATTATAACGGAAATTACAAATTGACCCTTTCGGTGCAACAGGCGATCAAATCAGGAGTTGCTTTAGTTTAATCATATTTATTGTAAAATTTATAATGCAAGGGGTCGGGCCACAAGTTCTCACAACATTGGTTACGGCCCTCCCCCACAATGGAAAACATAGCATGTATACATCAGATGACCATAGCAATATACAATACACTATTAAATATTTAAATTAAGAAAAGGCATAAGCTATTGTAAAGAGTTGCAAATGACGTAGATCCTTATGAAACGACCCGTCATATGGGTCTGATCAGGATCCACACTGTTTGAAATTAGACACAAACTTATTTTTCAAGAAAATACAGAGTCTGACATAGTTATGCTGTCGTTTGAAAAAAAAAAACAAAAAAAAAAAAAAAAAAAAAAAAAAACAACAAAAAAACGAAAAAAAAAAAAACAAAAAAAAAAAAACGTTGGCGCTAAAAATCTTGCATAGATTGACTGTAAAAGTAACATAAGACTAGAAATGCGTCCAAAGCACACGGATGCCCCCGCCTGAAAAACTTAAACGCAAAATGCTAACGCCTGAAAAACTTAAATGCAAATTGCTAACGCCATCTCGAACGCAGACTGAGACGGACGGACAGGGATATTCCACCATTCTTCGAATAGCGTGGGAATAAAAAGTAGTATGAAACTTTTTTGAAATTTTATAAACTGTATTCCTTCTTGTAGAAAGAAAGAAAGAAAGAAAGAAAGAAAGACGGAAGTAAAGCAAGAATTTAAGCGTAGATAGTTGAACGCAGAAAGTTTAAAATCAGAACAATATATCTCAATCGTAATTTTAGAGAATATTTAACCGGTACAATTTTACCACGATTTATGAAATTTTCTCTTATTTTCTTACCTTTTAGTGATTATATCTTTGGGTTCTCACAATATAAACCTTGTAGTCTTTTAATTCGTCGTCGGCGGTTTCTAGGTCCTAAATTTTGTTTTCCTCTTGAATGAGTAGTTAGGGTCCAACAGATGCACTTTGGCTAAAGCAGCATTCGTTTTAATCGCTTCATGCGACTATGACAAATCAATAGTGTGCAATGACCAATTAGTGAATAACGAATAAAAAAATATTTTCGAGCATATACGGTGGCTAGTATTGGTCATATAGTGTATTAAGCAAATTCTTTCCTTTTAAAGAGGACCCATTTTCAAAAGGGGACTGGTGTGCAGGGAAGCAAAGAAAAAGTCACAGAAGTTGTCTTCCTGTAAGCAATCGCAGAAAATCTCCACCAAGTATATCAAGTACCCTTCATTCAAGTATTAAACATAACATACATGTAATTGCGTTAGATATTCGGACAGATAGACCTGAACAAACAGTGTAGACTCATATCAGGTGTCTGATCGGGGTCTACACTATTTGCCACTCATCAAATAGTCGTAGATTCTTGAAAAGGGTATGAACATGGACTTTTTCAAATTGAAGCACACATATGGTAAGGCGTTAAGGCGAATGTTTAGGGTAGGTACAGAGATAAGTAGATTCTAGAGCGCATAGTCATGCGGTTGACTTATTTTAAAAGTTTGAAGTCGAGATACTAAAAACATCGTGCGCTCGACATATGGCTGGGTAAGTCGAGCGCCCGATTTGAAATGCTGTGCGGGTTGGACGTCCAAAATATCAGGGTTAAGCCAGGTTGACCTTTCCAAGGAGGTATTTCGGTTGCTGTTCTTCTTCAAATTGCTTTTTTTTTGCTGTCATTTTACGAAATAAAATTCTATCCGGTACCTTGGGAGGGCTGTGTTCCATGTGGCATTTGCTGGGCATCTCAGTAATTACTGTTTAGTATCTTGTGCGGCGCATCACCTATTATATGGAGCAAATCAAACAATCAATCAATCAATCAATCAATCAATCAATCAATCAGATTTTTAACGCATCCGGGTAGCAGAGTACAGAGGGTCTACGCCAGATAAATCTGGATTAGTTTGACTAGGCTATGGGATTGGCTTGAAACTGGTCTAGTTATAATTCATAACTAGGTCACGTCGCCCAGACACCATGCACGTGAATAGTCGTCCAGTCTGTAAGTTTCAGAATTTAGACTGTCGGCCTAAAAAGGTTGAGCTTTCAATCTACCTAATGCGTGTCAATTTCGACTGCATAATGCATTTCGGATCACAGCTCGAGTCGTGAATAAGATTCTTTCACTAACCACATGTCGGTCGTCGCCGGAAAGGATGCAGTGGGTGTCCTCACCTAGGTGACGAGCGGGTGTCCTCGCCCTAAAGCCTAATGGTTGTCCTAACCCAGGTCCGCGCGCCGCCGGTTTGACCTACTTAGTGTAAGTCGTCCCAAGGTAACTTGGCGGCACCAGACGGTGGTGGTCCTCGACCTCCCCCTAGGGGGTCACTGCAAGATTGCTTCAGGATGTCGTACCAGTAGATTGTGATGTCCTGCTTGGTACTTCTCTCAGCGAATCTCTCGATGTACGAATACCAGCTTTCATTATGGTATTTGGAGGTAGGTCTCTTGATTAAGGACCAATGCTGGTTGTCTCTGTGGTAAACAAAGAACGCTGGCAGGTCGACGTTGAAGTCTTCGTCGTCTCGATGGAGTCTGTTAGCTTTGACGATTGCCTTGTACTTGACTGAGTAGACATCCTGGAGGTCATACTTTTCGTGTAGTGGGTACTCTCACTCAATGTCGATTCGAAAGTACTGGGTTAGTATCTCTGCAGTGGTCATAGTGGTCGTCGGTGACTTGGTACTTGGCTTCTTTGTAGGCGGAGAATCTGGAGAAGGAGGCGATGTTGTAGGTCGCATGATGGCGTGATCTCTGCTGTCTGTGGCTGGCATTGGTGTCTGATGGTGGTAGGTGCTGTGGTCTGTAGTGTCTGAACGGCTGGTGGTAGCGTCTCCCTCCGGCGTCGGCTGTCGGCGTGCTAGCGTCGATCTGATCATCGGTCTGGTCCCAGCTGTGGGCTGGCAAGGCCACTCGCCAGCAGAGGGTGCAGGCTGCCTCCTGCTTTCGGCCCCCTTCTTTTAGAGTCTAGTCATTGGTAAATTCTTTTTGAAGGTTAGCTCGACCCGAACTAAGTCTTTCCGGTCGGACATTCTCCAGAGTGGAGAGCCGACAGTTGTACTCTCGTAGAGCATTGAGCTATACAGCTGGTATCACGAACATGGTTACTCGTTAGCTAGAAGTGTGAAGGATGGCGCACAGTAATTCGAGCGAGCGACATATATTAAAATGTTTATTTATTTATTTATTTATTTTATTATTTGTTTATTTATTTATACAATAATTTAAGAAGGTAGCCATCACAGCCATAAACAATTATGTGGGTGTATTTTCTGTGCATCATTATTTCCAAGAAAAGAAAGGAATTATGTTGTTTTTTTTTTATTTTATTTTATTTTTATTTTATTCATTATTTTTTTTTTTATCTCGAATGCATATTAAACATCAAAACCTCTTCTTCAGCACTTCAGACTTTTCACTGTATTTTATTCTCACGAAAAGACTGCTTTTCAGTCACGGAAATAATGAGCTATCATACTTACCTGAAATATTTGGATACCATTACTTCTTACCTTACTTATCCTAAAAGTTGATCCATTACGAGAACACGCCTATTAAAGTATATTGAAAATTTCACCACCAAAAACTGAAAGTTTTAAGAAAAAAATTCTGATTTTTTTTTCATATTTCTGCTCAAATCATGGATTCTGGATACTTGTTAGAACCGCCTCGCCGAGGCGGTTCTAATGAGTACCCACAATCTATGTTTTTGAGCAGAAATAAGAAAAATAATGTATACTTCTGTAAATCTCAGTTTTACTATATAAAAGTGGGGTTTAAGGGGGTCAAAATTATGTAGGTATGTTTTCGTGATGAAAGGCTTTGACTAACTTTGTAAGTGCCTACAATGTGCTGGCCGAACGACAAACATTACACACCCTGATCAGTCTGCTCTTTTAGAAACAGTTTGATCTGGATCTACACATTTTGCTCAGGCAGCCCAGCTAGCATTCTACTTAAATTTATATTGGACCATTATCAGTCTGACAGCAATGGAATCCCATGCAGCTAGCATTCCCCTTAAATCTATAGTGGATCCGTTATCGACCCGACAGGATTCCTGTCGGGCCGACAACGGTCCAATACAGATTCAAGCAGAATCCCAGCTAGAATTCTACATAAATCTATAGCGGGCCGTTATCGGCCCTTCAGATACCCTGACGGGCCGATAATAGCCCGCTATAGGTTTATATAGAATGCTTACTGAGATGCTAGCTAGGATGTCTGCTCGAATAAATAGCATAACTATGGTAGGTTGGGGTTAGATATTGGATCGTTTATAATTGGTGTAGTAGTTGTAGAGTATGTAACAGGTGACATTTACGTCGGTTTATAGTAAACTGTCCGAAAACAACAAATATATAGGTCAGTTATAGTCACTTACCAGATAGTCATCAGGACTGATGCTAACGCACGAAAAGGGTCCTTATGTAATTTGCGGACAACGCCGGCCCAGATGTGAACGCGCATCAGTACAGTCTGATCTGAGCTTTTTGTATTCACCGACATATATTATAGTATCCATTGATTCTGTAAACGGGAAACGTAAGCCCAGATCAGCTTGCGCGAATGCGAGGGTTGATCTGGGCCTACGTTGTCAACAAATGGCATAAGGGACAGTTCCATGCGTTGCGCATTACTAGACTAAGTGTATTTAACATATTTACATATAAATTCGGAAATTCGGACAGCCATGCGATAAAAAATTTAACCTGTTTAATCATTTTATATATATATATCATGGCTGTCCGAATTTTCAGATTAAAACAAACTTCAGCAAAGAATTCCGGCCCAGGATCATTACAGATGCAAGTACTTCAGAAAAAAGTGTATAGGGAGAAATATGAAATACCACTGGGCTGTGTGAGGTTCGAACCCACGCCGGCTTCGACGGTGGCGCCTAGCCCTTCAGAGTCAGGAGACATAACCACTGCACCACTGCGCTTGTTAAAAGTAAGTTTCATGGAACAGTATTATGCTTAATTTCTCTGAATGACCCGTCGGATAGGGTAGTTTTTGGGGTGTGCGCTAGCGCATTCATTATATACAAGGAACTCTCTAGAACCACAAGATACTGAAGCTTGGAAATATTATTATAATTTAAGATTAAAAAAAAAACTTCAGCAAAGAATTCCGGCCCAGGATCATTATTGATACAAGTACTTCAGAAAAAAGTGTATAGGGAGAAATATGAAATACCACTGGGCTGAGTGAGGTTCGAATCCACGCCGGCTACGACGGCAGCGTCTAGCCCTTCAGAGTCAGGAGACATAACCACTGCACCACTACGCTATTATGCTTAATTTCTCTGAATGACCCGTCGGATAGGGTGGATTCAGTATCCTGTGGATCCAGGGAGTTCCTTGTATATAATGAGTGCGCTAGCGCACCAAAAATCTACCCTATTCGACCGGTCATTCAGAGAAATTAAGCATAATACTGTTCCATGAAACTTGTTTTTTAACAAGCGTAGTGGTGCAGTGGTTATGTCTCCTGACTCTGAAGGGTTAGGCGCTGCCGTCATAGCCGGCGTGGTTTCAAGTCAGGAGACATAACCACTGCACCACTATTCAGGAGATAGGGTGCAGACAAGCCATTTTCCAACAATTTAAGCCCTCATGATACCTTGAAAATGTGTCAAGGTCACAAAAATCTAATCACTTCTTTTGCATTTTCCAACAATATAGCTGTGCAAGTTTGGTCAAAAGCCACCCATTCTTTCAGGAGACAGGGTGCAGACAAGCCATTTTCCAACAATCTAAGCCTTAGTGTGACCTTGAAAATGGGGTCAAGGTCACCAAAATCTAATCAGTTCTTTTCAAGTCTCAACAATATAGATGTACAAGTTTGGTCAAAATCCATCCATTCATTCAAGAGATAGGGTGCAGACAAGCCATTTTCCAACAATCTAAGCCCTCATGTGACCTTGAAAGTGGAGTCACGGTCACCAAAATCTAATCAGTTCTTTTACATGTCCCAGCAATATAGATGTACAAGTTTGATTAAAATTCATTTATTCCTACAGGAGATAGGGTGCAGACAAGCCATTTTCCATCCATTTTCTAAAAATCTAAGCCCAATGTGACCTTGAAAATCGGGTCAAGGTCACCAAAATCTAATCAGCATTTTTCTCCCACCCAATGATAAATTTTTGTAAGTTTGGCCAAAATCCGTTCATTCGTTAAGGAGATATAGTACAGACAAGAGGCTACGCCGACGTCGACAGGATCCGCACTAAAAACAATATGCCCCCCCCCCCACCCCCACCCCAATCGCTTCTATGGTGGGGGACATAAATATGTTTTACAATGAAGAACATAACAAACCATTGAATTTAATACAACTGATCAAACTCAGTCAGTGAATAACAAAGTTATTACTGTTGGAAGATTTTAACATGGCCAACATTGGCGCCGCCATTTTGAATATTTAATAAGATTTCAAGAATTTCAAAACTTAATTTTTTCATTGTTTTAATCACCGGGGCATTTGTTTTTGGAAAATATGCTGCTTACCGCTTTAGGAAAATATTTTCAAAAACATTAATATAAAATATACATCCATATACTTTTTATTTTGATTACGCATGTTTAATGACGCTGTGTGATGTCACAAAGCCTAAACACCGCGGCCTCCATGACTGTTGGATTTCCAATATTCAAACTCCAATAACTTTCTTATTTGCTTATTTGCTGGTTCATTACGAAAACACGCCTATTCAAATATACTGAAAAAATTACCACCAAAAAATGAAAATTTTCAGATAAAAAACTCTGATATTTTTCATATTTCTGCTCAAAACATAGATTGTAGGTACTCGTTAGAACCGCCTCGACTAGGCGGTTCTAACGAGTACCCACAATCTATGTTTTGAGCAGAAATAAGAAAAATAATCTATACCCTTGTAAACCCCAGTTTTACTATATAAAAGTGGGGTTTAAGGGGGTCAAAATTATATAGGCGTGTTTTCGTGATGGATTTTGACAAAACTTTTATCAAAATGCTTGGCTTGTAAAGTTTTATCCTGTTAGACATACTTTCTTCCTACATTGCCTTTCCCTGGACCTTAAGGTCTCAAATTTTTACATATAGAACATGGTATTTAAGGTCGGCTGAAATATATTTACTGACATTAGATTTCACATAAAGGTGAAAATTATGCATTGCAAACCCCAATCCTTAAATTTAAGGTCGACCTTGACTTGAGGAATGATTGTAAATATGTGCCCTGGTATAACTGTTGAACGATAATATAAATGTAATTATACAGAAATTATATAGGTTGAGAAAAAGTGAATGTTTGGAAAAATCATTGTGTCAACATAGGTCTTAGCCACAGACTATAGCGTGGAAAATATACTTTAATCTTTATGGAGGCTGAAAAAAGAACACAAATTCATATTTTGAAATTATCTTTATTTTCTCCACTACGGAGCATACAATACAAATGGAACGCATGAGTCGCTTTGTGGAAAGCAGTTATATAAATGAGCCGCACCAAGCCAAAATGTGCCTTCGAGGCATGCGCGGACAGCGGACAGCGAACTGCGCAATCTGATCAGGGCCTTCGCTGTTCGCTGCTAGAATCTATTTGTACTATAGAATGTATCAATGGAGAACAAAGGCCCGGATGAGACCTTACGCATTTGAAGAATGATCTGGATATGCGCATTTTGTGCCATTACGAAAACATGCCTATTCAAATATACTGAAAAGTTAATCACCGAAAAATTGAAAATTTTCAGACAAAAAATTCAAATATTTTTCATATTTCTGCTCAAAAACATAGACTGTGGGTCTCTGCGAGGCGATTCTAACGAAAACCCACAATCTATGTTTTTGAGCAGAAATAAGAAAAATAATGTATACCCCTATAAACCCCAGTTTTACTATATAAAAGTGGGGTTTAAGGGGGTCAAAATTATAAAGGCGTGTTTTAGTGATGCATATTTGAAGACGCGTTTTCGCTTGGCGGGGCCCCATATATGTATTTTCTTAAAGGACTTTGATCTTGATAGATAGGTTTACAGTATAAAACAAATATTTGAAGTCTGCAAAATTTTACATGAATATTAAAAATACATTTTATAAGTCTAAATATGAAACTGGCAGGAAAGGCATAGATCAACCTGCGCATCTGCACGCATACGGCCATATCAAATACTGATTGTTGATATGCTATCGAAAGGCATAGATTCTGACCAGACTGTGTGTCATTCAGAGAAGTGTAGTATATAAAAGCCAATAAAGGTTCCAAAATATCAAAACAAGACCACAATTTCTGTACAATAAAGTATATATTGTTAATGAATTTTTCATGTGGACATAGAAAAAAGTAAAGGTAAATATCAGCTAAATTAAGCTGAGGACCTATGATAATAATAATGGATTCCAAATAGAAGGACGTACAAAAAATAGTAGTTCGTCCACCTTGAGTTTTACCTGTCAAGGGAGATAACAGAAAAACAAAACTACTGCTACTCTCATTATATCATCCACAGTCTTCTTAAAGCCGTCCCTATTCGTTGTTTGGAATGTACACAGCTTAAGTATTGTATGTGAGAATAAATAGCACATGCACTGAACAGCATAGACTGGCTCCAGTCTCCAGTGATTAAACATTTTTTTTTTCTTATAAACCTGTTTGATATTCCTCTAAAACAAAACCAACATAATATTAAGACTATAAAGGCTGGTCACTATAGTGACCAGCCTTTATAGTCATGATATTATTTTGGTTTTATTATTATTATTTTTTTTTTTTGATTAAACATGTTTTTCTTCTTATAAACCTGTTTGACAGTCTACTAAAACAAGACCAAAATAATATCAAGACTATAAAGGCTGGTCACTATAGTGACCAACCTTTATAGTCATGATATTATTTTGGTTTTATTTTAGTGGATTATCAAACCGGATTATAAGAAAAGAAAAACACTGGAGACTGGAGCCAGTCTATGAACAGCATTGTTCGGATGTGCAGGCTGACCTGGCATTTGCTTTTTCCTAGCAAAGAGTGTAAACTATTTTCGTTTAGAATAGACACATTTCAGAATGGAGACAAAGTGGTTTAGACACAGTTGCTGCCCATTCTCCCCTATAATGAATACCTAAGAGCCTGAGGGTGAAAGCGAATATTGTCAACATATGGAAAAATAATATAGGGTTATTGAACTGATATTGGTGAATATTGTCCCTAGTTGTGATATCGAAAGACACGAGCTAGCAAGTCTCCTTCGCTATCCCAACGAGGGACAATATTCACCAATATCAGCGCAATAACCCTTTTGTTATATAGGTATAAATAGTTTTGCTCGATTAAATGCTTTATTGACAAAAGTGTATGGAAATTCTTTGTCTGAAAGCAATTCTAACAACGGTGCAAAATTGATATTATAAAAGCGTGTTGTCATATAACGGTAACATTCGAAGGCATCCGAATAAGCGTGCAATATCAAGTAAGCGTGCCGATATCGTGTGATATCAGCATGCTTGCTCCTCGGATTTTATTGCACATTTTTTAATCATTCGATGATTATATCTTTTTATTAATACAGTAAAATCTGTGTAAGAAAGCCACCTTTGAAATTGACTTTAGTGGTTGATGTTGAAAAGTGGTTGTCTTATAAAGGTACATGTCATGTAATTTTGCTAGCAAAATTACATGACATGTATCTTTATAAGGCAGACAACTTTTTCCACATCAACCACTATTTAAAGTCAGTCTTGAAGGTGGCTCTCTTACACAGGTTTCACTGTATACTATACTTATCCTTAGTATTCGGGTACCTTAACTTCTTACGTACTTGTTATAAAAAATTAACACGTGCATTTTACTATCTTTGGATGTGTCTAAACTCTGTGGATGATTAGCAAACAGTTTAGACCCTGATCGGACGCCGAAAAATTGGCGGCGACCGATCTGGGTCTGGTCTACACTTTGATAATCCTATTTGTCCGAATATTTTGGGTACATACGGTTAATTTCAGCTCCGACTCAGCTGACATAATTTTCCGCAGGTTGACAATGCCTCTTTTCGCCCGCCCTCTCAGGGTTTCTATGATTCCGCGATGTTTTTTTTTTTTTTTTTTTTTTATATAGTAGTTTTATTACATAAAAAAAAAAATACAAATTTAACTGAAATTTGACTTAAAATCTTTCCCCAAAACTGCGTAGATAGCACTCTACCGAGTTCTATATAATGTACATACATAAAATTCAATGGGTAGAAGCAAACTTTAATTATTTATTCAACCCAACACCATAAGCATTGTAAGCATTGTAATCAATTCTGTCTGCCAGCGTACTATATGTTTCAGATTAACTGTTCTGTGAATTAGCGGCATTTTAATTTTTGTTTGAGTTGGAGTTTAACGCATAAGTCAACACTGTTAAGGTCACACCGAGCCGGTCGTTTAACCCTTGTCCTGCTGAACCCGGATATACCCTGCCTTTGTAAACAGTGTAGATCCAGATCAGTTGGCTTCTGAAGAAGCCAACTGATCTGGATCTGCACTGTTTGCCATTCAGTATTTGAATCTATATCAACAACCTGGATCAAGTAATCTGATTCGCTGAAAATTGGAAGTGGGCGTGGCATCTTAATTTATTCAGCAGGACAAGGGTTAACCTACTCACACTTTTTTCTGGACAGGCTTAGTCCTCCGAGTAGTTAACCAGTACTTTGTGCACATACTTTCGCCATTAGCTAACAACAGCCCTTCTTGAATCAGACCAAGGTGGAGAATTGCCGTAGAAAGGATTTCATGATCAAGCTCCATCAAAGTTATGTGGCCATGTTGGGATTCGAACTTACGATCCCTGGATCTCCGCTGCTGACTGCGCTATAGAGCCGGGGTAAAAATGTCTGTTGAATAAAGGCTGTGACTTCAATGTATTGGCTGCGTATTTGGCAGCAATGTTTTACAGTGCAGCACTGAACAGCAATTAGATATTTATGCAAGTACACAGTTTTATACAAAATATCATAATATGGGTACAAATGTTAAAATAACCCCGCTCCCTGGAAAAAACGTCTCTGATTATGTGCGGACACCTCACAGTTTAGAGAGTCCTTCACCGTCCGTGTAACATTTCATCTGCTGGACTTAAAACGCAGCAGACGACATGGAACATGTTTGCCTTTGTGTTTATCTGCAAACAGGGCTTGGCAGGAGACAATTCGCATGAAATGTCAAACCTATTGTCTTGGAAAAATAAAGAAAATATTTTCAGTTTGTCGTCTGCTGATTTTGCCAAGAAAATGTTAAAGGTTAAATAACAATTAGATACTGTTGGAATGGAAGAACAGCCTAATCCCTTATCAAAACAGCCTTCAATATATGGCTTTATCAGTATGTGCATATACACAGGCTGAGTTGGATTTTCACTGTTCGTATGTGTCCCCGTCACGAAAACACGCCTATATAATTTTGACGCCCTGAAACCCCACTTTTATATAGTAAAACTGGGGTTTACAGGGGTATACATTATTTTTCTTGTTTTGTTAAAAAAACATAGATTGTGGGTACTCGTTAGAACCGCCTCGCCGAGGCGGTTCTAACGAGTACCCACAATTTATGTTTTTGAGCAGAAATATGAAAAATATCAGATTTTTTTTTATCTGAAAATTTTCATTTTTTGGTTGTAAAATTTTCAATGTATTTGAATAGGCGTGTTTTCGTAATGCAAACATCTTTTCTCTTGTGGCTGCTACATTACAAACTAGACTTTTATTCCATTTATTCTGTTTTGAGCCGAAACACATGCCAGAACGTGAGATAATGTACCTTCAGACATGTGCGCTCAGCGAAGATTCAGACCAGACTGCGCGCATCCGTGCAGTCTTATCTAAGGCTTCGCCGCCCGCCTATAGAAACCTTGGCTATCTAAGCTGTCACTGGCTATCCAAAGAGTGTTTAGCGGAAACTCTGATAAGACTGCGCGGATGCGAAGGCTGATATGAGTCTTTGCTGTGCACACATGTCCGAAGATATTTGTCGCGTTGTTGCGCATGCGTCTTCAGACAAAGATGAACTGCGTATGGCCAGACTAGTTATCTATGGCGTGACATACGTAGCAATATTGTATCTGGTAATATATTTGTTCCATATTAAAATATGTATTCTATATTAAGAAATTTATGCCCGATAAAAATATATTTATATGTAAAATAGATATTTATTGGCAATAAATTTTATTTATTAGCAATAAAAATTATTATTTGCAAAATAAATATTCATTGGCAATAAAATATATTTATTGATAATTAAATTTATTTATTGGCCATAAAATTATATTTTTTCAAAATAAAAATATTTGTTCTATAATAAGTAAATTCATCGGCAACAAAACATATGTATTGGCAATAAAAAAATATTGATTCAAAATATAAAATGTGTTTATAAAATTGATATTTATTTATTGAATCAATATTCTGTTGTATCACAATAAAAAATTATTTATCTGCGATGTGCTAAAAAAATATGTTGGGTAAAATTAGCATTGTGGGATATGACACGGTTTCGTAACAGCGAATTTCATTGGCTCTGTGAAACCTAATAATGGCAGCCTCCATTGATTTCACAGAGCGCTGCCATATTGATTTGGTTCGCGGTTTATGGGCAACTCGATCCTTGGCCGTTTCGACCTTAGTCAATTCGCACCTTTTGATCCTTGGTCACCTCGCACCCCCGGACTAGCGCTTCTACCGACACAAGTCAACTCAGTATTTCTCTCGTGTGTTGCAGATTCCTTGTTTTGGACGTGACTTGTTGTCCTCGCGGAATAATGGTCCATATGATTTTTTTTTAAACCTAAAAGTATTATTTACTTGGATAGATCTTGGGGGCTGATCTTGGACCTTTAGTCCATACGTGTCTAATGGTCCTAATGTTTCCGTGCAGACTGTGCAACTAGTGCTAAAGTTCTCATAGAAGAGTTAACAAAACTGAAACAACGTCTCTAACATTCTAGAAAACCGGCAAACATGGGGGCATCTAAGGACGAAAAACTAAGGTGCGAAAATCTAAGCAGCAAGTTGACAAAGGATCAAACCACCGGAACTTTTGTCGAGCCAATGAAATTTTCTGTTACAAGGCTACATCATATCCCACCATGCTAATTTTACCCAATATATTTTTTGAACTTACAATGAATAATTTTGTAAATATTGTCAGTATTTGTTTGGCAAATAGATATATATTTTATATATTGTAATCTTTTTTATTGTCCACATAAAATATTGTATCAATACATATCTAATTTGCAAAAAAATATATATACATTGCACATAAATATTTTTATTATGAATAAATATATTTTTATTGCCAATGAATATTTTATCGTAAATAAATATATTTCTATTGGCAATAAATATTCTTGTAGCAAAGAAATATATTTTTATATCGCAAATAAATGTTTTATTGTGAATAAATATATTTTATTGATAATGAATATCTTAATATAGAATACATATTTTTAATATGGAACAAATATATTATTAGATTCAATATTGCAACGTATATCACGCCATAGTTATCACGCACATACTGTCTAAATGGGAAAGCGAAGTTGTTTTTTTTTTTTTAAATAAAAATTTGCAAGGTCCATACAGCTGCAATATTTAAAAATACCGCATAATTCAATACTCTCTCTCTCTCTCTCTCTCTCTCTCTATACCGTATTTACCCTAAGTATCCGGACACCTTTACCGCTTATGAAGTCAATATATTTGACCACCTGAAGGGATGACTAAACGCTGCTGGATGAGTGGCAAATAGTGTAGACACCGAATTGTGCAGCTTCTGATCTGGGTCTACAGTTTACTTAAGTCATAAGACTGAATTATGCCGGAATACTTACAATAATTACAATATATACACTACATATTCTATCAGGTTCTTTGTTATTAACACAATTTGAA
Organism: Anodontia alba; assembly: GCA_964016985.1. Taxonomy (NCBI): domain Eukaryota; kingdom Metazoa; phylum Mollusca; class Bivalvia; order Lucinida; family Lucinidae; genus Anodontia; species Anodontia alba. The sequence continues at coordinate 84,514,709 of OZ024824.1, forward strand.
TATAAAATGATTCAGTACGACTATAACGAGGGCCTTGATAAACCTGCGCGAATGCGCATGCTAATCTGGGCCTTCGTTGTCCGCTTACAATGGAATGACTGCATGTAGATACAGTGGCATATATAGGCAGAGAATTTTCTAAACAGAATGCTCATTTGCTGTTCTTATATAAAAGAAATCATCACAAAAAAATAACTATATAATTTTGAGCCCCTTAAACCCCACTTTTATATAGTAAAACTCGGGTTTACATGGGTATACATTATTTTTCTTATTTCTGCTCAAAAACATAGATTGTGGGTACTCGTTAGAACCGCCTCGTCGAGGCGGTTCTAACGAGTACCCACAATCTATGTTTTGAGCAGACTCGCAGGAAATATCAAAATATGATTTTCTGTGAAAAATTTGCACGAAATACTCATCTCTGTTTTCGGGGAAGGCAAACATACATTATATATTTTGAAAGGCATTATCATCTTTAAATTCAGCAGGTTACATGTATAAGAGTTTAAGTTTTTAACACTAACATGCTTAACTTTTTTTCAATCAAGGCCGCATCAAATGAAATAGTGTCTTTAAAAAATACGTGGACAACGAAGGCTCATATCTGTCTGCGCATCAACTGATCTGGGACTGCATTGACCACATTTACCCAGAAGACATATATTCCCATGACACGGCCTTTATAAAACCATTTTCATTTGTCATAGTAGGAATGTTAAAAGACTTTATGTAACTAAAATTCTGTAGAGATTAATTCACATATTCACTGGTCCTAGGTTAGTTTTCGTGCTCAATTCAGCTGCGCATGAAATTTTTCCTGCTAATAAATCTAAAATTACTAACAATTGCAATTTGTTACTTGCTAAACATAGCATATTAACATAACATAACTATTTTTGGCATTTTCATATTTATTAGCAGAGAAGCTGAGTTGAGCACGACAAAAAGTTTTATAACCTCGGGACCTGAATCAAGTTAAGCCTGTTACCCAGCAGGTCTTGACAAGGGCAACCAACATGATGTAATTCGCGTAACGACGACTGTAAAATTGGTTCGGAAAGAAACATCCCCGTAGTAAACACTTCGCCCAACGGTGCGGCGAACGAAAATGTTTAAACATATTTTAGAAGTATCTGATCTCGTGTGTTTTAGAAACCCGTTTATTTTTAACAGTAAGTCAGTCCATACATGTATGGCAATGAATTCATGCACTAAATACATGCTATGAATTAAATCAGAATTTTGTTATTCATTACGAAAACACGCCTATTCAAATATATTGAAAATTTCACCACCAAAAATTGCAAATTTTCAGATAAAAAAAATGCTGATATTTTTCACATTTCTGCTCAAAATATAGATTGTTGGTACTCGTTAGAACCGCCTCACTGAGGCGGTTCTAACGAGTACCCACAATCTAGGTTTTGAACAGAAATAAGAAAAATAATGTATACCCCTCTAAACCCCAGTTTTACTATATAAAAATGGGGTTTAAGGGAGTCAAAGTTATATAGGTGTGTTTTCGTGATGTTCAGGGCAATATCGAATAAGTATACTATCAATATTACGCCATTTTATCGCTGAACTAAAGCATTTTTTTCTGTCATTTTAGAACAGATGATGGTTGGTTAAAAATTAATGTTAATCATTTTTTTTCAAAAGGCGCGTAAAATACGCACAATATGCATAAAGTTTAACAAAAGCAAGAGGCTCACGGGCCACGGCACGCTCACCTGGGAGAAATATGCAACATTATTTCTATTCCTGTCATTGCAACGAATAAAAACATCATCATTTGAGCAGTTCCTGGTTTTGAAAAAGAAGAATTTGTTTTTATTATTATTATCATTATCATTATTTTACAATATATGGGCATGGCAGTCAATGGAGTGTGACCATTTGAACAAAGTCTCGATCCCTCTTCAACAGTAGATCGACATGAAATTTGGTGGAAATCGGAAAAGTGGTTTCTGAAGAGAAGTTAAGAATATCATAGTTTTATACAGTTATGTATACAGCACAGGGGCAGGGGAAGATATCCCTCGCAGAATATAATTTTGATTGTAACTTAAAGCTTTTGCTACTTAAATCATATACTTAAGTTTTAAACACTTCAGCTATTTCTCTCTCTCTCTCTCTCTCTCTCTCTCTCTCTCTCTCTCTCTCTCTCTCTCTCTCTCTCTCTCTCTCTCTCTCTGTGTTCATTGCTCAAAACGGTCATTTTTTTTTCATATCTGTTTATCTTCGCCAGAACGCAGGCATTTACCAAGCGCTCATTATTACTGAATAAGTCTAAGAAGTGATGAGAAAAGAGGTATTTCAATTGCATGTTACCACTCCCACCTATGCTACACGTCCTATTCTCTTTACAAGGCAGGACAATGGACAAGCTCGCTCAACATGGTCTTCTTTCCCTGCTGGTTAACATGGTCTTCTTTCCCTGCTGGTTAACATGGTATTCTTTCCCTGTTGGTGGTTCAGAGGGTTTTCCTGCCCTGTTGCTGCTTCACATGGTCTTTTTTCCTGCTGCTGCTTCACAGGATATTCTTTCCCTGCTGGTGTTTCACAAATTTCCTACATTAAAATTTTGCCATGGCAACCAAACAAAATAACCACTGGTCATCAAACACATAAACTGGGTAAACAATCATCGAGTCATCATAACTGCCAAATATGATTCACATCACTTCACTGGTTATCGAAAAAAAAAATGCAATTTAACCATTTCCAGTTATAAAGTTTATGGGAGCTTTCTGTTGCCATGGCAACCAAACCAGGAGGCAGATTACCATAAGTTTAGCTATGTTTAATTTACCCTATAAGAGCAACAATCCTACCTAATAAGGGACAAATCGCTTTAATGGATTTGGAGGAGTTGTCGTTTGAAAGTGTTAATGGACAGACGGACGGACGACGGACAAAAAGTGATCACTATAGCTCATCCTGAGTATAGCTCATGTGAGCTAAAAGGCTGCCTAATGTTTTCCCAACTAGGTTTTTAGACATAGTTCATCGATGACGTCACTTGAAATTCCTGTAAGAAAGCTCGCTAAAGAATATATGAACTGCGCATGTCGAGACCAGTTTAAGTATGGGCGTAGCCTAGTCAGGAAATATGCAGTTCACACAGGAAGTAATTGGGTCATATAGATTGAGAAAACGGTAAGTAACTGACCAGTGCGCTTGTGATAGGTTTTGTGATGGCTCGGCTCATACATGTACGAACAAAACTCAGCCTTGTTGTGTCTCGTTCATAATGCCACACTTTCAGGGGAGACAACCCTGTCAAATTGTGTTGCTTCCATTATAAAAAGAGATCTACTCAACAAGGAAAGAATTTGTTTCCAAGGGGAGCAAATTCTTTCCTTTTAGAGTAGATCCTTTTTTAGAATGATATTAGTGTACAGGATACAAGAAGTCACATAAGTTGTAAAAAATGGTGGAAAATCAACCAAGTCCCATCAACTGAGACGCAACGTGAAAAAAAATCCTCATGACATGCTCACAGTAAAGACTCAGATCAGTCTCCATGAATCTGAACATAGTTTTATTGTTGCCTGAAAAGACATTTTGGGTACTCGGCTATTCACAGAGCACCAAAAAAGTCTTACCTAAACGCGTTATGTCAGTTGCATCTGAGTCTTCGCTGGGCGATCGTGTCATAAAGTATTATAATTAAAAGGGAACGCAACCTTTAAGAGTACTGTGCTTTTTCAACAGTAAAGAACTTCATAAACAATGAATTTTGATACAAATTTGATGAAAATTGTTGAAGAATTAAGAAAGTTATGGACAATTGGATAGATTAACATTGTGGAATAGGCGCCGCCATTTTGAAATTTAATGAGGTTTCAATATATATATATATATATATATATATATATATATATATATATATATATATATATATATATATATATATATATATAAAAGTTGTTATTCACATAAAGTTGATTTATTTTTGGGAAATGATTGCTTGCCATTAGAATTTAAAATCTATATAAATCTGTAACAAAATCATTCTTGAAAAGAACAAAAAACAACAAAAAAAAAAAACAAAAAAAAAAAAAAAAAACACACACACACAAAAACTTTATGATTTAGATTCGCATATTGATTTGAGCTGTGTGATGTCACAAAGCCTCATATATGGCGTCATCCATGAAACCATTTTCAATATATTCAAACCACCATAACTTCCTTATTTGTAGGCCGATTTTGAGAAATCTTGCATCAAAATAAATGGTTTGCTAATCACTTTACTCCAATACAACTTACAGCTTATTTTGCGTTCCCATTTAACTCATTTATGGCTCAGTTATAAATTGAATAACATTAATATAACAATTGACAGAAATGGAATTTCTCAAATTCGATGCAAAGTCTTCTTTTCTTTAAAAACTGGTCCACTAACTAATACAGACACATGTATCAACTGTACATTGATATGAAGCTTCTGGTTCAAAGAAGAATGTTTCCACAAAAAACTCGGATAATAAAATAATGACGGCTGTTTGAAAGATATTCTAAAAATCGTAGGCTTATGGAGAAATATTTCGAAATCCTAAAATTTCCAGACAGCCAGTCTATGATTTCTCTGTGGTATTATTGGTACTGTAGTTACCCAACTCTCTTTTCGACATCTTTTGAAAAGTCGCTTTTTGCCTGGCACTTTTACATATCATTACGAAAACAAGCCTCTTCAAATATATTGAAAATGTCACCACTAAAAACTATAAGTTTTCAGATAAACGTTCTGATATTTTTTCATATTTCTGCTCAAAACATAGATTGTGGTTACTCGTTAGAACCGCCTCGGCGAGGCGGTGCTAACGATTATCTTCACTCTATGTTTTTGAGCAGAAATAGAAAATAATGTATACCCTGTAAACCTCAGTTTTACTATATAAAAGTGGGTTTAAGGGGGTCAAAATTATATAGGTATGTTTTCGAGATGTAATGTAAATTTATAAATCGTTTGCATGATTTAATGCAAAACCACTTGTCGCAACTACCTATGCTCAAAAAGGTTTAGTTTAGCCATTTTTTTCTAATAAAAATCAAATATTTTTATTTTTTACATGGAATAAATGGCTGCAAAACATGCAAAATATGATAGAGTAAGTAGTTTGGATGCACGTTTTCAACAAGTTCAACTTGTTAAGAATTTCTGAAATTTTCACAATATTGTTATGGAACATCAATAATTGAAAATCAGTGAAGAAAAGCAAAACATATTCTTTTAATAAAAAGTCCAAAAGTCCTGTTTACTATAGAAACTGTATAGGCCAGATCCATTTTTGACCATAAAAGTAATTTTGCAGTAAATATTTGAAAGCAAAGCACAGGAACAGAAACGACAAATGGTTTCTGATAAGATATTGTCAATAACAAATCATATTTTCCATTTAGGGTAAAACGCCAAATAAAACACCTCTTTTTCCGAAGGATGTCGAGAGCACAGTAAGTATTCGGACAGGTAGGCCTGAGCAAACAGAGTAGACTTGGATTATATTGAGCCGTTTCATTTGGATCTACACTGTTTTTTTTACTCATTTTCAAGTTTTACCTGACTGATACTACTATATGCAACACTGAATTCAAAGACAGAAAAGTCTATTTCAGAATCTCGCGGGTGAAAGGCTGTATACCCTTCATCATATAATTTCCCAAGTATTAGCTTTTAGAAAAAAGTTTGGCCTACGCTTAGCAAACAGTGTTTGCTGAGCGTAAACCAGGCTTTTTGTGCAAGCTAATACTTGTATATAGAATATTTTCCCCCACGAGTTTACAAGTTTGCGAACAAGACTCCAGCGGTTTGCGCATGGGATTTTATGCTTGTTCCTTTTTCGTTTACTCTCTGACTGCAAAAACAACTAAAAACATACCGTATTCGACTGAATTACCGCACGTACCCCTATAAGCGCACAGTCAAGCAATTTCATAGTTTTCAGATTATGACCAGTGTACTTTTTGTCTACTTCTTTATAAAGGCACAAGGTGTGGGAACCCATTTGAATTGCATCGACTTGTCGATGCAATTCAAATGAGTACCCACAACATATGTGTTCCTATAGACAATCAGAAGAAAAAAAAAGTCAAAAAAAGAACACAAAAAACTCGCATAAACATCATTAGATAAGTCGTTTGCTGATCTTGTTTTTAAAGCGTACTTTTGGTAGGGCGATACATATTTAACTACAAGTTGTACTTGTAATTTTGAAAAGTCTAAGCGCACAGTGCGGTAATTAGGTCATATACGGTAGACCTAGCGACAAGCAAGGTATGATATAAGACATGCCTGAACAAGCAATGTAGACACAATAGAAGCAGCCTGATCAAGGTCAGCGCTGTTTGCCATATAGTCGGTACACCACCCAGAAGCTGGCAAATTGATCGCAGTTCCAATTTTAGGATAAGAAAGGTATGGAATTGGGTTTGATTTTGTTTGGTAATTACCATATTTACTCTTAATATAAGGACTTTTAGGCGTCTTGATACACGTGGTAGAGTTTCCGCCATTTTTAAAAGGGGGACAATTTTTGTGACTTCCTGTTTACATTCTTCTTCATAGCTCTTGATAAGATCCCTTTTTCAATCTAAAAGCATTGATATTTTTCTTATTTCTGCACAAAAACATATGTTGTGAGTACTTAGGCACTTCTAATGAGTACCACAACATATGTTTTCATGGAGAAATAATAAAAGTATTTACCTGATACCCACTTTTATCTACTGTATTGTCGACATTTTTCAGAAAGTCGTATTTTGCTTGGCGTTCTGTAAATAAGAAGTAAATTTGCAAACTTTTGTCATGATTTAATGGAGAACCATTTGTCGTAACTACCTATGCGCAAAAAAATTTATTCTAGTCATTTGTTTTTTAAAAAATCAAATATTGTCACTTTTTCCCATAGTGAAAAGGAATGCAATTTATGCAGAAATCTGTAGGGTAGGTAACTTGGAGTCAGATTTTTTCAACAAGTTCCGCTTGTTCAATTTTTATGAAATTCTCATAATATTGTAGTGAAACATCAATAATTCAAATTCAGCAAAGAAAAGTAAAAAAAAAAAAAAAAAAAAAAAATATATATATATTTTCATAGTCGAAAATTAAAAAAAAAAAATCACTTTTCTATAGAAACTGCATAGGTGAGACTAAATTTTTACTGTAAATTTAATTTTAGGGTAAATATTTGAGAAAAAAACACAGAAACAGAAAAGACAAATGGTTTCTGATAAGATACGGTCAATCAGAACAAAATCTTTTCATTTAAAATAAAACGCCAAGCAAAAAACGTTTTTTCCGAGAGATGTCGAAAGGACAGTAGGCCTATGATTCTTGTACATGAAACCCTTCTGAAAAGATGTCCACTCTAAAAGGAAAGAATTTGCTCCCAAGGGGAGCAATTTGTTTTTTCTATTTGGAGTCCATTATTCAGAAGGGAGGTAAAGCAATTTTGACAGAGTTGCCTCCCCTGAAAGTGTATTAATTTTCCTTAACTTCATACCTAATCTATTCTAAAATTTTGAACAAGTCGGCTGTTGAAGTGTCTGAAAACTGTTGGATGAGTGGCAAACAGTGTAGACCCTATACACTGACAGTGTAGACCCTCTACAATGATTGCTCGTGTCTATCTGTCCGACTGTTATCGATAAGTATGGTACATTTGGCGCATGTAATCATCGAAGACATGCCTACGCATTTTGGCCAGGGTCGTGGCCTAAGCAATATTTCAAACCTAATTTTAGTGCAGTGAACCCTCGTTACAACGACAGCATTTGTTCCCAAAGATATTGCCATTAAAATGAACTTGCTGTTGTACAGAATACTTAATGAGCAGAATGATATGTAACAAAGGTCTTGTTTTGTTCTTATTTCCTCCATAGAACATACCAATATTTAAACTTATTTAAGTACAGTGAACCCTCGTTACAACGACAGCATTTGTTCCCAACGACGTTGCCATTAAAAATGAATATGCTGTTGTACAGAATACTTAATGAGCAGATTGCTATGTTACAAAGGTCTTGTTTTGTTTCTTATTTCCTCTCAGAGAACATATGTTTTGGATAGTTGTTAGAATCGGCTCAGGCAATTCTAACAAATATCCAAACATATGTTTCTTTAAAGTATTAAATACAATAGTCTAGCTTTTTTCGTGACTAACTCTTACCTCTTAAGGGAAGGTTTTGTGACAGTTAAATTGTCATTATAACGAATTTTGTCGTTGTATTGGGTGTCGGTATAAAAAGGGTTGTCTGTATACAGCGAACGTCGAAAATACACAGCAGTCTACACAGATATATAGAATTGCTAGTCAACAACTTTGCTGTTGGCTTACTTTCTAAGCTATAGTTGACTCTCGTTATCTCGACCTCGCTTATCTCTAATAACCGCTTATCTCGAAGTGAAAATCTTGTTCCTGACTAAACATGAAAATCTTACAACAGGTAAAAAATATTGTGGATAGGAGGAGAAATTTCCTCTTTTCCACAATATTTTTGATATATCTCTAAACTCAAGAGTTCCAATGCATTATAAATTTGTTAAATGTGGTTGTATGAATATATGTCGAGGTACGGATATCTCGAAGTATTTCAGAGAGTCCCTTGGAATTCGAGATAACGAGAGTCGACCGTATATTGTCTGGGTCCAGGTTACAACAAATGTACATGTTTGAGCCAGAGCACAAGGACATCTACAAAAATACGAATAGCGAAAATCCAGACCGATATGTGCACTTATAAAGTCTACTCAGAAGTTTACATTTATAACCCTTACCCCATTTTATACCAAACAGACTCTCCTACACTGTATATTGGAAGAGGCGGACATTAATTTTAGGTACGTCGGGCGATATAATTTAGGTATTTCAAACAGTGGTTATCCTGATCATTCTGCGGCGTCTGATCTGGGTCTGCACTGTTTGCCAATTACCCTTTTGGGGATCTCCGGACTAAAATGCGTTCAGGTGCATTTGAGGGTTTCTCTGTATATTTGAGAATATGAGATTCGGGAATGTCTTCGCTGCTATTATGATGACGCTTGCAGGGGATTTGATTCACTTTCAGGGGAGACAACTCAGTCAAAATAGCAAAATCTTTCCTTTTAGAGTAGACCTCTTTTCAGAAAGGGGTTGATGTGTAGGAAAGCAAACAGGAAGTCACAAAAGTTGTCTCCCTTGTGAAACATGTCGGAAAATCTACCGAATCTACCTGTACCACTCTCTTGGCTAATTCAGCAGACAACAAATTGATGATAATTTTCTTATATTTCCCAGAAAACGGGGTTTGACATTCCAAGCAAATCGTCTCCAATGGAGACAATTTACATGAAATGTCAAAACCTGTCTTTCTTCGAAAAACAAGAAAAATATTTTAGTATGTCGTCTGTTGAAAATTTTACCCAGAGTACTAAGCGTTAAGGGTTAAATTCAATAGATTCCAAATGCAAAAACATATAAACCCTTGCCAGACCATTTTGATACGTAGCCTGGTTTGGGTTTCGGCATATATCTTTGAGGATTTCGCTGTGCCCCGGCTCACATGGAGTTAAATGACTGCGTCAATGGCTGAGCAGTTGGGCCAATTATGCCTTCCGGTTTGCAAATGAAAACAAAGAGATGAAATGGAATATCCAACGGTCAAAGTAAATAACAGAATTGAAAGAACGGACGGACACATTAACAACATCGATATATCTTCTGAAAGCATCCGTTGGAAAACACCCTTTAAACCTGCGCTTCACATAAATTAATGTACAGGTCACTGTCATACGAAACTGTGGCTGTTGACTCCTTTTCCTGGCTTGGCGGGTCAAAGTAATCCATTCTCACATTGTCAGAACTACGCCGAGACTTTTTATGATCGTTTCTAGATGAGTTACTTCCCTTGTGGGACTTTTCTGTATGGTGCGAATTTGTACTTTCTGAGGGTAGCTCCGCACAATGGTTTTCACAGACCGGAAGTGAAGAGTCTTTATCAGAACTGCTCTTCTTACTTGAATTAGTGTCGGTGCAGACTTTCTGAATGCTACTGCTCGCGGGAACTTCGTTAAAATCTAGTCTAAGACCTTCCTTTTCTTCTGTGATTCGAGAAAGAACAATCTGTTTAGGCTTTTCACGATCTCTGTGTTGAATAAAACACTGCATTTGTATCTTACTGCTCTCCTTCCCACCAGAATGTTTCATTCGTGACGGAGACACAATAAACTGAACATTGTTTAATGGTTTCGTTACCATAGCATCGGTAAGGTCAAGGTCGAGTAAGGCAGCAGCCTCTGCGGTATTTTTAGAACACTGATTAAAGTATTTCTGAACAATATCTTGGTTCGAGTAGTGTCGCTCGAAGATGGACATGAAGTAGAAAAGAAGTCCCCCGATCACCATGGCAACACCAGAGAAGATGTAGCAGACAATGTCACTTTCGTAAGTTTGGTTTAGGTATACTGAAAAATACAGAACGGGTTAACTAATAAAGACGCAATAAAACATGACACAAAAAGACTTAGCCCTATGATGCATAGAATAGCATAGAATTTCTAAGAATCTCTATTTGCAATACATGTAGATGTTTTAGTAAAACTTATGCAGTTAGCATTTCTCTCCTCATGGTTGCAAAACCAGTTTTGGATACTTTATTTATATCTATCTAGTATGTTGGCAAACTAGCCAAATTTTCTTGCATAAAAATTAAACATGCTCACTAAGTTTCGCTTTCAACGTACCGTGTTTAGCGTATGTATTTGAACAGATAGGCCTAAGCAAACAGTATAGCTGCGTTCTGCAGCGTCTCATCAGGGTCTACGCTGTTTGCCACTCATCCAACAATGTTTAGACACAACATCGGGTAGTAGAATGTACTTGTTCAAATTTTAGAACAAGTATGGTAAAGAGTTGAGGTGTCAGAATACGTAGGGCAAATACGATAACCCTAGATAAGGCATATTTATGCAACATTACGAAAACATGCCTATTCAAATATACTGAAAGTTTTACCACCAAAAATCATAAAATTTTCAGACAAACATTTCTGATATTTTTCATATTTCTGCTCAAAACATAGGTTGTGGTACTCGTTAGAACCGCCTCGATGAGGCGGTTCTAACGGGTACCCACAATCTATGTTTTCGAGCAGAAATAAGAGAAATAATGTATACCCCTCTAAACCCCAGTTTTACTATATAAAAGTGGGGTTTGAGGGGGTCAAAATTATATAGGTATGTTCTCGTGATGATAAATCTTTCTTATTGCTCCACGAACACTTGTGTTGGTACGTATTAGAAGCGGTTCTTATATTTTTGAGATGAAATAAGTATTTTTGTGGAAAGTATTTCCTCCTATTTTGTTTTAATTGACTATGGATCTATGGATGTTCGGACCGACGTGTAATACCCTTACCTGGATATTGAGTTTATATATATATATATATATATATATATATATATATATATATATATATATATATATATATATATATATATATATATATATATATATATATATATAAAGCACCTATGGGAAAGCCAAAAATTGGTTGCTTAAGACAAGTGCTTGCTTAATACAGGTAGATTTCCACTTCTTTACCTTTAATGGGATCTGAAATAGCAACCTTTAAAGGCAGGTGGCTGATACAGGTTGGACTGTATAATGTAAGTTAGACCTGTCGATTTGTCGTCGTGAATCAGACTGGTAAGAATTTGTTAAGGTTTTCCAGCAGGCGTTTTCTAAGATGGGATTCACTTATTTAATTCAGCATATATAAAGAGAAGTGTCGGACCGATGCCAGACTGAAACAGGACATTTTGTTCAACTGCTAAAACTCGTTAAAGTACCGTTTATAACTTTATTTTTTTTTCTTCGAATCTGAAACAAGATGAAGGACCTCGAAATTAAAAAAAAAGAAAGCTTTATAAATAAAAATCTAAGAGGAGGTCTTTGGAACAAAGAGCAAACAAAAGAACGAAAGTCGGAGACTTTTTTTTTATTAAGTTTCTTCATATGCAGCAAAGTAGTTTGCGAAGCCTCATACGTCCCCGCCCACCTAGCACTGGCTTACAAGCGGTATTTGACTTTCAAAGTAACCAGAATGGGCTCAAGTGATCCCACAGGAAGTCAAAAACACAATCTGCACTATAAATACTGATTATACTAGTGAAACCAGCAGTCAAATCATAGTTTGTCAAAAAGGTACTTCTAATTTTAGTTTAGGCCTGTAACAAGGCTGTTCAATCTGAAACTAACGTGTTTTCGATAGCAGCAGTATCGGTCGCTATTTTCATGTATTTCCTGAAATGAAATACAGTAAACCTTCGTTACAACGACAACATTTGTTCCCAAAGACATTGCTATTAAAATGAATTGCTGTTGTATAGAATACTTAATGAACAGAACAACGTTAAGAAAGGTCTTGTTTTCTTCTTATTTTCTCTCATAAAACACATGTTTTGGATATTTGTTAGAATCGCCTGAGGCGATTCTAACAAATATCCAAAACACATGTTTCTTTAAAGTATGAAATACAATATTCGTGCATAGTTTGTGACTAATTTTTACCTCTTAAGGAAGGTTTTGTGACAGTCAAATTGTCATTATAACGAATTCTGTCATTGTATTGAGTGTCGATATAAAGAAGATTGTCTGTAGTAGATTTTTTTCATGCGATTTTCAGTAAACTTATCCTTTTTGTTCATTTTATCATGGCAGCAAAAATCACTGAATTTTATTGTTTCTTTATATTTCATCTTAAACAGGATGAGGGAATATCTTCGAAATTAAAACGCTTTACAAAGTCTTATCATACGAAAGAAAGCAACAGCCAAACCATTTCTCTCAAAAAATGTACTTCTGCTTTTAAACCATTATCGGTGCGATAGGGAGCTGGAAGCTGTTCAGTCTGAGACTACAGTGGTTTTGACAATATCGGCTGCTATATATTCACATTAAGTGCCAACATCCATTCGAAATGGGCATGATGGCCTGCAATGCAAAAAGGAAACACAAGGTGACTCCGAAAATATTTAGAATAAAAAATTAAATGATGCTTTATCACGTTGCAGTAAACGATCTTTTCTTCATTCACCGCGAGAAGAACATATGTTTTTGACCGATGCCTTTCATGATCATGTCATGTTCACCCTAAATATAAGAAAATATTCCTTGAGCAAACAGTGTAAACCTAGATCAGACGTCGCAAAACGGTCTGCAATGTTTACCACTCGACCAGTACTCTTTAGATACATCACCAGGTAATCGAGTAGGCGTCTTTGATGTCAGGAACGAGTACGATTAAGTTATGACGTACGAATATTTAACCCTTAAAGCGCCAAGAAAAACTGTATCTGAAAATGTCGTCTGCTTGTGTCGTCTGCTAAATATTCTTGCAGACTTTTCCAACCTATTTTTGCATACAGGCAAACAGTGTGGACCCTGATCAGACTGTTCCTAAAGGAGCAGTCTGATCTGGGTCCACACTGTTTGCAGAAATGACTTTTAAAGTAACCGACAGAAGACAAAGCAGACGACAATAGTTGTGACTGGCGCTGTAAGGGTTAAGGTATATGTGGTATGAAAACTATACTAATGTTCAGACATATACACGGGCTGTTTGAATGTGCAGACAACCCTCTTTATAGGGACACTCAACACAACGGCAAAATTTGTCTGTCACGAAACCTTCGCTTAAGAGGTAACAATTAGTCACAAATAATGCAAGAATATTGTACTTAATACTTAAAAGAAACATATGTTTTGGATATTTATTAGAATCGCCTTAGTGATGCGATTCTAAGAAATATCCAAAACATATGTTCTGTGGGGAAATGAAAACAAAACAAGACCTTTCTTACATATCAATCTGCTCATTAAGTATTCTGTACAACAGCAAATTCATTTTAATGCAACGTCTTTAGGAACAAATACTGTCGTTGTAACGAGGGTTCATTGTATGAAGTGGTATGGCTCAGTTCATTTTCACTAAGTAAGAAGTAAGATTTTGTGGGATAATTAAATTCAAGTTACCCCTTTCTGAATACCCGTTTCATTTTCTATTTTCCCAAATTCTGATTCTCTCTTGAGTCTTGATGGACTTGGCCACCATATCCCAACACTATTGGTGTAGACATGCTCTTGAATTGAAATGGGGCATAGTCTGATCAAGGCATTCCTTCTCTGTTCATCAATGTGTTTTAAAATACCATTGATTCTGTAAGCGATTTCAAATGCACCGGCTGATCAGGGCCCTTTTTACCCGCATTTGTGATAAGGACCCTTTTCTTACGTCACATATTCGTTATGGGAATGGATATACTTTCAGGGAGGCAACTCTGTCAAAATTGTTTTACTTTCCTTCTGAAAACGATAATACTCTAAATGAAAAGGAATTTTGGAGCAAATTCTTTTCAGTTAGAGTGGGATGTTTTTCAGAAGGAATTTGGTGCGCAGGAAAGAAAACAGAAAGTAACAAAGTTGTCTCGCACAAAGTTGCCTCGATTGTAAAAATGGCGGAAAGATTACCACGTGTATCAAGCAGTGGTATCAAGCCCCCTTATATTAAAGGTTAGGGAGTATTTATTTTATTATGACCTATATAACATGTACATTGTAAATGGTAATATACCATACCTGCCAAAGGGGGTCCAAGGAGATATGAAACAAATTGAGCAGAATTTACAAATCCCCAGACTCTTTCCATCACCTTCTCTTTCACCAGCTCGTATGTGTACATTTTAATAGTGTAATAGTACCCTCCTGAAGCGATCCCATAAGCCCAGCTGTACAGAGCGAAAGAATGGAAATCCTTCGCCATGATTAACAACAGGGTGAAAGCACCACACATTAATGTGCATGTCTGCGCCAGGTGACGCCGCGACACGGCACATTCGCTACTGTCCCGGATGATAATATATCCGAAAATGAGGCAACCAAGAAGATAACCAGCACCAAGGAACACGTTCAGTAGAAGAAGATTATCGCCAGAAACATTGTTGAGTTTCGCCGTATGCATCTGAAAAATGAGAATAAAACAAACTACAGTCAAACCTCGATAGCTCGAACACCGATGGCTCGTTTACCATGGTTGATTCGTTTTTGAGTCCCTACGAAATTCTTCCGATAGCTTAATAAAACAAATATTTAAGGAAATTTTCTTATTTTATCACAAAATTGTATGTTGTGTGTACTCATTAGAATCGCCTCTTCGTGCCGATTCTAATGAGTACCCTCTGAGGCGATTCTAACAAATATCCAAACATATGTTCTATGAGAAAACTTTTCTTACATATCAATCTGCTCATTAAGTATTCTGTACAACAGCATATTCATTTTAATGGCAACGTCTTTGGGAACAAATCCTGTCCTTGTAACGAGGGTTCACTGTATTATTTGATTTAATATTATTTCGTTAACAAGTCTATGTGATATGTACTCCAGTTTTACCCTATGATATATAGGGAAACAACAGGTATGTAGGTCTCATCGTTATCAGTGATCGGTGATTTTCGGAATTTCGTCGGTTTTACCTCTTGCCTTGCTGAATAAATTAAGATGCCACGCCAACTTCTAATTTCCAGCCAATCAGATTACTTGATCCGGATTTTTGATAGAAAATCACATATTTAATGACAAACAATGCAGATCCAGATCAGTTGGCTTCTTCAGAAGCCAACAGATCTGGATCTACACTGTTTGCTTGCACAGGGCATGTCGTGTTCAGCAAGAAAAGAGTTAAACTAGGTTTGTTTTTAATTTGTTCCTTCTTGCAACCTTTTTTACTGCATAAATCAGCCTTAATGTATTCAATAACCAAACTCTTCCTCATTTACCAAATTACATGGAGAAAATGCTATAGCTTACATGGTCTCTAAATTTACCCACAACCTCTTTTTCTTAATACTTTTCTCGAAATTCAAGTGAAATATTTTTTTTTGTGTGTGAGAAGAAACGAGGACGTTATTTATCGTATTTACCGTGTATTCGGACAGATAGGCCTGAGCAAACATTGTAGATCCAGATGAGACGCCGCAAAACGCGGCGTCTCACCAGGGTCTACTCTGTTTGCCACTCGTCTAGCAATTTTCAGACACAACAATAGGTAGTGAATTGTACTTGTTCAAATTTTAGAACAAGTATGGTAAGGAGTTAAGGTGTCCAAATACTTAGGGTATACGGTAATATAAGTGTAATGAGAAAACAATCTGTGGTTAATCGTAAAACGGACAAAAAGTTGTTTCCCACAAGTGCATTGGCCTAGCGCTCATCACGTACATTACGGATATGCGTAAATAAGAAAAATAATATTATTTGCAATAAAAGAGACATCAACAACGTAAAATATTTTGCTTTTTTAACATAAGGGCTTCTTTAAAAAGAAAGACTTTATCGCTTCCGAAATAGGGGTTACTCTTAAAGGAAAGAATTTGCTCCCTCTGGGAGCAAATTCTTTCCTAGAGGGAGCAAATTCTTTCCTTTAAGATTAGCTCCTATTTTGGAAGCGATGCTAGGGAATTGTTTTCATGATTTTTACTGGATGTGCGTAAAATAATTCTGTTCTGGCTACGTAACTAAAGTACACAGACTTTCAAATAAATAAATAAAAAATAGTAATGATAATGTTAATAATAATAATAATAATAATAATAATAATAATAATAATAATAATAATAATAATAATAATAAAATAAATAATTTCAGTTCTCAAGATAAATAGCCCTAAGGCCTATAAATCATTAAGTTACAGTTTTGCTGTATTTCTCATAAGATAACAAACAAAATACAGTCGCGTTTTCGATTAACTGAGTTTGGCACCCGCAGCTGCCATGATCATTTCAGCAACAGCTGTTGTCTAAACATTCAAACATTAATAAATGGATCCATAAGTAAGATAAAAGTGCAACACGAAATGTTTTCAAATGCAAATAATTTTTTATCGTGTAAGATTCAAATTGTGAGCCAATCTAAATATTTTCCTTGCAGTGAACCACATTTTAAATATCTTTGACGCTGTTCTGCGTTACGTTAAATTTTTACGGAGACGCACTCTCAGGGAAGACAACTCTTCAAAAATATTTTCCTACCATCTGAAAAGGGGTCTGCTATAAAAGGAAAGAATCTGCTCCCCGTAGCCTCCTTTTCAGAAGGGTCTTGGTGGACAGTCCAGCCCACAGGAAGTCACAAAAGTTGTCTCTCTTGTAAAAATGGCGATAACAAACTACCAAGCGTATCCAATTCCCTAAACTATTTTACTGTGAAATTCTACGTCATACCAAAACTATTATCTAGTGCAGTAAATAAATAAATAAATAATAAGAATAAAAACATTTAGCTTTTCAGTGGTGTAACCGTTTGAGCCATGCCAAAAAAATGTTTGCATGTATGGGTTTGCGTTAATCAAAACAGACCATTTTGTCTGGCCAGTAGAATGGTTACCTACCTGGTTTTAGGTTCTTGTAACTTATAAAAAACTTCTATCAGCACTTTGTTTGAATGAATACACCTTCAGGGGAGGTAATTTTGGTTACTGTAAATTGTTTTTGTACCTATCTGAGGAGGGGTTCATTTTAGAATAGATCTCTTTTCAGAAGGAGATTACTGTACAGGAATGTAAACAGGAAGTCACAAAAGTTGTCTCCCTTGTAAAACAGTGGCGGAAAACTGCCAAATGTATCAAGTCTTGGCTACCGCAATTACTCTATAAGCGCACAGTCAAGAAATTTCCGAGCCCCTCGCTTTACCCACTCCCACCTTAAACTTTTATCCAGTTCTTGATAAAATCATATGTTGTGGATACTCATTAGAATCACATCGACGATGGTAGTACTATTTTAACAAGTACCTACAATATGTTAAGGGGACTGGGTATACTTGTACCTGGCCCCGACGTTATAAAACTTTTTTTATACTTAACTCAGATGAGCATGAAATTTGTCCTGCTAATAAACCTTAACTTACTAACAACTGCAAATTCTTTCTTGCTAAGCATACGAGTAGCTGAGCATCAATATTTCTCTGCTAATAAATATGAAAATGCCAACTATTGTTGGCATTTTCATAATTATTAGCAGAGAAAGTTTCATGCTCAGCTGAGTTGAGCATGATTTTTTTTTATAATCTCGGGGCCTGGTACACTTTCGCCATTTCTTACAAGGGAGGCAACTCTTGTAACATCCTGTTTACTTTCCTGAATACAAATACCCTTCTAAAAAGGGGTCTACTCTGAAAGGAAAGTAATTGCTTGGGAGCAAATAAAGAGGAGAGAATTCCCCCGTATTAAATTAGACTTCTTTTCAGAAAAGGAGGAGTCAAAACAATGTTGAAAGGGTTGTCTTCCTTTGAAAGTGTATCAATTCCCCTTGAGTATCTTTATAAATTTCCTTCAAGATCTTCTCATTGGACGGACAAGTTTTTCCAGTACTCTTAAAAAACCTAATTACCTAGTGCGGTAATTAGGTCGAATATGGTTTAATGTCGGAACCTACCAAAAGTATGTAGGGCACATGGATTCCTAAACCAACCACTGCGACGATCACCATCAATCCCTGCATGGCCCGCATGCGCAATGAGGTGAAGTCAAAGTAGGCTGGCTTCTCTGATTCTCTTTCACGTCTGCATTTCTTTTGGTTCTTTATATGTAGAATTACATTTCTCCGCGGATGATATAAAGAAGCGGAGCGATACATAGCCCCTGCAAACATTGTAATCGCAAGCATACCGGCTATAGACTGCATGGCGTGTATCCACTCAAGAGTCCTGAAATAAGAAAAATGAATGACCATAACTCCAGGGGTGGATCCAGGATTACTTAACCCTTGTCCTGCTGAATAAATTAAGATGCCACGCCCACTTTTAATTGTCAGCCAATCAGATTCCTTGATCCAGATTGTTGATATAACTTCACATACTAAATGGCAAACAGTGAAGATTCAGATCAGTTGGTTTCTTTAGAAGCCAACTGATCTGGATCTACACTGTTTGCAAAGGCAGGGAATATCCGGGTTCAGCAGGACAAGGGTTAATAGAGGGTTCATAATTTCTAATCTGGGTTTGTGTAAATCACATTACCGTACTTACCCAAAGTACTCGGAAAGAAAAGACTAAGCAAAGAGTGTAGATCTAGATCAGACGCCATAGAATGCGGCTTCTAATCAGAGCTAGGGTCTACAATGTTGCCCTTCAGTTTAGTTTACATTTTCAGATAATAAAATGGACTTGTTGAAACGTTGTTATTATAAGTTATAAGCGAATGTTTGGTTAAATATGGTATCCATTTTTCTTCAAATCTATCTAAACTTTCCCGTCAAAATAAGAGCCCTAAGAACCCCATCTTCTGGATCCGCCCCTGATCTGGACTTAATGTGTCCAAATCTTTAGGGTAAAAACGGTATGGAATATCTCTACTTAAAGGACCACTAAAGATATTGTGAATTTGGAGGGAGAACACCAGCAGTTAAAAACCCCGCAGTTGCAACACGCCTCTGCCGCAGCCAGGTGACCTGAGCTTTACTTCAGCAGCTTTAAATGACGTCATAAGCCATAAGCCATAGTTCTCCCAATACTTCGCTTCTGAGTAGTTTATACTTTCTTGCTTACTTTGTTTAAATGAGGAGATAGCTCAATCCCGGGGTAGGGGCGTGAGCACTGTTTCACTCTGCATTAACCCATTTATGCCTTTTTACAGTAAAACCTCAATGGCTCGAACATCTTTGGGACCATGGGCATTTATTCCAACCTTGGGTAGTTCGAGTCACTGAGGGTTAATCATGGCACAAAGCCAGGAAATAAATGGTGGTAATTAGGGAAGTCTTTTTATCTTCTATACAATAATGGTATGTTGAGTGTACTCATTAGAATCGCTTCGATTCTAAGTACACACAACATACAATTTCATGATAAAATAAGAAAATTTCCGTTAACATTTGTTTTCTTGAGCTATTGGAAGAATTTCAGAAGGGACTCAAACACAGTTCGAATCACCCAACTTGAAGGTAAAGGAGCCATCGGTGTTCGAGCCATCTAGGTTTTACTGTTCTTCGTAAAAGAGACATTGGAAAAACTGTGTAGACCCAGATGAGACCCCGCAGAAGGCGGTTCTGATCAGGGTCTACACTGTTATCTTTAAATATGGGATTTCTATAAAACATGATATTAAGAGAATTTAACCATCATCTATTCGAAAATAACCTATCCAAGAAATTGAGGTAGCAGAGTCCACTCCCCAGCAAACACACAACGTCCCATCAACGTCGTTACAACGTAACTGCTTGAACATCGAAACAACGTCGTTGCAGCGACGTTGCAACGACGATGTTCCGACGTTGTGTGTTTGCTGGGGGCATAAATGGGTTGATGTTCACGAATACTCAATAAAAACAGAGTCTGCTGTTGTCTTTTATTTGTTATGTATCTGCTTCCAAAGGATCCCTCTTTTCAGAACCCATTTCCGAAGGAGAAAATTTGAATGAAAAGTCAAGTCTTATTTCTGTGAAAAAAATATCATTAAGTTTAATCTGATGATTTAACCTACAGAGTGCTAAATCATAAAAAGTATGTGAGACGGAACACGTAATGTGGGAGGAGAAAGATCAAGTAAACATAAAACACAGTAGCATCTTTAGAAAGCTATTCTAATTCCTGCCTGTTACCAGTTTGTACCTTTGATCATCATATCTTAGTACAAACTGCCTTTGACAAGCTTCGGTTGAAAAACTCTGATGATTAGTGTGAAAGTTCTTAGATATCATACAGCGGGCACATGACGTTGATACAACGTCGATTTAACGTTGATTCAACGTCAAATCGATTCAACGTTGATTCAACGTATTGACGTCGAATCAACGTTGAATCGACGTTTTTCACCTTTGTGTGCCAGTTGGGTAGGTATTATCTCGCAGCATTTTAATGCCCTAGGTACACGATTAGACACGCTTGCTCAATAAATGTAGTCCCAGATCAGACGCCGCGTTCTGATCTGGGGCTACACTGTCTGCTTAAACTTGTATGTCAGGATACAGGATAAATATGGCGATTCCAATTAAGATGATAGGCGGGGCAATAGGTTATTTCGTTATAACTTTGCCCCAAAACTTTTTGGTGTGTACCACTGGAATCGCCTCACAGTGGCGAGTACCAACATTATATGTTTTGGTGCAAAAAAAAAAAAAAAAAAAATAATAATAATAATAATTATAAAAACTAAAACAAAAAAAAAAACATCAACAAAAAAACTGCCAATATGAAGTTTAGAATGAACAAAATCTGCATAAAAATATCTCATAGTTTCATTACCCGCCAAAAGCTATGATCCTGTCTGTTGGAAAACGATGATGTCATAATATATTTACAAACTCATAACAAGAAGTCTGGAAGAAACACCGAAGAGAAACGCTAGCAGACTGGTTAATTGGAACGAAATGACGCAAGTTAATGCTTAGCACTCTGGACAAAATTTTCGGCAGACGACATGCAAAAATATGTTTTCTTTTTTTTTTCCCGGAAAAAAAAAACTTTGATGTTTCATGCAAATTGTCTCCTAAGAAGAAAATGCTACAGCCTAATTTGAGGGAAAATAAGAAAGAATCCTTAATTCGTCGTCTGCTGAATTAGCCAAGAGAGTGGTGAAAAGTGAAATATTCCAGCAGTTTTTAAGATTTTGTTTCTCTCTTAACAATGACATGTTATGCGATCACAATTAGGAAGTCAATATCGTTTTTGTCCATGGTACAATGCGTTATGCGTCGTGTAATGTCTTATTCTGTATCTTTGGCAATGTCTGTATATTTCTGTTGAAAACAGACTCAACATTCTGACGTGAATTCTGTTATACTGACCAATGAAAGAAACGCGCCTTTCTTTTATAACTGGACCGCGAATGTCCAGATCAGACTGCACACCCGCGCAGTCTGATCAGGACCTTCGCTGTCCGCTTACTTAAGAATTACAGTGTAACCTCCCTGCAACAGCCACACTTGAGAAGACATAAACGGACTGTTGTAGAGAGTGGTGTTGTAAAGAGGTTCAAATGTATATTAATTGAATAGCACTTTGCGCAGAAAACAGCTGTTATAGGCAGGTAGCTGATTTTGATAGGTGACCGTTCGCCAAGATTCGACTATTGGTTTCTGCAAAAGCCATCAGACGAAGTCAAACGTCGTGCTGAGACTTTGAAGACACTTCACACGTCCTATATGATGATTCTAAGAAGGGCATACTTTATAACGTGATTCTGAAAAACGAACTAAAATTAAGTTCCTAAGCTTTAGTTACTGGCACATATTTCCCAAGCTTTATGTAACAGAAAACATAACAAACTAGATTTCGTCTGAATATATGAGTACGTGCATTAAGGCCCAATTTTGGCCCCTATCTGAACAGATAATCTCTACATATTTTGAACCTTTATCCAATCCTGTCGTCAAATCTAAATGGAAATATGTGTCAGGACCTTTGGAGAAAAATACATATGGTCAAAGTTCAGTCTAAGCTATGTATGTAATCTATACAATTCAGTATCATTAATATTACATTGCTAATGCATAAAAAATGGTCAAAAGTGAAAGTTGTGCTAGAATTATTTAAAAAGTTTTTTTTTGTGTTGAGGAATTACTTTTCAGAATTTTTTTTTTTTTTGATTCGAGGTTATTATGTCTAAATAAGGATTTATTAGGGCCCGCGTTTGATACAACGAGCAAAACTATGTACGTTTTTGACATTTTGGTGACTGTCAACACTTGGCTGGTACAGAGCCCACCTGAATACCAAAAAAGATATTGATTATGATGAAGATCTTGCCACAGGCTAGAATATATTTCAATGCATTTTTGGTATCCAAGTGTGCTCTTTACTAGCCAAGAGTTGCAAAGTTGTTAAAAACGCTGAAAAAGGCATTTTTGCAGCTGTTTCCTTAAATTTAATATCTAATTTCTCGGAAAGGGGACATTAAGAAAAACGAGTACCAAAACCGTAAACTACAACCATTCCACTAAATGGCTACAGGGAAAGGCAGGTGATTAACAGACTTTGATTTTTTCAGCAAATTTTAGGCATTCTTAACCCTTTTAGCCCCACAGACTAGAAAAGTCCAAATTGAGGAATGGGAATTTAGGGGCGAAAGGCTTTATTATTATTTAATGGTAAACTACTTAACAGGTGAAGTCTTATAATCTATATACTAATAATAATAAATAGAATATCGTCTGCTACAAGTTTGCTTAGCGCGTTAAAGGTTAATCTCAATCTAAAAACATAGACTACATATGTTTCAGCAGAACTATGAAAAATTGGTCATTACGAAAACACGCCTATTCAAATATATAGAAAATTTCCCTCCAAAAACTGAAACTTTTCAGATAAAATAAAACTCTGATATTTTTCAAATTTCTGCTCGCCGAGGCGGTTCTAACGAGTACCTACAATCTATGTATATGAGCAAAACTAAGAAAAATAAAGTATACCCCTGTAAACCCCAGTTTTACTGTATAAAAGTGGGGTTGAAAGGGTTCAAAATTATATAGGCATGTTTTCGTGATGGTTCGCAGCATACATGAACAGATATAACCAAGATCAGCCTGCGTCTCCGTGCGGTCTGGTCATAGCCTTTTCTGTTTGTCGATCTACTCACGGTATTCAATTCTTCAAGCGGATTACGAAGGCCCTAATCAAACTGCCCGGATGCGCAAGCTGAACTGGGGCTTCGCTGTCTGCATATGTCACAAAGCCTTTGTCTCATGGTATGTCGTTTACTTTAAAGGAATTATTTTTAGTTTCAACCGGCAGAGATTTAGTCATTATTTTCTCATTACCAACAACGTAAATAATATTCTCTCATGACAAATTTTGTCAGGAAGATATTATTATTTCATGCCAGCATGAAAGACAAAATTATGTGAGGTTAAAGCTAAACGAAAAGTACACTCTGTCCAGGTTTCAGTACAATCTGCCCTGGGTTTGGTACACTTGTCCAGGCTCTGGTACACTGCCTACGTTTGGTACACTGCCCAGATTCTGGGTACACTACCCAGGTTTTACACCAGCTTATATTATTGGACTTTTTAACTCAACTTTCAGATATTTGGACGACCTTTCGAATATCGACAATCCTTACTTTGAAGGAATGGTCACTCAAATTTATCCTAATGAATTGCAAGTGAACAAAGCTAATTCTGCTGATACAGAAGCCGCATTTGTTGATTTGTATTTATCAATTCCCAACGGGTTTGTTCATCTACAGTCGACTCTCGTTATCTCGAACTCCAAAAATATTTCGAGATATCCGTACTTCGACATATCAGATTTGCAGACTTGAGGAAAAAATAAATCGAACAAACGCATTTAACAAATGTATATGTAATTGGACTTGAAGTTAAACACATGTTGAAAATATTGTGGAACAGAGGAGAAATTGCTCCTTAGGAGCAATTTCTCCTCTTTTCCACAATATTTTGTTACCTGTTATTAGATTTTCATTTTTAAGCAGGGACCAGATTTTCACTTCGAGATAAGCGGTTATTCGAGATAAGCGAGGTCGAAATAACGAGAGTCAACTGTAAAGTGTATGACAAACGCGATGGTTTTGATTTTGACATTGTTAATTTCCCGTTTTTTGGATGGCGACGTTCCTCATGCCCCTTCTTATGATGTTTACAACTTATCGGTTTCATTACGAAAACACGCCTATTCAAATATATTGAATTTTTCACCACCAAAAACTGAGAGTTTTCAGATAAAAACTCTGATATTTTTCATATTTCTGCTCAAAAACATACATTGTGGTACTCGTTAGAACCGCCTCGCCCGTTAGAACCGCCTCGGTGAGGCGGTTCTAACGAGTACCCACAATCTATGTTTTTGAGCAGAAATAAGAAAAATAATGTATACCCGTGTAAACCCCAGTTTTACTATATAAAAGTGCGGTTTAAGGGGGTCAAAATTATATAGGCATGTTTTCTTAATGGACTGACTTCAATGCTAATAAGAAAACTTTGACTGTCGAACTTCTCCAACAGGCGTATCGGTATCATGAACTAAGGAAAGCTTTTTTCTAAGCTTTATAGTGATATCTAAATACGATACCGGACTGAAGACACCTCTGCTACCATGCCTATCGGAACCTCAATTTTATGGTGACTTAGTGTATAAGTTCAAACAATGTAGGAAAGCCTGAATTGTCTGATCATTTTAGTAAAATTGTCATATGTTATAAACAAAAGAATATACAGTCTACTTGCTTAGCGGTTAAGCCAATCACGGTTGACCACTTTGCTTACCCCTTTAATTGCACGCCGCTGGGTTGGTGTTCAGACTCTATAATGGGCTCCGACAGAAAACCTGTTTATTAGATGGTCTGGGCCTGACCATTACGAAAACACGCCTATTCGAATATGTAGAAAATTTCACCTCCAAAAAAACTGAAATTTTTTTTATAAAAATTCTGATATTTTTCATATTTCTGCTCAAAACATAGATTGTGGGTACTCGTTAGAACCGCCTCGGCGAGGCCGTTCTAACGAGTACCCACAATCTATGTTTTTGAGCAGAAATAAGTAAAATAATGTATACCCCTGTAAACCCCAGTTTTACTATATAAAAGTGGGGTTTAAGGGGGTCAACATTATATATGCATGTTTTCGTGATGTTTTTTATGTCTGTTTCTCGGCTGACCGGGGCTAAACTGGTGGTTTTCTTTTGCTCCAGTATTCCAATGATGTTTTTTGACAACCAGGGATCTCCAAATGTCTCAATACGTTGTTTCTGTTGAGTCCCTATCTTTGCTTCATTATAGGCTTTATCTGTGATTTATCTGTTGTCCGTAATAATTCATGGATGACTTAGAAGACTTCCACACGGATCGAACAAATATATGTTTTTACCATTTTGGAGGCTGAGGGCAAGGGTTGGGATCCCCGTAAGGCTAGCTTAAGTCCCATCACGAAAACACGCCTATATACTTTTGACCCCCTTAAACCCCACTTTTATATAGTAAAACTGGGGTTTACCGGGGTAAACATTATTTTTCTTATTTCTGCTCAAAAACATAGATTGTGGGTACTCGTTAGAACCGCCTCGTCGAGGCGGTTCTAACGAGTACCCACAATCTATGCTTTGATAAGAAATATGTAAAATATTGGAATTTTTCATCTGAAAATTTTCATTTTTTTTGCGGTAAAATTTTCAGTATATTTAAATAGGCGTGTTCTCGTAATGCCAGTAATTCATCACTGACCGTTCCAAGGCGGTACTTTCATTGTGGTATGTTTTGTTAATTGCTATGTTGTGTTTCATTTTAAGATGTTTTTCTTATAACAATTATGCAAGTTGATTATATATTCAGTTAAGTTTGGGTAACAGAGTTCCCACCTTTTTAGGAAATCTGCTTGTCATATGTTCATTTTGTTGCTGCTTTATTGTATTTGTCTGTCTTTCCCTTTGGTGCTGGGGGCCTGATGTGGATCTGATTGTATCAGTGCCTGAGTTCCTTTATTTATTTTGGTACACTGTCCAGGTTTTGGTTTTGTTTGTTTTGTTTTTATTCGGGCTTTACATCACTTTCCACAATCTTTCAGTTATATCGCGACGGTGTCTGGATGCAGCAGGGAGCTCTATGCTCTCTTTTTATAGAGTGCTGCCTCACTGAAATATCAAGCCCCAGACATTTGACATGATATTCCACCCAGTCACATTATACTGACACTGAGCTGAACAGTTCTGCTTAGGGTTTGGTACACTCTGCCCAGGTTCAGCAACACTTTGCCCAAGTTTTGGTTTACTGCCTATGTCTTGATGCATTCTGCCCAAGTTTTGGTACACATTGCCCATGTTTTGGTACACATTGCCCATGTTTTGGTACACATTGCCCATGTTTTGGTACATTCTGTCAGATTTTGATACACACTGCTCAAGTCATAACTCCTTGTCAAGGTTTTGGAAACTCTGTCTAGTACACTCTGCCCAGGTTTTACTACATTATGACTATGACAAAGTTTTGGTATATACTTTGCCTATGTTTTGGTACACTCTGCCTAGACTTTGAATCTTCTTTCTGACCGCCCACAAATAGTTAAATCAACAAATAGTTGAATCAACAAATAGTTGAATCAACGTTGAAACGATATTATTTCAACGCTCTCTACCCTCTTTCTCCCTACTGGATTTTTTTGCAAAGGGGTTTCCTCAAATAATTCATTATACTGTTTAGGTATTCCTGTGAAATATTTATATCATTAAATACTGATAACTAGATTTAACAAACCCTGATTAACCTGTCTGCGCGGACATACTGTTGGTCTGTCTCTTGGCTGAAAATATATTTCATGTGTTTTGCCTGGTGCGCCAGACCTCAGGTATATTTTTGTATTACTGGCAACGAGTCATATTGCCTGATAAATTGTTTCCAACCTTCTTCATGTAGACTTACTGAAAGATACAGATCAACCAAAAAGTATAGCTGCAACGGCATCAGTTTTACAAAGGGCATTACTAGTCGTATTTTCACTTAAACATAGCGCAAATAATGTTTAAGTAAATAGAAAAAAGAGAGTTCGTATTTATCGAACATACGTATGATACCCGATCATACTTCGGTCCAAATAGTCGGATTGGGGTCTTTGCTGTCCGCTTTCAGATGAATGCGCAGTACGGTCTGTGCCTTTGTCATTCGTATATACTATCATATTTGTTTCGCATACCTTACGAAGTCCTCGATGAGGAACGAGAGGAGAGATGCGCCTATCCCTGTCCCGGACAACATGATCATCTCAGCCAACTCCCGCCGCTTGTGGAAGTATCTGCCGACAATGATGTTCGCTGTACTTACGGTGATCCCCGTACCTGTGACATAATAAAATCACTGGTGTTACATACATACATACATACATACATACATACATACATACATACATACATACATACATACATACATACATACATACATACACAAACACACCCCCACACACACACATACACACATATACATACATACATACATACAAGGCACAGGAAATTTTGACATATAGTTAAACTTTGCAAGGTCTCGAATACTTTGCGACAGCCTATCTTGATGACATTTTGACATATAGTGAAATTTTGCGAGGTCTCGAATACTTTGCGACTGCCTATCTTGGTGGCATTTTGACATATCATTACGGTAACACGCTTATTCAAATATATTGAAAATTTTATAACCAAAAAAGGAAAAAAAATGATAAAAAATTCAGATATTTTTCATATTTCTGTTCAAAACATAGATTGTAGGTACTCGTTAGAACCGCCTCGGCGAGGCGGTTCTAACGAGTACCACAATCTATGTTTTTGAGCAGAAATAAGAAAAATAATGTATACCCCTGTAAACCCCAGTTCTACTATATAAAAGTGGGGTTTAAGGGGGTCAAAATTATATAGGTATGTTTTCGTGATGAGTGACACTTTGCAAGGTCTCGGATACTTTGCGACAGCCTATCTTGATGGCATTTTGATATACAGTAAAAACGCTAGAAAACTCTTCTTCCATTTGAAAAAAAAAAATTTGACAAGTTACGACAAAATGGCTTGAAAATGAAATGAAGAAATGCTCATTTTTGCAATCAAAGGCGCATTATCTCGGGTTTATTATCAATGACCGTAGAATAAGTTCCGATCCCCTGAAAGTGGAGGTAATTCTATCGCTTCCAACGCCAAATTGTGTAAGGAAAGTACGTTCCTTTATCGGCATGTGTTGATACATACGGTCGTCTGTGGGCGCAAAGGCATGGGTAATACAAAAACCAAATAAAATAATAACTGTTAAAAATCTAGATACAGTCGACTCTAGTTATCTCGAATTCCAAGGGACCCTCTGAAACACTTCGAGATATCCGTACCTCGACATATCAGTGTTGCGGAAGTGAGGAAAAAATAAATCGAACAACCACATTTAACAAATGAATATGTAATTGGAATCCTGAAGTTAGTGATATATTAGATAAAATTGTGGAAAAGAGGAGAAATTGCTCCTCAGGAGCAATTTCTCCTCTTTTCCACAATATTTTATTACTTGTTCTTAGATTGCCATGTTAAAACAGGGACCATAATTTCACTTCGATATAAGCGGTAATTCGAGATAAGCGAGGTCGAGATAACGAGGGTCGACTGTAGATAGATAGATGATCAATGATAATCATTAAGGAAATTTTGGTGTATGTATACTTAGGTTCCATTGTAAACAACCGACCAAAAATGTACAGTGCTTTTGGTAGAAACTGCTTATTTAGAGCTATGAAGTATACTGAAAGGAAAAAGAAACGCAGGGTTAATTTTATTCCTAAATTTCATTCAAGTTTGAAAAATTTTGTTAAATATTTTACTATGATTACAAAACGGTACATGTATGGAACAAAAGTTCCAAATTTCATCGGTTTGTGATCAACAAGTCTCGAGTTATTGAAGTTAATTGGTAGCTACCCCACAAATCTTGAAATCAAAATCAAACTGAAAATCAATATCGGGTGTGCCCCCCTCTTGCTGCCGTTGCTGCCCTAATTCTCCTTTGGATAGAGTGAACCAAAGCATTGACAGTTCGCATCGGGATGTTATTCCATTCATCGATCAACGCATTCCTTAGTTGTGCGAGAGTTGCGGGGGGATTTCGGCGCTTCCTAACCATTCTGTCCAGCTCATCCCACATGTGCTCTTATTGAATGAAATTTAGAAATAAAATTTACCCTGCGTTTCTTTTTCCTTTCAGTATATAATAAAGCGTTAAGGTGGTCAAACATTTAACGCTTAGCACTCTGGGTTAAAATTTCAGCAGACGACATATTGGAATTTTTTTTTTTATATTTTTTTTTTTTTCAAGAAAACAGGTTTTGACATTTCATGCAAATGGTCTCCAATGAATACAATTTGCGTAAAATGTCAAATCCTGTTTTCTGGGAAAAATAAGAAAAGTATCAGCAATTTGTCGTTTGCTGAATTAGCCCAGAGAGTGATAAAAATTAAGGTGTCAGAATATTTAGGGTAAATAGTAAGTCTGGCACAATTAATCGGATAATCGATTAATTGGTCAATAAAGTCCACAAAAATGATTATCATTACAGACTTGCTAATAATCGATCATTTGATTTCTTTGTCTGTTACTTAACCGTATTTACTTTTAGTATTCAAACACCTCAACTCCTTAGCATACTTTATCTGAAATTTGAACAAGTACAATTTACTACCCGATCTGTGTCTAAAATTAGCTGAATGATTGGCAAACAGTGTAGACCCAGATGAGACGCCGCGTTTCATCTGGGTCTATACTGTTTGCTCAGGCCTGTCTGATAAAATACATACAGTAAAGTATAACATATGGTATGTCATGCTGAGACAGACAGGTAGAATTATGACCAAATCTTCAGTGATTACTAATCGATTATCGATCACAATGGCAGGATGATAATCGATTACTTTTTCAGCTCTGATTAGCCAGCCTTAGTAAATAGGTAACTTACCAACAGAAAGAACAAGACAGTGACTTATGAAGAGTTGTTCCATCGCTCTTGAGAAGGCGAGAAATAGGCACCCTAGAGATATCACTAACCCACCAATGACCCCGTACAGTCGGGGACTCTTTCGTCGGCATATCGTCGTGATCAGTGGCGACATAAGGAGGGCAATACTCATACCAAGGCTTCCCAGCCATACTGTAAAAAAACAACAACTTTATATACAAGTGTCTGCTTTGATATAAACGCATGATCAAATTTCAGAGGCCCAGTAAAAACTAGTTAGTATTCAGAAGAGTTTTGTTAGTTTGAATCATTCCTAGTTGGCCTACTCATGTGTCGCCTACTCAAATATCGCCTACTCCCGTTCAGTCGCCTACTCTAATTTTGTTTAACCATTCAATTTGAAGCATAAGAAGCGTATTCATTACATTGAATTTTCTAAATCTTATTTCATTCATATATACTAAGATAATATATACATTTTAAAATAATACTGCCCATGTTGTTGCATGTTATTATTTTTTATTTTTATTATCAAATTGTGTTGCATGCATTTTGTACTATTTAAGCAAGTGAAATTAATCACTTAAATATTTCTTCTTTTAGAATAATGCGATTGCATCCTAAATCAAGGGTATATCCCTAATATAGATATAAAAATAATACAAATGCGTTAACAAGTGTGCTCTTTTAAAACTCCAATTCAAGATGTTTGTTATTTCTGTAACCTTAAATCTGCCTACACGTGCTTATTAAGCGAGCCTCGCTGGTTTTCCGTGTACCGTATTTACTGTATGTATTCGGACAGACAGGCCTGAGCAAACAGTGTAGACCCAGATGAGACGCCGCAGAACGCGGCGTCTCATCAGGGTCTACACTGTTTACCGATTATCAAACATTTTTAAACATAACATCGAGTAGTAAATTGTACTTGTTCTAATTTTAGAACAAGTATAGTAAGGAATTGAGGTGTCCCAATACTTAAGGTAGATACGGTATTGTGTGCTGAAAATACCATACGTTACATAACTCTAAGAGGGAATATCCAGATTGTATTTGTTTCTTATTTCTCCACGAAACCATATGCTGTGAGTACTCATTAGAAGCACTTCGGATTTTGCCTCCAATTTTGCAAATGTCAAGTCTTATTGTCTGTGAAAACTAATAAAATATCACCTGATCTGGTGATTTAGCCTATGGATTCTATATGAGGTGTCACACGTAACTGGAAACAGAGCCTGGTATTTCAATTTAATCAGTCCGAAATGTCAAGCCCTATTAAAAAAAAAAAAAGAAGATTTTTCTGCATATGGTTTTGTTTAGAAAACGTTAAATTATAGAGAGAAGTTTAACGCAAAGCTATGTAAACCGAAGAAATTAAGAACTTAAAAACAAAATACATCCATATACACACATGCACACACATGCTCGCACGCACGCAAACACACACGGGCCTAAAAGATATATATTAAACTGAATCTCCATTAAATGATAAACTGAAGTGCGACTGACAGCAACCGTGCTGTCTGATGAGGGACTTCACGGTTCCAGTGAATAATCTACCTGCTACGAAAGGCTAATACTGTTCGAATTGTGTGGAGACGTTGGCCCGCTTCATTTATTCCTCAGCTTAAGTTTTGAGCCAGCGACGACAAAACCGACAGTGAGACCTTTATGAACAGCAGGGACTCAGATTTGCCACTACATCTACACAGTATGGCAATAATTCTCGTTTAGCCTTCTTTGGATAGCCCGGAGGCTGTAGGAGGCACATGCGATCAGCGAAGACTCTGATCAGACTGCGCGGATGCGCAGGCTGATCTGAGTGTTCGCTGGTCGCACAAGTCTTATTGTTGGTTTTGTCGTGCGCTAGCTCAAATGTCATTGCACAGCTGAGTATTATCATTGAAAAAAAAACAAAAAAAACTATATTGGGGATAAAATCCTACTTTGTTACGTTCTTTAAGCCATAAAAAACAGGTATCGTGTATCATTACGTACAATTTATGTTGTACATAGAGTTCACGTTCAGAAGAATGACGTCAATGAATCGAAAGATTTGTATCAAAGTTTGTAACCATTTTAAATTTCACCACTCTTTGACCTAATCCAAAGACGATGCATTGGTGATATTTTGATGATATTTTGGTAAAATGGTGGTGTTTTTTTTTTTCCAGAAGAATTTTTCATTCCATGCACTGGAGACAATTTGCATGAAATGTCAAAACCAATTTCTGAGAATAATAAGAAAAAATGTTTTAAAAGTTTGTCTGCTGAAAATTTTACCAGCATGCTAAGTGTTAATCACGCTCTTCACGAAATAAGCAAACGAATTTATATGTAATAGGGCTTCATATTACATTTGTCAAACTCTTGTTCATGGAAAAAAATCAAAGTACTGACAGCACTGGTGGGTCAATTGTCTCCGAGTGTAGGCTGGGAAAATGGTCCTGAACGGGGACTTAAGATTCTTTCATTTAACCCTTAACTTCCTGTAATTTAAGCAAACAGTGCAGACCAAGATCAGACGCCGCGTTCTGCGGCATCTGATATGGGTATGCATTGTTTGCCAATGTCCCTGTCAATCTTTACCAGATAACCCTCTTTACCTGCACTCTGACGTCACAGCGACAAAATAGCGCGGTTATAAATAACCGTGACCTGGATTTCAAACAATCTTGCGGTTCGGTTTCATTGGTCATTAATAATCACGTGGGCAGTCATCTGCTGATGAAGCTTTTGAGGGGACTGAATAATACACTGGGTAGATTTTACGCCATTTTGGTACAAGGTAGAGAAAGCACATTTGTGACTTCCTGTTTGCACACTAAATCTGAAAAGGAGTCTACTCTAAAAGGAAGGACTTTGCTCCCAGGGGAAGCAAATTTTTACGCTTTTTCCGAAGGGAGGAAAAAGCAATTTGTCATAGTTGTCTCCCCTGAAAGTGAAATCATGCCTCTTGACGGTTAAAGTCTATTAATAGATCCAAAAACAATTCCTGGCCCTGACATATAGTAAACAATTTTACTGTATTTTAATTAAAATGGAAGAGTGGACATCATTATAAAAATCCTGACAGGAATAATTTGATCAGATGCAGAATTATTTGCCTTTCAGCTAGCATTTATACACATATTACAAGTGTATCAGATGGTAATAGAATGGAATTGGTTATTTGTTTAGCCCTGAAACGGTAAAAAAAAAAAATCAGTAAGATATACGTATTTTTAATCTTAGCACTCCCAAGGCGAAATAAGCAGACGACATGTGAGTGACATTTTTCTTATTTTTTAGAGAAATTAAGGTTTTTGCCATTTCATTCATTTTGCCTCCTTTTGGAGACAGAATTAAAACAGAGAACAACGAAAACAATTTGATCAGAGTGATGTACAGTCTGCTCTAAATAACTCCTCGCCCTTCATACCACCTCTTCTGCGCGTTGTCCGTCGTTCTGATACCGTATATACCTTCAATATTCCGACATCTTATAATGTAACTCCTTTCTGTACAGTGTACTTGTCCCAAAAATTTAACAACTCCATTTTACTACGTGTGGATTTGTCTAAATTGCTCGATGAATGGCAAACAGTGTAGACCCTGATCAGACGCCGCGGTATGCGGTGTCTGATCTGGGTCTATGCTGTTTGC
Source organism: Anodontia alba (assembly GCA_964016985.1). NCBI lineage: Eukaryota > Metazoa > Mollusca > Bivalvia > Lucinida > Lucinidae > Anodontia > Anodontia alba. Next base: position 84,548,814 of record OZ024824.1, read on the forward strand.
TCAGGTCTGTCTGTCCAAATAGTCAGGACAAGTACGGTATAAAACAGGTTTTCTCGTGACAATATCCAATAAGCATCTGCTTCCTTCCAGATTTAGCTTTTAACGCATGTGTCGATCTAGATACCATGACAACCAAATTAACACAAAGAAACCTATTTCTATACATTAGTTGCACTAGAGTTTGACTAAAACAGTACAGTTAACGATGTGCACTCTATTGAAATTAGCAGACGACAAATGTGTGATGTTTTCACCAGAAAACGGCGCTTGAATATTATGTGATCATCTTCCCGGATGATAAATAACATTATATCCAGCACGTTAACGCTTAGGATGCTGGGTAATTATTTCAGCAGACGACATTTTAAAATATTTTTCTTATTTTTCCCATATATCAGGTTTTGAAATTTCATTTAAATTGTCTCCAATGGAGATGTCAAAACCTTTTTTCTGAGAAATATAAGAAAAATATCATCAAATTATTGTCTGCTGAATTAGCCTAGAGAGTGGTAAAGGTTAAGGGAACTGGATTGACTTTCAAGGGATGCAGCTCTGTTAAAATTCTGAAAAGGGGTCTACTCTAAAGGGAACGAATTTGCTCCTCGTGGGCAAACAGGAAGTCGGAAAATTCTTTCATATGTTAAAATGGCAGAAAACATACTAAGTGTATTCTATTCCCCAAACAGGATATGCGAGTAGAAATGACCTAAATTTGACTCTGTTTCTGAACAGTCTAAATAGAGCATGTGGTCGCTGGCCATAACATAAACGAGAGGCCCAAGTGGTCCGGGCTCGCTTGCTTGAGTAGTTAGTTGCAGTATTTACCCAAGTGGCTTCAGGGGTATCAACCAATATATGCCGAATGGACTGTTCTAACTCAACCGCTTGGACAGGTCCATTTCTAATTGAAGTGGCGTCTGGTTATTTTTATCATTACATGTTTTATACGAATTCCTGTATTTAATGCAAACAGTGTAGACCCTGGTCAGACGCCGCGTTCTCTGATCTGGGTCTACACTGTTTGCCAATGTTTTTTTTCTATTGCGAACCTAATACATAGACGTCATCATGGGAATAAGACCGAACCCAGCTAAGGCGGAAATAACTACCAAGACTGTTGACAGAGTAATCGTACATCTGATAACAAATAGAATAGAACAGAATGTTTTATTTTATCCAATTGTGGCCTCTTTCGGGTATATTCATTTAACGAGATCGTCCGAAATTATACTTCAGCATATACGAGAATTCATCAAGGCATTAAAGGAGCAGCTCCTAAAGGATTGGTGCGTCCAGTCCTAGGGTAAGGCAGTTAGGTTTGGTGCTCCAAGGTGTAGTCTTTCGATTATGCAAAATAGTCATGGACTGTAAGTACATTATATAACACCATTAAGTTAACTGACTGCGCTCGAAATGATCTAAAATGTGTCGATGTGCCATAAAACTCCAATGCAAACAAAACAAAACTCATTTGACAGAAATGTTTTTGAAATGTTTCTTCAATAGTCATCAACCATGCATACATTTTTGCCAAAGCAACTGAAATTCTAAAATGCTGAATTGAGCTTTTATAGTTCTTGTCGTTTATTCAGGTGGGCCATTGTGGCCAATGGACCTGTACTTATTAACATTTTTACAGATTTTGAGATGTATTTTCAATGGCATTAAAATGAAAGCATTCCATTGTCAGATCATATAATACTAACCCAGGACTCCTCTATTTAGTGATCTGCTACCACAGGATAATAGTAACTGTCAAGAAACAAAGTCCGTGGTACCTATTATTTGTGTACATGTGAGAGGTAAATTTGACAGTTTGGAATGAACCAAAACTCGGAAAACAACTGGAATCATTTAGGTTAGTTCAATGAATCTTAATACATATGTCATCAAGTCGGCATAAACGTACATGCAATCGCTGAAGCTAAACGACCCGCTAGCTTTTTTTTAAAAAAAGCTAATATTTGTGGGCCGCCATGCATAAATGGGTTAAATCACTTTGTTGCAAGATTAACCCATTACGAAAACACGCCTATTCAAATATATTGAAAAATTTACAACCGAAAAAAAAAGAAAATTTTCAGATAAAAATTCTGATATTTTTCATATTTCTGCTCAAAACATAGATTGTGGGTACTCGTTAGAACCGCCTCGACGATGCGGTTCTAACGAGTACCCATAATCTATTTCTGAGCAGAAATAAGAAAAATAATGTATACCCTGTAAACCCCGGTTTAACAATATAAAAGTGGGGTTGAACGGGGTCAAAATTATATAGGTGTGTTTTCGTAATGCATTACATCCCTGCAGAACAAAACAGTTTTTTGCAAACAGTGTAGATCCTGATGAGACAGCTCATAATAAGCCACCTTATCAAGATCTACACTGTTTGCAATTTTGGTTTGATTTTTGACTGAGACCCCTATTTAAAACAATGGTTCTGACCAGATTCAAAGACGGAAGAGTCCACTTTAGAAATTCAGGAATGAAAGGGTTAAACAAGTAAGCTCCACATTCAGCTTGAGCTCAATAGACCTTAAGTTTCCGGAGAAGATGCTTAAATATATGATCAATGCCGCCATCTTGGATGCAGGTTCCAAAGATATTTTACAAAATTGAAAAGTCCATTTTGTTTCATATTCATGTTTTTTTTAAGTTTTGTAAAAGCTTACATATTAATTACATGTTATGTAAAGTAAACAGGTTTAAAGTCTTAACCCATTTATGTCTAGGGAAATAGGCAAACCGTTTAGACCCTGATCAGACGCCGCGTTTTGCGGCGTCTGATCAGGGTATACACTATTTGTATTAAATACAGCAGTTTCTGTAAAACGTGGTAATAATAAAAACTAACCAGACAGTCCAGATGTTCGGAATCGATCGGCCCAAAGCGTTACGGTAAAAGAGTCCATTCGGCATAAAAGGATTAATGTGTATAATGTTGAAGTGTCACTGGTCCATGCTCTTTGGACATTGGTTCATCACATAATGTATGTAATATTTTTACTATTCTGCTAATAAATTGGTTTCTATCTATATCAATTGGTTTATATCCATATCTCAGACATATATGCTTTAGCGTTAAAACATATAATTTATTATGAAGCAAAGTCTCTGTGCAAGACAATAGGTCAGAGTGACCTACTTGGTTTAGAAATTAGATCACATTCATACTTCTGACACCACACTACCTGAAATGTGGGTATTTGGAATTTAACATAAATGAAAACTGCTGTATGTGTCCACAGATGAATATGGCTCACTGTTTATGTAAATCAAGCCATATTCATATTTCAGTCCCCAGATATGCTTCACATTACGAAAACACGCCTATCCAAATATATAGAAAATATCACCTCCAAAAACTGAAAATTTTCAGATAAAAAATTCTAATATATTTCACATTTCTGCTCAAAACATAGATTGTGGGTACCCGTTAGAACCGCCTCGTCGAGGCGGTTCTAACGAGTACCCACAATCTATGTTTTTGAGCAGAAATAAGAAAATAATGTATACCCCTGTAAACCCCAGTTTTACTGTATAAAAGTGGGGTTTAAGGGGGTCAACATTATATAGGCGTGTTTTCGTGATGAGCATATGGGTCATACTTGAACTCATATCGTAAAATTAGCGAGCACATGAGAAAAGGATTCTCATCACACAGACGACTGGACTGTTCGCAGACATGTAGTAGAGACCTTGAGGAAGCGTCAGGCAAAACCACTCTCTGGGCTGTTTCAGCAGATGAATATTTTCCACTTTTACTAAGGAGACAATTTGCATGAAATGGCAAAGCTATTGGTAAAAATAAGTAAACATTTCAAAATGTCATTTGCTGATTTTTTCGAGTATGCTAATTTTTAACAAAAGAACTGCTGCCATTCAACCAAACAAACCATTTAAATTTTCAATTAAGATAAATAGATTCACTTGGCAGCCATCTAGCAGCCATCTTCCGTATGGTCCAGCGCATGACAAAACCGACGAAATGGGATGTGCGCCCAGCGCAGACTCAGATCAGCCTGGGCATCCGCCCACTCTGATCAGAGTATTCGCTGTCCGAATGAAGAAGGCTTGGGTTCTTAGTTACCTGCTGAGCGCACAGCGAAGACTCTGATCAGACTGGGCGAACGCCCAGGCTGATCCGAGTCTTCGCTGAGCGCAAATGCCATTTTGTTGGTTTTGTCTTGCGCTGGCTCATATAGTAGACACCTTCTTTGACGTCCTGGGTCCAGTTGTTCAAAGCGTCGTTAGCTTAACGAGCTCGTTAAGGGTCATTTCGTTAACTGTTTTAGCGGATTCAATATACAATATTCTGATATTTTTTGCTGAAAAAATGTGAGTAGCTTTTGCACTGCAAAAGCTACTCACATTTTTTCAGCAAAAAATTTCAGCGTATTTGCGTATCACTCGATGTAAATTTTAACGAATCGTTAACTAACGACGTCGTTAGCTTTGAACAACCGGGCCCTGTTTGCTATACTGTACACTAATCCCTTTCTGAAAAGGGGGATACTCTAAAAGGAAAGAACTTGCTCCCCGGTAGGAGCATTTTTTTTTTTTAAAATAGACCCTTTTTTCATACGAGGAACAAAACAAATTTGAGAGATTGCTTCCCTTGAACGCGTATCAGCCTAGTGAGTAGCAAAGGTTAAGTTGCATGTTACCCCTAATACGAGAGGCTGATCTGCACTTTGTTAACCCTTTCATCCTTGATTTTCTAAAGTGAACCCATCCATCCTTGGGTTTTGACAATCCCACTGATACAAATAGGGGTTTCAGTCTAAAATCCAAAACTGAAAGGCAACAGTGTATATCCTGAAGAGAAAGCTCGTTACGAGCCGTCTCATCTAGGTCTACACTGCACAGGTATCTGTGTTGGTCTGCCAGATTGAAAGGGTTAAAATCAAGTTAAATTTTGTGTAAGATGCAGTTTTTTAAATTCGATCCGTGCTGAAGCTCAAACTCCAAGGCAGGATGTCTGGCAGTACGCACTAAAGCGTCGACATGGGATTCATTGACACGAACAGATATTTCATAGTTTTGGGCCTTTAGCTTTAGCTTGTTCATACGTCAGCTTGTTTATACCAGGGATTTTTATGTGTTTTGTCCTGTCTGTTGACTTGTTGTTTGGTGGGTCCTGCCTGGCGTTGTAGTCGCCAAGGTGGAGGGAGGTGGGAGAAGGGGCCTGGTTGCTTTGCCTTTCTTTGGTTTGTGGCATGTGTGCTGCCTGTCATGGTTTGTTTTCTATTCCTCTTGGTGTCACTGGTAGGCTATGTTCTGTGATTGTGGCTCTTCCTGGACATCGATACCATTTGTTATTGTTTGTAACAGGTAGTTTCTAGGTTCTGCCAATGCCAGTAAGCCAATCAATTGAGAACGACCCCAGCTAGCATTCTACTTAAATCTATATTGGACCGTTATCGGCCCCACAGGATGTGGGAATCCTGTCGGGCCGATAACGATCCGATATCGGTTTAGAATGCTAGCTTGGACTATGGGTAAACTTCGTACTTATATAAAACAGATCGGAACAGACAAGTTTGCGAATTAGGCTCATCGTCATACCAACATACACAAACTACATAATATTATGCATGCTACCACAGAAACACGTTTTGTAACTGATATAGACTTAAGATATATGTATTTTGGTACGAGTAAGGTCTGTTTTGTTTCGACAGGTACATATGCATGCATACACAGAGTTGCGATTGTTTTCATCTACCTATTTGTATAACAGACTTCGGTTACAAAACCGAGAGGCAGACAGAAGACTTATTCTCGTCGGTCACACAGATAAGCGCCGCGGTACAGTGACATCCTATTGGAAGATGATATCTAGAATACTCTTTAGTATAACAACAACAACAAGTCTCCTTTAACAAAACCATTTTTTGTAGCAAGGTTCCGAGCAAATGTTTTTGTCGGAAGTATGCAATTTTATAATCGTTATGACGTATATTGTAAGAGGTGTATTTGTATGTAGGTTTAACAGTTTACTGACGTCACGGTCCTTCTTGTGCATAATTGCCAGCCTTGTTATGACAGCCGCTCTTTTCATCCTTATTAAATAGATTTCTTTCTCGAAACCTAAAACTGTTCAAATTTATGTGATGATTTAAGTCAGCGCACAACAGAACCTACAATATGCAACTAGCAAAGACTCAGATCAGCCTGCACATCCGCGCAGTCTGATCTAAATCTTCGCTGATCGCATGTGCCTTCTACAGTCTCCAGGCTATCCAAAGAGGGATAAACGAGAATCCTTGTCATACTGGTTGGATTTACAGTCTGAGTCTTTACCGGTTACGCAGGTCTTATTATAGGTTTTGTCGACTTATTTTTCTCTAATGGTTGATATACACTCTAGCCTAGTAATTGAGTGTCTTGATGTTAGAACGAATTCTAAACTAGTCGCACTCGATTATTGACATCATTTATTTAACTATCTTAGATTGCTTAAGAGTTTGCTTTGCTTCAGGTAAGAAATAAGTGTTTTGTTTGGTGTTATGAATGTTAATGAGGCAGCTAAATTGATTATAAAATTCAGGAACATTTCAAACGTAAAAAACCTAAATTTTCTTATCAATTAAATAAAATTGTCATGTTATAAACGAAAGGGGTATAACATTGATGTCATAAAACAATCTGCTCGCTTAGCGGTTGACCCAATCACGGTTGACCACGTTGCTTACATCTTTAATTGCATGCCGGTGGGTCGGGGTTCAGACTCTATGATGGTCCCGACTTAAAAACTATTCGTTGGTCTGTGCCGGAACCTTTTATGGCTGTTTCTCGGTCCAGCGGGGTTCAACTGGTGGTTTTCTTTTGCTCCAGTATTCCAGTGGTGTTGTTTAAAGAATTGAGTCCTCATTTTTGCTTTATTATAGGCTTTATCTGTGTTTTATTTATTGCCCGTAATGATTCATGGATGAGTTAGAAGATTTCCACACAGACCAAACAAATAAATGTTTTTACCACAATGGAAGCTGAATGCGGGGGTTGGGATACCGTGAAGCTAGCTTAAGCTCCCCCCTCCCAACACACACACACACACACACACACACACACACACACACACACACACACACACACACACAACCTATCCCCCAGTGAATTATTACTGATTAACGCGGGATTTTCATTGTGGTAATTTTTGTTAATTGTTCTGTGGTGTTTCACTAACAAATGTTTTTCTTTTAACAATTATGTAAGTTACAGATATACTTGTATTCAGTTCAGTTTTGGTAACAGAGTTACCATCTTTTTGGGAAAAGGTTGCCATTTCTGCTTGCCATCTGTTCTTTTTGTGACTGTTTAAGTGTACTTGTCTGTGTTGAGAACTTGATGTGGATCTGATAGTATCAGTTCGAATTCACTTATTTACTTTCCAACTTTTCTTTATAACTCTGGAACTAATAAATATAATTTGATGCGGTTTTCAATTTTGGGTAGATTACTTCAAATAGTCCCATTTGGTACAATAATCTCACAACATCACGATCTTAAAAGAGTAATTAATTTAGCTCATACGTATATCTTTAATTTAGATACTTATATTTTATAACTGATTTACAGATATCTCTAATAAACGGACCCGAAGTTATAAAACCTTTTTTTGGCTCAATTCAGCTGAGCGTGAAATTTGTCTAGCTAATTAATCTCAAATTACTAACAATTGCTAATTCTTTCTTACTAAACATGGCTAAAAATGAACATTTCTATGCTAATGAATATGAAAATATCAACTATTGTTGGCATTTACATATTTATTAGCAGAGAAAATTTTATGCTCAGCAGAGATGAGCATGAAAAAAGTTTTATAACCTCGGGTCCAGGTAAAAGTCTAAAATAATGTCACCCTTTCAGTATGCTGTTATTTAAGGACAACGTATACAATATCATGGGAGGTAACCATGTCGAAATTTGTTTTGTCTCCTTTCCAAAAAAAGTGTTCTTTAAAAGAAAAGAATTATAGAAGGGGGCTTGGTGTGCAGGAAGGTAAATATGATCTGGCAGAAAACACACACAGAAGCAAAAAGTGCCCCAGTCCCTTTAATCGCCAATATAATACTACATAGCAAACAAACAATTGTTTGTAGAATATATCATCGCAAAAACAAAAGCAACAGAAATCAGACAGTTAATTAAAATGAAAAAGGATAAAACAACAACAAGCAAAAACAATAAAACTGCTGTCATTCGAACATGACGTCATAGACTGGCAGGTTCTAGCCAGAAGACGTTGTTATCAGGAAATCAATAAGAGCTAGGCGACACAGTAGTGGCTGACTCAACAAAGTCATATCTGATGCGAAATATTTGAGACAGATGAGGTTGATAAAGATTCTTATAGCGGAGCTGAGGCCCAGATTAGCCTGTACATTCTAGCAGTTTGATCGGGCCCCTAGGTTGTAAACTTTTTTCATGCTCAACTCAACTGAGCATGAAAATTTCATGCTGATAAATCTCTAATTTCTAAAAATTTCATTTTTTTTTTCTTGCTAAACATAACTGAGAATGATCATTTCACTGCTAATAAATATGAAAATGCCAACTTTAGTTGGCATTTTCATATTCATTAGCAGAGAAATTTTCATGCTCAGATGAGTTGAGCATGAAAAAAATGTTTATAACCGCGGGGCCAGGCCTTTCTTTTACTATCGCTATTGTATACACCTACTCGAGATCTCTGGCCCCGAGGATATATAACTTTTTTATGCTCAACTCTGCTGAGCATGAAACATGTCCTACTAACAAGTCTCAGGGTTATTAGCAACTGCAAATTCTTTCTTGCTATACATGGCTGAGCCTGGAAATTTCTCTGTTAATAAAATGCTAACTAATATTAATCAGCAGAAAAAAACTTTAATGCTCAGTTGAGTTGAGCATGAAAAAAGTCTTACATGTATAACCTCGGGACCTGGTTGACGATCTCAATCATGCAAAAATGTTGTATTTTGCGTGTAGTGTTTGTTTTAAGCTCGTCCTTTGGTCGGTATATCTTACATCTGTAGCTTTTATATTTGGCTTAATGCTTTGCAGCAGTGCAGTCATCCACCGTCGAGCAATTAAAGGAGGAATCAATGCTATCAACCATCTTTAGGATAGCAAGCATGCATGCAGTCTGCCGCAAAGTCTTCTTTTTGTAGCAGTGACAATCTTTTTAAATTAAATCAGTTTTGCAAACACTCTTTCTGAATTTATAGACTGTGGTCATAAAATTCAGGTTCGGACAAATTTTCTTGGAGAAGAGTTTTTAAACCAACGTTACATTTGGACATAACTAGATGCACTGAGAAATATACATGTATACACCAACTCGAAGGACATCGCCATCCAAAAATGGAAAATTTCAAAATATCAAAATCAAAATCGTCCTGTCATTAATTTTAGTCGAGTTTATGTCATTAGATATTAATTAATTTAACATTACGAAAACACGCCTATTCAAATATATTGAAAATTTCACTACCAAAAACTGAAATTTTTCAGATAAAAAATCTGATATTATTCATATTTCTGCCAAAATCATAGATTGTGGGTACTCGTTAGAACCGCCTCGCCGAGGCGGTTCTAAAGAGTACCCACAATCTATGTTTTGAGCAGAAATAAGAAAAATAATGAATACCCCTGTAAACCCCAGTTTTACTATATAAAAGTGGGGTCTAAGGGGGTCAAAATTATATAGGTATGTTTTCGTGATGAATCCAAAAACGGTACTTCTGTGTCAGAGGTATTAGCTTTATTTAACTGTTGTTCTTTTAAACGAAGTGTCTCCTTTTCTCCATATCGTGTGGCCGCTTTCATCTGCAGCTTTGTATTAGGCATAGTAGTTTGCAGCTAATTTTAAGTTTAGAATTTTGGTAAAGTTCATTTCTTGCGCTTTCGTCATAGTCTTCTATGTTTGATTTGAGATACCGTCTTTACCCTAAATATTCACATACCTTACACTTTACCTTATGCTTCTCTTCAACAAGTCCTGTTTGAACAGGCCTGTCTTTCCGAATACGTAGAGTAAGTACGGTAATTTGATCGACCCAATCCCCCTCAGGAATTATACTAGATCCAACCATATGGTATTTTTCTTATTTTCCATAGAAAATAGGTATTGATAGTTAATTAAATATGAATAAAATGTCGTTATTTTCTGCGAAAATTAAGAATACTATTCTTTTTTTCATATCATCTGATTTTATTTATAGTCATTAGGTTAACGTTAAAAATTAAGCTTTCAACTTCGGATCCCCTCATGTTCTGGCGCAAAGTAGGCTCCTCTGGTTAAATAAACAAAATGGTTTCCTAAAGTATTTCTAAGTTTTTAACACAAGTATAAAAGGAATAACATTAAATATGCAGAATTCCGGCAAAATAAATAAAGTAGAAAGGAGGAGCGCGTGTGCGTTTATATGGGGTTGAGGGGTGGGGCCAGATACTTTGAGGAAGGTCACATGATAAAGAGGGTGGGAATAATCACTCTTGCAACTCCGCCATAATGCAACCGAGATTCTTCTACTATCTTAATTATACTCTCGTCACCACTCTGGTGCTTTAAATGCAGCTTAGGTACATTTGTAAAGTACATTTAATATATGGCAATTTATTATTATTATTATTCCATTCCTTTCTTGAGATCTGTTACAGCACACGCGCAAACCACATTTTAGATGTTTCAGAATGATGAAAGAAAAGTACACTTAAAGTACATTTTGCTGTTTTCAACAACAGATTTACGTCAGCAAGTTGATAAAAGGTTACCGCCCAAACCCAAAATATCTTATAAGGCCTCCATAATTTGACCTTGATCACTGTATAGGCAAATTCAGCAGACGA